>CM057347.1:248132637-249452590 GCA_030015575.1 Agapanthus africanus | reverse complement strand
ACTAAGCTGTACTCATGTCACCTGGGAACTGATAACTGACGATAGGTATAATACCAACCATCAGTTCCCGACGAGTCCTGTCCAGTGTACTCGTAACCTAACGAGCACCCGTATACTATCTCAAGTACGGCGTACTGACGGCTGTGGGACAGATCGTCTCCCATGCTGGGATGAGAAGCGCATACGCTAGTCTACTCCGGAGTATCGATGCCCTATCTCGATACTCCCACGACGAGGGACGTGTATAAGGATGTGCTTGTAGATTACCCAGCCCCCACGAGTGTGATCGCCATCACAACGCCGGTAATCAAGGTTAGAAGAACAGACTCAGAGGACAACACGGCGGATCCACTCACAAAGGCCTTTTCCCAGAGAGAGACTTTTATGGGATGGTTGAGTATGAGATACTACAACCACTGCTATCAGATGGCCCTAGTGCAAGTGGGAGATTGTTAGTTAAATGTATGCCCTAGAGGCCATTACTATACATAGGATGTATATTGTAGTGGATGCTTGGACATATATAGGGAGGACTTTCTTGCTCGACATGATAGTATGCTATCTGGTTACTCTTTACCTTAACGTGTACACTGATTGTCTCTCTGTTACATGTTGGTAAAGCCCTTAGGATGTGTACTTGACTACCTGGACTATGATGCGGATCATACTAGTGGGGACACGGTAGTACATAAGTACATCCTTCAAGGTCCCTAGTCGTGGGTGTATCGAGACGGGGCATCGATATACCAGAGTAGACTAGCGTATACCTTCTCGACCCATACAGATGGGCGATGGATGATCCCATATCCATTGGTGTTTGACATCAGAGATGATATACGGGTGCTCAGTGGAGACTGGGTATACTGGACGGACTCGCCGAGAACTCCCAGATGGTATTATACCTTACGTCAGATGGCAGTTCTCTGGTGACACTGGTACAGGTTAGTCTGAAGACCTGAGATCGTCATAGAGTCTTGTGTGGTTCCCACTGTGCTTTGATTTCCACCTTACCACGTCCAAGAGGGCGTGCAAAACGGTGGTTTTTGGGTACAGTCCCGAATCACATGGAGGCAATGAGCGATAGGAGGGGATTCGTCTCTCCCGGTATAGGGAGTTGATGTTGCGCTGTGTTCGATTGGCTATAACCGGAAATCCCTGGCCAGGGTTGCTGAGATTTACTGGTAAGTGTTACCAGTAGTTTCTCGAACTGTTATAGACCTCATATCGACACGACTTATCGAGCTATTGGGGTCTGACGTTTACCACCCCTAGGCAAGATATGCGATATATCAGACGAACAGACCGGACTGTACGGTAAGTGTTACTGGTTGGATTCACAGGAGTATGAGCGGGCTTGCTCGTCGATCTTCTGATCACTCAATACCCGGGTGGCCGTTACGTTTAGCAGACCGCTTGCGGCTTGTGGGTGTTTGATATGATCATCACCTGCTGCCGGCGTATTGACGAGTCTTTAGAGTCCTACACAGAGGTTTCCTGGCTCAAGCGAAACGAAATAGGAGCGCATATGAGATATGTGCGGGACCGAGAATAATACCAGTATGTGATACTGTATTCTATTCTCGCGATGAATGTATCGATTGGTTGTATGCGATATAACCTAGTTATCGAATCGAGAATTGATTCGATAAGTCGATACATCGGATATTAGCCGGTCATATGCGATATGACCGGATCGTTAAATCAAGTGTTGACTTGATGATTTAATGCATAATTATATATTTGATATATTACTTTGCATTAACTAGTATTTGTTCACTTAAGATGGATTTTCTCACTTGATGTGCACATTGTGTATATGATATATTTTTGTGCACAAGATTGTATCATGTTTGATGATACATGCTAGTTTGGGTGTATGTTTGGTTTAAACCATGGTTGGTCAATGGTTAGGGTTTCACTTGATTTATTTGCTTATTTATTTATTTATTCATTCATTTTGGCAAAAGGAAAAATGGTGGCTTGATTTGTTTTCTAGTTGAAGCTTCATGAAGCCTTGAATAAGTCCACCATTTTTGTTTCATGCTTAACCCTAACCATTCAACCTAACCTTAGTTTATTCTCTACACCTAACTATGGTTGCAAATATGGTAAGTATCATTTGGTTTTCTATTTTGAAAATAACTTATCATATTATCTTCTTCTTCTTCTTCTTCAACAATGAAGAAAGCTTGCAACCTTTAATGGAAACTTGAGAAAAAGAGTGAGAAATCCAATTCTAAAGTGAACCCACTTCCTTTTTCTTCATCCTCTACCACTTGCCAAGTAGTATATGGTGTTTTCTTCTCAAGTTTCATGACTTGGTGAAGTTGGAGCTTGATCTTGTGTTGCCTCGGCGTAGATCATCTTCGGCATCGAAGTCGACGACCTAGCCCGCCCATTTTTCCGATGAAGCCGACGCTAGAGCCCGAGATCCGATGATCGCAGCGAGGGGACTTCATCACGGAGCTATGGAGGTGGAGGACCGGATCTACAAAGGTTGTATTTTCCGTTTACTCTTAGTTAAGTTGTTAACTAGTTATTGTCTTCGCCTAAATTCTAGTTAACGATCCGTATTAGGGTTTGTAGGCACAAGAAAAATTTGAATTTGGCATGGTTGATGCCTTGTGAGACCTCATTAGTGTGCCTAGGAACCCTACAGTTGTATCAGAGCCTAGCTAGAGCCTTAGGCGAAGTGTAGACGACGTTTGAAATCCGAACGAACATCGAAACCCTAACTTAAATTGCTCTCTGGACAATTTTTGAAAATGTGGATTTTTCTATATTAAAAATATGCAGAAAAATAAGCAGGGATTTATAAGAATTACTATGAAAAACGAGGTCATAATTCCATCAAAGTGCGGCGGAACCGCGGCATTAGCATGGCTAATGCGGCGGTTCCGCGGCCATTTTGTCTCTTCTCCCATTTATCTTTGCACAGTAATTCTTATATTTTGGTGCTGTATTTTCTGGGAATTTTTAATATGCACTCAAGAGTTGAGTTTTCTGGGTTGTATTGGGAGTTCGTAGATTCGATCGGATTATCAGACTTTGTCTATGTGTTTTTCCGGGTAAATTTTAGAACATGTTAAAAGGTTCGACCGGATATAAATACCCACTTTTTCCCCTGCCGGGAAATTTCCAATTGTTGGATTTTTCCGTTGTTTAATGACGTTCTAAGTAGTGCAAGTAACGCGATGGTCCCTCTAGAAGACAACAAACCTTAACTCGATTATGTGACCGTCTTGAACTGCCCTTTGAACCTTAGGGTTTGGGGCAGTACGGCGTGCCACATGTGAGGCGTTGGCTTGACCCTTCTACGGCTGGACCGTTGGTACTGAGGCATGAAGTGAATGTTTTTAAACTTGTTGCATGAGTTGAGCTGTTTCGGGAAAACTTGGGTGTTCGATTGTTCGATCGGAAAGTTTAACATTTTCTATTTATCCGGAATGTGATACAATATTTAGAATCCACAAGTAGTTATGAGATAACTTAATGAATGTTATAAGCATAGCACTTTAGTCTCACTTGATCGGTTGCCACGAAATTTTGATGTGATCAAAAGTCCGTCGCAATCTCGTAGCGTACGCGGATACTCGCCGGTAAACTTAATAGACAGCCTCACCCCATAGCCCCGACCAAGTGACTGTAGGAGAACCCCGTCGCCGAAAGCATCCGTTTGGGTGCTGGCGGCAGCGGTGTTCCGCCTTAGTGCACTTCATCGACGGTATCGGGGGTGCGGCTGCCTACTAAAGTTTGCGACGAGCATTCGATCAGGATGTCGGGAATCTTGTTGAATTGCCCGACTTGATATTGAAAAGAGTTTTCGATAATGAGACTAAAATGCGGGGTTTATAATTGTTAGGCATGCGATGTCTAAGAAATTCATTTGTTTAGGCATGCGATGTCTAAAGAGGTTGCGGATTCCAACTGTTGTAGTTTTACACTTTCTTTTCTGTGACCGTAAGTGTAATATGTGATATCGCCGGTTTCATTTCTATATGTCAACGACAATTGGGATGCGCATATTTACTTACGTTGATGACATGTGATGTTATGTGTTGCTGGATATGTTATATTGGATCGTCGTGTTTGAATAGCCGGGGGGTTTTTATATGAGATGAGTGTTTTTCATTTTCATTCATGTAAAAACTTGTATGTAATATTCTTTTATTGGGGCACTTCCAGGTTGCGGAAGATGTCACCTTTTGTATATTATTTACTTTTCCGCACTAGGATAGACCCAAGGAGGGGAGCACAAGTGACCGGGTTCTAGGGTCCAGTGGGAGACCAACTCGAGGAGTCGAGTCCGGGTCTCCTAACCCTAGAATTGGTAGGGTTGCTTGCCGCTCTCGTAGGGGTCTAGGGGTGTGGGTTTGGCTATTCATCACGACCGTGGAATCTGTGTTTTATACTGACTCGTATTAAAAACACGGACGTCCTAGTATATCCAATATTTCATATGATATTTTCTGCTGCGTTATTTGTGATGTGATCATGTGATGTTCTGTGATAAATACTGTATATAGTATATATGATATATTATATAGGCGTTACTTATGTTTTACACCCGCGCTAGCCCTGCCCTGCTCTGCCGTTAGTTACCTAACCTAACGGTGCACGAGGGGACATCGAGGCGAATGCGGATGGCATAAGTGTACGTCGTATTTATCTGTGATGTTTAGGTACTTAAATGATGGGACTTCATTAATGTGATTAATGAAATAAAAGAAACCTAAAGATGTTGTGGAATCGAATTTCAAAAATAAAACATGTAGCTACGGTTCTTGCTTTGCACAGCGGTATATGTGATATATCCTGTACCTTGTTCGATGAGGAAAGGGCTGACGATCTCTTCACCGGGAGTGACCCCTTTAGAAATAACTGGCAGATGCTACACACTCGGTTTATCTTTTGATTGCTTCTATAGTTTCTTCTTTGCACAGTGATATATATGATATATCCCGCACCTCATTCGACGAGGAAAGGACCGACGATCCCTTCACCGGGAGTGACTCCTTTAGCAAAACTAGAAAAGCCTCAAAAACACTCCATTTCAAAATTCATTCGATCCTACAACGATATCAAGTTCATTACGCAATAGGTTTTCAGAAAAACCTGTCGTAGCCCTCCGTCATTTCAGATAAGTCCTGTTTAGTATTCGTGCTGCGTTTGTTGACCTTGTCAAGGCGCAGTGTGCGGTAGCTAACCAGTATTTATCTGCTTATGCATATGATGCAGATTGGGTTAGGGTAGTCGTACGGCCTTGTTGATCTTGTCAAGGGTCGTGCGGGTGGGTTTGATTCAATCAAGAAATGACGGGTTGAACTTGACTTACGGTCTATGGTTTGTTGACCTTGTCAAGGTCATAGATCGTTTGGGGCAAAATATTATCGGGAATTTCAAGTGTTGAAATTTGCAATGAGATTACATACCTTCTATGAGATAGTTGGATCCCGATACCCGCTGCGAGTAAGAGTTACTCCTGGGAGAGTCTTACACATTACAATTAGCCGATCAAGTAGGTGTCTAGAAATGTGTTAACGAGGTTACGCCTCTGGGAAAACGAGGTTTACATTAATTAGGTTCGTGCGATAGCACGGGGGACCTCCTTCAAAGTACCGACACTGGCCTGGCTGAAAGATTGGCGAACTTGTAGTGTGTAATTAATCCCGGCTAGTCTTTCCTTTTAGGGTTTGAAGGAATATTTGATAAAAACAGTGGGAGCCATCCTGATTAGATAAAATAATAACCAATCTATTCTTGCAAGAGCGCACACTGAGTGTTTTCTTCTCTCTCACTCTAGGTAGCGACCATATCACGCCTTAATCAAGATAATAATACGGAATATTGACCGAACCCGCTTGTTATACTGAGCTGGGGAACGTTGGTCCCGCTCCAACTTATAATTATTATAAGACAGAGCAGGAAATTGGGGATTACCAGAATTCCCTTGCCGCCCAAACGAAGAAAGTGCATAAGATGCATCTCCTTCGGGTGCGTTCACTACAAAGAGCCGTTTCTCAGTATCCTCTGCGTCCTGGGTATTTGATACCGGATCAGGATCCCAGATATATAATCTGTTACATAGGGCTACAGATAGGGAGAGAACTGAGAACGGGTGATAAGTTTCATGAGGCAGAAAACGGTGCAAGTGTTGTAACCAAGTCTGTTGGTCACTGTCACCCTGTATTACCAATACATTGATTCTGAACAAATGCTATTTTATACCGAACCTGATATACAAAATCATATCAGTCTCTTTATTAGCAAAGAAAGGATATAATTTTGTATTGTTGGATAATATTTTGAACATTTCCTATATCAAAAGTTGATCGGTTCAGGCACGTTATCTAAAAGCATTGATGTTCTAAATCAAACTACAGTTCTTTAGTATACAGAACACACACAAGAGGAAGAGTTCTGAAATGAACTGATCCTTCTTGAGGTATTGTAGACTAGGTCATATCAATGCGACCCGACTAGCTAAGTTACACGTAGATGCATATTTAAATTAGTTTGAATTTAAATCTTGTGAAACTTGCCAGTCATGTCACAAAGATAAGATGACCATAGCTCTGTTTACTGGAAACAGAGAAAGAGTTAGTGAACTCTTGGGATTGATACATGTTGATGTATGTAAGCTCCCCTGTCTACACATGCCAAGACTGGTTCTTTGTACTTCATTAAATTCTCTGATGATCTTTCGAGATTCAGACCTATATTTCTGTTGAAACATAAGTCCGAACCTTTTGAGATATTCACAGAATATAAATTAGAAGTAGAGAACCAAAATACTGGTATAAGTATTATGTCCTTTGATGTGATCGAGGAGGAGAATACTTGAGCACGGAAATCCTGGACTATTCTAAAGGAGAATGAGATTCTCTCTCAGCATTACTCCTCTGTATACACCATAGCACGATGGTATATCGGGGCGGAGCAATCACACCCTATATGATAAGGTGCGCTCTATGATGAGTATTACTGAGTTACCTATTTCCTTTTAGGGGGTTATGCACTTGAGAAGCTGCATACCTATTGAATTAGGTTCAAATCAAATCAGTAGCCTACCACTTCATATGTGATATGGAAAGGGAAGAGCCCATATCTTAAGTTCCTTAAGATTTGGGGTTGTCCGGCCTATGTCTAAAAAGAAAAATCCGGACAAGCTCGAGGCAAGGTCAGTTATGTAGAACTGGAAGTGTTTCAGCTATACAAACTACAGCAGATGATTTGGTAGAACCGAAGGATTCAATAGTAACCAACGAACTTCAGCTTCTCCGCCGATCTAGTAGGTTTCCTCACCCACCTGAGAGATACTTCGGTTTCTCTATGACAGTGGGAGCGAGGATTGCATCATGAGATGATGACCCAACTAGTTTCGAGCTGGCCATCAGGAGTGAGACTCTGTAAGAATGGCTGGATGTTTATCGATCTGAGATGGAATCCTTATACACCAACAAAGTATGGACTTTGGTTGCTATATCTAAAGGGTTAAATCCCCATCAGGAGCAAGTATATCTTGAGAAGATTACTTGGTGTAGATGGAAAAGTTGAGACTTTCAAAGCTAGACTTGTTAAAGGTTTTCGTCATCAACCAGGCGTGGATAATGATGAAACCTTTCCTGGGGCCTATGCTTAAGTCCATCCAGATCCTACTTGCCACGGCTACATACCATGACTACGATATCTGTTGGTTGGGTGTCATGACAGCTTTTCTAAATGATGTTTTAGAAGAGGGCGTCTATAAGTACACAGCCAGAGGGCTTCGTAAACAGTGGGAGCAGCGGAAACATGTACAAGATGCTTTATAGGATAAAGCAGGCATCGCGGAGTTGGAACATCTGTTTTGATGTGTTAGTCAAAGAGTTTGACATCATCAAAATGGTAGATGAACCTTGTATATACAAAAAGGTAGTAGGGAGTATGGTGGTGATCCTCGTAGAGTACGTGGATGACATACTCTTGATAGGGAAGGAGTTTCCTATGCTACGCTCGGTCAATCTCCGCTTATCACTAGGATTCTCCATATAGGATCAAAGTAATACCTACTAAATCCTAGGTTTTGGATCTATGAGATAGATCTAAATGGATGTTAGGATTCTCACTAGTTGTAGTGAGATGGTATCAATCGATCCTGGGGAGAGTCACTGGAAAGGTTCCAGGGTGATAAGGACGACTGAATGTCAGTCACAGGCATTGTCTTTACCCTCAGTAAAGGGACGGTATGTTAGAAGAGTTCCAAGCTAGATACCGTGGCATACTAGACGATAAAGGCAGGATACATCGCTACTTAAGATGCTACCAAAGAGGCTGTCTGGGTGTATATTTGTTCATGAGATGAACTTAGTTCCTCCCATTGTGTGACAATAGAGTTGTGGCTTTGGCCCGGGAACCCCGGTCCCATCAGTGACCCAGACATATTCTAAGGCAGTATCACCTGATCATGGAGATGGTTCATCTGCAGGGTGATCGAGGTTAGAAGAACAGACTCAGAGGACAACACGGCGGATCCACTCACAAAGGCCTTTTCCCAGAGAGAGACTTTTATGGGATGGTTGAGTATGAGATACTACAACCACTGCTATCAGATGGCCCTAGTGCAAGTGGGAGATTGTTAGTTAAATGTATGCCCTAGAGGCCATTACTATACATAGGATGTATATTGTAGTGGATGCTTGGACATATATAGGGAGGACTTTCTTGCTCGACATGATAGTATGCTATCTGGTTACTCTTTACCTTAACGTGTACACTGATTGTCTCTCTGTTACATGTTGGTAAAGCCCTTAGGATGTGTACTTGACTACCTGGACTATGATGCGGATCATACTAGTGGGGACACGGTAGTACATAAGTACATCCTTCAAGGTCCCTAGTCGTGGGTGTATCGAGACGGGGCATCGATATACCAGAGTAGACTAGCGTATACCTTCTCGACCCATACAGATGGGCGATGGATGATCCCATATCCATTGGTGTTTGACATCAGAGATCATATACGGGTGCTCAGTGGAGACTGGGTACACTGGACGGACTCGTCGAGAACTCCCAGATGGTATTATACCTTACGTCAGATGGCAGTTCTCTGGTGACACTGGTACAGGTTAGTCTGAAGACCCGAGATCGTCATAGAGTCTTGTGTGGTTCCCACTGTGCTTTGATTTCCACCTTACCACGTCCAAGAGGGCGTGCAAAACGGTGGTTTTTGGGCACAGTCCCGAATCATAAGGAGGCAATGAGCGATAGGAGGGGATTCGTCTCTCCCGGTATAGGGAGTTGATGTTGCGCTGTGTTCGATTGGCTATAACCGGAAATCCCTGGCCAGGGTTGCTGAGATTTACTGGTAAGTGTTACCAGTAGTTTCTCGAACTGTTATAGACCTCATATCGACATGACTTATCGAGCTATTGGGGTCTGACGTTTACCACCCCTAGGAAAGATATGCGATATATCAGACGAACAGACCGGACTGTACGGTAAGTGTTCCTGGTTGGATTCACAGGAGTATGAGCGGGCTTGCTCGTCGATCTTCTGATCGCTCAATACCCTGGTGGCGGTTACGTTTAGCAGACCGCTTGCGGCTTGTGGGTGTTTGATATGATCATCACCTGCTGCCGGCGTATTGACGAGTCTTTAGAGTCCTACACAGAGGTTTCCTGGCTCAAGCGAAACGAAATAGGAGCGCATATGAGATATGTGAGGGACCGAGAATAATACCAGTATGTGATACTATATTCTATTCTCGCGATGACTGTATCGATTGGTAGTATGCGATATAACCTAGTTATCGAATCGAGGATTGATTCGATAAGTCGATACATCGGATATTAGCCGGTCATATGCGATATGACCGGATCGTTAAATCAAGTGTTGATTTGATGATTTAATGCATAATTATATATTTGATATATTACTTTGCATTAACTAGTATTTTTTCACTTAAGATGGATTTTCTCACTTGATGTGCACATTGTGTATATGATATATTTTTGTGCACAAGATTGTATCATGTTTGATGATACATGCTAGTTTGGGTGTATGTTTGGTTTAAACCATGGTTGGTCAATGGTTAGGGTTTCACTTGATTTATTTGCTTATTTATTTATTTATTCATTCATTTTGGCAAAAGGAAAAATGGTGGCTTGATTTGTTTTCTAGTTGAAGCTTCATGAAGCTTTGAATAAGTCCACCATTTTTGTTTCATGCTTAACCCTAACCATTCAACCTAACCTTAGTTTATTCTCTACACCTAACTATGGTTGCAAATATGATAAATATCATTTGGTTTTCTATTTTGAAAATAACTTATCATATTATCTTCTTCTTCTTCTTCTTCAACAATGAAGAAAGCTTGCAACCTTTAATGGCAACTTAAGAAAAAGAGTGAGAAATCCAATTCTAAAGTGAACCCACTTCCTTTTTCTTCATCCTCTACCATTTGCCAAGTAGTATAGGGTGCTTTCTTCACCAGTTTCATGACTTGGTGAAGTTGGAGCTTGATCTTGTGTTGTCTCGACGTAGATCATCTTCGGCATCGAAGTCGACGACCTAGCCCGCCCATTTCTCCGATGAAGCCGACGCTAGAGCCCGAGATCCGATGATCGGAGCCAGGGGACTTCATCACGGAGCTATGGAGGTGGAGGACCGGATCTACAAAGGTTGTATTTTCCGTTTACTCTTAGTTAAGTTGTTAACTAGTTATCGTCTTCGCCTAAATTCTAGTTAACGATCCGTATTAGGGTTTGTAGGCACAAGAAAAATTTGAATTTGGCATGGTTGATGCCTTGTGAGACCTCATTAGTGTGCTTAGGAACCCTACACTGGGTGGTACCAAACCACCCTGGGAGTTCTTTGCAGGTACTCGGCGCTAAACTTCTCAAATCACCAATCTCCTCAAAACCCATTAAGACCCACACGCAACAGGAGATCACCTCCAAAATCCACTGGGAGATCGACGGAAGACAACATCTGAAGGAGTCCCGAAAAGGACCTCCATCAGTTGGCGCCGTCTATGGGAAAGCAAACCCTACAAAAACAAAGTTGGCCTTCCGATCTCCATCCACATAGAAAGCAATCACTATGAAGATCCAGGTACCAGCCGCCACCTCCCCCTCAACGGAGGCACGGGTGAACCTTAACCGAATGTCATCGACTCCTCCGCCGACCATCGCCTCGCGGACTCCGGCGGTCGCAGGCCCCTCGATCCTTCCCATTCAACCTCGAAGTCCCGTGTCGGAGAGCCTCGCCTCGAGCCTTGTCGCCCCCTTGTCCCTACCGAGGCGGTGGCGGTCAGCTCGCCTGCTTTCAGGCATGACCGGCTTCCTCTCCCTCGACGGGGTCGCGCCCACGAAGCCCGCCAAGGCAGCTCGGGGACCACCCTACCCCGGGGCCCAGGGGACCTCGCCGGAAGGAACCGAGTCCCATCAAAAACTATGGTCATGACGACAGGGGGCCAGTCGAGCTACTGCGAAACTCGGCGCCCCACGCCAGCAACAAACGCCAACGACCGCCCGAGCAAAAAGGCCAGGGGCCACGAGCCTATCACCTTTAGCGACGGAGACCTCCACGGCATATCCATGCCCCACAACGACCCTCTGGTGATCACGGCCCGAATCCACTGGTACGAGGTTCACCGGATACTTGTCGACTCGGGCAGCACGGCAGCATCCCTCGCCTCCCCGCTACTGAGCTGACCGCCCTAGCATCCCCATGGCCGTTCGCCCAGTGGGGATTGGACATGATCGGCCAGTTCCCTACCGGTACAGACGGGCATAAATACGTCCTCGTCGCAGTAGACTACTTCACCAAGTGGATCGAGGCCGTCCCCATTCGGAAATCGGACGCCGCCACGACCATCAAGTTCCTGCAAAACAACCTGATAATCCGGTTCGGCATCCTGAGATGTATCATCACCGACCACGGGACGAACTTCGAGAATGAGAAAGTGAAGGACTTCTGTAAAGAATACTATATCCTCATGAAGTTCGCCGCGGTCGCGCATCCCCAATGCAATGGGCAGGCCTAAGTCGCTAACTGAGACGTTCTTCGAGGTCTCCAGACCCGCCTAGAAGGGCGACAAGACAGTTGGGTCGAAGAACTGCCCCGGGTCTTATGGGCCCTGCGCACGTCAAAGAAAACCCCCACCGGGGAAACCCCCTTCAGCCTCTGCTATGGGACCGAGGCAATGGTCCCAGCGGAGATCGGGCTACCCAGTCATCGGGTTGAGCACTTTGATGATGATGCGAACACCTCGGCACTACGGACTAACCTAGACATCTTATTGGAGAAGAGAGACCGGGCTCAGATCAGGGCCGCCGCTTATCAACAAAAAACGGCTCGATACTACAACACTCGGGTCAAGCACCGCTCCTTCCAGACCGGGGATCTGGTCCTACGGCGAAACGAGTTCATTGACCAGGACAGGCTTCACAAGTTCTCCCGGAAGTGGGACGGTCCCTTCCTCGTCTCTGAGGCGCTCCCCGGCGGAGCCTATCGCTTACAAGACGCGGACGGACGCAAGCTCCCGCGGTCTTACAATGTCGAGAAGCTCAAGCTATACCAATGAGGCCGAGGCCAACAAGTGTGTACCCCTCCTTTCGCACAGATGATATAAATGTTTTCTAAAAATCCTGTCCATTCGAATAAAGAAATGTTGGAACATGTCGAATAGAGTTTTGTCTTTGCGACCCAAAGCCCTCACCAATAGGCGACCGCACGGCTTCACTGCCCGGTGATCCTTAGTAGGCTTCCTACAGCCCCTCCAACGCTAAGGATCAAAGTTCTCAGTAGAGGCAGCCGAGCGGCTCCCCTGCTCGACTATCCCTGGACGGTAGTCTCCCTACCCGCAACGCCAGGAATCAAAGCCCTCGCCAAGAGGCAACCGCACAGCTTCACTTTCTGGATATCCTTAGCAGGCCTCATACGGCCCCTCCAACGCTAAGAATCCAAGTCCTCCTTAGAGGTAGCTCAGCAGCTACCCTGCTCGGCTATCCCCGGCCGGTATCTTCCTACCACGACCGACAGAGATCAAAATCCCTCGTAGAGGCAGTCGAGCCCGAGGATCCCTCGCTCGGCTATCTTTCAGGACAAAAGCCCTCGCCAAGGGGCACCGGGCAGTAACCCTGCCCGGCCAAGGGTCCTTGGTAGGTTTCTTACAGCCCCTCCCGCGCTAAGGACCAAAGTCCTCCTAGAGGCAGTCGAGTCCTTGCTCGGCTATCCCCGGCTGGTAGCTTCCTACCACAACTGACAGGGATCAAAGTCCTCGCCAAGAGGCACTGGGCAGTAACCCTGTTCGGTCCCCGTCCTTCAAAGCCCTCGCAAG
Source organism: Agapanthus africanus (assembly GCA_030015575.1). Lineage (NCBI taxonomy): Eukaryota > Viridiplantae > Streptophyta > Magnoliopsida > Asparagales > Amaryllidaceae > Agapanthus > Agapanthus africanus. The sequence goes on along the minus strand of CM057347.1, from coordinate 249,439,266 downwards.
AGGTAACCGAGCAGCTACTGTAATACCCAGCCCCTTTTTATACACTATAACTGTATTTTTAATTCATTGTAAATTTATTTAAATTTTACTGATAATTATTTACTTAGTTCTAAAGCTTGTTAAGCACCAAACCAAGTAAATCATCCCTTCTAAACAGCCCCAAACACAAACCATATATTTTATTCTTTCAGCCCATTGCGCTTTAAAGATTTAAATTATTTTCCAGCCCATTTTCTTTTATTTAGATTCTAAAACCCAAACTTTAGTTCCTACTTCCTCACCCATCTCGCATTCCTTTTATATATTTATTCGACTTATCCCCAGCCCAATCCTTCCCCAGCAGCCCGTTCCCATCTCAGCTTATTGTTCCCAGTTTTTCCTACGGCCTATCCCCTAAGCCCACTGCTGTCACGACCGCAGGGTACGGAATGTGACTGGCACTTAAGTTTACGAAACGTCTAAAGACGTCCGTAAAGTAAGTAAGCCAAAGCCCAGAAAACAAAACCATTTAAGCAAAAGAGTGAAGAAAACCCAATCAATTGAAAGCGAGTTTATCAAATAAGTCATGTAAAACCCTTTTTAAAAACAATACTAATTTTTCCGAAAATTTCGGCAGAGTCTCCTTTGTAAATACTGGCCCCCAAAATGGGTACAACAAAATATACATGAATCCAACGAAATAGGGCATCCCCAAGCGGGAGCTAGCTCTTTGCCACAAGGCGGTCACAAATCCCACGCAATATAAAATGACAACAAGCAAATAATCATAATGAAGCATAAGAAAACATCACGTCGACTCAAGTGAGTTCGACCCCAAAATACAGCATAAAATCCACAAACCTCACAGTCTCATCTCTAGGTCATTATACAATAAATCTGGTAGAAACACTAGATGGAGTACACTAGATACAAGAATATACAAGGTGGTACAAAATAATAACATAACCCACCTATGAGCAAATCTCGAGCCCAGGCAAAAGAGGCAAAAGAACAAGTGCGCTCGCCGCTACTGAACTGACGGAGCGGACCTGCAAAAGACTGTGGCACAACGGGGGTGAGTTGCCAACTCGTGAGTAATAAATAACATTTACAAAGGCTATCGTATGCATGCACACAAGCATCCTAGCATCTATAATACAGGTATGACTGGATGCACTAGCAGGTGTGTATACAACATCAGTGTACTAATATGTATGCAACATGAATATCTGAGGTCTCAATAGGTATATATAAGAAACATTTTATCTCTTTTTGTGTTTTGAAACTCTTTTAGAATGCCAGCATAATGTCAATGAATCGACGAAAAACGGTGTCCAGCAACGACACCCAAAAGCTGTCTCAAATCTCATAAATGTATGTCTGGCCTCAGCCGTCCGGCTGACCCATCTCAAATACCAATATCTCATCATCTAGCGGCCACGGTCGGTATCCTCTGGATATCCTCCGTCCCAAACAGTCACCGGTAGGTAATCCGTCCCCTGCCAGGCTCAACGTCATCACCACATTCCTCTTGCCCCGGGGTACCTTACCGGGCCCACCATGTACCCGTGCCGGTTCCTCCACTCCTCGACACGGATTTCCAAATCCACAGCAAACTCATGGTGGACGACACTTACATCACTAGAAAACCGCAATTTTACATATTTTAAAATATAATAAGTTTAGAAATTTTGCGGTTTTCCCCCGAAATCCAGCAATATCATAAAATCTCAAGAAATCCTCATAAGTGCATATATCAATGATAATGAATGCGTATGATATCAATAATCAAGTTGCGATGTGTGATTAATGTATTAAGCATGAACAATTAATATGATGAAGTACATGCACATGAATAGCAATACTACGGTTTCATTTTTAAGGAATTAAAGGCAATAGCATAAGTTTAAATTTAAAGGTTATCTAGTGTGGTGGCATGGCAATTACCAGGGTGTGTGTGTAAGCATGAATAGTGCTCGTGCTGCATATAAAAACCCTGGTAATGGTGCAGGTGTCCTATGAAATGGTTTCGTATAGGTATGTCAATATAATGCATGGATGCAGCAAATAGTCAATTAAGTATTTCACCCCTAATTACTAACATTACTAAGGATCTTGTAAATTACTAAAACTATCGGGCGGCTTGCGCCATCCAACGATAGTCCCCCGTAGATATTACATCTACTCACAGGAATCCCTGGCTAGCTGTGTCCAATCACCGCTTTCCCCTTTCGCGCCGCGTCTGACGTCTCCGTGACCGAACCTAGAATTAACATCAATACCAAACATAAGGTTACATATCAAGAACGACGCAAAACCCCAACGAAACTACTAAAGTTCGCTAGCTAGGTACAACGTGCACAAAGTGCGCGGAACACACGCGAAAATCGCAAAAACTGCCAAAAAAACGCCGATTTGGTCGCCCGGCAAAAATAAAATCCGACTACCCAAAAATCCGCACTCACGCATCCTAAAAGTCGTAGGACAAGCCATTACAATCATCAAGATATCAAAAATAATTCACCACAAAATTTTATAACAAAACTAGTAAGCATTTACGTTCCAAAATCGGTGCAAAAATCGCCGATTAGCGACAAAACGACTACAATCTAGCACAATCACCCAACCGCACTACAAGCAATCTACAAACACTAATTACAACACAATAACAATGATTCCAATCCTATTTTCCCTAAACAACCATTTCTTGAATTTATAACCTAGCAAATTCCAATTCAATTTCCACACTTGCAAACTTAAATTAACACAACAAAAGCCCACATAAGAAGATTAATCTCATAGATTAGGTTAGCAAAATACTAGATAACAAATTGGGTTTAAATCAACTAAATAATGTTTTCTAACCCTAATCAACTCATTATCATGTTTCACAAACCATTTCCATACATAACCCTCTCTTGAAAATCCTAAAACAACAATTTACAACTAAAATCAAACTTCTAAAATTACCTAAATTAGCAAAATTGAAGACTACATAACAAGGTAACCATATAGATTAGTTCATTAACAACTAGATTAACTATAAAACAACTTAATTAACCATCATGGTTTCAAAACCCTAGTTTAATACAACTATTCTTTTATAAACTAGATTAGGAATTAGTTAACTTTTAATACTAAACCATACAATTAAAGGAATTTTTGCAAAAGAATGTAACTTGATGAGAATTATACCTCAATTTGGGATCTAGCAAGAACAAATTTGCTCCAAGTGATGGCCTCAAGCACCAAGATTCAAGCAAGAATGGCTAAGGATAATGATAGCATAAGGATTTTGTTTGGATTTTTGAATAAAGTGTGGATTTTGATGTGTTTTCTTGAAGAAATTGAAGAAAAATGAAAAGAAAAGAGATGAAGAAGAGGAGGTTCAGGTTTCAGCCAGAGGAGGGCATGGGGAGGGGTGTGGGCAAGTGGGGAAAGTCAATGGTCAAGTCTCCAAAGTCAATGTATCATACTTTATCCATTATATTTAAAATAAATCCATAAACTATCAAATTCAACTCAAGAAAGCAACCCAAGAAATGAGGCCAGAAATTTCTGGACTTGCACAAGGTGGGGCTGTCCTAGGGCTGAGGGAAAAGAGAGAGGGGTTTTACAAAAGAAATTTTATGCAAAAAGGCCCCCTACAACTCAAAAATTGCAAGTTTTAGCTCAAAATTCAATAAATTCGTTTCATATCATAAAAATTTGTTAAAAATCAAAATAAATTACTAAAAATTTATGTTATCACTAGATTTTAATTATCATAATTTTAGAGATTAAAATTAGCCCGGAAAAATGTGTATTTATCGCTAATTTAATGTATTTTCTTACCGGCTTAAAATAATATAAAAAAAAATTGAAAAATTAGGGAAAATTTTTAAACGACCAGAATTTCATATTTAACTCATTAGCTACTAAAAACAAGCAATTACCTATCCATTTTAGGTATAATTAGCCATAAACTGCAAAATAACAAGAAAGACGGTTTTCGGAAAAATACCGAATTTTCACCGAATTTCAGGAAAACACCAAAACGACTTTTTAAGACGCTACAATCTTCCCCCCTTAAAGAAATTCGGTCCCCGAATTTAAAAATATAGCTACGCGCCTTCGAAGAGATGGGGATATTTCTTCCTCATCTCGCCCTCGGTCTCCCAGGTAACCTCCTCGCCGCTCGGGCTACGCCAAAGGACCTTGACGGTTGGTATAATCTTCGACCTTAACTTCTTCACCTGCCGATCCAAGATGGCCACCGGCTGCTCTGCAAAAGAAAGGTCGCGCTCTAGCTGGACTGTCGGGTGCTGAATCGCATGCGAAGGGTCGTGAAGGTGCTTGCGGAGCATCGAAACATGGAAGACGGGGTGAACATCGGGAAAGCTGGGTGGAAGAGACAAACGATAAGCAACAGCGCCAACCCGCTCGAGGATCTCGAAGGGACCTACGAATCTAGGGCTAAGCTTCCCCTTTCGCCCAAAACGCATCACGCCCTTCATCGGGGAGACTTTCAGAAAAACATGGTCGCCAACTGCGAACTCTAATCTGCGACGGCGCCTGTCTGCATAGGATTTCTGCCTGCTCTGAGCCGCTCTCATCCGGTCTCGGATCAACTGTATCTTCGCTGTCGTCTCCTCAACAAGCTGCGGCCCCAAAATGCTGCTCTCACTGAGCTCTGTCCAACACACGGGCGATCTGCATCTCCTCCCATACAATGCCTCGAAAGGTGCCATCTGAATAGTATCCTGGAAGCTGTTGTTGTAGGAGAACTCCACTAGAGGTAAATGACGATCCCAGCTACCACCAAAGTCTAAAACGCACGCTCTGAGCATGTCTTCGAGAGTCTGAATGGTCCGCTCTGACTGTCCGTCGGTCTGCGGATGAAACGCTGTGCTGAAGCTCAAACGAGTGCCCAAAGCCTCTTGAAGTCTCTGCCAAAGTCGGCTGGTGAACTGAGTGCCTCGATCTGACACGATACAAGTCGGTACGCCATGTAGTCGCACGATCTCGTTAATATAGAGCTGAGCATACTGAGCGAAGCTGAAAGTCGTCTTCACTGGAAGGAAGTGAGCCGCTTTCGTCAATCTATCCACGATCACCCGGATGGAGTCGTACCCTCGACTGGTCCTGGATAGACCCACAACGAAATCCATCGAAATCTGCTCCCATTTCCACTCTGGAATGGGTAACGGCTGTAGCTCTCCTGCGGGCCTCTGGTGCTCGGCCTTGACTTGCTGACAAGTCAGGCATCTCGAAACGAACTCCGCAATGTCCCTCTTCATCCCGTCCCACCAGTAGGTCTCTCTCATATCATGGTACATCTTGGTGGAACCGGGGTGGACACTATACACTGATCGATGTGCCTCCTCGAGAATGTCGCGCCGTAATCCATCAGCATCTGGTACGCACAGTCTAGATCCATATCGTAAAATCCCCTGATCGTCAACCACGAACTCGGAATATCTGCCCTGTCCCATCTGTGCCACGATCTCTGAGCAACGGTCGTCACTGCGCTGTGCCTCATATATACGGTCAAGCAACTGTGGGCGTGCACGAGCATGCGCGAGCTGTCACCCTGTCTGAGTGAACTCGAACTCCACTCGGCTGTCACATAACATCTGCCAATCTGCTGACGACTGCCTCTGCACTGCGCGCAAAAAGGATAGACTACCCCCGGGCCTCCTACTCAACGCATCTGCCACCACATTTGCCTTGCCGGGGTGATATAAGATCTCGCAGTCGTAGTCTTTCACCAACTCCATCCAACGACGCTGTCTGAGGTTCAGGTCTCGCTGCTGAAATATGTACTTTAAGCTCTTGTGATCGGTGAATATCTGACACGACTCGCCGTAAAGGTAATGTCGCCAAATCTTCAGTGCAAAGACCACTGCAGCCATCTCCAAATCATGAGTGGGGTAGTTCTGTTCATGCTTCTTCAACTGCCGAGAAGCGTAAGCGATCACCCAGCCATGCTGCATCAATACGCATCCTAATCCCACTCGCGAAGCATCACAGTAGACAACAAATCCTCCTGATCCCGAAGGCAAAGATAATACCGGCGCCGTAGTCAAACAAGTCCGTAGCTGCTGAAAACTGCGCTCGCACTCCTCTGTCCAGACGAAAGGAACTCCCTTCCGGGTCAAACTGGTCAACGGTGCAGCTATACAGGAGAAGTCCTGAATAAAACGCCTGTAGTAGCCTGCCAAGCCTAGAAAACTACGGATCTCAGTAACCGATGTAGGTCGGGGCCACTGCTGAACAGCCTCAATCTTCTTCGGGTCCACACAAATGCCGTCTCTCGTAACCACGTGACCCAAGAATCCGACACTGTCCAGCCAGAATGCACACTTGGAGAACTTCGCGAACAGCTGGTGCTCCCTCAGAGTCTGTAACGTAATCCGCAAGTGCTGCTTGTGCTCCTCTCTGCTCCGGGAGTACACCAAGATATCGTCGATAAACACGATGATGAACATGTCAAGATACGGCCTGAATGTACGGTTCATCAAATCCATAAAAGCTGCTGGGGCGTTGGTGAGTCCGAACGACATCACCAAAAACTCTTAATGGCCATAGCGTGTACGGAAGGCTGTCCTCGGTATATCCTCCTGTCGAACTCGCAGCTGATGGTATCCTGATCGCAAGTCGATCCTCGAAAAATATCCCGCACCCTGAAGCTGGTCGAACAAATCATCAATGCGCGGCAACGGATATCTGTTCCGAACGGTAACTTTGTTCAGCTGGCGGTAGTCGATACATAAGCGCAAACTTCCATCCTTCTTCTTGACAAACAGGACCGGAGCACCCCACGGAGAAACACTCGGTCGAATAAGCCCCTTATCTAACAAATCCTGCAACTGATCCTTCAGCTCTCGAAGCTCTGCCGGGGCCATCCGATAAGGTGGTATAGAAATAGGCCCCGAACCGGGAATCAAATCAATGCAGAACTCAACATCGCGCTCAGGCGGTAGCCCAGGTAGCTCATCAGGAAAAACATCAGGGAACTCACAAACTACCGGGACCCGGTCTAACGGAACCTCTGCAGCTCGAGTATCACAAACAAACGCTAAGAATCCCTGACATCCCTTCCACAAGAGCTGACCAGTGCGAAGAGACGAAATTAAGCTGGGAAGGGTGACACTGCGGTCTCCCCGAATAACAAGGACTGGCTCTCCCGGAAAGCTAAATCTGACTGCCTTCTCACGGCAGTCCACCGAAGCATAACAAGTGGCTAGCCAATCCATGCCCAGAAGCACATCAAAGTCCAACATATCGAGGAGTATCAAATCAACTGATGAATCCCTCTCCCCGATACGAACGGAACACAAACGAAATACAAAACGAGCGACAAACGACTCGCCTACCGGAGTAACAACAACAAGCGGCTGATCTAACGACGACGACTCACGGTCCAACATCGGTGCAAAGTGTGTAGAGACGTACGAATGTGTGAAACCTGGGTCGAATAATACCCGTGCGTCGAAAGAACAAACTGGCAAGGTACCTGTCACAACGGCATTGGATGCCTGCGCATCCTGCGGTGTCAAAGCAAAAACTCGGGCCTGTCCTCCACCGATAGCGGGCTGACCTCGACCTCGGCCTCTGCCTCCTCGTCCTCTCTGAACAGGACCGCCGCGACCACGGCCTCTCGGTGCACCTAACTGGCGTGGAGCATCGCTTGGGGTAGGAAGTAGGGCTCTCTGAGGAGGGGGTGGTGATGGTGGTAGGGTCACATGCGGAACTGTCGCTGCTCCCTGTCGTCTCGCCGGATAGCCTCCGACAAGATGGTGCGGACTCCCACACCCAAAACATCCTGGCGACGGCTGCTGCCCCTGGGGATAAGAACCATATAACTGTCTCCGCCCAAATCCTCTGCCAGGCCTATCTCTCGGAAAGAATCTGGCGCGCTGCCTCTGAGACGGTACATCGGTGCGCATCCTCTTCGGCCCAAAAACGGCCGAAGTCTGTGATATGCGTGCCTCCATCCGCAATGCCGTATCCCTAGCAGCTGAATAAGTGTCGTAGTGCTGGGCGCCAATGGCAAGATATAGCTGGGCATCAAGTCCCTGTACGAACCTCTTCACCATCTTCTCCTCGGTATCCACCAAATACTGAGCATATCGGGATAACTGTGTAAACTGGATGTCATACTCAGACACCGTCATCCCAGCTGTCTTGACTAAGGCCTCGAAGCTACGAGCTCTGGCGTCACGAACGCTCTCTGGAAGGAAACGGGCTAGAAAGACCGCTGTAAACTCGGCCCAAGTCATAGGCGGCAGACCTGCAGCTCGACCTCTCAAGACTGACTCCCACCATGTCTGCGCGAGACCCTCTAGTCGGAAACTCGCAAGCTCTACCCATCGATCATCCGAACATCTCAGCGAACGGCAGATCCTGGCTAAACTGTCAAGGAACGTCTGTGGGTCCTCCGCTGCCTCGGTGCCGGTGAATACTGGAGGTCTCAGCCTCATGAAATCCTGTAGTGAAACCGGAATGGCCACGGTGGTAGTAGTAGGAGCAGGTATCATGGTCGTCTGTGATGTAGTAGGTACGTCATCCGGCCTCAGTGTACGACTGGCTGCAACTAGGGATCCTACCATCTGACGTAGCTCCTGCATGCCTCCCATCATCTGTCGCAACTCCTCCATACCGGTCTCGAGCCTATCCATACGGCCTGGGGAAGGTGGATCGGTCTGTCCCTGCGGCGTAGGCATACCACCCTGCTCAGTCCTAGTCTCGGACGAGCCAGCTCGAATCTCGTCTCTGGCGGCAGCCCTCTGTGCTCTAATAGCCCTCTGTGGCATAGTGACTGGTACAGGAACAGGACAACAAGAATGGTGCAGTAGAATCATAGGATACACGGAATTGAAGAAGGAATTTCAAGCAAGTATATCCTAAAGTCACTGAGGCGGAGTACCGTATCGCAAGTATGCCGCGGACATACGCACGCTACGTTACCCTGCTTAAGTCACTTACTCCATCTACCAAGGGTCATCCTACACTCAAAAAGGTAAAACCTATCGCTCTGATACCAACTTTGTCATGACCGCAGGGTACGGAACGTGACTGGCACTTAAGTTTACGAAATGTCTAAAGACGTCCGTAAAGTAAGTAAGCCAAAGCCCAGAAAACAAAACCATTTAAGCAAAAGAGTGAAGAAAACCCAATCAATTGAAAGCGAGTTTATCAAATAAGTCATGTAAAACCCTTTTTAAAAACAATACTAATTTTTCCGAAAATTTCGGCAGAGTCTCCTTTGTAAATACTGGCCCCCAAAATGGGTACAACAAAATATACATGAATCCAACGAAATAAGGCATCCCCAAGCGGGAGCTAGCTCTTCGCCATAAGGCGGTCACAAATCCCACGCAATATAAAATGACAACAAGCAAATAATCATAATGAAGCATAAGAAAACATCACGTCGACTCAAGTGAGTTCGACCCCAAAATACAGCATAAAATCCACAAACCTCACAGTCTCATCTCTAGGTCAATATACAATAAATCTGGTAGAAACAGTAGATGGAGTATACTAGATACAAGAATATACAAGGTGGTACAAAATAATAACATAACCCACCTATGAGCAAATCTCGAGCCCAGGCAAAAGAGGCAAAAGAACAAGTGCGCCCGCCGCTACTGAACTGACGGAGCGGACCTGCAAAAGACTGTGGCACAACGGGGGTGAGTTGCCAACTCGTGAGTAATAAATAACATCTACAAAGGCTATCGTATGCATGCACACAAGCATCCTAGCATCTATAATACAGGTATGACTGGATGCACTAGCAGGTGTGTATACAACATCAGTGTACTAATATGTATGCAACATGAATATCTGAGGTCTCAATAGGTATATATAAGAAACATTTTATCTCTTTTTGTGTTTTGAAACTCTTTTAGAATGCCAGCATAATGTCAATGAATCGACGAAAAACGGTGTCCAGCAACGACACCCAAAAGCTGTCTCAAATCTCATAAATGTATGTCTGGCCTCAGCCGTCCGGCTGACCCATCTCAAATACCAATATCTCATCATCTAGCGGCCACGGTCGGTATCCTCTGGATATCCGCCGTCCCAAACAGTCACCGGTAGGTAATCCGTACCCTGCCAGGCTCAACGTCATCACCACATTCCTCTTGCCCCGGGGTACCTTACCGGGCCCACCATGTACCCGTGCCGGTTCCTCCACTCCTCGACACGGATTTCCAAATCCACAGCAAACTCATGGTGGACGACACTTACATCACTAGAAAACCGCAATTTTACATATTTTAAAATATAATAAGTTTAGAAATTTTGCGGTTTTCCCCCGAAATCCAGCAATATCATAAAATCTCAAGAAATCCTCATAAGTGCATATATCAATGATAATGAATGCGTATGATATCAATAATCAAGTTGCGATGTGTGATTAATGTATTAAGCATGAACAATTAATATGATGAAGTACATGCACATGAATAGCAATACTACGGTTTCATTTTTAAGGAATTAAAGGCAATAGCATAAGTTTAAATTTAAAGGTTATCTAGTGTGGTGGCATGGCAATTAACAGGGTGTGTGTGTAAGCATGAATAGTGCTCGTGCTGCATATAAAAACCCTGGTAATGGTGCAGGTGTCCTATGAAATGGTTTCGTATAGGTATGTCAATATAATGCATGGATGCAGCAAATAGTCAATTAAGTATTTCACCCCTAATTACTAACATTACTAAGAATCTTGTAAATTACTAAAACTATCGGGCGGCTTGCGCCATCCAACGATAGTCCCCCGTAGATATTACATCTACTCACAGGAATCCCTGGCTAGCTGTGTCCAATCACCGCTTTCCCCTTTCGCGCCGCGTCTGACGTCTCCGCGACCGAACCTGGAATTAACATCAATACCAAACATAAGGTTACATATCAAGAACGACGCAAAACCCCAACGAAACTACTAAAGTTCGCTAGCTAGGTACAACGTGCACAAAGTGCGCGGAACACACGCGAAAATCGCAAAAACTGCCAAAAAAACGCCGATTTGGTCGCCCGGCAAAACTAAAACCCGACTACCCAAAAATCCGCACTCACGCATCCTAAAAGTCGTAGGACAAGACATTACAATCATCAAGATATCAAAAATAATTCACCACAAAATTTTATAACAAAACTAGTAAGCATTTACGTTCCAAAATCGGTGCAAAAATCGCCGATTAGCGACAAAACGACTACAATCTAGCACAATCACCCAACCGCACTACAAGCAATCTACAAACACTAATTACAACACAATAACAATGATTCCAATCCTATTTTCCCTAAACAACCATTTCTTGAATTTATAACCTAGCAAATTCCAATTCAATTTCCACACTTGCAAACTTAAATTAACACAACAAAAGCCCACATAAGAAGATTAATCTCATAGATTAGGTTAGCAAAATACTAGATAACAAATTGGGTTTAAATCAACTAAATAATGTTTTCTAACCCTAATCAACTCATTATCATGTTTCACAAACCATTTCCATACATAACCCTCTCTTGAAAATCCTAAAACAACAATTTACAACTAAAATCAAACTTCTAAAATTACCTAAATTAGCAAAATTGAAGACTACATAACAAGGTAACCATATAGATTAGTTCATTAACAACTAGATTAACTATAAAACAACTTAATTAACCATCATGGTTTCAAAACCCTAGTTTAATACACTATTCTTTTATAAACTAGATTAGGAATTAGTTAACTTTTAATACTAAACCATACAATTAAAGGAATTTTTGCAAAAGAAAGTAACTTGATGAGAATTATACCTCAATTTGGGATCTAGCAAGAACAAATTTGCTCCAAGTGATGGCCTCAAGCACCAAGATTCAAGCAAGAATGGCTAAGGATAATGATAGCATAAGGATTTTGTTTGGATTTTTGAATAAAGTGTGGATTTTGATGTGTTTTCTTGAAGAAATTGAAGAAAAATGAAAAGAAAAGAGATGAAGAAGAGGAGGTTCAGGTTTCGGCCAGAGGAGGGCATGGGGAGGGGTGTGGGCAAGTGGGGAAAGTCAATGGTCAAGTCTCCAAAGTCAATGTATCATACTTTATCCATTATATTTAAAATAAATCCATAAACTATCAAATTCAACTCAAGAAAGCAACCCAAGAAATGAGGCCAGAAATTTCTGGACTTGCACAAGGTGGGGCTGTCCTAGGGCTGAGGCAAAAGAGAGAGAGGTTTTACAAAAGAAATTTTATGCAAAAAGGCCCCCTACAACTCAAAAATTGCAAGTTTTAGCTCAAAATTCAATAAATTCGTTTCATATCATAAAAATTTGTTAAAAATCAAAATAAATTACTAAAAATTTATGTTATCACTAGATTTTAATTATCATAATTTTAGAGATTAAAATTAGCCCGGAAAAATGTGTATTTATCGCTAATTTAATGTATTTTCTTACCGGCTTAAAATAATATAAAAAAAAATTGAAAAATTAGGGAAAATTTTTAAACGACCAGAATTTCATATTTAACTCATTAGCTACTAAAAACAAGCAATTACCTATCCATTTTAGGTATAATTAGCCCTAAACTGCAAAATAACAAGAAAGACGGTTTTCGGAAAAATACCGAATTTTCACCGAATTTCAGGAAAACACCAAAACGACTTTTTAAGACGCTACAACTGCCCCTTTTCCTTCTCTAATATTCCTTTCTTTCTTTCTCTTATTAATCCCTAACCTCGGCCCACTCCCACATTTCTCACTCCAATTCCTTAATAATTCTCAGCCCAAACATTCGGCCAGCCCATACTTCTGAATTGTTTTTTTCCTTCTTTCCCTCAGCCAAATCTCTCTCAGCCCGGCCCCATTCCCTTCTCATTTATTTTTATTTAATTTTTGATTCTTCAAAATCCCCTGGCCCGACTCCTTCTCTTTTCCGTTTAAAATTTTTTAGTTGGCCCAGCCCACTTCGCTGCAGCCCACTCCCGGCCTCCAACCCGCTTCGCCCTCGACCCGACCCGCTCCCCCTCTACTGTTTATCTCCTTCTTAAAATCCCAACGGCTCTTTCCTCCTCTCGCGCGCTCGATCCCCTTCCTACGCCTCCGCCCGCGCCCACGTCGCCGCTCATCACGCGCGACGAGCGTTACAACCGCGTTGCTCACCCCTCGTTCCCCCATCCTTTCCCCTCACTTCCCTCACACTCACGAGTCCCCGCACCCCATTTTTCCCTCGACGACGACGACGACACCTCCACCGAGCTCAATCCCCTCGCCCAACCTCGCCTCTTCACCACTTTCCCTCCCTCTTCTCTGCCCTCAATACCCCCGCACCACCCCAGTTCTTCCCCGAGCTTCCCACTCGACTCATCGAGTCGAGCCCCTGCCGAGCACCATCACCGCCGGTGCCCCGTCTTCCCGTCGACCACCACCACCTCTCATTCTCCCAACTTCCACCTCCGGCTCCCTCGCTCAATCCCGAGCACTTTTCCTCTGCTCCCTGATCGCTATCTCTCTCTCTAACTCTAGCTCTCTCTCCCTCGTTCCCTCTCTCTCCCAGATCTCTCTTCCTCTGTCTCTCTTTCTCCCTCTCTGTGCTGCTCTCTCTCCCCTCTCCATCTGTGCACTCTCTCTCTCTCATTTCTCTCTCTCTCTCTCTCTCTCTATACCCTCTTTCTACTCATCACAGCCACTCTCACTACCCCCACTCACCTTCCCGCACCCGAGCTCCCCGAGACGGCAACCTCTGCCTGCCTCACCACCATTGACGACCCTCTGCAATCCATGACCCCTTGCCGTCGAGACCACCGGCGACCTGCCTTCTCTGAAGCTCCAGCACCGAGCTACTACATCGAGGAGCCGAGCTCAAGCCCCAAGCCAACTCAAGCAAGCTAAGCCCTCGGTCATTTCATCGAGCACTTGTTGCAACCATCCCCGACAACGAGACCCACCACGACGAGCCGAAGAAACAGCCAGCCTTGCCTGCACACCTTGTCGCCGTCGGTTCGTCGTCACCAACGTCTCCGCGCCTCAACGCCTTCCATCGCCTGCCCGAGCTCACCCGCTGCCGTCGTCGTGCCAGTTCGTCGCGCGCCCGTGCTATACCTTGCTGCCGTGCACCTCCAGGCAAGTTTTTACTTGCTTACATGCTATATACTTATGATGCAAATGTTTAATTCATTGATATTAAAGTTGCAAGATTAGTTAAATTATGTGTCGTAACTGTTCGATGTTTATCCTCTTAGGAAATCATTATCAATTTTGACGGAACCAAATAGTTTTACTTGGCCCGTATGGCTTTGAACTTAGTGTATGAATTTCGTTGGATAATTTGATCGTTAATGACTAAAACGACTACCCCCAAGTTTAATTGCAAAACTGAAATTATATTGTACCTGAAAACCGCTAAATTCACCATAAATCATATACATACTAGAATGGTACGTTCGAGGGCTCAAATCGTAGACAACTCGACAAACTTTAACCCTATACCAGTTTCCTGATATTCTTGTACTTAAATTGGGATGATAATCGTATCGGAGTGCGACTCTGGACTGCAGTCCAGAGCGACTCAAATTGTGCTTGCTGTTCCGTAATGGATACCATAGGATTTCCTTAACTTGTAGGTTGCGGAACTCCGCTGCTTATTGTAGGTAACTCTGTTAGCTAGACAACACATTTAGTTTCGTTCTGTTTCGTTACCGTTTGATATTTAATCTATAATTTAAAAGATCGGGTCGCATAACAGTCCCAGCAGAATCAGAACTGACATATTAGGGTTAAACATTGTATATCTCCTAACGTACAGACGCGATCGAAGTTCCGTCTGTTGCGTTGAAAACCTTACTGAAAACCCTAGAATTCATCCAACTGTAGTGTCACTAAAATCCGATCCCAACTGGGATCAAAATGCGTTGCGAAACAGACTTCTGATTCTGAAATTGGACTTCCAGCCGCGAGCGCTTAAAATGAAATAGTTATAACTAAAGATCCTGGAACCCGATTGGCTTGAAACAAAATTCTAAGGATAGATAACTGAGCATACTAATTACTACCTGTTCATTGTTTCGCTAAATTATATACGTACGTTTCATGATAAATCGTGCAAGTGATAGACTGTTGTTTTTATGACACATTAATTGTGCTTCTTATACCGTTCATGCATCACATCATATCCATATCATTGTAGTGATAACCTAGTGACATCGTGCATTTACCCAGTATTAGATTTTAGTGGTGATTGTGGCAAGTACGTCAGTGTTCGTGTATTCGTGATTAAGTGAAAGTGATACGTACTTGTACACAATCAGTGACCCTCTTATTCTTTTGCATTGTCGACGTCTGTGGGATGCGTGTACGTGTAACTATAAGTGGTATGGGACACTTATGGAAGCGCTTGCACGGGTGTCACAGATAAGGCATCCGACACTGTCATCTATCTTAGGTATTAGTCGGGACGTGCTTGATGGAGGTCCTGTCTCCAGTTCTCGCGCAGACTTGTCACGGATCGATTAGTATTTAGGGTGATGGTTAGCGTTTGATGTAGACTACGGGGTGTGGGGTGGTTTAAGTGTGAGTTCAACAGAATCTCGGGAGTCCCATGCCGGCTTATATATTTAGGAAGTTATATGGAGATTTACAGGGTACGTGATATATACACCGTGATATTCTTGTTACATGTTGGGCCCGTGGTCCCTTGCCCTTGGGTTCTACCCTTGGGTGGAGGACACTCGCGAGTGGTTGACTCTCACACTTGGACTGACGATAGGCTTAGTGACCTGTACAGTGAGACTTAGAGACTGATAGGGATACTGGCATTTCTATTCCTTATATACTATGTGGCATACGTGACATATCGTTATACTGATTTACTGTTCCGCTGCGTTGATTTCTGCACATTCATACATGCTGTCATTGATTTACTGCGATTCATATCCATTACTACTGTTAGAACTGTCAAT
Organism: Agapanthus africanus; assembly: GCA_030015575.1. Classification (NCBI taxonomy): domain Eukaryota; kingdom Viridiplantae; phylum Streptophyta; class Magnoliopsida; order Asparagales; family Amaryllidaceae; genus Agapanthus; species Agapanthus africanus. The sequence continues at coordinate 249,423,349 of CM057347.1, read as the reverse complement.
TGATTTTATGTATATATATTTGCTATTGTGTCGCTCTGACGACCTGAGTATGCATGCTCAGTGTGAGGAGAAGATTTAGTCTGGACCAGTGCATCACAGTCTTCTTGACTCGCCATTCCGAGTTACATATTTTGTTCCACTTCAGGTCAGTTCTTTACTTTGTTCCTTTCAGTTACTGCATTTCTCATTACCTGCGCATCATTTATTGTTTACCATGATAAACTAGAAGCCGAAGTGTGACTACGGCAGGACATTTCCTTGACCGCAGGAGCATGGCTGGCCTTGTCTACCCCTCGTATTCCGTATTTTGGGAAGCGGGGCGTGACATGGTTTAGTTGGTATCAAAGCCAGGTTTTGCATCGATTGGGATTGCAGTTTCCGTGTACAGTTTGGCAATCTAAGAAATCCTTCGGTCTAGGTTGTAAACTGTCATTCTTGATTCATATTCACATCGTGCGTTCAGCTATCCATTCACTATGGTTTCGGGTGACTTGACAAGGGTACGTGGTGGCAATTGCACTACCGTACTCTATTCAAGTGACTTAAAGTGATACAGTTGATTCCCCACTTGTAATGATATTCATCATCTCTGATATTCTTGAATCCTCGTTCTATCCATATCATATTTTGATTCATTTAGCGTGTGACTTATATCATCTCAAATTTGTTGTCCCAGGATCATGTCTTCCAACAACTCTTCATCTGTTTCCGCTCCCCAGAATCGGACAGTTGAGATTCTGAGTGTACTGCAAGGTTTAAAGGAAGCTCAGGAGCGAACAAGCGACTTGTTGGCTGAAGGGCTGAGAAGACAGGTGAATCAGGCACCAGCGGGATTCTCCAATCATAAAGGAATCCCTATTGGACGAGGAAAGGAGAAGAAGATGAAGCGTCAACAGAAGCATCAGAAAAACCTTTGCTGTGGATATTTTAAGAGGCCAGGACACCTTCAGAGGGATTGTCGCCGCGCCCAAGGGAAATGTCTGATTTGTGGATCAAGCGAACATCTTATCAACGGTTGCCCAGAAAGGAAGGAGCTAAAAGGAGGAAGCTCGTCCATACTCCCCACTTCGGCCAAGTGAGGATTATTGCGTAGTTCGAATTTCGAGAATAAAAGCGGACCCAAACACAGGATTCAACTCGCGTAACGATGATGCTGCGTTCTGGCAGTCAAAGAAGAATTTTATGTTTTCCAATTTCAGTATTTTGTTGTCGTACTCTTATAAACATTTCCTTCCATTTGAAACTTTGTATCCGTCGAACTTTAGTTGAATGCAATAAAATTTGAATCATAATATATGTATCATTCTCGTGCTTCTCTATGTCAAGTTCTATTCATTATCACAGTATTTTTTCATTATGATCTTTCAGTTCCTGCAACCGCATATTTTTCCTATATTTCGTACCCTGAGTTTTCTTGATGTATTCCACTGTCTAATGATGACTTCTCTTTTCAGGCCATGGCCCACCCTGGAGCAGTGCCGCATCTAGACGAGGATGCACAGTCGTGCGTTTCCTTAGATCACACACTGACGAGTTCCGATGATGAGGCCAATGGTCCACAGGTCAACTTTGAAAACAATGATTCAGAGGACGAAGGAGCAGACGCCCCAGAGGTTGACATGATAGCTGATTCTGGCGAAGAAGAAGGAGGTCCTGAAGCGAACCCTATAGAGGAAGACCCCGAGGAAGAACCGATAGAAGAAAATCCAGCGGAAGAGAACCCCGTGGAAGAAAATCCAGAAGAAGAAAATCACATGGAATCGGATCTCGATGAAGAAGCTCTATCCGAGGAAGAAGGACCAGAAGATCAAGACCCTGTGGTGGGAGGACTTCCAATAGAGGTACCCGCGAGGCGATATGGAAATGGACGCCCCTACCTGAGTGCGCGAGCCTACCGCAACCTACTGAATCTCCACAACCGCGACTGACGGAATTTCTTTTGATATTGTCTTTCTGGCCAAATAAACTGTGTATAGTTTAGGGCCACCTTTCTTCTTTGAGAATGTTTGGTTTGGAATCTTTTGAAATGAAATAAATTGCTGAGTTCACAAATCCTTCGACCTTCTTAGTTCGCGTGCTACTTGATTATTCCTTATGTACAATTATTCTTCCTACTGGGAACTGTCTACACTTACTTCTTACCTTGCCTTAACCCTCACTCAGAATAAGCAATATCACACCCCGATCCCTGGAATAAGTCACCCTTCATACCTCGCCTGTGCCCGTTTGAGATCCTTCTGGGAGGAGAACAATTCTTGTGAAACGTCTGAGTTCATTAACTCTTCAAATTTTTGGATTCGTATGGTGTACCAACTGTTGTTTTCTCCCATACATTTCTTTGGTATTCCCTTGTTTCTCATCCTTACTTCCTGTGCAGACCCAATCACAGTCTCCTTGATTTTCAACCTAAAGCCGCCACCCACCGACCTTTGAATGATCCACACTTCCTTGTAGTCATAACCTAACTAGCCTATGCAACTTTGTGTTCTTTCTATTACCCTAACTATATATAGGGACTGTATTATTTGAAAATTTAGTTTTTATTATTTTGGTTTGTGTTATTGATTACTCCGTTTTTGTATTTTAAGTACAACTATTATTATTCTCATTTTCAGTAGCGCAACCTTACACCGCGCATACTTTTGGTCTATATTTCTTAATTTCAATATACAAGTTTTCTAAATTATTTTTTTCCTATTCTATCGATACCTTCCCTAAAATGTTTTAGCTTACCGACTAGTTTTCACTGCTTTATTGTTGTCAATTTATTTTGAGGATTGGTACCTATGATTACTATGATAAGTGGTTGAGCCTTATATTTATTATTTCTGTTTGCTATTATGATATATTTAGATGCGCACACATTTGGTTTCGACGTTTACCGAGCACACTTTGATTAATATTATTCGTTAATTGTTACCTATATTCTAGTATATTTGTAGTTGCCCTTATAGTGTTCATGTATTATGCTTTTAGGCCTAACTTTTGTATGTGGTTCTTTTATATATGTATGTACCTTCAGAACTTTGTCTACCCGTTTTAAATAAATCAACACGTATTAGTTTCGATATGATAATTCTTCGCTTATTATTTATAACTAGCTGTTTCTTTTAAATTTCGAGGACGAAATTTTTGTAAGGGTGGTATGATGTAATACCCAGCCCCTTTTTATACACTATAACTGTATTTTTAATTCATTGTAAATTTATTTAAATTTTACTGATAATTATTTACTTAGTTCTAAAGCTTGTTAAGCACCAAACCAAGTAAATCATCCCTTCTAAATAGCCCCAAACACAAACCATATATTTTATTCTTTCAGCCCATTGCGCTTTAAAGATTTAAATTATTTTCCAGCCCATTTTCTTTTATTTAGATTCTAAAACCCAAACTTTAGTTCCTACTTCCTCACCCATCTCGCATTCCTTTTATATATTTATTCGACTTATCCCCAGCCCAATCCTTCCCCAGCAGCCCGTTCCCATCTCAGCTTATTGTTCCCAGTTTTTCCTTAGGCCTATCCCTTAAGCCCACTGCCCCTTTTCCTTCTCTAATATTCCTTTCTTTCTTTCTCTTATTAATCCCTAACCTCGGCCCACTCCCACATTTCTCACTCCAATTCCTTAATAATTCTCAGCCCAAACATTCGGCCAACCCATACTTCTGAATTGTTTTTTTCCTTCTTTCCCTCAGCCAAATCTCTCTCAGCCCGGCCCCATTCCCTTCTCATTTATTTTTATTTTATTTTTGATTCTTCAAAATCCCCTGGCCCGACTCTTTCTCTTTTCCGTTTAAAATTTTTTAGTTGGCCCAGCCCACTTCGCTGCAGCCCACTCCCGGCCTCCAACCCGCTTCGCCCTCGACCCGACCCGCTCCCCCTCTACTGTTTATCTCCTTCTTAAAATCCCAACGGCTCTTTCCCCCTCTCGCGCGCTCGATCCCCTTCCTACGCCTCCGCCCGCGCCCACGTCGCCGCTCATCACGCGCGACGAGCGTTACAACCGCGTTGCTCACCCCTCGTTCCCCCATCCTTTCCCCTCACTTCCCTCACACTCACGAGTCCCCGCACCCCATTTTTCCCTCGACGACGACGACGACACCTCCACCGAGCTCAATCCCCTCGCCCAACCTCGCCTCTTCACCACTTTCCCTCCCTCTTCTCTGCCCTCAATACCCCTGCACCACCCCAGTTCTTCCCCGAGCTTCCCACTCGACTCATCGAGTCGAGCCCCTGCCGAGCACCATCACCGCCGGCGCCCCGTCTTCCCGTCGACCACCACCACCTCTCATTCTCCCAACTTCCACCTCCGGCTCCCTCGCTCAATCCCGAGCACTTTTCCTCTGCTCCCTGATCGCTATCTCTCTCTCTAACTCTAGCTCTCTCTCCCTCGTTCCCTCTCTCTCCCAGATCTCTCTTCCTCTGTCTCTCTTTCTCCCTCTCTGTGCTGCTCTCTCTCCCCTCTCCATCTGTGCACTCTCTCTCTCTCATTTCTCTCTCTCTCTCTCTCTTTCTCTATACCCTCTTTCTACTCATCACAGCCACTCTCACTACCCCCACTCACCTTCCCGCACCCGAGCTCCCCGAGACGGCAACCTCTTCCTGCCTCACCACCATTGACGACCCTCTGCAATCCATGACCCCTTGCCGTCGAGACCACCGGCGACCTGCCTTCTCTGAAGCTCCAGCACCGAGCTACTACATCGAGGAGCCGAGCTCAAGCCCCAAGCCAACTCAAGCAAGCTAAGCCCTCGGTCATTTCATCGAGCACTTGTTGCAACCATCCCCGACAACGAGACCCACCACGACGAGCCGAAGCAACAGCCAGCCTTGCCTGCACACCTTGTCGCCGTCGGTTCGTCGTCACCAACGTCTCCGCGCCTCAACGCCTTCCATCGCCTGCCCGAGCTCACCCGCTGCCGTCGTCGTGCCAGTTCGTCGCGCGCCCGTGCTATACCTTGCTGCCGTGCACCTCCAGGCAAGTTTTTACTTGCTTACATGCTATATACTTATGATGCAAATGTTTAATTCATTGATATTAAAGTTGCAAGATTAGTTAAATTATGTGTCGTAACTGTTCGATGTTTGTCCTCTTAGGAAATCATTATCAATTTTGACAGAACCAAATAGTTTTACTTGGCCCGTATGGCTTTGAACTTAGTGTATGAATTTCGTTGGATAATTTGATCGTTAATGACTAAAACGACTACCCCCAAGTTTAATTGCAAAACTGAAATTATATTGTACCTGAAAACCGCTAAATTCACCATAAATCATATACATACTAGAATGGTACGTTCGAGGGCTCAAATCGTAGCCAACTCGACAAACTTTAACCCTATACCAGTTTCCTGATATTCTTGTACTTAAATTGGGATGATAATCGTATCGGAGTGCGACTCTGGACTGCAGTCCAGAGCGACTCAAATTGTGCTTGCTGTTCCGTAATGGATACCATAGGATTTCCTTAACTTGTAGGTTGCGGAACTCCGCTGCTTATTGTAGGTAACTCTGTTAGCTAGACAACACATTTAGTTTCATTCTGTTTCGTTACCGTTTGATATTTAATCTATAATTTAAAAGATCGGGTCGCATAACAGTCCCAGCAGAATCAGAACTGACATATTAGGGTTAAACATTGTATATCTCCTAACGTACAGACGCGATCGAAGATCCGTCTGCTGAGTTGAAAACCTTACTGAAAACCCTAGAATTCATCCAACTGTAGCGTCACTAAAATCCGATCCCAACTGGGATCAAAATGCGTTGCGAAACAGACTTCTGATTCTGAAATTGGACTTCCAGCCGCGAGCGCTTAAAATGAAATAGTTATAACTAAAGATCCTGGAACCCGATTGGCTTGAAACAAAATTCTAAGGATAGATAACTGAACATACTAATTACTACCTGTTCATTGTTTCGCTAAATTATATACGTACGTTTCATGATAAATCGTGCAAGTGATAGACTGTTGTTTTTATGACACATTAATTGTGCTTCTTATACCGTTCATGCATCACATCATATCCATATCATTGTAGTGATAACCTAGTGACATCGTGCATTTACCCAGTATTAGATTTTAGTGGTGATTGTGACAAGTACGTCAGTGTTCGTGTATTCGTGATTAAGTGAAAGTGATACGTACTTGTACACAATCAGTGACCCTCTTATTCTTTTGCATTGTCGACGTCTGTGGGATGCGTGTACGTGTAACTATAAGTGGTATGGGACACTTATGGAAGTGCTTGCACGGGTTTCACAGATAAGGCATCCGACACTGTCATCTATCTTAGGTATTAGTCGGGACGTGCTTGATGGAGGTCCTGTCTCCAGTTCTCGCGCAGACTTGTCACGGATCGATTAGTATTTAGGGTGATGGTTAGCATTTGATGTAGACTACGGGGTGTGGGGTGGTTTAAGTATGAGTTCAACAGAATCTCGGGAGTCCCATGCCTGCTTATATATTTAGGGAGTTATATGGAGATTTACAGGGTACGTGATATATACACCGTGATATTCTTGTTACATGTTGGGCCCGTGGTCCCTTGCCCTTGGGTTCTACCCTTGGGTGGAGGACACTCGCGAGTGGTTGACTCTCACACTTGGACTGACAATAGGCTTAGTGACCTGTACAGTGAGACTTAGAGACTGATAGGGATACTGGCATTTCTATTCCTTATATACTGTGTGGCATACGTGACATATCGTTATACTGATTTACTGTTCCGCTGCGTTGATTTCTGCACATTCATACATGCTGTCATTGATTTACTGCGATTCATATCCATTACTACTGTTAGAACTGTCAATTGATTTTATATATATATATTTGCTATTGTGTCGCTCTGACGACCTGAGTATGCATGCTCAGTGTGAGGAGAAGATTTAGTCTGGACCAGTGCATCACAGTCTTCTTGACTCGCCATTCCGAGTTACATATTTTGTTCCACTTCAGGTCAGTTCTTTACTTTGTTCCTTTCAGTTACTGCATTTCTCATTACCTGCGCATCATTTATTGTTTACCATGATAAACTAGAAGCCGAAGTGTGACTACGGCAGGACATTTCCTTGACCGTAGGAGCATGGCTGGCCTTGTCTACCCCTCGTATTCCGTATTTTGGGAAACGGGGCGTGACAGCTACCCTGCTCGGTCATCTCCGGCTGGTAGCTCCCTACCCATGATGCCAGGGATCGAAGCCCTCACAAGAGGCATCCGAGCGGCTACCCCTCTCGGTCATCCTAGGCTGGTAGTTATCTACCCTCGACGCCAGAGATCAAAGCCCTCTCCAAGAGGCAACCGCGCAGCTTCCCTGCCCGGTCATCCTTAGTGTGCTTCTTACAGCCCCTCCAACGCTAAGGATCAAAGTCCTCTATAGAGGCAGCTCAACAGCTACCCTGCTCGACTATCTCCAGCTGGTAGCTCCCTACTCATGACGCCAGAGATCGAAGCCCTCACCAAGAGGAAACCGAGCAGCTTCCCATTCATGCTCATACATGCTCATTCGTCCTCTGAGCCCGTTCATGCTCGGCATAAATACGGCGGACATCCCTCTGCCCATCGCATGCAGAGGATTCGAGGCCCCAATAGGAAGTGTCAGGTCTATCCAAGTCCGAGCGATCACCCCTCGACTTCGGGGCCATGGAGATGCCAGCTTCTCAGCAGTGCTTGGCACGCTTGGCAAGTGACTGAAATCAACTCGACGAACGATCGCTAGACAGATAGCCGACCTGACACGGAAGCCCAACAGTGCAAGCGGAGGTATTTTACGAGCATTCTTCACAAACAGAAGATAAAGTGCAAACCGATGAAACCAAAGAAAAAAGTTTTATTACCAATGGCAAAGTCTTTACAAAGGGTATTTTGGGCCCCCGGCCTTACAAACTGCCCGGAGGCTTACAAAAGAGGGCCTAAGTCGCAACCCCCCTGCGCCTCGCTCATCACGGCCTGCGGGAGGCTTCACCACCGGAAGTTTTGCCACCAGGGGCGCGCCTCGCTTTCCTCATCGTTGTCTGCCGGAGGCCTTGCCACTGGGAGTGGGACCCGAGCACGGAGCTCGCCATCGGCGAACTCAGGAAGCTGCTCCTTCACGGCATTCAGAGCCTTATTCCACGCGACGGCGGAATACTTGCCAAGCTTGACGTAAAACAGCTCTGACACTTTGTAATCGGCCACAGCTTTCCTAGCTCGAACCTTGGCAGTCTCGGTCGCCAAAAGCGCCGCCTTGGCATCCCCCTGCTGGCATCTTTATCCTTCTCCATGGCCGCGAAACGATCGGCCAGATCCGCTAGCTTCCTCTCGGCAACTCGATGGGACGCACTCAGGCGACGGTAGGTGCCCTGATTCGCTGAATTGGCGAGCTCCGCAGCCTCTGCACGGGCTGTTAGGACGTCGGCCCTCGCCCTCTCCAGACGCAGGTCACGCCGCAGGGCCTCGACCTCCGATGGAAACGCTTCTATTGGCCTCGGCGCGTGGAACGCCCCCTCGGCCTCCGTACGAATAGCGAGGGCGCAGTGTTGAAGGACCTGACGGGAAGTGGATGAGAAACACAGAGACGCTTGAGCTAAAGAAGGGAAGGTCAAAAACAACGTGTAGAGAAGTTCGTACCTGGACCGCCCCTTGGGTTATGGCCTCCATTTGGTGGGCCTCGGCGGCGTCCCGGCCGTCAATCCGACGCCGGATGCGGAATAAAAACTTTTTACGAAACCGGCGTCACCGCGACCCCAAACACCCAGATCGTTCCATTAACCATAAACTAGCAAAATGTAAAAGAGTTTGGAAAGATTATACCGATCGATCCGTGTCCTTCGGTCTTCAATCTCCGCGCCAAACTCCTCGCTGCTGTACCGACGAAATCCGCTCCCCGATCACGCCCGTCGAAATGACACCACATCATCGAATCTTTATACGGGCTCCCGCCTCGAACCGAGGCAACTCGGATATGAAGTTTGCTAGCCGACATGTCCAAGAGTGAAGTAGAGAGAGTATGGAATATTTTTTCTCAAGAGTGAAGTTGCCAATTTGGATGGAAATATGAGCAAAGGGTTTTTCAATGCAAAGATAAAATCAGCCCCTCACAACAATAGTGCTCGGCCACTTTCACAAAAATGAAGGATTGTTCTCCGTGAATTGCAATGAGGGAGTGCTGGTTTTTTCAAGTGAGGTGTGTGTTCTTTTGTCACCACAAAAAACACCCTCCAGAAAAGATTTGGCAGGATTGCAAGTAGCCCTCCGGTAGTAATAATTAGGCACCTGGCAAAAGGGGCTGGCGAAATTGCAGAGCCCCCCCGCTGCACCAAACAGCCCCATCTCCAAAGCCCATGCTTGCAACAGTGAACAAAGACCATGCCAGCAACAGTGCTCGAAATGGGCAGCCCATCCAAAACAAGAAATGTCAAAGAATAGAAAAAGTCAAGGTCAAAACTCACAATGATTGTTAGTGTATATGCCCTAGGGGCCATTATTGTATCATACTAGTTTATATATTACTTAATGGAAGCTTGGGATATTCACATGTATATAACAGTCTTGCTAAACATGGTAGTATGCTACTTGGTTTTTTCTATCTTAATATGTGAGTATATGTATTGATAGAGCTCTTAGGATCTTGCTTGACTACCAGCATTGTGATGGCAGTCACACTAGTGGGGGCTGGGTAGTCTACAAGCAAATCCTTATTCAGGTCCCTAGTCGTTGGATTATCGAGACAGGGCATCGATACTCCGGAGTAGACTAGTGTGTACGCTTCTCATCCCAGTTGGGGAAATGGTCTGTCCCACAGCCGTCAGTACGTCGTACTGGAGATAGTATGCAGGTGCTCGTTAGGTTACGGGTACACCGGACAGGACTCACAGGGAACTGTTGGTTGGTTTTATACCAGTCGTCAGTGAACAGTTCCCGGGTGACATGAGTACAGTATAGTCCGCAGACTTGACACTGCTACTTCGCCTCGAGTGTGTCCCACTGTTCTTAGATTGCTACCCTACCACGGCTCAAAGGAGTCGTGCAAACAGGTAGCAGTTGGGTGCAGTCCCGAGCACTTGGAGGCAGTGGCGGTTAGACAGGATTCGTCTCTCCCGGTATTGGGGGTTGATATCGCGTTGTGTCAGAGAGCCATTACCCAAAGTCCCTAGCCAGGGCAAGCGAGATTTGCTGGTAGGTTCCAGTAGTTTCTCAGGGTGTAATGGGCTTCCCTCCGACACGACTTATACCGCTATTAGGGGACTGACGCTTGCCGCCCCCCTAGGCCCGATATGCGATAGTCTTAGACGAACGGACCGGACTGTATGGAGATTGTCACATCAGACTCAGTAGGAGTTCGGATGGGTTTCCTCATCGGCCTTCTTATCGACATCTACCTGGGGACCGTTACGTACAGCTAGTGCCGCTTGCGGTCTGTGGTTAAACCCACTGCCAGCGTAGTAGTCGAGTCTCTAGAGTCCCACACAGAGAGTTTCCCTACTCCAGGCGAAACGATATAGAGGTCGTATGGTTTTACGACAAGGGTTTGGACGCATACGTGTGTTTACGCACGTACGACTTTCGGACAGTTTTTACCAGTCGGCTTTGGTTTAAGCCAGTTACTGGTATCCGGTTATTGGATTTATACAGTCTAAAATTTTTTCGTGTTTTCACGGATAGGAGGGGCGTTCTCGTAATTGCACGAGAAGCTTCTAGAAGATGGTGACTAAGGAGGTTTAGGTGGCATATGCATTGAATGAGATTAGTGAGTCATATGGATGATTCATCCATGTCATTAATGCTTCATAATTGCTTAATGATTCATGGAGATGAATCACCACAAGATATTTATCAAGCATGGTTGTAAATCATTTTCTTTTCTTTTCTTGATAAAATAAAATGCTTGATATATATTATGATAACTCATTATTCTCACTTCATTATTATCTTCACCTTCTCTCTCCTCAAGCTCTCCCTCTTCAAACCCTAATCCTCCCCTCTCATGTGTTGAGTACAAGGATTAGTTAGACTTATTAAACCATAACCCTCACTCTATATCACCTAGCTTCTTTGATTAGCACTTAAAGAAAGTTAGTTGCCTCAAGTTTAGAGGCTAAGCTTGGAGTAAAGCTCTCGGGTGGATCGTCTACTACTTCGAGAAGGCCAAGGAGGAGGTGGAGTTCGTAAAGACGAAGGACACGGTTCTTTAGGTATAATCCCTTTACATAGTAGTTGTTAACTTCTATGTTTGATGTTAGTTATCGTTTAGCTTCGATTCATGCGGTTAGTCGATGTTTAAGCAAAGAACAAGATCGTTTTTCATATTTCCGCCTCCCCGCAAGTCGTGGGGTGTTGTACATCGACTTACAGTGGTATCAGAGCCTCGTTAAATAATAAATAACTTACTTGCAAATTTGTATGAATTTCGAACGGAAAAAACAAAACCGGAAAAGCCCGAAATCACAAGTTTCTGTCGATTTTTAAATGAAGTCCAAAAATTTTTCAGGGAGGTTCAGAAAGCTTTAAAAGACAGTAGAAGAACACCTAAGAAAATTGGGCCCCTGAATCGCCTAAAGCGCCGCGGAACCGTGGCGGATTCCACCGATTCGCCGCGATTCCGCCGCCGAGTTGGCGATTCAGGAACCCAATTTTCCTGTGTTGCTTCTCTGTGATATTTGGTATTTTCTGGAAGTTTTTATTTTTGCTCAGGTTTCAGATTTACAGAGAAGTTTTGGAGCAAAATTAAAAGTGTTTAATCGATCGAATTTATACAGTATTTGGTTGTTGCATTATATCCGTGTTTGTATAATGTGTTCGTAAACCTTCCCTAACTTCTAGTATGTCGGTTGGCAGGGGGTTGCACATTTCTGTAATAGTTTTTACTGTTTGTGTATATGAACTGTGTTGGACTGTTGTGATGTATAGCCGGGGTTATGTGATGGGTTATTATTTAATTCATTTGATGTAAATGTAATTTGTTGTAATATTATTTTGCGGGGCACATCCAGGTTGCGGTTGTAGCCACCGTTGTATTATTTCATTTTACTGTTTTTGCTCCTAGGACAGACCCAAGGTGGGGTGCACAAACTGCCGGGCGGGTAGTTTGCCGTACCCGTTGGGGTCTTGGGTGGGGTAATGGCTATTCATCACAACTGTGTAATCCGTCTTTTGTTGCAGGCTCAAAACAAACACGGATTGCTTGCAAATCCAATAAAGTTCATCTGTGATCTGGAATGCCTATTATTGCGTCGGACGAATGTATAATATCTATATATGATAGCTATTTAGACGTCACTTATGTTTTACACCCGCGCTAGCCCAGCCCCCGCTCTGTCGTTAGTTAAGTAACCTAACGGGTGATGACGGGACCCCGTGGCGAATGCGGATGGCATAAGAGGACGTTGTATTTTCGTTGTTTTCTGCAATGATAGGTTAATGATGGAACGCATTATTTATAATGCAAAGAAAATAAACCAAAAAGTTTAATCGTTGGAACAATTTAAAAGAAACCACTCGGTTAATTTTAAAAACAGATATTTTTAAATGCGGAGATTTAACCACTCCTTTTAAAAGCTATCAGGTTCCTTCGGTTATATCAAGTTCACCACGTTCACGGTTTTGCCAAAACCATTCGTAGCCCTCCGTCATTTCATCTGGGTATTCAGTAGTATTCAAGCTATGTATTTTGACCTAACGCCAAGGCATAGTGTTTGGTAGCTACTGGGTATTCATTTGTTGCATAGATAGATGAGTTAGTTTGGGACAGTCGTATTATCATTTTGGCCGAACGTCAAGGATATATACGGATGGGTTCAAATTGACAAGATAATGATGGGTAGAACTTGACATGTGACTTATGACATTTTGACCTAACGCCAAGGTCATAAGAACATAGGGCAAAAATATATATCGGGAATTTCTAACGAAACTGAAATTTGCAAAGAGTTGCATACCATTTGGTGTTTGATGAATGTTGGTAGGATTCCTTCAACATTATCATACAATGATATTTGGATCCCGATCCTACTGTGAGTATATGCTACTTATCAGGATATTCGTCACTTAAGGATCAATGCTATAAACCAAGTAGGTGTCAAGAAAGGTGTCAGCGGGGTTACGCCCCCAGAGAAAAGAGGTTATTTAATTAAGGAACTTCGCGAAAGCATTGGAAAACCTCCCTCGAAGTATCGACACTAGCCTGGCTGAACGGTTAAGCAAGTATTGTACGGTGAGAATAGTCCTGGCTAATTCTTCTTTTATGGTTTGAGGAAGGATTCGAGAAACAGTGGGAGCCATCCAGTTTAGATAAACTAAAAACCACTCTAAACTTGCAAGAGCATCATGCTAAAGAGTTTTCTTCTCTCTCTCCTATTTGCAGCGACCCTGAAAATGACTGGACTTAAGTTACTTTTAGAGAAAAATATACTGACAGGGCCAAACTATAAAGATTGGCTGCGGAATGTCAAAATGGCTTTGACCTATGACAAATTGGGGTACGTCCTCACCGCTACGGCACCTGCTGTCCCTGGTCCCAAATCCAGCAATGCGGATAAGGAAATCCGCAAAACCTGGGATTTAGATTGCGCGAAAGCCAAGTGCATCGTGCTTGCCTCGATGAACAATGAACATCAGAGGAGGTACGAGGATATGGACCTTGATGGCATATTTCTCCATACAAAGGAACTTTATGGAGAGCAATCTCGTATAGCAAGATACGAGACCTCTAAGAACTTGTTTCGAGCGAGGTTGGCTGTCGGGTCATCGGTCGGAGAACATGTCCTAAAGATGATCGGCTATATTGAAGAGCTCACAGACCTTGGGACGACTTTGGATAATGAGCTCTATACAGACCTTATTCTCCAGTCCCTTCCTCACACCTACGCCCAGTTTATCCTGAACTTCAACATTCAAAGAAAAGAAGTTGAACTTCCGGAACTCCTGAACATGTTAAGGAGTGCAGAGGGCACCTTGCAGAAGACAAGGGAAACACCCGCTATGTTTGTTAGCGGTACATCTTCTTCCGGGTCCAAGGCTAGGGCCAAAGGAAGGAAGAAGAAGGCCGCCACCAAACCTAGAGGAGGTGTTAGTAAGGTGGGAAGGAAGGGAAAGAAAAAGTTTGCGGTACCGGTAGTTGGCCAGGATGAGTGCTTCCATTGTCACAGGAAAGGGCACTGGAAGAAGGATTGCAAGGCATGGAACGCCAAGAACCAGGAACCGAAGCAAGCTGTGGCTTCGACTTCAGGTGTGTTTGTAATTGAGAATTGTCTGTCGATCAACTCTACTTCCTGGATATTGGATACCGGATCAGGATCTCATATTTGCAATTCATTGCAGGCACTGAGAAACCGTAGAGTGCTGAAGGAAGGTGATATGACCCTAAAGGTTGCTAACGGAGCTAGCGTGGGAGCTGCGTCCGTCGGGGATTATCACCTAGGATTGACGAGTGGACACATTTTGGTTTTACATAACTGTTATTTTGTACCAAGCTTAACGTGTAATATCATATCAGTTTCCTTGTTATCAAATAAAGGTTATGATTTCACGTTTGTAAGAGATGTTGTCAACATCCACCTTAATCATGGTTTGATTGGGTCCGGTACCCTAAATAACGGTATATATGTTTTAAACCAACTCCAAATTTTCAATGTCCAGAACACACTAAAAAGAAAGTCTCCAGATTTAAATAAAGCTTTCTTATGGCATTGTAGATTGGGTCACATCAATGAGAGAAGGTTGACTAAGTTGCATAGAGAAGGATATTTGGACTCGTTCGAATATCAAACTTATGACACTTGTCAATCTTGTCTCAAAGGAAAGATGACAAAGACTCCATTTACTGGACAAGGAGTAAGAGTGAGCGAGCTCTTAGGACTCATACACAGCGATGTATGCGGTCCGATGTCTACACATGCAAGAGGTGGTTTTTCCTATTTCATTACTTTCACGGATGATTACTCAAGATACGGATTCATTTATCTGATGAAACATAAATCCGAGGCTTTTGAGAAATTCCGAGAGTATAAGAATGAAGTAGAAAACCAAACCGGCAAAAGTATCAAGACACTTAGATCTGATCGAGGTGGTGAATACTTGAGTGCCGAGTTCCTTGGTTACCTAAAAGAGAAAGGAATTCTCTCTCAGCTTACTCCTCCATACACTCCACAGCATAACGGTGTATCGGAGAGACGGAATCGAACCCTATTGGATATGGTACGATCCATGATGAGTAATACTGAGTTACCGCGATCTTTCTGGGGTTATGCGCTAGAATCAGCGGCATATCTTTTGAACATGGTTCCTACCAAGACTGTGCCTACCACACCATATCAGATATGGAGTGGGAAGAAACCCTATCTTCAGTATCTGAAAATATGGGGATGTCCAGCTTTTGTTATAAAGAAGCATGTGGACAAGCTCGAGGCACGATCAGTAAAGTGTCAGTTTGTGGGATATCCAAAGAACTCCAAGGGGTATCTATTCTATCACGCAGAGGAACAAAAGGTGTTTGTTTCTCGTAATGCCCATTTTCTAGAATATCAGTTTTTAGAAAAGGAAATAAGTGGGAGCGAAATAGAACTGGAAGAAATTCCAGAACCACAAACTAATACTGAAAGTTTGGTAGAACCGATAGTTCAAGAAGAACAGGACATTCCCGCACCCCTCCGCAGGAGTAGTAGGCCGTCTCATCCGCCTGAGAGATACTACGGTTTTCTCATAGATGGGGATAGAGAGGATTGCATCATAGATGATGATGAACCTACTGACTTCCAGCAGGCCATCCAGAGCGGCGACTCGGTACGATGGCTAGATGCAATGCGGACCGAAATGGAGTCCATGTACACCAACAAAGTCTGGACTTTGGACTTTGCTCCAGATGGGGTAAAACCCATAGGATGCAAATGGATCTTCAAGAAAAAAATTGGTGTAGATGGACAGGTGGAAACCTATAAGGCTAGACTTGTTGCAAAGGGTTTTCGTCAAAGACCTGGTTTAGACTATGACGAAACTTTTTCTCCAGTGGCTATGCTCAAATCCATTCGGGTCCTTCTTGCTATTGCTGCCTTCCATGATTATGAAATCGGGCAGATGGACGTAAAGACGGCTTTTCTGAATGGAAATTTAGAAGAGTGCGTCTATATGGATCAGCCAGAAGGTTTCAATCAGAGTGGGAGCAGCGGGAAAGTATGCAAGCTGCTTAAATCCATTTATGGACTAAAGCAGGCATCGCGGAGTTGGAACATCTGTTTTGATGAAACAGTCAAAGAATATGACTTTATCAAAAATCCAGATGAACCGTGCATATAGTAAAGTTGTAGCCAGAAGTGTCGTATTCCTCGTCTTGTATGTGGATGACATTCTATTGATAGGAAATGACATTCCTATGCTACAATCTGTCAAAGGATTCTTGTCACACAGGTTCTCCAATAAAGACCTGGGTGATGCCTCTTACATTCTGGGGATCCGGATCTATCGTGATAGATCCAAGAGGATGTTGGGACTTTCACAGTCCAGGTATATCGACATTGTACTGAAAAGATTCAGTATGGAAGATTCTAAGCGCGGTAATCTACCGGCTTGTTACGGAATCACCCTCTCCAAAGAGATGTCTCCCAAGACTGATTTGGAAAGGGAACGCATGTCTATTATACCCTACGCTTCTGCGGTAGGCTCTATAATGTATGCGATGTTGTGCACCAGACCAGATGTAGCTTACGCACTGAGCGTGGTAAGCCGGTATCAGTCAGACCCAGGGGAGAAGCACTGGATAGCAGTAAAGAACATTCTCAAGTACCTGAGAAGGACTAAGGAGATGTTCTTGGTTTACGGCGGAAAAGACCTCAGGTTGGAGGCCTTTGCTGATTCCGGCTTCCAGAGTGATAAGGACGATTCCAAGTCCATGTCGGGTTATGTCTTTACCCTCAATGGAGGGGCGGTGTGCTGGAAGAGCTCCAAGCAGGACACCGTTGCTGACTCGACGATGGAAGCGGAGTATATAGCTGCTTGCGATGCCGCAAAAGAAGCAGTCTGGATGAAGAAGTTCCAAACAGAACTTCAGGTGGTTCCTACCATAGTTGATCCAATACCTCTGTATTGCGACAACAACGGAGCTATAGCTTTAGCAAAGGAACCAAGGTCTCATCAGAAGTCCAGACACATCTTAAGGCGGTATCACCTGATCAGGGAGATCATTGATCGTCAGGAGATCGAGGTTCGGAGAGTTGCTTCTGAAGAGAACATTGCTGATCCATTCATAAAGGCCCTACCTCAGATTCAGTTCGAGAGGCTACTCGAGATCATCGGTCTTCGATATGCCAGTACATGGCCCTAGTGCAAGTGGGAGATTGTTAGTGTATATGCCCTAGGGGCCATTTTTGTATCATACTAGTTTGTATATTACTTAATGGAAGCTTAGGATATTCACATGTATATAACAGTCTTGCTAAACATGGTAGTATGCTACTTGGTTTTTTCTATCTTAATATGTGAGTATACGTATTGATAGAGCTCTTAGGATCTTGCTTGTTTACCAGCGTTGTGATGGCAGTCATACTAGTGGGGGCTGGGTAGTCTACAAGCACATCCTTATTCAGGTCCCTAGTCGTTGGATTATCGAGACAGGGCATCGATACTCCGGAGTAGACTAGTGCGTACGCTTCTCATCCCAGTTGGGGAAATGGTCTGTCCCACAGCCGTCAGTACGTCGTACTGGAGATAGTATGCAGGTGCTCGTTAGGTTACGGGTACACTGGACAGGACTCACAGGGAACTGTTGGTTGGTTTTATACCAGTCGTCAGTGAACAGTTCCCAGGTGACATGAGTACAGCATAGTCCGCAGACTTGACACTGCTACTTCGCCTCGAGTGTGTCCCACTGTTCTTAGATTGCTACCCTACCACGGCTCAAAGGAGTCGTGCAAACAGGTAGCAGTTGGGTGCAGTCCCGAGCACTTGGAGGCAGTGGCGGTTAGACAGGATTCGTCTCTCCCGGTATTGGGGGTTGATATCGCGCTGTGTCAGAGAGCCATTACGCAAAGTCCCTGGCCAGGACAAGCGAGATTTGCTGGTAGGTTCCAGTAGTTTCTCAGGGTGTAATGGGCTTCCCTCCGACACGACTTATACCGCTATTAGGGGACTGACGCTTGCCGCCCCCCTAGGCCCGATATGCGATAGTCTTAGACGAACGGACCGGACTGTATGGAGATTGTCACATCAGACTCAGTAGGAGTTCGGATGGGTTTCCTCATCGGCCTTCTTATCGACATCTACCCGGGGACCGTTACGTATAGCTCGTGCCGCTTGCGGTCTGTGGTTAAACCCACTGCCAGCGTAGTAGTCGAGTCTCTAGAGTCCCACACAGAGAGTTTCCCTACTCCAGGCGAAACGATATAGAGGTCGTATGGTTTTATGACAAGGGTTCGGACGCATACGTGTGTTTACGCACGTACGACTTTCGGACAGTTTTTACCAGTCGGCTTTGGTTTAAGCCAGTTACTGGTATCCGGTTATTGGATTTATACAGTCTAAAGTTTTTCCGTGTTTTCACGGATAGGAGGGGCGTTCTCGTAATTGCGCGAGAAGCTTTTAGAAGATGGTGACTAAGGAGGTTTAGGTGGCATATGCATTGAATGAGATTAGTGAGTCATATGGATGATTCATCCATGTCATTAATGCTTCATAATTGCTTAATGACTCATGGAGATGAATCACCACAAGATATTTATCAAGTATGGTTGTAAATCATTTTCTTTTCTTTTCTTGATAAAATAAAATGCTTGATATATATTATGATAACTCATTATTCTCACTTCATTATTATCTTCACCTTCTCTCTCCTCAAGCTCTCCCTCTTCAAACCCTAATCCTCCCCTCTCATGTGTTGAGTACAAGGATTAGTTAGACTTATTAAACCATAACCCTCACTCTATATCACCTAGCTTCTTTGATTAGCACTTAAAGAAAGTTAGTTGCCTCAAGTTTAGAGGCTAAGCTTAGAGTAAAGCTCTTGGGTGGATCGTCTACTACTTCGAGAAGGCCAAGGAGGAGGTGGAGTTCGTAAAGACGAAGGACACGGTTCTTTAGGTATAATCCCTTTACAGTAGTTGTTAACTTCTATGTTTGATGTTAGTTATCGTTTAGCTTCGATTCATGCGGTTAGTCGATGTTTAAGCAAAGAACAAGATCGTTTTTCATATTTCCGCCTCCCCGCAAGTCGTGGGGTGTTGTACATCGACTTACAATGATTAAACGAGGAGTTTGAGGCGGAGAAAGAAACTGGCAACTCCGAGAGTGATCCCGTAACGAATTATGAGATTAACCCTTAACTGTAAATACATACCCGCATTTATATTCCGGCCGAATACAAATGCAATGAGACAAAAATATTCCTACAATGTAATACTAGGATCCGGCTTAACCTAAAGCCCGCTAGTATTATCCGTTCGACCCTGATCAGTGCACA
Source organism: Agapanthus africanus (assembly GCA_030015575.1). NCBI lineage: Eukaryota > Viridiplantae > Streptophyta > Magnoliopsida > Asparagales > Amaryllidaceae > Agapanthus > Agapanthus africanus. Next base: position 249,403,930 of record CM057347.1, on the reverse strand, counting down.
AGTGCACGGATATGATTGGACCCTGCCATAAAACCATACGGCCTCTAAAACGTTTCGCCCGAACTTGGGAAACTTTCTGTGGGGGACTCTAATGACTCATCAATACACCGACACTGGGTATAACCACTAGCACGTCAGAAGTACTAGTTGTACGTAATGGTTGCCCATGTATTGATCAGAAGGGAAGCTAACGAGCGGACTCATCCAGAAACCCTACTAAGCTTGACAGTGACAATATCCGTACAGTCCTGTCTGTTCATCTATGAGTATCGCATATAGGGCCTAGGGGGCTGGTCAACGTCAGACCCCCAATTGCTGTATAAGTCGTGTCGGAGAGCAGCCCAGAACACCCTGAGATACTACTGGAATACCTACCAGTAAATCTCGATTACCCTGGCCAAGGATTTCGTGTAATGGCTCTCCTAAACACAGCGCGATCTCACCCCCAATACCGGGAGAGACGAATCCCTGACGATCCGCTCACTGCCTCCATGTGGCTCGGGACTGTACCCAACTAAAACCTGTTTGCACGACTCCTTTGAGCCGTGGTAGGTTAGTAATCAAAGCACAGTGGGAACTCACACGAGACAAATGACGATCTCAGGTCGACAGACTAACCTGTACACATGTCACCTGGGAACTGCTATCTGATGATATAAATAATACCAAGTAGCATGTTCCCGGCGAGTCCTGTCCGGTATACTCATAACGCAAATGAGCACCTGTATACATCTTAGGTGAACCAACAGACACCAATGGCTTGTGAGACTGGCCACCGCCCCTTGTCGGGGTCTCGACTGTATACACTAGTCTACTCTGGAGTATCGATGCCCTGTCTCGAAACTCCCATGACTAGGGACACTTTAAGGATGTGCTTATAGACCCCAGCTCCCACGTATATGACCGCCATCATACTGCTGGCAGTCAAGCCAGAATCCTATGGGCTCTATCAACATGCAGTAGTGAACTAAAACATGTACACGATGATAAAGACAAACCAGATAGCATACTATCATCTCGAGGAAGACTGTCCTACCGGTATAAGTCCTCCCTCAATCATTGCAATCACATACCCGCGTTCCAATAATTGGCTTTGAGGGCATTATATCCAACAATCTCCCACTTGCACTTAAGGCTAATTATTGCGATGTCGCATACTCACAGCTCGTGTGATACCGAACATCCAACTCCTTTACTAATCAGTTTCACAAAGCTCGTTTATAAAACTATTGTGTTCGAGGAATAGCCTCAGTGAGTGGATCCGCCCTGATGTTTCTTTCTGTGTCTATCTTTTTCTCAAGTTCGCGGAGAAAGCCATCTCCCGAATTGAGTAATACCCATCTTAGAATATATCTGGATATCTGATGCGACCTAGCTCACAAGTGAACTCCAAATCCAGCAAACTTCTTAGACCGTATCGTCAACTGAAATTAATCAGTATCCTTCACCATGCCTCCCTCAGTATCCGCTTGGACTACCTGTCCAAACTACCGCCCTCGTCAAACTATAACTCTGACAGTCACTTTGTCATTCGGGTCACCTTGGAAGCCTGGAATGATAACTGTCTCCCGAAGGAGGCTGTCGTTATCAAATCCCTAGAACAACCACTTATATTCATAAGCTGCTTCCGAACATTTCTCCAGGATTGGAATACTATATCACCCTAATGCATCTAGTGCAAAAAACAACATATGATATTATATCCATATCCTATGTGGAGAAACTACTGTGTGACAACCACGGTATAACCGATCGTACTGTTGGAATTTCACTTCCTACTATGTGTATGTCATCCAAATACCAGGATATCACACCCTACTACCTTCTTAACAGATCCATCTCCTATTCTGATGAAGTCAAAACCTATGACTGTCACATCAAAAATAGATGATCTATCTCCATTATATCTGCTTTAGTTTATAAATAGACATAAGCAACTTGTCCACTATGCTTCCGCTGCTTCCACTGACTACGACAACCCTCTGGCAGAGTCATATACACGTGCACTTCTAAAGCTAGTTTAGAATGGCGCTATACTCATCCTTTTACCGGGTCTCATAGTCTGGAACAGCAGTAATGGCAAGTCTGGGTAAACAAGAACCTCCCTGCTACCGTCCTTGAGAATACCGGAGTACCTCTCGGGCGCCTGAGGTTACCCACCATATCTGCGGAGTGGCTAATAGAATGTCAATCCTAATTGAATCTTTAGGTCCTATTAAATTTTCCGTAATCATTTGCGGTTCTGGAATCTCTTCCAGTTCTACCATACTCTTACTACTGTATTTCTGAAAAAGTCCATTTTACTAAAATTGTGGAGAGTCAAGAACAATATCACTATTGATCTTCCGGATGGTAGAAAATCAACCCTCGTCGAAGCCCGGGTTAACCCACAAACAACCATTACAGAAATGTGCCTTGAGTTATCCGGAGTCTGGTTTTAAGCATAAGCCGGACAACTTCTCGTACCTTAACATCGTTAAGATACGAACCATTCTATATACAATATAGAAATAGAGGCACTGATTTAATTGGAACCAGATTCAAATAATGCAGCTGTCTCCAGTGCATGTCAACTAAATGGAGAGAGGACGATCATCATTACTCAACTTCGGAGTGCTTCCAATTATGAGTAACCTGAAAGAGAAACAAGTTCTCAAAAACCATTACTATCAACTGAATACCAACCACAAGTATTTACATCTTCGATCACCTTGAAGAATCCTGATACTTACAACACATGGTTCTCTACTTGATTCCTGTACCTATAACTTCTCAAAATTTAAACCCTGTATTTCTATGAAACACTTGTCTAAAAACTAGAGAAGTCACAAGTAAACAGAATACAGTACGAGGACCCAACCCTTTGTCCTAATGGACACTGGACAATATACAATACTTTGTATAAGTCCCCTGAGTCGAATAACTCAAACTCTATGCGTCGTAGGTTGAAAACTGTACCCAGGCGATTTCCTCAAATATCACCAATTACAACGAATTCCGATGTAATGAGGATGATCACCTAATTCCCAATAACTTACTCCCACTCATCATCTGTAAAACCATACAGATATGAGAATCATACCTGGTAAATACATACCCTGGAGCAAGGGTCTGATTGGGAAATCAGTTTTCTATTAACAATACACAGTGAAAATGAAACACGAGTATGTTTCGAAGGGGTATCCGGGTATTCCTAGTAATGCCTCTTCCATTATCCAGATTCATGACTGTAACCGTATATTTCCTTGCCATCTCTCCAATTCCCTTTATTTGTCTTTACTCATTACCTTCTGTACACCATCATCAGGCTAAGTGGTTTTCTTCCTTCCTTACCGTTCGGCACCAGCCTATGGTTTGGATGAAGACTATCCAATAAGCATAATAGGTGTAGTCTCCTAATCCTAGGAGCACTCGCAACCTGAGAGAAGGTAAAGATAAAAGACAAATGAATAAACCTTATTCCTATTTCTCCTGAACCAGAATCCATCCTCGAAAAAGTTCCTTCGAGTTCGTATATAACCATACGATGGATTTATCCAATGGAATTGGATGTTCGTAGTGATACGGGATGTTCTGGAGAAATGCAATGGTGAATTAGGAGTGGCTATGAAATACGTGGTTCGGTCGTGAATGATAGCAGTCACAATTTACTTTGCCCTCTTTCTAATCCCTTTATTTTGTCTTTACTTATTACCTTCTGAACACCCAACTTAGGCTAATTGGTTTTCTTCATTCCCTACCTTTCGGCACCTGCCTATGATTTGGAAGAAGACTATCCAATAAGCGTAATAGGTGTACCCTCTCCTAATCCTAGGAGCCCTCACAACCTAAGAGAAGGTAAATGGAAAAGACAATTGAATAATCCTATTCAATCTCTCTAGAACCAGAATCCATCCTCGAAGAAGTTCCTCCGAGTTCGTATATAACCAAACGATGGATTTATCCAATGGAAGTGGATGTTCGTAATAATACGGGGTGTTCTGGAGAAACTCAAAGGGTAAAAGAAAGAGTGGCAGTGATGTATGCAACTCAGACAATCCAAAAGCCAGTGTTTTAAGAAAGTTCGGTTAACTTAGTCACTGAGTTATAGTCTAGGGTCGGGTCATGGTCGCAGTCAAAGAGAGAAAAAGAAGAAACACTCTGCGTGCACTCTAATCTAGATCAGAATGGTTAATCACTTTATCTAATCAGGAAACCTCCCACTATTTTCTCAAATTCTCCTCCAAACCTGAAAGAAGAATTAGCCGGAATCACCCGAGGAATAATACTACTCATCAGTAGGAATCGGGATCCAACCATCTGTAAGTCGATGTACAACACCCCACGACTTGCGGGGAGGCGGAAATATGAAAAACGATCTTGTTCTTTGCTTAAACATCGACTAACCGCATGAATCGAAGCTAAACGATAACTAACATCAAACATAGAAGTTAACAACTACTATGTAAAGGGATTATACCTAAAGAACCGTGTCCTTCGTCTTTACGAACTCCACCTCCTCCTCGGCCTTCTCGAAGTAGTAGATGATCCACCCGAGAGCTTTACTCCAAGCTTAGCCTCTAAAATTGAGGCAACTAAACTTCTTTAAGTGCTAATCAAAGAAGCTAGGTGAAATAGAGTGAGGGTTATGGTTTAATAAGTCTAACTAATCCTTGTACTCAACACATGAGAGGGGAGGATTAGGGTTTGAAGAGGGAGAGCTTGAGGAGAGAGAAGGTGAACATAATAATGAAGTGAGAATAATGAGTTATGATAATATATATCAAGCATTTCTTTTTATCAAGAAAAGAAAATAAATCAATTTAACAACCATGCTTGATAATATCTAGTGATGATTCATCTCCATGAGTCATTAAGCATTTATGATGCATTAATGACATGGATGAATCATCCATATGACTCATTAATCACATTCATTGTATATGCCACCTAAACCTCCTTAGTCACCACCTTCTAGAAGCTTCTCGCACAATTACGAGAATGCCCCTCCTTTCCGCAAAAATACGGAAAAACTTTAGACTGTATAAATCCAATAACCGGATACCGGTAACTGGCTTAAACCAAAGCCGACTGGTAAAAACTGTCCGAAAGTCGTACGTGCGTAAACACACGTATGCGTCCGAACCCTTGTCGTAAAACCATACGACCTCTATATCGTTTCGCCTGGAGTAGGGAAACTCTCTGTGTGGGACTCTAGAGACTCGACTACTACGCTGGCAGTGGGTTTAACCACAGACCGCAAGCGACACTAGCTGTACGTAATGGTCCCCAGGTAGATGTCGATAAGAAGGCCGATGAGGAAACCCATCCGAACTCCTACTGAGTCTGATGTGACAATCTCCGTACAGTCCGGTCCGTTCGTCTAAGACTATCGCATATCGGGCCTAGGGGGAGGCAAGCGTCAGTCCCCTAATAGCGGTATAAGTCGTGTCGGAGGGAAGCCCATTACACCGTGAGAAACTACTGGAACCTACCAGCAAATCTCGCTTGCCCTGGCCAGGGACTTTGCGTAATGGCTCTCTGACACTGCGCGATATCAACCCCTAATACCGGGAGAGACGAATCCTGTCTAACCGCCACTGCCTCCAAGTGCTCGGGACTGCACCCAACTGCTACCTGTTTGCACGACTCCTTTGAGCCGTGGTAGGGTAGCAATCTAAGAACAGTGGGACACACTCGAGGCGAAGTAGCAGTGTCAAGTCTGTGAACTATGCTGTACTCATGTCACCTGGGAACTGTTCACTGACGACTGGTATAAAACCATCCAACAGTTCCCTGTGAGTCCTGTCCGGTGTACCCGTAACCCAACGAGCACCTGCATACTATCTCCAGTACGACGTACTGACGGCTGTGGGACAGACCATCTCCCCAACTGGGATGAGAAGCGTACACACTAGTCTACTCCGGAGTATCGATGCCCTGTCTCGATAATCCTACGACTAGGGACCTGAATAAGGATGTGCTTGTAGACTACCCAGCCTCCACTAGTATGACTGCCATCTCAACGCCGGTAGTCAAGTAAGATCCTAAGAGCTCTATCAATACGTATACTCACATATTAAGATAGAAAAACCAAGTAGGATACTACCATGTTTAGCAAGACTGTTATATACATGTGAATATCCCAAGCTTCCATTAAGTAATATACAAACTAGTATGATACAATAATGGCCCCTAGGGTATATACACTAACAATCTCCCACTTGCACTAGGGCCATGTTCTGGCATATCGAAGACCGATGATCTCGAGTAGCCTCTCGAACTGAATCTGAGGTAGGGTCTTCGTGAATGGATCAGCAATGTTCTCTTCAGAAGTAACTCTCCGTACCTCGATCTCCTGACGATCAATGATCTCCCTGATCAGGTGATACCGCCTTAAGATGTGTCTGGACTTATGATGGGACCTTGGTTCCTTCGCTAAAGCTGTAGCTCCGTTGTTGTCGCAATACAGAGGTATTGGATCAACTATGGTAGGAACCACCTGAAGTTCTGTTAGGAACTTCTTCATCCAGACTGCTTCTTTTGCGGCATCGCAAGCAGCTATATACTCCGCTTCCATCGTTGAGTCAGCAACGGTGTCTTGCTTGGAGCTCTTCCAGCACACCGCCTCTCCATTGAGGGTAAAGACATAACCCGACATGGACTTGGAATCGTCCTTATCACTCTAGAAGCCGGAATCAGCAAAGGCCTCCAACCTGAGGTCTTTTCCGCCGTAAAATAAGAACATCTCCTTAGTCCTTCTCAGGTACTTGAGAATGTTCTTTACTGCTATCCAGTGCTTCTCCCCTGGGTCTGACTGATACCGGCTTACCACGCTCAGTGCGTAAGCTACATCTGGTCTGGTGCACAACATCACATACATTATAGAGCCTACCGCAGAAGCGTAGGGTATAATCGACATGCGTTCCCTTTCTAAATCAGTCTTGGGAGACATCTCTTTGGAGAGGGTGATTCCGTGACAAGCCGGTAGATTACCGCGCTTAGAATCTTCCATACTGAATCTTTTCAGTACAGTGTCGATATAGCTGGACTGCGAAAGTCCCAACATCCTCTTGGATCTATCACGATAGATCCGGATCCCCAGAATGTAAGAGGCATCACCCAGGTCTTTCATGGAGAACCTGTGTGACAAGAATCCTTTGACAGATTGTAGCATAGGAATGTCATTTCCTATCAATAGAATGTCATCCACGTACAAGACGAGGAATACGACACTTCTGGCTACAACTTTACTATATATGCACGGTTCATCTGGATTTTTGATAAAGTCATATTCTTTGACTGTCTCATCAAAACAGATGTTCCAACTCCGCGATGCCTGCTTTAGTCCATAAATGGACTTAAGCAGCTTGCATACTTTCCCGCTGCTCCCACTCTGATTGAAACCCTCTGGCTGATCCATATAGACGCACTCTTCTAAATTTTCATTTAGAAAAGCCGTCTTTACGTCCATCTGCCAGATTTCATAATCATGGAAGACAGCAATAGCAAGAAGGACCCGAATGGATTTGAGCATAGCCACTGGAGAAAAAGTTTCGTCATAGTCCAAACCAGGTCTTTGACGAAAACCCTTTGCAACAAGTCTAGCCTTATAGGTTTCCACCTGTCCATCTACACCAATCTTTTTCTTGAAGATCCATTTGTATCCTATGGGTTTTACCCCATCTGGAGCAAAGTCCAAAGTCCATACTTTGTTGGTGTACATGGACTCCATTTCGGTCCGCATTGCATCTAGCCATTGTACCGAGTCGCCGCTCTGGATGGCCTGCTGGAAGTCAGTAGGTTCATCATCATCTATGATGCAATCCTCTCTATCCCCATCTATGAGAAAACCGTAGTATCTCTCAGGCGGATGAGACGGCCTACTACTCCTGCGGAGGGGTGCGGGAATGTCCTGTTCTTCTTGAACTACCGGTTCTACCAAACTTTCAGTATTAGTTTGTGGTTCTGGAATTTCTTCCAGTTCTATTTCGCTCCCACTTGATTCCTTTTCTAAAAATTGATGTTCTAGAAAATGGGCATTACGAGAAACAAATACCTTTTGTTCCTCTGCGTAATAGAATAGATATCCCCTGGAATTCTTTGGATATCCCACAAACTGACACTTTACTGATCGTGCCTCGAGCTTGTCCACATGCTGCTTTTTAACAAAAGCTGGACATCCCCAAATCTTTATATACTGTAGATGGGGTTTCTTCCCGCTCCACATCTGATACGGAGTGGTAGGCACAGTCTTGGTAGGAACCATGTTCAAAAGATATGCCGCTGATTCTAGCGCATAACCCCAGAAAGATCGCGGTAACTCTGCATTACTCATCATGGATCGTACCATATCCAATAGGGTTCGATTCCGTCTCTCCGATACACCGTTATGCTGTGGAGTGTATGGAGGAGTAAGCTGAGAGAGAATTCCTTTCTCTTTTAGGTAACCTAGGAACTCGGCACTCAAGTATTCACTACCTCGATCAGATCTAAGTGTCTTGATACTTTTGCCGGTTTGGTTTTCTACTTCATTCTTATACTCTTGGAATTTCTCAAAAGCCTCGGATTTATGTTTCATCAGATAAATGAATCCGTATCTTGAGTAATCATCTGTGAAAGTAATGAAATAGGAAAAACCACCTCTTACATGTGTAGACATTGGACCGCATACATCGCTGTGTATGAGTCCTAAGAGCTCGCTCGCTCTTACTCCATGTCCAGTAAATTGAGTCTTTGTCATCTTTCCTTTGAGACAAGATTGACAAGTGTCATAAGTTTGATATTCGAACGAGTCCAAATATCCTTCTCTATGCAACTTAGTCAACCTTCTTTCAATGATGTGACCCAGTCTACAATGCCATAAGAAAGCTTTATTTAAATCTGGAGACTTTCTTTTAAGTGTGTTCTGGACATTGAAAATTTGGAGTTGGTTTAAAACATATATACCGTTATTTAGTGTACCGGACCCAATCAAACCATGATTAAGGTGGATGTTAACAACATCTCTTACAAACGTGAAATCATAACCTTTATTTGATAACAAGGAAACTGATATGATATTACACGTTAAGCTTGGTACAAAAAAACTGTTATGTAAAACCAAAATGTGTCCACTCGTCAATCCTAGGTGATAATCCCCGACGGACGCAGTGTTAGTTGTATGTATGCCCTAGAGGCCAGTATTGTACAGATGATGTATATTATATTGGATGCTTGGACATATATAGAGATGACTTTCTTGCTCGATATGATAGTATGCTATCTGGTTACTCTTTATCTTAACATGTACACTTGTCTCTTTAAACTGTCTTATAGTTCATAAAGCCCTTAGGATGTGTACTTGACTACCTGGACTATGATGCAGATCATACTAGTGGGGACATGGTAGTCCATAAGTACATCCTTCAAGGTCCCTAGTCATGGGTGTATCGAGACAGGGCATCGATATACCAGTGTAGACTAGCGTATACGCTTCTCGACCCATGAGATGGGCGATGGATGATCACATATCCATTGATGTTTGACATCAGAGATGGTATACGGGTGCTCAGTGGAGACTGGGTACACTGGACGGACTCGCCGAGAACTTCCAGATGGTATTATACCTCACGTCAGATGGCAGTTCTCAGGTGACACTTGTGCAGGTTAGTCTGTAGACCCGAGATCGTCATAGAGTCTTGTGTAATTCCCCCTGTGCTTTGATCTCCACCTTACCACGTCCATGGGGGCATGCAAAATGGTGGTCTTTGGGCACAGTCCCGAGTCACATGGAGGCAATGAGCGATAGGAGGGGTTTCGTCTCTCCCGGTATTGGGGGTTGATGTTGCGCTGTGCTCGATTGGCCGTAACAGGGAAGTCCCTGGCCAGGGCTGATCAGAGATTTGCCGGTAAGTGTTACCAGTAGTTTCTCGACCCGTTATGAGCCTCACATCGGCACGACTTATCGGTTATTGGGGTCTGACGTTTACCACCCCTAGACTTGATATGCGACATATCAGACGAACAGACCGGACTGTACGGTAAGTGTTACTGGTTGGATTCACAGGAGTGTGAGCGGGCTAGCTTGTCGATCTTCTGATCGCTCAATACCTGGATGGCCGTTACGTTTAGCAGACCGCTTGCGGCTTGTGGGTGCTTGATATGATCATCATCTGCTACCGGCGTATTGACGAGTCTTTAGAGTCCTACACAGAGGTTTCCTGGCTCAAGCGAAACGAAATAGGAGCGCATATGAGATATGTGCGGGACCGAGAATAATGCGTGTATGTGATACCGTATTTCATTCTCGCGATGAATGTTTCGATTGGTTGTATGCGATATAACCTAGTTATCGAATCATTGATTCGATAAATCGATACATTGTATACTAGTCGGTTATGTGCGACATGACCGGATCATTGAATCAAGTATGATTTAATGTATAATTGTATATTTGATATATTAATTTGCATTAACTAGTATTGGTTCATTTTAAAAGGATTTTCTCACTTGAAGTGCACATTGTATATATGATATGCTTTTGTGTGCACTTGATTGTATCATGTTTGATGATACATACTTACTTGGGTTTGTGCAAAGAATTAAACCATGGTTATGATAATGGTTAGGGTTTTGTGTTATTCATCTATTTATTTATCCATTCTTTATTTATTTAAATAGATAAAAGAAAAGAAAATGGTTTCTTTTTATCATGAAGCTTGTTGAAGCTTCATGAAGCTTTGACTAAAGAGACCATTTGTCTTCATGCTTAACCCTAACCATTCCCATTTACCATGGTCTATTCTCTACACTTAACCTTAGTTAGCTTATGATAAGTATTGATTTATTTTCATTTTTAACTCAACACTTATCATATTCTTTCTTCTTCTTTATCATCTTCTTCTTCAAGAAAAGCTTGATGCCATCAATGGCAACTTGAGTTCTAAAGTGAGAAATCCAATTCTAAAGTGAACCCACTGTTGGAGATAGTGCCCTCAGAGTCAATTATTAGGTCACAGGTACGTGATTGTAATGATTGAGGGAGGACCTATCCCGATAGGACAGTCTTACTCGAGATGATAGTATGCTATCTGGTTTACCTTTATCATCGTGTACTGTTTTAGGTGACCTGACACGTCGCTATTACACGTTGATAGAGCCCCTAGGATTCTTGCTTGACCACCAGCAGTATGAGGGCGATCATATAAGTGGGAGCTGGGGGTCTACAAGCATATCCTTAAAAGGTCCCTAGTCGTGGGAGTTTCGAGACCGGGCATCGATACTCCATTAGTAGACTAGTGTATACAGTCGAGACCCCGACGAGGGGCGGTGGCCGGTCTCACAAGCCACTGGTGTCAGTTGGATCACCTAAGATGTATACAGGTGCTCATTGGGTTATGAGTACACCGGACAGGAATCGCCGGGAACATGCTAGTTGGTCATATACCAGACGTCAGATGGCAGTTCCCAGGTGACATGTGTGCAGGTTAGTTCATCGACCTGGGGATCGTCATTTGTCTCATGTGAGTTCCCACTGTACTTTGATTACTACCCTACCACGGCTCAAAGGAGTCGTGCAAACAGGTTTTAGTTGGGTACAGTCCCGAGCCACATGGAGGCAGTGAGCGTATCTTCAGGGGTTCGTCTCTCCCGGTATTGGGGGTGAGGTCGTGCTGTGTCTAGGAGAGCCATTACACAAAGTCCTTGGCCAAGGCAAGGAGATTTACTGGTAGGTAGTCCAGTAGTATCTCAGGGTGTTCTGGGCTACACTCCGACACGACTTGTACCGCTTTTGGGGGTCTGACTTTTACCAACCCCCTAGGCCCGCCATGCGATACTCATAGACGAACGGACCGGACTGCACGGATATTGTCACTGACAGGCTCAGTAGGGTGTCAGGATGAGTTCACTCATCGACGTCCCTTTTTAGTCAATAGCTGGTGGCCCGTCACGTATTGGCTTATACTTCTGACGTGCTAGTGGTTAAATCCACAGCCATAGTATTGACGAGTCTTTAGAGTCCACCACACTTACAGTTACTCAAGTTTCGGGCGAAACGCTGTAGAGGCCGTATGGAGATATGGCAGGGTCCGATCAGATACGTGCGGTATTGCACGGATCAGGATCGGACGGTTTTGTACTAGTGGCCGTATAGTTATATGGCAGCGTTCGATCAGATACGTGCGGTATTGCACGGATCAGGATCGGACGGATATTACTAGCCGGCTTTGGCTTAAGCCGGTCCTAGTTTAGTACAGTGTAGATTTTGTCTCTTTGCATTTGTATCCGGTCGGAATACAGATGCGGGTGTGTATGCACAGTATAGGGGTTTTCCTGTAATTTATTACGAGACCTCTATAGTGTGCCTAGGAATCCTAAAGTGGTATCAGAGCCTAGCTAGAGCCTTAGGCGAAGTCCAGACGGAGTTTGAAGTCCGATCGAACCGAAACCCTAATATCAAAGTTGCTCTCTGTACATTTTTTTAAAACTGGGTTTTTTCCAAATTAAAAATATGCAGAAAATTCAGCAGGACTTTCTAAGAATTACTGTGAAACACGATCATCCAATTCCTCCAAAGTCCGGCGGAACCGCGGCAGAAGCCTGGCTTCTGCGGCGGTTCCGCGGCCGTATGATGACGTCACCCACCCAATTTTGCACAGTAACTTCATTTATTCAGTGCTGAGTTCTCTGGGAATTTTTAATATTTATTCAAGAGTTGAGTATTCTGGGTTGTATTGGGGACTCTGTATTTCGATCGGATTATCGAACTTTGTCTAAGTGCTTTCAGGATAATTTTTTGAATATGTTAAAAAGTCCGACCGGATATAAATACCCAACTTTTCCCCTGCCGGAAAATATCCAAGTGTTGGATTTTTGTGTGGTTTAAAGACGTTCTGAGTAGTGCAAGTAACGCGATGGTCCCTCTAGAAGACAACAAACCTTAACTCGATTATGTGACCGTCTTGAACTGCCCTTTGAACCTTCGGGTTTGGGGTAGTACGGCGTGCCACATGTGAGGCGTTGGCTTGACCCTTCTACGGCTGGACCGTTGGTACTGAGGCATGAAGTGAATGTCTTTGAACCTATTTCATGTGTTGGACGGTTTCGGGAAAACTTGGGTGTTCGAATGTTCGATCGGAAAGTTTAATATATTCTATTTATCCGGAATGGGATACAATAATTGGAATTCACAAACAGTTATGAGATAACTGAATGAATGCTATAAATCTAGCGGTTTAGTCTCATTTGATATTGAAAAGAGTTTTCGATAATGGGACTAAAATGCGGGGTTTATAACTGTTAGGCATGTTGTAAGTCGATGTACAACACCCCAATACTTGTGGGGAGGCGGAATTTTCAAAAACGAACTTGTTTAGTGAACAAACATCGACTAACCGCTTGAATCGAAGCTAAACGATAACTAACCAAACACATAGTTGTTCTAAACTACTATGCTTAGGGATTATACCTATCGAACCAAGTCCTTCGGCATTACGATCTCCTCGTCCTCCTCGGCCTTCTCGATGTAGTAGATGATCCACCCGAGAGCAAAACTCCAAGCTTAGCCTCTAAACTTGAGGCAACTAACCTTCTTGGATTGCTAATCAAAGAAGATAGATGAGATAGAGTGAGGGTTGTGGATTGTTTAGTCTAACTAATCCTTGTTCTCAACACATGAGAGGTGAGGATTAGGGTTTGAAGAGAGTGAGCTTGAGGAGAGAGAATGTGAATGATATTTTTAAGTGAGAATAGTAAGTTATCATAATATATATGAAACTTTAAAATTCATCAATAAAAGAAAAACAAGTGATGAATAATCAAGTTTCATAAATATCTAATGGTGATTCATAACCATGACTCATTAATCATTTATTGTGCATTAATGATATGGATGAATCACTCTCATGACTCACTAAACTCAATCAATGCATATGACACCTAAACCTCCTTAGTCACCATCTTCTAGAAGCTTCTCGCACAATTACGAGAACGCCCCTCCAATCCGCAAAAATACGGAAAAACTTTAGACTGTATAAATCCAATAACCGGATACCAGTAACTGGCTTAAACCAAAGCCGACTGGTAAAAACTGTCCGAAAGTCGTACGTGCGTAAACACACGTATGCGTCCGAACCCTTTGTCGTAAAACCATACGACCTCTATATCGTTTCGCCTGGAGTAGGAAACTCTCTGTGTGGGACTCTAGAGACTCGACTACTACGCTGGCAGTGGGTTTAACCACAGACCGCAAGCGGCACTAGCTGTACGTAATGGTCCCCAGGTAGTTGTCGATAAGAAGGCCGATGAGGAAACCCATCCGAACTCCTACTGAGCCTGCTGTGACAATCTCCATACAGTCCGGTCCGTTCGTCCAAGACTATCGCATATCGGGCCTAGGGGGCGGCAAGCGTCAGTCCCCTAATAGCGGTATAAGTCGTGTCGGAGCGAAGCCCATTACACCATGAGAAACTACTGGAACCTACCAGCAAATCTCGCTTGCCCTGGCCAGGGACTTTGCGTAATGGCTCTCTGACACAGCGCGATATCTACTCCCAATACCGGGAGGGACGAATCCTGTCTAACCGCCACTGCCTCCAAGTGCTCGGGACTGCACCCAACTGCTACCTGTTTGCACGACTCCTTTGAGCCGTGGTAGGGTAGCAATCTAAGAACAGTGGGACACACTCGAGGCGAAGTAGCAGTGTCAAGTCTGCGGACTATGCTGTACTCATGTCACCTGGGAACTGTTCACTGACGACTGGTATAAAACCAACCAACAGTTCCCTGTGAGTCCTGTCCGGTGTGTAAGTCCATGTCACGCACCCCACTAGCTTGCGGGGAGGCGGAATATATGTAAAACGATTGTCAAAGCTTCGTAACACGGACTTGAGCGCATGAATCGTAATCTAAACCATTGCTAACGATATACAAGAGGTTTAACTACTCGGTACCGGAGTTATACCTCACGTTACATGTCCTTCGGGTCTTCATCGCTGTCCTCCACTCCTCGTAGGCTCCTTGGAACATCGGCAACTTCACGGCCTCCTCGAATCAAAGACGATCCACCCGAAAGCTTCTACGCCAAGCTTAATCTCAAACTTGAGATAACTAGGTTGCTTAAAGTGCTAATCTAAGCTACCTAGAGGATATAGAGTGAGGTTATGAATGTTTTAGTCTATCTAACCCTTGATCTCAACACATGAGAGGTTAGGGTTAGGGTTTCAAGAGAGAGTGAGCTTGAGGAAAGAGAAGGAGAAGATGAGAGTGAGAACAAAAATCCTTCTCACTTGAATATATGATACATAATGAATTATCAAATAATATCAATTAATTGATTATTCACCATGTTTCATTTAATCAAGGAGAGTGATTCATCATGTAAGTCATTAGATCATTAATGAAGCATTAATGATATGATGAATCATATAAATGAGTCACACAAAGTAATCATGAAAAGCCACCTCAACCCCTCATGTCACCACTCTTCTAGAACCTTCTCGACAAATTACGAGAACGCCCCTCCAATCCGTGAAAACACGGAAAAACTTTAGACTGTATAAATCCAATAACCTGATACTAGAATCTGGCTTAAACCAAAGCCAGCTAGTAAAAAAAGTCCGAAAAGTCGTACGTGCGAAAACACATGTACGCATCCGAACCCTTGTCGAAAAACCATACGACGTCTATATCGTTTCGCCTGGAGCAGGGAAACTCTCTGTGTGGGACTCTAAAGACTCGACACTACGCTGGCAGTGGGTTTAACCACAGACCGCAAGCGGCACTAGCTGTACGTAACGGTCCCCAGGTAGATGTCGATAAGAAGGCCGATGAGGTAAATCATCCGAACTCCCACTGAGCCTGATGTGACAATCTCCGTACAGTCCGGTCTGTTCGTCTAAGACTATCGCATATCAAGCCTAGGGGGCGGCAAGCGTCAGTCCCCTAATACCTGTATAAGTCGTGTTGGAGCGAAGCCCATTACACCCTGAGAAGCTATTGGAACCTACCAGTATATCTCGTTTGCCCTGGCCAGGGACTTTGTGTAATGGCTCTCTGACACATCGCGATATCATCTCCCAATACCGGGAGAGACGAATCCTATCTAACCGCCACTGCCTCCAAGTGCTCGGGACTGCACCCAACTACTACCTGTCTGCACGACTCCTTTGAGCCGTGGTAGGGTAGCAATCTAAGAACAGTGGGACACACTCGAGGCG
The DNA here is from genome assembly GCA_030015575.1 of Agapanthus africanus. Classification (NCBI taxonomy): domain Eukaryota; kingdom Viridiplantae; phylum Streptophyta; class Magnoliopsida; order Asparagales; family Amaryllidaceae; genus Agapanthus; species Agapanthus africanus. Next base: position 249,387,752 of record CM057347.1, on the reverse strand, counting down.
AAGCAGCAGTGTCAAGTCTGCGGACTATGCTGTACTCATGTCACCTGGGAACTGACAACTGACGATGGGTATAATACCAACCAATCAGTTCCTCGGCGAGTCCTGTCCGGTGTACCCGTAACCTAACGAGCACCTGTATACTATCTCCAGTACGGCGTACTGATGGCTGTGGGACAGACCATTTCCCCAACTGGGATGAGAAGCGTATACACTTAGTCTACTCCGGAATATCGATGCCCTATCTCGACAATCCAACGACCAGGGACCTGTATAGGATGTTGCTTATAGACTACCCAGCCCCCACTAGTGTGACTGCCATCACGACGCTGGTAATCAAGCAAAGATCCTATAGGCTCTACTAATATGTATAAGTGATACGTTATAAGAGACATATGCACATATTAAAGTAGACACAAACCAAGTAGCATACTACCATTTTTAGCAAGACTGTATATATAACTGTGAATATCCCATGCTTCCATTAAGTAATATACAATCTAGTATGATACAATAATGGCCTCTAGGGCATATACACTAACAATCTCCCACTTGCACTAGGGCCATGAGCTGGCATATCGTAGACCTATCATCTCGAATAGCCTCTCGAACTGCGTCTGAGGAAGGGCCTTTGTGAATGGATCAGCAATGTTATTCTCTGTCTCTACTCTCTTCACTTCGATCTCCCGGCGATCTATGATCTTCCTGATCAGGTGATACCGCCTTAAGATATGTCTGGACTTCTGATGGGACCTGGGTTCCTTCGCTAAAGCAATAGCGCCGTTGTTGTCACAATACAGAGGTATTGGATCAACACTGGTAGGAACCACCTGAAGTTCTGTGAGGAACTTCTTCATCCAGACTGCTTCTTTTGCGGCATCGCAAGCAGCTATGTACTCTGCTTCCATCGTTGAGTCAGCAACGGTCTCCTGTTTGGAACTCTTCCAACAGACCGCCCCTCCATTGAGGGTAAAGACATAACCCGACATGGATTTGGAGTCATCTTTGTCACTCTGGAAGCCGGAGTCGGCAAAGGCCTCCATCTAGAGGTCTTTTCCGCCATATACTAAGAACATTTCCTTAGTCCTTCTCAGGTACTTGAGAATGTTCTTTACTGCTATCCAGTGCTTCTCCCCTGGGTTTGCTTGATACCGGCTTACTACGCTCAATGCGTATGCTACATCTGGTCTGGTACATAACATCGCATACATTATAGAGCCTACCGCAGAAGCGTAGGGTATAATTGACATGCGATCCCTTTCCAAATCAGTCTTGGGAGACATCTCTTTGGAGAGGGTGATTCCGTGACAAGCCGGTAGGTTACCGCGCTTAGAATCATCCATACTGAATCTCTTTACTATGGTGTCTATGTACCTGGACTGTGAAAGTCCCAATATCCTTTTTGATCTATCACGATAGATCCGGATCCCCAGAATGTAGGTGGCATCACCCAGGTCTTTCATGGAGAATTTATGTGACAAGAATCTTTTGACTGACTGTAACATAGGAATATCATTTCCTATTAGAAGAATGTCATCCACGTACAAGACGAGGAATACTACAGCTCTCCCTACAATCTTACTGTATATGCAAGGTTCATCTGGATTTTTGATGAAGTCAAATTCTTTGACAGCATCATCAAAACAGATGTTCCAACTCCGCGATTCCTGCTTTAGACCATAAATGGACTTAAGCAGCTTGCATACTTTACCGCTGCTCCCACTCTGAATGAATCCTTCTGGCTGATCCATATAGACGCTCTCTTCCAAATTACCATTAAGAAAGGCCGTCTTTACGTCCATCTGCCAGACTTCATAATCGTGGAAGGCAGCAATAGCAAGAAGGACCTGAATAGATTTAAGCATAGCCACTGGAGAAAAGGTTTCGTCATAGTCCAAACCAGGTCTTTGACGGAAACCCTTTGCAACAAGTCTAGCTTTATAGGTTTCAACCTGTCTATCTACACCAATCTTCTTTTTGAAGATCCATTTGCATCCTACGGGTTTTACCCTATCTGGAGCAATGTCCATAGTCCATACTTTTTTGGTGTACATGGACTCCATTTCGGTCCGCATTGCATCTAGCCATTTTACCGAGTCACTGCTCTGAATGGCTTGCTGGAAGCTAGTAGGCTCATCATAGTCAATAGTGCAATCCTCTCTATCCCCGTTAATGAGAAAACCGTAGTATCTCTCGGGCGGATGAGATTGCCTACTACTCCTGCGGAGTGGCGTCGGGATGTCCCTTTCTTCTGAAACTTCTGGTTCTACCATACCTTCAGTAGTAGTTTGTGTTTCTGGAATTTCTTCCAGTTCTATTTCGCTCCCACTTGTTTCCTTTTCTAAAAATTGATATTCTAGAAAATGGGCATTACGAGAAACAAAAATCTTTTGTTCCTCTGCGTAATAGAAAAAATACCCCCTGGAGTTCTTTGGGTATCCCACAAACTTACACAGTACTGAGCGTGCCTCGAGCTTGTCCGGATGCTGCTTTTTTACAAAAGCTGGACATCCCCATGTCTTTAGGTACTGAAGACAGGGTTTCTTCCCACTCCATATCTGATATGGTGTGGTAGGCACAGTTTTGGTTGGAACCTTGTTCAAAAGATATGCAGCTGATTCTAGTGCATAACCCCAGAAAAATCGCCGTAACTCAGCTTTACTCATCATGGAACGAACCATATCCAATAGGGTTCGATTCCTCCTTTCTGATACACCATTGTGTTGTGGTGTGTATGGAGGAGTAAGTTGAGAGAGAATTCCATTCTCTTTTAAGTAACCCAGGAACTCGGCGCTTAAGTATTCACCACCTCGATCAGATCTCAGTGTCTTGATACTTTTGCCGGTTTGTTTTTCTACTTCATTCTTGTATTCCTGGAATTTCTCAAAGGCCTCGGATTTATGTTTCATTAAGAAGATATGTCCATACCTAGAGAAATCATCCGTAAAAGTAATGAAGTAGGAATAACCACCTCGCGCATGTGTAGACATTGGACCACACACATCACTGTGTATGAGTCCTAAGAGCTCGCTTGCTCTTTCTCCGTGTCCAGTGAGCGGAGTCTTTGTCATCTTTCCCATGAGACAAGATTCACAAGTGGCATAAGACTGATACTCGAACGGATCCAAGTATCCCTCTCTATGTAACTTTTTTAATCTTCTCTCATTGATGTGACCCAGTCTACAATGCCATAAGAAAGCCTGATTTGTTTCCGGAGACTTTCTCTTAAGTGTGTTTTGGACACTGAAAATCTGAGCTTGATTTAATACGTATATTCCGTTTTCTAATGTACCTGACCCAATCAAAACTTGATTTAGGTGGATGTGAACCACATCTCTTGCAAAAGTAAAATCATATCCTTCCTTAGAAAGTAAGGGTACAAATATGATATTACAAGTCGTACCTGGTACATAAAAACAGTTACGCAGAATCAATATCTGCCCAGTTGTCAGTCCAAGATGATATTCCCCTACGGATTCAGCGTCCATGCTCATTCCGTTAGCAACTGTGAGGGTCATATCACCTATCCCGATAATCCTACGGTTTCTCAGAGCCTGTAAAGAATTACAGATGTGAGTTCCTGACCCGGTATCCAATACCCAGGAAGTAGGGTTAACTGACATACAGTTTTCTATCATAAACACACTCGAAGATGAAGCCACAACATGCTTCGAATCCTGGCTACTGGCTTCTAAAGCCCTGCAATCTTTCTGCCAATGCCCAATCCCATAGCAATAGGAATGTCCCTCAATAGGGTGGTCCAGCTTGTCATAGGCAATGGACATCTGGACAGACTTTTGCCAGTCATATAAGTCAGATTCAGTCAAATTATTATCTAGATGTAACCTATGTGTGGTCACAGGGTCGCTGCAATTTTAAGAGAGAGAAGAAGATATTATTAGCATGGTGCTCTTGCAAGTTTAGAGTGGTTTAATTTATCTAAACAGGATGGCTCCCACTGTTTCTCGAATCCCTCCTCAAACCATAAAAGAAGAATTAGCCAGGACAATTCTCACCGTACAATACTTGCTTAACCGTTCAGCCAGGCCAGTTTCGATACTTCGAGGGAGGTTTTCCAATGCTTTCGCGAAGTTCCTTAATTAAATAACCTCTTTTCTCTGGGGGCGTAACCCCGCTGACACCTTTCTAGGCACCTACTTGGTTTATAGCATTGATCGTTAAGTGACGAATCTCCTGATAAGTAGCATGTACTCACAATAGGATCGGGATCCAAAATATCATCGTAAGATAATGTTGAAGGAATCCTACCAACATTCATCAAACTCCAAAATGGTATGCATCTCTCTGCGAATTTCAGTTTCTTTTGAAATTCCCAATGTTGATTTTTGCCCCATGCTCTTATGACCTTGACGAAGGCCAACATATCATAAGTCACATGTCAAGTTCTACCCGTCATTATCCAGGTTAATTTGAACCCACCCGTACATACCCTTGAAGAAGGCCAAAATAGTAGTACGACTGTCCCAAACCAACGCATCTATCTATGCTACAGATAAATATCCAGCAGCTACCAATCACTATGCCTTGGCGAAGGTCAAAATACATAGCTTGAATACTTCTGAATATTTAACTGAAATGACGGAGGGCTACGACTGGTTTTGGCAAAACCGTGAACGTAGTGAACTTGATATAATCGAAGGAACCTGATACTTTTTAAAAGGAGTGGTTAAAGCTCCGCAATTTAAAAAATTCTGCTCTTTTAAAATAACCGAGTGGTTTCTTTTAAATTTGTTCCAACGATTAAACTTTGGTTTATTTTCTTTGCATTATAATAATGCGTCCCATCATTTATCCTATCATTGCAGAAAACAACGAAAATACCACATCCTCTTATGCCATCCGCATTCGCCACGGGGTCCCGTCATCACCCGTTAGGTTACTTAACTAACGACAGAGCGGGGGCTGGGCTAGCGCGGGTGTAAAACATAAGTGACATCTAATAGTTATCATATATAGATATTGTACATTCGTCAGACGCAATAATAAGCATTCCAGATCACAGATAAACTTTATTGGATATGCAAGTAATCCGCGTTTCTTTTGAGCCTGCAATAAAAGACGGATTATACAGTTGTGATGAATAGCCATTACCCCACCCTAGACCCCTACGGGTACGGCAAACTACCCGCCAAGTACCAGAAGTGAAGCGGTCCGCCTCAACACTTCAAAATACCCGGTAGTTTGTGCACCCCACCTTGGGTCTATCCTAGGAGCAAAAATAGTAAAAAGAAATAATACAACGGTGGCTACAACCGCAACCTGGATGTGCCCCGCAAAATAATATTACAACTTATTACAATTACATCGAATGAATTAATACAATAACCCATCACAAAACCCGGCTATTCACCACAACAGTCCAATAAAGTTTATATACACAAACAGATAAAATCCATTACAGAAATGTGCAACCCCCTGCCAACCGACATACTAGCAGTTAGGGGAGGTTTACGAACACATTAAACATTACAGATAAAGATCCAATTAGCAAATTGATTAGAACATCGATCGATTACTTATATCCGTGTCTACCCCCAAAAGCAAATCATCATAGAGGCGACCTGGGCAGAAACAGTATATACAGGAAAACAAAAAACCCAAAAATATGAATTACTGTGAAACTCCGAGTCAACTCGGCGTTGACTCGGTGGCGGTTCCGCGGCAAAAGCTCTCTATTGCCGCGGAACCGCGGTCGTTTAGTCGAGTTGCCTCCTCGAATTTTCCCAGATTTCTTACAATAATTCCCTGCTGTGAATTTTAAGGTATGTCAAAAAAATTTTGCGACACATTTAAAATTTACAGAAACTGTCAAGGCTTATGGTTTTGTTTTCCGTGTTTTCCGTCGATCGAACTTCTAATCAGTTGCTAACAAGCTAGTAATGGTTTAGTTGGCTCTGATACCACTGTAAGTCCATATCACGCACCCCACTAGCTTGCGGGGAGGCGGAATATATGTAAAACGATTGTCAAAGCTTCGTAACACGGACTTGAGCGCATGAATCGTAATCTAAACCATTGCTAACGATATACAAGAGGTTTAACTACTCGGTACCGGAGTTATACCTCACGTTACATGTCCTTCGGGTCTTCATCGCTGTCCTCCACTCCTCGTAGGCTCCTTGGAACATCGGCAACTTCACGGCCTCCTCGAATCAAAGACGATCCACCCGAAAGTTTCTACGCCAAGCTTAATCTCAAACTTGAGATAACTAGGTTACTTAAAGTGCTAATCTAAGCTACCTAGAGGATATAGAGTGAGGTTATGAATGTTTTAGTCTATCTAACCCTTGATCGCAACACATGAGAGGTTAGGGTTAGGGTTTCAAGAGAGAGTGAGCTTGAGGAGAGAGAAGGAGAAGATGAGAGTAAGAACAAAAATCCTTCTCACTTGAATATATGATACATAATGAATTATCAAATAATATCAATTAATTGATTATTCACCATGTTTCATTTAATCAAGGAGAGTGATTCATCATGTGAGTCATTAGATCATTAATGAAGCATTAATGATATGATGAATCATATAAATGAGTCACACAAAGTAATCATGAAAAGCCACCTCAACCCCTCATGTCACCACTCTTCTAGAACCTTCTCGACAAATTACGAGAACGCCCCTCCAATCCGTGAAAACACGGAAAAACTTTAGACTGTATAAATCCAATAACCTGATACTAGAATCTGGCTTAAACCAAAGCCAGCTAGTAAAAACTGTCCGAAAAGTCGTACGTGCGAAAACACACGTACGCATCTGAACCCTTGTCGAAAAACCATACGACGTCTATATCGTTTCGCCTGGAGCAGGGAAACTCTCTGTGTGGGACTCTAAAGACTCAACACTACGCTGGCAGTGGGTTTAACCACAGACCGCAAGCGGCACTAGCTGTACGTAACGGTCCCCAGGTAGATGTCGATAAGAAGGCCGATGAGGTAAATCATCCGAACTCCCACTGAGCCTGATGTGACAATCTCCGTACAGTCCGGTCTGTTCGTCTAAGACTATCGCATATCAAGCCTAGGGGGCGGCAAGCGTCAGTCCCCTAATACCTGTATAAGTCGTGTTGGAGCGAAGCCCATTACACCCTGAGAAGCTACTGGAACCTACCAGTATATCTCGTTTGCCCTGGCCATGGACTTTGTGTAATGGCTCTCTGACACATCGCGATTCATCTCCCAATACCGGGAGAGACGAATCCTATCTAACCGCCACTGCCTCCAAGTGCTCGGGACTGCACCCAACTACTACCTGTTTGCACGACTCCTTTGAGCCGTGGTAGGGTAGCAATCTAAGAACAGTGGGACACACTCGAGGCGAAGCAGCAGTGTCAAGTCTGCGGACTATGCTGTACTCATGTCACCTGGGAACTGACAACTGACGATGGGTATAATACCAACCAATCAGTTCCTTGGCGAGTCCTGTCCGGTGTACCCGTAACCTAACGAGCACCTGTATACTATCTCCAGTACGGCGTACTGATGGCTGTGGGACAGACCATTTCCCCAACTGGGATGAGAAGCGTATACACTTAGTCTACTCCGGAATATCGATGCCCTATCTCGACAATCCAACGACCAGGGACCTGTATAGGATGTTGCTTATAGACTACCCAGCCCCCACTAGTGTGACTGCCATCACGACGCTGGTAATCAAGCAAAGATCCTATGGGCTCTACTAATATGTATAAGTGATACGTTACAAGAGACATATGCACATATTAAAGTAGACACAAACCAAGTAGCATACTACCATTTTTAGCAAGACTGTATATATAACTGTGAATATCCCAAGCTTCCATTAAGTAATATACAATCTAGTATGATACAATAATGGCCTCTAGGGCATATACACTAACACGGTGTACCCGTAACCCAACGAGCACCTGTATACTATCTCCAGTACGACGTACTGACGGCTGTGGGATAGACCATCTCCCCAACTGGGATGAGAAGCGTACACACTAGTCTACTCTGGAGTATCGATGCTCTGTCTCGATAATCCAACGACCAGGGACCTGAATAAGGATGTGCTTGTAGACTACCCAGCCCCCACTAGTGTGACTGCCATCACAACGCCGGTAGACAAGAAAGATCCTAAGAGCTCTATCAATACGTACACTCACATATTAAGATAGAAAAACCAAGTAGCATACTACCATGTTTAGCAAGACTGTTATATACATGTGAATATCCCAAGCTTCCATTAAGTAATATACAAACTAGTATGATACAGTAATGACCTTCTAGGGCATAAACACTAACACATGTGATGTCTAAGTATTTCATTTGATTAGGCATGTGATGTCTAAAAGGGTTGCGGATTCCAACTGTTGTAGTTTTACACTTTCTTTTCTGTGACCGTAAGTGTAATATGTGATATCACCGGTTTCGTTGCTATATGTCAACGACAATTGGGATACGCATGTTTACTTACGTTGATGACATGTGATGTTATGTGTTGCTGGATATGTTATATTGGATCGCCGTGTTTGAATAGCCGGGGGTTTTTATGTGAGATGAGTGTTTTTCATTTTCTTTCATGTAAAAACTTGTATGTAATATTCTTTTATTTTGGGGCACTTCCAGGTTGCGGAAGATGTCACCTTTTGTATATTATTTACTTTTCCGCATTAGGATAGACCCAAGGAGGGGAGCACAAGTAACCGGGTTCTAGGGTCCAGTGGGAGACCATCTCGAGGAGTCAAGTCCGGGTCTCCTAACCCTAGAATTGGTAGGGTTGCTTGCCGCTCTCGTAGGGGTCTAGGGGTGTGGGATTGGCTATTCATCACGACCGTGGAATCCGTGTTTTATACTGGCTCATATTGAAAACACGGACGTCCTAGTATATCCAATATTTCATATGATATTTTCTGCTACGATATCTGTGATGTGGTATCTGTGATGTTCTGTGATAGATACAGTATATAGTATATATGATATATTATATAGACGTTACTTATGTTTTGCACCCGCACTAGCCCTGCCCTGCTCTGTCGTTAGTTACCTAACCTAACGGTGCACGAGGGGACATCCAGGCGAATGCGGATGGCATAAGTGTACGTCGTATTTATCTGTGATGCTTAGGTGAATTAAATGATGGGACTTCATTAATGTGATTAATGAAATAAAAGAAACCAAATGATGTTGTAGAATCAAATTTTAAATAAAACAGGTAGCTACAGTTCTTGCTTTGCATAGCGGTATATATGATATACCCTGCACCTTATTCGATGAGGAAAGGACCGAGATCCCTTCACCGGGAGTGACTCCTTTAGCAATAACTGGCAGATGCTACACACTCGGTTTGACTTTTGATTGCTTCTATAGTTTCTGCTTTGCACAGTGATATATATGATATATCCCGCACCTCATTCGACGAGGAAAGGGCCGACGATCCCTTTACCGGGAGTGACCCCTTTAGCAAAACTAGAAAAGCCTCAAAATCATTCCATTTCAAAACTTCATTTGATTCTACAACGATATCAAGTTCATTACGCAATAGGTTTTCAGAAAAACCTGTCGTAGCCCTCCGTCATTTCAGATAAGTATTAGTTAGTATTCGTGCTACGTTTGTTGACTATGTTAAGGCGTAGTGTGCGGTAGCTAATTAGTGCTTATCTGTATAAGCATATGATGCGATTGGATTAGGGTAGTCGTGCGACTTTGTTGACTATGTTAAGGGTCGTGCGGGTGGGTTTAATTCAATCGAGAAATGACGGGTTGAACTTGACTAGCACTTATGATTTGTTGACTATGTTAAGGTCATATAGCTGCTAGGGGCAAAATATTATCGGGAATTTCAAGTGTTGAAATTTGCAATGAGATTGCATACCTTCTATGAGATAGTTAGATCCCGATACCTACTGCGAGTAAGAGTTACTCCTGGGAGAGTTTTACACATTACAATTAGCCGATCAAGTAGGTGTCTAGAAAGGTGTCAACGGGGTTACGCCTCTGGGAAAACGAGGTTTACAGTAATTAGGTTCGTGCGAAAGCACGGGGGACCTCCCTCAAAGTACCGACACTGGCCTGGCTGAAAGATTGGCGAACTTATAGTGTGTAATTAATCCCGGCTAGTCTTTCCTTTTAGGGTTTGAAGGAAGATTTGATAAAAACCAGTGGGAGCCATCCTGATTAGATAAGATAATAACCAATCTGATCTTGCAAGAGCATACGCTAAAGTGTTTTCTTCTCTCTCTCTCCAGGTAGCGACCATGTCATGCCCTAATAAAGATAATAATATGGATGTATTGACCGAACCTGCATGTTATACTATGCTGGGGGACGTTGGTTCCGTTCTTTCTTATAAGAGTTATAGGAATGAACAGGATATAGGGGAATACCAGGATTCCCATGCCACCCGATTGAAGAAAGTACATGATGATGCATTTTCTTCGGGTGTGTTCGTTACAGAGAACTGTTTCTCCATTTGCCCTACGTCCTGGGTATTAGATACCGGGTCAGGATCCCATATATGTAATCAGTTACATGGGCTTAGAAAAGGTAGAGAACTTGGAGAAGGTGATAAAGACATTAGAGTTGGAAATGGTGCAATTGTTGCAGCTAAGACTGTCGGGGAATATCACCTTGTATTACCAACTGGTAATACATTGGTTCTGAACGAATGCTATTACATGCCGAACCTGATATGCAACATTATATCGGTTTCTTTGTTGAGTAAAGAGGGATATAATTTTGTATTACAGGACAATGTTATGAACATTTTCCGTAACCAAAAGTTGGTTGGATCAGGCACCTTGTGCAATGGCATTTATGTTCTAAATCAATCAACAGTTCTGAGCATAACTAACACACACAAGAGGAAGAGTTCTGAACTGAACGAATCCTTCTTGTGGCATTGTAGACTGGGTCACATCAATGAGACACGACTGGCTAAGTTGCATAAGGATGGATATTTGAAACCTTTCGAATTTTCATCTTATGACACTTGCCAGTCATGTCTCAAAGGCAAGATGACCAAAACTCCGTTTACGGGATACGGAGAAAGAGTTACCGAACTCTTAGAACTGATACATAGTGATGTATGCGGTCCTATGTCTACACATGCCAGGGATGGTTCTTCATACTTCATTACATTCACTGACGATCTTTCTAGGTTCGGGTATGCGTTCCTGATGAAACACAAATCAGAAGCTTTTGAGAAATTTAGAGAATATAAACAAGAAGTTGAGAACCAGACCGGAAAAAGTATTAAAATCCTACGATCTGATCGAGGAGGTGAATACGTGAGCAATGAATTCCTGGACTTCCTAAAAGAGAATGGGATTCTCTCTCAGCTGACTCCTCCATATACACCACAGCACAACGGTGTATCAGAACGGAGGAACCGCACCCTATTAGATATGGTGCGCTCTATGATGAGCACAGCTGAGTTACCTATTTCCTTCTAGGGATATGCGATGGAGACAGCTGCATACCTATTGAATCAAGTTCCATCTAAATCTGTACTTACCACACCATATGAGATATGGAGTGGGAAGAGACCATATTTTAAACGAGTTAAGATATGGGGTTGTCCGGCCTATGTCAAAAGACAAAATCCGGACAAACTCGAGGCACGGTCAGTTTTTTGCAAGTTTGTAGGATATCCTAAGAATTCACAAGGATATTTTTTCTACCATGCTGAAGAACAAAAGGTGTTTGTTTCTCAATATGCCACCTTTTTAGAAAAGGAATTCCTTGAAAAAGAAATTAGTGGCAAAGTGGTAGAGCTGGAAGAAGTTCCAGATACACAAACAGTAACTGAAGATTTAGTGGAACCAGAAGATTCAGTAGCTCCCAATGAACCTCAGCCTCTCCGCCGATCTAGTAGGGTTCCTCGCCAACCTGAGAGATACTACGGTTTTCTCATGGATGGTGGGAGCGAGGATTGCATCATGGAGGATGATGACCCAACTAGCTTCGAGCAGGCCATCACGAGTAGGGACTCAGTGAAATGGCTGGATGCAATGCGGTCCGAGATGGAATCCATGTACACCAACAAAGTATGGACTTTGGATGTTGCTCCTGAAGGGGTAAAACCCATCGGGAGCAAGTGGATCTTCAAGAAGAAACTTGGTGTAGATGGGAAAGTGGAGACTTTCAAAGCTAGACTTGTTGCAAAAGGTTTTCGTCAAAGACCAGGTGTGGACTATGACGAAACCTTTTCTCCAGTGGCTATGCTTAAATCCATCCGAATCATGCTTGCCATCGCTGCATATCATGACTACGAAATCTGGCAAATGGATGTTAAGACCGCCTTTCTAAATGGTGATTTAGAAGAGTGCGTGTACATGACTCAGCCAGAGGGCTTCGTAGACAGTGGGAGCAGCGGGAAGGTGTGCAAGCTGCTTAAATCCATTTATGGATTAAAGCAAGCATCAAGGAGTTGGAACATCTGCTTTGACGTCGTTATCAAAGAGTTTGATTTCGTCAAAAACCCAGATGAACCTTGTATCTACAAGAAGGTAGCAGAGAGTAAGGTGGTCTTCCTCGTATTGTACGTGGACGACATACTCTTGATAGGAAATGATATTCCTATGCTGCAATCGGTCAAGCTCTTCTTATCACAAAGATTCTCAATGAAAGATCTTGGTGATGCCTCCTGCATATTGGGAATTAGGATCTATAGAGATTGATCCAAACGGATTTTGAGATTGTCCCAATCCAGGTACATTGACACCATACTAAAGAGGTTTAGTATGGAAGAATCCAAGCGTGAGAACTTACCCACGATCTCTGGAGTCACTCTCTCCAAAGAGATGTCTCCCAAGACTGATTTGGAGAGAGCTCGCATGCAAGGGATACCCTATGCTTCAGCTGTAGGCTCTATCATGTATGCGATGCTATGTACCAGACCCGATGTTGCATACTCACTAAGTATAGTGAGCAGGTATCAAGCTGATCCTGGAGAGAGTCACTGGACAGCTGTGAAGAGCATTCTCAAGTACTTACGAAGGACTAAAGAGATGCTCTTGGTGTATGGTAACGGAGAACTCCAAGTGGAGTCCTTTACCGATTCGAGCTTCCAGAGTGATAAGGACGACTCTAAGTCGCAGTCAGGATTTGTCTTTACCCTTTACGGAGGGGCGGTTAGCTGGAAGAGTTCCAAGCAGGAAACCGTGGCAGACTCGACGATGGAGGCTGAATACATCGCTGCCAACGATGCTGCTAAAGAGGCTGTCTGGATCAAGAAGTTCATTACTGAACTTGGAGTGGTTCCATCCATTGAGCATCCAATATCTTTGTATTGCGATAACAATGGAGCGGTGGCTTTGGCCAAGGAACCCAGGTCCCATCAGCGATCCAGGCATATTCTGAGGCGGTATCACCTGATCCGGGAGATAGTTGATCGCCGGGAGATCGAGGTCAGGAGAGTTGACACGAAGAACAACACGGCGGATCCACTCACGAAGGCCATTCCCCAGATACAGTTTGAGAGACTCTTCGGGATGCTCGGTATGCGATACTACAGCAGCTGGCCCTAATGCAAGTGGGAGATTGTTAGTTGTATGTATGCCCTAGAGGCCAGTATTGTACAGATGATGTATATTATATTGGATGCTTGGACATATATAGAGATGACTTTCTTGCTCGATATGATAGTATGCTATCTAGTTACTCTTTATCTTAACATGTACACTTGTCTCTTTAAACTGTCTTATAGTTACATGTTGATAAAGCCCTTAGGATGTGTACTTGACTGCCTGGACTATGATGCAGATCATACTAGTGGGGACATGGTAGTCCATAAGTACATCCTTCAAGGTCCCTAGTCGTGGGTGTATCGAGACATGGCATCGATATACCAGTGTAGACTAGCGTATACGCTTCTCGACCCATGAGATGGGCGATGGATGATCCCATATCCATTGGTGTTTGACATCAGAGATGGTATACGGGTGCTCAGTGGAGACTGGGTACACTGGACGGACTCACCGAGAACTCCCAGATGGTATTATACCTCACGTCAGATGGCAGTTCTCAGGTGACACTTGTGCAGGTTAGTCTGTAGACCCGAGATCGTCATAGAGTCTTGTGTAATTCCCACTGTGCTTTGATCTCCACCTTACCACGTCCATGAGGGCATGCAAAACGGTGGTCTTTGGGCACAGTCCCGAGTCACATGGAGGCAATGAGCGATAGGAGGGGTTTCGTCTCTCCCAGTATTGGGGGTTGATGTTGCGCTGTGCTCGATTGGCCGTAACAGGGAAGTCCCTGGCCAAGGCTGATCAGAGATTTGCTGGTAAGTGTTACCAGTAGTTTCTCGACCCGTTATGAGCCTCACATCGGCACGACTTATCGGTTATTGGGTTCTGACGTTTACCACCCCTAGACTTGATATGCGACATATCAGACGAACAGACCGGACTGTACGGTAAGTGTTACTGGTTGGATTCACAGGAGTGTGAGCGGGCTAGGTCGTCGATCTTCTGATCGCTCAATACCCGGATGGCCGTTACGTTTAGCAGACCGCTTGCGGCTTGTGGGTGCTTGATATGATCATCATCTGCTACCGGCGTATTGACGAGTCTTTAGAGTCCTACACAGAGGTTTCCTGGCTCAAGCGAAACGAAATAGGAGCGCATATGAGATATGTGCGGGACCGAGAATAATGCGTGTATGTGATACCATATTTCATTCTCGCGATGAATGTTTCGATTGGTTGTATGCGATATAACCTAGTTATCGAATCATTGATTCGATAAATCGATACATTGTATACTAGTCGGTTATGTGCGACATGACCGGATCATTGAATCAAGTGTTGATTTAATGATTTAATGTATAATTGTATATTTGATATATTAATTTGCATTAACTAGTATTGGTTCATTTTAAAAGGATTTTCTCACTTGAAGTGCACATTGTATATATGATATGCTTTTGTGTGCACTTGATTGTATCATGTTTGATGATACATACTTACTTGGGTTTGTGCAAAGAATTAAACCATGGTTATGATAATGGTTAGGGTTTTGTGTTATTCATCTATTTATTTATCCATTCTTTATTTATTTAAATAGATAAAAGAAAAGAAAATGGTTTCTTTTTATCATGAAGCTTGTTGAAGCTTCATGAAGCTTTGACTAAAGAGACCATTTGTCTTCATGCTTAACCCTAACCATTCCCATTTACCATGGTCTATTCTCTACACTTAACCTTAGTTAGCTTATGATAAGTATTGATTTATTTTCATTTTTAACTCAACACTTATCATATTCTTTCTTCTTCTTTATCATCTTCTTCTTCAAGAAAAGCTTGATGCCATCAATGGCAACTTGAGTTCTAAAGTGAGAAATCCAATTCTAAAGTGAACCCACTGTTGGAGATAGTGCCCTCAGAGTCAATTATTAGGTCACAGGTACGTGATTGTAATGATTGAGGGAGGACCTATCCCGATAGGACAGTCTTACTCGAGATGATAGTATGCTATCTGGTTTACCTTTATCATCGTGTACTGTTTTAGGTGACCTGACACGTCGCTATTACACGTTGATAGAGCCCCTAGGATTCTTGCTTGACCACCAGCAGTATGAGGGCGATCATATAAGTGGGAGCTGGGGGTCTACAAGCATATCCTTAAAAGGTCCCTAGTCGTGGGAGTTTCGAGACCGGGCATCGATACTCCATTAGTAGACTAGTGTATACAGTCGAGACCCCGACGAGGGGCGGTGGCCGGTCTCACAAGCCACTGGTGTCAGTTGGATCACCTAAGATGTATACAGGTGCTCATTGGGTTATGAGTACACCGGACAGGAATCGCCGGGAACATGCTAGTTGGTCATATACCAGACGTCAGATGGCAGTTCCCAGGTGACATGTGTGCAGGTTAGTTCATCGACCTGGGGATCGTCATTTGTCTCATGTGAGTTCCCACTGTACTTTGATTACTACCCTACCACGGCTCAAAGGAGTCGTGCAAACAGGTTTTAGTTGGGTACAGTCCCGAGCCACATGGAGGCAGTGAGCGTATCTTCAGGGGTTCGTCTCTCCCGGTATTGGGGGTGAGGTCGTGCTGTGTCTAGGAGAGCCATTACACAAAGTCCTTGGCCAAGGCAAGGAGATTTACTGGTAGGTAGTCCAGTAGTATCTCAGGGTGTTCTGGGCTACACTCCGACACGACTTGTACCGCTTTTGGGGGTCTGACTTTTACCAACCCCCTAGGCCCGCCATGCGATACTCATAGACGAACGGACCGGACTGCACGGATATTGTCACTGACAGGCTCAGTAGGGTGTCAGGATGAGTTCACTCATCGACGTCCCTTTTTAGTCAATAGCTGGTGGCCCGTCACGTATTGGCTTATACTTCTGACGTGCTAGTGGTTAAATCCACAGCCATAGTATTGACGAGTCTTTAGAGTCCACCACACTTACAGTTACTCAAGTTTCGGGCGAAACGCTGTAGAGGCCGTATGGAGATATGGCAGGGTCCGATCAGATACGTGCGGTATTGCACGGATCAGGATCGGACGGTTTTGTACTAGTGGCCGTATAGTTATATGGCAGCGTTCGATCAGATACGTGCGGTATTGCACGGATCAGGATCGGACGGATATTACTAGCCGGCTTTGGCTTAAGCCGGTCCTAGTTTAGTACAGTGTAGATTTTGTCTCTTTGCATTTGTATCCGGTCGGAATACAGATGCGGGTGTGTATGCACAGTATAGGGGTTTTCCTGTAATTTATTACGGGACCAGTTTTCTGGAGTTGCCAGTTTGCATTCCGTTCCGGCCGGTTTTTCCTTTGTTCTTTCCCGGCCGGACTTTTCCGATGGAGGGGGTTATTTGCAAGTTCGCAAATAACTTTTTGTGGAGGGCTTCCTTGCATATTGTAGCCTTTGTCATGATTAGATTCCATTCTAATCACTTCTTTGCATTTATGAGATTGGATGTGATTTGAGAGGGTATGGGATTAATTGTGATTTGGTGATGGGATTGTTGAAGGGGGCCGGCCATATGATGTGGAGAAAGAGAGAGGTTTGTTTTTGTTTAGATAATTTCCATTCATGATTTCCTGTGGCCCCCACATTCTTTATGCTGAGGATTTTCATTTCTTTTGAAATGAATGGAGCTTTAGATTAGGCTACTTTGTGCTCTAGGTGTGCAGGAGGTATTTTAAAGAGTGCATGCATTAATTAAGATGGGGGGCCGGCCACTGTTTGGATTTGGAGTGTGGTTTTATTTGATGGATTAATTTATTTTGAAGTGGGAGAGGTTTAATGAAGTGCTGGGGCTGATGGGCTTCAAGATACTTTCTTGCTTCATTTTCTTTCTTCCAGTGAGCACAAAAGGATTTGGCCGAGCCCTTTTACAGTGATACTCCATTTCATTCCAGCAAGAAAAATGCAAAATTCCTTTGCACCAATCCCTCCATCATGGCAACTCCTTCAACCCCAAAAGAGACAACTACACTACACATTTCTACAGCAAATCTTGGGCACGTCGACTAGCCAGCTTCGTGCCCGAGTTGCCTCGGCATTGAGGTGGGAGCCCGTAAAAGAAGTAGGCGATGTGGTGCCCTTCCGGCGACGAGGAGGAGACCGGGCATTCCGCGGGAGATCGGGACGACGACGAGAAGACCGGAGGACTCGGATCGTATGGTATACTTCTCTACCCCCTCTCTAGATAGCTTAGACTAGTTTAATGGCACGATCCGGGGTTCAGTGCGCGGTGGTGCCGGTTTGCTAAGTCCGCAAAATTAAAGTTTATCACCGTTTCCGCGTTTGGCCGTCGGATTGACGGCCGGGGCGCCGCCGTGCACTTACAGTGGTATCAGAGCCTCGCCATTAACTTAGTCTAGCTTTGTGTAATGTGTTTGCATTTCCGATCGATCAAAAAGTTCCAAAAACCCGTATTGCCTTCGCATCAGTTTCTATTGAAATTTTTTGGTCTCGAAAATTTTTTCAGGTTGTAAAATATTGATGTACTAGAAATTATAAGACTACTGTACAAATTCGAGGCACTGACCTTCTAGACAGAGCGCGGAAGGGCGGCCAAAACCCACTTGTGGCCGCGCTTCCGCCGCAGCATGAAGGAATCAGTGGGTTGGCTTTTTACAGTGGGCTTCTGGGGAGATTTTAGGGTTTCTGGAACATTAACATTGGGCCCAGAATTTCTCTAACTGCTACAGTATTGCTTGGGGGCCCACTTGTTATAATTTGATTGATCGGATATTTTAAACACATTATTTCACAGTATTTACATTATATCTGCGACCGTGAATGTCACTCGATCGGTAAATCCGTCTAACTGCTATAGCCCGGTTAGACGGATTTGCGAACGTGACTTTCACGTTGATGTTCTATGTTTATGTTGTGATGTTGCGGATCGGTCGTGGGGATAGCCTGGATGCAATGCTAGTACTGTTGTGGTGGTATTATGTACATTTGATATTGCGGGGCGAGCGTCCGACATGTGGACTGCCGTCACTGCCTGTTTGTATTATTCTTTTGGGGCACGACCTGGTTGCGGTCGATGTACCCGGTGTATGTATATTTTACTTTCTGTACTAGGATTACCCCACGGTGGGGTGCACGGATAGCCGGGTTCTGGAGGGCAACAAGCCTGCATCTCATGGCATTGAGACGGAGGGGGCTTCACTCTGGGATTGGCGGGCTATTCGCCGCACTCGTAGGGGGTACAGGTTGACCCAGGAGGGGTGCCCAAGTTGCCGGATTCCGTGGAGTGCTGGGTGGTCCATTCACGGAGCTGAAGGGGGCTGCCTCGCTTCAGGTCTTGGCAGGTGACTTGCCGCGCCCGTAGGGGTCTAGGATTTCATTGCACAGGCTATCCACACGACCAGGGGAACGTCGGGTTTCAGTAGTGGCTCTGTGAAACCCGGGGATCCCAGATATCCGTATTGTTCTGTGATGCTGTACATTTCTGTGATGTTGCATTTTATTCACGCCTTGAGCGAATATAATATATTGGTATATATATTAGTAGATGTTGTATATGTTTTACATCCGCGCTAGTCCAGTCCCCGCTCTGCCGTTAGTTAGCTAACCTAACGGGTGATGACGGGACCCAGTGGCGAATGCGGATGGCATATACGTACGTCAGTATATTTTCGTTCTTTGTGGTGTGATCAATTGATGGGACTGCGTTGATTCGGATCAATGCAAGTTAAACAAACCTATTCTGATGTTGTTGGAACACTTTTCAAAAAGCTGTTATTGCAAGGACGTTCACTTTTGTTTTGCATCGCGGTATTCAGTTGGAATATCCTGCTCCTCTGTCGACGAGGCAAGGGCCGAGATCCCTTCACCGGGAGTGACCCCTTGGACAAAAAGTTTGCGTCAGGGCAATGACTTCACTATAGCCGATTACTTTTGCTTTGCATCGCGGTATTCAGTTGGAATATCCTGCACCTCATTCTACGGGGAAAGAGCCGAGATCCCTTCACCGGGAGTGACCTCTTTAGCAACGGTTTTCGTCACTATATTTTTAAAAGCTATCCGTTCCTTCGACGATATCAAGTTCTTTACGTTAAAGGTTTTCGCCAGAAACCATTCGTAGCCCTCCGTCGTTTCATATGGGTGGTCAATAGTATTCAAGCTGTGTATGTTGGCCAAAGTCAAGGCACAGTGATTGGTAGCTATTGGGGTATTCATATGCAGCATAGATAGATGCGTTGGTTTGGGACAGTCGTACTGCCATTTTGGCCAAAGTCAAGGGTATGTACGGGTGGATTCAAATTAACCTGGAGAATGACGGGTAGAACTTGACATGTGACTTATGATATGTTGGCCAAAGTCAAGGTCATAAGAGCATGGGGCAGAAATCACATCGGGAGTTTCAAAAGTACTGAAACTTGCCAGATATGCGCATACCTTCTGGAGTGTGATACCGTGAGCGTATTCCGTCACGTTGTCATGCGATGAGAGTTGGATCCCGATTCCCACTGATGAGTTAGTATACTCCTCGGGTGACCCCGACTAATTCTTCTTTCAGGTTTGGAGGAGAATTTGAGGTACAGTGGGAGGATTCTAGATTAGAAAAATTGATAACCATTCTGATCTAGGTTAGAGTGCACGCTGAGTGTTTCTTTTCTCTCTCTCTCTGGCAGCGACCATTGACCCGACCCTAGACTATGACTCACTGACCAAGTTGACCGAACCTACTTAACACTGGCTTTTGGATTGTCTGAGTTGCGAACCTCATTGCCACTCCTACTTTTACCCTTTTCTCCAGGACACCCCGTATTACTACGAACGTCCACTTCCATTGGACAAAACCGTCGTATGGTTAGATACGAACTCGAAGGAATTCGAGGATGGTTTCCGGTTCTGGAGAAAACGGATAGGACTATTCAGTTGTCTTTTCTTTTCACCTTCTCTCAGGCTGCGAGTACTCCTTGGTTTAGGAGTAGTACACCTATTACGCAAATTGGATAGTCTTCTTCCAAACCATAGGCTGGTGCCGACCGGTAGGGAATGAAGAAAACCAGTTAGCCTAAACGGTGTACAGAAGGTATTAAGTTCAGACAAAGCAAGGGATCAGTAAGAGGGCAAAGTAAATTGCGACTGCTATTCACGACCAAACCGAGTATTTCTTCGCCAATCCTAAATCACCTTTGTATTTCTCCAGGACACTCCGTATCACTACGAAGATCCCATTTTATTGGATAATCCATCGTATGGTTATATACGAACTCGAAAGGAACTTGTTCCAGTTCGGGGATGGATCCTGGTTCAGGAGAAATAGGAATAAAGTACATTCAGGTGTCTTTTATCTTCACCCTCTCTCGTAATGCGAGTGCTCCTAGGATTAGGACAGTACACCCTTTATGCTTTTTGGATAGTCTTCTTCCAAACCATAGGCTGGTGCCGAACGGTAGGGAAGGAAGAAAACCATTTGGCCTAAAGGGGTGTACAGAAGGTAATGACTAAAGACACATAAAGGAATTTGGAGAGGTGGCAAAGAATTATACGGTTACAGTTGTGAATCTGGATAATGGATGAAGCATTACTAGGAATACCAGGATACCCTATCGAAACATTTCAATGTTTCAGTTCAACTGTGTACTGTTAAAAGAAAACTGATTTCCCAATTAGTCTTTACTCCAGGGTATGTATTTACCAGGTATGATTCTCACATCTGTATGGTTTTATAGATGATGAGTGGGAGTAAGTCATTGGGAATTGGGTGATCATCCTCTTTATATCGGGATTCGTTGTAATCGGTGATAATTGAGGAGATCATCTGGGCTGTTTGCCGGTCGGCAAATATTTGGTTTTGAATATCCGCTGTTGTGCACCAATTTCAAATTGATATATCTGTACGTCTATTTTCATAGAGTGAGATATACCTTTTGATATTATGTCGATGACATTTACCTATATCAGTGGATGGTTAGGTAAGGAGCATTGAACAGCGGTGTAATTCTTCTTAACCAAAAGTACAGTTTTCAACCTACGACACACAGTGAATGAGTTATCAGACTCAAGGGACTTATACAGAGTATTGTATGTTGTCCAGGGTCCATCAGGACAGAGGGGTTGGTCCTCGTACTACATTCAGTTTACTTATGACTTCTCTAGTTTTTAGACAGGTGTTTCGTGGAAACACAGGGTCCGAATTTGGAGAAGTTATTGGTATTTGAATAGAGTAGAGAACCAGGTATAGCAAGTATCGGGATTCTTCAAAGAGATCGAAGATGTAGATACTTGTGTATGGTATTCAGTTGATAGTAATGATAAAGAGATCTTGCTTCTCTTTCAGGTTACTCATAATTGGAAGTATTCCTAAGTTGAGTAACGCTGATCGGCCTCCTTCCATTTAGTTGACATGCACTGGAGACAGCTGCATGATTTGAATCTGGTTCAATTAAATCAGTGCCTCTGGTTCTATATTGGATATAGAACAGTTCATATCTTAACGGTGTTAAGGTACGGGGAGTTGTCCGGTTTATGATTAAAACCAGACACTGGACAACTCAAGGCACGTTTCTGTAATGGCTGTTTGTGGGTTGACCCAGGCTATGACGCGGGTTGATTTTCTACCATCTGGATGAACAATAGCAATATTGTTCTAGACTCGCCACAGTTTTATTAAAAATGGATTTTTCAGAAAACAGTAGTGGGAGTATGGTAGAACTGGAAGTGATTCCAGAACCGCAAACGATTACTGAAGATTTGATAAGGAACCTAAAGATTCAATCTGATTTGACATTCCATTGGCCACTCCGCAGATAAGGTGGGTAACTTCAGGCACCCGAGAGGTACTCCGGTAGCCTCAAGGACGGTGACAGGGAAGTTCTTGTTTACCCACAATTACCATTGCTGTTGTTCCAGGCTGCGAGACCCGGCAGGAGAATGAGTACAGCGTCGTTCTAAACTAGTTTTAGAAGTGTACGTCTATATGACTCTGCCAGAGGGTTGTCGTAGTCAGTGCGAGCAGCGGAAGCATTGGTGGACAAGTAGCTTATGTCTATTTATAGACTAAAGCAGATGTAGCGGAGTTTGATCATCTATTTCTGACGTGACAGTCATGGGTTTGACTTCATCAGAATAGGAGATGGATCTGTTGAGAAGGTAGTAGGGTGTGATATCCTGGTATTTGGATAACCTACACAAAGTAGGAAAAGAAACTCCTATACTACAATCGGTTATACTTTGGTCGTCACACAGTAGTTTCTCCACAAAGGACTTGGACTTTATGTCTGACATACTGGTTACTAGATCTATGGTTTTAGATCTAGATTTGGGTGGTTTCCCAATCAGGGTACTTAGACAACATTCTAAGAGTATTTAGAATGGACGACTCCTGGCACGGTAGTGTACCTGCAGGTAATGGAGTCACCCTCTCCAAAGGTGTCTTACAGACTAAAGGGGAGAGGGACGGGCATGATTGACAGATCACTTGCTCAAGCAATTGAGTCAATCGTGAGATGTCAAGTACCACACCAGATGTTGTTCTTGCACTAGATGGAATAAGTTGACATTAATCCAATCCTGGAGAAACAGTCGGAAGCAGTTTTAGAACATAAGTGGATGTTCTAAGGATATGATAACGACAGCCTCATGTGGGAGACAGTTATCATTCCAGGCTTCCAAGGTGACATAGACGACAAGAAGGTTGTCAGAGTTATAGTTTTCCTTCCGACGAGGGGCAGTATTTTGGACAGGTGGTCCAAGGCAATACTGAGGGTGGCATGGCACAGGATACTGATTAATTTCGGTTGACGATACAGTCTAAGAAGTTTGGATTTGGAGTTCATTTATGAGCTAGGTCCCATCAAACATCCAGACATTCTAAGACAGGTATTGCTCATTTCGGGAGATGGTTTTCTCCGCGAACTTGAGATATAGAGAGACATAGAAAGAAACAACTAAGCGGATCCACTCACTGAGGCTATTCCTCGAACGCAATAGTTCCGCAAACGAGCTTTGTGAGACTGACTAGTAGAGGAGTTGGATGTTCGGTATCACACGGGCTGTGAGTATGCGACATCGCAATAATTAGCCTTGAGTGCAGGTGGGAGATTGTTGGAGATAGTGCCCTCAGAGTCAATTATTAGGTCACAGGTACGTGATTGTAATGATTGAGGGAGGACCTATCCCGATAGGACAGTCTTACTCGAGATGATAGTATGTTATCTGGTTTACCTTTATCATCGTGTACTGTTTTAGGTGACCTGACACGTCGCTATTACACGTTGATAGAGCCCCTAGGATTCTTGCTTGACCACCAGCAGTATGAGGGCGATCATATAAGTGGGAGCTGGGGGTCTACAAGCATATCCTTAAAAGGTCCCTAGTCGTGGGAGTTTCGAGACCGGGCATCGATACTCCATTAGTAGACTAGTGTATACAGTCGAGACCCCGACGAGGGGCGGTGGCCGGTCTCGCAAGCCACTGGTGTCAGTTGGATCACCTAAGATGTATACAGGTGCTCATTGGGTTATGAGTACACCGGACAGGACTCGCCGGGAACATGCTAGTTGGTCATATACCAGACGTCAGATGGCAGTTCCCAGGTGACATGTGTGCAGGTTAGTTCATCGACCTGGGGATCGTCATTTGTCTCGTGTGAGTTCCCACTGTACTTTGATTACTACCCTACCACGGCTCAAAGGAGTCGTGCAAACAGGTTTTAGTTGGGTACAGTCCCGAGCCACATGGAGGCAGTGAGCGTATCTTCAGGGGTTCGTCTCTCCCGGTATTGGGGGTGAGGTCGTGCTGTGTCTAGGAGAGCCATTACACAAAGTCCTTGGCCAAGGTAAGGAGATTTACTGGTAGGTAGTCCAGTAGTATCTCAGGGTGTTCTGGGCTACACTCCGACACGACTTGTACCGCTTTTGGGGGTCTGACTTTTACCAACCCCCTAGGCCCGCCATGCGATACTCATAGACGAACGGACCGGACTGCACGGATATTGTCACTGACAGGCTCAGTAGGGTGTCAGGATGAGTTCACTCATCGACGTCCCTTTTTAGTCAATAGCTGGTGGCCCGTCACGTATTGGCTTATACCTCTGACGTGCTAGTGGTTAAATCCACAGCCATAGTATTGACGAGTCTTTAGAGTCCACCACACTTACAGTTACTCAAGTTTCGGGCGAAACGCTGTAGAGGCCGTATGGAG
This sequence comes from Agapanthus africanus, assembly GCA_030015575.1. Classification (NCBI taxonomy): domain Eukaryota; kingdom Viridiplantae; phylum Streptophyta; class Magnoliopsida; order Asparagales; family Amaryllidaceae; genus Agapanthus; species Agapanthus africanus. Next base: position 249,363,144 of record CM057347.1, on the reverse strand, counting down.
ATATGGCAGGGTCCGATCAGATACGTGCGGTATTGCACGGATCAGGATCGGACGGTTTTGTACTAGTGGCCGTATAGTTATATGGCAGCGTTCGATCAGATACGTGCGGTATTGCACGGATCAGGATCGGACGGATATTACTAGCCGGCTTTGGCTTAAGCCGGTCCTAGTTTAGTACAGTGTAGATTTTGTCTCTTTGCATTTGTATCCGGTCGGAATACAGATGCGGGTGTGTATGCACAGTATAGGGGTTTTCCTGTAATTTATTACGGGACCAGTTTTCTGGAGTTGCCAGTTTGCATTCCGTTCCGGCCGGTTTTTCCTTTGTTCTTTCCCGGCCGGACTTTTCCGATGGAGGGGGTTATTTGCAAGTTCGCAAATAACTTTTTGTGGAGGGCTTCCTTGCATATTGTAGCCTTTGTCATGATTAGATTCCATTCTAATCACTTCTTTGCATTTATGAGATTGGATGTGATTTGAGAGGGTATGGGATTAATTGTGATTTGGTGATGGGATTGTTGAAGGGGGCCGGCCATATGATGTGGAGAAAGAGAGAGGTTTGTTTTTGTTTAGATAATTTCCATTCATGATTTCCTGTGGCCCCCACATTCTTTATGCTGAGGATTTTCATTTCTTTTGAAATGAATGGAGCTTTAGATTAGGCTACTTTGTGCTCTAGGTGTGCAGGAGGTATTTTAAAGAGTGCATGCATTAATTAAGATGGGGGGCCGGCCACTGTTTGGATTTGGAGTGTGGTTTTATTTGATGGATTAATTTATTTTGAAGTGGGAGAGGTTTAATGAAGTGCTGGGGCTGATGGGCTTCAAGATACTTTCTTGCTTCATTTTCTTTCTTCCAGTGAGCACAAAAGGATTTGGCCGAGCCCTTTTACAGTGATACTCCATTTCATTCCAGCAAGAAAAATACAAAATTCCTTTGCACCAATCCCTCCATCATGGCAACTCCTTCAACCCCAAAAGAGACAACTACACTACACATTTCTACAGCAAATCTTGGGCACGTCGACTAGCCAGCTTCGTGCCCGAGTTGCCTCGGCATTGAGGTGGGAGCCCGTAAAAGAAGTAGGCGATGTGGTGCCCTTCCGGCGACGAGGAGGAGACCGGGCATTCCGCGGGAGATCGGGACGACGACGAGAAGACCGGAGGACTCGGATCGTATGGTATACTTCTCTACCCCCTCTCTAGATAGCTTAGATTAGTTTAATGGCACGATCCGGGGTTCAGTGCGCGGTGGTGCCGGTTTGCTAAGTCCGCAAAATTAAAGTTTATCACCGTTTCCGCGTTTGGCCGTCGGATTGACGGCCGGGGCGCCGCCGTGCACTTACAGTGGTATCAGAGCCTCGCCATTAACTTAGTCTAGCTTTGTGTAATGTGTTTGCATTTCCGATCGATCAAAAAGTTCCAAAAACCCGTATTGCCTTCGCATCAGTTTCTATTGAAATTTTTTGGTCTCGAAAATTTTTTCAGGTTGTAAAATATTGATGTACTAGAAATTATAAGACTACTGTACAAATTCGAGGCACTGACCTTCTAGACAGAGCGCGGAAGGGCGGCCAAAACCCACTTGTGGCCGCGCTTCCGCCGCAGCATGAAGGAATCAGTGGGTTGGCTTTTTACAGTGGGCTTCTGGGAAGATTTTAGGGTTTCTGGAACATTAACATTGGGCCCAGAATTTCTCTAACTGCTACAGTATTGCTTGGGGGCCCACTTGTTATAATTTGATTGATCGGATATTTTAAACACATTATTTCACAGTATTTACATTATATCTGCGACCGTGAATATCACTCGATCGGTAAATCCGTCTAACTGCTATAGCCCGGTTAGACGGATTTGCGAACGTGACTTTCACGTTGATGTTCTATGTTTATGTTGTGATGTTGCGGATCGGTCGTGGGGATAGCCTGGATGCAATGCTAGTACTGTTGTGGTGGTATTATGTACATTTGATATTGCGGGGCGAGCGTCCGACATGTGGACTGCCGTCACTGCCTGTTTGTATTATTCTTTTGGGGCACGACCTGGTTGCGGTCGATGTACCCGGTGTATGTATATTTTACTTTCTGTACTAGGATTACCCCACGGTGGGGTGCACGGATAGCCGGGTTCTGGAGGGCAACAAGCCTGCATCTCATGGCATTGAGACGGAGGGGGCTTCACTCTGGGATTGGCGGGCTATTCGCCGCACTCGTAGGGGGTACAGGTTGACCCAGGAGGGGTGCCCAAGTTGCCGGATTCCGTGGAGTGCTGGGTGGTCCATTCACGGAGCTGAAGAGGGCTGCCTCGCTTCAGGTCTTGGCAGGTGACTTGCCGCGCCCGTAGGGGTCTAGGATTTCATTGCCCAGGCTATCCACACGACCAGGGGAACGTCGGGTTTCAGTAGTGGCTCTGTGAAACTCGGGGATCCCAGATATCCGTATTGTTCTGTGATGCTGTACATTTCTGTGATGTTGCATTTTATTCACGCCTTGAGCGAATATAATATATTGGTATATATATTAGTAGATGTTGTATATGTTTTACATCCGCGCTAGTCCAGTCCCCGCTCTGCCGTTAGTTAGCTAACCTAACGGGTGATGACGGGACCCAGTGGCGAATGCGGATGGCATATACGTACGTCAGTATATTTTCGTTCTTTGTGGTGTGATCAATTGATGGGACTGCGTTGATTCGGATCAATGCAAGTTAAACAAACCTATTCTGATGTTGTTGGAACACTTTTCAAAAAGCTGTTATTGCAAGGACGTTCACTTTTGTTTTGCATCGCGGTATTCAGTTGGAATATCCTGCTCCTCTGTCGACGAGGCAAGGGCCGAGATCCCTTCACCGGGAGTGACCCCTTGGACAAAAAGTTTGCGTCAGGGCAATGACTTCACTATAGCCGATTACTTTTGCTTTGCATCGCGGTATTCAGTTGGAATATCCTGCACCTCATTCTACGGGGAAAGAGCCGAGATCCCTTCACCGGGAGTGACCTCTTTAGCAACGGTTTTCGTCACTATATTTTTAAAAGCTATCCGTTCCTTCGACGATATCAAGTTCTTTACGTTAAAGGTTTTCGCCAGAAACCATTCGTAGCCCTCCGTCGTTTCATATGGGTGGTCAATAGTATTCAAGCTGTGTATGTTGGCCAAAGTCAAGGCACAGTGATTGGTAGCTATTGGGGTATTCATATGCAGCATAGATAGATGCGTTGGTTTGGGACAGTCGTACTGCCATTTTGGCCAAAGTCAAGGGTATGTACGGGTGGATTCAAATTAACCTGGAGAATGACGGGTAGAACTTGACATGTGACTTATGATATGTTGGCCAAAGTCAAGGTCATAAGAGCATGGGGCAGAAATCACATCGGGAGTTTCAAAAGTACTGAAACTTGCCAGATATGCGCATACCTTCTGGAGTGTGATACCGTGAGCGTATTCCGTCACGTTGTCATGCGATGAGAGTTGGATCCCGATTCCCACTGATGAGTTAGTATACTCCTCGGGTGACCCCGACTAATTCTTCTTTCAGGTTTGGAGGAGAATTTGAGGTACAGTGGGAGGATTCTAGATTAGAAAAATTGATAACCATTCTGATCTAGGTTAGAGTGCACGCTGAGTGTTTCTTTTCTCTCTCTCTCTGGCAGCGACCATTGACCCGACCCTAGACTATGACTCACTGACCAAGTTGACCGAACCTACTTAACACTGGCTTTTGGATTGTCTGAGTTGCGAACCTCATTGCCACTCCTACTTTTACCCTTTTCTCCAGGACACCCCGTATTACTACGAACGTCCACTTCCATTGGACAAAACCGTCGTATGGTTAGATACGAACTCGAAGGAATTCGAGGATGGTTTCCGGTTCTGGAGAAAACGGATAGGACTATTCAGTTGTCTTTTCTTTTCACCTTCTCTCAGGCTGCGAGTACTCCTTGGTTTAGGAGTAGTACACCTATTACGCAAATTGGATAGTCTTCTTCCAAACCATAGGCTGGTGCCGACCGGTAGGGAATGAAGAAAACCAGTTAGCCTAAACGGTGTACAGAAGGTATTAAGTTCAGACAAAGCAAGGGATCAGTAAGAGGGCAAAGTAAATTGCGACTGCTATTCACGACCAAACCGAGTATTTCTTCGCCAATCCTAAATCACCTTTGTATTTCTCCAGGACACTCCGTATCACTACGAAGATCCCATTTTATTGGATAATCCATCGTATGGTTATATACGAACTCGAAAGGAACTTGTTCCAGTTCGGGGATGGATCCTGGTTCAGGAGAAATAGGAATAAAGTACATTCAGGTGTCTTTTATCTTCACCCTCTCTCGCAATGCGAGTGCTCCTAGGATTAGGACAGTACACCCTTTATGCTTTTTGGATAGTCTTCTTCCAAACCATAGGCTGGTGCCGAACGGTAGGGAAGGAAGAAAACCATTTGGCCTAAAGGGGTGTACAGAAGGTAATGACTAAAGACACATAAAGGAATTTGGAGAGGTGGCAAAGAATTATACGGTTACAGTTGTGAATCTGGATAATGGATGAAGCATTACTAGGAATACCAGGATACCCTATCGAAACATTTCAATGTTTCAGTTCAACTGTGTACTGTTAAAAGAAAACTGATTTCCCAATTAGTCTTTACTCCAGGGTATGTATTTACCAGGTATGATTCTCACATCTGTATGGTTTTATAGATGATGAGTGGGAGTAAGTCATTGGGAATTGGGTGATCATCCTCTTTATATCGGGATTCGTTGTAATCGGTGATAATTGAGGAGATCATCTGGGCTGTTTGCCGGTCGGCAAATATTTGGTTTTGAATATCCGCTGTTGTGCACCAATTTCAAATTGATATATCTGTACGTCTATTTTCATAGAGTGAGATATACCTTTTGATATTATGTCGATGACATTTACCTATATCAGTGGATGGTTAGGTAAGGAGCATTGAACAGCGGTGTAATTCTTCTTAACCAAAAGTACAGTTTTCAACCTACGACACACAGTGAATGAGTTATCAGACTCAAGGGACTTATACAGAGTATTGTATGTTGTCCAGGGTCCATCAGGACAGAGGGGTTGGTCCTCGTACTACATTCAGTTTACTTATGACTTCTCTAGTTTTTAGACAGGTGTTTCGTGGAAACACAGGGTCCGAATTTGGAGAAGTTATTGGTATTTGAATAGAGTAGAGAACCAGGTATAGCAAGTATCGGGATTCTTCAAAGAGATCGAAGATGTAGATACTTGTGTATGGTATTCAGTTGATAGTAATGATAAAGAGATCTTGCTTCTCTTTCAGGTTACTCATAATTGGAAGTATTCCTAAGTTGAGTAACGCTGATCGGCCTCCTTCCATTTAGTTGACATGCACTGGAGACAGCTGCATGATTTGAATCTGGTTCAATTAAATCAGTGCCTCTGGTTCTATATTGGATATAGAACAGTTCATATCTTAACGGTGTTAAGGTACGGGGAGTTGTCCGGTTTATGATTAAAACCAGACACTGGACAACTCAAGGCACGTTTCTGTAATGGCTGTTTGTGGGTTGACCCAGGCTATGACGCGGGTTGATTTTCTACCATCTAGATGAACAATAGCAATATTGTTCTAGACTCGCCACAGTTTTATTAAAAATGGATTTTTCAGAAAACAGTAGTGGGAGTATGGTAGAACTGGAAGTGATTCCAGAACCGCAAACGATTACTGAAGATTTGATAAGGAACCTAAAGATTCAATCTGATTTGACATTCCATTGGCCACTCCGCAGATAAGGTGGGTAACTTCAGGCACCCGAGAGGTACTCCGGTAGCCTCAAGGACGGTGACAGGGAAGTTCTTGTTTACCCACAATTACCATTGCTGTTGTTCCAGGCTGCGAGACCCGGCAGGAGAATGAGTACAGCGTCGTTCTAAACTAGTTTTAGAAGTGTACGTCTATATGACTCTGCCAGAGGGTTGTCGTAGTCAGTGCGAGCAGCGGAAGCATTGGTGGACAAGTAGCTTATGTCTATTTATAGACTAAAGCAGATGTAGCGGAGTTTGATCATCTATTTCTGACGTGACAGTCATGGGTTTGACTTCATCAGAATAGGAGATGGATCTGTTGAGAAGGTAGTAGGGTGTGATATCCTGGTATTTGGATAACCTACACAAAGTAGGAAAAGAAACTCCTATACTACAATCGGTTATACTTTGGTCGTCACACAGTAGTTTCTCCACAAAGGACTTGGACTTTATGTCTGACATACTGGTTACTAGATCTATGGTTTTAGATCTAGATTTGGGTGGTTTCCCAATCAGGGTACTTAGACAACATTCTAAGAGTATTTAGAATGGACGACTCCTGGCACGGTAGTGTACCTGCAGGTAATGGAGTCACCCTCTCCAAAGGTGTCTTACAGACTAAAGGGGAGAGGGACGGGCATGATTGACAGATCACTTGCTCAAGCAATTGAGTCAATCGTGAGATGTCAAGTACCACACCAGATGTTGTTCTTGCACTAGATGGAATAAGTTGACATTAATCCAATCCTGGAGAAACAGTCGGAAGCAGTTTTAGAACATAAGTGGATGTTCTAAGGATATGATAATGACAGCCTCATGTGGGAGACAGTTATCATTCCAGGCTTCCAAGGTGACATAGACGACAAGAAGGTTGTCAGAGTTATAGTTTTCCTTCCGACGAGGGGCAGTATTTTGGACAGGTGGTCCAAGGCAATACTGAGGGTGGCATGGCACAGGATACTGATTAATTTCGGTTGACGATACAGTCTAAGAAGTTTGGATTTGGAGTTCATTTATGAGCTAGGTCCCATCAAACATCCAGACATTCTAAGACAGGTATTGCTCATTTCGGGAGATGGTTTTCTCCGCGAACTTGAGATATAGAGAGACATAGAAAGAAACAACTAAGCGGATCCACTCACTGAGGCTATTCCTCGAACGCAATAGTTCCGCAAACGAGCTTTGTGAGACTGACTAGTAGAGGAGTTGGATGTTCGGTATCACACGGGCTGTGAGTATGCGACATCGCAATAATTAGCCTTGAGTGCAGGTGGGAGATTGTTGGAGATAGTGCCCTCAGAGTCAATTATTAGGTCACAGGTACGTGATTGTAATGATTGAGGGAGGACCTATCCCGATAGGACAGTCTTACTCGAGATGATAGTATGCTATCTGGTTTACCTTTATCATCGTGTACTGTTTTAGGTGACCTGACACGTCGCTATTACACGTTGATAGAGCCCCTAGGATTCTTGCTTGACCACCAGCAGTATGAGGGCGATCATATAAGTGGGAGCTGGGGGTCTACAAGCATATCCTTAAAAGGTCCCTAGTCGTGGGAGTTTCGAGACCGGGCATCGATACTCCATTAGTAGACTAGTGTATACAGTCGAGACCCCGACGAGGGGCGGTGGCCGGTCTCACAAGCCACTGGTGTCAGTTGGATCACCTAAGATGTATACAGGTGCTCATTGGGTTATGAGTACACCGGACAGGACTCGCCGGGAACATGCTAGTTGGTCATATACCAGACGTCAGATGGCAGTTCCCAGGTGACATGTGTGCAGGTTAGTTCATCGACCTGGGGATCGTCATTTGTCTCGTGTGAGTTCCCACTGTACTTTGATTACTACCCTACCACGGCTCAAAGGAGTCATGCAAACAGGTTTTAGTTGGGTACAGTCCCGAGCCACATGGAGGCAGTGAGCGTATCTTCAGGGGTTCGTCTCTCCCGGTATTGGGGGTGAGGTCGTGCTGTGTCTAGGAGAGCCATTACACAAAGTCCTTGGCCAAGGCAAGGAGATTTACTGGTAGGTAGTCCAGTAGTATCTCAGGGTGTTCTGGGCTACACTCCGACACGACTTGTACCGCTTTTGGGGGTCTGACTTTTACCAACCCCCTAGGCCCGCCATGCGATACTCATAGACGAACGGACCGGACTGCACGGATATTGTCACTGACAGGCTCAGTAGGGTGTCAGGATGAGTTCACTCATCGACGTCCCTTTTTAGTCAATAGCTGGTGGCCCGTCATGTATTGGCTTATACCTCTGACGTGCTAGTGGTTAAATCCACAGCCATAGTATTGACGAGTCTTTAGAGTCCACCACACTTACAGTTACTTAAGTTTCGGGCGAAACGCTGTAGAGGCCGTATGGAGATATGGCAGGGTCCGATCAGATACGTGCGGTATTGCACGGATCAGGATCGGACGGTTTTGTACTAGTGGCCGTATAGTTATATGGCAGCGTTCGATCAGATACGTGCGGTATTGCACGGATCAGGATCGGACGGATATTACTAGCCGGCTTTGGCTTAAGCCGGTCCTAGTTTAGTACAGTGTAGATTTTGTCTCTTTGCATTTGTATCCGGTCGGAATACAGATGCGGGTGTGTATGCACAGTATAGGGGTTTTCCTGTAATTTATTACGGGACCAGTTTTCTGGAGTTGCCAGTTTGCATTCCGTTCCGGCCGGTTTTTCCTTTGTTCTTTCCCGGCCGGACTTTTCCGATGGAGGGGGTTATTTGCAAGTTCGCAAATAACTTTTTGTGGAGGGCTTCCTTGCATATTGTAGCCTTTGTCATGATTAGATTCCATTCTAATCACTTCTTTGCATTTATGAGATTGGATGTGATTTGAGAGGGTATGGGATTAATTGTGATTTGGTGATGGGATTGTTGAAGGGGGCCGGCCATATGATGTGGAGAAAGAGAGAGGTTTGTTTTTGTTTAGATAATTTCCATTCATGATTTCCTGTGGCCCCCACATTCTTTATGCTGAGGATTTTCATTTCTTTTGAAATGAATGGAGCTTTAGATTAGGCTACTTTGTGCTCTAGGTGTGCAGGAGGTATTTTAAAGAGTGCATGCATTAATTAAGATGGGGGGCCGGCCACTGTTTGGATTTGGAGTGTGGTTTTATTTGATGGATTAATTTATTTTGAAGTGGGAGAGGTTTAATGAAGTGCTGGGGCTGATGGGCTTCAAGATACTTTCTTGCTTCATTTTCTTTCTTCCAGTGAGCACAAAAGGATTTGGCCGAGCCCTTTTACAGTGATACTCCATTTCATTCCAGCAAGAAAAATGCAAAATTCCTTTGCACCAATCCCTCCATCATGGCAACTCCTTCAACCCCAAAAGAGACAACTACACTACACATTTCTACAGCAAATCTTGGGCACGTCGACTAGCCAGCTTCGTGCCCGAGTTGCCTCGGCATTGAGGTGGGAGCCCGTAAAAGAAGTAGGCGATGTGGTGCCCTTCCGGCGACGAGGAGGAGACCGGGCATTCCGCGGGAGATCGGGACGACGACGAGAAGACCGGAGGACTCGGATCGTATGGTATACTTCTCTACCCCCTCTCTAGATAGCTTAGACTAGTTTAATGGCACGATCCGGGGTTCAGTGCGCGGTGGTGCCGGTTTGCTAAGTCCGCAAAATTAAAGTTTATCACCGTTTCCGCGTTTGGCCGTCGGATTGACGGCCGGGGCGCCGCCGTGCACTTACACCCACCTCCTATTTCTTCACCCTCTACCTCTTGCCAAGTTGTTTTGGGTGTTTTCTTCACAATTTTCATAAATTTGTGAATTCGGAGCTTGAACTTTTGATGCCTCGACGTAGATCATCTTCGGCACGAAGCCGACGACCTAGTCCGCCCAATTCTCCGATGAAGCCGACGTTTGAGTTCGGGATTTGAGATGGACAGCGAGAGGACGCCTACGTGGAGCTAAGGAAGTGGAGAAACGGATCTACAAAGGTTGTAGCCTCTCTCCTTTAGTTAAGATGTTAACTAGTTTTGTTTTTCGCCTAAACTTCTAGTCAACGATCCGTATTAGGGTTTCTCGGCACCCATAAAATTTGAAATTGGCATGGTTGATGCCTTGTGAGACCTCTATAGTGTGCCTAGGAACCCTACACGCAGCTCCCACGCTAGCTCCGTTAGCAACCTTTAGGGTCATATCACCTTCCTTCAGCACTCTACGGTTTCTCAGTGCCTGCAATGAATTGCAAATATGAGATCCTGATCCGGTATCCAATACCCAGGAAGTAGAGTTGATCGACAGACAATTCTCAATTACAAACACACCTGAAGTCGAATCCACAGCTTGCTTCGGTTCCTGGTTCTTGGCGTTCCACGCCTTGCAATCTTTCTTCCAGTGCCCTTTCCTGTGACAATGGAAGCACTCATCCTGGCCAACTACCGGTACCGCAAACTTTTTCTTTTCCTTCCCTCCCACCTTACTAACACCTCCTCTAGGTTTGGTGGCGGCCTTCTTCTTCCTTCCTTTGGCCCTTGCCTTGGACCCGGAAGAAGATGCACCGCCAACAAACATAGCGGGTGTTTCCCTTGTCTTCTGCAAGGTGCCCTCTGCACTCCTTAACATGTTCAGGAGTTCCGGAAGTTCAACTTCTTTTCTTTGAATGTTGAAGTTCAGGATAAACTGGGCGTAGGTGTGAGGAAGGGACTGGAGAATAAGGTCTGTATAGAGCTCATTATCCAAAGTCGTCCCAAGGTCTGCGAGCTCTTCAATATAGCCGATCATCTTTAGGACATGTTCTCCTACCGATGACCCGACAGCCAACCTCGCTCGAAACAAGTTCTTAGAGGTCTCGTATCTTGCTATACGAGATTGCTCTCCATAAAGTTCCTTTGTATGGAGAAATATGCCATCTAGGTCCATATCCTTGTGCCTCCTCTGATGTTCATTGTTCATCGAGGCAAGCACGATGCACTTGGCTTTCGCGCAATCTAAATCCCAGGTTTTGCGGATTTCCTTATCCGCATTGCTGGATTTGGGACCAGGGACAGCAGGTGCTGTAGCGGTGAGGACATACCCCAATTTGTCATAGGTCAAAGCCATTTTGACATTCCGCAGCCAATCTTTATAGTTTGGCCCTGTTAGTATATTTTTCTCTAAAAGTAACTTAAGTCCAGTCATTTTCAGGGTCGCTGCAATTAGGAGAGAGAGAAGAAAACTCTTTAGCATGATGCTCTTGCAAGTTTAGAGTGGTTTTTAGTTTATCTAAACTGGATGGCTCCCACTGTTTCTCGAATCCTTCCTCAAACCATAAAAGAAGAATTAGCCAGGACTATTCTTACTGTACAATTCTTGCTTAACCGTTCAGCCAGGCTAGTGTCGATACTTCGAGGGAGGTTTTCCAACGCTTTCGCGAAGTTCCTTAATTAAATAACCTCTTTTCTCTGGGGGCGTAACCCCGCTGACACCTTTCTTGACACCTACTTGGTTTATAGCATTGATCGTTAAGTGACGAATCTCCTGATAAGTAGCATATACTCACAGTAGGATCGGGATCCAAATATCATTGTATGATAATGTTGAAGGAATCCTACCAACATTCATCAAACTCCAAATGGTATGCAACTCTTTGCAAATTTCAGTTTCCTTAGAAATTCCCGATATATATTTTTCTGCCCCATGCTCTTATGACCTTGGCGTTAGGTCAAAATGTCATAAGTCACATGTCAAGTTCTACCCATCATTATCTTGTCAATTTGAACCCATCCGTATATATCGTTGACGTTCGGCCAAAATGATAATACGACTGTCCCAAACTAACTCATCTATCTATGCAACAAATGAATACCCAGTAGCTACCAAACACTATGCCTTGGCGTTAGGTCAAAATACATAGCTTGAATACTACTGAATACCCAGATGAAATGACGGAGGGCTACGAATGGTTTTGGCGAAACCGTGAACGTAGTGAACTTGATATAACCGAAGGAACCTGATAGCTTTTAAAAGGAGTGGTTAAAGCTCCGCATTTAAAAATATCTGTTTTTAAAATTAACCGAGTGGTTTCTTTTAAATTGTTCCAACGATTAAACTTTTTAGTTTATTTTCTTTGCATTATAAATAATGCGTCCCATCATTAACCTATCATTGCAGAAAACAACGAAAATACAACGTCCTCTTATGCCATCCGTATTCGCCACGGGGTCCCGTCATCACCCGTTAGGTTACTTAACTAACGACAGAGCGGGGGCTGGGCTAGCGCGGGTGTAAAACATAAGTGATGTCTAAATAGCTATCATATATAGATATTGTACATTCGTCAGACGCAATAATAGGCATTCCAGATCACAGATGAACTTTATTGGATTTGCAAGCAATCCGTGTTTGTTTTGAGCCTCCAACAAAAGACGGATTACACAGTTGTGATGAACAGCCATTACCCCACCCAAGACCCCAACGGGTATGGCAAACTACCCGCCCGGCAGTTTGTGCACCCCACCTTGGGTCTGTCCTAGGAGCAAAAACAGTAAAATGAAATAATACAACGGTGGCTACAACCGCAACCTGGATGTGCCCCGCAAAATAATATTACAACAAATTACATTTACGTCAAATGAATTAAATAATAACCCATCACAAAACCCCGGCTATACATCACAACAGTCCAACACAGTTCATATACACAAACAGATAAAATCCATTACAGAAATGTGCAACCCCCTGCCAACCGACATACTAGCAGTAAGGGGAGGTTTACGAACACATTATACAAACACAGATATAATCCAACAAGCAAATACTGTATAATTTCGATCGATTAAACACTTTTAATTTTGCTCCAATACTTCTCTGTAAATCTGAAACCTGAGCAAAAATAAAAAATTCCAGAAAATACCAAATATCACAGAGAAGCAACACAGGAAAATTGGGTTCCTGAATCGCCAACTCGGCGGCGGATCGGTAGGATCCGCCGCGGTTCCACGGCGCTTTAGGCGATTCAGGAGCCCAATTTTCTTGGGTGTTCTTCTACTGTCTTTTCACGCTTTCTGAACATCCCTGAAAAATTTTTGGACTTCATTTAAAAAACGACAGAAACTCATGATTTCGGGCTTTTCCGGTTTCGTTTTTTCCGTTCGAAATTCATACAAATTTGCAAGTAAGTTATTTATTGTTTTGCGAGGCTCTGATACCACTGTAAGTCGATGTACAACACCCCACGACTTGCGGGGAGGCGGAAATATGAAAAACGATCTTGTTCTTTGCTTAAACATCGACTAACCGCATGAATCGAAGCTAAACGATAACTAACATCAAACATAGAAGTTAACAACTACTATGTAAAGGGATTATACCTAAAGAACCGTGTCCTTCGTCTTTACGAACTCCACCTCCTCCTTGGCCTTCTCGAAGTAGTAGATGATCCACCCGAGAGCTTTACTCCAAGCTTAGCCTCTAAACTTGAGGCAACTAAACTTCTTTAAGTGCTAATCAAAGAAGCTATGTGAAATAGAGTGAGGGTTATGGTTTAATAAGTCTAACTAATCCTTGTACTCAACACATGAGAGGGGAGGATTAGGGTTTGAAGAGGGAGAGCTTGAGGAGAGAGAAGGTGAACATAATAATGAAGTGAGAATAATGAGTTATGATAATATATATCAAGCATTTCTTTTTATCAAGAAAAGAAAATAAATCAATTTAACAACCAGGCTTGATAATATCTAGTGATGATTCATCTCCATGAGTCATTAAGCATTTATGATGCATTAATGACATGGATGAATCATCCATATGACTCACTAATCACATTCATTGTATATGCCACCTAAACCTCCTTAGTCACCACCTTCTAGAAGCTTCTCGCGCAATTACGAGAACGCCCCTCCTTTCCGCAAAAATACGGAAAAACTTTAGACTGTATAAATCCAATAACCGGATACCAGTAACTGGCTTAAACCCAAGCCGACTGGTAAAAACTGTCCGAAAGTCATACGTGCGTAAACACACGTATGCGTCCGAACCCTTGTCGTAAAACCATACGACCTCTATATCGTTTCTTCTGGAGTAGGGAAACTCTCTGTGTGGGACTCTAGAGACTCGACTACTACGCTGGCAGTCGGTTTAACCACAGACCGCAAGCGGCACTAGCTGTACGTAACGGTCCCCAGGCAGATGTCGATAAGAAGGCCGATGAGGAAACCCATCCGAACTCCTACTGAGTCTGATGTGACAATCTCCGTACAGTCCGGTCCGTTCGTCTAAGACTATCGCATATCGGGCCTAGGGGGCGGCAAGCGTCAGTCCTCTAATAGCGGTATAAGTCGTGTCGGAGGGAAGCCCATTACACCCTGAGAAACTACTGGAACCTACCAGCAAATCTCGCTTGCCCTGGCCAGGGACTTTGCGTAATGGCTCTCTGACACAGCGCGATATCAACCCCCAATACCGGGAGAGACGAATCCTGTCTAACCGCCACTGCCTCCAAGTGCTCTGGACTGCACCCAACTGCTACCTGTTTGCATGACTCCTTTGAGCCGTGGTAGGGTAGCAATCTAAGAACAGTGGGACACACTCGAGGCAAAGTAGCAGTGTCAAGTCTGCGGACTATGCTGTACTCATGTCACCTGGGAACTGTTCACTGACGGATGGTATAAAACCATCCAACAGTTCCCTGTGAGTCCTGTCCAGTGTACCCGTAACCCAACGAGCACCTGCATACTATCTCCAGTACGACGTACTGACGGCTGTGGGACAGACCATCTCCCCAACTGGGATGAGAAGCGTACACACTAGTCTACTCCGGAGTATCGATGCCCTGTCTTGATAATCCTACGACTAGGGACCTGAATAAGGATGTGCTTGTAGACTACCCAACCCCCACTAGTGTGACTGCCATCACAACGCCGGTAGTCAAGCAAGATCCTAAAAGCTCTATCAATACGTATACTCACATATTAAGATAGAAAAACCAAGTAGCATACTACCATGTTTAGCAAGACTGTTATATACATGTGAATATCCCAAGCTTCCATTAAGTAATATACAAACTAGTATGATACAATAATGGCCCCTATGGCATATACACTAACACCATCATCGCATGATAACGTAATGGAAGCCACTCACGTCATAACACTCCAGAAGGTATACGCAAGCCTAGCAAGTTTCCTGTATGTTTGAAACCTCCGATGTGATTTTACCCCTAGGACCCAAGTGACCTTGACTGAGCCAACATATCAAAGGATCCTAGTCAAGTTCAACCCGTCATTATCTTGATTGCATTAGACCCACCCGCACGAGTCCTTGACTGAGCCAAAATGACCGCACGACTGTCCTAACCAATCGCATATCCATGCAACAGAAAAGCACTACATAGCTACCGAACACTACGCCTCGGCTAAGCACGACATACGTAGCACGAATACTAAGCAATACTAATCTGAAATGACGGAGGGCTAGTGCTGGTTTTGGCGAAAAAACCTTTAGCGTAATAAACTTGATAACGTTGAAAGAATCCATGTGGTTTTATAAAAAAATATGGTGACGAAAACTTTTGCTAAAGAGGTCACTCCCGGTGAAGGGATCTCAGCTCTTTCCTCGTCAAATGAGGTGCAGGATATTCTAAACTGAATACCACGATGCAAAGCAAAAAGTAATCGACTATAGTGAAGTTATTACGTTGACGCAAACTTCTGCCTAAGGGGTCACTCCCGATGAAGGGATCTCGGCCCTTGCCTCGTTGAATAAGGTGCTGGATATTCATAACCGAATACCACTGTGCAAAGCAAAAACGTACGTCTGTAATGTCAGTTTTTAAAAAACTTAGTTCCAACAACATCATATATAGGTTTGTTTTCCTTGCATTGATAAGAATCAACGCAGTCCCATCAATTGATCACACCACAAAAAAACGAAAATATGATGTACGTATATGCCATCCGCATTCGCCACTGGGTCTCGTCATCAACCGTTAGGTTACTTAACTAACGACAGAGCGGGGACTGGACTAGCGCGGGTGCAAAATATATACAATATCTACTAGTATATATATCGATATATAATAATCGCTCCAGGTATGATAAATGCAACATCACAGAAAAGTAATAAGTATCACAGAACAATACAGATAATCTAGGATCCCCGGGTTTCATAGAGACGCAAATGAAACCCGACGTTCCCCTGGTCGTGTGGATAGCCTGTGCAATGAAATCCTAGACCCCTACGAGTGCGGCAAGTTACCCACCAAAACCAGAAGCGAGGCAGCCCCCTTCAGCAAGGTGAATGCTCCACCAAGCACCTCAAGGAATCCGGTAACTTGAGCACCCCTTCTTGGGTCAACCTATACCCCCTACGAGTGCGTCGAATAGCCTGCAAATTCTAGAGTGAAGCCCCCTCCATCTCAAAGCCATGAGATACGGGCCCGTTGCCCTCTAGAACCCGACTATCCGTGCACCCCACCGCGGGATAATCCTAGTACAGAAAATAAAATATATACAACGGGTACACCGACCTCATCCCGGTCGTGTCCCAAAAGAATAATATACAAACAGGCAGTGACGACAGTCCACATGTCGGACGCTCGCCCTGCAATATCAAATGTACAAATAAATCCAAACTGCACTACCATTGCATAGGAGCTATCCACCACAACAAATCCGCAACACCACAGCACAGCACAGAACATCAACGTGAATGCTACGTTCGCAAATCCGTCTAAAAGGACTATAGCAATTAGACAAGATTTACCGCTTGAATGACATTCACGGTCGCAGATATAATGTAACCACTATAAACTAACACATTTAAAATTTCGATCGACAACAATTCCTGAAGTGGGCCCCAAGTACAAATCCAGCACTCAAAATAAATGTGGGCCCAAACAGAATATTCCAGAAACCCCAATTCCAAGTTAAAGACCCAAAGCCAAAATTTAGTGCATTGAACACTCAAACCTGCGGCGGAACCGCGGCCAAAACGAGGGTACGGCCGCGGTTCCGCGGCGCTATAGAGGGGGCATGCAACCAAAATTTGACAGTTGTCTTTATAAAAGCCTGCCTGTTTTTCTGAAACACTCAAAATAATTTTTTGACCAGTTTAAAATTCGACAGAAACTTTACTATTGAAATTGCGGTTTCGGAAATTTTGTTCGATCGGGCTTTTAAACATATTAGAACAAGCTAATTAACGGTTAATGGGTGGCTCTGATACCATGTTGGGCCACGGCGGTGCCCCGGCCGTCAATCCGACGCCGGATGCGGAACGAAAACTTTTTACGAAACTGGCGTCACCACGACCCCAAAAACCCGGATCGTTCCATTAAACGTAAACTAGCAAAATGTAAAAGAGTTTGGAAAGATTATACCGATCGATCCGTGTCCTTCGGTCTTCAATCTCCGCACCAAACTCCTCGCTGCTGCGCAGACGAAATCCACTCCCCGATCACGCCCGTCGAAATGACACCACATCATCGAATCTTTATACGGGCTCCCGCCTCGAACCGAGGAAACTCGGACATGAAGTTTGCAAGCCGACATGTCCAAGAGTGAAGTAGAGAGAGTATGGAATATTTTGTCTCAAGAGTGAAGTTGCCAATTTGGATGGAAATGTGAGCAAAGGGTTTTTCAATGCAAAGATAAAATCAGCCCCTCACAACAATAGTGCTTGACCACTTTCACAAAAATGAAGGATTGTTCTCTGTGAATTGCAAAGAGGGAGTGCTGGTTTTTTCAAGTGAGGTGTGTGTTTTTTTGTCACCGCAAAAAACACCCCCCAAAAAAGATTTGGCAGGATTGCAAATGGCCCCCCAATAGCAACAATCAGACACCTTGCAAAAGGGGCTGGCAAAATTGCAGGGACCCCCCCACTGCACCAAACAGCTCCCATCTCCAAAGCCCATGCTTGCAACTGTGAACAAAGACCATGCCAGCAACAGTGCTCGAAATGGGCAGCCCATCCAAAACAAGAAATGTCAAAGAATAGAAAAAGTCAAGGTCAAAACTCACAATGATTAAACGTGGTGTTTGAGGCGGAAAAAGAAACTGGCAACTCCGAGAGTGATCCCGTAACGAATTACGAGATTAACCCTCAACTGTAAATACATACCCGCATTTATATTCCGGCCGAATACAAATGCAATGAGACAAAAATATTCCTATAATGTAATACTAGGATCCGGCTTAACCTAAAGCCCGCTAGTATTATCCGTCCGACCCTGATCAGTGCATAAGTGCACGGATATGATCGAACCCTGCCATAAAACCATACGGCCTCTACAACGTTTCGCCCGAACTTGGGAAACTTTCTGTGGGGGACTGTAATGACTCATTAATACACTGACACTGGGTATAACCACTAGCACGTCAGAGGTACTAGCTGTACTTAACGGTTGCCTATGTATTGATCGGAAGGGAAGCTGACGAGCGGACTCATCCAGAAACCCTACTGAGCCTGACAGTGACAATATCCGTACAGTCCTGTCCGCTCATCTATGAGTATCGCATATAGGGCCTAGGGGGCTGGTCAATGTCAGACCCCTAATTGCTGTATAAGTCGTGTCGGAGAGCAGCCCAGAACACCCTGAGATACTACTGGAATACCTACCAGTAAATCTCGATTACGCTGACCAGGGATTTCGTGTAATGGCTCTCCTAAACACAGCGCGATCTCACCCCCAATACCGGGAGAGACGAATCCCTAACGATCCGCTCACTGCCTCCATGTGGCTCGGGTCTGTACCCAACTAAAACCTGTTTGCACGACTCCTTTGAGCCGTGGTAGGGTAGTAATCAAAGCACAGTGGGAACTCACACGAGACAAATGACTATCTCAGGTCGACAGACTAACCTGTACACATGTCACCTGGGAACTGCTATCTGACGATATGTATAATACCAACTAGCATGTTCCCGTTGAGTCTTGTCCGGTGTACTCATAACGCAATGAGCACCTGTATATATCTTAGGTGAACCAACTGACACCAATGGCTTGTGAGACCGGCCACCGCCCCTCGTCGGGGTCTCAACTGTATACACTAGTCTACTCTGGAGTATCGATGCCCTGTCTCGAAACTCCCACGACTAGGGACACTTTAAGGATGTGGTTATAGACCCTAGCTCCCACGTATATGATCGCCATCATACTGCTGGCAGTCAAGCAAGAATCCTATGGGCTCTATCAACATGCAATAATTAACTAAAGCATGTGCACGATGATAAAGACAAACCAGATAGCATACTATCATCTCGAGCAAGACTGTCCTACCGGTATAGGTCCTCCCTCAATCATTGCAATCACATACCTGCGTTCCAATAATTGACTTTGAGGGCACTAATCCAACAATCTCCCACTTGCACTTAAGGCTAATTATTGCGATGTCACATACTCATAGCTCGTGTGATACCGAACATCCAACTCCATAACTAATCAGTTTCAAAAAGCTCGTTTATAAAACTATTGTGTTCGAGGAATAGCCTCAGTGAGTGGATCTGCCGTGATGTTTCTTTCTATGTCTATCTTTTTCTCAAGTTCGCGGAGAAGGCCATCTCCCGAATTGAGTAATACCCGTCTTAGAATATGTCTGGATATCTGATGGGACCTAGCTCACAAGTGAAATCCAAATCCAGCAAACTTCTTAGACTGTATCGTCAACTGAAATTAATCAGTATCCTGCACCATGCCTCCCTCAGTATCCGCTTGGACTACCTGTCCAAACTACTGCCCCTCGTCAGAGAGAAAACTATAACTCTGACAGTCACTCTGTCATCCGGGTCACCTTGGAAGCCTGGAATGATAACGGTCTCCCGAAGGAGGCTGTCGTTATCAAATCCCTAGAACAACCACTTATGTTCATAAGCTTCTTCCGAACATTTCTCCAGGATTGGAATACTATATCAACCTATTGCATCTAGTGCAAAAAACAACATATGATATTATATCCATATCCTATGTGGAGAAACTACTGTGTGACAACCACGGTATAACCGATCGTAGTGTTGGAATTTCACTTCCTACTATGTGTATGTCATCCAAGTACCAGGACATCACACCCTACTACCTTCTTAACAGATCCATCTCCTATTCTGATGAAGTCAAAACCTATGACTGTCACATCAAAAATAGATGATTTATCTCCACTATATCTGCTTTAGTCTATAAATAGACATAAGCAACTTGTCCATTACTCCAGAAGGTATGCGCATATCTGGCAAGTTTCAGTTCTTTTGAAACTCCCGATGAGATTTTTGCCCTATGCTCTTATGACCTTGATGAAGGCCAACAAATCATAAGTCACATGTCAAGTTCTACCCGTCATTGTCCAGGTTAATTTGAACCCACCCGTACAAGCCCTTGACGAAGGCCAACAAGGCTATACGACTGTCCCAAACCAACGCATCTATCTATGCACCAGAAAGGTAACAAGCAGCTACTATACACTATGCCTTGACGAAGGCCAACAAACATAGCATGAATACTACGTGCTACCCGTCTGAAACGACGGAGGGCTACGAATGGTTTCTGGCGAAAACCTTTAACGTAATGAACTTGATATCGTTGAAGGAACTGGATAGGTTTATAAAAATATAGTGACGAAAACCTTTGCTAAAGAGGTCACTCCCGGTGAAGGGATCTCGGCTCTTTCCTCGTAGAATGAGGTGCAGGATATTCCAACTGAATACCACGATGCAAAGCAAAAGTAATCGGCTATAGCGAAGTTATTGCCCTGACGCAAACTTTTTGTTCAAGGAGTCACTCCCGGTGAAGGGATCTCGGCCCTTGCCTCGTCGACTGAGGAGCAGGATATTCCAACTGAATACCACGATGCAAAACAAAAGTGAACGTCCTTGCAATAACAGCTTTTTGAAAAGTATTCCAACAACATCAGATTAGGTTTGTTTTTAACTTGCATTGATCCGAATCAACGTAGTCCCATCAATTGATCACACTACAAAGAACGAAAATATACTGATGTACGTATATGCCATCCGCATTCGCCACTGGATCCCGTCATTACCCGTTAGGTTAGCTAACTAACGACAGAGCGGGGACTGGACTAGCGCGGATGCAAAACATATACAACATCTACTAATATATATACCAATATATAATATTTCGCTCAAGGCGTGATAAAATGCAACATCACAGAAATGTACAGCATCACAAAACAATACAGATATCTGGGATCCCCGGGTTTCACAGAGCCACTACTGAAACCCGACGTTCCCATGGTCGTGTGGATAGCCTGTGCAATGAAATCTTAGACCCCTACGGATGCGGCAAGTTACCCGCCAAAATCTGAAGCGAGACAGCCCCCTTCAGCAATGTGAATAGACCACCCAGCACTTCACGGAATCCGGTAACTCGGGCACCCCTCCTGGGTCAACCTATACCCCCTACGAGTGCGGCGAATAACCCGCCAATTCTAGAGTGAAGCCCCCTCCATCTCAATGCCATGAGATGCGGGTTTGTTGCCCTCTAGAACCCGGCTATCCGTGCACCCCTCCTTGGGGTAATCCTAATACAGAAAGTAAAATATACATACAACGGGTACATCGACCGCAACCTGGTCGTGCCCCAAAATAATAATACAAACAGGCAGCGACGGCAGTCCACATGTCGGACGCTCGCCCCGCAATATCAAATGTACATAATGCAACCAAAAACTGTACTAGCATTGCATCCAGGCTATCCCCACGACCAATCCGCAACATCACAGCAATACACAGAACATCAACGTGAAAGTCACGTTCGCAAATCCGTCTAACCGGGCTATAGCAGTTAGACAGGATTTACCGATCATGTGACATTCACGGTCGCAGATATAATGTAAATACTGTGAAATAATGTGTTTAAAATATCCGATCGATCAAATTTACCCAAGTGGGCCCCAAGCAATACTGTAGCAGTTAAAGAAATTCTGGGCCCAAACAAAGTATACCAAAACCCCTATTTTCATCCCACAAGCCCACTGCAAAAAATTGGTGACGTGAATCCCAATTCCTGCGGTGGAACCGCGGCCAAAAAGGGGTTATGGCCGCGGTTCTACGGTCGTACGGAAGGATCAGGTGACCAAAATTCTACAGTGTTCTTAGGACTCCCTGCACATCATTCTGCAACATACTGAAAAATTTTTGGACTCCAAAAAATTTCAACAGAAACTGATGTGAAGAAAAATATGGCTTTTGGAAAATTGTTCGATCGGAAATGTAAAACACATTATAAAAAGCTAGATTATGTTAATGGCGAGGCTCTGATACCACTGTAAGTGCACGGCGGCGTCCCGGCCTCCATCCCGAGGCCAAATGCGGAAGCGATGGTTAACTTTAATTTTTCAAACCGGCACCACCGCGCACTAAAACCCGGATCGTGCCATTTACTAGTCCTAGCTAACTACAAGATGGGGAAGAGAGATATACCGAGCGATCCGTGTCCTCCGGTCTTCTCGCCGTCGTCCCGATTTCCCGCGGAATGTCCGGTCTCCACCTCCTCGCCGGAAGGGCACCACGTCGCTTGCTTCTTTTACGGGCTCCCACCTCTATACCGAGGCAACTCGGGCACGAAGTTGGCGAGCCGACGTGCCCAAGGTTTGCTGTAGAATGTGTGTGGAACCATGTCTCATTTTGGGGTTCATGGAGGTTGCCATTTTGTGGAGGAAATGAACTAAGTCTTTTTGGAGATGAACATGGGAATTTTTTGTAGCATGAAATGAACAAAAATTCCCCACTCTAAATTTGGACAGCCCCCACTAAAATGAATGGCCGGCCATGACAAATGGTGGGAGTGAGGAATGGAGAGAGAGAGAGCAAAGGTCAAGGGGTAGGAAAGCAACTCATACAAGAAAAAAGGAAAATGATTATCATATAAAATGATGATCACAATCCAATCCAAAACCACTCCCATCAACAACCATGATGAACCAAAAGTCAATCCATGAAGAAAGTCAAGGAAAGCTACACCCATCATGAAAACCATCATGAAGCAAAAGTCAAGGGTGGTAGAATTATCATGACAAAACATCTTGCAAAAACAACCCTCCATAAATGCTTATTTGCACAAATGCAAATAAGCCCTCCTCCACCAATCTTCGGCCAATGATAGATACAAATGAAAATGGCAGAAACGGAAAGCAAACTGGCAACTCCAGAAAACTGGTCCCGTAATAAATTACAGGAAAACCCCGCTACTGTATATACATACCCGCATTTGTATTCCGACCGAAATACAAATGCAATGAGACAAAGTCTACACTGTACAATACTAGGATCCGGCTTAAACCAAAGCCGGCTAGTATTATCCGTTCGATCCTGATCCGTGCAATACCGCACGTATCTGATCGAACCCTGCCATATCTCCATACGGCCACTACAGCGTTTCGCCCGAAAATTTAAGCAACTGAATGTGGGGGACTCTAAAGACTCGTCAACACCTTGGTTGTGGATTTAACCACTAGCACGTCAGAGGTATAAGCCAATACATAACGGGCTACCAGGTATTGACCAAAAGGGACGTCGATGAGCGAACTCATCCTGACACCCTACTGAGCCTGTCAGTGACAATATCCGTACAGTCCGGTCCGTTCGTCTATGAGCATCGCATGGCGGGCCTAGGGGGTTGGTAAAAGTCAGACCCCCAAAAGCGGTACAAGTCGTGTCGGAGTGTAGCCCAAAACACCCTGAGATACTACTGGAATACCTACCAGTAAATCTCCTGCCTCGGCCGAGGGCTTTGTGTAATGGCTCTCCTAGACACAGCGCGAGTTCACCCCCAATACCGGGAGAGACGAACCCCTGAAGATCCGCTCACTGCTTCCATGTGGCCCGGGACTGTACCCAACTAAAACCTGTTTGCACGTCTCCTTTGAGCATGGTAGGGTAGTAATCAAAGTACAGTGGGAACTCACACGAGACAAATGACGATCCTCAGGTCGATGAACAAACCTATACACATGTCACCAGGGAACTGCTATCTGACGTCTGGTATAATCCCAACTAGCAGGTTCCCGGCGAGTCCTGTCCGATGTACTCATAACCCAATGAGCACCTGTATACATCTTAGGTGATCCAACTGACACCAGTGGCTTGTGAGACCGGCCACCGCCCCTCGTCGGGGTCTCGAATGTATACACTAGTCTACTCTGGAGTATCGATGCCCTGTCTCGAAACTCCCACGACTAGGGACCTTTTAAGGATTTGGTTATAGACCACCAGCTCTCACGTATATGATCGCCCTCATACTGCTGGTGGTCAAGCAAGAATCCTAGGGGCTCTATCAACGTGTAATAGCGACATGTCAGGTCACCTAAAGCAGTACACGATGATAAAGATAAACCAGATAGCATACTATCATCTTGAGTAAGACTGTCCTACCGGAATAGGTCCTCCCTCAATCATTGCAATCACGTGCCTGTGATCCAATAATTGACTCTGAGGGCACTATCTCCAACAGATGTCGCCACCATTTTCTTCATCGTCTCGAATCACCGTGGAGGGTAACTACATGTCACACGTTTCGCATCGCATTAAAACCAAATCGAAATCAAAACGACACATGAAAACCAAAACGATACGCTTAAAAGCCTATAGGTTAGAACCTATGGTTAGCTCTCACAAATCAACCCGATATCACTCGAGATAGACGTACAAACGTCACATGATCGAGATAAAGCACAAATACTAAAATCTAGAAATCGAAATACGAAAAACCATAACTCAATTCAAAGCAGCAACTAGGGAAAGTGGTCCCAGATTTTAACTCAGGCCAAAACAGGCAATTAAACAACTCTGGGGTGATATAAAGTGCGAATATGACCTACTGAAGAAACATGGGCACCTAGTTTACCAGGGGGTCGGCCACATCAAGGGAAAATCTGGCCAGGCCGGTTCTAGCATGGAGTTAGGGCCTCGTCTTGGTAGAGTAGTCTCCTGGTGGTCTAACTAAGCTCCTGAAGTTGTTTATTTGTCTCAGAACTTCCCAGGTTCATTCCAGATTTCTCTGCACACCAAATACCCTCACAAAACCGATATGCAAAGTTTCTGTTTTTCGTTTCAGGTTCTAGTTTGGGTTTGTTCTGGGTTTGCTAACAATTGGGAAGGGTTTAAGGTCACTAATAAGGTTTATCACACCATCTCTACTCAAATCAACCCTAATCCCCAACTTGGGTTTTCAAAGCTCACTAAACTTCGAAAAAACGATATCAAACTTGAAATGAGGCTTAAACAACCTAAACACTACACTATTTGTGAAAAGATATACCTCGCTTAGCACCCATGAATCCTTCTTTAGCGCCAAAATGAAGACTTTCTTGGTCCATTGGGTAGCTAGAGGGCTTGCGCACCTTTTTTGTGAAATGGGTGTTGGGTTTTGAGTTGATTTTCATGGAGTTTTGTGGCTTGAAGATGGAGGAGGAAGAGTAGTGCAGTAGCAGCATCAGCAACAAGAGAAGGGGAGAGGAAATGAGTGGAAGAAAATGATGGGGAATGGCTCAAGACAAAGGGTTGACCCCTTACCCACTCTTTCTCTCTCTTCACCATACCGAATATAATACTCTTTTCTTTTTCTTTTCTATTTTATTTAAAACCACAACCATGCTTAAAACATGATGGAAAGCCTTGGAAAAATATGTAACAAGTGTAAAAATGATACGGTGCAATGTTTTGCCCAAAATACGGTTAAAGCGCGATTAGCAATTTTTAATCGCGATTAGCACTAAATTAGTGTCAAATTAATCGTAAAAACTTAAAATTTGCATAATTCACATAAAACACCCTCTTTCTAGTAATTTCTATAATTTTCTAAATTTTTCCCAATTTATCGGTATTTAATTATACCGAAATATTAAAATATTCATTTAAAATTAATATTAACTTATAAAAATTCCCCAAAAATAATATTTTATTTTTTTTGAAATGTTACAGAGAGGCAAGTCATGCCGTGAGCTATAAGACGACGTTTGTCGAGTTGTCAATTTTTGAGTTGAGCTTGGCCATCTCCTTGTCTTTTCTTCTGAGCTGCTTTCGGAGCTCCTGGAGAAGTTGCTGCTATGCGGTCTTAGGATGGAAAGTTGGCTCATCTTCGCTTTCCGATCCCGACTCCTCATGAACCGAGGGATCGCTATGCCCATCATCCTCATCGAGAGGGTTTTCATCTCCCAGCGGAGGCGGCTGTTCTTGGGAAGCGACAACCACATTCAAACCAGATTGGATTTGAGATGTGGTAGCCCCGTCCTTGCTCTTGCTGCGCGTGCCCACCATGTAGACTGTGTGGATAACACATTCAGCCATCCTTTCATCATTGGCAGCTGG
Source organism: Agapanthus africanus (assembly GCA_030015575.1). Lineage (NCBI taxonomy): Eukaryota > Viridiplantae > Streptophyta > Magnoliopsida > Asparagales > Amaryllidaceae > Agapanthus > Agapanthus africanus. Next base: position 249,337,086 of record CM057347.1, on the reverse strand, counting down.
TTTCGCGGAGCGATCCGGGCTTTGGAAATTCATAAATTTTAACATGGCCGGAGCCCTAGCCCTTTTGTTGGCTCTGTATCTGAGCCGCTTCTGCCTCAGCTTCTCTGCCTTGAGCGCTTGGCAGGCTTCTGCTCTTCAGTAAGCCGCCATAGGCCGAGTGATGGAGAGCTTAGAGAAGATACCCAATCGAGCAGTTGTTAGGGGCACCGCTGGAGCTTGCTCGATACGCCTTATTGCTTTATTGGTGTTGATGGCCTTGCCCCTAGCTGGGGCCAAGGAAAGTCTTTCAAACACCGACTTGCTTTTGGGTAGTAGTGCCTTCGAGACCACCACATTTAGCCTCTTTCCTTTCGAGGCCGGCTTGTCTGTCACCGGGGCTTGAGGAGCTGGGATGGCATTAGCTGACACGAACAGAATAGAGCCAAATGATAGCGGCGGCTCTTCCCATTGTTGCCCAAGACTGGCCGTAAGGACCGTCCTAGCGTCCATTTTCATCGTGTAGGAGATGGGAGCTGTGTCGAGAGCTGAGCTTGTCCTTGGAAACAATTTTGCTGCGACCGGAGATTGCAATTTGAAATTTGTTAACCTGCACAAAGAAGCATGATTTCAGTACAGGCAGTCGATATGTATATTCATTGAGTTCGCATGAACGTTTAACCCGAAATATGGGAGGAGAGATATGTCCCACCGGGCGTGCCAGAATCTGTAGAGTGTTTTTCGTCACCCCATTGAGATAGGAGTATGCGCGCGCTGGTCAGGCGCATTACAGATTCCCCCTGTCTAGGGTAGGCTGGGGTTTATTGATTGTGGGGATCCGAATCTTCGGCAGCCGCGGACTAAGCTGCCGTTAATTACCCCTCGCCTTTGGAGCGAGGGAACCTCCAATTAACGGGATAAACTGGTCATGTGAACTCAGTGTGTAGTGTGCGTGTGTTGTGTTTTAAAAGGGGTTTTGGATACATCGGGGGCCCCGCAGAGTTTTTATAGGGGTCCCTCTACCCGGATAGCGGGCTGGGGGTCAAGGGGGCTAGCAGCCCCATTGCGAGGTGTGGGGCAGCATCCCGTTAGAAGTTTTTTCTAACGGGGGAGGTGTTTTTAGTGTGGAGTATGTGTGTGTATGTATATATACATATATATAAAAAAAGGGGGGGAAAAGGCATCCAAAGGATGCGTGGGAAAAAGCGCCAGCGGTTTGGGTACTTGCGCTTTGAGCGCAAGGATGCTAGCGCTTTGGGCGCTAGCGCCCCACGTGCCAGGTGTTAGTTATATGTATGCCCTAGAGGCCATTACTATACATTGGATGTATATTGTAGTGGATGCTGGGACATATATAGGTTGGACTTTCTTGCTAGAAATGATAGTACGCTATCTGATTGCTCTTTATCTTAACGTGTATACTTTCTGTCTCTCTCTGTTACATGTTGATAAAGCCCTTAGGATGTGTACTCGACTTTCAGGACTGTGATGCAGATCATACTAGTGGGGCCTGGATAGTCCATGAGTACATCTTTCAATGTTCCTAGTCGAGGGAATATCGAGACGGGGCATCGATATTCCAGAGTAGACTAGCGTATATCTTCTCAACCCATGCGATGGGCGATGGATGATCCCATATGCATTGGTGTTTCACATCAGAGATGGTATACGGGTGCTCAGTGGAGACTGGGTACACTGAACGGACTCGCCGAGAACTCCCAGATGGTATTATACCTCACGTCAGATGGCAGTTCTCTGGTGACACTGGTACAGCTTAGTCTGTTGACCTGAGATCGTCATAGAGTCTTGTGTGTCTCCCACTGTGCTTTGATTTCCACCCTACCACGGCTCTACTGAGTCGTGCAAACAGGTGGTTTTTGGGTACAGTCCCGATTCACATGGAGGCAATGAGCGATAGGAGGGGATTCGTCTCTCCCGGTATTGGGGGTTGATGTTGCGCTATGCTCGACTGGCCATAACAGGAAATCCCTGGCCAGGGTTGCTGTGACCTACTGGTAAGTGTTATCAGTGGTTTCACACATGTCATGGACTTCACGTCGGCATGAATTATCGAGCTACTAGGGTCTGACGTTTACCACCCCTAGGCGAGATATGCGACATATCAGACGAACAGACCGGACTGTACGGTAAGTGTTACTGGTTGGATTCACAGGAGTGTGAGCATGCTTGCTTGTCGATCTTCTGATCGCTCAATACCCGGGTGGCCGTTACGTTTAGCAGACCGCTTGCGGCTTGTGGGTGCTTGATATGATCATCATCTGCTGCCGGCGTATTGACGAGTCTTTTGAGTCCTACACAGAGGTTTCCGGGCTTAAGCGAAACGAAATAGGAGCGCATATGAGATATGTGCAGGACCGAGAATAATGCGTGTATGTGATATCGTATTTCATTCTCGCGATGAATGTATCGATTGGTTATATGCGATATAACCTAGTTATCGAATCAAGGATTGATTCGATAAGCCGATACATAGGATACTGGTCGGTTATATGCGATATGACTGGATCGTTAAATCAAGTGTTGATTTAATGATTTAATGTATAATTATATATTTGATATATTACTTTGCATTAACTAGTATTGGTTCACTTTAAGTGGATTTTCTCACTTGATTTGTGCAAGTTGTATATGTGATATACTTTTGTGCACTTCATTGTATCATGTTTGATGATACATGCTTATTTGGTTAAGTGTAAAGAATTAAACCATGGTTAAGTTGTTGATTAGGGTTTTACTTATTCATTTATATTATTTATTTATTCATTTTGAATAAATTGAAAGATAAATGAATGGTGGCTTGATTTGTTTTTAGTTGAAGCTTCATGAAGCTTTGACTAAATGTCCTTTTTTTTCTCATCCTTAACCCTAACCATTTAAACTAACCCTAGTCTATTCTCTACACTTAACTAAGGTTAGAATACGATAAGAATCAATTCTTTTTCAATTATTCTTTAACACTTATCATATTTTTTCTTCATCTTCTTCTTCATGAGCAAGAAAGAAAAGCTTGCCTCATCAATGGCAAGTGATGAAATCATGTGAGAAATCCAATTCCAAAGTGAACCCACTTCCTATTTCTTCATCCTCTACCTCTTGCCAAGTAGTATAGGGTGTTTCCTTCACAAGTTTCATGACTTGGTGAAGTGGGAGTTTGATCTTGTGATGCCTCGACGTAGATCATCTTCGGCATCGAAGCCGACGACCAAGCCCGCCCATTTTTCCGATGAAGCCGATGCTAGAGTCCGGAATCCGATTTGCACACCGGAGGGACATCATCGCGGAGCTTAGGAAGTGGTGGATCGGATCTACAAAGGTTGTAGCCCCTTTCCTTTTAAGTTAAAGTCGTTAACTTGCATCGCATAGCCTATATATCTAGTTAACGATCCGTATTAGGGTTTCTCGGCACTCGTAAAACTTTGAATTAGCCATGTTTGATGCCTTGTGAGACTTTATTAGTGTGCCTAGGAACCCTACAGTGGTATCAGAGCCTAGCTAGAGCCTTAGGCGATGCGTAGACAGAGTTAGAAGTCTGATTGAACCGAAACCCTAATCGTATTTTGCTCTCTGGACAATTTTGAAAATCGTGGTTTTTTCCAGATTAAAAATATGCAGAAAAAACAGCAGGAATATCTAAGAGTTACTGTGAAATTTGACAGCCAAATTCCACTAAGTCGCCGCGGTTCAGCGGTACGAGCATGGCTCGTGCGGCGGTTCCGCGGCCGTACGGCCTCATTATATAAAGAATTTTGCACAGTAATTCTTAGTTTCCAGTTGTGGTTTTCCTGGGAATTTTTAATATTTATTCAAGAGTTGAATTTTCTGGGTTGTATTGAGGACTCGGTGTATCGATCGGATTGTCTAATTCTGTCTGTGTGCCTTTCCGGATAATTTTAGAATATGTTAAAAATTTCGAACGGATATAGATACCCATTTTTTCCCCTGCCGGAAAATTTCCAACTGTTGGATTTTTCCGAGGTTTAAGGACGTTCTGAGTAGTGCAAGTAACGCGATGGTCCCTCTAGAAGACAACAAACCTTAACTCGATTATGTGACCGTCTTGAACTGCCCTTTGAACCTTAGGGTTTGGGGCAGTACGGCGTGCCATATGTGAGGCGTTGGCTTGACCCTTCTACGGCTGGACCGTTGGTACTGAGGCATGAAGTGAATTTCTTTGAACTTATTTCATTCGGTTGATCGAGAAAACTTGGGTGTTCGATTTTTCGATCGGAAAGTTTAACATTTTCTATCTTATCCGGAATGTGATACAATAATTAGAATTCACAAGCAGTTATGAGATAACTGAATGAATATTATAAACATAGCAGCTTAGTCTCACTTGATCGGTTGCTACGGAATTTTGATGTGACCAAAAGTCCGTCGCAATCACGTAGCGTACGCGGATACTCGCCGGGTAAACTTAATAGACAGCCTCACCCATAGCCCCGACCAAGTGACTGTAGGAGAACCCCGTCGCCGAAAGCATCCGTTCGGGTGGTCGCGGCAGCGGTGTTCCGCCTTGGTGCACTTCGTCGACGGCATCGGGGGTGCGACTGCCTACTGAAGTTTGCGACGAGCATTCGATCAGGATGTCGGGAATCTTATTGAATTGCCCGACTTGATATTGAAAAGAGTTTTCGATAATGAGACTAAAATGCGGGGTTTATAATTGTTAGGCATGTGATGTCTAAGTATTTCATTTGATTAGGCATGTGATGTCTAAAGAGGTTGCGGATTCCAACTGTTGTAGTTTTACACTTTCTTTTCTGTGACCGTAAGTGTAGTATGTAGTGGTATTGCCGATTGTCGTTGCTATACGTCGACGACAATCGGTGTATGCATACTTACTTACGTTGATGACATGTGATGTTATGTGTTGCTGGATATGTTATATTGAATCGTCGTGTTTGAATAGCCGGGTTTTTTTTATGTGAGATGAGTGTTTTTCATTTTCATTCATGTAAAAACTTGTATGTAATATTCTTTTATTGGGGCACTTCCAGGTTGCGGGAGATGTCACCTTTTGTATATTATTTACTTTCCGCATTAGGATAGACCCAAGGAGGGGAGCACAAGTAGCCGGGTTCTAGGGTCCAGTGGGAGACCATCTCGAGGAGTCGAGTCCGGGTCTCCTAACCCTAGAATTGGCAGGGTTGCTTGCCGCTCTCGTAGGGGTCTAGGGGTGTGGGATTGGCTATTCATCACGACCGTGGAATCCGTGTTTTATACTGGCTCGTATTGAAAACACGGACGTCCTAGTATATCCAATATTTCATATGTTTCTTCTGCTGTGATTTATCTGTGATGTGATCATGTGATGTTCTGTGACAGATATTATATATAGTATATATGATATATTATATAGACGTTGCTTATGTTTTACACCCGCGCTAGCCCTGCCTCGCTCTGGCGTTAGTTACCTAACCTAACGGTGCAGACGGGACATCGAGGCGAATGCGGATGGCATAAGCGTACGTTATATTTATCTGTGATGTTTAGGTGGATTTAAATGATGGGATATTCATTAATGAGATTAATGATAGAAAATAAACCTAATTGATATTGTGGAATCGAATTTCAAAATAAAACAGGTAGCTACAGTTCTTGCTTTGCATCGCGGTGTTCATTATAGAACATCCTGCACCTTATTCGATGAGGAAAGGACCGAGATCCCTTCACCGGGAGTGACTCCTTTAGTAATAACTGGCAGATGCTACACACTCGGTTTGTCTTTTGATCGCTTCTATAGTTTCCGCTTTGCACAGTGATAAATATGATATGTCCCGCACCTCATTCGACGAGGAAAGGGCCGACGATCCCTTCATCGGGAGTGACCCCTTTAGCAAAACTAGAAAAGCTTCGAAAAACATTCCATTTAAAAACCATTTGATTCCGCAACGAGATCAAGTTCAAAGCGTTAAAGGTTTTCATAAAAACCATTCGCAACCCTCCGTCATTTTAGGAAGTAGAGTACTTAGTATTCGTGCTGTGTTTGTTGACCATAGTCAAGGCACAGTGTACGGTAGCTAAGTGATGTCTTCCTACACTGCATATGATGCGATTAGTTAGGACAGTCATGTGACTTTGTTGACCTTAGTTAAGGGCCATGTGGGTGGGTCTAATTAATCACGAAATGACAGGTAGAACTTGACTAGTACTTATGATTTGTTGACCTTAGTTAAGGTCATAAGTGCTAGGGGTAAAAACCATTATCGGGAGTTTCAAGTGTTGAAACTTGCAATGAGATTGCATACCTTCTATGTGATAGTTGGATCCCGATACCCACTGCGAGTAATTGTTACTCCTGGGAGAGTTTTGCACTTTGCAATTAGCCGATCAAGTAGGTTTCTAGAAAGGTGTCAACGGGGTTACGCCTCTGGAAAAACGAGGTTTACTGTAATTAGGTCCGTGCGAAAGCACGGGGAACCTCCCTCAAAGTACCGACACTGGCCTGGCTGAAAAATTGGCGAACTTGTAGAGTGTAATTAATCCCAGCTAGTCTTTCCTTTTAGGGTTTGAAGGAAGATTTGATAAAAACAGTGGGAGCCATCCTGATTAGATAAATACATAACCAATCTAATCTTGCAAGAGCGCACGCAGAGTGTTTTCTTCTCTCTCTCTCTTGGTAGCGACCATATCACGCCTTAATCAAGATAATAAAATGGATGTATTGACCGAACCCGCTTGTTATACTGAGCTGGGGAACATTGGTCCCGCTCCAACTTATAATTGTTATAAGACAGAGCAGGAAATAGGAGAATACCAGAATTCCTATGCTGCCCTAACGAAGAAAGTGCATATGATGCATCTCCTTCGGGTGTGTTCATTACAAAGAACTGTTTCTCAGTATCCTCTGCATCCTGGATATTTGATACCAGATCATGATCCCAGATTTGTAAGCTTTTACATAGGGCTACAAAAAGGTAGAAAAACTAAGAACGGGTGATAAGTTTCATGAGACAGAAAACGGGGCAAGTGTTGCAGCCAAGTCTGTTGGTCACTGTCACCCTGTATTACCAATACATTGATTCTGAACAAATGCTATTAGATACCGAACTTGATATAAAAAATCATATCAGTCTCTTTATGAGTAAAGAAATGATAAAATTTTGTATTGATGGATAATGTTTTGAACATTTCCTATATCAAAAGTTGATCGGTTCAGGCACGTTATCTAAAAGCATTGATGTTCTAAATCAAACTACAGTTCCTAGTATACAGAACATACACAAGAGGAAGAGTTCAGAAATGAATGAATCCTTCTTGAGGCATTGTAGACTAGGTCATATCAATGCGACTCGACTGGCTGAAGTTACATTTTAGATGCATATTTAAATCAGTTTGAATTTACATCTTGTGAAACTTGCCATTCATGTCACAAAGATAAGATGACCATAGCTCTGTTTATTGGAAACAGAGAAAGAGTTAGTAAACTCTTGGGACTAATACATGATGATGTATGAAAAATCTCCTGTCTACAAATGCCAGGACTGGTTCTTTGTACTTCATTACGTTCTCTGATAATCTCTCAAGATTCAGACATATGTTCCTGTTGAAACACAAGTCCGAACCTTTTGAGATATTCACAGAATATAAGTTAGAAGTAGAGAACCAAAATATGGGTATAAGTATTATATCCTATGATGAGATCAGGGAGGAGAATACTTGGGCATGGCATTCCTAGAATATTCTAAAAGAGAATGAGATTCTCTCTCTCCGTATTACTCCTTAGAATATACCACAGCACATCGGTGTATCAGGGCAGAGCAATCGCACCGTATCAGATATGGTGTGCTCTATGATGAGTACTACTGAGTTACCTATTTCCTTTTGGGGTTATGCACTTGAGAAGCTGCATACCTATTGAATAAGGTTCGAATCAGATCATTACCTACCACTCCATATAAGATATGGTATGGGCAGAGCCTATCTCTTAAGTAAGTTAAGATTTAGGATTGTCCGGCCTATGTCTAAAGCAAAATCCGCACAAGATTGAGGCAAGGTCAGTTCTGTAGAATTGGAAAGGTTCCAGCTATACAAAACTGCAGCTAATTTGAAAGAACTAAAGGATTCAATAGTTTCCAACGAGCCTCAGCCTCTCCGCCGATCTGGTAGGGTTCCTCATCCGCCTGAGAGATACCTCGGTTTCTCGATGACAGTGGGAGCGAGGAATGCATCATGAGATGATGACCCAACTAGTTTCGAGCAGGCCATCGAGAGTAAGGACTCTGTAAGAATGGCTGGATGCTTAGCAATCTAAGATGGAATCCATGTACACCAGCAAAGTATGGACTTTAGTTGCTATATCTGAAGGGTTAAATCCCCATCAGGAGCAAGTATATCTTGAGAAGATTACTTGGTGAACATCGAAAAGTTGAGACTTTCAAAGCTAGACTTGTTAAAGGTTTACATCATTGACCAGGTATGGATCATGATGAAACCTTTTCTAAGGAGCTATGCTTAAGTCCATCCAGATCCTAATTGCCACGGCTACATACCATGACTACGATATCAGGTGGTTGGGTGTCATGACTGCTTTTCTAAATGATGTTTTGGAAGAGAGCGTCTATAAGTACACAGCCAGAGGGCTTCGTAGACAGTGGGAGCAGCGGAAACGTGTGCAAGATGTTTTATGTGATGAAGCAGGTGTCGCGAAGTTGGAACGTCTGTTTTGATGAATTAGTCAAACAGTTTGACATCATCAGAATGGTAGATGAACCTTGTATATACAAAGAGGTAGTAGAGAGTATGGTAGTGATCCTCGTAGAGTACGTGGATGACATACTCTTGATAGGGAAGGCGTTTCTTATGCTACGCACGGTCAATCTCCGCTTATCACAACCATTCTCCAAATAGGATAAAGGTGATACCACCTCGATCCTGGGGAGAATCACTGGAAAAAGTTCCAGGGTGATGAGGACGACTGAATGTCAGTCGCAGGCATTGTCTTTACCCTCGGTAAAGGGACGGTATGTTGGAAGAGTTTCAAGCTAGATACCGTGGCAAACTAGACGACAAAGGCTGGTAACATCGCTATTAAAGATACTACCAAAGAGGCAGTTTGGGTGTATATTGGTTCATAAGATGAACTAGGTTCCTACCATTGTATGACAATGGAACTGTGGCTTTGACCTAGGAACCCTGGTCCCATCAGTGACCCAGACATATTCTGAGGCAGCATCACCTGATCATGGAGATAGATGATCTCCGGGGTGATCGAGGTTAGGAGAGTAGACTAAGAGGACAACACGGCGGATCCACTCACGAAGGCTTTTTCCCAGAAAGAGACTTATATGGGATGGTTGAGTATGTGATACTGCAACCACTGCTATAGACGGCCCTAGTGCAAGTGGGAGATTGTTAGTTATATGTATGCCCTAGAGTCCATTACTATACATTGGATGTATATTGTAGTGGATGCTGGGACATATATAGGTAGGACTTTCTTGCTCGACATGATAGTACGCTATTTGGTTGCTTTTTATCTTAACGTGTATACTTTCTGTCTCTCTCTGTTACATGTTGATAAAGCCCTTAGGATGTGTACTCGACTTCCAGGACTGTGATGCAGATCATACTAGTGGGGCCTGGATAGTCTATGAGTACATCTTTCAATGTTCCTAGTCAAGGGAATATCGAGACGGGGCATCGATATTCCAGAGTAGACTAGCGTATATCTTCTCGACCCATGCGATGGGCGATGGATGATCCCATATCCATTGGTGTTTGACATCAGAGATGGTATACGGGTGCTCAGTGGAGACTGGGTACACTGAACGGACTCGCCGAGAACTCCCAGATGGTATTATACCTCACGTCAGATGGCAGTTCTCTGGTGACACTGGTACAGCTTAGTCTGTTGACCTGAGATCGTCATAGAGTCTTGTGTGTCTCCCACTGTGCTTTGATTTCCACCCTACCACGGCTCTACTGAGTCGTGCAAACAGGTGGTTTTTGGGTACAGTCCCGATTCACATGGAGGCAATGAGCGATAGGAGTGGATTCGTCTCTACCGGTATTGGGGGTTGATGTTGCGCTATGCTCGACTGGCCATAACAGGAAATCCCTGGCCAGAGTTGCTGTGACCTACTGGTAAGTGTTATCAGTGGTTTCACACATGTCATGGACTTCACGTCGGCATGACTTATCGAGCTACTGGGGTCTGACGTTTACCACCCCTAGGCGAGATATGCGACATATCAGACGAACAGACCGGACTGTACGGTAAGTGTTACTGGTTGGATTCACAGGAGTGTGAGCAGGCTTGCTCGTCGATCTTCTGATCGCTCAATACCCGGGTGGCCGTTACGTTTAGCAGACCGCTTGCGGCTTGCGGGTGATTGATATGATCATCATCTGCTGCCGGCGTATTGACGAGTCTTTAGAGTCCTACACAGAGGTTTCCTGGCTTAAGCGAAACGAAATAGGAGCGCATATGAGATATGTGCAGGACCGAGAATAATGCGTGTATGTGATATCGTATTTCATTCTCGCGATGAATGTATCGATTGGTTATATGCGATATAACCTAGTTATCGAATCAAGGATTGATTCGATAAGCCGATACATAGGATACTGGTTGGTTATATGCGATATGACCGGATCGTTAAATCAAGTGTTGATTTAATGATTTAATGTATAATTATATATTTGATATATTACTTTTCATTAACTAGTATTGGTTCACTTTAAGTGGATTTTCTCACTTGATTTGTGCAAGTTGTATATGTGATATACTTTTGTGCACTTCATTGTATCATGTTTGATGATACATGCTTATTTGGTTAAGTGTAAAGAATTAAACCATGGTTAAGTTGTTGATTAGGGTTTTACTTATTCATTTATCTTTTTTATTTATTCATTTTGAATAAATTGAAAGATAAATGAATGGTGGCTTGATTTGTTTTTAGTCGAAGCTTCATGAAGTTTTGACTAAATGACCTTTTTGTTCTCATCCTTAACCCTAACCATTTAAACTAACCCTAGTCTATTCTCTACACTTAACTAAGGTTAGAATATGATAAGAATCAATTCTTTTTCAATTATTCTTTAACACTTATCATATTCTTTCTTCATCTTCTTCTTCATGAGCAAGAAAGAAAAGCTTGCCTCATCAATGGCAAATGATGAAATCATGTGAGAAATCCAATTCCAAAGTGAACCCACTTCCTATTTCTTCATCCTCTACCTCTTGCCAAGTAGTATAGGGTGTTTCCTTCACAAGTTTCATCACTTGGTGAAGTGGGAGTTTGACTTGTGATGCCTCGACATAGATCATCTTCGGCATCGAAGCCGACGACCAAGCCCGCCCATTTTTCCGATGAAGCCGATGCTAGAGTCCGGAATCCGATTTGCACACCGGAGGGACATCATCGCGGAACTTTGGAAGTGGTGGATCGGATCTACAAAGGTTGTAGCCCCTTTCCTTTTAAGTTAAAGTTGTTAACTTGCATCGCATAGCCTATATATCTAGTTAACGATCCGTATTAGGGTTTCTCGGCACTCGTAAAACTTTGAATTAGCCATGTTTGATGCCTTGTGAGACTTCATTAGTGTGCCTAGGAACCCTACACCAGGCACGTAGGCGCTCGGGCGCTGGCGCTTTGGCCGCTGGCTCTTTGAGCGCAAGAGCGCTAGCGCTTTGAGCGCTCGCGCATTGAGCGCGAACGCCCCACCTGCCAGGCACGTGGGCGCTCGGGCGCTAGCGCTTTGGGCCCTAGCGCTCTGAGCGCAAGAGCGCTAGCGCTCTAAGTGCTAGCGCCCCACGTGCCAGGCACGTGGGCACTCGGGCGCTAGCGCTTTTGGGTGCAAGAGCGCTAGCGCCCTACGTTCCAAGCACGTGGGCGCTCGGTCGCTAACGCTAGCGCTCTGAGCGCAAGGGCGCTAGCGCCTCATGTGCCAGGCACGTGGACGCTCGGGAGGAAATAGGGACTTGGTCCCTACAATGGGAGTTGTACTCCCAGAAAGAAGCACTTATTATTTTGTGTGTGTGTGTGTGTGTGTGTGTGTATGAGGAGTTAAACTCCTAGGATATTTTGAAGCTGATAAAGCGGGGCTTGAGCCCTGGATCTTCCCCAAAGTGGGGTTTCTGAAGATGGGTCTTCTTCTTCTTCCTTTGTTGGCCGGATCTTGAAGATCAAGAAGTATGAGATTTTAAAAATCTATCCTTTCTGAGATCTGATGGAAGATCTGAGTTCCCCTTTGTGGGTTTTGTGGTGAAAAACTATTTAGTTTTGGAAATGGAAGAGTTAAATTCTTGATTTAATTCTTAAAGAAGAAGAAGGTTTAGAACCTTGAGGAAGGAGAAGGAGGCACAAAAAACCCTAACCTTTTGGAGAAGAACGAAAAGTATATTAGATATTTTCATCATATTGCCTTATATAGGCTTACATATTTACATGTAGCCCCTTGGAATTTACAAAATGGCATTTTGTCCATCCCATGGCTCATGTGCCATTTCCTTTTGCGCATAAGCCATGGGCTTACAAAAAAGAATTGGCTTTATGCCCATTTTGCATACATTCATGCACAAAAATTGCATCAAAATTATTTATTAAATGATTTTTATTTTGGTATCGCGGATGGCCGCACGCTTTGTGTTCGGGCTCGACCCGGGCATTGGCCCACTTGGCTTGGTGTTGACCTTGACTTTGACTAGGTCAACCGGGGTGCAAATTTTGACCCCAACATATATATATATATATATATATATATATATATATATATATATATATATGAACACACACACACACACACACACATATATATACCAAGTGTATATGTGTGTGCGTGTGCATGTGTGTAACAACACATAACTTATGATTCGCTACAAGGTAATAACAATATGGGTTGATCTTCTTATGATTATACCTAATCTAACCTAAGGTCTCCTAGATACCCTATTTGCTAAGTATCCATATATCACATCAACATATATAACTAATAAAGCAATATCCTATTCTACGGTTGCTGGGGTGCTATACGCCATCCACCCGACTTCCCTCGTAGATATACATATACTCACCTCGATCCTCGCTTGCCGAAGTCCTTATTCTTTGTTGTCGTCCCGAAGTCCACATGAACTTACCTACATATCAAAACACATCCTATCACATCAAAATCATATTCGAAAACCGACACATCACGTGAAGTGCTCATAGGTTAGAACCTATAGCTTACGCATGCAAAATCAATCAAATAACCCTCGTCGTTGACGTACAAACGTCCAACGACTAAATCCTAATTCAAATACCAAAAACCAAATTTTAGATATCTGAAAAATATTGCCAAAATCAACTCAAAATGCTTCCAAAATTTTGCTAATATAAAGTGGGACTAAACTAACAATACAGGGGCTAGGTTATGAGTAGTATGAGATACAGGCCAAAACCCAACACAAGACTGCAAAATTTGGCCGGTGAGAAGTGCTACAGTAACAGGTGTCGCCGGCCCAATTATGGTATTTTGGTCTCATTGTTCTGTGATGGTCTTCTAGTGGTCTAATTCGATCAATGTAGTAGATTGATTTTCTTAATAATATCCCAAGTTACTCCAGATTTCCTGTAAATCCTCAAAACTCCACAAAACCGACACGGGAAAATTCTAAGATCGTGTATTGGTTTCTATTCTCTTGTCTAGGCAAGTAAACATCACAAAGGTCATGTAAAACACTCACTACACCTAAAATACACCTTCAAAATTCAAAGAAACCCCTAACTGTAACGCCTTAGATTTCGGTTAGTGTTAGTTTAGATGTTAATGCGGGTTTACTGTAAAATGTTTACCGATTCGGGTTCCTCACATTTTATAACATTTAATTAATAATTTATTATTATTTGTTATAGGCATGCACGCACGTTTGAACGTAAATGTGAGGGTTTGTTTTGTTAGTTATATGTATGCCCTAGAGGCCATTACTGTACATTGGATGTATATAGTGGTGGATGCTGGGACATATATAGGTAGGACTTTCTTGCTCGACATGATAGTACGCTATCTGGTTGATCTTTATCTTATCGTGTATACTTTCCGTCTCTCTGTTACATGTTGATAAAGCCCTTAGGATGTGTACTCGACTTCCAGGACTGTGATGCAGATCATACTAGTGGGGCCTGGATAGTCCATGAGTACATCCTTCAATGTTCCTAGTCGAGGGAATATCGAGACGGGGCATCGATATTCCAGAGTAGACTAGCGTATATCTTCTCGACCCATGCGATGGGCGATGGATGATCCCATATCCATTGGTGTTTGAAATCGGAGATGGTATGCGGGTGCTCAGTGGAGACTGGGTACACTGAACGGACTCGCCGAGAACTCCCAGATGGTATTATACCTCACGTCAGATGGCAGTTCTCTGGTGACACTGGTACAGCTTAGTCTGTTGACCCGAGATCGTCATAGAGTCTTGTGTGTCTCCCACTGTGCTTTGATTTCCACCCTACCACGGCTCTACTGAGTCGTGCAAACAGGTGGTTTTTGGGTACAGTCCCGATTCACATGGAGGCAATGAGCGATAGGAGGGGATTCGTCTCTCCCGGTATTGGGGGTTGATGTTGCGCTATGCTCGACTGGCCATAACAGGAAATCCCTGGCCAGCGTTGCAGTGACCTACTGGTAAGTGTTATCAGTAGTTTCACACATGTCATGGACTTCACGTCGGCATGACTTATCGAGCTACTGGGGTCTGACGTTTACCACCCCTAGGCGAGATATGCGGCATATCAGACGAACAGACCGGACTGTACGGTAAGTGTTACTGGTTGGATTCACAGGAGTGTGAGCGGGCTTGGTCGTCGATCTTCTGATCGCTCAATACCCGGGTGGCTGTTACGTTTAGCAGACCGCTTGCGGCTTGTGGGTGTTTGATATGATCATCACCTGCTGCCGGCGTATTGACGAGTCTTTAGAGTCCTACACAGAGTTTTCCTGGCTCAAGCGAAACGAAATAGGAGCGCATATGAGATATGTGCGGGACCGAGAATAATGCGTGTATGTGATACCATATTTCATTCTCGCGATGAATGTGTCGAATGGTTGTATGCCATATAACCTAGTTATCGAATCAAGGATAGACTCGATAAGCCGATACATTGGATACTAGCCGGTTATATGCGACATGACCGGATCATTGAATCAAGTGTTGATTTAATGATTTAATGTATAATTATATATTTGATATATTACTTTGCATTAACTAGTATTGGTTCACTTTAAATGGATTTTCTCACTTGAATTGTGCAAGTTGTATATGTGATATACATTTATGCACATGATTGTATCATGTTTGATGATACATGCTTACTTGGTTAAGTGTAAAGAATTAAAACATGGTTAAACTAATGATTAGGGTTTTGTTTTTTTTCATTTACTTATTTATCTATTTGTTTATCTTTTTCATTTTGGAAAAGAGAATGACAAATGGTGGATTTTCTTTGTTTGCTAGTTGAAGGTTCTTGAAGCTTTGAACTAGTCCACCATTCTTGTCTTATACTTAACCCTAACCATTCAAGTTAACCATGGTCCATTCTCTACAATTAACCAAGGGTTAATATATGATAAGTATTGATTTATTTATCTATTATTAAAAAACACTTATCATATCTTCTTCTTCTTCTTCATCTTCTTCTTCCATGAAGAAAAGCTTGCTACATCAATGGCAAGTGATGAAAACAAGTGAGAAATCCAATTCTAAAGTGAACCCACTTTCTATTTCTTCATCCTCTACCTCTTGCCAAGTAGTATAGGGTGTTTTCTTCACAAGTTTCATGACTTGGTGAAGTCGGAGTTTGATCTTGTGATGCCTCGACGTAGATCATCTTCGGCATCGAAGCCGACGATCAAGCCTGCCCATTTCTTCGATGAAGCCGATGCTAGAGTTCGGGATCCGACTTGGACAGCGGACAGACATCGTCGCGGAGCTTAGTAAGTGGTGGACCGGATCTACAAAGGTTGTAGTCACTTTCCTTTAGCATTTAATTCGTTTACATGCTTGCATCGCCTATATATCTAGTTAACGATCCGTATTAGGGTTTGTAGGCACTTGTAAAATTTGAATTAGCCATGCTTGTTCACTTGTGAGACTTCATTAGTGTGCCTAGGAACCCTACAGTGGTATCAGAGCCTAGCTCGAGCCTTAGGCGATGCGTAGACGGAATTAGAAGTCCGATCGAACCGAAACACAAACCCTAAAATGCTCTCTGTACATTTTCTGAAATTGTGGTTTTTTGAATATTAAAAATATGCAGAAATATCAGCAGGTGATTGTAAGAATTACTGTGAAGCCCGACCACATGAATCCATAAATGCGCGGCGGAACCGCGGCATTAGCATGCCTAATGCGGCGGTTCCGCGGTCGTATAGTGTCCTCTGTTGTTCAATTTTGCACAGTAATTCCTATTTTTTCAGTGTTGGTTTTCCTGGGAATTTTTAATATTTATTCAAGAGTTGAATTTTCTGGGTTGTATTAGGGACTCGGTGTTTCGATCGGATTGTCTAATTTTGTCTGTGTGATTTTCCGGATAATTTTTGAATATGTTAAAAAAGTTCGACTGATATAAATACCCACTTTTTCCCCTGCCGGAAAATTTCCAAGTGTTGGACTTTTCCGTAGTTTAATGACGTTGTAAGTAGTGCAAGTAACGCGATGGTCCCTCTAGAAGACAACAAACCTTAACTCGATTATGTGACCGTCTTGAACTGCCCTTTGAACCTTAGGGTTTGGGGCAGTACGGCGTGCCACTTTGTGAGGCGTTGGCTTGACCCTTCTACGGCTGGACCGTTGGTACTGAGGCATGAAGTGAATGTCTTTGAACTTATATCGTTCGGTTGATCGGGAAAACTTGGGTGTTCGATTGTTCGATCGGAGAGTTTAACATTTTCTATCTTATCCGGAATGTGATACAATAATTGGAATTCACAAGCAGTCATGAGATGACTAAATGAATGTTATAAACATAGCAGTTTAGTCTCAATAATCGGTTGCCACGGAATTTTGATGTGATCAAAAGTCCATCGCAATCACGTAGCGTACGCGGATACTCGCCGGGTAAACTTAATAGACAGCCTCACTCCATAGCCCCGACCAAGTGACTGTAGGAGAACCCCGTCGCCGAAAGCATCCGTCCGGGTGCTCGCGGTAGCGGTGTTCCGCCTTGGTGCACTTCGTCGACGGCGTCGGGGGTGCGGCCGCCTACTAAAGTTTGCGACGAGCATTCGATCAGAATGTCGGGAATCCTGTTGAATTGCCCGACATGATATTGAAAAGTGTTTTCGATAATGAGACTAAAATGCGGGGTTTATAATTGTTAGGCATGCGATGTCTAAGTATTTCATTTGGCTAGGCATGCGATGTCTAAAAGGATTGCGGATTCCAACTGTTGTAGTTTTACACTTTCTTTTCTGTGACCGTAAGTGTAATATGTGATATCGCCGGTTTCGTTGCTATATGTCAACGACAATTGGGATACGCATGTTTACTTACGTTGATGACATGTGATGTTATGTGTTGCTGGATATGTTATATTGGATCGTCGTGTTTGAATAGCCGGGGTTTTTTATGTGAGATGAGTGTTTTTCTAATTTCATTCATGTAAAAACTTGTATGTAATATTCTTTTATTGGGGCACTTCCAGGTTGCGGAAGATGTCACCATTTGTATATTATTTACTTTTCCGCATTAGGATAGACCCAAGGAGGGGAGCACAAGTAACCGGGTTCTAGGGTCCAGAGGGAGACCATCTCGAGGAGTCGAGTCCGGGTCTCCTAACCCTAGAATTGGTAGGGTTGCTTGCCGCTCTCGTAGGGGTCTAGGGGTGTGGGGTTGGCTATTCATCACGACCGTGGAATCCGTGTTTTATACTGGCTCGTATTAAAAACACGGACGTCCTAGTATATCCAATATTTCATATGATATTCTTCTGCTGCAATATCTGTGATGTGATCATGTGATTCTCTGTGATAGATATAATATATAGTATATATGATATTTTATATAGACGTTGCTTATGTTTTACACCCGCACTAGCCCTGCCTCGCTCTGCCGTTAGTTACCTAACCTAACGTTGCAGACGGGACATCGAGGCGAATGCGGATGGCATAAGCGTACGTTATATTTATCTGTGATGTTTAGGTGGACTTAAATGATGGGATATTCATTAATGAGATTAATGAAAGAAAATAAACCTAATTGATGTTGCGGAATCGAATTTCAAAATAAAAATAGGTAGCTACAGTTCTTGCTTTGCATCGCGGTGTTCCTTGTAGAACATCCTGCACCTTATTCGATGAGGAAAGGACCGAGATCCCTTCACCGGGAGTGACTCCTTTAGCAATAACTGGCAAATGCTACTCACTCGGTTTGTTTTTGATTGCTTCTATAGTTTCTGCTTTGCACAGTGATATATATGATATATCCTGCACCTCATTCGACGAGGAAAGGGCCGACGATCCCCTCACCGGGAGTGACCCCTTTAGCAAAACTAGAAAAAGCCTAAAAAACATTCCATTTAAAAACCATTTGATTCCACAACGAGATCAAGTTCAAAGCGTTAAAGGTTTTCTTAAAAACCATTCGCAACCCTCCGTCATTTTAGGAAGTAGAGTACTTAGTATTGTGCTACGTTTGTCGACCATAGCCGAGGCGTAGTGTGCGGTAGCTAAGTGATGTCTTCCTACACAGCATATGATGCGATTAGTTAGGACAGTCATGTGGCTTTGTTGACCTTAGCCAAGGGTCATATGGGTGGGTCTAATTAATCACGAAATGACGGGTAGAACTTGACTAGTACCTATGATTTGTTGACCTTAGCCAAGGTCATAGGTGCTAGGGGTAAAAACCATTATCGGGAGTTTCAAGTGTTGAAATTTGCAATGAGATTGCATACCTTCTATGTGATAGTTGGATCCCGATACCCACTGCGAGTAATTGTTACTCCTGGGAGAGTTTTGCACTTTGCAATTAGCCGATCAAGTAGGTGTCTAGAAAGGTGTCAACGGGGTTACGCCTCTGGGAAAACTAGGTTTACTGTAATTAGGTCTATGCGAAAGCACGGGGAACCTCCCTCAAAGTACCGACACTGGCCTGGCTGAAAGATTGGCGAACTTGTAGAGTGCAATTAATCCTGGCTAGTCTTTCCTTTTAAGGTTTGAAGGAAGATTTGATAAAAACAGTGGCTGATTAGATAAAATATATAACCAATCTAATCTTGAAAGAGCGCACGCAGAGTGTTTTCTTCTCTCTCTCCTGGTAGCGACCATATCACGCCTTAATCAAGATAATAATACGGATATTGACCGAACCCGCTTGTTATACTGAGCTGGGGAACGTTGGTCCCGCTCCAACTTATAATTGTTATAAGACAGAGCAGGAAATTGGGGATTACCAGAATTCCCGTGCCGCCCAAACGAAGAGAGTGCATGCTGATGCATCATCTTCAGGTGTGTTCATTACAAAGAACTGTTTCTCAGTATCCTCCGCATCCTGGGTATATGATACCGGATCTGGATCCCTGATATGTAATCTGTTACATAGGGCTACAAAAGGGTAGAAAAACTGAGAACGGGTGATAAGTTTCATGAGACAGAAAACGGGGCAAGTGTTGCAGCCAAGTCTGTTGGTCACTGTCACCCTGTATTACCAATACATTGATTCTGAACAAATGCTATTAGATACCGAACCTGACATACAAAATCATATCCATCTCTTTATTTATTAAAGAAATGATAAAATTTTGTATTGATGGATAATGTTTTGAACATTTCCTATATCAAAAGTTGAACGGTTCAGGCATGTTATCTAAAAGTATTGATGTTCTAAATCAAACTACAGTTCCCAGTATGTAGAACACACACAAGAGGAAGAGTTCAGAAATGAACGGTTCCTTCTTGAGGCATTGTAGACTAGGTCATATCAATGCGACCCGACTGGCTGAAGTTACATTTTAGATGCATATTTAAATCAGTTTGAATTTACATCTTGTGAAACTTGCCAGTCATGTCACAAAGATTAGATGACCATAGCTCTGTTTATTGGAAACAGAGAAAGAGTTAGTAAACTCTTGGGACTGATACATTATGATGTATGTAAGGTCTCCTGTCTACACATGCCAGGACTGGTTCTTTATACTTCATTACATTCTCTGATGATCTCTCAAGATTCAGACATATGTTCCTGTCGAAACACTAGTCCGAACCTTTTGAGATATTCACAGAATATAAGTTAGAAGTAGAGAACCAATAACCGGGTATAAGTATTATGTCCTATGATAAGATCAGGGAGGAGAATACTTGTGCATGGAATCCTTGGACTATTCTAAAGGAAAATGAGATTCTCTCTTAGTATTGCTCCTCTGAATACACCACAGCACAACGGTGTATCGGGGCGGAGCAATTACACAATATTAGATATCGTGTGCTCTATGATGAGTATTACTGAGTCACCTATTTCCTTTTGGGGTTATGCGCCTGAGAAGCTGCGTACCTAGTGAATTAGGTTCGAATCAGATCACTGCCTACCATTCCATATGAGATATGGTATGGGAAGAGCCTATCTCTTAAGTAAGTTAAGATTTGGGATTGTCCGGCCTATGTCAAAAGCAAAATCCGGACAAGATCGAGGCAAGGTCAGTTCTGTAGAACTGGAAAAGTTCCAGATATACAAAACTGCAGCTGATGATTTGACAGAACCAAAGGATTCAATAGTTTCCGATGAACCTCAGCCTCTCCGCCGATCTGGTAGGGTTCCTCATCTGCCTGAGAGATACCTCGGTTTCTCGATGACAGTGGGAGCGAGGAATGCATCATGAGATGATGACCCAACTATTTTCGAGCAGGCCATCGAGAGTAGGGATTCTGTAAGAATGGCTGGATGCTTAGCGATCTGAGATGGAATCCTTATACACCAACAAAGTATGGACTTTGGTTGCTATATCTGAAGGGTTAAATCCCCATCATGAGCAAGTATATCTTGAGAAGATTACTTGGTGTAGATGGAAAAGTTGAGACTTTCAAAGCTAGACTTGTTAAAGGTTTTAGTCATCAACCAGGTGTGGATAATGATGAAACCTTTTCTAGGGACTATGCTTAAGTCCATCTAGATCCTACTTGCCATTGCTACATACCATGACTACGATATCTGGTGGTTGGGTGCCATGACTACTTTTCTAAATATTGATTTAGAAGAGAACGTCTATAAGAACACAGCCAGAGGGCTTCGTAAACAGTGGGAGCAGCGGAAACGTGCGCAAGTTGCTTTAGATAATGAAGCAGGCATCGCGGAGTTGGAACGTCTGTTTTGATGTGATAGTCAAAGTGTTTGACTTCATCAAAATGGTAGATGAACCTTGTATATACAAAAGGGGCAGTAAGGGAGTATGGTGGTGATCTTCGTATTGTACGTAGACAACATACTCTAGATAGGAAAAGAGTTTCCTATACTACGATCGGTCAATCTCCTATTATCACATGGATTCTCCAAATAGGATAAAGGTGATACCTTCTCGATCCTGGGGAGAATCGCTGGAAAAGTTCCAGAGTGATAAGGACGACTGAATGTCAGTCGCAGGCATTGTCTTTACCCTCAGTAAAGGGACGGTATGTTGGAAAAGTTCCAAGCTAGATACCGTGACAAACTAGACGATAAAGGCTGGTGACATCGCTATTTAAAGATACTGCCAAAAGGGTAGTTTGGGTGTATATTGGTTCATAAGATGAACGAGGTTCCTACCATTGTGTGACAATTGAAGTGAGGCTTTGGCCATGGAACCCTGGTCCCATCAGTGACCCAGACATATTCTGAGGCAGCATCACCTGATCATGGAGATAGATGATCTCCAGGGTGATCGAGATTAGGAGAGTGGACTCAGAGGATAACACGGCGGATCCACTCACGAAGGCCTTTTCCCAAAGAGAGACTTTCAGGGGATGGTTAAGTATTAGATACTGCAACCACTGCTACAGATGGCCCTAGTGCAAGTGGGAGATTGTTAGTTATATGTATGCCCTAGAGGCCATTACTGTACATTGGATGTATATAGTGGTGGATGCTGGGACATATATATGTAGGACTTTCTTGCTCGACATGATAGTACGCTATCTGGTTGATCTTTATCTTATCGTGTATACTTTCCGTCTCTCTGTTACATGTTGATAAAGACCTTAGGATGTGTACTCGACTTCCAGGACTGTGATGCAGATCATACTAGTGGGGCCTGGATAGTCCATGAGTACATCCTTCAATGTTCCTAGTCGAGGGAATATCGAGACGGGGCATCGATATTCCAGAGTAGACTAGCGTATATCTTCTCGACCCATGCGATGGGCGATGGATGATCCCATATCCATTGGTGTTTGACATCGGAGATGGTATGCGGGT
Organism: Agapanthus africanus; assembly: GCA_030015575.1. Classification (NCBI taxonomy): domain Eukaryota; kingdom Viridiplantae; phylum Streptophyta; class Magnoliopsida; order Asparagales; family Amaryllidaceae; genus Agapanthus; species Agapanthus africanus. The sequence goes on along the minus strand of CM057347.1, from coordinate 249,314,720 downwards.
GCTCAGTGGAGACTGGGTACACTGAACGGACTCGCCGAGAACTCCCAGATGGTATTATACCTCACGTCAGATGGCAGTTCTCTGGTGACACTGGTACAGCTTAGTCTGTTGACCCGAGATCGTCATAGAGTCTTGTGTGTCTCCCACTGTACTTTGATTTCCACCCTACCACGGCTCTACTGAGTCGTGCAAACAGGTGGTTTTTGGGTACAGTCCCGATTCACATGGAGGCAATGAGCGATAGGAGGGGATTTGTCTCTCCCGGTATTGGGGGTTGATGTTGCGCTATGCTCGACTGGCCATAACAGGAAATCCCTGGCCAGGGTTGCAGTGACCTACTCGTAAGTGTTATCAGTAGTTTCACACATGTCATGGACTTCACGTCGGCATGACTTATCGAGCTACTGGGTCTGACGTTTACCACCCCTAGGCGAGATATGCGGCATATCAGACGAACAGACCGGACTGTACGGTAAGTGTTACTGGTTGGATTCACAGGAGTGTGAGCGGGCTTGCTCGTCGATCTTCTGATCGCTCAATACCCGGGTGGCCGTTACGTTTAGCAGACCGCTTGCGGCTTGTGGGTGTTTGATATGATCATCACCTGCTGCCGGCGAATTGACGAGTCTTTAGAGTCCTACACAAAGTTTTCCTGGCTCAAGCGAAACGAAATAGGAGCGCATATGAGATATGTGCGGGACCAAGAATAATGCGTGTATGTGATACCGTATTTCATTCTCGCGATGAATGTGTCGAATGGTTGTATGCGATATAACCTAGTTATCGAATCAAGGATAGACTCGATAAGCCGATACATTGGATACTAGCCGGTTATATGCGACATGACCGGATCATTGAATCAAGTGTTGATTTAATAATTTAATGTATAATTATGTATTTGATATATTACTTTGCATTAACTATTATTGGTTCACTTTAAATGGATTTTCTCACTTGAATTGTGCAAGTTGTATATGTGATATACATTTGTGCACATGATTGTATCATGTTTGATGATACATGCTTACTTGGTTAAGTGTAAAGAATTAAAACATGGTTAAACTAATGATTAGGGTTTTGTTTTTTTTCATTTACTTATTTATCTATTTGTTTATCTTTTTCATTTTGGAAAAGAGAATGACAAATGGTGGATTTTCTTTGTTTGCTAGTTGAAGGTTCTTGAAGGTTTGAACTAGTCCACCATTCTTGTCTTATACTTAACCCTAACCATTCAAGTTAACCATAGTCCATTCTATACAATTAACCAAGGGTTAATATATGATAAGTATTGATTTATTTATCTATTATTAAAAAACACTTATCATATCTTCTTCTTCTTCTTCATCTTCTTCTTCCATGAAGAAAAGCTTGCTACATCAATGGCAAGTGATGAAAACAAGTGAGAAATCCAATTCTGAAGTGAACCCACTTCCTATTTCATCATCCTCTACCTCTTGCCAAGTAGTATAGGGTGTTTTCTTCATAAGTTTCATGACTTGGTGAAGTCGGAGTTTGATCTTGTGATGCCTCGACGTAGATCATCTTCGGCATCGAAGCCGACGATCAAGCCTGCCCATTTCTTCGATGAAGCCGATGCTAGAGTTCGGGATCCGACTTGGACAGTGGACAGACATCGTCGCGGAGCTTAGTAAGTGGTGGACCGGATCTACAAAGGTTGTAGTCACTTTCCTTTAGCATTTAATTCGTTTACATGCTTGCATCGCCTATATATCTAGTTAACGATCCGTATTAGGGTTTGTAGGCACTTGTAAAATTTGAATTAGCCATGCTTGTTTACTTGTGAGACTTCATTAGTGTGCCTAGGAACCCTACAGTGGTATCAGAGCCTAGCTCGAGCCTTAGGCGATGCGTAGACGGAATTAGAAGTCCGATCGAACCGAAACCCAAACCCTAAAATGCTCTCTGTACATTTTCTGAAATTGTTGTTTTTTGAATATTAAAAATATGCAGAAATATCAGCAGGTGATTGTAAGAATTACTGTGAAGCCCGACCACATGAATCCATAAATGCGCGGCGGAACCGCGGCATTAGCATGCCTAATGCGGCGGTTCCGCGGTCGTATACTGTCCTCTGTTGTTCAATTTTGCACAGTAATTCCTATTTTTTCAGTGTTGGTTTTCCTGGGAATTTTTAATATTTATTCAAGAGTTGAATTTTCTGGGTTGTATTAGGGACTCGGTGTTTCGATCGGATTGTCTAATTTTGTCTGTGTGATTTTCCGGATAATTTTTGAATATGTTAAAAAAGTTCGACTGGATATAAATACCCACTTTTTTCCCTGCCGGAAAATTTCCAAGTGTTGGACTTTTCCGTAGTTTAATGACGTTCTAAGTAGTGCAAGTAACGCGATGGTCCCTCTAGAAGACAACAAACCTTAACTCGATTATGTGACCCTCTTGAACTGCCCTTTGAACCTTAGGGTTTGGGGCAGTACGGCGTGCCACATGTGAGGCGTTGGCTTGACCCTTCTACGGCTGGACCGTTGGTACTGAGGCATGAAGTGAATGTCTTTGAACTTATTTCGTTCGGTTGATCGGGAAAACTTGGGTGTTCGATTGTTCGATCGGAGAGTTTAACATTTTCTATCTTATCCGGAATGTGATACAATAATTGGAATTCACAAGCAGTCATGAGATGACTAAATGAATGTTATAAACATAGCAGTTTAATCTCAATAATCGGTTGCCACGGAATTTTGATGTGATCAAAAGTCCGTCGCAATCACGTAGCGTACGCGGATACTCGCCGGGTAAACTTAATAGACAGCCTCACTCCATAGCCCCGACCAAGTGACTGTAGGAGAACCCCGTCGCCGAAAGCATCCGTCCGGGTGCTCACGGTAGCGGTGTTCCGCCTTGGTGCACTTCGTCGACGGCGTCGGGGGTGCGGCCGCCTACTAAAGTTTGCGACGAGCATTCGATCAGAATGTCGGGAATCCTGTTGAATTGCCCGACATGATATTGAAAAGTGTTTTCGATAATGAGACTAAAATGCGGGGTTTATAATTGTTAGGCATGCGATGTCTAAGTATTTCATTTGGCTAGACATGCGATGTCTAAAAGGATTGCGGATTCCAACTGTTGTAGTTCTACACTTTCTTTTCTGTGACCGTAAGTGTAATATGTGATATCGCCGGTTTCGTTGCTATATGTCAACGACTATTGGGATACGCATGTTTACTTACGTTGATGACATGTGATGTTATGTGTTGCTGGATATGTTATATTGGATCGTCGTGTTTGAATAGCCGGGGGTTTTTATGTGAGATGAGTGTTTTTCCATTTTCATTCATGTAAAAACTTGTATGTAATATTCTTTTATTGGGGCACTTCCAGGTTGCGGAAGATGTCACCATTTGTATATTATTTACTTTTCCGCATTAGGATAGACCCAAGGAGGGGAGCACAAGTAACCGGGTTCTAGGGTCCAGAGGGAGACCATCTCGAGGAGTCGAGTCCGGGTCTCCTAACCCTAGAATTGGTAGGGTTGCTTGCCGCTCTCGTAGGGGTCTAGGGGTGTGGGGTTGGCTATTCATCACGACCGTGGAATCCGTGTTTTATACTGGCTCGTATTGAAAACACGGACGTCCTAGTATATCCAATATTTCATATGATATTCTTCTGCTGCAATATCTGTGATGTGATCATGTGATTCTCTGTGATAGATATAATATATAGTATATATGATATTTTATATAGACGTTGCTTATGTTTTACACCCGCACTAGCCCTGCCTCGCTCTGCCGTTAGTTACCTAACCTAACGGTGCAGACGGGACATCGAGGCGAATGCGGATGGCATAAGCGTACGTTATATTTATCTGTGATGTTTAGGTGGACTTAAATGATGGGATATTCATTAATGAGATTAATGAAAGAAAATAAACCTAATTGATATTGCGGAATCGAATTTCAAAATAAAAATAGGTAGCTACAGTTCTTGCTTTGCATCGCGGTGTTCCTTGTAGAACATCCTGCACCTTATTCGATGAGGAAAGGACCGAGATCCCTTCACCGAGAGTGACTCCTTTAGCAATAACTGGCAAATGCTACTCACTCGGTTTGTTTTTGATTGCTTCTATAGTTTCTGCTTTGCACAGTGATATATATGATATATCCTGCACCTCATTCGACGAGGAAAGGGCCGACGATCCCCTCACCGGGAGTGACCCCTTTAGCAAAACTAGAAAAAGCCTCAAAAACATTCCATTTAAAAACCATTTGATTTCACAACGAGATCAAGTTCAAAACGTTAAAGGTTTTCTTAAAAACCATTCGCAACCCTCCGTCATTTTAGGAAGTAGAGTACTTAGTATTTGTGCTACGTTTGTCGACCATAGCCGAGGCGTAGTGTGCGGTAGCTAAGTGATGTCTTCCTACACAGCATATGATGCGATTAGTTAGGACAGTCATGTGGCTTTGTTGACCTTAGCCAAGGGTCATATGGGTGGATCTAATTAATCACGAAATGACGGGTAGAACTTGACTAGTACCTATGATTTGTTGACCTTAACCAAGGTCATAGGTGCTAGGGGTAAAAACCATTATCGGGAGTTTCAAGTGTTGAAATTTGCAATGAGATTGCATACCTTCTATGTGATAGTTGGATCCCGATACCCACTGCGAGTAATTGTTACTCCTGGGAGAGTTTTGCACTTTGCAATTAGCCGATCAAGTAGGTGTCTAGAAAGGTGTCAACGGGGTTACGCCTCTGGGAAAACTAGGTTTACTGTAATTAGGTCTATGCGAAAGCACAGGGAACCTCCCTCAAAGTACCGACACTGGCCTGGCTGAAAGATTGGCGAACTTGTAGAGTTCAATTAATCCTGGCTAGTCTTTCCTTTTAAGGTTTGAAGGAAGATTTGATAAAAACATTGGGAGCCATCCTGATTAGATAAAATATATAACCAATCTAATCTTGCAAGAGCGCACGCAGAGTGCTTTCTTCTCTCTCTCCTGGTAGCGACCATATCACGCCTTAATCAAGATAATAATACGGATATTGACCGAACCCGCTTGTTATACTGAGCTGGGGAACGTTGGTCCCGCTCCAACTTATAATTGTTATAAGACAGAGCATGAAATTGGGGATTACCAGAATTCCCGTGCCGCCCAAACGAAGAGAGTGCATGCTGATGCATCATCTTCGGGTGTGTTCATTACAAAGAACTGTTTCTCAGTATCCTCCGCATCCTGGGTATATGATACCGGATCTGGATCCCAGATATGTAATCTGTTACATAGGGCTACAAAAGGGTAGAAAAACTGAGAACGGGTGATAAGTTTCATGAGACAGAAAACGGGGCAAGTGTTGCAGCCAAGTCTGTTGGTCACTGTCACCCTGTATTACCAATACATTGATTCTGAACAAATGCTATTAGATACCGAACCTGACATACAAAATCAAATCCATCTCTTTATTTATTAAAGAAATGATAAAATTTTGTATTGATGGATAATGTTTTGAACATTTCCTATATCAAAAGTTGAACGGTTCAGGCATGTTATCTAAAAGCATTGATGTTCTAAATCAAACTACAGTTCCCAGTATGTAGAACACACACAAGAGGAAGAGTTCAGAAATGAACGGTTCCTTCTTGAGGCATTGTAGACTAGGTCATATCAATGCGACCCGACTGGCTGAAGTTACATTTTAGATGCATATTTAAATCAGTTTGAATTTACATCTTATGAAACTTGCCAGTCATGTCACAAAGATTAGATGACCATAGCTCTGTTTATTGGAAACAGAGAAAGAGTTAGTAAACTCTTGGGACTGATACATTATGATGTATGTAAGGTCTCCTGTCTACACATGCCAGGACTGGTTCTTTATACTTCATTACATTCTCTGATAATCTCTCAAGATTCAGACATATGTTCCTGTCGAAACACTAGTCCGAACCTTTTGAGATATCCACAGAATATAAGTTAGAAGTAGAGAACCAATAACCGGGTATAAGTATTATGTCCTATGATAAGATCAGGGAGGAGAATACTTGTGCATGGAATCCTTGGACTATTCTAAAGGAAAATGAGATTCTCTCTCAGTATTGCTCCTCTGAATACACCACAGCACAACGGTGTATCGGGGTGGAGCAATTACACAATATTAGATATCGTGTGCTCTATGATGAGTATTACTGAGTCACCTATTTCCTTTTGGGGTTATGCGCTTGAGAAGCTGCGTACCTATTGAATTAGGTTCGAATCAGATCACTGCCTACCATTCCATATGAGATATGGTATGGGAAGAGCCTATCTCTTAAGTAAGTTAAGATTTGGGATTGTCCGGCCTATGTCAAAAGCAAAATCCGGACAAGATCGAGGCAAGGTCAGTTCTGTAGAACTGGAAAAGTTCCAGATATACAAAACTGCAGCTGATGATTTGACAGAACCAAAGGATTCAATAGTTTCCGACGAACCTCAGCCTCTCCGCCGATCTGGTAGGGTTCCTCATCTGTCTGAGAGATACCTCGGTTTCTCGATGACAGTGGGAGCGAGGAATGCATCATGAGATGATGACCCAACTATTTTCGAGCAGGCCATCGAGAGTAGGGACTCTGTAAGAATGGCTGGATGCTTAGCGATCTGAGATGGAATCCTTATACACCAACAAAGTATGGACTTTGGTTGCTATATCTGAAAGGTTAAATCCCCATCAGGAGCAAGTATATCTTGAGAAGATTACTTGGTGTAGATGGAAAAGTTGAGACTTTCAAAGCTAGACTTGTTAAAGGTTTTAGTCATCAACTAGGTGTGGATAATGATGAAACCTTTTCTAGGGACTATGCTTAAATCCATCTAGATCCAACTTGCCATTGCTACATACCATGACTACGATATCTGGTGGTTGGGTGCCATGACTACTTTTCTAAATATTGATTTAGAAGAGAACGTCTATAAGAACACAGCCAGAGGGCTTCGTAAACAGTAGGAGCAGCGGAAACGTGCGCAAGTTGCTTTAGATAATGAAGCAGGCATCGCGGAGTTGGAACGTCTGTTTTGATGTGATAGTCAAAGTGTTTGACTTCATCAAAATGGTAGATGAACCTTGTATATACAAAAGGGGCAGTAAGGGAGTATGGTGGTGATCTTCGTATTGTACGTAGACAACATACTCTAGATAGGAAAAGAGTTTCCTATACTACGATCGGTCAATCTCCTATTATAACATGGATTCTCCAAATAGGATAAAGGTGATACCTTCTCGATCCTGGGGAGAATCGCTGGAAAAGTTCCAGAGTGATAAGGACGACTGAATGTCAGTCGCAGGCATTGTCTTTACCCTCAGTAAAGGGACGGTATGTTGGAAAAGTTCCAAGCTAGATACCGTGACAAACTAGACGATAAAGGCTGGTGACATCGCTATTTAAAGATACTGCCAAAAGGGTAGTTTGGGTGTATATTGGTTCATAAGATGAACGAGGTTCCTACCATTGTGTGACAATGGAAGTGAGGCTTTGGCCATGGAACCCTGGTCCCATCAGTGACCCAGACATATTCTGAGGCAGCATCACCTGATCATGGAGATAGATGATCTCCAGGGTGATCGAGATTATGAGAGTGGACTCAGAGGATAACACGGCGGATCCACTCACGAAGGCCTTTTCCCAAAGAGAGACTTTCAGGGGATGGTTAAGTATTAGATACTGCAACCACTGCTACAGATGGACCTAGTGCAAGTGGGAGATTGTTAGTTATATGTATGCCCTAGAGGCCATTACTGTATATTGGATGTATATAGTGGTGAATGCTGGGACATATATATGTAGGACTTTCTTGCTCGACATGATAGTACGCTATCTGGTTGATCTTTATCTTATCGTGTATACTTTCCGTCTCTCTGTTACATGTTGATAAAGCCCTTAGGATGTGTACTCGACTTCCAGGACTGTGATGCAGATCATACTAGTGGGGCCTGGATAGTCCATGAGTACATCCTTCAATGTTCCTAGTCGAGGGAATCTCGAGACGGGGCATCGATATTCCAGAGTAGACTAGCGTATATCTTCTCGACCCATGCGATGGGCGATGGATGATCCCATATCCATTGGTGTTTGACATCGGAGATGGTATGCGGGTGCTCAGTGGAGACTGGGTACACTGAACGGACTCGCCGAGAACTCCCAGATGGTATTATACCTCACGTCAGATGGTAGTTCTCTGGTGACACTGGTACAGCTTAGTCTGTTGACCCGAGATCGTCATAGAGTCTTGTGTGTCTCCCACTGTGCTTTGATTTCCACCCTACCACGGCTCTACTGAGTCGTGCAAACAGGTGGTTTTTGGGTACAGTCCCGATTCACATGGAGGCAATGAGCGATAGGAGGGGATTCGTCTCTTCCGGTATTTGGGGTTGATGTTGCGCTATGCTTGACTGGCCATAACAGGAATTCCCTGGCCAGGGTTGCAGTGACCTACTCGTAAGTGTTATCAGTAGTTTCACACATGTCATGGACTTCACGTCGGCATGACTTATCGAGCTACTGGGGTCTGACGTTTACCACCCCTAGGCGAGATATGCGGCATATCAGACGAACAGACCGGACTGTACGGTAAGTGTTACTGGTTGGATTCACAGGAGTGTGAGCGGGCTTGCTCGTCGATCTTCTGATCGCTCATTACCCGGGTGGCCGTTACGTTTAGCAGACCGCTTGCGGCTTGTGGGTGTTTGATATGATCATCACCTGCTGCCGGCGTATTGACGAGTCTTTAGAGTCCTACACAGAGTTTTCCTGGCTCAAGCGAAACGAAATAGGAGCGCATATGAGATATGTGCGGGACCGAGAATAATGCGTGTATGTGATACCCTATTTCATTCTCGCGATGAATGTGTCGAATGGTTGTATACGATATAACCTAGTTATCGAATCAAGGATAGACTCGATAAGCCGATAAATTGGATACTAGCAGGTTATATGCGACATGACCGGATCATTGAATCAAGTGTTGATTTAATGATTTAATGTATAATTATATATTTGATATATTACTTTGCATTAACTAGTATTGGTTCACTTTAAATGGATTTTCTCACTTGAATTGTGCAAGTTGTATATGTGATATACATTTGTGCACATGATTGTATCATGTTTGATGATACATGCTTACTTGGTTAAGTGTGAAGAATTAAAACATGGTTAAACTAATGATTAGGGTTTTGTTTTTTTTCATTTACTTATTTATCTATTTGTTTATCTTTTTCATTTTGGAAAAGAGAATGACAAATGGTGGATTTTCTTTGTTTGCTAGTTGAAGGTTCTTGAAGGTTTGAACTAGTCCACCATTCTTGTCTTATACTTAACCCTAACCATTCAAGTTAACCATAGTCCATTCTCTACAATTAACCAAGGGTTAATATATGATAAGTATTGATTTATTTATCTATTATTAAAAAACACTTATCATATCTTCTTCTTCTTCTTCATCTTCTTCTTCCATGAAGAAAAGCTTGCTACATCAATGTCAAGTGATGAAAACAAGTGAGAAATCCAATTCTAAAGTGAACCCACTTCCTATTTCTTCATCCTCTACCTCTTGACAAGTAGTATAGGGTGTTTTCTTCACAAGTTTCATGACTTGGTGATGTCGGAGTTTGATCTTGTGATGCCTCGACGTAGATCATCTTCGGCATCGAAGCCGACGATCAAGCCTGCCCATTTCTTCGATGAAGCCGATGCTAGAGTTCGGGATCCGACTTGGACAGCGGACAGACATCGTCACGGAGCTTAGTAAGTGGTGGACCGGATCTACAAAGGTTGTAGTCACTTTCCTTTAGCATTTAATTCGTTTACATGCTTGCATCGCCTATATATCTAGTTAACGATCCGTATTAGGGTTTGTAGGCACTTGTAAAATTTGAATTAGCCATGCTTGTTCACTTGTGAGACTTCATTAGTGTGCCTAGGAACCCTACAGTGGTATCAGAGCCTAGCTCGAGCCTTAGGCGATGCGTAGACGGAATTAGAAGTCCGATCGAACCGAAACCCAAACCCTAAAATGCTCTCTGTACATTTTCTGAAATTGTTGTTTTTTGAATATTAAAAATATGCAGAAATATCAGCAGGTGATTGTAAGAATTTCTGTGAAGCCCGACCACATGAATCCATAAATGCGCGGCGGAACCGCGGCATTAGCATGCCTAATGCGGCGGTTCCGCGGTCGTATAGTGTCCTCTGTTGTTCAATTTTGCACAGTAATTCCTATTTTTTCAGTGTTGGTTTTCCTGGGAATTTTTAATATTTGTTCAAGAGTTGAATTTTCTGGGTTGTATTAGGGACTCGGTGTTTCGATCGGATTGTCTAATTTTGTCTGTGTGATTTTCCGGATAATTTTTGAATATGTTAAAAAAGTTCGACTGGATATAAATACCCACTTTTTCCCCTGCCGGAAAATTTCCAAGTGTTGGACTTTTCCGTAGTTTAATGACGTTCTAAGTAGTGCAAGTAACGCGATGGTCCCTCTAGAAGACAACAAACCTTAACTCGATTATGTGACAGTCTTGAACTGCCCTTTGAACCTTAGGGTTTGGGGAAGTACGGCGTGCCACATGTGAGGCGTTGGCTTGACCCTTCTACGGCTGGACCGTTGGTACTGAGGAATGAAGTGAATTTCTTTGAACTTATTTCGTTCGGTTGATCGGGAAAACTTGGGTGTTCGATTGTTCGATCGGAGAGTTTAACATTTTCTATCTTATCCGGAATGTGATACAATAATTGGAATTCACAAGCAGTCATGAGATGACTAAATGAATGTTATAAACATAGCAGTTTAAACCGAATAATCGGTTGCCACGGAATTTTGATGTGATCAAAAGTCCGTCGCAATCACGTAGCGTACGCGGATACTCGCCGGGTAAACTTAATAGACAGCCTCACTCCATAGCCCCGACCAAGTGACTGTAGGAAAACCCCGTCGCCGAAAGCATCCGTCCGGGTGCTCGCGGTAGCGGTGTTCCGCCTTGGTGCACTTCGTCGACGGCGTCGGGGGTGCGGCCGCCTACTAAAGTTTGCGACGAGCATTCGATCAGAATGTCGGGAATCCTGTTGAATTGCCCGACATGATATTGAAAAGTGTTTTCGATAATGAGACTAAAATGCGGGGTTTATAATTGTTAGGCATGCGATGTCTAAGTATTTCATTTGGCTAGGCATGCGATGTCTAAAAGGATTGCGGATTCCAACTGTTGTAGTTTTACACTTTCTTTTCTGTGACCGTAAGTGTAATATGTGATATCGCCGGTTTCGTTGCTATATGTCAACGACAATTGGGATATGCATGTTTACTTACGTTGATGACATGTGATGTTATGTGTTGCTGGATATGTTATATTGGATCGTCGTGTTTGAATAGCCGGGTTTTTTTTATGTGAGATGAGTGTTTTTCCATTTTCATTCATGTAAAAACTTGTATGTAATATTCTTTTATTGGGGCACTTCCAGGTTGCGGAAGATGTCACCATTTGTATATTATTTACTTTTCCGCATTAGGATAGACCGAAGGAGGGGAGCACAAGTAACCGGGTTCTAGGGTCCAGAGGGAGACCATCTCGAGGTGTCGAGTCCGGGTCTCCTAACCCTAGAATTGGTAGGGTTGCTTGCCGCTCTCGTAGGGGTCTAGGGGTGTGGGGTTGGCAATTCATCACGACCGTGGAATCCGTGTTTTATACTGGCTCGTATTGAAAACACGGACGTCCTAGTATATCCAATATTTCATATGATATTCTTCTGCTGCAATATCTGTGATGTGATCATGTGATTCTCTGTGATAGATATAATATATAGTATATATGATATTTTATATAGACGTTGCTTATGTTTTACACCCGCACTAGCCCTGCCTCGCTCTGCCGTTAGTTACCTAACCTAACGGTGCAGACGGGACATCGAGGCGAATGCGGATGGCATAAGCGTACGTTATATTTATCTGTGATGTTTAGGTGGACTTAAATGATGGGATATTCATTAATGAGATTAATGAAAGAAAATAAACCTAATTGATGTTGCGGAATCGAATTTCAAAATAAAAATAGGTAGCTACAGTTCTTGCTTTGCATCGCGGTGTTCCTTGTAGAACATCCTGCACCTTATTCGATGAGGAAAGGACCGAGATCCCTTCACCGGGAGTGACTCCTTTAGCAATAACTGGCAAATGCTACTCACTCGGTTTGTTTTTGATTGCTTCTATAGTTTCTGCTTTGCACAGTGATATATATGATATATCCTGCACCTCATTCGACGAGGAAAGGGCCGACGATCCCCTCACCGGGAGTGACCCTTTTAGCAAAACTAGAAAAAGCCTAAAAAACATTCCATTTAAAAACCATTTGATTCCACAACGAGATCAAGTTCAAAGCGTTAAAGGTTTTCTTAAAAACCATTCGCAACCCTCCGTCATTTTAGGAAGTAGAGTACTTAGTATTCGTGCTACGTTTGTCGACCATAGCCAAGGCGTAGTGTGCGGTAGCTAAGTGATGTCTTCCTACACAGCATATGATGCGATTAGTTAGGACAGTCACGTGGCTTTGTTGACCATAGCCAAGGGTCATATGGGTGGGTCTAATTAATCACGAAATAACGGGTAGAACTTGACTAGTACCTATGATTTGTTGACCTTAGCCAAGGTCATAGGTGCTAGGGGTAAAAACCATTATCGGGAGTTTCAAGTGTTGAAATTTGCAATGAGATCGCATACCTTCTATGTGATAGTTGGATCCCGATACCCACTGTGAGTAATTGTTACTCCTGGGAGAGTTTTGCACTTTGCAATTAGCCGATCAAGTAGGTGTCTAGAAAGGTGTCAACGGGGTTACGCCTCTGGGAAAACTAGGTTTACTGTAATTAGGTCTATGCGAAAGCACGGGGAACCTCCCTCAAAGTACCGACACTGGCCTGGCTGAAAGATTGGCGAACTTGTAGAGTGCAATTAATCCTGGCTAGTCTTTCCTTTTAAGATTTGAAGGAAGATTTGATAAAAACTGTGGGAGCCATCCTGATTAGATAAAATATATAACCAATCTAATCTTGCAAGAGCGCACGCAGAGTGTTTTCTTCTCTCTCTCCTGGTAGCGACCATATCACGCCTTAATCAAGATAATAATACGGATATTGACCGAACCTGCTTGTTATACTGAGCTGGGGAACGTTGGTCCCGCTCCAACTTATAATTGTTATAAGACAGAGCAGGAAATTGGGGATTACCAGAATTCCCGTGCCGCCCAAACGAAGAGAGTGCATGCTGATGCATCATCTTCGGGTGTGTTCATTACAAAGAACTGTTTCTCAGTATCCTCCGCATCCTGGGTATATGATACCGGATCTGGATCCCAGATTTGTAATCTGTTACATAGGGCTACAAAAGGGTAGAAAAACTGAGAACGGGTGATAAGTTTCATGAGACAGAAAACGGGGCAAGTGTTGCAGCCAAGTCTGTTGGTCACTGTCACCCTGTATTACCAATACATTGATTCTGAACAAATGCTATTAGATACCGAACCTGACATACAAAATCATATCCATCTCTTTATTTATTAAAGAAATGATAAAATTTTGTATTGATGGATAATGTTTTGAACATTTCCTATATCAAAAGTTGAACGGTTCAGGCATGTTATCTAAAAGCATTGATGTTCTAAATCAAACTACAGTTCCCAGTATGTAGAACACACACAAGAGGAAGAGTTCAGAAATGAACGGTTCCTTCTTGAGGCATTGTAGACTAGGTCATATCAATGCGACCCGACTGGCTGAAGTTACATTTTAGATGCATATTTAAATCAGTTTGAATTTACATCTTATGAAACTTGCCAGTCATGTCACAAAGATTAGATGACCATAGCTCTGTTTATTGGAAACAGAGAAAGAGTTAGTAAACTCTTGGGACTGATACATTATGATGTATGTAAGGTCTCCTGTCTACACATGCCAGGACTGGTTCTTTATACTTCATTACATTCTCTGATGATCTCTCAAGATTCAGACATATGTTCCTGTCGAAACACTAGTCCGAACCTTTTGAGATATTCACAGAATATAAGTTAGAAGTAGAGAACCAATAACCGGGTATAAGTATTATGTCCTATGATAAGATCAGGGAGGAGAATACTTGTGCATGGAATCCTTGGACTATTCTAAAGGAAAATGAGATTCTCTCTCAGTATTGCTCCTCTGAATACACCACAGCACAACGGTGTATCGGGGCGGAGCAATTACACAATATTAGATATCGTGTGCTCTATGATGAGTATTACTGAGTCACCTATTTCTTTTTGGGGTTATGCGCATGAGAAGCTGCGTACCTATTGAATTAGGTTCGAATCAGATCACTGCCTACCATTCCATATGAGATATGGTATGGGAAGAGCCTATCTCTTAAGTAAGTTAAGATTTGGGATTGTCCGGCCTATGTCAAAAGCAAAATCCGGACAAGATCGAGGCAAGGTCAGTTCTGTAGAACTGGAAAAGTTCCAGATATACAAAACTGCAGCTGATGATTTGACAGAACCAAAGGATTCAATAGTTTCCGACGAACCTCAGCCTCTCCGCCGATCTGGTAGGGTTCCTCATCTGCCTGAGAGATACCTCGGTTTCTCGATGACTGTGGGAGCGAGGAATGCATCATGAGATGATGACCCAACTATTTTCGAGCAGGCCATCGAGAGTAGGGACTCTGTAAGAATGGCTGGATGCTTAGCGATCTGAGATGGAATCCTTATACACCAACAAAGTATGGACTTTGGTTGCTATATCTGAAGGGTTAAATCCCCATCAGGAGCAAGTATATCTTGAGAAGATTACTTGGTGTAGATGGAAAAGTTGAGACTTTCAAAGCTAGACTTGTTAAAGGTTTTAGTCATCAACCAGGTGTGGATAATGATGAAACCTTTTCTAGGGACTATGCTTAAGTCCATCTAGATCCTACTTGCCATTGCTACATACCATGACTACGATATCTGGTGGTTGGGTGCCATGACTACTTTTCTAAATATTGATTTAGAAGAGAACGTCTATAAGAACACAGCCAGAGGGCTTCGTAAACAGTGGGAGCAGCGGAAACGTGCGAAAGTTGCTTTAGATAATGAAGCAGGCATCGCGGAGTTGGAACGTCTGTTTTGATGTGATAGTTAAAGTGTTTGACTTCATCAAAATGGTAGATGAACCTTTTATATACAAAAGGGGCAGTAAGGGAGTATGGTGGTGATCTTCGTATTGTACGTAGACAACATACTCAAGATAGGAAAAGAGTTTCCTATACTACGATCGGTCAATCTCCTATTATCACATGGATTCTCCAAATAGGATAAAGGTGATACCTTCTCGATCCTGGGGAGAATCGCTGGAAAAGTTCCAGAGTGATAAGGATGACTGAATGTCAGTCGCAGGCATTGTCTTTACCCTCAGTAAAGGGACGGTATGTTGGAAAAGTTCCAAGCTAGATACCGTGACAAACTAGACGATAAAGGCTGGTGACATCGCTATTTAAAGATACTGCCAAAAGGGTAGTTTGGGTGTATATTGGTTCATAAGATGAACGAGGTTCCTACCATTGTGTGACAATGGAAGTGAGGCTTTGTCCATGGAACCCTGGTCCCATCAGTGACCCAGACATATTCTGAGGCAGCATCACCTGATCATGGAGATAGATGATCTCCACGGTGACCGAGATTAGGAGAGTGGACTCAGAGGATAACACGGCGGATCCACTCACGAAGGCCTTTTCCCAAAGAGAGACTTTCAGGGGATGGTTAAATATTAGATACTGCAACCACTGCTACAGATGGCCCTAGTGCAAGTGGGAGATTGTTAGTTATATGTATGCCCTAGAGGCCATTACTGTACATTGGATGTATATAGTGGTGGATGCTGGGACATATATAGGTAGGACTTTCTTGCACGATATGATAGTACGCTATCTGGTTGATCTTTATCTTATCGTGTATACTTTCCGTCTCTCTGTTACATGTTGATAAAGCCCTTAGGATGTGTACTCGACTTTCAGGACTGTGATGCAGATCATACTAGTGGGGCCTGGATAGTCCATGAGTACATCCTTCAATGTTCCTAGTCGAGGGAATATCGAGACGGGGCATCGATATTCCAGAGTAGACTAGCGTATATCTTCTCGACCCATGCGATGGGCGATGGATGATCCCATATCCATTGGTGTTTGACATCGGAGATGGTATGTGGGTGCTAAGTGGAGACTGGGTACACTGAACGGACTCGCCGAGAACTTCCAGATGGTATTATACCTCACGTCAGATGGCAGTTCTCTGGTGACACTGGTACAGCTTAGTCTGTTGACCCGAGATCGTCATAGAGTCTTGTGTGTCTCCCACTGTGCTTTGATTTCCACCCTACCACGGCTCTACTGAGTCGTGCAAACAGGTGGTTTTTGGGTACAGTCCCGATTCACATGGAGGCAATGAGCGATAGGAGGGGATTCGTCTCTCCCGGTATTGGGGGTTGATGTTGCGCTATGCTCGACTGGCCATGACAGGAAATCCCTGGCCAGGGTTGCAGTGACCTACTGGTAAGTGTTATCAGTAGTTTTACACATGTCATGGACTTCACGTCGGCATGACTTATCGAGCTACTGGGGTCTGACGTTTACCACCCCTAGGCGAGATATGCGGCATATCAGACGAACAGACCGGACTGTACGGTAAGTGTTACTAGTTGGATTCACAGGAGTGTGAGCGGGCTTGTTCGTCGATCTTCTGATCGCTCATTACCCGGGTGGCCGTTACGTTTAGCAGACCGCTTGCGGCTTGTGGGTGTTTGATATGATCATCACCTGCTGCCGGCGTATTGACGAGTCTTTAGAGTCCTACACAGAGTTTTCCTGGCTCAAGCGAAACGAAATAGGAGCGCATATGAGATATGTGCGGGACCGAGAATAATGCGTGTATATGATACCGTATTTCATTCTCGCGATGAATGTGTCGAATGGTTGTATGCGATATAACCTAGTTATCGAATCAAGGATAGACTCGATAAGCCGATACATTGGATACTAGACGGTTATATACGACATGACCGGATCATTGAATCAAGTGTTGATTTAATGATTTAATGTATAATTATATATTTGATATATTACTTTGCATTAACTAGTATTGGTTCACTTTAAATGGATTTTCTCACTTGAATTGTGCAAGTTGTATATGTGATATACATTTGTGCACATGATTGTATCATGTTTGATGATACATGCTTACTTGGTTAAGTGTAAAGAATTAAAACATGATTAAACAAATGATTAGGGTTTTGTTTTTTTTCATTTACTTATTTATCTATTTGTTTATCTTTTTCATTTTGGAAAAGAGAATGACAAATGGTGGATTTTCTTTGTTTGCTAGTTGAAGGTTCTTGAAGCTTTGAACTAGTCCACCATTCTTGTCTTATACTTAACCCTAACCATTCAAGTTAACCATGGTCCATTCTCTACAATTAACCAAGGGTTAATATATGATAAGTATTGATTTATTTATCTATTATTAAAAAACACTTATCATATCTTCTTCTTCTTCTTCATCTTCTTCTTCCATGAAGAAAAGCTTGCTACATCAATGGCAAGTGATGAAAACAAGTGAGAAATCCAATTCTAAAGTGAACCCACTTCCTATTTCTTCATCCTCTACCTCTTGACAAGTAGTATAGGGTGTTTTCTTCACAAGTTTCATGACTTGATGAAGTCGGAGTTTGATCTTGTGATGCCTCGACGTAGATCATCTTCGGCATCGAAGCCGACGATCAAGCCTGCCCATTTCTTTGATGAAGCCGATGCTAGAGTTCGGGATCCAACATGGACAGCGGAGAGACATCGTCGCGGAGCTTAGTAAGTGGTGGACCGGATCTACAAAGGTTGTAGTCACTTTCCTTTAGCATTTAATTCGTTTACATGCTTGCATCGCCTATATATCTAGTTAACGATCCGTATTAGGGTTTGTAGGCACTTGTAAAATTTGAATTAGCCATGCTTGTTCACTTGTGAGACTTCATTAGTGTGCCTATGAACCTTACATGTTTGTGCTAAATCTAGTTTAGCTACCATGACACTTAACCCTAATCCAATCCTTTGCTTTAATCTATTCTTGCTTTAACCTTAACCTTAATCCTTTTGTTAATTGTTTGTGAGAGAGAGATATTTCTTTTGGAGAGAGGAGGTGGCATGATGAGGTAGTGTGAATGCATTGATGGTGCATTAATGCAATGGTGCACTCACTACTTACTCTTACCTCTCTCTTTCCCTTTATCTTTTCCTTCTCCCTTTCTCTCACACTCATTTCCTTTTCATTTTTCTCATCTCTCTCTCATATCCACCTGAACACTTGCTTTCCCTACACAAAACTTCATCAAATCCTTCATCCAAACTCACAAAAATCACACCTTTTGCTTGGATTTGCCTCTTGGATGCCTTGGAGCTTGGAAAGCTTGGATCTTTGAGTTCTTTTGGTTAGGTAATGATCCCTATATGTTCTTTAAGGTGTTCTAGTGTTGTGTGGACTTGTAGTTTCAGTTTAGGTAGCGTAAAGTTAAGTTTTTGTGCAAATAACATATTTTTAGTATCGATTTATGATATCTGTGACCTGCTGTAACCCCGGGAATATACTAGAAAACCAAACAATGAAGTTGTGTTGCACCTGAGACCATAGGCCTTCACCTCAAGCACGAACCACCCTGCTCGGACCACGGCCGATGACGCGAAGGATTTTTCCGGCGAGCTGGGATTTTAGGTGGAGTTAGGGTGTGGGTTTTTGTGGGTAGGTGTTTTCTTTGGTTTAGGTGTGTTTGGTTCTGTTTGATTGGCAAGTTTTCTCAGTATAAAAAATCTGGGATCACATAGCTAGTTTCTTGTGTTACGACTATGCGCGATACGTTATCCGATACGGTCCGTGCACTTTGTGCTGGTTTTTCTCTTGAGTTGGTTTCGTAGTGTTGCTACGCAAGTTAGCCACTAAACGAATAATTGGGAGAATGTTTGGAGTTAGTGTGTCGGTAAAACGTAGTTTGTACGTGTTTTTGGTCGTTTGCTAATATACACTTATGTTATCGTTTTGTTGTATTAGGTTCGCAGGAGAGAACTTCGGACGCTGCGAAGAAAGGGAAGCGGGTGGTTGGCTTTACTTAGCCAGGACGGTTCGTGAGTAGATTTAACATCTACAGGGGAATTGCCCGCATGGCATTATGCGTCTAAGCTAGAGATGTTATGTTGTTGTCGCATATTCTATTTCATATATAGAATTGCGCATACACATTATTGTTTAGTTATGGTTGTGCTTGGACTATTACCCTTAGGACACTGCACTATTATTGACGGCTAATGTTGCACGAGCACTAATTGTATACCACACACACCGTCAATAATTTCCATGCCACGCACAACACACATAACTATATGATATGGTTTGGTTAGGGACATTGAGACATTGATTCATATTTCTATATTCATATCTGACATATAGCATACCTGTATACCTATATGCTTACACATATGCCTTGACATGCTTACAAGCTAGTTACCTGTATACCTATAAGGTATTGTATTATTAGCGATAGGTACATACGCACGTATGAGACATAGCTGCAGGTACATCTTGCATATATACTTCACTTATACATGGAGGGTATATTACATCATTACTGATAGGTAGATATATATACCTTACTGTACTTTCGTGATTACACATATCTGGCTATAACTAAATGTTCACCTTTATTTGATATTTTATGGATTTGGAGAAATTTGGAACCGCATGATTTATACTTTAACTTGTTCCAGTTAAATAGCAGCTTTTCCTTTATATGCTTTCATTACAGTTTTATGTTTTATATATTATACTCATGGATTTTCGTATTGAGATATGGATTTTTCATGATGTTTTCTGGATTTGGGGACCTTGGTATTTTCATGAAATTATGCATTATTTGAAAAACCCGGTTTTCCTAGATATGATATTTCTGCATCCACCATGAGTTTTATCGGTTCAGATATATATACCCCATGCGAGAAGGAGTCGAGGCCACGTGCGGGACATAGTGGGGCCCGGAGGTACCCCGAGGCAAGACTGTCGACGGTACATGCCGATGCGCCTGGCAGGGGAACCATACCTACCGGTGACAGTACCTTTGGACTCGACGTATATCTGGGGGATATCGATCGAGGTTATGTACGCACATGCCTTGCAGATTGCGGGTGGTGCTTACCCAGGATAATAGGATGTACGTACATGACACGGGAGGGCCAGACCCAGGTGGTGGCGCCTCAGATTTGAGTATTTTGTGTCGATGCTAGACACTTGTTTTCATGATGTTTTCGAGTGTAGATGTAGGACACTCAGGTTTCATGAGACATACTCGATATTGGATACTGGTTATATGAGTCTTACTTGATGTTGTACATTCAGGATATATGAGACTTACATGATATGAGAGCCGATTTGGGGGCTGATTTAAGGAAATTGGGATTCAGATTGTCTTGATAGATTTTGGTCCTACCACGAGGTCATGATTCCGTGGGAATGACATGTTTTATCCTATACTCCGCATTTTCTTTATATGCATTGCTTCATGTATTAGTAGTACCTGATAGAGTACCTTACATGACTGTTGCATACATATTGCCATTTATTGTTCATGTATTAGTAGTACCTGATAGAGTACCTTACATGACTGTTGCATACATATTGCCATTTATTTCTACCAGCTTGCATATGCTAGATTCGCGCTATACGTGCATACTTGCGATTACCTGCATATGTTATTTACTATTCACGAGTTGGCAACTCACCCCCATTATGCCACAGTGTTTTGCAGGTATTCCTCAGGGTAGTCAGAGGCAGGGCTATTTTCATCCATCGTATCATCTTTTGCTGCGGATACCCCTTCGCCTGACAGTGTGCAGTTTTGCTTAGGTAGGTTTTGCGGTAATCCGATGTTGCTTGTTGTATATTCTTTGTATCCTGTACTCTCCATCTACTATTTTCATGTTTGACTTAGAGACTTGATGTGAGGACGATATTGTATTTTATTTTGGGTGACTTGGATGTCGTTTATGCTGTTTTATTTATATTGTCTCATTCTTCGCTACGGCGTCGTATATCTGTTGTGGTGGTTGTTTTCCGCCGTTGGGCGTAGATTTTGCTCCCGTTTGGGATGCTTTTACTTATATTTTGTTGTACCCAACTTTGGGGGTTTGTTTTGCAAAGGAGGTGCTGCCCAAATTTTAAAGGATGAAAAGTTAGACTTTAAAGAATTTGGTTTGAGATTTCAAAAGTTTTAACAATGTTTCTTATTTCTTACAAATTTTGATGGTTTAGATTGCTGAGTTTTCGGCTTACTTAAATTGCGTTACGCCTGTAGACGTTGCGTAGTTTAAGGGCCATCACGTGCCATTTTCGGGTTGTGATAAAGTTGGTATCAGAGCGCTAGGTTTTACCTTTCAGAGTGTAGGATGACCTTGGTATGATGGAGTAGGTAGCTTAAGCAAAGTAACGTAGTTTGTGTATGTCCGCGGCATACTCATGATCAAGGTACTCCGCCTAAAGTGACCTAAGAACAAATTGCTTGAAATTCCTTCCTTGATGATACATATCCTTATGATTCGATTTCCGTGTTCATATCGAATCCTATTTCCATTTATAGCCTTTGCCGCCGATGACTATAAGGACTCAGAGTGATGTAGCGAGGGCCGAGATCAGAGTTGACTCGTGTGGGATGAGGACTGGCCAGGATGGCACGCTCGTTGCATCGGAGTAGATGGATCCGCCTTCGATAGAGCGTATTGATAGGCTTGTGGCAGAGATGCAAGACTTGCGCCAGATGATGAGGTCTTTGGTTGAGGCCATTCGAGCACAGCGACAGGAGGTTGTCACCCCTGTTACCCATTGTTCCTTGCAATCAGGACACAGCATAGTGTTACTTATACAGCACTAGTGAATACATCCATAGTTGACGAGGCACATCCTCCAGAGAATGTGGGAGTTCGAGGACCGAGGAGGGCTAGTACAGGTGTGTCAGCCCCGAGACAGAGGTTCAGTCACCGAGACAGATTTCGTGACCGTCGCAGGAGTAGCAGAGGCTTGGGACGAGGACAGTCGTTCAGCTCTAATCCCCAGGAGGGTCAGCAGTTTTTATCGGGATGCTACCGGTGCGGGAGTTTTGGTCATCGGGTTCGAGATTGTACAGAGCCACATGAGCACGTGACAGCTGTACCGCAGAGAGGTTGTGGTCGCGGAGGATTCGTTCCGAGTGTATAGGACGGCATAGGAGGAGTTCATCCAGTTGCCGGTAGAGGGCGGACACGAGCGTTTGCTTCTACTCATTGGGACGCGCGGGCGTCCAGTGCTGAGTTTTCAGGTATTCAAATTTGTATGTTCTTTTGATTCGTAGGTTTGTTTAGTTCGGGATCTTTGCACTCGGTTGTTCTACACACTTTGTGCCATGGTTGAGCCGAGAGTCGTGTTAGCTAGAACAGCCGTTTGTTGTGTTAACTTCTGTCAGCGATTCTTTTATTGCGCGACACGTTTATCGGTCTTGTGCCAATCGGATACGAGATAGAGATTCTTCCGTCGCTTTGATCCCTCTAGAGATGTTGGATTTGACGTTCTCCTGGGCACAGACTGGTTAGCTATGTGCTAGGCGTCTGTGGACTATTGCGAGAAACAGTCGGGTTTTGTTTTCCCGGCGAGTCAGTTCTTGTTGTGCATGGGAGGGCAGTAGTGCCGCCTCGCACAGCTTGAATTCAGCCTTTTTCGCTAGTCGGCTTTTGAGTAGAGGATGTCGAGGATTCTTGGCTTTCATTCGTGTTACCGGAGCCACAGTGGGTTTTTTGGACCGGCTTTCCATTGTGCGGGAGTTTCCGAAATTTGTTCCAGATGAGCCGGCGGAGCTTAGGGAGCTTAAGGATCAGCTGCAGAGTTGTTTGTTGGGGGACTTGTATGTCCTAGTGTTTCGCTTTGGGGAGCTCCTATTCTGTTCGTCGGGGAGAAAGGCGGCAGTTTGAGGTTGTGTATTGATTTATCGTCGATTTAACCGGCTTACGGTGCGGACAGGTACCCTTTACCTCGCATTGACGATTTCTTAATCAGCTCCAGTGTGCGAGACTTTTTCTAAGTTTGTTTGGGATCAGGTCATCATTTGTTGCGGATTCGGAGTGATGACATTCCAAAGACTGCTTTGTGTGTGTTACGGGCAGTATGTGTTTTGGTGGTGTCGTTGGACTCACCAATGCCCTAGCAGCATTTGTGGATGTGATGAACCAGATTTCTTCAGGCCGTTCCTCGACTAGTTGATGGTTGTGTCATTGATGACATTCTGGTCTATTCCAAGAGTTGTGAGGAACGTGAGCGGCACTTGAGGATTTGTTTTGTAGATACTGGGAGAGCACCGGCTGTTGCTAGATTCTTGGAGTGTTCCTTCAGGCTTGATTATGCTGACTCCTAGGACTTGTAGTTACGGGAGACGGTTTTTGTATGGTTCCGAGAAAGATCGAGATCGTACAGCTTTGGCCCAGACTTGTGTGCGGGACGGCGGTCCATAGATTATTGGGCTTAGCAGGTTTTTACCGCCGTTTCGTGCAGGGTTGTTAGTGTATCGCTGTACCGTTGGCTGGACTGACCGAAAAAGGTGTTCTTTTCTTTGGACTGAGGCATGTGTGCGGAGTTTTCTGCAGTTGGAGATTCGGTTGACAACTGCACCAGTTCTTTCTATGTTGTTTGGTTCGGGCGACTTTGTTGTTTAACTGTGATGTTTCGCGAGTGGGGCTCAATTTTGAGCTGATGTGGCACTATAGAGTTATCTTTTTTGCTTCCTGACAGTTAGAGAAAGTACGAGCAGGATATCCCACCCATGATCTGGAGATGGCCGCGGTGGTCGTGCGTTGAAGATCTGAGGACACTACTTGTGTAGAAAGTCATTTCAAATTTTCACGGACCACCAGAGCATAATGTATATCTTCCTGCAGCGGGTTTTGATTATTGAGACAGCTCCATTGTTTGGAGCTTGCGGAGGATTGTGTTTGTGATATCCTCGTTGCCCGTGGCAAGGCGATTGTGGTAGCTGATGCTAGAGTCGTAGGTCCGGGGTTAGCTTGTTCCAGTTGTGCGTAGTTCAGAGACAGCCTTCTGCAGATTTACAGTTCTTGTGGGATCATTGAGTACACCTTAGTGTTCGCCTCTACTGAGGGGGCAGCTTGCTCAGGTCTCCGCCCGTCCACTTTTACTAAATCGTTTTCGCGAGGCACAGCCTACCGATGCTCATTGTCTGTGATACATGAGCATGTTCGGCGTGGTAAAGATTCGGAGTCCTTGATTTGTGACCAGGGTGTGCTATGTTTAGTGACGCGTTGTGTGTACCCGTTACCGTGGGGTCGAGACACGAAACCTTAGAGCAGGCACATAAGTCAACTTTCTGTGTTCATTCAAGTTCCACCAATTTGTGACGTGACTTGTGAGATAGTTACGGGTGGACAGGGATAAAGAGTGAAGTTTTGGATTTCGTTTCGAGGTTTCTGTCTTGTTGTGAGCTAAGGTTGAGCATGTGACACCGGCTGGAGAGTTGCAACCTTTTAACCATTCTGGAGTGGGAATGGGAGCAGGCCTCCATGAATTTCGTTGTGGTGTTAACCCAGGTATAGATAGGGTGTGACTCCATTCGGGTGTTTGTTGTCCGGTTATGCTCAGTTTTCTCAGTTGTTCTTTTAAGTTTGTGTGTTTGCACGGAGTTCCTTCATTTGTTGTATCCAATGGAGGCACCCTGTTCGCTTGCCGACTTTGGCAGAAGCTTCAGAAAGCCTTAGGTACTGGTTGAGCTTTAGCTCCGCTTTTCCATCTGTGGGATGATGGTCTGTTGAGCGGACTATACAGACTCTGGAGGTTATGCTTGTGCGTACGTACTTGGTGTTTGTTGGCTGTTTGGATCGTCACTTGCCATTGTTAGGGTTCTCCTTCGATAGCTGTTATCATGAGACATTCCAATTGGCAACCTTTAGGTTTCGTCTGTTAGGTCGTGTCGATCTCCAGTCTGTTTTTCTGACTCTGCGTGAGTAGGATATTTGGACCCCAGCTAGTTTAGAGACTTCGGAGATGATCCAGTTGGTTCAGGTCAGGATGAGGGCAGCGCAGTGCAGACAGAAGTCTTATGCTGACCGTGGTGGTCGCAGACTTGAGTTCGCAGTGGGAGATCATGTATTCCTACGGATTTTCCGATAAATGACGTGTTGAGTTTTGGGAGGCTTATCCCAGGATTGTAGGTCCTTTTTGAGATCCTTAAAGCGAGTTTGTTCCGTTGCCTATAGTTTGGCACTTCCGCCCAGATTATTGAGTATTCACCCTGTATTCCTTGTGTCAATACTTTGCAAATACCTTCATGACCATTCTCACATGATTTAGCATCAGACCATTTAGTTTGGACGCGATCTTTTCGTTCACCGGCAGCCATTTGTGTTAGTGGCTCGGCAGGTGGAGAAACTTCGGTCAAGGTCCTTGCCATCTGTGGAGGTTCCTTTGGCGTATCCGTATAGTGAGGTGATCACTTGGGAAGCTGCGAGCGAGATTTGGGAATTTTGTACTCATCTCTTTGAAGGTACGCTTAATGAGAATTTTAAATTCGGGGACGAATTTTTATAAAGGGGGGAGATTGTAACGCCTTAGATTTCGGTTAGTGTTAGTTTAGACGTTATGCGGGTTTACTGTAAAAAGTTTACCAATTCGGGTTCCTCACATTTTATAACATTTAATTAATAATTTATTATTATTTGTTATAGGCATGCACGCACATGTGCACGTAAATGTGATGGTTTGTTTGTGCTAAATCTAGTTTAGCAACCATGACACTTAACCCTAATCCAATCCTTTGTTTTAATCTATTCTTGCTTTAACCTTAACCTTAATCCTTTTGTTAATTGTTTGTGAGAGAGGGGTATTTCTTATGGAGAGAGGAGGTGGTATGATGAGCTAGTATGAATGCATTGATGGTGCATTAATGCAATGGTGCACTGACCTCTTACTCTCACCTCTCGCTTTCCCTTTATCTTTTCCTTCTCTCTTTCTCTCACACTCATTTCCTTTTCATTTTTCTCATCCCTCTCTCATATCCAACTGAACACTTGCTTTCCCTACACAAAACTTCATCAAATCCTTCATCCAAACTCACAAAAATCATACCTTTTGCTTGGATTTGCCTTTTGGATGCCTTGGAGCTTGGAATGCTTGGATCTTTGAGTTCTTTTGGTTAGGTAATGATCCCTATCTGTTCTTTAAGGTGTTCTAGTGTTGTGTAGACTTGTAGTTTCAGTTTAGATAGCGTAAAGTTATGTTTTTGTGCAAATATCGTATTTTTAGTGTCGATTTATGATATTTGTGACCTGCTGTGACCCCAAGAATATACTAGAAAACCAAACAATGTAATTGTGTTGTACCTGAGACCATAGGCCTTCACCTCAAGCGCGAACCACCTGCTCGGACCACGGCCGGCGACACGAAGGATTTTTCCGGCGAGCTCGGATTTTAGGTGGTGTTGGGGTGTGGGTTTTTGTGGGTAGGTGTCTTCTTTGCTTTAGGTGTGTTTGGTTCTGTTTGATTGTTAAGTTTTCTCAGTATACAAAATCTGGGATCACATAGCTAGTTTCTTGTGTTACGACTACGCGCAATACGTTATCCGACACGGTCCGTGCACTTTGTGCTGGTTTTTATCTTGAGTTGGTTTCGTAGTGTTGCTACGCACGTTAGCCACTAAACGAACACTTGGGAGTATATTTGGAGTTGGTGTGTCGGTAAAACGTAGTTTGTACATGTTTTTGGTCGTTTGCTAATATACACTTGTGTTATCTTTTTGTTGTATTTGGTTCGCAGGTGAGGACTTCGGACGCTGCGAAGAAATGGAAGCGGGTGGTTGGCTTTACTTAGCCAGGACAGTTGGTGAGTAGATTTAACATCTACGGAGGAATCGCCCACATGGCGTTATGCGTCTGGGCTAGAGATGTTATGTTGTTGTCGCATATTCTATTTCATATATAGAATTGCGCATACACATTATTGTTTTGTTATGGTTGTGCTTGGACTAGTACCCTTAGGACACTGCACTATTATTGACGGCTCATGTTGCACGAGCACTGATTGTATGCCACACACCGCGTCAATAATTGCCATACCACGCATAACACACATACCTATATGATATGGTTTGGTTAGGGACATTGAGATATTGATTCATATTTCTTTATACATATCTGACATATAGCAAACCTGTATACCTACATGCTTGCACATATGCATTGACATGCTTACATGCTAGTTAGCTATATACCTATAAGGTATTGTACCACTAGCGATAGGTACATACGCACATATCAGACATAGCTGCTGGTACATCTTGCATATATACTTCACTTATACCTGGATGGTATATATTACATCATTATTGATAGGTAGTTACATATACCTTGCTATACCTTCGTGATTATACATATCTGGCTATAGCTACATGTTCACCTTTATTTGATGTTTTATGGATTTGGAGAAATTTGGAACCGCAGGATTTATACTTTAACTTGTTGAAGTTAAATAGCGGCTTTTTCTTTATATGCTTTCATTACAGATTTATGTTGCATATATTATACTCATGGATTTTCACATTGAGATATGGATTTTTCATGATGTTTTCTGGATTTGGGGACCGTGGTATTTTCATGAAATTATGCATTATTTGAAAAACCCGGTTTTCCTTGATATGATATTTCTGCATCCACCATGAGTTTTATTGGTTCGAATATATATACCCTATGCGAGGAGTCGAGGCCGCGTGCGGGACATGGTGGGGCCCGGAAGTACCCCGGGGCAAGACTGTCGACGGTACATGCCGATGCGCCTGGCAGGGGAACCATACCTACCGGTGATAGTACCTTTGTACTCGACGTATATCTGGGGGATATCGATAGAGGTTATGTACGCACATACCTTGCAGATTACTGGTGGTGCTTACCCAGGTTCATAAGATGTACGTACATGACACGAGAGGGCCAGACCCAGGTGGTGGCGCCTCAGATTTGAGTATTTTATGTCGATGTTAGACACTTGTTTTCATGATGTTTTCGAGTGTAGATGTAGGACACTCCGGTTTCAAGAGACATACTCGATATTGGATACCGGTTATATTAGTCTTACTTATGTAAGACTACGGTAGCGCCCCGACCGTCTTTCCGAGGCCAAAATGCGGAAACGAAAATTTTTCTTAACTTGAAAACCGGCGCTATCGTCTGCTTAAAACCCGGATCGAACCATTATCCTACTACTAGCAAACTAGAGAAGGGATAGAAAGCTATGCCGATCGATCTATGTCCTTCGGTCTTCGGCCACCATCCCAAGCTCCTCACGGCATCTCCAGTCTCGATCTCCTCGTCGGAAAGGGCACCACATCTACGAGTCATTTTACGGGCTCCCGCTTCATCCAAAGCAACTCGGGCACGAAGTGTGCCGGCCGACGTGTCCAAGGGGTTGTAGAGAATGTTTGTGATCACTTTGTCTCTTGCATCCATTGATTTGGATGGATGTTAGAGGTGTTGCTATTAATGGAGATTTGAGCTAGAGAAGAAAGAGGATGAAGAAGTTTCCTCTCACTTTTCCTTTTGTGATATGTGTGATCAAATGAAAGAGTGAGAAACAATAATATGAGAGCTCACCCTACTCATGGCAACCCCCCCTCTCTCTTCTCATCATATGAACATAAATCAATCATATAATGTGACATTTACACACTAAAAGAGACCATGAGTCACCATGTATGTCTATGTCACATTAAATGCATGTCATGATGAATTCTAGCTCATTATTTCCAAATGCAAACATTAATCCAAATGTTTGCCACAACAAAAAAATACGGCAACATCTAAAGTAAAATCGTGACGGATCACAAGGATACCCCTCACCTGTATATACATACCTGCACCCGCATTCCGACTGAATGCGAATACGATGAGACTAAAACAATCCAACAAATCTAATACTAGGATCCGACTTAAACCAAAGCCCACTAGTATGATCCGTCCGATCATGATGCGTGCATTACTGCACATATATGATCGGACCCTGCCATATATCATACGGCCTCTACAACGTTTCGCCCAAAACTTGAGAAACTGTCTGTGGGGGACTCTAAAGACTCGTCAATACACTGGCTGTGGATTTAACCACTAGCACATCAGAGGTATTAGCCGTACGTAACGGGCTACCAGGTATTGACCAAAAGGGAGGTCGATGAGCGAACTCATCCTGATACCCTACTGAGCCTGTCAGTGATAATATCCGTACAGTCTAGTCCGTTCGTCTATGAGTATCGCATGGCGGGCCTAGGGGGTTGGTAAAAGTCAGACCCCCAAAAGCAGTACAAGTCGTGTCGGAGTGTAGCCCAGAACACCCTAAGATACTACTGGAATACCTACCAGTAAATCTCCTGCTTCGGCCGAGGGCTTTGTATAATGGCTCTCCTAGACACAGACCTCACCCCCAATACCGGGAGAGACGAACCCCTGCCGATCCGCTCACTGCCTCCATATGGCTCGGGACTGTATCCAACTAAAACCTGTTTGCACGACTCCTTTCAGCCGCGGTAGGGTATTAATCAAAGCACAGTGGGAACTCACACGAGACAAATGACGATCTCAGGTCGATGAACTAACCTGTACACATGTCATAAGGGAACTGCTATCTGACGTCAGGTATAATACCAACTAGCATGTTCCTGGCGAGTCTTGTCCGGTGTACTCATAACCTAATGAGCACCTGTATACATCTTAGGTGAACCAATTGACACCAGTGGCTTGTGAGACCGGCCACCGCCCCTCGTCGGGGTCTCGACTGTATACACTAGTCTACTAATGGAGTATCGAAAACTCCCACGACTAGGGACCTCTTAAGGATGTGCTTATAGACCCCAGCTCCAACGTATATGATCGCCATCATACTGCTGGCAGTCAAGCAAGAATCCTAAGGGCTCTATCAATGTGTAATAGTGACCTGCAAGGTCACCTAAAGCAGTACACGATGATAAAGATAAACCAGATAGCATACTATCATCTTGAGTAAGACTGTCCTACCGGTACAAGTCCTCCCTCAATCATTGCAATCACGTGCCTGTGATCCAATAATTGACTCTGAGGGCACTATATCCAACAATCTCCTACTTGCATTCAAGGCTAATTATTGTGATGTCGCATACTCACAGCCCGTGTGATACCGAGCACCAACCTCTTCTACTAATCAGTTTCACAAAACCCGTTTGCGAAACTATTGCGTTCGAGGAATACCCTCAGTTAGTGGATCCACCCTGATGTTTCTTTCTATGTCTCTCTCTATCTCAAGTTCGCGGAGAAAGCCATCTCCCGAAATGAGGAATACCTGTCTTAGAATATGTCTGGATATCTGATGGTACCTAGTTCATAAATGAACTCCAAATCCAAACTTCTTAGACTGTATCGTCGACTGAATTTAATCAGTATCCTGCGTCAAGCCTCCCTCAGTGGTTGTTTGGATCACCTGTCCAAAACACTGCCCCTCGTCAGAGGGAAAACTATAACTCTGACAGCCACTCTATCATCCAGGTAACCTTGGAAGCTTGGAATGATAACTGTCTCCCGAAGGAGGATGCCGTTATCATATCCCTAGAACATCCACTTATGTTCTAAAACTGCTTCCGAATGTTTCTCCAGGATTGGATCAATATCAACTTATTGCGTCTACTGCAAAAATAACATCTAGTGTGGTACTTGACATCTCATGATTGACTCAATTGCCTAAGCAAGTGAGCTGCCAATCATGCACATCCCTCTCCCCTTTAGTCTGTAAGACACCTTTAGAGAGGGTGACTCCATCACCTGCAAGTACACTACCGTGCCAGGAGTCATCCATTCTAAAACCTTTAGAATGCTGTCTAAGTACCCAGATTGGGAAATTACCCAAATCCAGATCTAAAACCATAGATCTAGTAACCAGAATATATGATATAATATCCATATCCTATATAGAGAAACCACTGTGTGACAACCAAAATATAACCGATCGCAGTGTTGGAATTTCACTTCCTACTCTGTGTATGTCATCCAAATACCAGGACATCACACCATACTACCTGCTTAACAGATCCATCCCCTATTCTGATGAAGTCAAACCTATGACTGTCACATCAAAAATAGATGATCTATCTCCTCTATATCTGCTTTAGTCCATAAATAGACATAAGCTACTTGTCCACTATGCTTCCGCTGCTCCCACTGACTACGACAACCGTCTGGCAGAGTCATATACACGTACACTTCTAAAGCTAGTTGAGAACGACGCTATACTCATACTCCTGCCGAGTCTCATAGCCTGGAACAACAGTAGTGTCAAGTCTGGGTAAACAAGAACCTCCCTGTCACCATTCTTGAGGCTACCAGAGTACCTCTCGGGTGCTTGAGGTTACCTGCCATATCCGTGGAGTGGCTAATGGAATGTCAAACCAGATTGAATCTTTAGGTTCTTATCAAATTTTCAGTAATCGTTTGCGGTTCTGGAATCACTTCCAGTTCTACCGTACTCCCACTACTGTTTTATGAAAAAATCCATTTTTACTAAAACTGTGGCGAGTCAAGAACAATATCACTATTGATCTTCCAGATGGTAGAAAGTCAACCCTCGTCATAGCCCGGGTCAACCGACAAACCGCCATTACAGAAACGTGCCTTCAGTTATCCAGAGTCTGGTTTTAAGCATAAGCCGGACAACTCCCCGTACCTTAACATCGTTAAGATATGAACCGTTCTATATCCAATATTGAAACAGAGGCACTGATTTAATTGGAACCAGATTCAATTCATGCAGCTGTCTCCAGTGCATGTAAGCTAAATGGAAGGAGGCCGATCAGCGTTACTCAACTTAGGAATGCATCCAGATATGAGTAACCTGAACGAGAAACAAGTTTCTCTTAATCATTACTATTAACTGAATACCATACACAAGTATCTACATCTTCGATCACCTTGAAGAATCCCGATACTTGCAACACCTGGTTCTCTACTTCATTCATATACCTATAACTTGTCAAAATTGGACCTTATGTTTCTACGAAACACTTGTCTAAAAACTAGAGAAGTCATAAGTAAACCGAATATAGTACGAGGATCGACCCCTCTGTCCTAATGGACACTGGACAACATACAATACTCTGTATAAGTCCCTTGAGTCTAATAACTTATTCATTGTGTGTCATAGGTTGAAAACTGTACTTATGGTTAAGAAGAATTACACCGCTGTTTAATACTCCTTACCCAACTATCCACTGATATAGTTAAATGTCATAGACATAATTTCAAAAAGTTATATCTCGCTTTATAAAAATAAACGTACAGATATATCAATTTGAAATTGGTGCATAACAACGGATATTCAAAACCAAATATTTGTCGTCCGGTAAACAACCCAGGCGATTTCCTCAAATACCACCAATTTCAACGAATCCGATATAATGAGGATGATCGCCTGATTCCCAATAACTTACTCCCACTCATCATCTGTCAAACCATACAGATGTGAGAATCAAACTTGGTAAATACATACCCTGGAGCAAGGACCAATTGGGAAATCAGTTTTTCTATTAACAATGCACAGTGAAACTGAAACATGTAAATGTTTTGTAGGGGTATCCGGGTATTCCTAGTAATGCCTCTTCCATTATCAGACTCACAACTGTAACCGTATATTTCTTTGCCATCTCTCCAAATCCCTTTATATGTCTTTAGTCATTACCTTCTGTACACCCTCTTAGGCTAAATGGTTTTCTTCCTTCCCTACCGTTCGGCACCAGCCTATGGTTTGGAAGAAGACTATCCAATAAGCATAATGGGTGTACTTCCCTAATCCTAGGAGTACTCGTAACCTAAGAGAAGGTGAAGATAAAAGACAACTGAATAAACCTTATTCCTATTTCTCCTGAACCAGAATCCATCCCCAAACCGGAACAAGTCCCTTCGAGTTCGTATATAACCATACAATGGAGTATTCAATAAACTGTAGATCTTCGTAGAGATACGGGGTGTTCCGGAGAAATACAAAGGTGAAGAAGGAGTGGCGATGAAATACTTTGTTTGGTCGTGAATAGCGGTCGCAATTTACTTTGCCTTCTTACTAATCCCTTTATTTGTCTTAACTTATTACCTTCTGTACACCATCGTTAGGCTAAATGGTTTTCTTCATTCCCTACCGTTCAGCACCTGCCTATGGTTTGGATGAATGCCATCCAATAAGCATAATAGGTGTACTGTCCTAATCCAAGGAACACTCGCAACTTGAGAGAAGGTAAAAGGAAAAGACAACCGAATAGTCTTATTCGTTTTCTCCAGAACCGGAAACCATCCTCAAATAAGTTCCTTCAAGTTCATATATAACCATACGATGGTTTTATCCAATGGAATTGGATGTTCGTAGTGATACGAGGTGTTCTAGAGAAAAGGGTAAAAGTAGGAGTGGCAATGAGGTATGCAACCCAGACAATCCAAAAGCCAGTATTTTAAGAAGGTTCGGTTAACTTGGTCACTGAGTCGTAGTCAAGGATCGGGTCATGGTCGCTGCCAAAGAGAGAGAGAAAAGAAACACTCTGCGTGCACTCTAACCTAGATCAGAATGGTTATCAATTTATCTAATCAGGAAACCTCCCACTGTAACCTCAAATTCTCCTCCAAACCTGAAAGAAGAATTAGTCGGGATCACCCGAGGAGTAAACCAACTCATCAGTGGGAATCGGGATCCAACTATCATCGTATGATAACTTGACGGAATCCACTCAAGTCACCACACTCCAGAAGGTATGCGCATGCCTGGCAAGTTTCAGTTTCTTTAGAAACTCCCGATGTGTGTTTTTACCCCTAGGACCCAAGTGACATTGACGGAGTCAACAAATCAAAGAGTCCTAGTCAAGTTCAACCCGTTATTATCTGGATTGCATTAAACCCACCCGTACGTGCCATTGACGGAGTCAACAAGGCTGCACGACTGTCCTAACCAATCCCATATCCATGCTACAAACAAGCACCACTTAGCTACCATACACTACGCCTTGACGGAGTCAACAAACGCAGAACGAATACTAAATAATACCCGTAAGAAATGATGGAGGGCTATGGCTGGTTTTTGTCGAAAAACCTTTAACGTAATGAACTTGATATCGTTGAAAGAACTGCACAGCTTTTTATAAAAATATAGTGATGAAAACCTTTGCTAAAGAGATCACTCCCGGTGAAGGGATCTCGGCTCTTTCCACGTAGAATGAGGTGCAGGATATTCCAAATAAATACCACAATGCAAAGCAAAAAAAAGGCAATCGGCTATAGTGAAGTTATTACCCTGACGCAAACTTCTATCCAAGCGGTCACTCCCAGTGAAGGGATCTCGGCCCTTGCCTCGTCGACCGAGGTGCTTGATATTCATAACCGAATATTACTGTGCAAAACAAAAGAGAACGTCCTTGCAATAACAGCTTTTTGAAAAATGTTCCAACAACATCAGAATAGGTTTGTTTAGCTTGCATTGATCCGAATCAATGCAATCTCATCAATTGATCACACCAATAAAGAACAAAAATACGATGTACGTATATGCCATCCGCATTCGCCACTGGGTCCCGTCATCACCCATTAGGTTACTTAACTAACGACAGAGCGGGGACTGGACTAGCGCGGGTGTATAACATATACAACATCTACTAGTATATATATCAATATATAATATTCGCTCAAGGCGTGATAAAATGTAACATCACAGAAATGTAATAAGCATCACAGAACAATACAGATAATCTGGGATCCCCGGGTTTCATAGAGCCGCTACTGAAACCCGACGTTCCCCTGGTCGTGTGGATAGCCTGTGCAATGAAATCCTAGACCCTTACGGGCGCGGCAAGTTACCCGCCAAAACCTGAAGCGAGGCAGGCCCCTTCAACAACGTGAATGGACCACCCAGCACTTCACGGAATCCGGTAACTTGAGCACCCCTTCTTGGGTCAACCTATACCCCCTACGAGTGCTGCGAATAGCCCGCTAATTCTAGAGTAATGCCCCCTCCGTATCAAAACCATGAGATGCGGGCCCGTTGCCCTCTAGAACCCGGCTATCTGTGCACCCCACCGCGGGGTAATCCTAGTACATAAAGTAAAATATACAACGGGTACATCGACCTCAACCCGGTCGTGCCCCAAAAGAATAATATACAAACAGGCAGTGACGGCAGTCCACATGTCGGACACTCGCCCCGCAATATCAAATGAACAAATACAACCAAACTGTACTACCATTGCATCCAGGCTATCCACCACGACAAATCCGCAACATCACAGCACAACACAGAACATCAACGTGAATGTCACGTTCGCAAATCCATCTAAAAGGGCTATAGCAATTTGACAGGATTTACCGATCAAATGACATTCACGGTCGCAGATATAATGTAAATACTGTGAGCTAACATATTCAAATTTTCGATCGACAAAATTTCTCGAAGTGGGCCCCAAGCACAATACCCAGTACTCAAACAAATCTGGGCCCAAAATAAAAATACCAGAAACCACAATTCCAAGACACAGAGAACTGCTGAAAGTTTGGTGCACTGATGCTACTGTAAGGCGGCGGAACCGCGGCCAAAACGGGGTTACGGCCGCGGTTCCGCGGCGCTACAGTGCCCACAGTGAACCAAAATTTCTCAGTTTTCTTAGAAACGCATGCAAAGATTTCTGCAATACACCAAATAACTTTTTGAGCTCAAAAAAATTTCGACAGTTCTAACATAGTAGAATAATTACTTATGTAGTTTTGCTAGCTTGTTGTGGATCTTAAGTTATTATCTTTGTTGCATGCTTAAAAAAATATTTTTTGTATATTCCGCCTCTCTACAAACACTTTAGAGCGTGCAACTTAAACTTACATACTTCGCATGCATTTGTAGAGTTTTGCAAGTCATAGGGGATTGTGCTCCATCACACTACTCCGGAAGACGGCCTTGTTGGATATGTATGCCCTAGAAGCCTTTATTACATAGGATGGTAGGGGTATGTATGAACAGGACAATCTTGCACAATATGATAGTATGCTATTTGTAAGTAGACAGGGGTTAGGGTCGTGACAATCATGGCCGCGGCGGAATTTGAAACACACCAATTTTAGAAAGCATAACCCCAATCCATCACCATGATCATCAAATACCATACAATGTGCAAACAAAAAAGAGTAGAGAGGTGCTACAACCTCTGTAGC
Organism: Agapanthus africanus; assembly: GCA_030015575.1. Taxonomy (NCBI): domain Eukaryota; kingdom Viridiplantae; phylum Streptophyta; class Magnoliopsida; order Asparagales; family Amaryllidaceae; genus Agapanthus; species Agapanthus africanus. Next base: position 249,278,427 of record CM057347.1, on the reverse strand, counting down.
ATATTTGGCTAATCATGAAAGACCTCGTCTAGACTTTGTGATCTCCCGGACCCATCTAAACGCCGTCTGCCTCACCGTAGATGATTCACGTTGAATGCGGGATACCCGAGCTCCAACTCCGTCACCGGGCGGAGAAACTTCCTCTAGAGGCTTGCTAGGCGTAGAGGAAGACGATATGAACGATGAATACTCTCTCTTTTTGTCACTCCCTCACAATGGCTATACTTTCCATTAACATAGAGAGCAAAAGCTCTAGAAGGAGGAAAAAGAAGATGTTTGATGGCTTGAAAAATAATGAATTAAGTTAATTCCTTTTTTTCCACCCATGTCATGACATGAGTCACTATCTCACTCTCTCTCTCATGTGAGTGTCACACACACAAGAGAGAGGGTGGGCCCCACAATTTATTAAGTATAACAAATACATATACATTAATATATATAAAGATATATATACATTTAAATACATACATACATACATGCATGCATATATATATATTTGTATATTTATTTACACATAATATAAAATGGTGGGAATTAATATATATATATCATATATATATTAAATAAGTATTAGTACATGTATCGCATACACGTACACATCATGTATCATATACACGAAATGCCATCAATATCTTCTCGGTATCATATACTTTAGATCGTGCGTTTATTATATACACTATACTAGAAACCACATCATCAATATGGTTATCAAGTCAACACTTAACTTGATATTCCGGCTTTTAAACCGGCTAGTATAACTGTCGTTCGATTAAACGCGTATATCCAATATACATATTTAATCGAACTCATGCACGTATCTGAATACGCACGTCACATCGTGTTTTTCCCAGGCAGACACTTTCGTTGCGGGACTCTAAAGACCTGTCAATACGCTGGCAGTAGGTTATACAGGATCGCATCCGATTGAATCTGAAACATTTTCAGTTTCAACCCCTTTTCGGGTTAACCCACAAGCTCGTCTGCGGCACTAACTGTACGTAATGGCACCCAGATATGAGCAAGTTAAAGGTAGGTCGACGAGCGAACTCATCCGGACCCGACAAAGTCTATAAGTGACAGTCACAGTACAGTCCGGTCTCTTCATCAAAGAGTATCGCATACTAGGTCTGGGGTTGGAATCTGTCAGACCCCCAATAACCTGAGAAGTCGTGATGACAGAGGACTCATAACCAAATAGATACAACTGGTAACACTTACCAGTTTTTCTCTACTGCCATGGCCATTGACTTTTGGTTATAGTCGTTTCCTACACAGTGTGATATCGAGTCCCAATATAGGGAGTGATGAATTCTCTCGACCGCTCACTGCCTCCATGTGCTTCGGGATTATTCCCAAGTAAAACCTGTTTGCACAACTCAGTAGAGCCGTGGTAGGGTAGGAATCTAAGTACAGTGGGAACACACACAAGACACTGTGGCGATTTCAGGTCTAGGGACTACCCTGTACTCATGTCACCAGAGAACTGCTATCTGACATTAGTATAATACCATCTAGGAGTTCTTGGCGAGTTCGTCCAGTGTATCTCATCCAGTAAGCACTTGTATACCATCATCTGTGTCAAACACCAACGGCTATGGGATCAGCCATCGCCATGTACAAGGTCATGAAACGTATACACAAATCTAAACTGGAGTATCGATACCGTGTCACGATACTCCTATGACTAGGGACATTTAAGGATGTTCTTATAAACTACCAGGCCCCACCAGTATGATCCATATCATAATCCTGATAGTCAAGCAAAGATCCTATAGGCTTTATCGCATGTATTAGCGATACATGATAACTAGTAGTACGTATACATATGACAGATAAAGACAAACCAGATAGCATACTATCATCTCGAGTAAGATTGTTCTCCGTATAGGTCCTCATGAATTCAATAATTGCATTCCAATAATTACGATAATTGCCTTGAGGGCACCTATATCCAATAATCTCCTACTTGCACTCAAGTCCGATTATTGTGGTATTGCATACACACATCTCATGTGCTACTGCATAGCCAACTTCTATACTAACAATTTCGCAAATTGTGTTCGAGAAATAGCATCAGTGAGTGGATCCTCTATAATGTTTCTTATTACATCTCTCTGAATCTCAATTTCACAGAGACCAACTATCTTCCGAAATAAGCAATACTTAACTTAGAAAATTGTTTGGATAGCTGAAGGGACCTTGAACGTATTTATCCAAACAAATACTTAGGATGTATTCTCTGCTGATTCACAATCAGCATCAAGCGCCGCGACTACCCCAGAATCCCTATACCAGGATAGACGAATCCCCAACAACCACTCGCTGTCTCCATGTGGCTCGGGATTGTACCCAACTAAAACCTGTTTGCACGACTCAGTAGAGCCGTGGTAGGGTAGTAATCAAAATACAGTGGGAACTCACACGAGACAAAATGACGATCTCAGGTCTGAAGACTAACCTGTACTCATGCCACTTGAGAACCGCTCTCTGACGATAGGTATAATACCATATAGAAGTTCTCGGCAAGTCCGTCCAGTGTACTCACCCCGAGTAAGCACCTGTATACGATCTTATGTGCGAAAGACCAATGGCTATAGGACCAACCATCGCCCCTCGTCAGGGTGTAGAAACGTATACACTAGTCTACTCTGGAATATCGATGCCCAGTCTCGATACTTCTTCGACTAGGGATCTTTTAAGGTTGTGCTTATCGACTATCCTGCTCCCACAAGTATGATCCCTATCACAACGCAGGTAGTCAAGCAATGATCCTACGAGCTTTATCAACGTGTATAAATGATATGTAATAGCAAGTAAAACATATGCACATGTTAAGATAAAGACAAACCAAAATAGCATACTATCATATTGAGCAAGATTGTCCTGTATATACATATGTCCAAGCATCCACATGTATACATATACAATAATAGCCTCTAAAGCATACATATCCAACAGTTTTTGTTGATGAAGTGCCTATATATACTAGAACAGAGTGCAAGCTTGAGGCCATAGTTTTATCACACTTCATACCATTTTTCATTCTACAATTTTGTAATCTTGTTCTAGTTCTTTGTACATAGTAGATTGGTCTAGTTGAGTTCTTTGCTTTTATCTAATCATGCAACCTCTTAATTGAGATTGCAAGGTTCGATTTTAGTATTTTGAATTCATTATATTGTATTTGTATTGAACTTAATGAAGTTTTCAATTTGATGTACTTTTGTTCTTAGTATCTCCTTGACTTTACTTTCTTACAATTTCATTTCTTGCACTTTACTTACTTGCAATGTTATTTTATTTGATCTCTTCTCTCTTTTTTTAATGTTTGTGATGGATAGTGAGTAGTGATCTTGTTAGGAATGAGAATGGTTGTTTAAAGTTAAGATTTTCTTTACTCATTTCCTTTGTCCAAAACTTACCAATTGAACTCCGCTCAAACCTAACGCAAGCGCTCCATTAGGCAACCTATCCTACCAAGATAGCGGTGATTTCTAAACATGACCGGTTGCCTTTGGTTTGGCCGGAGGCGAAAGTTAAGAGACAAGAATGGAAGGACAATTGTAACATTTCAGAAAAATAAAATATTATTTTCGGAATTTAAATAATTAAAAATAATAAATTTTATAGATATTATAAAAAGTATGGGGATTGGTTAAAGGATATGGTATAATTATATACCGATAATTTGGAAAATATTTGAAAAATTAATATAATTATTGATTTTGAAGGTGTTAAGTTGATTTGGATATTTTATAAATATTTATACAATTATTTGTATACGAGTTTATTACTAAACTCGATTAATACTTCACTAATTATGCATTGACCTCGTTTATGACATGCAACATGTAATGTTTTCAACACTTGTGTCATTTTTTTTTTGTTTTGGAAACCATAGCTTCATTTATCATTTTAATTGTTATTGTTTTTGTTTAAAAAGAAAAGATAAAAGAAAAAGAATTTGTGAGATATTTGCATGAAGGGGGGGACATAGAGGTATGGGCTAGGAGCAGGAGAGAGAGGGGGGGGGGGGTTATCTTCACACCATGGCTTATACTCTCTTCACTTCATTCATCTTCATCTTCTCCTCCTCCTTCCTCCACCTCCTCTACCTCTTTGCACTACCCAACAAACCACCACAAAACCTTATACTCTATTCACAAATTTTGTACACAAGCTCCCTTAAAACCCTATGGATCTATCAATTGAAGATTTTGAGCACTTTGGGCAACTCAAGAAATTTCTTAAGTTGCCACATGAGGTATAATCTAGACTTTTAGTTAAGTTATTAGTATTTAGTAAATCCTTTTGTAGTTAGAGATAAACCATATGTTTTGGTGATGTTAGTATTTTCCTAGATGAGGGTTAGTGTCACGACCCAAAAATGGCACGTAATGGCCCTTAAACTACGCAACGTCTACAGGCGTAACGCAATTTAAGTAAGCCGAAAACCCAGCAATCTAAACCATCAAAAGTAGTAAGAAATTAGAAACATTGTTAAAACTTTAGAAATATCAAACCAAATTCTTTAAAGTCCAACTTTTCGTCTTTTAAAATTTGGGCAGCACCTCCTTTGTAAAACAAACCCCCAAAAATGGGTACAACAAAATATAAGTAAAAGCATCTCAAACGGGAGCAAAATCCACGCCTAACGGCGGAAAACAACCACCACAACAGATATACGACGCCGTAGCGAAGAAAGAGACGATATAAATAAAACTGCATAAACGACATCCAAGTCACCCAAAATAAAATACAATATCATCCTCACACCAAGTCTTTAAGTCATACATGAAAATACTAGATGGAGAGTACATGATATAACAAATATACAACAAGCAACATCGGATAGCCGCAAAACCTACCTAAGCAAAACTGCACACTGTCAGGCGAAGCAGTATCCGCAGCAAAAGATGATATAATGGATGAAAATAGCCCTGCCTCTGACTGCCCTGAGGAACACCTGCAAAACACTATAGCACAATGAGGGTGAGTTGCCAACTTGTGAATAGTAAATAACATATGCAGGTAATCACAAGTATGCACGTACAACGTGAATCTAGCATATTCAAGCTGGTAGCAATAAATGGCAATATGTATCCAACAGTCATGTAAGGTACTCTATCAGGTACTACTAATACATGAACATTAAATGGCAATATGTATGCAATAGTCATGTAAGGTACTATATCAGGTACTACTAATACGTGAAGCAATGCATATAAAGTAAATGCGGAGTATGGGATAAAACATGTCATTCCCACGGAATCATGACCTCGTGGTAGGACCAAAATCCATCAAAACAATCCAAATCCCAATTTCCTCAAATCAGCCCCCAAATCGGCTCTCATATCATGTAAGTCTCATATATCCTGAATGTACACCATCAAGTTGTTGGATATAGTGCCCTTAGAGTCAATTATTGGATCACAGGCACATGATTGCAATGATTGAGGGAGGACCTGTACCGGTAGGACAGTCTTACTCAAGATGATAATATGCTATCTGGTTTATCTTTATTATCGTGTACTGCTTTAGGTGACTTTGCAGGTCACTATTACACATTGATAGAGCCCTTAGGATTCTTGCTTGACTTCCAGCAGTATGATGGCGATCATATACGTGGGAGCTGGGGTCTATAAGCACATCCTTAAAAGGTCCCTAGTCGTTGGAGTTTTCGAGACTGGGCATCGATACTCCATTAGTAGACTAGTGTATACAGTCGAGACCCCGACGAGGGGCGGTGGCCGGTCTCACAAGCCACTGGTGTCAGTTGGTTCACCTAAGATGTATACAGGTGCTCATTGGGTTATGAGTACACCGGACAGGACTCGCCGGGAACATGCTAGTTGGTATTATACTTGACGTCAGATAGCAGTTCCTTGGTGACATGTGTACCGGTTAGTTCATCGACCTGAGATCGTCATTTGTCTCGTGTGAGTTCCTACTGTGCTTTGATTACTACCCTACCACGGCTCAAAGGAGTCGTGCAAACAGGTTTTAGTTTGGTACAGTCCCGAGCCATATTGAGGCAGTGAGCGGATCGGCAGGGGTTCGTCTCTCCCAGTATTGGGGGTGAGGTCGCGCCGTGTCTAGGAGAGCCATTACACAAAGCCCTCGGCCGAGGCTGGAGATTTACCGGTAGGTATTCCAGTAGTATCTCAGGGTGTTCTGGGCTACACTCCGACACGACTTGTACCGCTTTTGGAGGTCTGACTTTTTCCAACCCCCTAGGCCCGCCTTGCGATACTCATAGACGAATAGACCGGACTGTACGGATATTGTCATTGACAGGTTCAGTAGGGTGTCAGGATGAGTTAGCTGATCGACCTCCCTTTTGGTCAATACCTGGTAGCCCGTTACGTATGGCTAATACCTCTGACGTGCTAGTGGTTAAATCCACAGCCGGTGTATTGACGAGTCTTTAGAGTCCCCCACAGACAATTTCTCAAGTTTCGGGCGAAACGTTGTAGAGGCCGTATAATAAATGGCAGGGTCCGATGATATACGAGCAGTAGTGCATGCATCATGATCGGACGGATCATACTAGTGGGCTTTGGTTTAAGCTGGATCCTAGTATTAGATTTGTTGGATTACTTTAGTCTCATCGCATTCACATTCAGTCGGAATGCGGGTGCAGGTATGTATATACTGGTGAGGGGTATCCTTGTAATCCATCACGAGTTTACTTTAGATGTTGCCGTATCTTTTTGTGGCAAACATTTGGATTAATGTTTGCATTTGGAAATAATGAGCTAGAATTCATCATGACATGCATTTAATGTGACATAGACATACATGGTGACTCATGGTCTCTTTTAGTGTGTAAATGTCACATTATATGATTGATTTATGTTCATATGATGAGAAGAGAGAGAAGGGCTGCCATGAGTGGTGTGAGCTCTCATATTATTGTTTCTCACTCTCTCATTTGATCACACATATCATAAAAGGAAAAGAGAGAGGAAACTTCTTCTTCTTCCTCTTTCTTCTCTAGCTCAAATCTCCATTGATGGCAACACCTCTAACCTCCATCCAAATCAATGGATGCAAGAGACAAAGTGATCACAAACATTCTCTACAACACCTTGGACACGTCGGCTAGCACACTTCGTGCCCGAGTTGCTTCGGATGAAGCGACAGCCCGTAAAAAGACTCGTAGATGTGGTGCCCTTTCCGACGAGGAGATCGAGACCGGAGATGCCGTGAGGAGCTTGGGATGGTGGCCAAAGACCGAAGGACACGGATCGATCGGTATATCTTTCTATCCCTTCTCTAGCTTGCTAGTAGTAGGTTAATGGTTCGAACCAGGTTTTAAGGATACGATAGCGCCGGTTTTCAAGTTAAGAAAAATTTTCGTTTCCGCATTTTGGCCTCGGAAAGACGGCCGGGGCGCTACCGTAGTCTTACATGGTATCAGAGCCACGCCATTAACCTTTACTAGCTTGCTCTAACGTATTTAGAACATCGATCGAACAAAAATTCCGAAACCGCGATTCCAAATTTATCAGTTTGTCATACCTATCAGATTCATGTCCTTTGGGTCTTGATTTCTCTTCTTAAACTCCTTTTGGGGTCCTTGATATAGCTTGGTTGTCGGTCTCCTGGATCCTAAATGATCCACCCAAAGGTTCTAGGTTCAAGCTTCAACTTTCAAAAGAAAGTAACTAAATAAGCTAGTTTGCTAATCTAGCTAGTTTAGATTGTGTGGAGATGATTAAGTGGAAAACTTTTCTATCTCAAGACCCTTGGTTGTCAACACATGGGAATGGTAGGGTTGAGGAAGAAGAAGGCAAGAAAAAAGAGAGTAGTAACCATGGAAAGAATGAGAATATGAAGAATGGCTCTTACAAAAATCAAGCATTTTTCTTGTTCATAAAAAACTAGCCATACTTCAATAGTGTTCTCAATAAATGCTCAAGCCCTACTATCTTTAAACCTTATTTTTCTATTTATTAATACATAGAAAATACACATTATGAGGTGTCCCTTTCTAGAAGGTATTTTATATAAATACAAAATACTTTCTACCGTATATACATACCCGTATTCGTATCAAAATACGAATGCCCAAGAGATAGAATAATACCACTAAAATAATACTAGCATTAAATCAATATCTGGTTTAATGAACCGGCTTAATCCTAAACCCGCTAGCATTAAAATACGCCCGATTAAATTCCGCGCAACTAATACACGTAATCAATCGAAACCCTGCACGTATAAACATACGGCCTCCACATCATTTTGCCTAAACCGGAGAAACTTTTTGTGTGGGACTCTAAAGACTTGACAGTATGCTGGCAGTGGGTTTAACCACAAGCGTTTCAACGGTACTAGCTGTACGTAACGACTATCCAGGTACCTGTCGAAAAGAAGGATGACGTGCAAACTCATATGAACCCCTACTGAGCCTAACCATGACAATATCTGTACAGTCTGGTCTGTTTGTCTGAGAGTACTATAAGTCGATGTCACGCACCCCATAGGTTCGCGGGGAGGCGGAATACGCAAAAAACAATTTTTACGGGCTTCGCAACACCGACTTGAACTCCAGGATCGATACTAAACCGTAACTAGCTAAACTACCATGAGGTTTAACTACTATGAAGAAATTTATACCTCCTAATATCAAGTCCATCAGGTCTTCTTGTTCTCCTCCTCCTCGACTTAAGCTCCTCGAAGTGTACGGATCGCACTTGCTAGGTCGGCCTTCTCGAGTCAAAGACGATCCACCCGAGAGTCTATAGTTCGAGCTCCAACCTCAATACCGAGGTAACTAGGGTACCTAGTTCGCTAATCTAAGTATCCTAAAGGATGTAGAGAGTGATGATGGATTGATTTGTCTAAAAATACCCTAGGTTTCTCAACACATGAGACTTTTAGGGTTTGAGGAAAAAGAAGAGAGCTTGGAGGAGAGAGAGTGTGCAAGATCATTATGAAATGAACATAGCTAAGTCTTGTGATGAATGAAGTATACAATAATTCACAAATGGAAATATCAAGCATGCTTCAATAGTCACTAGATGAGTCACCCCAAGTAGCCATGCTTCATTTAATGAAAAACCACACCCCATACCTCCACCTCATTAACCATTTAATCTAAATGGTTATACAAGAAATGAGGTGTCTTCTTCTAGAAGCACTCTTGAGTAAATTACAAGAATACCACACACCGTATATACATACACGTATCCGTATTCCAAAAATTACGAGAACAAAGAGACGAAAATAATCCACGAGTATAATACTAGGAACTGGCTTAAACCAAAGCCCACTAGTATTATTCGCCCGAATCATGATCCGTGCATAAGTACACGTATATGATCAAAACCTGCCGGAAAACCATACGGCCTCTATATCATTTCGCCCAAAGCAGGGAAACCCTCTGTGTGGGACTCTAAAGTCTCGACAGTACGGTAGAAGTGGGTTTAACCACAAGCACGTCAGCGGTACTAGATGCACGTAACGGCTACCTAGGTATCTGTTGATAAGAAGGCCGATGAGAAAACTCATCCGAACTCCTACTGAGCCTATCTGTGACACTCTTCGTACAGTCCGGTCTGTTCGTCTAAGAGTATCACATATCGGGCCTGGGGGGCAATAACCGTCAGACCCCTAATAGCGCAATAAGTCGTGCCGGAGCAGAGCCCAAAACACCCTGAGAAACTACTGGAGTACCCATCAGTAAATCTCGCTTTCCCTGGCCAAGGACTTTGTGTAATGGCTTTCCGAACACAGGGAGATATCAACCCAATACCGGGAGAGACGAATCCTATCTAACCGCTACTACCTCCAAGTGCTTCAGAACTGCACCCAACTATTACATGTTTGCACGAATCCTTTGATCCCTAGTAGGGTAGTAATCTAAGAACAGTAGGAACACACTCGAGGCGAAGTAGCGATGTCAAGTCAACGGGCTAAGCTGTACTCATGTCACCTGGGAACTACTACCTGACGATAGGTATAGTACCAACTAGCAGTTCCCTACGAGTCATGTCTAGTGTACTCATAACCTAATGAGCACCTGCATACTATCTCCAGTATGACGTACTAATGGCCGTGGGAGTTAGTTATATGTATGCCCTAGAGGCCATTACTGTACATACGATGTATATTGTAATGGATGCTTGGACATATATAGGGAGGACTTTCTTGCTCGACATGATAGTATGCTATCTGGTTGTACTTTATCTTAACATGTAATGTGGTTTTCTCTATGTTACATGTTGATAAAGCCCTTAGGATATATACTCGACTACTGGGACTATGATGAGATCATACTAGTGGGGCCACAGTAGTTGGCGAGTACATCCTATAACTATTCCTAGTCAAGGGTTTATCGAGACGGGGCATCGATGCACAAGAGTAGACTAGCGTATACACATCTTGACCCATATGATGGGCGATGGATGATCCTATATCCATCGGTGTTTGACATCAAGGATGGTGTACGGGTGCTCAGTAGAGACTGGGTACACTGAACGGACTCACCGAGAACTCCCAGATGGTATTATACCTCACGTCAGATGGCAGTTCTCCGGTGACACTCGTACAGAGTAGTCTGTTGACCCGAGATCGTCATAGAGTCTTGTGTGATTCCCACTGTGCTTTGGTTTTCATCATACCACGTCCGTGAGGGCGTGCAAAAAGGTGGCTTTTCGGTACAGTCCTGAATCACATGGAGGCAATGAGCGATAGGAGGGGATTCGTCTCTCCCGGTATAGGGAGTTGATGTTGTGCTGTGTTCGATTTGCTATAACTGGAAATCCCTGGCCAGGATTGCTGAGATTTACTGGTAAGTGTTATCAGTAGTTTCTCGAACTGTTATAGACCTTATATCGACACGACTTATCAAGCTACTGGGGTCTGACGTTTACCACCCCTAGGCGAGATATGCAACATATCAGACGACGAGACCGGACTGTACGGGAGTGTTACTGATTGGATTCACAGGAGAATGTACAGGTTTACTTGTTGATCTTCTGAGCGCTCAATACCTGGTTAGCTGTTACGTTTAGCTGACCGCTTGCAGCTTGTGGGTGTTTGATATGATCATCACCTATTGCCGGCGTATTGACGATTCTTTAGAGTCCTACACAGAGGTTTCTTGACTCAGGCAAAACGGAGTAGGAGCACATATGTGATATGTGCGGGACCGAGGATAATGCAGTATGTGATACCATATTGGATTCTCGCGATATGAGATATCGGCCGGGTATATGTGATATATCCGGGTCATCGTATTAGTCGGTTTTATGCGATATAGCTGGATTCTCGGATCAAGTGTCGATTCGATAATTTAATGTATAATAATATATATGATATATTAAATTACATTAACTAATATTAGCTCAGTAAAAGATTCTTTTTCTCACTCGGGTAATACAATTATATATATGTGATATATGTTAATTGTATTATTTTATTTTGTTACAATAAATATTATATATGTGATATATAATATTGTAACATGATATGATTACTAATGCAACTTGTTTAGTGGAGTTTAAACATGGTTAGGGTTTGGATTAGGGTTAAGACTTCTAGTAGCTTCTGGAAGCTCTTCTTTTGTCATGGAAAAGATATTATGCTTGATATTTTCAAGTGACTCTCCTTTAACCCAACCCAAACCCTAGCCCTAGTTAAATCTTTACAATGGTTTAGTTAACCATGGTTGCATAATTCATCATTATCATCTTTTCATTATTCATCATAAAGCAATAATTCATTATTCATTCTTCTTCTTCCTCCTTTGCAAAGTTTTCTTGCTTTGATATTTGTGATGAAAGTGAGTGAGAAATAGAAAACAAATGAGAGCAAAAATCCTACTTCATCATCCTCATCTATCCTTGCCATTTAGATGAGGGTGTTCACTTCATTTATTGAGTGTTAATGAAACTTCAAGGTAGATCATCTATGTTATCGAAGATCGGAAGCAAGACTGCATCTTTCTCTTCGTGGAGCCTCTCGAGAGTCCAGAACACGATGATCGCAGCGAAGGGACCTCAACACGAAGCTTAAGAAGTGAAGGACAGGATCTACAAAGGTTGTAATCCCTCTCACTTAGTGTTAAAGTGTTTAACATGTTTGTTTTCGCATAAACTCTAGTTTAAAGATCCGGCTTTGGGCTGTTCGGCACGGCTAATATTTTAATCGGGCATGGTTGATGTCTCGTAGACCCTTGTGCGTGTGCCCACCAACCCTACAGTGGTATCAGAGCCAAGCTAGAGCTTTAGGCGAAGTCTAGACGAAGTTTAAAGTCCGATCGAAACCCGAAACCCGAATTTGGACCCTTCTCTGGACATTTTCTGAAAATGTGATTTTTATGGATTAAAAATACTCAAAAATATCAGCAGGGCATTCTAGTAATTACTGAAAAAAATGAGACATTAATTCCATTATTTAGCTACGGAACCGCGGCCATGACCTACCTTTGGCCGCGGTTCCGCGACCGTACAGTGAGATGTTGCTTTGTTTTTTGCACAGTAATTATCATAGTTACTTTATGATTCTTCTAGGAATTTTTAATTATTCTCATGTGTTGAGTTTTCTTGGTTGTATTGGGGACTCGTTGATTCGATCGGATATTATAACTTTGTTGTTTTTCCGGATAAATTTTAGAAACTGTTAAAAAGTTCGAACGGATATCAATAAATCACTTTTCCCCCTACCGGAAAATTTCCAAGTGTTGGATTTTTCCGTAGTTTAAGGACGTTCTAAGTCATGCAAGTGACGCGGTGGACCCTCTAGAAGACAACACACCTTAACTCGATTATGTGGCCGTCTTGAACTGCCTCTGAACCTTAGAGTTTGTGGCAGTACGGCGTGCCACATGTGAGGCGTTGGCTTGACCCTTCTACGGCTGGACCATTGGTACTGTAGCATGTGATGGATGTTCTTATACTAATTTCAAGTGTTGAGAACTATTTGGGAATCTTGGGTGTTTGATCATTCGATCGGAAAGTTTAATATTTTCTATTTATCTGGAATGTGATACAATATTTGGAATCCACAAATAGTTATGAGATAACTGATTTGAATATTATAAACATAGCAGTTTAGTCTCAGATGATCGGTTGCCACAGAATTTTGATGTGATCAAAAGTCCGTCGCAATCATATAGCGTACGCGGATACTCGCCGGGTAAACTTAATAGACAGCCACGCCCCATATCCCTGACCAAGTGACTGTAGGAGAACCCCGTCGCCAAAAGCATCCGTTCGGGTGCTCGCGGCAGCGGTGTTCCGCCTTAGTGCACTTCGTCGACGGCATCGGGGGTGCGGCCGTCTAGTAAAGTTTGCGACGAGCATTCGATCAGGATGTCGGGAATCTTGTTGAATTGCCCGACTTAATATTGAAAAGAGTTTTCGACAAATGAGACTAAAATGCGGGGTTTATAATTGTTAGGCATGAGATGTCTAAGGAATTCATTTGGTTAGGCATGTGATGTCTAAAGAGGTTGCGGATTCCAATTGCTGTAGTTTTACACTTTCTTTTCTGTGACCGTAAGTATAGTATGTAGTTGTATCGCCGGTTTTTGTTGCTATACATCAACGACAATCGGCGTATGCATACTTACTTACATTGATGACATGTGATGTTATGTGTTGCTGTGATATGTTATATTGGATCATCGTGTTCTGAATAGCCGGGGATTTTATGTGAGATAAGAGTTTTTCTTTTTCATTCATGTAAAATTCATTTGTATGTAATATTCTTTTATTGGGGCACTTCCGGGCTGAGGATGATGTCAACATTGTATATTATTTACTTTTCCACATTAGGTAGACCCAAGGAGGGGAGCACAAGTAACCGGGTTCTAGGGTCCAGTGGGAGACGATCTCGAGGAGTCGAGACCGGGTCTCCTAACCCTAGAATTGGCAGTGTTGCTTGCCGCTCTCGTAGGGGTCTAGGGATGTGGGTTTGGCTATTCATCGTGACCGTGGAATCCGTGTTTTATACAGGCTCGTATTGGAAACACGGACATCCTAGTATATCCAATATTTCATATATGTTCTTCTGCTGCAATGTTCTGTGATGAGATCATATTACTGCCTGAGATGAATGTTTATATTATATATATGAGATATATATTATATATTGTTGATTTCGTTTCAAAAGTGATGCTTGTGAAGCATAATTAAAATGGGACTTCATTAATGAGATTAATGAAATAAAAGAAACCTAAGATGTTGTAGAAACTTGTTTAAAAACTGGTAGATCTAGTTCTTGTTTTCCATAGCGGTGTTCCTTGTAGAACATCCGGCACCTTATTCGATAAGGAAAGAGCCGAGATCCCTTCACCGGGAGTGACCTCTTTAGTGAAACTAGCAGATGCTACAAACTCGGTTTGTCTTTTGATTGCTTCTATAGGTCTTGCTTTGTACAGTGGTATATATGATATATCCTGCACCTTATTCAATGAGGAAAGAGCCGACGATCCCTTCACCGGGAGTGACCTCTTTAGCGAAACTAGAAAAGCCTCAAAAAAATTCCATTTAAAATCACTCGATTCTACAACGATATCAAGTTCATTACGGTCATGGTTTTATTAAAAACCTGTGTAGCCCTTCGTCATTTCAGATAAATACTACTTAGTATTCGTACTGCGGTAGTTTGGCATGCGTCAAGGCGTAGTGTACGGTAGCTAACTAGTGCTTATCTGCTAGCATACGATGCGATTGGATTAGGGTATTCGTACGGCGTTGTTTGGCATGCGTCAATGGTCGTGCGGGTGGGTTTAATTCAATCAAGAAATGTACGGGTTGAACTTGACTAGCGGACTATGGGTTGTTTGGCATGCGTCAAGGTCATAGCACGCTAGGGGTAAAATAAAATTGGGAATTACAAGTGTAGAAATTTGCTATGAGATTGCATACCTTCTATGAGATAAATGGATCCCGATACCCGCTGCGAGTAAGAGTTACTCCTGGGAGAGTTTTACACATTACAATTGGCCGATCAAGTAGGTGTCTAGAAAGGTGCCAACGGTGTTACGCCCCTGGGAAAACGAGGTTTAATTTAATTAGGTTCGTGCGAAAGCACGAGGAACCTCCCTCAAAGTACCAGCACTGGCCTGGCTGAATGATTGGCGAACTTATAGCGTGTAATTAATCCCGGCTAGTCTTTCCTTTTAGGGTTTGAAGGAAGATTTGACTAAAACAGTGGGAGACATCCTGATTAGATAAATTGATAACCAATCTAATCTTGTAAAAGCACATGCTGAGTGTTTTCTTCTCCCTCTTTCCAAGTGGCGACCATGTTACGCCTTAATCAAGATAATAATACGGATGTATTGACCGTATCCACTTGTTATACTGAGCTGGGGAACGTTAGTCCCGCTCCAACTTATAATTGTTATAAGACAGAGCAGGAAATTGGGGATTACCAGAATTCCCGTGCCGCCCAAACGAAGAAAGTACATGCTGATGTATCTTCTTCGGGTGTGTTCATTACAGAGAACTGTTTCTCAGTATCCTTTACGTCCTGGGTATTTGATACCGGATCAGGATCCCACATATGTAATTTGTTACACGGGCTACAGATAGGTAGAGAACTGAGAACGGGTGATAAGTTTCATGAGATAGAAACGGTGCAAGTGTTGCAGCCTAGTCTGTTGGTCACTATCACCCTGTATTACCAAAATACATTGATTCTGAACGAATGTTATTAGATACCGAACCTGATATACAACATCATATCAGTCTCTTTATTAGTAAAGAAGGGATATAATTTTGTATTGTTGGATAATGTTTTGAACATTTCCTATATCAAGAGTTGATTGGTTCAGGTACGTTATCTAAAAGCATAGTCGTTCTAAATCAAACTACAGTTCTTAGTATAAAGAACACACACAAGAGGAAGTGTTCAGAAATGAACGAATCCTTCTTGAGGCATTGTAGACTAGGTCATATCAATGCGACCCGACAAGCTGAAGTTACATATAGATGCATATTTAAATTAGTTTGAATTTACATCTTGTGTAACTTGCCGGTCATGTCACAAAGATAAGATGACCACAGCTCTGTTTATTGGAAACAGAGAAAGAGTTAGTGAACTCTTAGGATTGATACATGATGATGTATGTAAGGTCCCCTGCCATGATAGATTCTTTGTACTTCATTACATTCTCTGATGATCTCTCAAGATTCAGACATATGTTCCTGTTGAAACACAAGTCCGAACCTTTTGAGATATTCACAGAATATGAGTTAGAAGTAGAGAACCAAAATACGGGTATAAGTATTATGTCCTTTGATGAGATCAAGGAGGAGAATACTTGAGCACGGAATTCCTGGACTATTCTAAAGGAGAATGAGACTCTCTCTCAGCATTACTCCTCCGTATACACCATAGCACGGTGGTATATCAGGGCGGAGCAATAGCACCCTATATGATATGGTGTGCTCTATGATGAGTACTACTGAGTTTCCTATTTCCTTTTGGGAGTTAGGCACTTGTGTAGCTGCATACCTATTGAATAGGGTTCCAATCAAATCAGTTGCCTACCACTTCATATGTGATATGGAATGGGAAGAGCCCATATCTTAAGTATGTTAAGATTTAGGGTTGTCCAGCCTATGTCTAAAAGCATAATCCGGACAAGCTCGAGGCAAAGTCAGTTCTGTAGCAGTTTGTTGGATATCCCAAGCATTCGCAAGGGAATAACTTCTACCTAACCGAGAAACAAAAGATGTTTTGTTTCTCAGCATGCCACCTTTGTGAAAGGGAATTTCTTATGAAGAAATTAGTGGTCATGAGGTAAAACTGGAAGGAGTTCCAGGTATACAAACTACAGCAGATGATTTGGTAGAACCAAAGAATTCAATGATTTCCAACGAACCTCAGCCTCTCCACCGATCTAGAAGGGTTCCTCACCCACCTGAGAGATACTTCGGTTTTCTCTATGACAGTGGGAGCGAGGATTGCATCATGAGATGATGACCCAACTAGTTTCGAGCTGGCCATCAGGAGTGGGACTCTGTAAGAATGGCTGGATGCTTAGCGATCTGAGATGGAATCCTTATACACCAACAAAGTATGGACTTTGTTTGCTTTATCTGATGGGTTAAATCCCCATCAGGAGCAAGTATATCTTGAGAAGATTACTTGGTGTACATGGAAAAGTTGAGACTTTCAAAGCTATGCTTAAGTCCATCCAGATCCTACTTACCACGGCTACATACCATGACTACGATATCTTGCGGTTGGGTGTCATGACTGCTTTTCTAAATGTTGATTTGGAAGAGAGCGTCTGTAAGTACACAGCCAGAGGGCTTCGTAGACAGTGGGAGCAGCGGAAACGTGTGCAAGATGTTTTATGTGATAAAGCAGGCATCACGGAGTTAGAACGTCTGTTTTGATTTGGTAGTCAAAGAGTTTGACTTCATCAAAATGGTAGATGAACCTTGTATATACAAAAAATAGTAGAGAGTATGGTGGTAATCCTCATAGAGTACATGGATGACATACTCTTGATAGGGAAGGAGTTTCCTATGTACGCTCGGTCAATCTCCTCTTATCACAAAGATTCTCCATATATGATCAAAGTGATACCTCCTAAATACTAGGTTTTATATTTATGAGATAGATCTAATTGGATGTTAGGATTCTCACTAGTTGTAGTGAGATGGTATCAATCGATCCTGGGGAGAATCACTGGAAAGGTTCCAGAGTGATAAGAACGACTGAATGTCAGTCGCAGGCATTGTCTTTACCCTCAGTGGAGGGAAGGTATGTTGGAAGAGTTCCAAGCTAGATACCGTGACATACTAGACGATTAAAGGCAAGATACATCGTTACCAAAGATGCTACCAAAGTGGCAGTCTGGATATATAAGTTAATGAGATAAACTTCGTTCCAACCATTGTGTGACAATAGAGTTATGGCTTTGGCCTAGGAACGCCCATCCCATCAGAAATCCAGATATAATTCTTAGGCAGTATCGCCTGATCATGGAGATGAATGATCTCCAGGGAGATCGAGGTTAGGAAAGTAGACACAGAGGACAACAGCGCGGATCCACTCACAAAGGCCTTTTTCCCAGTAGAGACTTTTATGGGATGGTTGAGAATGAGATATTTCAACCACAGCTAATTGTTGGGTATGCGATACCACAACAGATGGCCCTAGTGCAAGTGGGAGATTGTTAGTTATATGTATGCCCTAGAGGCCATTACTGTACATACGATGTATATTGTAATGGATGCTTGGACATATATAGGGAGGACTTTCTTGCTCGACATGATAGTATGCTATATGGTTGTACTTTAGCTTAACATGTACTCTGGTTGTCTCTATGTTACATGTTGATAAAGCCCTTAGGATATGTGCTCGACTACTGGGACTATGATGAGATCATACTAGTGGGGCCACGGTAGTCGGCGGGTACATCCTATAACTGTTCCTAGTCGAGGGTGTATCGAGACGGGGCATCGATGCACCAGAGTAGACTAGCGTATACGCATCTTGACCCATATGATGGGCGATGGATGATCCTATATCCATCGGTGTTTGACATCAAGGATGGTGTACGGGCGTTAAGTAGAGACTGGGTACACTGGACGGACTCGCCGAGAACTCCCAGATGGTATTATACCTCACGTCAGATAGCAGTTCTCCGGTGACACTGGTACAGAATAGTCTATTGACCCGAGATCGTCATAGAGTCTTGTGTGATTCCCACTGTGCTTTGATTTTCATCATACCACGTCCAAGAGGGCGTGCAAAAAGGTGGCTTTTAGGTACAGTCCCGAATCACATGGAGGCAATGAGCGATAGGAGGGGATTCGTCTCTCCCGGTATATGGAGTTGATGTTGTGCTATGTTCGATTGGCTATAACTGGAAATCCCTGGCCAGGGTTGCTGAGATTTACTGGTAAGTCTTATCAATAGTTTCTCGAACTGTTATAGACCTTATATCGACACGAATTATCAAGCTACTGGGGTCTGACGTTTACCACCCCTAGACGAGATATGCAACATATCAGACGACGAGACCGGACTTTACGGGAGTGTTACTGATTGGATTCACAGGAGAATGTACAGGCTTACTTGTTGATCTTCTGAGCGCTCAATACCTTGGTAGCTGTTACGTTTAGCTTACCGCTTGTGGGTGTTTGATATGATCATCACCTATTGCCGGCGTATTGACGATTCTTTAGAGTCCTATACAGAGGTTTCTTGACTCAGGCAAAACGGAGTAGGAGCACATATGTGATATGTGCGGGACCGAGGATAATGCGGTATGTGATACCGTATTGGATTCTCGCGATATGAGATATCGGCCGGGTATATGTGACATAGCCGGGTCATCGTATTAGTCGGTTATATGCGATATAGCTGGATTCTCGGATCAAGTGTCGATTCGATAATTTAATGTATAATAATATATATGATATATTAAATTACATTAACTAATATTAGCTCAGTAAAAGATTCTTTTTCTCACTCGGGTAATACAATTATATATATGCGATATATGTTAATTGTATTATTTTATTTTGTTACAATAAATATTATATATGTGATATATAATATTGTAACATGATATGATTACTAATGTAACATGTTTAGTGGAGTTTAAACATGGTTAGGGTTTGGATTAGGGTTAACACTTCTGGTAGCTTCTAGAAGCTTTTCTTTTGTCATGGAAAAGATATTATGCTTGATATTTTCAAGTGACTCGCCTTTAACCCGACCTAAACCCTTGCCCTAGTTAAATCTCTACATTGGTTTAGTTAACCATGGTTGCATAATTCATCATTATCATCTTTTCATTATTCATTACAAAGCAATAATTCATTATTCATTCTTCCTCTTCCTCCTTTGCAAAGTTTTCTTGCTTTGATATTTGTGATGAAAGTGAGTGAGAAATAGAAAACAAATGAGAGCAAAAATCCTACTTCATCATCCTCATCTATCCTTGCCATTTAGATGAGGGTGTTCACTTCATTTAGTGAGTGTTAGCTTGTGTTAATGAAACTTCAAGGTAGATCATCTATGTTATCGAAGATCGGAAGCAAGACTGCATCTTTCTCTTCGTGGAGCCTCTCGAGAGTCCGGAACACGATGATCGCAGCGAAGGGACCTCAACACGGAGCTTAAGAAGTGAAGGACCGGATATACAAAGGTTGTAATCCCTCTCATTTAGTGTTAAAGTGTTTAACATGTTTGTTTTCGCATAAACTCTAGTTTAAAGATCCGGCTTTGGGTTGTTCGGCACAGCTAATATTTTAATCGGGCATGGTTGATGCCTCGTAGACCCTTGTGTGTGTGCCCAGCAACCCTACAGTGGGACAGACCATCTCCCCTACTGGGATGAGAAGCGTATACGCTAGTCTACTCTGGAGTATCGATGCCCCGTCTCTATAATCCTACGACTAGGGACCTGTCTAAGGATATGCTTATAGACTACCTAACCCCTACTAGTGTGACTGCCATCACGACGCTGGTAGTCAAGCAAAGATCCTAAGGGCTCTACCAATATGCACATATTGAGGTAGAATCAAACCAAGTAGCATACTACCATATTAAGCAAGACTGTTAATATATCTGTGTATATCCCAAGCTTCTAAAATGTAATATACAAAATAGTATGATACAATAATGGCCTGTAGGGAATATAACACTAACAATCTCCTACTTGCACTAAGGCCATGTATTGGCATATCACAGACCTATCATCTCGAATAGACTCTCGAACTGTGTCTTAGGGATGGCCTTTGTGAGTGGATTTGCAGTGTTGTTCTCCGTATCTACTCTCTGCACCTCGATCTCCCGGCGATCAACGATCTCCCTAATCTGGTGGTACCGCCTCAAGATGTGTCTGGACTTATGATGGGACCTGGGTTCCTTCGCTAAAGCTATAGCCCCGTTGTTGTCACAATACAGCGGTATTAGATCAACAATGGACGGAACCACCTGAAGTTCTATCACAAACTTCCTCATCCAGACGGTTTCTTTTGCGGTGTCACATGCAGCGATATACTATGCTTCCATCGTCGAGTCAGCAACGGTGTCCTGCTTGGAGCTCTTCCAACAGACCGCCCCTCCATTGAGGGTAAAGATATAACCGGACGTGGACTTGGAGTCATCCTTGTCACTCTGGAAGTTGGAGTTAGCAAATGCCTCGATCTGGAGGTCTTTTCCGCCGTACACCTAGAACATTTCCTTAATCCTTCTCAGGTACTTGAGAATGTTCTTTACTGCTATCCAGTGCTTCTCCCCTGGGTTTAACTGATACCTGCTTACAATGCTCAGAGCGTAAGCTACATCTCGTACGGTACACAACATCACAAATATTATAGAGCCTACCGTAGAAGCGTAGGATATAATAGACCTGCGATCCCTTTCCAAATCAGTCTTGGGAGACATCTCTTTGGAGAGGGTGATTCCATGATAAGCCGGTAGATTACCTCGCTTTGAATCATCCATACTAAATATTTTCAGTATGGTGTTGATGTACCTTGACTGTGAAAGTCCCAACATCCGTTTAGATCTATCACGATAGATCTGGATCCCCAGAATGTATGAGGTATCACCCAGGTCTTTCATGGAGAACCTTTGTGACAAGAATCCTTTGACTGATTGTAGCATAGGAATATCATTTCCTATCAAGAGAATGTCATCCACTGTAACACCTTAGAATGCGATTAGTGTTAATTAGGCGATAATGCGTGTTTTCTGTAAAAAGTATACCAATTCGGTTTCCTCACAATTTATAACATTTAATTATTATTTGTTATAGCTTGTGATTGATACGTTTCTTTGTGTGTCGGTTTAGAAAATTAATAGAAATCACAATCAAAGAATTATTTGACCGCAATCAATAACGGTGCCCAATTGTAGCGCGTTAGTAAGTGCGGATCGTCCACAGGGAAAGTGTAATCGTTCGTGTTTCGAATTAGATGAGTCGAAAATTTAAAGAAAAGAGAAAGAACAATTCATGATTTAAAGAATTGAAGTTCAAGAATAAGAAAATTTAGGTCTAAATCAAGAAAACAATAAAATCAAGAATTGAGAATTTGTGATTTCCAAACCAAATATCAAGATTCGAAGTGAGGCTCGTAGGAATCGATCGGATCTATAGATGTGATGAAATCTAATGATTACTTATTCTTATCTATCGATGAATTGATGCTAGATCAATGATGATCAACGAGAATTAGGGATTCCTTGCGAAACTAGGGTTTCATCATCTGTCCCTTGTCCCTTCGTTGATATCATTCATATTCTAGCCTCTAGTAAATTCAAGAATCGATTGTCGATCCCAAATTTCGAGCGATCACAATCAAGAAAGCATCGCATCGAAACTAGGTCATCGATTCTTCAATTTTCTAGGGTTTACGAACACGTAGGACTTAAGAATTGTATAAGAATCTAAATCATCATCATTCTATTGATCGTCTCGACTCCTTTACGAGCGGAGTTTTACTCAAGTATTATCACAAAGAACACATTCAAGAATCTAGATTGAATCATAATGCTTGAAATAAAAAAAGATAAGCAAGATAAAAGAATTGTCACCTTTATTATATCAACAATTTAGTTACAAATCTCTCGAAATCTACAAGAGTAAGGAACTTGATCGTCGATTTTCGCTTCACTTGGCTCCTTGAGTCACGGATCGTCTTGGATCACTTGCTTCGATGAAGTCCGGCGTCGCTCTCTAAAGGATCGAAGGCTTCTTGCTTTGATTGAACTCGAAGATCTTGATTTTGGGCTTGGATTTTGAATTAGGGTTAGGGTTTACAAGTTGTGTCACTCAACTTTTATTAGAGATGAAGATTAGAGATTAACCCAAAACCCTAGATCTAGGTTTCCTTTTATAAGCCTCATAACCATAGATCTAGAATTCAAATTTCAAATTTCCCTCCAAAAGTTTGTTAGAGAGAGGTTTCTAGAAGAAGTTAGTTGGAGGGATGCTTCTAGAACTAGGTTGTTAGGCCCAGCCTTCTAGATGAAGCCACGTGGAGTTTCTGGAGAGTTCTGGAAGCTTGGCCGTTAGAAAGAAGGCACCTGTTGAAAATGGAGATGCTGATGTCACTATATAGCCGCGGATCCGCGGCGCCAAGGGGGTTCTGGCCACAGATCCGCGGCTCTGTTGAAGCCTTGGGCTACGAAAATCTCTGGTGTCTCCTGGGCTGACATTTGGGCCTTTCTAAAATATGTGGAATCTCATTTGGCTTTCTGCATTACTGCCAGATCTCAAATCTTTGAGTTGGCGTATTTTTATCAGCACTGTTTCACTGATTTGGCTTTTCTCCTGGAATTTCCTGCACAGATTCTCGAAACAAATGTTTTGCTATACAAGGATGATGCGATGCCATGATAAACACTCAATTTCCCTTAAAATATTGGTTTTAAAGTATAACACATGTAATCTGGTATTTTACGACTGTTTTGCTAATATGTGTTATACTTAACCTGAATGCCTTTAGATGAATGCAAATGATAGGGAAATTGACGTGTTAAAAATACATTATTTTCGACTGATCAAATTCCCCCTAACTTATTTTCGGTCGTCTCGAGCGAATTGTTTTATTAAAAAGGGAAGGAGAAAATAAAGAAAGAGAGAAACTAACTAACACACTTTCGTAGGCAACACGATTGCACTGAGCACGTGCAACAAGCCTTTAAACCTCTAGGTGTCCCTAGTAGGAGGAGTGTTGTCTCCTGAGGGTTTTCAGCGGATTGCACCCACAAAATCCAATAATAAAAGGAAGACCGTGAATATTAAATTTAAAGAAAAGAATTGTAAAAGAAAGACTTTGAAAATTAGGGTTTCCAACTATGCTAGTTTTTCGGTTGTCATGAGCCCTATCTTAATAGTCATGAAAAGATGTCAGAAATCACATCATCCCTCAATAAAACATCATCTTTATTCTTCATTCCTATCTTTTTTCCAAACATCGATCATATAACCCTACGTGTATGTAAAAGACATCCCTACACCCGGAGAATTCAATTCAAGCTATCATACTCTTGTCCATCAACCTCAGTACTTTTTAATTAATGAATATTTAGATGAATTTGCTCACACACTTTCATACGAACGTTAATACTTCTTGAGGTACTAACCGACCGATTACTCCTGTGCTTGCTTATTTGGTGTTTTTCCTCGTCTTGCACCACTTAAGGCATAGCAGTGACTCCCAGACCAGTTGGTCTAAGGCACTGGGTGATGAAGCACCCTCGCTATATTTTTTATTGCTGCCTTGGCGATAACAAAACCAGTGTTCATTTTTCTCACCATTTTATATTTTATTATTTTTTTTCTTCATACTTTTGGCTTTTGGACAAGAGCATTTCAAGGTATTCTCTACTATCCCGAGCTTCAAGACGTGTGTAAGTGCGTATAGTAGGGAATCAACGTTCAAAATGTTTGGCTTCCAGAATAGGAACTATATTTCAGACTTATTTTTATTCTCAGATTAGTGACTTCCTTCATCTTACTAACCCTTGGGACAATGGCTCATAACTACTTATTAGTAGTTCGTATAAGAAAACTTCTAATTTTCTTGGTTTTCTTAAATTTTTCCAATCTCATGGATGTAATTTTTCACTATCTAATCTTTTATTATCTTATTTATATACAAAAATATTTATAGAATTTTTTAAAATTTTTTTATAGGTTTTCAAATGTTTTGTGCTTATGCAAAGTATGATGCAAATGATGCGAAAATAAGCACAAACCTCCCCCAAACTTGTTTTCAACAGTGTCCTCACTGTTGCCATCCGCTAGATCTAAAAAAAACCTATAAGCTTGGGAGGAAATTTATTAACGGGGGTAAAATATTTAAGTGAAAATCCTCCCCCAAACTTATTCTTTGGCTCATCATTTTGTGTAAAAATTTTCTTTTTAGGAACCCGATTATACCCCCCCAAACTTGAGTTAAACCATGTTAAGCTTTGAAAATCACAAGAGGGGGTCAAGAATTATTGGTCGATGCCAAGCTTTGCAAAGACCGAACGTCAATACCAACCATTCAAAGATTTTATCAATGTAGTGCTCAGTTTGGTGGAAGAAGAAGTAGGGAAAGGGTAAGTAGTGGAATAGAATGTGTTTGCGTCTCATTTTGGAGAGACGATGCAGTGAATGTGATGGATTACTCGCATTCTTTTTACAGTTCAGAAGAAGGGGTGGAGGTTCAATTTCATTGATTGGGAGATGATTCATCTCAACACCCGTGCTTTTCAAAAATGCGAGTTCATCAGTGAAGATTTCCTCAAAAGTTTCATCAATACCCCGAAGAATAATGTCATCACAAAGTGCGGGGTGATCTTCAGACTATAAAAGCAGTTCATAATCGATGTTAGTTGTTGACCCGGACAACTCGGTGGAAGAGTCCGTATGTGTATGATACATAGTTGGGTCAAACAACAACATATGAAAAGAGTCACGATCGGTATCATGAGGATCATCAAATTCGCTGCTGTCGACATCCATTAATTCGACAGAACAGACCTGAGCAGTAGGTTCGGAGGGTACACTTCCCAACTTGTAAATGTTCAGCTCAATTGACCTATTCCCGAAGGATAGGGTCATAGAACCATTACGACAGTTGATGAAAGCATTGGAAGTGGCCAAAAATAGGCGACCTAAAATCACCGGAATTTGATTCCGTGGGTTCGCTACAGGCTGTGTATCAAGTACAATAAAGTCCACAGGGAATATAAATTCCCCGATTTTTATTAATACATCCTCCAGTTCACCCCTAGGTTTGGTGATTGATCGGTCAGCCGTCTGGAGAGTTATGCTCGAGGGCTTTAACACTCTGATACCTAGTTGCTCGTAAACCGAGTATGGAAGCAACTTAACACTAGCGCCAAGGTCTAGTAGAGCACGGTTAATGTGTTTTTCCCCAATAGAAATAGAAATAGTAGGACAGCCAGGGTCCTTACGTTTCCGTGGTAATTGTTAGGGGAAAGCAGTGTCTACAGTCTTTGCCATGAATATCTTCTTGGGCACTTGAGTCTTTCTCTTCCTAGTGCACAAGTTCTTAAGAGTTTTCGCATAGGACGGAACTTGTTGGATGGCATCTAGGAGAGGGATGTCGATGTTAACTTGCTTAAACATGTCCATAATGTTCTCCGTATGTGGACTCGATTTGTTAGCCCTTAACCGATTAGGATAAGGTGCTTTAGCAATAAGCGCTGGGTCCATCATAGGAGAAGAAAGTGTGTGTGGAACCGATCCCAGAATAGAAGTGGGGATCGTCGGTGGTAGACTAGAAGAAATGGGCTGAGGTGGCGAGCCTTGTGGGAAACGAAGAATAGGCTCGCAAGAAGGTGGTGGGGTAGAAGAACTGGGGTCAGAATTAGAAGTAGAAGTAGAAGGAAAGGTCTCGGCCGGGGTATCATTGATAGATTTTTCAGTGTCATCAAACTCTTCCCCAACGTGATTATTCAGCACTCTTCTTGATCTCAACGTGATTGCATTCACGTGATGTGAATAGCTAGGATTGGGCAACGGTTGAGCTGGAAGTTTCCCTATCCCTCTTGCACTCATTTTGGCTTTAAGTTGTGCAATTTGTTCATCCATCGATTTAATATTCTCATTTTGTGAGACAATGATCTTCATCACATTATCGAAGGAAGATTGCATTTTTGCCGTCCCTTGGATGGATTGTTTCATGAAAGTATCCAAGGTTTGTGCTGGTGCAGAGGTATTATCTGTACCGGTCAATTGCAAAGAATTTTCTTGTGGTGCAAAAGTGTTGGCCGGATTTTGGAAGTTTTGTGCTTGGAAGGGGTACTGACTCAATTGAAGTGGTTGCTGTTGTGGTGGAGGGACCCTTTGGAAATTGTTTTGGTTTGGAACCGTGTTTTGAGATTGTGATTGGTTCCAAGCAAAGTTAGGGTGATTCCTCCAACCCTGATTATAAGTGGAAGAAAATGGATCATTCCTAGGTCGTTGTTGGAAAGCAGAATTTATATGCTCATGACCTTGAAACGGAGAATTTAGTGGATATTCTTCCGTCAAATGAGAAGGATCAGAACAGCATCCACATACAGTTTTGGATAGTGACATTTGATTTAGGACGGCGACTAAAAATTTGTTTTCCATAGTCTCGAGTTTCTTGTATATAGCTGAAATTTCAGCTTTAACTCCTATAGAAACATCCGATTGGTTATTGCCACTCCTAGACGACTGACTCTCCAACTGTAAAGATTTTTTAGCGAAATCTTCTAGAAATTTTCAAGCTTCTCCATCATCTTTGGTCATAAAATTGCCTTGACACATGGATTCAAGGGTCTGTCTTGTGTTAGGATTAATGCCCTCATAAATGATTCTGCACAGATCCCATCTAGGGATTCCGTGATGTGGACATTGAACTAACAGATCCTTGAAGCATTCAAGACATTTTGAAAATGGTTCATTTGGAAGCCGGCTGAATTGATTTATTTCGCTACGGACTCGAGCTGTCTTATGATGTGGGTAGAATTTCTTAAGGAATGCTTTGACGAATTCTTCCCAATTTGAAATGGAATGTGCAGTAGTATTATACAGCCACTTCTCGGCTATATCGCACAAGGTAAATGGGAAAAGACGAAGACGCATAGCATCCACAGAAAGCTGTGAGGTACCCATCATTGCGCATACATTTTCAAATTTTGTAATAAAGGCATATGCGTCTTCAGACTCGAGGCCGTGATATTTTGGTAGAAGGTTGATGTATTAGGGTTTTATTTCAAAATTGTCCCCGTTGGCTGGTCGAATGGAGAGACAGGTCGAAAAAGGACCTCGTGTACGATAGCACCTCTCCTGGAGAGAGATGCGGGTGGATTCTGCGCACCTGCGGACGGCGGTAGATTGGTGGTAAAAAAGTTCGATGGAGAAGGATCCATCGATGTGGGTGTTGTGGTGGGTAAAGAAGAGGTAAATGTAGAAATACCGACTTTGGGGTCGATCGGGGAACGCGGACTAAACGGGCACTAGAATCCCATGTCCAGCCTATCTTGCACTAAAAAGGGTTAGTACAAGTGGCAGCGTAGATATAATTAGGGGAAATGAATGAATGTGGTGTTTGTTTTGAAAAATATACGGATTTTTGAAAAAAATGATGCAAATCACAACAAATGCACAATAAATACCCTAAGTCTAGTGGTCACCTAGGTCAAAGCTCTAGACTGCTCCTAACTGCCAAAAGATAAGTCGCAGGATAAATCCTCCACTGCCTCTTTGTCTCTCCTGTGGCCTGGTAAGTGCCAGGTAAGTGGGAGGTTCTCCACTACGTAAGTAGTGGGCCTAATTAAGTAACCACTTGCCTTAGACACACTTGCCTTAGACACCACAAAAGAAACGCGGATAAACAATGGATTACCCATGACCTTCTCTTGTCCTAAGTGAGCGCGACGGTCCTTAGAGTTATCTCTAGATCTTTTTTAGTTAATGAGGGTAAATGCGGATGCAAGTTTGTGATTTTTGGGGCTTAGGAAGGGTAATGAACTCCCCACCTAATCTTGATTTGGCCGTGCCCCTTAATTTTCGTATTAATATGCAAACAACCAAAAATCAAAACACGCACAATTTTTTTTGCTTTTTGCGGCGCTGCGAATTTTGTAAAGAAACCTGCAGCAAATTGTTATTAGACCAGATTGAGGAAAAGATAAGAAAGTGAGGAGTCACCTGAGAAATTTTGGTACACTTTTGCTACAGAACCGCCGCGGTTTAGCCGCAATAAGCGCCTAATGCTGCGGATCCGCAGTGAGTCTTCAAGATCACTGCACAAATTTTTCTACAGATGCTCCTGTTCACTTACACAGCTCTCTGGAATGCTCTGAAATTTTTTTCTCAAGCTCCACAGATTCCAGATTTCCTCGCAACAAATCACAACGAATCGTTTAGTGTATGCACGAATTTTGATCTAAAAATTATAATGGAATAAACTTTTCAACTCAAATTTCAAAAACGAACGAATTAGCGCACTATCCCCGGCAACGACGCCATTTGATTGATTCGTTTCTTTGTGTGTCGGTTTAGAAAATGAATAGAAATCAAAATTAAAGAATTATTTGACCGCAATCAATAAGGGTGTCGAATTGTAGCGCGTTAGTAAGTGCGGATCGTCCACAGGGAAAGTGTAATCGTTCGTGTTTCGAATTAGATGAGTCGAAAATTTAAAGAAAAGAGAAAGAACAATTAATGATTTAAAGAATTGAAGTTCAAGAATTAAAAATTTGGGTCTAAATCAAGAAAACAATAAAATCAAGAATTGAGAATTTGTGATTTCCAAACCAAATATCAAGATTCGAAGTGAGGCTCGTAGAAATCGATCGGATCTATAGATGTGATGAAATCTAATGATTACTTATTCTCATCCATCGATGAATTGATGCTAGATCGATGATGATCAACGAGAATTAGGGATTTCTTGTGAAACTAGGGTTTCATCATCTATCCATTGTCCCTTCGTTGATATCATTCACATTCTATCCTCTAGTAAATTCAAGAATCGATCGTCGATCCGAAATTTCGAGCGATCACAATCAAGAATGCATCGCATCGAAACTAGGTCGTCGATTCTTCAATTTGCTAGGGTTTACCAACTCGTAGGACTTAAGAATTGTATAAGAATCTAAATCATCATCATTCTATTGATCGTCTCGACTGCTTTACGAGCGGAGTTTTACTCAAGCATTATCACAAAGAACACATTCAAGAATCTAGATTGAATCATAATGCTTGAATTAAAAAAGATAAGAAAGATAAAAGAATTGTCACCTTTATTATATCAATAATTTAGTTACAAATCTCTCGAAATCTACAAGAGTAAGGAACTTGATCGTCGATTTTGGCTTCGCTCGGCTCCTTGAGTCACGGATCGGCTTGGATCACTTGCTCCGATGAAGTCCGGCGTCGCTCTCTAAAGGATCGAAGGCTTCTTTCATTGATTGAACTCGAAGATCTTGATTTTGGGCTTGGAATTTGAATTAAGGTTAGGGTTTACAAGTTGTGTCACTCAACTTGTATTAGAGATGAAGATTAGAGATTAACCCAAAACCCTAGATCTAGGTTTCCTTTTATAAGCCTCATAACCCTAGATCTAGAATTCAAATTTCAAATTTCCCTCCAAAAGTTTGTTAGAGAGAGGTTTCTAGAAGAAGTTAGTTGGAGGGATGCTTCTAGAACTAGGTTATTAGGCCGAGCCTTCTAGATGAAGCCACGTGGAGTTTCTGGATAGTTCTGGAATCTTGGCCGTTAGAAAGAAGGCACGTGCTGAAAATGGAGATGCTGATGTCACCATATAGCCGCGGATCCGCGGCGCCAAGGGGGTTCTGGCTGCGGATCCGCGGCTCTATTGAAGCCTTTGTCTATGAAAATCTCTAGTGTCTCTTGGGCTGACATTTGGGCCTTTCTAAAATATGTGGAATCTCATTTGGCTTTCTGCATTACTGCCAGATCTCAAATTTTTAAGTTGGCGTATTTTTATCAGCACTGTTACACTGATTTGGCTTTTCTCCTGGAATTTCCTACACAGATTCTTGAAACAAATGTTGTGCTATACAAGGATGATGCGATGCCATGATAAACACTGAATTTCCCTTAAAATGTTGGTTTTAAAGTATAACACATGTAATCTGGTATTTTACGACTGTTTTGCTAATATGTGCTATACTTAACCTGAATGCCTTTAGATGAATGCAAATGATAGGGAAATTGACGTGTTAAAAATACATTATTTTCGACTGATCAGCTTGCACACACTTGTGCATGTTAATGTGAGGGTTTGTTTGTGTTAATCTAGTTTAGCAACCATGACAACATTAAGTTAATCCTAATCCTTACTTTTCTTTAATCCTATCCATTGTTTAAACCTTAACCTAAACTTCTAGATATTTGTGAGAGATATTTTCCTTTTGGTTTTTTTTGGATGAGAGGTGGCATGGTGAGTCATGGTTGTATTGATGATGCATGGTGCACTCACCCTTATCCTCATCTCTCTCTCTCTCATTATCCTCACCTCACTCATTTCTCTCTCACTTATCTCCTTCTAATTATTTATCATCTCCTCTCTTTCTCAAACTGAACCCTTATCACTTCCATCACAAAACCTTCACAAACTTCACAAAACATCACCCAAATCCCTTTTCAAGACTTGTTTTGCCTCTAGGATCCATTGGAGCTTGGAAAGCTAGGATCTTTGAGCTTGTGGGAGTAGGGATTGATCTCTATCTATTAAGTAGGTGCTTTATATGTTGTGCAGCCTTGTAGTTTCAGTTTAGAACACTTAAAGTATCGTTTCGTGCACATATCGTATTTTTAGTGTCATTATATGATATCTATAATCTGCTGTGACCCAGTGTGTGTACTAGAAAATCTAGCAGTGTAGTTGTGTTGTACCAGTGACCCTAACCCTTCACCTGATGCACGAACATCCCCTGCTCGGATTTAGCCGGCGACACTTAGGCAAATTCCGGCGACCTCGGCCGTTTGGTGGAGATTTGGTGTGAGTTTTTGTGGGTAGCTGTCTGCAGTGGTTTAAGTGTGTTTGGTCTTGTTTGATTTTTGGGTTTTCACTGTATACAAAATCTGGGATCATATAGCTTGTTTCTAGTGTTACGACTACACGCGTTACGTTATCCGACACGGTACGTGTCTTTGTGTAGCTTTTGCTCCTGAGCTGGTTTCGTTGTGTCGCTACACACGTTAACCACTAGATGAACACTTGAGAGTATGTTTGGAGTTGTTGCGTCAGACAAACGTTGTTTGTACGTGTTATTGGTCGTTTGCTAATATACACTTGTTATTGTTGTTTTATGATTTTAGGTTCACATGCGAGGACTTCGGGCGCTGCGGAAAAGGGAAAGCGAGTTGGTGGCTTTACTTAGCCCAAGATCATCTGTGAGTAGATTTAACATCTACAGGGGAATCGCCCGCATGGCGTTCTGCGTCTGGGCTAGGGTTAATGATATGATTCTTGATATTAAGTATATGGACATTGATTGTGCATGTGTACCTTCGTTGCATACCTCATTTTCCTATTTTACATATGGACATAGTATTGATGAGACACAACACCATTATTGACGGTTCATGTTACACGAGCACTAATTGTATGCTACACACACTCTGTCGGTAATTGCCATGACATGCACAACCCATATACATATGAGATATAGCTAACATCTATACATACATGATATTGTATTGATTAGGGACATTGAGTCTTGACCATTATTTCCCTTGTGCATATGAGATATAGCTGACATCTATACATACGTGATATTATATTGGTTAGGGACATCGAGACAATGATTCATATTACTTTGTGCATATGACATATAGCATACCTGTATACATGCATGCTTACACATATGCCTTGCCATGCCTACATGCTAGCTACCCATATACCTATATGGTAGTGTACCATTAGTGACAGGTATATACACATTGAGACATAGCTACATGTACATCTTGCATACATACTTACACATACACCCGTATGGTATTACATCATTATTGATAGGTACATACTCATATACCTTGCTATAGCTACAGGTACCTTATGCACACATACTTACCTGTACACTCACTTACCTTGCTAGGGTTACATATACCTATGTGGTATTGTTTTGTCATCGACATGTAGTCATTGATTATTATGCGATTGCGCATATGATAGGTGGTATACCTTGCATACTCACATGCTTACACGTATACCTTGCTATACCTACATATTTACACATATATCTGGCTATAGCTACATGTTCACCTGTATGTGATATTGCATTTTATTTTGGAAAAATTAGGAACAACATGATATACTTAATAATGTGTTGCAGTTAAATAGTGGATTTTCTTTTATATACTCATATTTCTGTTTCACGTTGGATATATTATATATCATGGATTTCGCATTGATATATGGTTTTCATATGATGTTTTCTGGATGTTTTACTCCTGCGTATATATATCAGTGGTATGGGACGCTGGCATATATATGTATAATTATTGTATATATATATCTGTAGTATGGGACGCTGTTATATATGTACACCTACATAATATATCATCATAATGATTCATGCAATTATACTTATTCATTACTTGATGTTTTCCGGATTTGAGGACCGTGGTAGTTTTATGAAATTATGCATTATTTGAAAAACTCGATTTCTCTTGATTTGATATTTCAGCGTCCACCATGAGATTTCTCAGTTCTGAGATTTGTGATATATACCCGATGCGAGGAGTGGAATGGGCCGTGTGCGGGTATATGGTGAGGCCCGGTATGGTTCCCTCGGCAAGAAGATCGCAGATGATGGAGATGAGCCTGGAAGGCTGGCAAATACCTACCGGTGATAGCATTTAGACTCGGCGGTTATCGTGGGGATACCGACCGGAGTCATGTACGTATGGATACGTGGAATTTCGAGCGTCGAAGCTGGGCACTCGGGTTTCCAAATAGCGTATGATACGTACATATCAGGACCAGTTGTGGTAACAGCACCTGATAGATCAGTATTTATGTGTCGATGCTAGACACTAGTTTTCATGATGTTTTCGGGTGTCGGTGTTTGACACTCAGGTTTCATGAGACTTACAGGATGTGTTTTATCCATACTCAACATTTATTTGATATGCATTCCTTCATGTATTAGTAGTACCTGATAGAGTATCTTTCATGACTGTTGCATTACATATTGCAATTTATTGCTATCGGCTTGCATGTGATAGACCATCGCAGTACGTGCATACTTACGATTACCTGCATATGTTGTTTACTATTCACGAGTTGGCAACTAACCCCCGTTGTGCCACTGGGTTGTACAAGTTTTCCCTCAGAGCAGTCAGAGGCAGGGCTTTCATCTATCGTATCATCTTTTGCAGCGGATACCTTTACGGCTGACTGTATGCAGTTTTTCTATAGGTGGGTTTTGCGGTTCTCCGATGTTGCTCATTGTGTATTCGTTGTATTCAGTACTCTCCATCTACCACTTTCATGTATTAACTTAGAGACGAGATGTGAGGACAATATTGTCTATTTTTGATGACTTGGGATGTCTTTTATGCAGCTTAATTTATATCGTCTTTTATTTCTTCGCTACGGCGTCATATATCTGCTTGTGGTGGTTGTTTTCCGCCTTTGGGTGTGGATTTGCTCCCATTGGGGATGCTTATACTTATATTTATGTTGTACCCTTTTTGGGGTTTGTTTTTACAAAGGAGGTGCTGCCAAAATTTTAAAAGAAGTAAAATTTGGACTTTAAAGAATTTTGATTGAGATTTCAAAAGTTTTAAAAATGTTCTTCTCACTTACTACTTTTGATGGTTTAGATTGCTGGGTTTTCGGCTTACTTAAATTGCGTTACGCCTGTAGACGTTGCGTAGTTTAAGGGCCGTCACGTGCCAAATTTCGGGTCATGACAAAGTTAGTATCAGAGCGCTAGGTTTTACCTTTCGGAGTGTAGGATGACCTTGGTATGATGGAGTAGGTAGCTTAAGCAGAGTGATGTAGCGTGTGTATGTCCGCGGCATACTTACGACACGGTACTCCGCCTAAAGTGACCTAAGTACTAATTGCTTGAAATTCCTTCCTTGATGATACATATCATTGTGATTCGATTTCCGTATTCTTATCAAATCCTATTTCCATTTATAGCCTTATGCCGCCGATAACTATGAGGGATCAGAGAGAGGCAGCGGGAACCGAGGTCAGAGTTGACTCGTTTGGGATGAAGACTGACCAGGATGGTATGCTCGTTGCACAGGAGAAGATTGATCCGCCTTTGATAGATCGTATCGCTAGGCTTGAGGCAGAGACGCAGGACTTGTGCCAAATGATGAGGTCGTTGGTTGAGGCCAGTCGAGCGCAGCGACTGGAGGTTGCCACCCCTGTTACCTAGTTATTCCTTACGATCAGCACACAGCATTGTGTTACTTATACAGCGCCAGTGGACGCAGCCCTATTGGACGAGGAGCGTCTTTCCGAGACTTTGGGAGTTCGAGGACTGAGGAGGGCTTGTACAGGTGTACCGGCCCAGAGACAGAGGTTTAGTCGCCATGACAGACTTTGTGCACATCGCGGGAGTAGCAGAGGCATGGGACGAGGACAGTCGTTTAGCTCTTATCCCCAGGAGGGTCAGCAGTTTTTATCTGGATGCTACCGGTGTGGGAGTTTGGGTCATCGGGTTCGAGATTGTACTGAGCCACATGAGCGCGTGGCATCTGTACCCAGAGAGGTCGTAGTCGCGGAAGATTTGTTTCGAGTGTACAGGATGGCAGAGGAGGAGGACAGCCAGTTGCGGGTAGAGGGCAGGCACGAGTGGTTGCTTCTACTCATCGGGACGCGCGGGCGTCTAATACGGAGTTTTTAGGTATTCTAAATTCGTATGTTCGTTTGTTGCACTTGTTTGTTTAATTCGGGATTTATGCACTCCTTTATTCTACACACTTCGTGCCGTGGTTGGGCCGAGAGTCGTGTTTGCTAGATCAGCCGTTTGTTGTGTTAATTTCTGTCAGCGATTATTTTGTTGCGCGACACGTGTTTCGGTCGTGTGCCAATCGGGTAGGAGATAGAGATTCATCCGTCGATTTGATCCTTCTAGAGATGTTGGACTTTGACGTTCTCCTGGGAACGGACTGGTTAGCTACGTGTTATGCGTCTGTGGACTGCCGCGAGAAAACAGTCAGGATTTGTTTTCCCGGCGAGTCAGTTCTTGTTGTGCAGGGGGATAGTGGTGTCGCCCTCGCAGCTTAAATACAGCTTTTTTCGCTAGTCGGCTTTGAGGAGAGGATGTCGAGGATTCTTGTCTTTCATTCGTGATACCGGAGCCACAGTGGGTTCGTTGGACCGGGTTTCTTTTGGGCGAGATTTTCCGACGTTATTCCAGATGAGCCGGCGGAACTTAGAGAGCTTAAGGATCAGCTGCAGAGTTGCTAGATAGGGGTGACTTGTGTGTCCGAGTGTTTCTCTTTGGGGAGCTCCTATTCTGTTAGTTAAGAAGAAGGACGACAGTTTGAGGTTGTGTATCGATTAATCGACAATTGGACCGTGTTACGGTGCGGATGGGTATCCCTTACCCCGCATTGACGATTTCTTTGATCAGCTCTAGAGTGCGAGACATTTTATAAGTTTGTTTGGGATCGGGTCATCATTGGTTGCGGGTTCGAAGTGATGCCATTCCGAAGACTGCTTTTGTGCGCGCTACGGGCTTTATGAGTTTTTGGTGGTGTCGTTGGACTCACCAATGCCCTAGCAGCATTCGTGATGTGATGAACCAGATTTCTTCAGGCCGTTCCACGACCAGTTTATTGTTGTGTTATTGATGACATTCTCGTTTATGCCAAGAGTCATGAGGAACGTGAGCAGCGCTTGAGGATTTGCTTTGCAGACATTGGTAGAGCGCCAGCTGTTTACTAGATTCTCGGAGTGTTCCTTTAGGCATGATAGTGTTGACTTCCTAGGTCATGGGGTTACAGGAGACAGTATTTGTATAGACCCAAGGAAGATCGAGGCCGTACAGGTTTGGCCCAGACTTGTAGCAGTGACTGACGTCCGCAGCTTTTGGGCATAGTCGGTTTTTACCACCGTTTCGTGCAGGATTTCTTGGGTTTTCGCTGCACCGTTGACCAGACTGACCAGGAAGGGAGTTCCTTTTCTTTAGACTGAGGCATGCGTGCTGAGTTTCAGTGGTTGAAGACTCGGTAGACGACTGCACCAGATCTATCTTTGCTTCTGGATCGTGCGACTTTGTTGTTTAGTGTGATATTTCGCGAGTGGGGCTCGATTGTGTACTGATGTGGTACTATAAAGTTATCGCTCATGCTTCCTGACAGTTGGTGGAAGTATGAGCAGGGTTATACCACTCATGATCTGGAGATGTCCGCAGTGGCCTTGCGCTGGAGATTTTGGGACACTACTTTTACGGAGATTCTTGTTAGATTTTCACGGACTACCAGAGCTTAGTGTACATCTTCCTGCAGCGGGTTTTGATTGTTTAGACAGCGCCGTTGGATGAAGCTTGTGAAGGATTGTGATTTTGAGATCCTTTATTACCCATGGCAAGACGATTGTGGTAGCTGATGCTTTGAGTCGTAGGCCCGGGGGTAGCTTGTTCCAGTTGTGCGCAGTTCAGAGACAGTCTTATGCAGATTTATAGTTCTTGTGTGACCGTTGAGTACAGCTTGAGTTCGCCTCTACTGAGGGGACAGCTTGCTCATGTCCGCGCCCGTCCACTTTTACTTAATCGTTTTCATGAGGCACAGCCCGCCGATGCTCGTTTGTTTGAGATTCTGAGCATGTTCAGCAGGGTAAGGATTCAGAGTTCGTGATTTATGACCAGGGTGTGCTACGTTTAGGGATTCGCTTGTGTATACCTGATACTAATGGGTAGAGATGCGAGGTCCTAGAGCAGGCACATCAGTCAGCTTTCTGTGTTCACCCAA
Organism: Agapanthus africanus; assembly: GCA_030015575.1. NCBI lineage: Eukaryota > Viridiplantae > Streptophyta > Magnoliopsida > Asparagales > Amaryllidaceae > Agapanthus > Agapanthus africanus. The sequence goes on along the minus strand of CM057347.1, from coordinate 249,241,022 downwards.
GTGCCACCAAGATGTAACGTGATTTGAGAGTTAGTTACGGGTGGGAAAGGATGAAGAGTGAAGTTTCGGATTTCGTTTCGAGGTGTCTGACTTGTTGCGAGCTAAGGTTGAGCATTGGAGACCGGCTGGAGAGTTGTAACCTTTAACCGTTCTAGAGTAGGAATGGGAGCAGATCAATTCGTTGTGGGTCTACCCAGGGTTAGTCGAGGGTATGACTCCATTCGGGTGATTGTTTTCCGGTTATGCTCAGTTTGCTCTGTTGTTCCTCGGTAAGTTGGTGCGTTTGCACGGAGTTCATTCATGCGTTGTATCCAATAGAGGAACCCAGTTCGCTAGCCGTCTTTGGCAGAAGCTTCAGGAAGCCTTGGGTACTGGTTGAGCTTTAGCTCTGCTTTCCATCCGTAGGCCGATGGTTAGTTAGAGTGGACTATACAGACTCTGGAGAATATGCTTGTGCGTACGTACTAAGTGTTGGTTGGCAGTTGGGATCGTCACTTGCCATTGATAGGGTTCTCCTTCGATAACTGTTATCAGGAGACATTCCAATTGGTAACCTTTAGGCTTTGTTTGGTAGGTTGTGTCGATCGCCAGTCTGTTTTCTGGCTCTGGGAGAGCAGGATTTTTGGACCCCAGTTAGTCCAGAGACTTCGGAGAAGATCCAGTGGTTCAGGTCAGGATGAGAGCAGCACAGTGCAGACAGAAGTCTTGTGCCGACAGTGGTGGCCACAGACTTGAGTTCACAGTGGGAGATCATGTATTCCTACGGATTTTTTTCCCGATGAATGGCGTGTTGAGTTTTGGGAATCTTAGTCCCAGATTGTAGGTCCTTTTGAGAACCTCGAGCGAGTTTGTTCCGTTGCCTATAAGTTGGTACTCCCGCCCAGATTTTTGAGTATTCATCCCGTATTTCTAGTGTTGATACTTTGCAAATACCTTCATGACCTTTCTCACATGATTTAGCATCTGACCATTTAGCTTGGACGCGATCTTTTCGTTCACCGGCAGCCGAGAGTGTTAGTGGATCGGCAGGTGGAGAAACTTCGGTCATCGGTCTTGCCATCTGTGGAGGTTTTCTTTGGCATAGCTGTATAGTGAGGTGATCACTTGGGAGGCTGCAAGCGAGATTTGGGAGTTTTGCACTCATCTCTTTGAATGTATGCATAATAAGAATTGTAATTCGGGGACGAATTTTCTTTAAGGGGGGAGATTGTAACACCTTAGAATGCGATTAATGTTAATTAGGCGATAATGCGGGTTTTCTGTAAAAAGTTTACCAATTCGGTTTCCTCACATTTTATAACATTTAATTAATAATTTATTCTTATTTGTTATGGCTTGCACACACTTGTGCATGTTAATGTGAGGGTTTGTTTGTGTTAATCTAGTTTAGCAACCATGACAACATTAAGTTAATCCTAATCCTTAATTTTCTTTAATCCTATCCATTGTTTAAACCTTAACTTAAACCTCTAGATATTTGTGAAAGATATTTTCCTTTGGGTTTTATTTAGATGAGAGGTGGCTTGGTGAGTCATGGTTGCATTGATGATGCATGGTGCACTCACCCTTATCCTCACCTCTCTCTCTCATTATCCTCACCTCACTCATTTCTCTCTCACTTATCTCCTTCTCATTATTTATCATTTCCTCACTTCCTCAAACTGAACCCTTATCACTTCCATCACAAAACATCACCCAAATCCCTTTTCAAGACTTGTTTTGCCTCTAGGATCCATTGGAGCTTGGAAAGCTAGGATCTTTGAGCTTGTGGGAGTAGGTAATGATCTCTATTTGTCAAGTAGGTGCTTTATATGTTGTGCAACCTTGTAGTTTCAGTTTAGAACACTTAACGTATCGTTTCGTGCACATATCGTATTTTTAGTGTCATTATATGATATCTGTGATCTGCTGTGACCCAGTTTGTGTACTAGAAAATCTAGCAGTGTAGTTGTGTTGTACCAGTGACCCTAACCCTTCACCTGAAGCACGAACACCCCCTGCTCGGATTTGGCCGGCGACACTTAGGCAAATTCCGGCGACCTCAGCCGTTTGTTGGAGTTTTGTTGTGAGTTTTTGTGGGTAGCTGTTTGTAGTGGTTTAAGTGTGTTTGGTCTTGTTTGACTTTTGGGTTTTCACTGTACAGAAATTCTGGGATCATATAGCTTGTTTCTAGTGTTACGACAACGCGCGTTACGTTATCCGACACGGTGCGTGTCTTTGTGTATCTTTTGCTCTTGACCTGGTTTCGTTGTGTCGCTACGCACGTTAGCCACTAGACGAACACTTGAGAGTATGTTTGGAGTTGTTGCGTCGGACAAACGTTGTTTGTACGTGTTATTGGTCGTTTGCTAATATACATTTGTTATTGTTGTTTTACGATCCTAGGTTCGCAGGAGAGGACTTCGGGCGCTGCGGAGAAGGGAAAGCGAGTGGGTGGCTTTACTTAGCCTAAGATCATCTGTAAGTAGATTTAATATCTACATGGGAATCGCCTGCATGGCGTTATGCGTCTGGGCTAGAGTTAATGATATGATTCTTGATATTAAGTATATGGACATTAATTGTGCATGCGTACCTTCGTTGCATACCTCATTTTCCTATTATGCATATGGACATAGTATTGATGAGACACAACACCATTATTGTCGATTCATATTACACGAGCACTAATTATATGCTACACACACTCCGTCGATAATTGCCATGACACGCACAACTCATTTACATATGAGATATAGCTGACATCTATACATACATGACATTGAGACTTGATCCTTATTTCCCTTGTGCGTATGAGATATAGCTGACATCTATACATACGTGATATTATATTGGTTCGGGACATCGAGACAGTGATTCATATTCCTTTGTGCATATGACATAGAGCATACCTGTATACATATATGCTTACACATATACCTTATCATGCCTACATGCTAGCTACCCATATACCTATATGGTATTGTACCATTAGTAACAGGTATATACATATTGAGACATAGCTACATGTACATCTTGGATACATACTTACACCTACACCCGTATGGTATTACATCATTATTAATAGGTACATACTCATATACCTTGCTATAGCTACAGGTACGTTATGCACACATACTTACCTGTACAGTCGCTTACCTTGCTAGATTTACATATACCTATGTGGTATTGTTTTGTCATTGACATGTAGTCGTTGATTCTTATGCGATTGCGCATATGATATGTGGTATACCTTGCACACTCACACGCTTACACGTATACCTTGCTATACCTACATGTTTATACATATATCTGGCTATAGCTACTTGTTCACCTGTATGTGATATTTCATTTGGTTTCGGAGAAATTAAGAACCGCATGATATACTTAATAACTTGTTGCAGTTAAATAGCGGATTTTCTTTTATATGCTCATATTACTGTTTCACGTTGCATATATTATATTTCATGGATTTCGCATTGATATTTGGTTTTCATATGATGTTTTATGGATGTTTTACTCCTGCGTATATATATATCAGTGGTATGGGACGCTGACATATATATGTATAATTATTGTATATATTTATCAGTGGTATGAGACGCTGTTATATATGTACACCTACATAATATATCATCATAATGATTCATACAATTATACTTATTCATTACCTGATGTTTTCTGGATTTGAGGACCGTGGTAGTTTCATGAAATTATGCATTATTTGAAAAACCCGGTTTCTCTTGATTTGATATTTCAGCGTCCACCATGAGATTTCTCGGTTCTGAGATTTGTGATATATACCCGATGCGAAAAGTGGAGTGGGCCGTGTGCGGGTACATGGTGGAGCCCGGTATGGTCCCCTCGGCAAGAAGATCGCAGATGATGGCGATGAGCCTGGAAGGCTAGTAAGTACCTACCGGTGATAGTATTTAGACTCGGCGGTTATCGTAGGGATACCGACCGGAGTCATGTACATATGGATACGTGGAATTTCGAGTGTCGAAACTGGGCACTCGGGATTCCAGATAGTGTATGATATGTACCCATCAGGGCCAGTCGTGGTGACAGCACTTGATAGATCAGTATTTATGTGTCAATGCTAGACACTAGTTTTCATGATGTTTTCGGGTGTCGGTGTTTGACACTTAGGTTTCATGAGACTTACAGGATGTGTTTTATCCATACTCAGCATTTATTTGATATGCATTCCTTCATGTATTAGTAGTACCTGATAGAGTACCTTTCATGACTGTTGCATTACATATTGCAATTTATTGCTATCGGCTTGCATGTGATAGACCATCGCAGTACGTGCATACTTGCGATTACCTGCGTATGTTATTTATTATTCACGAGTTGGCAACTTACCCCCGTTGTGCCACAGGGTTCTACAGGTTGTCCCTTAGAGCAGTTAGAGGCAGGGCTATCATCTATCGTATCATCTTTTGCAGCGGATACCGCTACGGCTGACTGTGTGCAGTTTTGCTATAGGTGGGTTTTACGGTTATCCGATGTTGGTCATTGTGTATTCGTTGTATCCAGTACTCTCCATCTACCACTTTCATGCATTGACATAGAGACGAGATGTGAGGACGATATTGTATATTTTTTATGACCCAGGATGTCTTTTATGCAGCTTTATTATATCGTCTTTTATTTCTTCGCTACGGCGTCGTATATCTGCTTGTAGTGGTTGTTTTCCGTCTTTGGGTGTGGATTTTCTCCTATTGGGGGTGCTTTTACTTATATTTATATTGTACCCTTTTTGGGGGCTTGTTTTTACAAAGGAGGTGCTGCCAAAATTTTAAAGGAAGTAAAAGTTGGACTTTAAAGAATTTTGATTGAGATTTCAAAAGTATTAAAAATATTCTTATCACATACTAGTTTTGATGGTTTAGATTGCTGGGTTTTCGGCTTACTTAAATTGAGTTACGCCTGTAGACGTTGCGTAGTTTAAGAGCTGTCACGTGCCAAATTTCGGGACGTGACATCCACGTACATGACGAGGAATACCATTGTTCTCGCTACAATCTTACTATAAATGCATGGTTCATCTGGATTTTTGATAAAGTCGATTTCCTTGACCGTCTCATCAAAACAGATGTTCTAACTCCGCAATCCCTGCTGTAATCCATAAATGGATTTAAGCAACTTGCACACTCTTCCACTGCTCCCACTCTCTATGAAACCCTTCGGCTGATCCATATAGACACACTCTTCTAAATATCCATTAAGAAAAGCGGTCTTTACGTCCATCTGCCAAATTTCATAATCGGAGAAGGCGGCAATGGCAAGAAGGATCCGAATGGTTTTGAACATAGCCAGTGGAGAAAAGGTTTCATCATAGTCCAAACAAGGACTTTGACGAAAACTTTTTGCAACAAGTCTAGCCTTATAGGTTTCAACCTATCCATCTATACCAATCTTCTTTCTGAAGATCCATTTGCAGCTTACGGGTTTTACCCCTTCTGGAGTAATGTCCAAAGTCCATACTTTGTTAGTGTACATGGACTCCATTTCGGTTCGCATTGCATCCAGCCATTTTACCGAGTCTCTGCTCTAAATGGCTTGCTGGAAGCTAGTTGGCTCATCATCGTCGATGATGAAATCCTCTCTATCCCCATTTGTGAGAAAACCGTAGTATCTCTTAGGCAGATGAGACTGCCTACTAGTCCTGCGGAGTGGCGCTAGAATCTCCGGTTCTTTCGAAACATCTGGTTCCACCATGCTTTCAGTCATAGCTTGTGGTTCTGGAATTTCTTCAAATTCTATTGCGCTCCCACTTATCTCTTTTTCTAGAAATTAAGTTTCCAAAAAGTAGGCACGCCGAGAAACAAAGACCTTCTGTTCCTCCACGTAATAGAAAAGATACCCCTTGGAGTTCTTTGGGTATCCAACAAACTTATACAGTACTGAGCGTGTCTCGAGCTTGTCTGCATGCTGCTTTTTTACAAAAGTTGGACATCCCCATGTCTTAAGATACTTAAGATAGGGTTTCTTCCCACTCCACATCTGATATGGTGTGGTAGGCACTGACTTAGTAGGAACCTTGTTCAAAAGATATGTAGCTGACTCTAGTGCATAACCCCAGAAGGATCGAGGCAACTCAGCGTTACTCATCATGGAACGTACCATATCCAATAAGGTTCGGTTCTGCCTTTCCGATACACCGTTGTGTTGAGGTGTGTATGGAGGTGTAAGCTGAGAGAGAATTCTATTCTCTTTTAAGTAATCCAGGAACTCGACACTTAAGTATTCACCACCTCGATCAGATCTAAGTGTCTTGATACTTTTGCCTATTTGTTTTTCTACTTCATTCTTATATTCCCGGAATTTCTTAAAGGCCTCAGATTTATGTTTCATCAAGAATACATGTCCATACCTAAAGAAATCATCCGTAAAAATAATGAAATAGGAATAACCACTTCTTGCATTTGTAGACATTGGACCGCACACGTCGCTGTGTATGAGTCCCAAGAGCTCGCTCGCTCTTACACCGTATCCAGTGAACGGAGTCTTTGTCATCTTTACTTTGAGACATGATTGACAAGTTGGATAGGACTGATATTCGAACGGATCTAAATGTGTAAGGCTATGCGAGCGCCCCGTCCGTCAATCTGAGGCCAAACGCGGAATAAAAACTTTTAAAACTGGCGCTAACGTAACCTTAAAACCTGGATCGTGCCATTAACCGTAAACTAGTAAACTGTAAAAGAGTTTGGATAGATTATACCGATCTATCCATGTCCTTCGGTCTTTCATCTCTGCGCTGTAACATTTCAGAAAATATAAAATATTATTTTTGGAATTTAATATTAAAATAATATATTTCCCGAAAACTGCCAATTTGCGAAATTGGGGATTTCGAAAAAGGATATAAATATATACTAATAATTGGGAAATAAATGGAAATTAAAATTATTTATTCATTTAAAAATATATTTAAAGGATTTGGCATTTTTGAAATCGAGGTTAGTAGAGACCTTATAACCCTTCTAGAGTTAGTTTCATGGACTGAAACCTGAGATAGAACCCCAAACCCCAAACCTAGAAACCCCGATATCGGGAATTTGTCGAAATTATGAGGTTGTTTTGAGATCTGCTAACACCCGGGGACACTAGGATTTATTTAGCAAACACAGGGAGCCATGCAGGCACCTAGGAAGCTACCACTGAAACCCTAGCCCCATACCCTAACCCATGGCCGCAATTTTATCCTTTATGGCCGCAATTTGCGGCCAGAGCAGGGAAATATGGTCCCAGGTTTGGTCCATGGCTCCATTTGCAGTAAAATAGACCCTCCATGTATGCAAAATTGGTTAATTTCACCTAGGGTAAAATCTGGAGCAAGTTTTCTAAGTTTCTGATTTCGTTTTGCGGCTTTTAATGAATTTGGATTTGGTATTTGATATTGTGTTTCCGTCGTGTGGCGTTTGAACGTCAACGACTATGGTTATTGGTTGTGTTTTGCATGCGAGGCTATAGGTTTTGACCTATGAGCGAAACGTGAGCCGTTTTGGTTTTCCGACTTGGTTTTAATAAGGTTTTGCGAATATGATATGTAGGTACCCCCACGTAGACTTCGATACGACGAGGATGAGCGTGGCATCATCGACTTCAGCAAGTAAGAAGCAAGGTGAGTAGATCTATATCTACGGGGGAAGTCGGGTGGATGGCGTATAGAACCCCCGCACACTTTGATGGAAACCGATTTATATATAGAATATGGTTAATGAAACCGTTAATAAAAAACTAAAGATAGAGTTAAAAAGGTAGTTAGAGAACCATATTAGAAACTAAAGAATAGGTAGAAGCAATATGATACGACTAGTATATGATGACGGAATTTGAGGATGATATTTGATGATATTGCCGTTTAGGATACTATAAGACTAGATAGTCGACGTAGATGTGTCATCCAAACCATACCTATTTCCAAACCAAAGAATCGTATGCATCTTTTAAACAGATACCTTGAGGGACGTTACGGATTTTCAAATGATATCTTTTCCTTAAAAACACCGTAGCCCCCACTTTCAAAACTACGATTCGCATCTTTCAAAAACTGTTTGTATGGTTCGGGTGTGTATGTTAGATTATATGTTAGTTATATGTATGCCATAGAGGCCATTACTATACATAGGATGTATATTGTAGTGGATGCTTGGACATATATAGGGAGGACTTTCTTGCTCGACATGATAGTATGCTATCTGGTTGCTCTTTACCTTAACGTGTACACTGATTGTCTCTCTGTTACATGTTGGTAAAGTCCTTAGGATGTGTACTTGACTATCTGGACTATGATGCGGATCATACTAGTGGGGACATGGTAGTCCATAAGAACATCCTTCAAGGTCCCTAGTCGTAGGTGTATCGAGACGGGGCATCGATATACCAGAGTAGACTAGCGTATACCTTCTCGACCCATACAGATGGGCGATGGATGATCCCATATCCATTGGGGTTTGACATCAGAGATGATATACGGGTGCTCAGTGGAGACTGGGTACACTGGACGGACTTGCCGAGAACTCCCAGATGGTATTATACCTTACGTCAGATGGCAGTTCTCTGGTGACACTGGTACAGGTTAGTCTGTAGACCCGAGATCGTCATAGAGTCTTGTGTGATTCCCACTATGCTTTGATTTCCACCTTACCACATCTAAGAGGGCATTCAAAATGGTGGTTCTTGGGTACAGTCCCGAATCACATGGAGGCAATGAGCGATAGGAGGGGATTCGTCTCTCCCGGTATAGGGAGTTGATGTTGCGCTGTGTTCGATTGGTTATAACCGGAAATCCCTGGCCAGGGTTGCTGAGATTTACTGGTAAGTGTTATCAGTAGTTTCTCGAACTGTTATAGACCTCATATCGACACGACTTATCGAGCTACTGGGGTCTGACGTTTACCACCCCTAGGCGAGATATGCGACATATCAGACGACGAGACCGGACTGTACGGTAAGTGTTACTGGTCGGATTCACAGGAGTGTGAGCGGGCTTGCTCGTTGATCTTCTCATCGCTCAATACCCGGGTGACCGTTACGTTTAGCAGATCACTTGCGGCTTGTGGGTGTTTGATATGATCATCACCTGCTGCCGGCGTATTGACGAGTCATTAGAGTCCTACACAGAGGTTTCCTGGCTCAAGCGAAACGAAATAGGAGCGCATATGAGATATGTGCGGGACCGAGAATAATGCGTGTATGTGATACCATATTCTATTCTCGCGATGAATGTATCGATTGGTTGTATGCGATATAACCTAGTTATCGAATCGAGGATTGATTCGATAAGTCGATACATTGGATATTAGTCGGTCATATACGATATGACCGAATCGTTAAATCAAGTGTTGATTTAATGATTTAATGTATAATTATATATTTGATATATTACTTTACATTAACTAGTATTGGTTCACTTAAGATTGATTATCTCACTTGAATGTGCACATTGTATATATGATATATGTTTGTGCACTAGATTGTGTCATGTTTGATGATACATGCAAAGTTGGGTGTATTTTTACTTTAAACCATGTTTAAGTGAATGGTTAGGGTTTTGTTATCATTTCTTGATTATTTATTTTGTTTATTTATTCATTTTAGCAAGAAAAGAAATGGTTGCTTCTTTTTTTTTTTCCTTGAAGCTTTGACCATTTTTGTTTCTTTTGCTTAACCTAACCATTCACCTAACCATAGTTTATTCTCTACACTCAACCATGGTTGCATTATGATAAGAATGACTTGGATTTTCTTTTTAAAAAAAAATAATTCTTATCATATTCTTTGTTCTTCTTCTTCTTCTTTTTCAAGAAGAATGAAACTTGCTACCTTCAATGGTGCCATGAGAAAAAGAGTGAGAAATCCAAATCCAAAGTGAACCCACTTCCTATTTCTTCATCCTCTTCCACTTGCCATGTAGTATAGGGTGTTTTCTTCACAAGTTTCATGACTTGGTGAAGTTGGAGCTTGATCTTGAGTTGCCTCGACGTAGATCATCTTCGGCATCGAAGTCGACGACCTAGCCCGATCATTTCTTCGACGAAACCATCGCTAGAGTCCGGGATCCAATGATCGCAGCGGAAGGACATCATCACGGAGCTAAGGAAGTGGAGGACCGGATCTACAAAGTTGTATTTCCATTCACTTTAGAGTAAAGTTGTTTATTCGCATTTGTTTCGCCTAATCTCTAGTTAACGATCTAGCATTAGGGTTTCTCGGCACAAGAAAAATTTGTATTTGGCATGGTTGATACCTTGTGGAACCTCTTGAGTGTGCCTAGGAACCCTACAGTGGTATCAGAGACTAGCTAGAGCCTTAGGCGAAGTGTAGACGATGTTAGAAATCCGATTGAACCCGAAACCCTAGTTTAAAACCCTTCTCTGTACATTTTTTCAAAACTGGGTTTTTTCCATATTAAAAATATGCAGAAAAATCAGTAGGGTTTTCTATGAGTTACTGTGCAAAACGAGCTTCTAAATCGATCAAATAGCCGCGGAACCACGGCAAGAGCATGGCTCGTGCGGCGGATCCGCGGCCGTACGGTCGTTTCTTCCATTAAATTTTGCACAGTAATTCCTATCTATTGGTGCTGTATTTTCTGGGAATTTTTAATATTCTCTCAAGAGTTGAGTTTTCTGGGTTGTATTGGGGACTCGGTGTTTCGATCGGGAAGTCTAATTTCGTCTATGTGTTTTTCCGGATAATTTTAGAAAATGTTAAAATGTTCGACCGGATATAAATACCCAATTTTTCCCCTGCCGGGAAATTTCCAACTGTTGGATTTTTCCGTAGTTTGAGAACGTTCTGAGTAGTGCAAGTAACGCGATGGACCCTCTAGAAGACAACAAACCTTAACTCGATTATGTGACCGTCTTGAACTGCCCTTTGAACCTTAGGGTTTGGGGCAGTACGGCGTGCCACATGTGAGGCGTTGGCTTGACCCTTCTACGGCTGGACCGTTGGTACTGTGGCTTGAAATGAATGTTTTTAAACATATTTCACGTGTTGATCTGTTTCGGGAAAACTTGGGTGTTTGATTGTTCGATCGGAAAGTTTAACATCTTCTATTTATCTGGAATGTGATACAATATTTGGAATTCACAAGTTGTTATGAGATAACTGAATGAATGTTATAAACATAGCAGTTTAGTCTCACTTGATCGGTTGCCACGGAATTTTGATGCGATCAAAAGTCCGTCGCAATCACGTAGTGTACGCGGATATTCGCAGGGTAAACTTAATAGACAGCCACGTCTCATAGCCCCGACCAAGTGACTGTAGGAGAACCCCATCGCCGAAAGCATCCGTTCGGGTGCTCGCGACAGCGGTGTTTCGCCTTGGTGCACTTCATCGACGGTATCGGGGGTGCGGCCGCCTACTAAAGTTTGCGACGATCATTCGATCAAATTGCCGGGAATCTTGTTGAATTGCCCGACTTGATATTGAAAAGTGTTTTCGATAATGAGACTAAAATGCGGGGTTTATAATTGTTAGGCATGCGATGTCTAAGGAATTCATTTGATTAGGCATGCGATGTCTAAAGAGGTTGCGGATTCCAACTGTTGTAGTTTTACACTTTCTTTTCTACGACCGTAAGTGTAATATGTGATATCGCCGGTTTCGTTGCTATATGTCAACGACAATTGGGATGGGCATGTTTACTTACATTGATGACATGTGATGTTATGTGTTGCTGGATATGTTATATTGGATCGTCGTGTTTGAATAGTCGGGGGTTTTTATGTGAGATGAGTGTTTTTCATTTTCATTCATGTAAAAACTTGTATGTAATATTCTTTTATTGGGGCACTTCCAGGTTGCGGAAGATGTCACCTTTTGTATATTATTTACTTTTCCGCATTAGGATAGACCCAAGGAGGAGAGCACAAGTAACCGGGTTCTGGAGTCCACTGGGAGACCAACTCGAGGAGTCGAGTCCGGGTCTCCTAACTCTAGAATTGGTAGGGTTGCTTGCCGCACTCGTAGGGGTCTAGGGGTATGGGTTTGGCTATTCATCGCCACCGTGGAATCCGTGTTTTATACTGGCTCGTATTAAAAACACGGACGTCCTAGTATATCCAATGTTTCATATGATATTTTCTGCTGCGTTATCTGTGATGTGATCATGTGATTTGTTCAGATAGATATTGTATATAGTATATATGATATATAATGTAGAGGTTGCTTATGTTTTACACCCGCGCTTGCCCTGCCTCGCTCTGGCATTAGTTACCTAACCTAACGGTGCAGACGGGACATCGAGGCGAATGCGGCTGGCATAAGCGTACGTTATATTTATCTTTGATGTTTAGGTGCTTAAATGATGGGACTTCATTAATGTGATTAATGGAAGAAAAGAAACCTAAAGATGTTGTGGAATCGAATTTAAAAAATAAAACAGGTAGCTACAGTTCTTGCTTTGCACAGCGGTATATATGATATATCCTGCACCTTATTCGATAAGGAAAGGACCGAGATCCTTTCACCGGGAGTGACTCGTTTAGCAATAACTGGCAGATGCTACAACCCTCGGTTTGTCTTTTGATTGCTTCTATAGTTTCTGCTTTGCACAGCGATATATATGATATATCCCGCACCTCATTCGACGAGGAAAGGGCCGACGATCCCTTCACCGGGAGTGACCCCTTTAGCAAAACTAGAAAAGCCTTAAAAACACTCCATTTAAAAATCATTTGATTCTACAACGATATCATGTTCATTACGCAATAAGTTTTCAGAAAAAACTGTCGTAGCCCTCCGTCATTTGAGATAAGTTGTATATAGTATTCGTGCTACATTTGTTGGCTTTCGTCAAGGTGTAGTGTGCGGTAGCTATTTGCTGCTTATCTGCTGCATACGATGTGATTGGATTAGGGTAGTCGTGCGGCTTTGTTGGCTTTCGTCAAGGGTCGTGCGGGTGGGCTTAATTCAGTCAAGAAATGTACGGGTTGAACTTGACTAGCGGGCTATGGTTTGTTGGCTTTCGTCAAGGTCATAGCACGTTAGGGGCAAAAATTATCGGGAATTTCAAGTGTTGAAATTTGCAATGAGATTGCATACCTTCTATGAGATAGTTGTTTCTCGATACCCGCTGTGAGTAAGAGTTACTCCTGGGAGAGTTTTACACATTACAATTAGCCGATCAAGTAGGTGTCTAGAAAGGTGTCAACGAGGTTACGCCTCTGCGAAAACGAGGTTTACATTAATTAGGTTCGTGCGAAAGCACGGGGGACCTCCCTCAAAGTACCGACACTGGCCTGGCTGAAAGATTGGTGAACTTGTAGTGTGTAATTAATCCCGGCTAGTCTTTCCTTTTAGGGTTTGAAGGAAGATTTGATAAAAAACAGTGGGAGCCATCCTGATTAGATAAAATAATAACCAATCTAATCTTGACAGAGCGCACGCAGAGTGTTTTTTTCATTTTCTCTCCAGGTAGCGACCATATCACGCCTTAATCAAGATAACAATAGGGATATATTGACCGAACCCGCTTGTTATACTGAGCTGGGGAACGTTGGTCCCGCTCCAACTTATAATTGTTATAAGACAGAGCAGGAAATTGGGGAATACCAGAATTCCTATGCCGCCCAAACGAAGAAAGTGCATATGATGCATCTCCTTCGGGTGTGTTCATTACAAAGAACTATTTCTCTATATCCTCTACGTCCTGGGTATTAGATACCGGATCAGGATCCCAGATATGTAATCTGATACATAGGGCTACAGAAAGGTAAAGAACTGAGAACGGGTGATAAGTTTCATGAGACAGAAAACGGTGCAACTGTTGCAGCCAAGTCTGTTGGTCACTGTCACCCTGTATTCCAAATACATTTATTCTGAACGAATGTTATTAGATACCGAACCAGATACACAAAATCATATCAGTCTCTTTATTAGTAAAGAAATGATAAAATTTTGTATTGTTGGATAATGTTTTGAACATTTCCTATATCAAAAGTTGATCGGTTCAGGCACGTTATCTAAAAGCCTTGATGTTCTAAATCAAACTACAGTTCTTAATATACAGAACACACACAAGAGGAAGAGTTCAGAAATGAACGAATCCTTCTTGAGGCATTGTAGACTAGGTCATATCAATGCGACCCGACTGGCTGAAGTTACATTTAGATGCATATTTAAATTAGTTTGAATTTACATCTTGTGAAACTTGCCGGTCATGTCACAAAGATACGATGACCATAGCTCTGTTTACTGGAAACAGAGAAAGAGTTAGTGAACTCTTGGGATGATACATGTTGATGTATGTAGGTCCCCTGTCTACATATGCCAAGAAAGGTTCTTTTTACTTCATTACATTCTCTGATAATCTCTCTAGATTCAGACATATGTTGTCACGACCCGAAAGTACGGAACGTGACCGGCACTTAGATTACGAAGCGTCTAGAGGCGCCACGTGACCTAAGTAAGCCGAAGCCCAGAAATCTAAACCATAAAAGAAGAAACAGAAGAAAAGAAAAGAAAACAAATATAAAAACATCAGCAAATTTTACCAAAAATTTCGGCAGAGTCTCCTCTGTAAAAACTGGCCCCCAAACGGGTACAACAAGTATAATATACATAAACAATAAAAAGCATCCCCAAACGGGAGCTAGCATCAACGCGAACAGGCGGAAACAACCACAACAAGCACAATAATATACAACGCCAATAAGCGAGGCTCAAAACTCAAAAGAAAACAAAACCACCAGATCAGAATAATACATGCGCGACTCTAAGGTCGAAATAAAAGACTGGTCCTATAAACTTATCAAGTAATACAAATATGGTTGATGGAGCTTACTAGGTACAAATGAATGAATAAAAGTACAATGGTGGTTCGGATACAAGTGAACCAACCTACCGTGCAAATCACCCTGAAGAAAAGATGTGCCAACAAGCTGCCACGGGAACCTGTACATCGAACCTGTAATAAAATTTGGCACAACGGGGGTGAGTTGCCAACTCGTGAGTAGAAGACATCTACGAAAAGAAATCGAATGCACGACGCTATCCTAGGTCATAATAATACACTACTATATCTCAATCATCTAGAATAGCAGGGTAATACTACGTGTAAGTGCAAATACTCCGTGTCGTATCAGTGCCTCATATAGTACTGTGTCATATGAAATGAAATGCATGCACCATGAATGTAAAGTAACAAATCCTGAAATCCAGATATATCTGTATAAGAAATCTTTAGCTGTTATCATAGTAAAATGTGTATAAGAATCTGAAATCTCAACAATGAAATCCATGGAAATCCGTGTCAAGCATCGACACAAACATGTAAATCTCAAGTCTCATAGTCTCAATACCTCGGGCTTCGTCAGTCCGGATCGGCCCATATCATCAAATCTCACGACAACGGTCGGTATCCTCCGGATATCCGCCGCGCCAGACATCACCGGTAGGTAGCCTTCCCCTGCCAGGCTCATCGTCTACAACTCGATCTTCTTGCCCCGGGGTACCTACCGGGCCCACCATGTACCCGAGACGGTTCATCCACTCCTCGAATCGGGTCTCGAAATCCAACAGAAAACATGAAATACTCATGGTGGACGACACATACATCACGAGAAAACCGCATCTTATGTTTTTAAAAAGAGAGGAGGAGGAGAGAAAGAAGTTTCTACATATTCTTGCGGTTTTCCCCAAAATCCAGAAATCTCATAGAAATCCAAATCTCAAAATCATGAGTAACTATATGATAAGTGTTGGCATATGCCCATAATACTGCATGATAACATGAAAATATGAATGCATGAATGTCTAAGCAATAAATATCATGTCTGTACTAATGTCAGAGAATAATCATAATATTATATCTGTCTAGTTGTTAACTGATTCTATCCATAAAAGGCAATATGATCTAAAGTGTACGTGACATAGCAATTACCGATGATGATGTGTGTGAGCCGGCAAATAAGTGTGCGTGGAATATGCGCATCATCGGTAATAGTGCTGGTGTCCTAACAGGTAAAGTTTATACTGATTATAGCAACATATAAAAGAACATGCACCATGATGATTACAGTATGAATGTAAATACAGGTGTGCATTATCCACTCCTCTGCGAGATACGAGTACAACTACCACTATGTGAGTCGAACCTAAACCAGTGTCCATCTAACATCCTAAGGAACTAAACCTAATAGACTAGTCAGTAAGAAACTAGAGTTTACCTAAGGTCTGAATCAATATCTCTAATAGTCGGCGATCCCGCCTCAATAGCGTCACGTACGTAGTACGGCTTCCTCGAATCAAGAGTGCGGATCAATCATCAAATCTAAGCCTCGTACGGTAAAATCCATCGTACGGCATCCCAATATCGGGGTACGGTCAAGTATCTCCTAGGTGTCTCCTCATTCGTATAATGTCATCATCAACACATCTCATGATCAAGGTGCTAAACTGTGATCGCATACATCAATCATATATCATTGCCATCATGATAAGCATCATTAGTTTATCCACAGAAATATCATGTCATATGTGTAATATTGTGATTAAATCATACCGATATCTTATCGTCATCAAGTCACACCTATACGATATCGACATCAGGTCACACCTATATGATGTCGTAATCAAGTCATACATATATCATATCGTGATCAGTCACAAGTTACAGTCCGGGTACTATTCTAGCGTCCCATGTACATCAATATCACCACCACTCTTTATAATTTATATGTTCATGTTCATTATCTCATTCTCTAATGATCCGCTAACACTTTAATACGACTGTATAGCCAAGAATCACGGCATCAAGCCCAGTTACACTATTTCATCATACCTCGGATATCATATCACATCAATGAATCACATATACGTGTTGTATATATATGTATATACCTATACCTAGTTCTATATATATACACATACACGTATACCCCATGTCGAGTTTCAGTGTGTGCGTGGGTGTGTTTCTATCTGAAACCTACGAATCTCTTCCAAGGTACTCATCCTCTGATATGGTTTTCCTAAATCAGTCTAGTCCAGCCTAGGGTCAATACTAGGGTCCTACTAGGGTCACATCTTATTTCCTAATGTCAATAAGTACTATTCCTATTCTACGTTGCGGGGGTGCTAAACGCCATCCACCCGACTTCCCCCCGTAGATATGCATCTACTCACCTGGTCCATGTCTGCCGAAGACAGTGTCGCCATCCTCCTCTTCATCGCCCGCAGTCCACGTGAGGGGTACCTAGACGCAAACATATAAATAGCATCGTAAACTGAATCACATACGAAAGTCAAACGATACAAGGAACAAGCATAGGTTAAAACCTATGTCCCGTCCACGCAAAAGCACCAAATATCGCTCGATATCGGCGTACAAACTCCGATGGATCGAGATAAACATTAACAAATAACTCGTAGTTTTAAAACACATTACTTATATTATAAAACATGATTAAATCCATCGAAACCCTAAAATCTATCAAATCGCCCGATTTCGTAAAAGCCGAAAATACCAATTTACCGTTTTCATCAAAACATGACATTTAAATGAAACTAATGGTCATAAAACTCATTAAATAGCATTACTAGACTATACAAACCATTACTATATTTTTATTACACAATTTTGCATTTATTTGAAATTTCTAGTTTGCAACTTTTAACAATTTTTAACATTTTTCAAGCAAAATACCACAATTCCACCACAAAACGTGATTTTTTATGAATTAATGTATTAAACCATAATTCATAATGATAATGATTTAATGAAACCATAATTATATTTTTAATCTCATTTATATAGGAATTTCTAAAATCTAGTTTACAAAATTAGCAATTTTATCACAATTTATCAATTAACCATAGAAACTAGAAATCAAACTAAGTTTTTCTTTCCATTAACATGCTAACATTTCCACTAAAACTATAATCCAATGATAACAACCCAAATTAGAATTTTATATTAACCACAAACACATTTTGCAAAAACCTAGTTAGCTAATTTCCTAATTTAAAACAATTTTAAATGAAAATTTTACAATTCAACAACCATGCAATATTTTCCAATTCTAAAAGTGTTAAACTAACTATTATAACCCTAAATAATTAACAAAAATCATAACTTGAATTTACAAACCCTAACTTGAATTTCAAAAAAAAACATAGAATTAATTCATTAAATCTAATTAAGCTTAAATGAACATCTAAAACAATAAATCAAAAGAAAGAAATTATACCTCCCAAAATATGAAATCCAAACAAGAAATGAGCCTCCAAAATGCATGCTTTCCATCTCCAAATTTCATATAAAAATGAGCAAGGAATAAAGAGTATGGAATAAATAGGATTTTGTTGAATTTTAATTGAATTTTTGATGTGTTTTTAATGAATTTTGAATAAAAATGAGGTAGGAAAAGGGGAGGGGCAGCCATGGGGGGTTGTGGCCGGCCTAGAGGGAGGTGAGGGAGAGAAAGAAGAGAGTGTGATGTTGTGTAGAAGTTTCAAGAAGAGAAACAACACTAAAAGTCTTTTCATGGCTTATTTAATTATTTATTTATTTATTTACTATAGCAACTCAAGAAAGCTCTAGAAAATAGGAAAAATTTGCAAATAATTTTTGCATGATACATACTAAATCCTAACATGCCATGGTTCATTTTTACAAATTAAAACCATTTAAATTTGTAATTTACACTAATTTAATGTAAAAATAAAGCTTATGTTAATATTTAAAATAATTAATTTAGGAAAAATATTTTATTAAACTAAAAATTTATAAGTGGCTAAATAAACACCTTTTACTAGTAATTTCAAAATTAAAATTATAATGAAAAACAATCACGGTTTGGTTTTACGAAAAATACATTTTACTTTACCGAAAATCCTAAAATTCACTTAAACACTTTTATTCATTTAATTATTTATTTAATTATTTTTAAAACGTTACAATCTTCCCCCCTTTAGGAAATTCGGTCGCCGAATTTAAATTAAAACTCCCCTTCCAAATACTAAAACATTTAGCAAAACACTCAAATCGTCGGGGCTCCGAAATCATCAATATATAACAAAAATCAACTCCGTCAAGCATGACGCAATCATCGGAGTTATGGCGATAATAAAATATCATAACCCAATGTGAAAACCATCATAATATACATCAATCTATAACTTATATATAGTTCGCATCCTAGTAAAATCGCCTAAACCTCATAATAAAGAAGCATTCAAAAACCCCTCTTGAAAATCGCCGTGCAATGCACGTGTCACGGTCTAAGTAGCGGACGTTTAATTTAAAAAAATAGCTATATATATATATATATCTTTTATTTAACATACACGTCCCGCCTGGTTACTAAATCAAATAATAATGATTATGAAAACATACTGCTCAAACTAAAATCAATCCCAATAATATCAATAAAATGTCATGTGCGTCCGGTGCGCACTGAAATCGAAACCAAATGCAGAAACCATGAATACCCACAAAACAAAACTAAGTGCAACAGGTGTGCACCAAAAACATCTGTCAAGTGCAACGGGCGTGCACGACTCAAAATCAGGTGCATCTAATCTGCACAAAACCCCGATTTAGTGCATCTGGTGTGCACAAAATCGCATCAAGTGCGCCAAGTATGCGCAAGAATCCTAATCAGGTGCACATGGAGCACGAAAACAGACATCGAATATCAGACTCGAGTCACAGTACGAAAATGGATAAAAACTAGGTCGAAGCATATATCAAAATCATGTGTAACCCATATGCACGAAATCAAATCAAAAATCTCAAAATATATAAAACCAAATCAAGTGTACTGGGTGCGTACTAAACCACATCAATACAACTGATATATGAAACACAGATAGAATGAAGGTACACACAGGAAATACCAATCGTAGAACAAAGTCCTCAAAATACAAAAATCCAATCAATGAAAATAGGAAATTCAAATCACTAAATCACAATCGTAAACACTATCGTCAATGTGCGCCTCTTTCCTCTGATGTCGACTGCTTCGAACTCGTTCTTTCATAGGTGTGCTGACTGCACTACCAACGGCAATACTCATGTCTAGAGTCTCCCACATAGTCGATTCCTTCACCTGATATCCGGACTACATTAACTTTTCGATCGATCCATCAAAATCCCATAATTCCCCGAGAGCTCAACACTCAAGTACAGCTTAAAAATATCCGGTACATACCCCAGCATCGATGATCCAGCCGTAGAAGGGCAAACCCAAGCCTCACTAATGACACCGCGGAACGGCCGTAAATCCTAAGGTTCAAGGGCGTTCTCGTGGTCATTATGTCGAGTTAGGATTTCATTCTTCTAAAGGGTCCATCGAAATACCTGCATGTTCTTCCGAATACCTTAAACTTGGGAAAATGGTTTTCTAATAATCGTTCGAACCCTTTAACTTCATCCGGACGGCATGTGAATACCCTTCGTCCGCACGCTAAGCAATGCTTCAATCCTCAAGAATAACCAATACTCCCGTGCGCCCGTGGTAACAGAACCACCCTCCAACATCGACGAAGATAGATCAAGGAACGAATGAAATACGGTGCAAACAAATGTACATCCTAAGGCTGCTTAAGCAGAGTAGCGTATCGTAAGTATGCCGCGGACCATACCCACGGTACGTTACTCTACCTAAATCGCCTACTCCATCAACCAAGGGTCACCTAGACTTATACAAGGTTAAACCTAGCGCTCTGATACCAACTTTGTCACGACCCGAAAGTACGGAACGTGACCGGCACTTAGATTACGAAGCGTCTAGAGGCGCCACGTGACCTAAGTAAGCCGAAGCCCAGAAATCTAAACCATAAAAGAAGAAACAGAAGAAAAGAAAAGAAAACAAATATAAAAACATCAGCAAATTTTACCAAAAATTTCGGCAGAGTCTCCTCTGTAAAAACTGGCCCCCAAACGGGTACAACAAGTATAATATACATAAACAATAAAAAGCATCCCCAAACGGGAGCTAGCATCAACGCGAACAGGCGGAAACAACCACAACAAGCACAATAATATACAACGCCAATAAGCGAGGCTCAAAACTCAAAAGAAAACAAAACCACCAGATCAGAATAATACATGCGCGACTCTAAGGTCGAAATAAAAGACTGGTCCTATAAACTTATCAAGTAATACAAATATGGTTGATGGAGCTTACTAGGTACAAATGAATGAATAAAAGTACAATGGTGGTTCGGATACAAGTGAACCAACCTACCGTGCAAATCACCCTGAAGAAAAGATGTGCCAACAAGCTGCCACGGGAACCTGTACATCGAACCTGTAATAAAATTTGGCACAACGGGGGTGAGTTGCCAACTCGTGAGTAGAAGACATCTACGAAAAGAAATCGAATGCACGACGCTATCCTAGGTCATAATAATACACTACTATATCTCAATCATCTAGAATAGCAGGGTAATACTACGTGTAAGTGCAAATACTCCGTGTCGTATCAGTGCCTCATATAGTACTGTGTCATATGAAATGAAATGCATGCACCATGAATGTAAAGTAACAAATCCTGAAATCCAGATATATCTGTATAAGAAATCTTTAGCTGTTATCATAGTAAAATGTGTATAAGAATCTGAAATCTCAACAATGAAATCCATGGAAATCCGTGTCAAGCATCGACACAAACATGTAAATCTCAAGTCTCATAGTCTCAATACCTCGGGCTTCGTCAGTCCGGATCGGCCCATATCATCAAATCTCACGACAACGGTCGGTATCCTCCGGATATCCGCCGCGCCAGACATCACCGGTAGGTAGCCTTCCCCTGCCAGGCTCATCGTCTACAACTCGATCTTCTTGCCCCGGGGTACCTACCGGGCCCACCATGTACCCGAGACGGTTCATCCACTCCTCGAATCGGGTCTCGAAATCCAACAGAAAACATGAAATACTCATGGTGGACGACACATACATCACGAGAAAACCGCATCTTATGTTTTTAAAAAGAGAGGAGGAGGAGAGAAAGAAGTTTCTACATATTCTTGCGGTTTTCCCCAAAATCCAGAAATCTCATAGAAATCCAAATCTCAAAATCATGAGTAACTATATGATAAGTGTTGGCATATGCCCATAATACTGCATGATAACATGAAAATATGAATGCATGAATGTCTAAGCAATAAATATCATGTCTGTACTAATGTCAGAGAATAATCATAATATTATATCTGTCTAGTTGTTAACTGATTCTATCCATAAAAGGCAATATGATCTAAAGTGTACGTGACATAGCAATTACCGATGATGATGTGTGTGAGCCGGCAAATAAGTGTGCGTGGAATATGCGCATCATCGGTAATAGTGCTGGTGTCCTAACAGGTAAAGTTTATACTGATTATAGCAACATATAAAAGAACATGCACCATGATGATTACAGTATGAATGTAAATACAGGTGTGCATTATCCACTCCTCTGCGAGATACGAGTACAACTACCACTATGTGAGTCGAACCTAAACCAGTGTCCATCTAACATCCTAAGGAACTAAACCTAATAGACTAGTCAGTAAGAAACTAGAGTTTACCTAAGGTCTGAATCAATATCTCTAATAGTCGGCGATCCCGCCTCAATAGCGTCACGTACGTAGTACGGCTTCCTCGAATCAAGAGTGCGGATCAATCATCAAATCTAAGCCTCGTACGGTAAAATCCATCGTACGGCATCCCAATATCGGGGTACGGTCAAGTATCTCCTAGGTGTCTCCTCATTCGTATAATGTCATCATCAACACATCTCATGATCAAGGTGCTAAACTGTGATCGCATACATCAATCATATATCATTGCCATCATGATAAGCATCATTAGTTTATCCACAGAAATATCATGTCATATGTGTAATATTGTGATTAAATCATACCGATATCTTATCGTCATCAAGTCACACCTATACGATATCGACATCAGGTCACACCTATATGATGTCGTAATCAAGTCATACATATATCATATCGTGATCAGTCACAAGTTACAGTCCGGGTACTATTCTAGCGTCCCATGTACATCAATATCACCACCACTCTTTATAATTTATATGTTCATGTTCATTATCTCATTCTCTAATGATCCGCTAACACTTTAATACGACTGTATAGCCAAGAATCACGGCATCAAGCCCAGTTACACTATTTCATCATACCTCGGATATCATATCACATCAATGAATCACATATACGTGTTGTATATATATGTATATACCTATACCTAGTTCTATATATATACACATACACGTATACCCCATGTCGAGTTTCAGTGTGTGCGTGGGTGTGTTTCTATCTGAAACCTACGAATCTCTTCCAAGGTACTCATCCTCTGATATGGTTTTCCTAAATCAGTCTAGTCCAGCCTAGGGTCAATACTAGGGTCCTACTAGGGTCACATCTTATTTCCTAATGTCAATAAGTACTATTCCTATTCTACGTTGCGGGGGTGCTAAACGCCATCCACCCGACTTCCCCCCGTAGATATGCATCTACTCACCTGGTCCATGTCTGCCGAAGACAGTGTCGCCATCCTCCTCTTCATCGCCCGCAGTCCACGTGAGGGGTACCTAGACGCAAACATATAAATAGCATCGTAAACTGAATCACATACGAAAGTCAAACGATACAAGGAACAAGCATAGGTTAAAACCTATGTCCCGTCCACGCAAAAGCACCAAATATCGCTCGATATCGGCGTACAAACTCCGATGGATCGAGATAAACATTAACAAATAACTCGTAGTTTTAAAACACATTACTTATATTATAAAACATGATTAAATCCATCGAAACCCTAAAATCTATCAAATCGCCCGATTTCGTAAAAGCCGAAAATACCAATTTACCGTTTTCATCAAAACATGACATTTAAATGAAACTAATGGTCATAAAACTCATTAAATAGCATTACTAGACTATACAAACCATTACTATATTTTTATTACACAATTTTGCATTTATTTGAAATTTCTAGTTTGCAACTTTTAACAATTTTTAACATTTTTCAAGCAAAATACCACAATTCCACCACAAAACGTGATTTTTTATGAATTAATGTATTAAACCATAATTCATAATGATAATGATTTAATGAAACCATAATTATATTTTTAATCTCATTTATATAGGAATTTCTAAAATCTAGTTTACAAAATTAGCAATTTTATCACAATTTATCAATTAACCATAGAAACTAGAAATCAAACTAAGTTTTTCTTTCCATTAACATGCTAACATTTCCACTAAAACTATAATCCAATGATAACAACCCAAATTAGAATTTTATATTAACCACAAACACATTTTGCAAAAACCTAGTTAGCTAATTTCCTAATTTAAAACAATTTTAAATGAAAATTTTACAATTCAACAACCATGCAATATTTTCCAATTCTAAAAGTGTTAAACTAACTATTATAACCCTAAATAATTAACAAAAATCATAACTTGAATTTACAAACCCTAACTTGAATTTCAAAAAAAAACATAGAATTAATTCATTAAATCTAATTAAGCTTAAATGAACATCTAAAACAATAAATCAAAAGAAAGAAATTATACCTCCCAAAATATGAAATCCAAACAAGAAATGAGCCTCCAAAATGCATGCTTTCCATCTCCAAATTTCATATAAAAATGAGCAAGGAATAAAGAGTATGGAATAAATAGGATTTTGTTGAATTTTAATTGAATTTTTGATGTGTTTTTAATGAATTTTGAATAAAAATGAGGTAGGAAAAGGGGAGGGGCAGCCATGGGGGGTTGTGGCCGGCCTAGAGGGAGGTGAGGGAGAGAAAGAAGAGAGTGTGATGTTGTGTAGAAGTTTCAAGAAGAGAAACAACACTAAAAGTCTTTTCATGGCTTATTTAATTATTTATTTATTTATTTACTATAGCAACTCAAGAAAGCTCTAGAAAATAGGAAAAATTTGCAAATAATTTTTGCATGATACATACTAAATCCTAACATGCCATGGTTCATTTTTACAAATTAAAACCATTTAAATTTGTAATTTACACTAATTTAATGTAAAAATAAAGCTTATGTTAATATTTAAAATAATTAATTTAGGAAAAATATTTTATTAAACTAAAAATTTATAAGTGGCTAAATAAACACCTTTTACTAGTAATTTCAAAATTAAAATTATAATGAAAAACAATCACGGTTTGGTTTTACGAAAAATACATTTTACTTTACCGAAAATCCTAAAATTCACTTAAACACTTTTATTCATTTAATTATTTATTTAATTATTTTTAAAACGTTACAATCTTCCCCCCTTTAGGAAATTCGGTCGCCGAATTTAAATTAAAACTCCCCTTCCAAATACTAAAACATTTAGCAAAACACTCAAATCGTCGGGGCTCCGAAATCATCAATATATAACAAAAATCAACTCCGTCAAGCATGACGCAATCATCGGAGTTATGGCGATAATAAAATATCATAACCCAATGTGAAAACCATCATAATATACATCAATCTATAACTTATATATAGTTCGCATCCTAGTAAAATCGCCTAAACCTCATAATAAAGAAGCATTCAAAAACCCCTCTTGAAAATCGCCGTGCAATGCACGTGTCACGGTCTAAGTAGCGGACGTTTAATTTAAAAAAATAGCTATATATATATATATATCTTTTATTTAACATACACGTCCCGCCTGGTTACTAAATCAAATAATAATGATTATGAAAACATACTGCTCAAACTAAAATCAATCCCAATAATATCAATAAAATGTCATGTGCGTCCGGTGCGCACTGAAATCGAAACCAAATGCAGAAACCATGAATACCCACAAAACAAAACTAAGTGCAACAGGTGTGCACCAAAAACATCTGTCAAGTGCAACGGGCGTGCACGACTCAAAATCAGGTGCATCTAATCTGCACAAAACCCCGATTTAGTGCATCTGGTGTGCACAAAATCGCATCAAGTGCGCCAAGTATGCGCAAGAATCCTAATCAGGTGCACATGGAGCACGAAAACATACATCGAATATCAGACTCGAGTCACAGTACGAAAATGGATAAAAACTAGGTCGAAGCATATATCAAAATCATGTGTAACCCATATGCACGAAATCAAATCAAAAATCTCAAAATATATAAAACCAAATCAAGTGTACTGGGTGCGTACTAAACCACATCAATACAACTGATATATGAAACACAGATAGAATGAAGGTACACACAGGAAATACCAATCGTAGAACAAAGTCCTCAAAATACAAAAATCCAATCAATGAAAATAGGAAATTCAAATCACTAAATCACAATCGTAAACACTATCGTCAATGTGCGCCTCTTTCCTCTGATGTCGACTGCTTCGAACTCGTTCTTTCATAGGTGTGCTGACTGCACTACCAACGGCAATACTCATGTCTAGAGTCTCCCACATAGTCGATTCCTTCACCTGATATCCGGACTACATTAACTTTTCGATCGATCCATCAAAATCCCATAATTCCCCGAGAGCTCAACACTCAAGTACAGCTTAAAAATATCCAGTACATACCCCAGCATCGATGATCCAGCCGTAGAAGGGCAAACCCAAGCCTCACTAATGACACCGCGGAACGGCCGTAAATCCTAAGGTTCAAGGGCGTTCTCGTGGTCATTATGTCGAGTTAGGATTTCATTCTTCTAAAGGGTCCATCGAAATACCTGCATGTTCTTCCGAATACCTTAAACTTGGGAAAATGGTTTTCTAATAATCGTTCGAACCCTTTAACTTCATCCGGACGGCATGTGAATACCCTTCGTCCGCACGCTAAGCAATGCTTCAATCCTCAAGAATAACCAATACTCCCGTGCGCCCGTGGTAACAGAACCACCCTCCAACATCGACGAAGATAGATCAAGGAACGAATGAAATACGGTGCAAACAAATGTACATCCTAAGGCTGCTTAAGCAGAGGAGCGTATCGTAAGTATGCCGCGGACCATACCCACGGTACGTTACTCTACCTAAATCGCCTACTCCATCAACCAAGGGTCACCTAGACTTATACAAGGTTAAACCTAGCGCTCTGATACCAACTTTGTCACGACCCGAAAGTACGGAACGTGACCGGCACTTAGATTACGAAGCGTCTAGAGGCGCCACGTGACCTAAGTAAGCCGAAGCCCAGAAATCTAAACCATAAAAGAAGAAACAGAAGAAAAGAAAAGAAAACAAATATAAAAACATCAGCAAATTTTACCAAAAATTTCGGCAGAGTCTCCTCTGTAAAAACTGGCCCCCAAACGGGTACAACAAGTATAATATACATAAACAATAAAAAGCATCCCCAAACGAGAGCTAGCATCAACGCGAACAGGCGGAAACAACCACAACAAGCACAATAATATACAACGCCAATAAGCGAGGCTCAAAACTCAAAAGAAAACAAAACCACCAGATCAGAATAATACATGCGCGACTCTAAGGTCGAAATAAAAGACTGGTCCTATAAACTTATCAAGTAATACAAATATGGTTGATGGAGCTTACTAGGTACAAATGAATGAATAAAAGTACAATGGTGGTTCGGATACAAGTGAACCAACCTACCGTGCAAATCACCCTGAAGAAAAGATGTGCCAACAAGCTGCCACGGGAACCTGTACATCGAACCTGTAATAAAATTTGGCACAACGGGGGTGAGTTGCCAACTCGTGAGTAGAAGACATCTACGAAAAGAAATCGAATGCACGACGCTATCCTAGGTCATAATAATACACTACTATATCTCAATCATCTAGAATAGCAGGGTAATACTACGTGTAAGTGCAAATACTCCGTGTCGTATCAGTGCCTCATATAGTACTATGTCATATGAAATGAAATGCATGCACCATGAATGTAAAGTAACAAATCCTGAAATTCAGATATATCTGTATAAGAAATCTTTAGCTGTTATCATAGTAAAATGTGTATAAGAATCTGAAATCTCAACAATGAAATCCATGGAAATCCGTGTCAAGCATCGACACAAACATGTAAATCTCAAGTCTCATAGTCTCAATACCTCGGGCTTCGTCAGTCCGGATCGGCCCATATCATCAAATCTCACGACAACGGTCGGTATCCTCCTGATATCCGCCGCGCCAGACATCACCGGTAGGTAGCCTTCCCCTGCCAGGCTCATCGTCTACAACTCGATCTTCTTGCCCCGGGGTACCTACCGGGCCCACCATGTACCCGAGACGGTTCATCCACTCCTCGAATCGGGTCTCGAAATCCAACAGAAAACATGAAATACTCATGGTGGACGACACATACATCACGAGAAAACCGCATCTTATGTTTTTAAAAAGAGAGGAGGAGGAGAGAAAGAAGTTTTTACATATTCTTGCGGTTTTCCCCAAAATCCAGAAATCTCATAGAAATCCAAATCTCAAAATCATGAGTAACTATATGATAAGTGTTGGCATATGCCCATAATACTGCATGATAACATGAAAATATGAATGCATGAATGTCTAAGCAATAAATATCATGTCTGTACTAATGTCAGAGAATAATCATAATATTATATCTGTCTAGTTGTTAACTGATTCTATCCATAAAAGGCAATATGATCTAAAGTGTACGTGACATAGCAATTACCGATGATGATGTGTGTGAGCCGGCAAATAAGTGTGCGTGGAATATGCGCATCATCGGTAATAGTGCTGGTGTCCTAACAGGTAAAGTTTATACTGATTATAGCAACATATAAAAGAACATGCACCATGATGATTACAGTATGAATGTAAATACAGGTGTGCATTATCCACTCCTCTGCGAGATACGAGTACAACTACCACTATGTGAGTCGAACCTAAACCAGTGTCCATCTAACATCCTAAGGAACTAAACCTAATAGACTAGTCAGTAAGAAACTAGAGTTTACCTAAGGTTTGAATCAATATCTCTAATAGTCGGCGATCCCGCCTCAATAGCGTCACGTACGTAGTACGGCTTCCTCGAATCAAGAGTGCAGATCAATCATCAAATCTAAGCCTCGTACGGTAAAATCCATCGTACGGCATCCCAATATCGGGGTACGGTCAAGTATCTCCTAGGTGTCTCCTCATTCGTATAATGTCATCATCAACACATCTCATGATCAAGGTGCTAAACTGTGATCGCATACATCAATCATATATCATTGCCATCATGATAAGCATCATTAGTTTATCCACAGAAATATCATGTCATATGTGTAATATTGTGATTAAATCATACCGATATCTTATCGTCATCAAGTCACACCTATACGATATCGACATCAGGTCACACCTATATGATGTCGTAATCAAGTCATACATATATCATATCGTGATCAGTCACAAGTTACAGTCCGGGTACTATTCTAGCGTCCCATGTACATCAATATCACCACCACTCTTTATAATTTATATGTTCATGTTCATTATCTCATTCTCTAATGATCCGCTAACACTTTAATACGACTGTATAGCCAAGAATCACGGCATCAAGCCCAGTTACACTATTTCATCATACCTCGGATATCATATCACATCAATGAATCACATATACGTGTTGTATATATATGTATATACCTATACCTAGTTCTATATATATACACATACACGTATACCCCATGTCGAGTTTCAGTGTGTGCGTGGATGTGTTTCTATCTGAAACCTACGAATCTCTTCCAAGGTACTCATCCTCTGATATGGTTTTCCTAAATCAGTCTAGTCCAGCCTAGGGTCAATACTAGGGTCCTACTAGGGTCACATCTTGTTTCCTAATGTCAATAAGTACTATTTCTATTCTACGTTGCGGGGGTGCTAAACGCCATCCACCCGACTTCCCCCCGTAGATATGCATCTACTCACCTGGTCCATGTCTGCCGAAGACAGTGTCGCCATCCTCCTCTTCATCGCCCGCAGTCCACGTGAGGGGTACCTAGACGCAAACATATAAATAGCATCGTAA
This sequence comes from Agapanthus africanus, assembly GCA_030015575.1. NCBI lineage: Eukaryota > Viridiplantae > Streptophyta > Magnoliopsida > Asparagales > Amaryllidaceae > Agapanthus > Agapanthus africanus. Next base: position 249,211,097 of record CM057347.1, on the reverse strand, counting down.
ACTGAATCACATACGAAAGTCAAACGATACAAGGAACAAGCATAGGTTAAAACCTATGTCCCGTCCACGCAAAAGCACCAAATATCGCTCGATATCGGCGTACAAACTCCGATGGATCGAGATAAACATTAACAAATAACTCGTAGTTTTAAAACACATTACTTATATTATAAAACATGATTAAATCCATCGAAACCCTAAAATCCATCAAATCGCCCGATTTCGTAAAAGCCGAAAATGCCAATTTACCGTTTTCATCAAAACATGACATTTAAATGAAACTAATGGTCATAAAACTCATTAAATAGCATTACTAGACTATACAAACCATTACTATATTTTTATTACACAATTTTGCATTTATTTGAAATTTCTAGTTTGCAACTTTTAACAATTTTTAACATTTTTCAAGCAAAATACCACAATTCCACCACAAAACGTGATTTTTTATGAATTAATGTATTAAACCATAATTCATAATGATAATGATTTAATGAAACCATAATTATATTTTTAATCTCATTTATATAGGAATTTCTAAAATCTAGTTTACAAAATTAGCAATTTTATCACAATTTATCAATTAACCATAGAAACTAGCAATCAAACTAAGTTTTTCTTTCCATTAACATGCTAACATTTCCACTAAAACTATAATCCAATGATAACAACCCAAATTAGAATTTTATATTAACCACAAACACATTTTGCAAAAACCTAGTTAGCTAATTTCCTAATTTAAAACAATTTTATATGAAAATTTTACAATTCAACAACCATGCAATATTTTCCAATTCTAAAAGTGTTAAACTAACTATTATAACCCTAAATAATTAACAAAAATCATAACTTGAATTTACAAACCCTAACTTGAATTTTAAAAAAAAACATAGAATTAATTCATTAAATCTAATTAAGCTTAAATGAACATCTAAAACAATAAATCAAAAGAAAGAAATTATACCTCCCAAAATATGAAATCCAAACAAGAAATGAGCCTCCAAACTGCATGCTTTCCATCTCCTAATTTCATATAAAAATGAGCAAGGAATAAAGAGTATGGAATAAATAGGATTTTGTTGAATTTTTGATGTGTTTTTAATGAATTTTGAATAAAAATGAGGTAGGAAAAGGGGAGGGGCAGCCATGGGGGGTTGTGGCCGGCCTAGAGGGAGGTGAGGGAGAGAAAGAAAAGAGTGTGATGTTGTGTAGAAGTTTCAAGAAGAGAAACAACACTAAAAGTCTTTTCATGGCTTATTTAATTATTTATTTATTTATTTACTATAGCAACTCAAGAAAGCTCTAGAAAATAGGAAAAATTTGCAAATAATTTTTGCATGATACATACTAAATCCTAACATGCCATGGTTCATTTTTACAAATTAAAACCATTTAAATTTGTAATTTACACTAATTTAGTGTAAAAATAAAGCTTATGTTAATATTTAAAATAATTAATTTAGGAAAAATATTTTATTAAACTAAAAATTTATAAGTGGCTAAATAAACACCTTTTACTAGTAATTTCAAAATTAAAATGGATATTTTTAAAATTATAATGAAAAACAATCACGGTTTGGTTTTACGAAAAATACATTTTACTTTACCGAAAATCCTAAAATTCACTTAAACACTTTTATTCATTTAATTATTTATTTAATTATTTTTAAAACGTTACATATGTTCCTGTTGAAACACAAGTCCGAACCTTTTGAGATATTCACAGAATATAAGTTAGAAGTAGAGAACCAATACGGGTATAATTATTATGTCCTTTGATGAGATTAAGGAGGAGAATACTTGTGCATAGAATTCCTGGACTATTCTAAAGGAGAATGAGATTCTCTCTCAGCATTACTCCTCCGTATACACCATAGCACGATGGTATCTCGGGGCGGAGCAATAGCACCCTATATGATATTGTGTGCTCTATGATGAGTACTACTAAGTTTCCTATTTCCTTTTTAGGAGTTATGCACTTGAGAAGTTGCATGCCTATTGAATAGAGCTTCAATCAAATCAGATGCCTACCACTTCATATGTGATATGGAAAGGGAAGAGCCCATATCTTAAGTTGGTTAAGATTTGGGTTTGTCCGGCCTATGTCTAAAAGCAAAATCCGGACAAGCTCGAGGCAAGGTCTGTTGTGTAGAACTGGAAAGGTTCCAGCTATACAAACTACAGCAGATGATTTGGTAGAACCAAAGGATTCAGTAGATTCCAACGAACCTCAGCCTCTCCGCCGATCTAGTAGGGTTCCTCATCCGCCTGAGAGATACTTTGGTTTCTCGATGACAGTGGGAGTGAGGATTGCATCATGAGATGATTACCCAACTAGTTTCGAGCTGGCCATCGAGAGTAGGGACTCTGTAAGAATGGCTGGTTGCTTAGCGATCTGAGATGGAATCCATGTACACCAACAAAGTATGGACTTTGGTTGCTATATCTGAAGGGTTAAATCCTCATCAGGAGCAAGTATATCTTGAGAAGATTACTTGGTATAGATGGAAAAGTTGAGACTTTCAAAGCTAGACTTGTTAAAGGTTTTCATCATCGACCAGGCGTCGATAATGATGAAACCTTTTCCAGTGGCTATGCTGAAGTCCATCCGGATCCTACTTGCCACGGCTACATACCTTAACTACGATTTCTGGTGGTTGGGTGTCATGACTGCTTTCTAAAATGATGTTTCAGAAAAGAGAGTCTGTAAGTACACAGTCAGAGGGCTTCGTAGACAGTGGGAGCAGCGGAAACGTGTGCAAGATGTTTTATGTGATAAAGCAGGCATCGCGGAGTTGGAACATCTGTTTTAATGGATTAGTCAAAGAGTTTGACATCATCAAAATGGTAGATGAACCTTGTATAAACAAAAAGGTAGTAGGGAGTATGGTAACGATCCTCATAGAGTACGTGGATGACATACTCTTGATAGGGAAAGAGTTTCCTATGCTACGCTCGATCAATCTCCGCTTATCACAATGATTCTCCATATAGGATCAAAGTGATACCTACTAAATCCTGGGTTTTGGATCTATGAGATAGATCTAAATAGATGTTAGGATTCTCACTAGATGTAGTGAGATGGTATCAATCAATCCTGGGGAGAATCACTGGAAGTGTTCCAGGGTGATAAGGACGACTGAATGTCAGTCACAGGCATTGTCTTTACCCTTAGTAAAGGGACGGTATGTTGAAAGAGTTCCAAGCTAGAAACCGTGGCATACTAGACGATAAAGGCTGGATACATCGCTACTTAAGATGCTACCAAAGAGGCTGTCTGGGTGTATATTTGTTCATGAGATGAACTTAGTTCCTCCCATTATGTGACAATGGAGTTGTGGCTTATGCCAAGGAACGTCCGTCCCATCAGTGATCCAGACATATTCTAAGGCAGTATCACCTGATCATGGAGATGGTTGATCTCCAAGGAGATCGAGGTTAGGAGAGTAGACTCAGAGGACAACATGGCGGATCCACTCACAAAGGCCTTTTCCCAGAGAGAGACTTTTATGGGATGGTTGAGTATGAGATACTACAACCACTGCTATCAGATGGCCCTAGTGCAAGTGGGAGATTGTTAGTTATATGTATTCCCTAGAGGCCATTACTATACATAGGATGTATATTGTAGTGGATGCTTGGACATATATAGGGAGGACTTTCTTGTTCAACATGATAGTATGCTATCTGGTTGCTCTTTATTTTAACGTGTACACTGATTGTCTCTCTGTTACATGTTGGTAAAGCCCTTAGGATGTGTACTTGACTACCTGGATTATGATGCGGATCATACTAGTGGGGACATGGTAGTCCATAAAAACATCCTTCAAGGTCCCTAGTCGTAGGTATATCGAGACGGGGCATCGATATACCAGAGTAGACTAGCGTATACCTTCTCGACCTATACAGATGGGCGATGGATGATCCCATATCCATTGGTGTTTGACATCAGAGATGATATACGGGTGCTCAGTGGAGACTGGGTACACTGGACGGACTCGCCGAGAACTCCCAGATGGTATTATACCTTACGTCAGATGGCAGTTCTCTGGTGACACTGGTACAGGTTAGTCTGTAGACCCGAGATCGTCATAGAGTCTTGTGTGATTCCCACTATGCTTTGATTTCCACCTTACCACGTCCAAGAGGGCGTGCAAAACGGTGGTTTTTGGGTACAGTCCCGAATCACATGGAGGCAATGAGCGATAGGAGGGGATTCGTCTCTCCCGGTATAGGGAGTTGATGTTGCGTTGTGTTCGATTGGCTATAACCGGAAATCCCTGGCCAGGGTTGCTGAGATTTACTGGTAAGTGTTACCAGTAGTTTCTCGAACTGTTATAGACCTCATATCGACACGACTTATCGAGCTACTGGGGTCTGACGTTTACCACCCCTAGGCGAGATATGCGACATATCAGACGACGAGACCAGACTATACGGTAAGTGTTACTGGTTGGATTCACCAGAGTGTGAGCGGGTTTGCTCGTTGATCTTCTGATCGCTCAATACCCGGGTGACCGTTACGTTTAGCAGACCGTTTGCGGCTTGTGGGTGTTTGATATGATCATCACCTGCTGCCGGCGTATTGACGAGTCTTTAGAGTCCTACACAGAGGTTTCCTGGTTCAAGCGAAACGAAATAGGAGCGCATATGAGATATGTGCGGGACCGAGAATAATGCGTGTATGTGATACTGTATTCTATTCTCGTGATGAATGTATCGATTGGTTGTATGCGATATAACCTAGTTATCGAATCGAGGATTGATTCGATAAGTCGATACATTGGATATTAGTCGGTCATATGCGATATGACCGAATCGTTAAATCAAGTGTTGATTTAATGATTTAATGTATAATTATATATTTGATATATTACTTTACATTAACTAGTATTGGTTCACTTAAGATTGATTATCTCACTTGAATGTGCACATTGTATATATGATATATGTTTGTGCACTAGATTGTATCATGTTTGATGATACATGCAAAGTTGGGTGTATGTTTACTTTAAACCATGTTTAAGTGAATGGTTAGGGTTTTGTTATCATTTCTTGATTATTTATTTTATTTATTTATTCATTTTAGCAAGAAAAGAAATGGTTGCTTCTTTTGTTTTTTCCTTGAAGCTTCAAGAAGCTTTGACCATTTTTGTTTCTTTTGCTTAACCTAACCATTCACCTAACCATAGTTTATTCTCTACACTCAACCATGGTTGCATTATGATAAGAATGACTTGGATTTTCTTTTAAAAATAAAAATAATTCTTATCATATTCTTTCTTCTTCTTCAAGAAGAATGAAACTTGCTACCTTCAATGGTGCCATGAGAAAAAGAGTGAGAAATCCAAATCCAAAGCGAACCCACTTCCTATTTCTTCATCCTCTACCACTTGCCATATAGTATAGGGTGTTTTCTTCACAAGTTTCATGACTTGGTGAAGTTGGAGCTTGATCTTGAGTTGCCTCGCCGTAGATCATCTTCGGCATCGAAGTCGACGACCTAGCCCGATCATTTCTTCGATGAAACCATCGCTAGAGTCCGGGATCCGATGATCGCAGCAGAGGGACATCATCACGGAGCTAAAGAAGTGGAGGACCGGATCTACAAAGGTTGTATTTCCATTCACTTTAGAATAAAGTTGTTTATTCGCATTTGTTTCGCCTAATCTCTAGTTAACGATCTAGCATTAGGGTTTCTCGGCACAAGAAAAATTTGTATTTGGCATGGTTGATGCCTTGTGGAACCTCTTGAGTGTGCCTAGGAACCCTACATTATATACTTATTCTTATAGTAAAGGGTGGTATGTATTCGTGAATTGACTTTATGTGAGATATAAATATGATGAAAAGAGAATACGATTTAATATGTGATATGATGATATGTCGATATACGGATGCGAGTCGATTGAGATGATTGATAGCTTGCTGGTCCCCTGATATGAGATTGTTATGGATGTGATCTGGGACATAGGTATATATATATATATATATATATATATATATATATATAGAATTTCATGAATCATGAATGATAGGCCGTACGTGACATTAGGCCGTACCCTCATTGTCTTATAGGTTGATAGGATCCCTATTGGTTTAATGCCGTTGTATGATGATTTTCTGTACGTGATGAGTTTGACTTGATGTTTGGTCCATACCCCTGACTAGAGGATGTCGTACGATGGATTATACCGTATGTGATATTGTGTGGCTGGATGCCGATTAATAGATTCGCCGACTCGATCATGTTAGATATGTATACCTTACAGTTGTTAGCTGATGATTTACCTTATGCTGTATTCATATTATCCTCATTGCATTGCTTATACCTGTGCTAGTATACCTGCCCCATTATCGATGATGCGTATGTTACACTTACACAGATTTGCCGGCTCGCACACTTCAACATCGATAATTGCCATGTTACTACATAGTAGGACTGCTGCATCATGATAGGACTCTTCGCATAAATTACTTGCGTATATACCCACTTGTACATCCATATTGGCGCACATGCATATTGTACACTCCTACTTGCGTATATACCCACTTGTACATCCATATTGGCGCACATACATATTGTACACTCATACTCGCGTATATGCTCACTTGTACATCCATATTGGCGTACACACATATTGTACACCCATACTTGTGTGCATATATATATCTTGTACATCCATGCCTATGTACATACACATTTGTACATTCATAGATGATGATGGCTTTGATTTTTGGAGAATTGGGGACGGCATGTTATATTTTAAAAACATGAATCATTTAAAAAAAGCGGTTTTCCCTTAATATGTCATATCACTGTTCCTTGTTGCATGATATACGGATATACTTACATTTTATCATATGTCGCATACATCATGCTTTACGATTTTACGCATTGAGATATGTTGTTTTCATGAGATTTCTGGATTTGAGAACCGTGGCTATTTCAAAAGAAAGTATGTACTGTTTTAAAAACCCGGTTTCTCTTGATTTGATATTTTAGTGCGTCCACCATGCGTTTTCTCGGTTCTGAGACGTGTGACATGTGAAACCCGATTCGAAGAGCTGGATGAGGACGATTACGGGTACATGGTGGACCCGGTATGGTACCGCGGGGCGAGAATGGATTTGCTGTGAAGTAGACGGTAAGCCTGGCAGAGGGACCACTACCTACCGGTGATTGTATTTGGGCTCGGCGGATATCCGAAGGATACCGACCGGAGTCAAGAGATGATATGGGCCGATCCGGACTGACGGAGCATGTGAGCCGATCCATACTGATGGAGCCCGAGATATGAGGATTTACGTGTCGATACTGGACACGGGTTTCATGATATTTTCGAGTGTCGATGCTGGACACCCAGGTTCCATAATTTTGATGTGTCGCGAGTGACACACGTTGATTTATATCCTCATACTTTCATGCATATGCTTTTATGAAATTTACATGCATGGTGTTGTTGTGTCATTGGTTGACACGTGGACGGGATCCACTTGCATACATACATTGATGATATGGTTGCATGCAGACATTGATTGTTTTGCTGGATGATATCCACATGCTGATTGACATTGATAATTATATTGGCACATATACAGACCCGGTCACCCTAGATATCATAGTATTACCTTTATGATATAGTTGACCTTAGAGTCATTGTTTATTCGATTTCTACTTGTTGATGTTTTTCTACACATGAGTTGGCAACTCACCCCCGTTGTGCCACAATTCTTACAGGTTGACCGCATGGATCAGTAGCGGCATCGCTGGCACACAGTTGCTTTCGGGTGATTGCTTTGGTAGGTGGGACATTTGTTTCGTACCCACTTATGTATTTATATTTCACATTGTATCTAGTCAACTCCATCAATCAAACTAGTAATTGTATAAGTAATGAGACTTAGTGAGACTTGTGGTTGCGAGACATAGTGCGAGGGGTATTCCGCTACTTGTGGTTTTGATGTCTTGCTTTATTCATTATCTTTTGTGTTGAACTTCGCCGTTGGGCGTCCTATACTTATATTTATGCTTTGCATGGTTGTGGATCCGCTGTTTTGCGAAGAGCTAGCTCCCGCTTGGGGATGCCTTTATATTATCTTGTATTGTGGTTTTGGATTAAAATATACTAAGGAGGTGCTGCCCAGATTTTTAAAAGACGAAACATGTTTTCAAACCAGTAAATTTCACTTGCATTATTCATGTTCCTTTTCTAGGCATTTAAGAAAACTTGATTTCATTATACTTTTATTTCAAAACTTCACCTCCTTGTTTTTCTTTAAAAGGTTTAGATTTCTGGGTTTCGGCTTACTTGAATTACGTGGCGCCTTTAGACGTGGCGTGATTTAAGTGCCGGTCACGAGCTAATATTTCGGTTCGTGACAAAGTTGGTATCAGAGCGCTAGGTTTAACCTTGGTTCGGGTCTATGTTTGACTATGCGGAGTCTAGGGCGGGTATGTATTTCAGAACCTAGGCTTCACTTTACGGAACGTAAACTTGAACGGGGGGGTATTAGACCCGAACTTTCGTTTTATAGGCTGACCCTGATTGATGGAGTAGGTAGCTTGAGTAGAGTGACGTACCGTATGTATGTTCCGCGGCATATTTATGATACGATACTCCACTTAAGAAATCTTAGGATGTACATATTTTGAGATCTATGATTCTCTTCGTACCCATGATTATACATCCATTTGAGATCCTTGATTCTATCCGTTTCCATGATCATACCATCATTGATGCAGTTCCTTCTTATGATCATGTATCTATTCTGGATCTGTCATTTCCTTTCATGTCGTTGATCTGGTTTCTTCGACACTCGATTGAGATTCCTGTCACCATGGTTTGAGCACAGATTGAGCTGCTGCTAGTGTTGCGGTCAGGACGAGCTCGTCATGGACGAGGACCGACCATTTTGTTTTCTGGTGACATGGGAACGTCTCGGTGTAGTGTTGTGTTGTGACCTCTCGGATGAGGTGAGTGTTTGGTTTCGCACCGGATGATTGGGCCATCGTTAGAGCTGCCAGTTGCGAGAGGACTGTTGATGTACAGCTTACCTCAGAGATTGTGATGTCGTCTACCGTGTGGACAGATGACCCAGCTGTTGCTGAGATTGATGTGATGTCGCCTCCAGACTTTACGAGCTGAGATCGATGGAGCTTCCAGGCAGAGATGCGACAGGTGATAGCTAGTCTATCCCAAGTTGAGAGACGAAGGTGATTTGTCAGATTGATGCGCCGACGCAGGCCAGTTGAGTTGAAGATTTCAGTATGGAGATCTTACTCGGATCTAAAGCAGACCGATCCAGAGATGACCGTTGATGTATCGCCATTCCTGGAGGATTGAGGCATTGTTTAGCATGCAGACGAAGGGTATTCGCATGTCGCCCAGGCGAAGTTAAAAAGTTCGAACGAATGTCAGAAACCCATTTTTCCAAGTTTAAGTATTCGGAAGAACATGCAGGTAATTCTATGGACCCTCTAGAAGAATGAAATCCTAACTCGACATGATGACCATGGAACCGCTTTTGAACCTTAGGGTTTTCGGCAGTTTAGCGGTGCCATCAGTGAGGCTTGGGTTTGCCCTTCTACGGTTGGTCCTGTCACGACCCAAAATATTAGCTCGCGACCAGCACTTAAATCACACGACGTCTACAGGTGTAACGTAATTTAAGTAAGCTAAAACCCAGAAATCTAAACCTTTTTAAGAATTAAAGATATAGTAAAGAATGTTTTGTCTTTTGAAAAAAATGGGCAGCACCTCTTTTGTAAAAACCAACCCCGAAAACGGGTACAACACAAAATAATATAAGGCATCCCCAAATGGGAGCAAATCACGCCCAGCGGCGGAAACAACCACCACAAGTATGAATAACAAGTATACGACGCCCAACGGCGAAGATCCACATAAGGAAATAAAGTAAAGCAAGACATCAACCCCAAAAGTGAACATAAAACCCATCGCTCAAGTCTCACAACTACAAGTCTTCTAAGTCTGCAACATATACACTTACTAGTTTCTGAATTGATGGAGTGACTAGATACAATATGAATAATGAATACAAGAGGGGCACGATCCAACATGTACCACCTACCACAAGCAAGTCACCCGAAAACAGCTGCATGCCAGCGATGCCGCTACTGATTCATACGGACAACCTGCAAGAACTGTGGCACAACGGGGGTGAGTTGCCAACTCGTGAATAGAAAAACATCACCAGGTAGAAATCGAAATAAACAACGATTCCTAGGTCAACTATATCATAAAGGTAATACTATGATATCTAGGGTGACCGCATCTGCATATGTGCCAACACATGGTTAGTGCTTATCAGTAAGTGGATAATCATCCAACAATATAATCAATGCATGTATACAAGTGGATCCCGTCCAACAATATAATTAATGCATGTATGCAAGTTGATCTCGTCCACGTGTCAACAACTGACACAACAACTCCTGCATGTAAATATCATAAAAGCATATGCAGGTAAATATGAGGATATGAAACAAAGTGTGCCCTCGCGACACAACAAAATCATGGAACCGGAGTATCCACATCGACACTCGAAACATCATGAAACCCGTGTCTAGCATCGATACGTAAATCCTCATCTGCCAGGCGCTGTCACCATGACCGGCCCTGATGTCAGTACATCTCAAGGAACCTGAGTGTTCATATCGACACCCGAAATCCATGTAGCATGTCTGAACATGACTCCGGTCGGTATCCCCGAGATATCCGCCGAGTCCAAATACTGTCACCGGTAGGTAGTGGTCCCTCTGCCAGGCTCTCGTCTACACCATGATACCATCTCTCGCCCCGGGGTACCATACCAGGTCCACCATGTACCCGTAAACGGTGCCTCCCGCTCCTCAAATCGGGTTTCACATGCCAATCTCAGAACCGAGAAATCACATGGTGGACGCACTGAAATATCATATCAAGAGAAACCGGGTTTTCAAATAACACATAATTTCTTGAAATACCCCCACGGTTCTCAAATCCATAAATCACATGAAATCCATATCTTAATGCGTAAATCCATGAAAACTGATATATGCAAAATAAAACAACAATATAAGCATATTAAGGGAAAACCGCTCTTTTAAATGAATCCATCTTTAAAATATATCATGCGGTTCCCAAATTCTCCGAAAAACAAGTGCAGCATCATATGAGGTGTACATGTAACTGTAGCAAGGTATAAGTATCTACATGTAAGCAAGTATGTATGATGCATTTCATAAGCACAATAACACAATAATTCATGTCTCAAAATCCATGTCAATACAATACCACTTAGGGTATATGCAACTATAGCAAGGTATGTGGGTGTACATGTCAGTATGTAGGCATGATGTACATGTAGCTGTAGCAGAGTATGTGGGTGTACATGTCAGTATATCATGCAACCTAGCATAGTGATGTGAACATTTCAATATATCATAGCATGATGTAGCAATTCTACTATGTAAGTGACATAGCAATTATCGATGATGAAGTGTGTGAGCCAGAAATCTGTGTAAGTGTAACTTACGCATCATCGATAATGGTGTAGGTGTACTAGCACAGGAATGAGAAATACAATGAGAATAGCATGAATGCAGCACAATGCATATACTGAAACAAATGCTATAAGGGATACATATCAACAAGACCGAGTCGGTGAATATATCAATCGGCATCCAGCCTCACAACATCACGTACGGTACAATCCAACGTACGGCATCCTCTAATCAGGGGTATGGATAAATCAATAGGTAAAAGTCATCGCGTACGGTAATCTAATGTACAATGGCATTAACAAATAAGGATTCTATCAACCTATCCAACATCGAGGGTACGGATCTAAGTCTCGTACGACATATCACTCATTATGCAATCATTATCCATATAAATATATATACCTATCTCTTAGGTCACATATGTCAAACTCGTATCAGGGGACCTACAAAGATATCAACAATCTCATATCGACTCGAATCCATAAAATGACATATCACACTAAGTCATCATATCACATCGTGTATTCGTTCATCACATTATTAATCTCGCATCACATTAAATAAACGTCACACTTGTTCTCTTTCAAATCATACTTTTCATGATTCACTTATCATTTCATTTTCTCCTTAGTCAATTGTTCATTAGCATCAACTTCAATCATATTATCGTTGGTAAATCCTACAATCATGTCCGTCGCATATCATTATCAAGATATAATAATCAAACGATAATCTATATCAATGGTTGCGGGGGTGCTATACGCCATCCTCCCGACTTACCCCGTAGATATAAATCTACTCACCTGCTAAACTCCTCGCTTAGCCGTAGTCGATGCATTTCGTCGTCTCGAAATCCACGCGAAGGTACCTACAATCAATATGAAATCGCAATGCTATTAACATCAAATTCCGAAATCCAAAAACGGCACGCGGTGCGCTCGTAGGTTAGAACCTATAGCCTGCGCATGCAAAACAACCAAACAACTCTCGTCGTTAACGTAAAAACGTCCAACGCCCAAATACAATATCCAGTCGCAAAACCAAGAAATCCAAATACCAGAAAATATAGCCAAAACCCTCACTAGGGTCGCTATACATGAAATTTGCCACACCAAAAACCCAATAGTACAAATACTCATTCACAACACAATAATTATCGTAGGTAATAATATATACATCATCACCATGTCCATTAAAACCCACGTCTAATTTTTTACCAAAAACCTAGTAAGCAGTTTATATCATTTTAGCTCATTTTAATACAAAGCTAGATGTTTTAAACAATCTAGTGATCGCAATCATTATAAAGCGGCTTAATTAAGTCATCCAAACTATTTCTACCATTTTATCTTATCCAAAACATGTTTTAGTGAAACCTAGTTTGCTAATTATCTCAATTAGACAAATAGGAATTTAACAAATATCTGTAAGTCGATGTACAACACCCCACGAATTGCGGGGAGGCGGAAAAATGAAAAACGATCTTGTTTTTTGCATAAACATCGACTAACCGAGAATCTTTGCTAAACTATAACTAACAAGAAACATAGAAGTTGTTAACTACTATGGGAAGTGATTATACCTAATGAACCGTGTTCTTCGTCTTATCGTTCTCCACCTCCTCTCCGGCCTTCTCTATGCAGTAGATGATCCACCCGAGAGCTTTACTCCAAACTTCACCTCTAACTTGAGGTAACTAGGTTTCTTAAAGTGCTAATCAAAGCAACCTAGGTGATATAGAGTTGGGTTATAGATTAATTAGTCTATTCTAATCCTTAGTCTCAACACATGAGTGGTAGGATTAGGGTTTGAAGAGAGAGTGAGCTTGAGGAGAGAGAAGGTGAGCATGAGAATGAGCATGAGATAATGATCTCTCATGATATATATGAAGCATTAATATTTATCAAATAAATAAATAAATGATTTAACAACCATGCTTCATAAATACATATGAGTGATTCATCTACATGAGTCATTAACCATTTATGATGCATTAATGACAAGGATGAATCACACAAATGAGTCACTAATCTCATTTAATGCTTATGCCACCTAAACCCCCAAGTCACCATCCTTCTAGAAGCTTCTCGCGAAATTACGAGAACGCCCCTCCTATCCGTGAAAATACGGAAAAACTTTAGACTGTATAAATCCAATAACCCGATACTAGAATCTGGCTTAAACCAAAGCCGGCTAGTAAAAACTGTCCGAAAGTCGTACGTGCGTAAACACACGTATGCGTCCGAACCCTTGTCGTAAAACCATATGACCTCTATATCGTTTCTCTTAGAGCAGGGAAACTCTCTGTGTGGGACTCTAAAGACTCGACTACTACGCTAGCAGTGGGTTTAACCACAGACCGCAAGCGGCACTAGCTGTACGTAACGGTCCCCAGGTAGATGTCGATAAGAAGGCCGATGAGGAAACCCATCCGAACTCCTACTGAGTCTGATGTGACAATCTCCGTACAGTCCGATCTGTTCGTCTAAGACTATCGCATATCATTCCTAGGGGGGCGGCAAGCGTCAGTCCCCTAATAGCGGTATAAGTCGTGTCAGAGTGAAGCCCATTACATCCTGAGAAACTACTAGAACCTACCAGTAAATCTCGCTTGCCCTGGCCAGGGACTTTGCGTAATGGCTCTCAGACACAGCGCGATATCAATTCCCAATACCGGGAGAGACGAATCCTGTCTAATCGCCACTGCCTCCAAGTGCTCGGGACTGCACCCAACTGCTACCTGTTTGTACTACTCCTTTGAGTCGTGGTAGGGTAGCAATCTACGAACAGTGGGACACACTCGAGGCGAAGTAGCAGTGTCAAGTCTGCGGACTATGCTGTACTCATGTCACCTGGGAACTTTTAACTGAGGACTGGTATAAAACCAACCAACAGTTCCCTGCAAGTCATGTCCGGTGTACCCATAACCCAACGAGCACCTGCATACTATCTCCAGTACGACGTACTGACGGCTGTGGGACAGACCATCTCCCTAACTGGGATGAGAAGCGTACACACTAGTCTACTCCGGAGTATCGATGCCCTGTCTCGATAATCCTACGACTAGGGACCTAAAAAAGGATGTGCTTGTAGACTACCCAGCCTCCACTAGTGTGACTGCCATCACAATGCTGGTAGTCAAGCAAGATCCTAAAAGCTCTATCAATACGTATACTCACATATTAAGATAGAAAAACCAAGTAGCATACTACCATATTTAGCAAGACTGTTAAATATCCCAAGCTTCCATTAAGTAATATACAAACTAATATGATACAATAATGGCCCCTAGGGCATATACACTTACAATCTCCCACTTGCACTAGGGCCATGTACTGGCATATCGAAGACCGATGATCTTGAGTAGCCTCTCGAACTGAATCTGAGGTAGGGCCTTCGTGAATGGATCAGCAATGTTCTCTTCAGTAGCAACTCTCCGAACCTCGATCTCCCGACGATCAATGATCTCCCTGATCAGGTGATACCGCCTTAAGATGTGTCTGGACTTCTGATGGGATCTTGGTTTCTTCGCTAAATCTATAGCTCCGTTGTTGTCGCAATACAGAGGTATTGGATCAATAATGGTAGGAACCACCTGAAGTTCTGTTAGGAACTTCTTCATCCAGACAGTTTCTTTTGCGGCATCGCAAGCAGCAATATACTCCACTTCCATCGTAGAGTCAGCAACGGTGTCCTGCTTGGAACTTTTCCAGCTCACCACCCCTCCATTGAGGGTAAAGACATAACCCGACATGGACTTGGAATCGTCCTTATCACTCCGGAAGCCGGAATTAGCAAAGGCCTCTAACTTGAGGTCTTTTCCGCCGTAAACCAAGAACATCTCCTTAGTCCTTCTCAGGTACTTGAGAATGTTCTTTACAGCTATCCAGTGATTCTCCCCTGGGTCTGACTTATACCGGCTTTCCACGCTCAGTGCGTAAGTTACATCTGGTCTGGTACACAACATCGCATATATTATAGAGCCTACCGCAGAAGCGTAGGGTATAATAGACATGTGTTCCCTCTCCAAATCAGTCTTGGGAGACATCTCTTTGGATAGGGTGATTCCGTGACAAGCCTGTAGATTACCGCGCTTAGAATCTTCCATACTGAATCTTTTCAGTATAGTGTTGATATACCTGGACTGCGAAAGTCCCAACATCCTCTTGGATCTATCACGATAGATCCGGATCCCTAGAATGTAAGAGGCATCACCCAGGTCTTTCATGGAGAACCTGTGTGACAAGAATCTTTTGACAGATTATAGCATAGGAATGTCATTTCCTATCAATAGAATGTCATCCACGTACAATACGAGGAATACGACAGTTCGTGCTACAACATTACTATATATACATGGTTCATCTGGATTTTTAATAAAGTCATATTCTTTGACTGTTTCATCAAAACAGATGTTCCAACTCCGTGATGCCTGCTTTAGTCCATAAATGGACTTAAGCAACTTGCATACTTTCCCGCTGCTCCCACTCTGATTGAAACCTTCTGGCTGATCCATATAGACGCACACTTCTAAATTACCATTCAGAAAAGCCGTCTTTACGTCCATCTGCCAGATTTCATAATCATGGAAGGCTGCAATAACAAGAAGGATCCGAATGGATTTGAGCATAGCCACTGGAGAAAAAGTTTCATCATAGTCCCAACCAGGTCTTTGACGAAAACCCTTTGCAACAAGTCTAGCCTTATAGGTTTCCACCTGTCCATCTACACCAATCTTTTTCTTGAAGATCCATTTGCATCCTATGGGTTTTACCCCATCTGGAGCAAAGTCCAAAATCCATACTTTGTTAGTGTACATGGACTCCATCTCGGTCCGCATTGCATCTAGCCATCGTACCGAGTCGCCGCTCTGGATAGCCTGCTGGAAGCTAGTAGGTTCATCATCATCAATGATGCAATCCTCTCTATCCCCATCTATGAGAAAATCGTAGTATCTCTCAGGCGGATGAGACGGCCTACTACTCCTGCGGAGGGGTGCGGGAATGTCCTGTTCTTCTTGAACTACTGGTTCTACCAAACTTTCAGTAGTAGTTTGTGGTTCTGGAGTTTCTTCCAGTTCTATTTCGCTCCCACTTATTTCCTTTTCTAAAAACTGCTGTTCTAGAAAATGGGCATTACGAGAAACAAAAACCTTTTGTTCCTCTGCGTAATAGAAATAATATCCCTTGGAGTTCTTTGGATATCCCACAAAATTACACTGTACTGATCGTGCCTCGAGCTTGTCCGCATGCTGTTTTTTAACAAAAGCTGGACATCCCCATATCTTCAGATGCTGAAGATGGGGTTTCTTCCCACTCCACATCTGATATGGCGTGGTAGGCACAGTCTTGGTAGGAGCCCTGTTCAGAAGATATGCCACTGATTCTAGCGCATAACCCCAGAAAGATCGCGGTAACTCAGCATTACTCATCATGGAACGTACCATATCCAATAGGGTTCGATTCCGTCTCTTCGATACACCGTTATGCTGTGGAGTGTATGGCGGAGTAAGCTGAGAGAGAATTCCTTTCTCTTTTAGGTAACCTAGGAAATCGGCACTTAAGTATTCACCACCTCGATCAGATCTTAGTGTCTTGATACTTTTGCCGGTTTGGTTTTCTACTTCATTCTTATACTCCTGGAATTTCTCAAAAACCTCGGATTTATGTTTCATCAGATAAATGAGTTCGTACCTTGAGTAATCATCTGTAAAAGTAATGAAATAGGAAAACCACCTCTTGCATGTGTAGACATTGGACCACATACATCGCTGTGTATGAGTCCTAAGAGCTTGCTCGCTCTTACTCCATGTCCAGTGAATGGAGTCTTTGTCATCTTTCCTTTGAGACATGATTCACAAGTGGCATAAGTTTGATATTCGAACGAGTCCAAATATCCTTCTCTATGTAACTTAGTTAACCCTGTCTTATTGATGTGACCTAGTCTACAATGCCATAAGAAAGCCTTATTTAATTCTGGAGACTTTCTTTTTAGTGTGTTCTGGACATTGAAAATATGGAGTTGGTTTAAGACATATATACCGTTATTCAGTGTACCGGACCCAATCAAATTATGATTAAAGTGGATGTTAACAACATCACTTACAAACGTGAAATCCTAACCTTTATTTGATAACAAGGAAACTGATATGATATTACACGTTAAACTAGGTACAGAAAAACAGTTATGTAAAACCAAAATATGTCCACTCGTCAATCCCAGGTGATAATCCCCAACGGACACAGCTCCCACGCCAGCTCCGTTAGCAACCTTTAGGGTCATATCACCTTCTTTCAGCACTCTACGGTTTCTCAATGCCTGCAATGAATTGCATATATAAGATCCTGATTCGGTATCCAATACCCAGGAAGTAGAGTTGATTGACAGACAATTCTCAATTACAAACACGCCTGAAGTCGAAGCCACAGCTTGCTTCGGTCCTTGGTTCTTGGCGTTCCACGCCTTGCAATCTTTCTTCCAGTGCCCTTTCCTATGACAATGGAAGCACTCATCCTGAGCCACTACTGGTACCGCAAACTTTTTATTTCCCTTCGCTCCCACCTTACTAACACCTCCTCTAGGTCTGGTGGTGGCCTTCTTTTTCCTTCCTTTGGCCCTAGCCTTGGACCCGGAAGAAGAAGCGCCGCTAACAAACATAGCGGGTGTTTCCCTTGCCTTCTGCAAGGTGCCCTCTGTGCTCCTCAACATGTTAAGAAGTTCTGAAAGTTCAACTTCTTTTCTTTGAATGTTGAAATTCAGAATAAACTGGGCGTAGGTGGAAGGAAGGGACTGGAGAATAAGGTATGTATAGAGCTCATTATCCAAAGTCGTACCAAGGTGTGTGAGCTCTTCTATATAGCCAATCATCTTTCCGACATGTTCTCTTACCGATGATCCGACGGCCAACCTCGCTCGAAACAAGTTCTTTGAGGTCTCGTATCTTGCTATAGGAGATTGCTCTTCATAAAGTTCTTTTGTATGGAGAAATATGGCATCTAGTTTCATATCCTCGCGCCTCCTCTCATGTTCATTATTCATCGAGGCAAGCACGATGCACTTGGCCTTCGCGCAATCATACTACCAGGTTTTGCGGATTTCCTTATCCGCATTACTGGATTTGGGACCTGGGGCTGCAGGTGCCTTAGTGTAACATTTTAAAAATAATTAAATAAATAATTAAATGAATAAAATTGTTTAAGTGAATTTTATGATTTTCGGTAAAGTAAAATGTATTTTTCGTAAAACCAAACCGTGATTGTTTTTCATTATAATTTCAAAAATACCTATTTTAATTATGTAATTACTAGTAAATGGTGTTTATTTAGCCACTTATAAATTTTTAGTTTAATTAAATATTTTTCCTAAATTAATTATTTTAAATATTAACATAAGCTTTATTTTTACACTAAATTAGTGTAAATTACAAATTTGAATGGTTTTAATTTGTAAAAATGAACCATAGCATGTTATAATTTAGTGTGTATCATGCAAAATTTATTTGCAAATTTTCCTATTTTTCTAGAGTTTTCTTGAGTTGCTATAGTAAAGAAATAAAAGAAAATTTAATAAATCATGAAAAGACAATTTGAGGTGATATTTGGGGGGAAACTTCTACACAACTTTTTTCACTCTCTTCTTTCTCTCCCTCACCTCCAAAAATGGCCGGCCTCATCCCCCATGGTAGCCCCCATTTTCCTCATTTTATTTTACTCCAAAATTCATCAAAAATCCTTTAAAAATTCAATTAAAAATCCACAAAATCCTATTTATTTCCTACCCTTTATTCTTTGCTCATTTTTACATGGATTTTGGAGGTGGAAAGTATGAATTTTGGAGGCTCATTTTCATGTTTGGATTTCATAGTTTGGAGGTATAAATCTTCTCCTTTTTATTTATTGTTATTAGTTGTTTCTTTTAAATATAATTAGATTTAATATATTAATTCTAGTTGCAAATTTTAAAATTCAAGTTAGGGTTTGTAAATTCAAGTGGTGGTTTTTATTAATTAATTAGGGTTATAATAACTAATCTACCATTTTTAGAAGTGGAAAAATCTTGCATGGTTATTGTATAATAATTTGTGTATTCAAATTGTTTAGATTAAGCTATTTAGCTAACTAGTTTTTATAAAATATATATGTGGTTAATATAAAATTCTAATTTATATTGCTATCATTATATTGTAGTTTTAGTGAGAATATTAGCATGTTAATGGAAAGAAAAACTTAGTTTGATCACTAGTTTCTTGTGATAATTGGAAAAATATTAATAAAAGGCTATTTTTGTAAACTGGATTTTGGAAATTCCTAGATAAATGAAATTAAAAATATAATCATGGTTTCATTACATCATTATCATCATGAATTGTAGTTTAATACATTAATTCATGCAAAATCATGTTTTGTGGTGGAATTGTGGTATTTTGCTTGAAAAATGTTGAAAATTGTTAAAGGTTGCAAACTAGAAATTTCAAATTAATACAAATTTGTGTAATAAAAATATAGTAATGGTTTGTATAGTCTAGTTATACTATTTAATGAGTTTTATGACCATTGGTTTCATTTAAATGTCAAGTTTTGATGAAAAACGGTAAATTGGCATTTTCGGGTTTTTCGAAATCGGACGATTTGATTGATTTTAGGATTTTGATGGATTTAATCATGTTTTATAATATAAGTAATGAGTTTTAAAACTACGAGTTATTTGTTGATGTTTATCTCGATCCATCGGAGTTTGTACGCCGATATCGAGCGATATTCGGTTCTTTTGCGTGAATGGGACATAGGTTTTAACCTATGTTGGTTCCTTGCGTCGTTTTGACTTTTGTATGTGATTCTGTTTACGATACTATTTATATGTTTGCGTTTAGGTACCCTCATGTGGACTGCGGTCGATGAAGAGGAGGATGGCGACACCGTCTTCGGCAGACATGGACCAGGTGAGTAGATGCATATCTACGGGGGGGAGTCGGGTGGATGGCGTTTAGCACCCCCGCAACGTAGAATAGGGATAGTACTTATTGTCATTAGGAAACCAGATGTGACCCTAGATTTTTAATGAGTAGGACCCTAGTAATGACCCTAGGCTGGACTAGACTGATTTAGGAAAACCATACCAGAGGATGAATACCTTGGAGGAGGTTCGTAGGTTTCAGATAGAAACACGCATACGCACACACTGAAACTCGACATGGTGTGTACGTGCATGTATATATACATATAGGACTAGGTATAGGTATGTATATATATACAACACGTGTATGGGATACATTGATGTGATATGATATCCGAGGTATGATGAAACAGTATAACTGGGCTTGATGCCGTGATTCTTGGTTATACAGTCGTATTAAGTGTTAGCGGATCATTAGAGAATGAGATAATGAACATGTATACATAAATTATAATGGGTGGTGATGATATTGAGGTACATGGGACTCTAAAATAGTACCCGACTGTAACTTGTGACTGATGACGATATGATATCAGTATGACTTAATCACAATATGATACATACGACATGATATTTCTGAGGATAAACTAATGATGCATTTTATGATGGCAATGATATATGATTGATGTATGCGATTACAGTTTAGCACCTTGAGCATGAGATGTGTTGATGATGACATTATACGAATGATGAGACGCCTAGGAGATACTTGACCCGTACCCCGATATTGGGATGCCGTACGATGGATTTTACCGTACGAGGCATAAATATGATGATTGATCCGCACTCTTGATTCGAGGAAGCTGTACTACGTACGTGACGCTATTGAGGCCGGATCGCCGACTATTAGAGATATTGATTCAGACCTTAGGTAGACTCTTGTTTCTTATTGACTAGTTTCTTAGGTTTTGTTCCTTAGGAGGTTAGATGGACACTAGTTTAAGTTCGATTCATATATTGATAGTTGTTCTCGTATGTCGCAGAGGGGTGGATAATGCACATCTGTCTTGCATTCATGCTGTAATCATCATGGTGCATATTCTTTTATATGTTGCTATAATCAGTATAAACTTTATCTGTTAGGACACCAGCACTATTACCGATGATGCGCATATTCCACGCACACTTATTTGCCGGCTCACACACATCATCATCGGTAATTGCTATGTCACGTGCACTTTAGATCATATTGTCTTTTATTGATAGAATCAGTTAACAACTAGACCGATATAATATTTGTAAGTGCACGGCGGCGCCCCGGCCGTCAATCCGACGGCCAAATGCGGAAGCGGTGATAAACTTTAATTTTTGCAAACTAGCAAACCGGCACCACCGCGCACTAAAACCCGGATCGAACCATTAACTAGTCCTAGCTAACTACAAGATAGGGAATAGAGATATACCGACTGATCCGAGTCCTCCGGTCTTCTCGTCGTCGTCCCGATCTCCCGCGGAATGTCCTATCTCCACCTCGTCGCCGGAAGTGCACCACATCGCCTACGTCTTTTACGGGCTCCCACCTCAATGCCGAGGAAACTCGGGCACGAAGCTGGCTAGTCGACGTGCCCAAGGTTTGCTGTAGAATGTGTAGTGCTCAAGTCTCATTTGGGGTTGTAGGAATTGCCCTTTTGGGTGGAGGAATGATACAAACTTTTGGAGATTGAACTTGTGGGATTTTTACCAAAGCAAAAGCACCAAAAACCCCACACATGAAATTTGGACAGCCCCCATACATGCTTGGCCGGCCATGCACACCTCATGGAGAGAAAGAGAGAGGGAGTGAAGTTGTGAGAGAGTGAGCCAACCAATCAAGCAAGAGAGAGAAAGGGTGATGATAACAAAACAATGATCACAAAGCAAACCCTCACTCCACCAACCAATCAACAACCATGATTGCTTCAAAGGTCAAGCCATCATGATAGAAGAAGAAGTCAAATGGTCAAAGGATGGTGCAACCATCATGATACAACAATATGCAAAGACCCCCTCCACAAATGCTTATTTGCACAAATGCAAATAAGCCCTCCTCCACCAATTTTCGGCCAATGAACGATACAAAGGAAATCGGCCGAAACGGAAAGCAAACTGGCAACTCCAGAAAACTGGTCCCGTAATAAATTACAGGAAAACCCCGATACTGTGCATACACACCCGCATTTGTATTCCGACCGAAATACAAATGCAATGAGACAAAATCTACACTGTACTATACTAGGATCCGGCTTAAACCAAAGCCGGCTAGTAATATCCGTTCGATCCTGATCCGTGCAATACCGCACGTATCTGATCGAACCCTGCCATATAACCATACGGCCTCTAGTACTAACTGTCCGATCCTGATCCGTGCAATACCGTACGTATCTGATCGGACCTTGCCATATCTCCATACGGTCTCTACAGCTTTTCGCCCGAAAGCTTGAGTAACTGAATGTGGGGGACTCTAAAGACTCATCAACACCTTGGTTATGGATTTAACCACTAGCACGTCAGAGGTATAAGCCAATACGTAACGGGCTACCAGGTATTGACCAAAAGGGACGTCGATGAGCGAACTCATCCTGACACCCTACTGAGCCTGTCAGTGACAATATCCATACAGTCCGGTCCGTTCGTCTATGAGCATCGCATGGCGGGCCTAGGGGGTTGGTAAAAGTCAGACCCCCAAAAGCGGTACAAGTCGTGTCGGAGTGTAGCCCAGAACACCCTGAGATACTACTGGAATACCTACCAGTAAATCTCCTTGCCTCGGCCGAGGGCTTCGTGTAATGGCTCTCCTAGACACAGCGCGACCTCACCCCTAATACCGGGAGAGACGAACCCCTGAAGATACGCTCACTGCCTCCATGTGGCTCGGGACTGTACCCAACTAAAACCTGTTTGCACGACTCCTTTGAACCGTGGTAGGGTAGTAATCAAAGTACAGTGGGAACTCACACGAGACAAATGACGATCCCCAGGTCGATGAACTAACCTGTACACATGTCACCAGGGAACTGCCATCTGACGTCTGGTATATGACCAACTAGCATGTTCCCGGCGAGTCCTGTCCGGTGTACTCATAACCCAATGAGCACCTGTATACATCTTAGGTGAACTAACTGACACCAGTGGCTTGTGAGACCGGCCACCGCCCCTCGTCGTGGTCTCGACTGTATACACTAGTCTACTCTGGAGTATCGATGCCCTGTCTCGAAACTCCCACGACTAGGGACCTTTTAAGGATGTGCTTATAGACTACCAGCTCCCACTTATATGATCGCCCTCATACTGCTGGCGGTCAAGCAAGAATCCTAGGGGATCTATCAACGTGTAATAGCGACCTGTCAGGTCACCTAAAGCAGTACACGATGATAAAGGGTAAACCAGATAGCATACTATCATCTCGAGTAAGATTGTCCTATCGGGATAAGTCCTCCCTCAATCATTACAATCACGTGCCTGTGACCCAATAATTGACTCTGAGGGCACTATCTCCAACAATCTCCCACTTGCACTCAAGGCTAATTATTGCGATGTCGCATACTCACAGCCCGTGTGATACCGAACACCCAACTCCTCTACCAGTCAGTCTCACAAAACTCGTTTGCGAAACTATTGCGTTCGAGGAATAGCCTCAGTGAGTGGATCCGCCTTGATGTTTCTATCTATGTCTCTCTATATCTCATGTTCGCGGAGAAAGCTATCTCCCGAAATGAGCAATACCTGTCTTAGAATATGTCTGGATGTCTGATGGGACTTAGCTCATAAATGAACTCCAAATCCAAATTTCTTAGACAGTACCAACTACTGAACTTAATCAGTGTCCTACGCCATGCCACCCTCAGTATTGCCTTGGATCACCTGTCCAAAATACTGCCCCTCGTCAGAAGGAAAACTATAACTCTGACAACCTCCCTGTCGTCCAGGTCACCTTGGAAGCCTGGAAAGATAACTGTCTCCTGAATGAGGCTGTCGTTATCATATCCCTAGAACATTCACTTATGTTCTCAAACTGCTTCCGACTGCTTCTCCAGGATTGGATCAATGTCAACTTATTGCATCTACCGCAAAAACAACATCTGGTGTGGTACTTGACATCTCATGTTTGACTCAATTGCCTAAGCAAGTGATCTGCCAATCATGCACATCCCTCTCTCCTTTAGTCTGTAAGACAGCTTCAGAGAGGGTGACTCCATCACCTGCAGGTACACTACCGTGCCAGGAGTCGTCCATTCTAAATACTCTTAGAATGCTGTCTAAGTACCCTGATTGGGAAACCACCCAAATCTAGATCTAAAACCATAGATCTAGTAACCAGTATGTCTGATATTATATCCAAGTCCCATGTGGAGAAAACACTGTGTGACGACCAAAGTATAATCGATCGTAGTATAGGAATATCACTTCCTACTCTGTGTATGTCATCAAATACCACGACATCACACCCTACTACCTTCTTAACAGATCCATCACTTATTCTGATGAAGTCAAACCTATGACTGTCACATCAGAAATTGATGATCTATCTCCGCTATATCTGCTTTAGTCTATAAATAGACATAAGCCACCTGTCCACCAATGCTTCCGCTGCTCCCACTGACTACGACAACCCTCTGGTAGAGTCATATAGACGTACAATTCTAAAGCCAGTTTAGAACGACGCTATACTCATCCTCCTGCCGGGTCTCGCAGCCTGGAACAACAGCAATGGCAAGTGTGGGCAAACAAGAACCCCCCTGCCACCGTCCTTGAGCATACCGAAGTACCTCTCGGGTGCCTGAGGTTACCCACCTTATCTGTGGAGTGGCCAATGGAATGTCAAACCAGATTGAATCTTTAGGTTCCTATCAAATCTTCAGTAATCGTTTGTGGTTCTGGAATCACTTCCAGTTCTACCATACTCCCACTACTGTTTTCTGAAAAAATCCATTTTTATTAAAACTGTGGCGAGTTTAGAACAATATCACTATTGATCTTCCAGATGGTAGAAAGTCAACCCTCGTCATAGCCTGGGTCAACCCACAAACAGCCATTACAGAAACGTGCCTTGAGTTATCCAGAGTCTGGTTTTAATCATAAGCCAGACAACTCCCCGTACCTTAACATCGTTAAGATATGAACTGTTCTATATCCAATATAGAACCAGAGGCACTGATTTAATTGAACCAGATTCAAATCATGCAGCTATCTCCAGTGCATGTCAACTAAATGGAAAGAGGCCGACCAGCGTTACTCAACTTAGGAATACTTCCAATTATGAGTAACCTGAAAGAGAAGCAAGTTCTCTTAATCATTACTATCAACTGAACACCATATACAAGTATCTACATCTTCGATCACTTTGAAGAATCCCGATACTTGCTACACCTGGTTCTCTACTTTATTCAAATACCTATAACTTCTCAAAATTCGGACCCTGTGTTTCAACGAAACACCTGTCTAAAAACTAGAGAAGTCATAAGTAAACCGAATATAGTACGAGGACCAACCCCTCTGTCCTGATGGACCCTGGACAACATACAATACTCTGTATAAGTCCCTTGAGTCTGATAACTCATTCACTGTGCGTCGTAGGTTGAAATCTGTACTTATGGTTAAGAAGAATTACACCGCCGTTTAATGCTCCTTACCTAACCATCCACTGATATAGGTAAATGTCATAGACATAATTTCAAAAAGATATATCTCACTCTATAAAAATAGACGTACAGATATATCAATTTGAAATTGGTGCATAACAGCGGATATTCAAAACCAAATATTTGCCGACCGGCAAACAACCCAGGTGACTCCCTCAAATATCACCGATTACAACGAATCCCGATATAATGAGGATGATCACCCAATTCCCACTAACCTACTCCCACTCATCATCTGTAAAACCATACAGATGTGAGAATCATACCTGGTAAATACATACCCTGGAGTAAGGACTAATTGGGAAATCAGTTTTCCTTTAACAGTACACAGTGAAACTGAAACATTGAAATGTTTCGATAGGGTATCCGGTATTCCTAGTAATGCCTCTTCCAGATTCACGACTGTAACCGGATAATTCTTTGCCACCTCTTCAAATCCCTTTATATGTCTTTAGTCATTACCTTCTGCACACCCCTTTAGGCCAAATGGTTTTCTTCCTTCCCTACCGTTCGGCACCAGCCTATGGTTTGGAAGAAGACTATCCAATAAGCATAATAGGTGTACTGTCCTAATCCTAGGAGCACTCGCAATGCGAGAGAAGGTGAAGATAAAAGACAACCGAATAAACCTTATTCTTATTTCTCCTGAACCAGAATCCATCCCCGAACTGGAACAAGTTCCTTTCGAGTTCGTATATAACCATACGATGGAGTATCCAATAAACTGTGGATCTTCGTAGTGATACGGAGTGTCCTGGAGAAATACAAAGGTGATGTGGGAGTGGTAATGAAATACCTTGTTTGGTCGTGAATATCAGTCGCAATTTACTTTGCCCTCTTACTAATCTCTTTCTTTGTATTAACCCAATACCTTCTGTACACCGTTTAGGCTAACTGGTTTTCTTCATTCCCCACCAGTCGGCACCAGCCTAAGGTTTGGAAGAAGACTATCCAATTTGCGTAATAGGTGTACTATCTCCTAAACCAAGGAGTACTCGCAGCCTGAGAGAAGGTAAAAGGAAAAGACAACTGAATAGTCCTATCCGTTTTCTCCAGAACCGGAAACCATCCTCGAATAAATTCCTTCGAGTTCGTATATAACCATACGATGGTTTAGTCCAATGGAAGTGGACGTTCGTAGTAATACGGGGTGTCCTGGAGAAAAGGGTAAAAGTAGGAGTGGCAATGAGGTTCGCAACTCTGACAATCCAAAAGCCAGTGTTTTAGAAGGTTCAGTCAACTTGGTCTCTGAGTCATAGTCTTAGGGTCGGGTCAATGGTCGCTGCCGAAGAGAGAGAGAAAAGAAACACTCAGCGTGCACTCTAACCTAGATCAGAATGGTTACCAATTTATCTAATCTGGAAACCTCCCACTGTACCGTCAAATTCTCCTCTAAACCTGAAAGAAGAATTAGTCGGGATCACCCGAGGAGTAAACCAACTCATCAGTGGGAATCGGGATCCAACTATCATCGCATGATAACGTGACGGAATCCGCTCACGTCATCATACTCCAGAAGGTATGCGCATATCTGGCAAGTTTCAGTTCTTTTGAAACTCCCGATGTGATTTTTGCCCCATGCTCTTATGACCTTGGCGTGAGGTCAAAATATCATAAGTCACATGTCAAGTTCTACCCGTCATTATCCAGGTTAATTTGAATCCACCCGTACATACCCTTGACGTAGGCCAAAATAGTAGTACGACTGTCCCAAACCAACGCATCTATCTATGCAACAGATAAATACCCGGCAGCTACCAATCACTATGCCTTGCCGTGAGGTCAAAATACATAGCTTGAATACTACCGAATATTTAACTGAAATGACAGAGGGCTACGAATGGTTTCTGGCGAGAACCTTTAACGTAATGAACTTGATATCGTTGAAGGAACGGATAGCTTTATAAAATTATAGTGACGAAACCTTTGCTAAAGAGGTCACTCCCGGTGAAGGGATCTCGGCTCTTTCCCCGTAGAATGAGGTGCAGGATATTCCAACTGAATACCACGATGCAAAGCAAAAGTAATCGGCTATAGTGAAGTTATTGCCCTGACGCAAACTTTTGTCCAAGGGGTCACTCCCGGTGAAGGGATCTCGGCCCTTGCCTCGTCGACTGAGGAGCAGGATATTCCAACTGAATACCACGGTGCAAAACAAAAGTGAACGTCCTTGCAATAACAGCTTTTTGAAAAGTGTTCAAACAGCATCAGATTAGGTTTGTTTTTAACTTGCATTGATTCGAATCAACGCAGTCCCATCAATTGATCACACCACAAAGAACGAAAATAATATGATGTACGTATATGCCATCCGCATTCGCCACTGGGTCCCGTCATTACCCGTTAGGTTAGCTAACTAACGACAGAGCGGGGACTGGACTAGCGCGGATGCAAAACATATACAACATCTACTAATATATATATACCAATATATTATATTTCGCTCAAGGCGTGATAAAAAAGCAACATCACAGAAATGTACAGCATCACAGAACAATACAGATATCTGGGATCCCCGGGTTTTACAGAGCCGCTGAAACCCGACGTTCCCCTGGTCATGTGGATAGCCTGTGCAATGAAAACCTAGACCCCTACGGGCGCGGCAAGTTACCCGCCAAAACCTGAAGCGAGGCAGCCCCTTTCAGTAACGTGAATGGACCACCCAGCACTTTACGGAATCCGGTAACTTGGGCACCCCTCCTGGGTCAACCTGTACCCCCTACGAGTGCGGCGAATAGCCCGCCAATTCTAGAGTGAAGCCCCATCCGTCTCAATGCCATGAGATGCGGGCTTGTTGCCCTCTAGAATCTGGCTATCCGTGCACCCCTCCGTGGGGTAATCCTAGTACAGAAAGTAAAATATACATACAGCGGGTACATCGACCGCAACCTGGTCATGCCCCAAAATAATAATACAAACAGGCAGTGACGGCAGTCCACATGTCGGACGCTCGCCCCACAATATCAAATGTACATAATACAACAAAACTGTACTAGCATTGCATCCAGGCTATCCCCCACGACCGATCCGCAACATCACAGCAAAATCACAAAATATCAACGTGAAAGTCACGTTCGCAAATCCGTCTAACCGGGCTATAGCAGCTAGACTGGATTTACCGATCAAGTGACATTCACGGTCGCAGATATAATGTAAATACTGTGAAATAATGTGTTTAAAATATCCGATCGATCAAATTTTAACAAGTGGGCCCCAAGTACTACTGTAGCACATCAAGAAATTCTGGGCCTAAAATTAATATTCCAAAAACCCTATTTTCACCCCAGAAAGATACTGCAGAAATTTGATGCAGCAACCCCAACATAGTGCGGCGGAACCGCAGCCCAAAGGGGTGTTTGGCCGCGGTTCCGCGCTCCCGTAGTGGAATTAGTGCATCGAATTTCTACATAACTCTTATTTATTCGAGCACATCACTTTTATACAACCTGAAAAAATTTTGGAGTTCAAAAAATTTCGACAGAAAACTGATGTGAAGGGAAACGCGGATTTTTGGAATTTTGGTCTATCGGAAATGTAAACACATTGAACAAAGCTAGACTAAGTTAATGGCAAGGCTCTGATGCCACTGTAAGTGCACGGCGGCGCCCCGGCCGTCAATCCGACGGCCAAATACGGAAGCGGTGATAAACTTTAATTTTTGCAAACTAGCAAACCGGCACCACCGCGCACTAAAACCCGAATCGAACCATTAACTAGTCCTAGCTAACTACAAGATAGGGAATAGAGATATACCGACTGATCCGAGTCCTCCGGTCTTCTCGTCGTCGTCCCGATCTCCAGCGGAATGTCCTATCTCCACCTCGTCGCCGGAAGTGCACCACATCGCCTTCGTCTTTTACGGGCTCCCACCTCAATGCCGAGGCAACTCGGGCACGAAACTGGCTAGTCGACGTGCCCAAGGTTTGCTGTAGAATGTGTAGTGCTCAAGTCTCATTTGGGGTTGTAGGAATTGCCCTTTTGGGTGGAGGAATGATACAAACTTTTGGAGATTGAACTTGTGGGATTTTTACCAAAGAAAAAGCACCAAAAACCCCACACATGAAATTTGGACAGCCCCCATACATGCTTGGCCGGCCATGCACACCTCATGGAGAGAAAGAGAGAGGGAGTGAAGTTGTGAGAGAGTGAGCCAACCAATCAAGCAAGAGAGAGAAAGGGTGATGATAACAAAACAATGATCACAAAGCAAACCCTCACTCCACCAACCAATCAACAACCATGATTGCTTCAAAGGTCAAGCCATCATGATAGAAGAAGAAGTCAAATGGTCAAAGGATGGTGCAACCATCATGATACAACAATATGCAAAGACCCCCTCCACAAATGCTTATTTGCACAAATGCAAATAAGCCCTCCTCCACCAATCTTCGGCCAATGAACGATACAAAGGAAATCGGCCGAAACGGAAAGCAAACTGGCAACTCCAGAAAACTGGTCCCCTAATAAATTACAGGAAAACCCCGATACTGTGCATACACACCCGCATTTGTATTCCGACCGAAATACAAATGCAATGAGACAAAATCTACACTGTACTATACTAGGATCCGGCTTAAACCAAAGCCGGCTAGTAATATCCGTTCGATCCTGATCCGTGCAATACCGCACGTATCTGACCGAACCCTGCCATATAACCATACGGCCTCTAGTACTAACTGTCCGATCCTGATCCGTGCAATACCGTACGTATCTGATCGGACCTTGCCATATCTCCATAAGGTCTCTACAGCTTTTCGCCCGAAAGCTTGAGTAACTGAATGTGGGGGACTCTAAAGACTCGTCAACACCTTGGTTGTGGATTTAACCACTAGCACATCAGAGGTATAAGCCAATACGTAACGGGCTACCAGGTATTGACCAAAAGGGACGTCGATGAGCGAACTCATCCTGACACCCTACTGAGCCTGTCAGTAACAATATCCATACAGTCCGGTCCGTTCGTCTATGAGCATCGCATGGCGGGCCTAGGGGGTTGGTAAAAGTTAGACCCCCAAAAGCGGTACAAGTCGTGTCGGAGTGTAGCCCAGAACACCCTGAGATACTACTGGAATACCTACCAGTAAATCTCCTTGCCTCGGCCGAGGGCTTCGTGTAATGGCTCTCCTAGACACAGCGCGACCTCACCCCCAATACCGGGAGAGACGAACCCCTGAAGATACGCTCACTGCCTCCATGTGGCTCGGGACTGTACCCAACTAAAACCTGTTTGCACGACTCCTTTGAACCATGGTAGGGTAGTAATCAAAGTACAGTGGGAACTCACACGAGACAAATGACGATCCCCAGGTCGATGAACTAACCTGTACACATGTCACCAGGGAACTGCCATCTGACGTCTGGTATATGACCAACTAGCATGTTCCCGGCGAGTCCTGTCCGGTGTACTCATAACCCAATGAGCACCTGTATACATCTTAGGTGAACTAACTGACACCAGTGGCTTGTGAGACCGGCCACCGCCCCTCGTCGTGGTCTCGACTGTATACACTAGTCTACTCTGGAGTATCGATGCCCTGTCTCGAAACTCCCACGACTAGGGACCTTTTAAGGATGTGCTTATAGACTACCAGCTCCCACTTATATGATCGCCCTCATACTGCTGGTGGTCAAGCAAGAATCCTAGGGGATCTATCAACGTGTAATAGCGACCTGTCAGGTCACCTAAAGCAGTACATGATGATAAAGGGTAAACCAGATAGCATACTATCATCTCGAGTAAGATTGTCCTATCGGGATAAGTCCTCCCTCAATCATTACAATCACGTGCCTGTGACCCAATAATTGACTCTGAGGGCACTATCTCCAACAATATTGTGATTATTCTCTGACATTAGTACAGACATGATATTTATTGCTTAGACATTCATGCATTCATATTTTCATGTTATCATGCAGTATTATGGGCATATGCCGACACTTATCATATAGTTACTCATGATTTTGAGATTTGGATTTCTATAAGATTTCTGGATTTTGTGGAAAACCGCAAGAATATGTAAAAACTTCTTTCTCTCCTCCTCCTCTCTTTTTAAAAACATAAGATGCGGTTTTCTCGTGATGTATGTGTCGTCCACCATGAGATTTCATGTTTTCTGATGGATTTCGAGACCCGATTCGAGGAGTGGATGAACCGTCTCGGGTACATGGTGGGCCCGGTATGGTACCCCGGGGCAAGAAGATCGAGTTGTAGACGATGAGCCTGGCAGGGGAAGGCTACCTACCGGTGATGTCTGGCGCGGTGGATATTCGGAGGATACCGACCGTTGTCGTGAGATTTGATGATATGGGCCGATCCGGACTGACGGAGCCCGAGATATTGAGACTTGAGATTACATGTGTTGTGTCGATGCTTGACACGGATTTCCATGGATTTCATTGTTGAGATTTCAGATTCTTATACACATTTTACTATGATAACAGCTAAAGATTTCTTATACATATATATCTGGATTTCAGGATTTGTTACTTTACATTCATGGTGCATGCATTTCATTTCATATGACATAGTATTATATGAGGCACTGACACGAGCACGAAGTATCTGCACTTACACGTAGTTTTACCCTGCTATTACTAGATGATTGGGATATAATAATGTATTATTATGACCTAGGATAGCGTCGTGCATTCGATTTCTTTTCGTAGATGTCTTCTACTCACGAGTTGGCAACCCACCCCCGTTGTTCTAAATTTTATTACAGGTTCGATGTACAGGTTTCCGTGGCAGCTTGTTGGCACATCTTTTCTTCAGGGTGATTTGCACGGTAGGTTGGTTCACTTGTATCCGAACCACCATTGTACTTTTATTCATTCATTTGTATCTAGTAAGCTCCATCAACCATACTTGTATTACTTGATAAGTTTATTGGACCAGTATATTTTTTTTATTTCGACCTTAGAGTCGTGCATGTATTATTCTGATCTGGTGGTTTTGTTTTCTTTGAGTTTTGAGCCTCGCCCTTTGGCGTTGTATATTATTGTACTTATTGTGGTTGTTTCCGCCTGTTGGCGTTGAGCTAGCTCCCGTTGGGGATGCTTTTTATTTCTTATGTATATTATACTTGTTGTACTCGTTTGGGGCCAGTTTTTACAGAGGAGACTCTGCCGAAATTTTTGGGAAAATTTGCTGATGCTTTTTCACTTGTTCCTTCATGTTTTCTTTTACTGCTTCTTCTTCTTTTTCATGGTTTAGATTTCTGGGCTTCGGCTTACTTAGCTTACGTGGCGCCTCTAGACGCTTCGTAATCTAAGTGCCGGTCACGTTCCGTACTTTCGGGTCGTGACAAAGTTGGTATCAGAGCGCCAGGTTTAACCTTGTATAAGTCTAGGTGACCCTTGGTTGATGGAGTCGGCGATTTAGGTAGAGTAACGTACCGTGGGTATGGTCCGCGGCATACTTACGATACGCTACTCTGCTTAAGGAGCCTTAGGATGTATATTACTTGCACCGTATTTCATTCGTTCCTTTGATCTATCTTCGTCGATATCGGATGGTGGTCTCTGTTACCACGGACAGAGGAAGCTACGGCTCAAAGGCGATAACCATTAGGGTATCGTTTATTCTTGAGGATTGAAGCATTGCTTAGCGTGCGGACGAAGGGTATTCACGTGCCGTCCGGATGAAGTTAAAGGGTTCGAACGATTATCAGAAAACCATTTTCCCAAGTTTAAGGTATTCGGAAGAACATGCAGGTATTTCGATGGACCCTTTAGAAGAAAGAAACCCTAACTCGACATAATGACCACGAGAACGCCCTTGAACCTTAGGGTTTACGGCAGTTCCGCGGTGCCATTAGTGAGGCTTGGGTTTGCCCTTCTACGGCTGGATCATCGATGCTGGGGTATGTACCGGATATTTTTAAACTGTACTTGAGTGTTGAGCTCTCGGGGAATTATGGGATTTTGATGGATCGATCGAAAAGTTTAATGTAGTCCGGATATCAAGTGAAGGGATTGACTACGTGGGAGACTCTAGATATGAGGATTGTCATTGGTAGCGCAGTCAGCACAGCTACAAAGAGACGAGTTCGAAGCAATCGACATCAGAAGAAAGAGGCGCACATTGACGATAGTGTTTATTATTGGGATTTAGTGATTTGAATTTCATATTTTCGTGGATTGGATTTTGGTATTTGGAGGACTTTGTTCTACGATTGGTATTTCATGTGTGTACCTTCATTACATTCTATTTGTGTTTCATATATCAGTTGTATTGATGTTGTTTAGTACATATCCAGTACACTTGATTTGGTTTTATATATTTCGAGATTTTTGATTTGATTTCGTGCATAGGGGTTACACATGATTTTGACATATGTTTCGACCTAGTTTTCATGCATTTTTGTACTGTGATTTCGATTTTGATATTCGATGTATGTTTTCGTGCACCATGTGCACCTGATTAGGATTCTTGCGCATACTTGGCGCACTTGATGCGATTTTGTGCACACCAGATGCACTAAATCGGGGTTTTGTGCAGATTAGATGCACCTGATTTTGAGTCGTGCACGCCCGTTGCACTTGACAGATATTTTTGGTGCACACCTGTTGCACTTAGTTTTGTTGTTGTGTGCATTTATGGTATCTATATTTGGTTTCGATATCAGTGCGCACCGGACGCACATGATAATTTATTGATGTGATTGGGATTGATTTCAGTTTGAGCAGTATGTTTTCATAATCATTACTATTTGATTTAGTGACTAGGCGGGACGTGTATGTTAAATAAAATATATATATATATATATATGTATGTATGTATAGCTACTTTTTTTAAAATTAAACGTCCGCTACTTATGCCGTGACACGTGCATCACACGGCAATTTTCAAAAGGGGTTTTGTATATTTCCTTATCCAGATATTTGGACGGCTTCACTATGATGCGCACTATATATAAGTTATAGATTGATGTATATTGTAATGGTTTTCATATTGGGTTTTGATATTTTATCTTCACCATAACTCCGATGATTGCGTTATGCTTGATGGAGTTGATTTTTGTTATGTATTGATGATTTCGGAGCCCCGACGATTTGAGTGTTTGTTAAGTGTTTTAGTATTTGGAAGGGGAGTTTTAATTTAAATTCGGGGACCGAATTTCTTAAAGGGGGGAAGATTGTAACGTTTTAAAAATAATTAAATAATTAATTAAATGAATAAAATTGTTTAAGTGAATTTTATGATTTTCGGTAAAGTAAAATGTATTTTTCGTAAAACCAAACCGTGATTGTTTTTCATTATAATTTCAAAAATACCTATTTTAATTATGTAATTACTAGTAAATGGTGTTTATTTAGCCACTTATAAATTTTTAGTTTAATTAAATATTTTTCCTAAATTAATTATTTTAAATATTAACATAAGCTTTATTTTTACACTAAATTAGTGTAAATTACAAATTTGAATGGTTTTAATTTGTAAAAATGAACCATAGCATGTTAGAATTTATTGTGTATCATGCAAAATTTATTTGCAAATTTTCCTATTTTTCTAGAGTTTTCTTGAGTTGCTATAGTAAAGAAATAAAAGAAAATTTAATAAATCATGAAAAGACAATTTGAGGTGATATGTGGGGGGAAACTTCTACACAACTTTTTTCACTCTCTTCTTTCTCTCCCTCACCTCCAAAAATGGCCGGCCTCATCCCCCATGGTAGCCCCCATTTTCCTCATTTTATTTTACTCCAAAATTCATCAAAAATCCTTTAAAAATTCAATTAAAAATCCACAAAATCCTATTTATTTCCTACCCTTTATTCTTTGCTCATTTTTACATGGATTTTGGAGGTGGAAAGTATGCATTTTGGAGGCTCATTTTCATGTTTGGATTTCATAGTTTGGAGGTATAAATCTTCTCCTTTTTATTTATTGTTATTAGTTGTTTCTTTTAAATATAATTAGATTTAATATATTAATTCTAGTTGCAAATTTTAAAATTCAAGTTAGGGTTTGTAAATTCAAGTGGTGGTTTTTATTAATTAATTAGGGTTATAATAACTAATCTACCATTTTTAGAAGTGGAAAAATCTTGCATGGTTATTGTATAATAATTTGTGTATTCAAATTGTTTAGATTAAGCTATTTAGCTAACTAGTTTTTATAAAATATATATGTGGGTAATATAAAATTCTAATTTATATTGCTATCATTAGATTGTAGTTTTAGTGAGAATATTAGCATGTTAATGGAAAGAAAAACTTAGTCTGATCACTAGTTTCTTGTGATAATTGGAAAAATATTAATAAAAGGCTATTTTTGTAAACTAGATTTTGGAAATTCCTAGATAAATGAAATTAAAAATATAATCATGGTTTCATTATATCATTATCATCATGAATTGTAGTTTAATACATTAATTCATGAAAAATCATGTTTTGTGGTGGAATTGTGGTATTTTACTTGAAAAATGTTGAAAATTGTTAAAGGTTGCAAACTAGAAATTTCAAATTAATACAAATTTGTGTAATAAAAATATAGTAATGGTTTGTATAGTCTAGTTATACTATTTAATGAGTTTTATTAACATTGGTTTCATTTAAATGTTAAGTTTTGATGAAAAACGGTAAATTGGCATTTTCGGGTTTTTCGAAATTGGACGATTTGATTGATTTTAGGGTTTTGATGGATTTAATCATGTTTTATAATATAAGTAATGAGTTTTAAAACTACGAGTTATTTGTTGATGTTTATCTCGATCCATCGGAGTTTGTACGCCGATATCGAGCGATATTCGGTTCTTTTGCATGAACGGGACATAGGTTTTAACCTATGCTGGTTCCTTGCGTCGTTTTGACTTTTGTATGTGATTCAGTTTACGATACTATTTATATGTTTGCGTTTAGGTACCCTCATGTGTACTGCGGGCGATGAAGAGGAGGATAGCGACACCATCTTCGGCAGACATGGACCAGGTGAGTAAATGCATATCTACGGGGGGAAGTCGGATGGATGGCGTTTAGCACCCCCGCAATGTAGAATAGGGATAGTACTTATTGTCATTAGGAAACCAGATGTGACCCTAGATTCTTAATGAGTAGGACCCTAGTAATGACCCTAGGCTGGACTAGACTGATTTAGGAAAACCATACCAGAGGATGAATACCTTGGAGGAGGTTCGTAGGTTTCAGATAAAAACACACATACGCACACACTGAAACTCGACATGGTGTGTACGTGCATGTATATATACATATAAGACTAGGTATAGGTATGTATATATATACAACACGTGTATGGGATACATTGATGTGATATGATATCCGAGGTATGATGAAACAGTATAACTGGGCTTGATGCCGTGATTCTTGGCTATACAGTCGTATTAAGTGTTAGCGGATCATTAGAGAATGAGATAATGAACATGTATACATAAATTATAATGGGTGGTGATGATATTGAGGTACATGGGACTCTAAAATAGTACCCGGACTGTAACTTGTGACTGATGACGATATGATATCAGTATGACTTAATCACAATATGATACATACGACATGATATTTCTGAGGATAAACTAATGATGCATTTTATGATGGCAATGATATATGATTGATGTATGCGATTACAGTTTAGCACCTTGAGCATGAGATGTGTTGATGATGACATTATACGAATGATGAGACGCCTAGGAGATACTTGACCCGTACCCTGATATTGGGATGCCGTACGATGGATTTTACCGTACGAGGCATAAATATGATGATTGATCCGCACTCTTGATTCGAGGAAGCTGTACTACGTACGTGACGCTATTGAAGCCGGATCGCCGACTATTAGAGATATTGATTCAGACCTTAGGTAGACTCTTGTTTCTTATTGACTAGTTTCTTAGGTTTTGTTCCTTAGGAGGTTAGATGGACACTAGTTTAGGTTCGATTCATATATTGATAGTTGTTCTCGTATGTCGCAGAGGGGTGGATAATGCACATCTGTCTTGC
The DNA here is from genome assembly GCA_030015575.1 of Agapanthus africanus. NCBI lineage: Eukaryota > Viridiplantae > Streptophyta > Magnoliopsida > Asparagales > Amaryllidaceae > Agapanthus > Agapanthus africanus. The sequence goes on along the minus strand of CM057347.1, from coordinate 249,173,061 downwards.
ATTCATACTGTAATCATCATGGTGCATGTTCTTTTATATGTTGCTATAATCAGTATAAACTTTATCTGTTAGGACACCAGCACTATTACCGATGATGCGCATATTCCACGCACACTTATTTGCCGGCTCACACACATCATCATCGGTAATTGCTATGTCACGTGCATTTTAGATCATATTGTCTTTTATTGATAGAATCAGTTAACAACTAGACCGATATAATATTGTGATTATTCTCTGACATTAGTACAGACATGATATTTATTGCTTAGACATTCATGCATTCATATTTTCATGTTATCATGCAGTATTATGGGCATATGCCGACACTTATCATATAGTTACTCATGATTTTGAGATTTGGATTTCTATGAGATTTCTGGATTTTGGGGAAAACCGCAAGAATATGTAAAAACTTCTTTCTCTCCTCCTCCTCTCTTTTTTAAAACATAAGATGCGGTTTTCTCGTGATGTATGTGTCGTCCACCATGAGATTTCATGTTTTCTGATAGATTTCGAGGCCCGATTCGAGGAGTGGATGAACCGTCTCGGGTACATGGTGGGCCCGGTTTGATACCCCGGGGCAAGAAGATCGAGTTGGAGACGATGAGCCTGGCAGGGGAAGGCTACCTACCGGTGATGTCTGGCGCGGCGGATATCCGGAGGATACCGACCGTTGTCGTGAGATTTGATGATATGGGCCGATCCGGACTGACGGAGCCCGAGATATTGAGACTTGAGATTACATGTGTTGTGTCGATGCTTGACACGGATTTCCATGGATTTCATTGTTTAGATTTCAGATTCTTATACACATTTTACTATGATAACAGCTAAAAATTTCTTATACATATATATCTGGATTTCAGGATTTGTTACTTTACATTCATGGTGCATGCATTTCATTTCATATGACATAGTATTATATGAGGCACTGACACGAGCACGGAGTATCTGCACTTACACGTAGTTTTACCCTGCTATTACTAGATGATTGGGATATAATAGTGTATTATTATGACCTAGGATAGCGTCGTGCATTCGATTTCTTTTCGTAGATGTCTTCTACTCACGAGTTGGCAACTCACTCCCGTTGTGCCAAATTTTATTACAGGTTCGATGTACAGGTTTCCGTGGCAGCTTGTTGGCACATCTTTTCTTCAGGGTGATTTGCACGGTAGGTTGGTTCACTTGTATCCGAACCACCATTGTACTTTTATTCATTCATTTGTATCTAGTAAGCTCCATCAACCATACTTGTATTACTTGATAAGTTTATTGGACCAGTATATTTTTTTTATTTCGACCTTAGAGTCGTGTATGTATTATTCTGATCTGGTGGTTTTGTTTTCTTTGAGTTTTGATCCTCGCCCTTTGGCGTTGTATATTATTGTGCTTATTGTGGTTGTTTCCGCCTATTGGCGTTGAGCTAGCTCCCGTTGGGGATGCTTTTTATTGCTTATGTATATTATACTTGTTGTACCCGTTTGGGGCCAGTTTTTACAGAGGAGACTCTGCCGAAATTTTTGGGAAAATTTGCTGATGCTTTTAAACTTGTTTTTTCATGTTTTCTTTTACTGCTGCTTCTTTTTTTTCATGGTTTAGATTTCTGGGCTTCGGCTTACTTAGCTTACGTGGCGCCTCTAGACGCTTCGTAATCTAAGTGCCGGTCACGTTCCGTACTTTTGGGTCGTGACACTTAGCGGTGAGGACGTACCCCAATTTGTCATAGGTCAAAGCCATTTTGACATTCTGCAGCCAATCTTTATAGTTTGGCCCTGTCAGTATATTTTTCTCTAAAAGTAACTTAAGTCCAGTCGTTTTCAGGGTCGCTGAAATTAGGAGAGAGAGAAGAAAACACTTTAGCATGATGCTCTTTCAAGTTTAGAGTGGTTTTTAGTTTATCTAAACTGGATGGCTCCCACTGTTTCTCGAATCCTTCCTCAAACCATAAAAGAAGAATTAGCCAGGACTATTTTCACCGTACAATACTTGCTTAACCGTTCAGCTAGGCCGGTGTCGGTACTTCGAGGGAGGTTTTCCAACGCTTTCGCGAAGTTCCTTAATTAAATAACCTCTTTTCTCTAGGGGCATAGCCCCGCTGACACCTTTCTAGACACCTACTTGGTTTATAGCATTGATCGTTTAAGCGACGAATATCTTGATAAGTAGCATATACTCACAGTAGGATCGGGATCCGAATATCATCGTCTGATAATGCTGAAGGAATCCTACCAACATTCATCAAACTCCAAACGGTATCCATCTCTTTGCAAATTTCAGTTTCTTTAGAAATTCCCGATATAAATTTTTGCCTCATGCTCTTATGACCTTGGCTTTGGTCAAAATGTCATAAGTCACATGTCAAGTTCTACCCGTCATTATCTTATCAATTTGAACCCATCCGTACATACCCCTGACTTTGGTCAAATGATAATACGACTGTCCCAAACTAACTCATTTATCTATGCAACAAATGAATACCCAGCAGCTACCAAACACTATGCCTTCACTTTGGCCAAAATACATAGCTTGAATACTACTGAATACCCAAATGAAATGACGGAGGGCTACGAATGGTTTTGGCGAAACTGTGAACGTAGTGAACTTGATATAACCGAAGGAACCTGATAGCTTTTATAAGGAGTGGTTAAAGCTCCGCAATTTTAAAAAATATCTTCTGTTTTAAAAATAACCGAGTGGTTTCTTTTAAATTGTTCCAACGATTAAAATTTGGTTTATTTTCTTTGCATTAATAACAATGCGTCCCATCATTAACCTATCATTGCAGAAAACAACGAAAATACAACGTCTTCTTATGCCATCCGCATTCGCCTCTGGGTCCCGTCATCACCCGTTAGGTTACTTAACTAACGGCAGAGCGGGGGCTGGGCTAGCGCGGGTGAAAAACATAAGTGACGTATAAATAGCTATCATATATAGATATTGTACATTCGTCTGACGCAATAATAGGCATTCCAGATCTCAGATGAACATTATTGGATATGCAAGCAATCCGCGTTTCTTTTGAGCCTGCAACGAAAGAGAGATTACACAGTTCTGATGAATAGCCATTACCCCACCCTAGACCCCTACGGGTACGGAAAACTACCCGCCAAGTACCTGAAGTGAAGCGGTCTCCCTCAACAACGTGAGTAGGCCACTAAACACTTCAAAGTACCCGGTAGTTTGTGCACCCCACCTTGGGTCTGTCCTAGGAGCAAAAACAGTAAAATGAAATAATACAACGGTGGCTACAACCGCAACCTAGATGCGCCCCGCAAAATAATATTACAACATATTACAATTACATTGAATGAATTAATACAATAACCCATCACATAACCCCGGCTAATCATCACAACAATCCAATACAGTTCATAATCAAAAACAGTAAAATCCATTACAGAAATGTGCAACCCCCTGCCAACCGACATACTAGCAGTTAGGGGAGGTTTACGAACACATTAAACAAACACAGATATAATCAAATTAGAAAACATCGTATAATTTTGATAGAGCAAACATATCAGATTCTACTCCCAAAACTTCTCTGTGCACCTGAGACTTGTGCAGAAAATAAACATTCCAGAAAATACAAAAATATCACAGAAGAGTTACTAGAGCAAACTGGGTTGAATCGGCCCCAACTCGGCCGCGGATCCGCGGCGGATCGGTGGGATCGGCCGCGGTTCTGCGGCTGTATGGCCGATTCACGAACCCATTTTTCTCCAGTGTTCTTATATTTCTCTGCTTGTTATTTTAGAGGTCCCTGAAAAATTTTTAGGGCCTGTTTTAAAAACGACAGAAACATAGTGATATCGATGTCTTTTTCGGTTCGTTTTGCATTCGGAATTCATATGACTTTGCTAATGAGTTATTTATTGTTTAGCGAGGCTCTGATACCACTGTAAGTCGATGTACAACACTGCACGACTTGCGGGGAGGCGGAAAAATGAAAAACGATCTTGTTCTTTGCATAAACATCGACTAACCGAGAATCTTTTCTAAACTATAAGTAACAAGAAACATAGAAGTTGTTAACTACTATGAGAAGTGATTATACCTAATGAACCGTGTCCTTCATCTTATCGTTCTCCACCTCCTCTCCGGCTTTCTCTATGTAGTAGATGATCCACCCGAGAGCTTTACTCCAAGCTTCACCTCTAATTTGAGGTAACTAGGTTTCTTAAAGTGCTAATCACGACTGCACCAGTTCTATCTTTGCTTTCTGGATCGGGCGACTTTGTCGTTTACTATGATGTTTCGCGAGTGGGGCTCGATTGTGTATTGATGCAGCATGATAGAGTTGTCGCTTATGCTTCCCGACAGTTGGAGGAAGTACGAACAGAATTATCCCACTCATGATCTTGAGATGGCCGCGGTGGTCTTGCATTGAAGATTTGGAGACACTGCTTGTTCGGAGAGTCGTGTCAGATTTTCACAAACCACCAGAGCTTAATCTTCCTGCAGCAGGATCTGAGTTTGAGACAACGCCGATGGATGGAGCTTTTGAAGGATTATGATTGTGAGATCCTTGATCACCTGGGCAAGGCGATTGTGGTAGCTGATGCTTTGAGTCGTAGGCCCGGGGGTTAGCTTGTCCCAGATGAGCACAGTTCAGAGACAGTCTTCTGCAGATTTACAGTTCTTGTGCGACAGCTGAGTACAGTTTAAGTTCACCTCTACTGGGGGACAGCTTGCTCATGTCCGCGCCCTTCCACTTCTAGATAATCGTTTTCGTGAGGCACGGCCCGCCGATGCCCATTTGTCTGAAATTCTTGAGCATGTTCGACAGGGTAGAGATTCGGAGTTCTTAGTTTATGACCAGGGTGTGCTACGTTTAGGGACTCTTAGTGTGTACTTGATACTGATGGGTAGAGACGCGAGATCCTATAGCAGGCACATCAGTCAGCTTTCAGTGTTCACCCAAGTTCCACCAAGATGTAACGTGACTTGAGAGATAGTTACGGGTGGGCAGGGATGAAGAGTGAAGTTTCAGATTTCGTTTTAAGGTGTCTGACTTGTCAGCGGGCTAAGGTAAAGCATTTGAGACCGGCAGGAGAGTTGCAACCTTTAACCGTTCCAGAGTGGTAATGGAAGCAGATCTCCATGAATTTTGTCGTGGTGTCTACCCAGGTCTAGACATGGTGTGACTCCATTTGGGTGTTTGTTGTCCGGTTAACGAAAGCGACACACTTCCTTCCAGTGAAGACCACATTTGGTTATGCTCAGTATGCTCAGTTGTTTTTCGATAAGTTTGTGCTTTTGCACGGAGTTCCTTCATACTTTGTATCCAATAGAGGCTGTTAGTTATGTATATGCCCTAGAGGCCATTGTTGTACATATGATGTATATTACAGTGGATGCTTGGATATATATAGAGAGGACTTTCTTGCTCGACATGATAGTATGCTATTTGGTTTTACTTTGTCTTAACATGTTGACTTGTATTAGTTTACTGTCGTACTCTCACATGTTGATAAAGCCCTTAGGATATGTACTTGACTACTGGGACTATGATGAGATCATACCGGTGGGGCCAGGGTATATAAGTCGATGCTATCCACCCCGTGGATTCGTGGGGAGGCGGAAGGTGTAAATAACGATAATTTTAAGCATCATAACACCGACTTATAGCCTAAATCGTAATCTAAGCCGTATCTAACAAAGCCATAAGAGATATAAATCATGTACAGAAAATATACCTCAAGTGAACTGGTCCTTCTTCTCCTTTTCTCGCTGTCCTCCTCGCCTACACGAATTCTTCGAGGTGATGCGGATGTTATCTCCTCGTCGGCTTGCTCGAATCCTAGACGATCCACCCGAACGCTTGTGCACTAGGCTTCTCTTCTAAACCGAAGAAACTAGATCAAATAGTTTGCTAAACTAAATGACCTAGAATGTGTAGATGATGAGGATGGATTGAGTGGTCTATCTTATCTCAAGGTTACTCAACTCATGAGTGTTCTTGAGCTAGAGGGGTTTGATGATGGGTTGAAGAAAATGATAAGTATTTTGAGAATGAAGAAGGAAAAAGGTTTTTCTTCTCTTGTTCTAATCTGAACTAAATCCAATAATAAATTAGAAAAACTTATTCAATACTAGAAATTATGTTCAAAGGTCAAACAAATGACTCATGGGTCAATTGACCAACATGTGTCCTAAAAACCCATGTCCTTATTCATGCATAATACACATCATTTCTCATTTACCTAAAATTGTATTAATTATTTAAAACTAAATAATTAATACAATTAGGTTTAAGAAATCTACAAAAACACAAATTACCAAAACGCCCATCGTCCGTATATACATAACTGTATTCGTATTCCGAAAAATACGAATACCAAAGACGACAATCCATCAGTACAATACTAGGATCCGGCTTAAACCAAAGCCCACTAGTATTGTCCATCCGACTCATCGTTCGTGCACGAGTGTACGCACGTGATCGAACCCTTTCATAAAACCATACGATATCTACACATTTTGCCCGATGCAGGGAAACGCTCTGTGTGGGACTCCAGAGACTCGACTCTACGCTGGTAGTGGGTTTAACCACAGGCCGCAAGCGATACTAGCTGTACATAACGGTCCCCAGGTATTGTCGATAAGAAAGCCGATGAGCATAACTCATCCGAACTCCTACTTAGTCTATATGTGACAATCTCCGTACAGTCCGGTCTGTTCGTCTGAGAGTATCGTATGGCGGGCCTAGGGGGCGGTAAACGTCAGTCCCCTAATAGCGGTACATGTCGTATCGGAGTGTAGCCCAGAACACCCTGAGAAACTACTGGAAACACTACCAGTAATTCTCGCTTGCCCTGGCCAGGGACGACTATGAGTAATGGCTCTCCTAGACACAGCGCGATATCAACCCCCAATACCGGGAGAGACGAATCCTGTCTAACCATCACTGCCTCCAAGTGCTTCGGGACTGCACCCAACTGCTACCTGTTTGCACGACTCATTTGAGCCGTGGTAGGGTAGCAATCTAAGAACAGTAGGAACACACTCGAGGCGAAGTGACAGTGTCAAGTCAGCGGACTAAGCTATACTCATGTCACCTGGGAACTGATAACTGACGATAGGTATAGTACCAACCAACATTTCCCGACGAGTCATGTCCAGTATACTCGTAACCTAACGAGCACCCGCATACTATCTCAAGTACGACGTACTAATGGCTGTGGGATAGACCATCTCCCCTGCTGGGATGAGAAGCGCATACGCTAGTCTACTCCGGAGTATCGATGTCCCGTCTCGATAATCCAGCGACTAGGGACCTGTATAAGGATGTGCTTGTAGATTACCCAGTCCCCACTAGTGTGACTGCCATCACAATGCTAGTAATCAAGCAAAGATCCTAAGGGCTCCACTAATGTGTATAGGCTAAAAGAAAAACATACACACATTATAGTAGAAACAAACCAAGTAGCATGCTACCATTTCGAGCAAGATTGTCTATACAACTGTGAATATCCCAAGCTTCCATTAAGTAATATACAAACTAGTATGATACAGTAATGTCCTCTAGGGTATATACACTAACAATCTCCCACTTGCACTAAGGCCATGTACTGGCGTATCGAAGACCTATCATCTCGATCAGCCGCTCGAACTGAGTCTGGGGTATGGCCTTCGTGAATGGATCTGCAGTGTTATCTTCTGTAGCAATCCTCCGAACCTCGATCTCCCGGCGATCCACGATCTCCCTGATCAGGTGATACCGCCTCAAGATGTGTCTGGACTTCTGATGGGACCTGGGTTCCTTCGCTAAAGCTATAGCCCCGTTGTTGTCACAATACAGAGGTATTGGATCAAAAATGGACGGAACCACCTGAAGTTCTGTCAAGAACTTCCTCATCCAGACGGCTTCTTTTGCGGCATCAGACGCAGCGATATATTTCGCTTCCATCGTCGAGTCAGCAACGGTTTCTTGTTTTGAACTCCTCCAACACACCGCCCCTCTATTGAGGGTAAAGACATAACCCGACATGGATTTGGAGTCATCCTTGTCACTCTGGAAGCTGGAGTCAGCAACGGCCTTGATCTGGAGGTCTTTTCCGCCGTGAACTAAAAGCATGTCCTTAGTCCTTCTCAGGTACTTCAAAATGTTCTTTACCGCTATCCAATGTTTCACCCCAGGGTTTGACTGATACCGGCTTACCACACTCAGTGCATAAGCTACATCTGGTCTGGTACACAATATCGCATACATTATAGAGCCTACCGCAGATGCGTAGGGTGTAGTTGACATGCGATCCCTTTCCAAATCAGTCTTGGGAGACATCTTGTAACATTTCAAAAAAATAAAGTATTATTTTTGGGAATTTTCATAATTTAATATTAATTTTTAATGAATATTTTATTGGTCGGTATAATTAAATACCGATAAATGGGGAAAATTCCGGAGAAAATTTTTGGAAATTCTAAAATAGGTTATTTTGTGGAAATATGCCATTTTACAGTTTTTATGATGAATTGTATGCGACTTTAGTGTTAATCGCGATCAAAAATCGCTAATTGGATTTTTGGCTTTTTGTGCAAAAATGTGCACATAACATTTTCCACACTTGTCTCATGTTATGGACTCATGGTGGCCTAGGGTTGGACCATGTTTAGATGACCATGGTGGATTAGCCAAGTTTAGGCAACCATGATGGGTTGAACCTTTTGGTTAAGTTAAGTGGGTTAATTAAGGGTTTAGCTTTGTTAAGGATTGGTTAAGATTAGGGTTGACTTGTGGCTAGAGAGAGAGAGAGAGAGAGAGAGAGGTAGCTAGGATGTGCCATGATCCACCTCATTCTTCAATATCCTTTGTGCTCATTCACACACACCCCTCTCACTCATATCACTCCCTCTCATTTCATTCAAATCTCTCCCTCTCACTCTCACACATCACACTACATCAGCAACAGCTGCAATAACAGCCCCCATATCAACACTTCAGCCCCAATTGTTATCACATCAGCTGATAACACCCATCAGCCACCCCTACATCTGCTGCACACAGCCATAAGAAAAAGAGAGAGGGTTGCAAGCAACAGCAACACTCATTCAAGTGAAAACCAGCAGCAGCAGCTGCTGAACATTGCTTCAGCCAACCATACATCAGCCAATATCAACACATGTCAGCCCCAATTGCATCAGCATCTGCAGCAACAGCAGCAACATCATTTAAAACAACCCCACACCCTCATCATACCACAACTCAGCCCAACACAACCTCCACAACAAAACCACAGCCCCAGCAGCTGCTGCAACAGCAAAAGAAAAACAAAAGGAATTTGCAAGAAGCAGCAGCCACAGAACCAACATCAACCACAGTTGCAACAGCAACTTCAGTCCCGGGGCACTTCAGCAGCACCACCCCACTTCCTCCTTCTTCCCTTCTCCCTCACCCTAGGATCCCTTGAGGTATAATCTCGCAACCCAACTCTTTTCTTGCTCAGTTATGGTTAGTTAGCTGAAATTTAGTGTTATTAAGTATATTAGTGCTAGTTTAGGAGAAGTTGAGTGAGATTTGGCCAAGAGATGGTTTTGAATGTTAGAGTAGCCTTATTAGGGGTATGTGAGACCAGTTAACCCCAGAATACCCCATATTTCCAGTAAGTTACCTGAAAGTTTCGACTTGGCGTATTTTAGCAATTTTGTCGACTTATTGACCTTTCTGAGATCTGCTTTCATCCTGGGAACCCCAAAATAAAATTGACTTGGCAGTAAACTGTGTAGGAACCCTGGAACCATCCCACAAAACCCTAGCCCCCACCTCAATTTCCTGGCCACAGATATATTCCTTCTGGCCACAATTTGCGGCCAGACCAGGGTGAAACTGCCTCGTTTTTTGTGCATGACTCTTTTACCTGTAAACTTGACCCTGGGTATGTTTAGTTTTGTCTGGTTCCAACCAGGATAGAATCTGGGTTGATTTTCTTGAGTTGGCGTATGATTTATGACTTGTTTTCATATGGATTTTGGTATTCGATGATTCATTTCGGTCGGGTGGCGTTTGAACGCCAACGGCAGAAGGATATTGGCTGTGTTTGCACGCAAGGCTATAGGTTTTACTTATAGACGTAGCGTGCACCATTTTGGTTTCCAACATGGTTTTCATGTGTTTTAGCGTGTGATATCCTTGTAGGTTCTCCACGTGGCGTCGAGGCGTTGGAGATGCAAATGGCGACATCGGCACCGGCACGCATAAAGCTAGGTGGGTAGATTTATATCTACAGGGAGAAGTCGGGTGGATGGCGTATAGCACCCCCGCAATTCGTCGTGATGTATACGGATGTGTATACACACATATAGTTATCTTATGTTGTTTGGGATTAATTATTGATGTTAAGATGGATATTGGTGTGTTGGATTGGTGAAAGGTTACGAAACCCTAGGTAGTGGGTGCACTACATATACATACACACACATACATACTTGCATGCATCCTTATTTCATATGTGGTTATGGGATTCTATATAGGTTTGTGTTCACGTGGGTATGGGACTATGTGTTCACATACGGATTTGAGGATGATACTTGGGTTTGAGATGAGTCGATGATATTTGATCCGAGATTATGATATCGTTGATATGGTAAAATTCATATTGAGATACGCCTTGATGCTTTAGCGGATTTTGGATGATGATGTCATATGAATAGTGACATATATATAATGATCGACATGGGATTATGTTAACGAAATATGATATGACATGATATGATAAGATGTTTATGATAGACCGCCCGGGCGATGTATACCTCTTCATGCTGATATGTGCTGATGATATCGATTTTGCCAGAGGCTGTCAATCGGAAGTCGGATTATGATTATATTGACGATATATGATGATGATATCGATTCATACGAGACTGTCGATCAGTAGTCAGATCATAATTATAGTGATGATATTAGCTTTGTACTAGACGTAGGTCAATACCCGGATTATGATCTTTGATAAAGAGGATACCAGATGAGTAATATAATGAATGTGATATTGACCCATACCCAGATTTGGGGATGCCGTACGACGGATTTACATACGAGCTATATTTTGATGTTTGATCCGCCCTCTTGACTTGGGAATAACCGATTATAGAGATATGGTATCGGATGTGATATGATCGAGGCGGGATCACCGACTATATATATATATATATATATATATATATATATATATATATATGTATCGACTCAGAGGTTAGGCGGTTTCCCTTACCTACTGTTAGCTTTAGCTCAGCCTTATAGTGGTATAGCTATATGACTCTTATGACATTAGATGCAGTTTAGCTATCATTGTGTTTGGTATTCAGCCCCCGCACATTATTATTGTTGCTCTGCATCGCATACTTATTGTGATTCATATTCTATTGTTGATATCATGCTGTTAGGACACCAGCACCATTACCGATGATGCGTATGTACCACGTACACTTACTTTCCAGTTCACACACATCTTCATCGGTAATTGCCATGTCACTACACAGTAATATTATTGATGCAGGATATGACCCTTGTATGTGCATACTATTATTCCATGTTGCATGATATACTGTTATACTTGCACTTCATTGATATGTCACATACATCATGTTTTCTGATTATGCGCATTGAGATATGTTGTTTCTATGATATTTCTGGATTTGGGAACCGTGGGTATTTCAAAGAAATTATGTAATTGTTTTAAAAACCCGTTACCCGTGATATGATATTTCAGTGCGTCCACCATGTGTTTTCTCGGTGCTGAGAGCGACATGTGAAACCCGATTCGAGGAGGCGGATGAGGCCGATTGCGGGTACATGGTGGGCCCGGTGCGGTACCCCGGAGCAAGAAGATCGCAGGAGATGGCGTTGAGCCTGGCAGGGGAGCACTACCGACCGGTGATTTTACCCGACGCGTCGGATATCCGGAGGATACTGTCGTGGTCTTGAGATTGATGGTAGGAGCCGGTCTGGATTGACGGTGCCCTAGATAGTGAGACTTATCAGAGACATTGAGATATTGAGATTGAGGCTATGTTTTGTGCCGATGCTGGGCACAGATTTCATGATGTTTTTCCATGATTTTGACTATATCCTCATAATTATATGCATGATGCTTATTGTCATTGGGTGACACGTGGACGGGATCCACCTATATACAGACATTGATCACATACAGACTCTGATTACATTGATCATACTTTTCATGCATTCATACATCATCCATATGATATATTGTCACCTGATGCACTGACACGGGCACATGGGATTACTTTTGGGTTAGATAGTTACCCTAGCCATTGTTATAGGTTGCTGGTTATATATTCGAGGAGTATATATTATGATCGTATGACCTAGGATTGCATCATACATACGATTTTCTGGTCGTAGATCTTTTTCTACTCACGAGTTGGCAACTCACCCCGTTGTGCCCCAGTTTCTTGCAGGTGTTGCCGTACCGGTTTCGTTACGGCTTTGCGGGCACAGCTTCTTTCAGGTGACTTGCTAGTAGGTAGGTTATTTGTATCGTACCCATCATTATACATTGTATATTATATTTCAGTTGTATCTAGAAGTTCCATCAACCAAACTTGTATTTATTTGAGATAGAGACCAGTGGTGTTTATTCTTTCGACCTTAGAGTCGCACGTTATATTTCTCTGGGTTTCATGCCGTTGAGTTCCCTTTTCTGTTGTGATCCTCGCCTTTAGGCGTTGTATATTATGTTGCAAACTGGTTGATTTACATATGGTTTTTCCTTCACTCCACTACTTTTCTTGGTTTGGATTTCTGGGCTCGGCTTACTTAGAGCACGTATGCCTTGAGATGTTCGTAGTCTAAGTGCCGGTCATGTTCCGTACTTTCGGGTCGTGACACATCTCTTTGGAGAGGGTGATCCCGTGACAAGCCGGTAAATTACCACGCTTGGAATCTTCCATACTGAACCTCTTCAGTATGGTGTCGATGTACCTGGACTGTGAAAGTCCTAATATCCTCTTGGACCTATCACGATGGATCCGGATCCCCAGAATGTAAGAGGCATCACCCAGGTCTTTCTTGGAGAACCTGTGTGACAAGAACCCTTTGACAGATTGTAGCATAGGAATGTCATTTCCTATCAAGAGAATGTCATCCACGTATAAAACGAGGAATACGACAGTTCGTGCTACAATTTTACTATAAATACATGGTTTATCTGGATTTTTGATAAAGCCAAATTCTTTGACCGTCTCACCAAAACAGATGTTCCAACTCCGCGATGCCTTCTTTAGTCCATAAATGGACTTAAGCAACTTGCACACTTTCCCGCTGCTCCCACTCTGAATGAAACCCTCTGTCTGGTCCATATAGACACACTCCTCTAAATTTCCATTTACAAAAAGCGGTCTTTACGTCCATCTGCCAAATCTCATAATCGTGGAAGGCAGCAATGGCAAGAAGGATCCGAATGGATTTGAGCATAGCCACTGGAGAAAAGGTTTCGTCATAGTCCAAACCAGGTCTTTGACGAAACCCTTTGCAACAAGTCTAGCCTTATAGGTTTCAACCTGTCCATCTACACCAATCTTCCTTTTGAAGATCCACTTGCAGCCTACGGGTTTTACCCCTTCTGGTGCAACGTCCAAAGTCCATACTTTGTTGGTGTACATGGACTCCATTTCGGTCCGTATTGCATCCAGCCATTTTACCGAGTCAGCGCTCTGAATAGCCTGCTGGAAGCTAGTCGGCTCATCATTATCAATGATGCAATCCTCTATATCCCCGTCTATGAGAAAACCGTAGTATCTCTCGGGCGGATGAGACTGCCTACTACTCCTGCGGAGCAGCGCAGGAATGTCCTGTTCTTTCGAACCTTCTGGTTCTTCTAAGCTTTCAGTAATAGCTTATGGTTCTGGAATTTCTTCCAGTTCTATTGCGTTCCCACTTATCTGATTTTCCAAAAATTCAGTTTCCAAGAAGTAGGCATGACGAGAAACAATTACCTTTTATTCCTCTGTGCAATAGAAAAAATATCTCTTGGAGTTCTTTGGATATCCTATAAACTTGCACTGTACTGACCGTGCCTCGAGTTTGTCCGCATGCTTCTTTTTAACAAAAGCTGGACATCCCCATGTCTTAATGTGCTTAAGATAGGGTTTCTTCCCACTCCACATCTGATATGGTGTGGTAGGCACTGTCTTAGTTGGAACTCGGTTCAAAAGATATGCAGCTGATTCTAGCGCATATCCCCAGAAATATCGCGGTAACTCGGCGTTACCCATCATGGAGTGTACCATATACAATAGGGTTCGGTTTCGTCTCTCCGATACACCGTTATGTTGTGGAGTGTATGGAAGAGTAAGCTGAGAGAGAATTCCATTCTCTTTTAAGTAATCCAGGAATTCGGCACTTAAGTATTCACCACCTCGGTCAGATCTCAGTGTCTTGATACTTTTGCCTATTTGTTTTTCTACTTCATTCTTGTATTCCTGGAATTTTTCAAAGGCTTCAAATTTATGTTTCAATAAGAAGACATATCCGTACCTTGAAAAATCAACCGTAAAAGTAATGAAGTAAGAATAACCACTTCGTGCATGTGTAGACATTGGACCACATACATCGCTGTGTACGAGTCCCAAAAGCTCGCTCGCTCTTACTCCGTGTCCAGTAAGAGGAGTCTTTGTCATCTTTCCTTTGAGACATGATTGACAAGTTGCATATGATTGATATTCGAACGGATCCAAATATCCTTCTTTATGTAACTTAGTCAACCTTCTCTCATTGATGTGACCCAGTCTACAATGCCATAAGAAAGCATGATTTATTTTTGGAGACTTTCTTTTGTGTGTATTCTGGAAATTGAAAATCTGTGGTTGGTTCAATACGTATATACCGTTGCTTAATGTACCCGACCCAATCAGAACATGATTAAGGTGAATGTTTACAACATTGCTTACAAATGCAAAATCATAACCTTCTTTAGACATTAAAGATACAGATATGATATTACAAGTCGCACTGGGTACAAAATAACAATCACGCAAAACCAAAACATGTCCATCCGATAATCCCAGGTGATAGTCCCCCACGGACTTAGCATCCATGCCAGCTCTATTTGCAACTCTGAGGGTCATATCATCTGCCTTCAAAACCCTACGCTTTCTCAGTGCCTGCAAAGAATTACAGATATGAGATCCTGATCCAGTATCCAATACCCAGGAAGTAGAGTTTATTGATAGACAGTTTTCAATAACATACACACCTGAAGCCGAAGCCACAACTTGCTTCAAATCCTGGTTCTTGGCCTTCCAAGCCCTGCAATCCTTTTTCCAGTATCCTTTCTTATGACAATAAAAGCACTCTTCTTTCCCCACAAGCTGTCCCGCTACCTTTGCCACCTTGGCCTTTCCCTTGGTTTCCACTTTACTAACACCGCCCCTTGGTTTGGTGGGGGCTTTCTTCTTCTTTCCCTTGGCTTTCGCCTTGGACCTAGAAGATGAAGATCCTCCAACAAACAAAGTGGATGTTTCCCTTACTTTCTGTAGGGTGCCCTCTGCACTCCTCAACATGTTGAGGAGTTCTGAAAATTTAACTTCCTTTCCTTGCAAGTTGAAGTTCAGGATAAACTGGGCATAAGTGGAAGGAAGGGACTGGAGAATCAAGTCCGTGTAAAACTCGTTCTCTAACGTGGTCCCGAGATCCGCGAGCTCTTCAATATAGCCAATCATATTAAACACGTGTTCCGCTACCAATGATCCGACGGCCAATCTCGCTGAAAACAACTTTCTCAAGACTTCGTATCTGGCGATACGGGATTGCTCTCCATACAGTTCTTTTGTATGAAGAAATATGGATTCAAAGTCCATATTCTCGTGCCTCCTCTGATGTTCATTGTCCATAGAGGCAAGCACGATGCACTTGGCCCTCGCGCAATCAATCTCCTAGGTCTTATGGATTTCCTTATCTGCGACACTGGATTGAGGATCTGGGACAGGGGGAGCTTTGGTGGTAAGAAGATACCCCAACTTGTCATAAGTGATTGCCATTTTGACATTCCTGAGCCAATCTTTGTAGTTTGGCCCTGTCAGTATGTTTTTATCTAGTAGTAAGTTAAGGCTGGTCATGATGTTTTGGTCGCTGCAATTAGGAGAGAGAGAAGAAACACTTTAGCATGATGCTCTTGCAAGTTTAGAGTGGTTTTTAGTTTGTCTAAACAGGATGGCTCCCACTGTTTCTCAAATCCTTCCTCAAACCATAAAAAAAGAATTAGTCGGGATCGATCTCACCGTACAATACTTGCTTAACCGTTCAGCCAGGCCAGTGTTGGTACTTTGAGGGAGGTTTTCCAATGCTTTCGCGAAGTTCCTTAATTAAGTAACCTCTTTTCCTTATGGGCGAAGCCCCGCTAACACTTTTCTAGATACCTACTTGGTTTATAGTATTGATCGTTAAGTGAGAAAGTTTCTCGAGGAGTAGCATATACTCACAGTAGGATCAGGATCCAAATATCATCATGCGATAAAGCTGAAGGAATCCTACCAGAATCATCACACTCCAAATGGTATACAGTACTAGCAAGTTTCAGTTTCTTTAGAAACTCCCGATGTGGATTTTTTGCCCCATGCTCTTATGACCTTGACTTTGGCTAACAAATCATAAGTCACATGTCAAGTTCTACCCGTCATTTTCCAGGTTAATTTGAACCCACCCGTACCTACCTTTGACTTTGGCCAACAAGGCAGTGCGACTGTCCCAAACCAACGCATCTATCTATGCTACACATGAATATCCAATAACTACCAATCACTATGCCTTGACTTTGGCCAACAAACACAGCTTGAATACTATTGACTATCCATGTGAAATGACGGAGGGCAATGAATGGTTTTGGCAAAACCGTGATCGTAGTGAACTTGATATAATCGAAGGAACCTGATAGCTTTTAAAAGCAGTGGTTTAAGCTCCGCGTTTTTAAAAGTTGTTTTAAAAAGAAACCGAGTAGTTTTCAAATATGTTCCAACGATTAAACTTTGGTTTTATTTGCTTTGCATTAATCTAATGCAGTCCCATCATTTACACCTATCATTACAGAGAGAATTGAAAAAAAATATCACGTCCTCTTATACCATCCGCATTCGCCATGGGGCCCCGTCATCACCCGTTAAGTTACTTAACTAACGACAGAGCGGGGGCTGGACTAGCGCGGATACAAAACATAAGTGACGCCTACTATATACCATATATAGATATTTTACAATCATCTCATGCAATAATAAACATTCCAGTCACAGATAAACATTTCAGATATTCTAGGAATGCCGTGTTTCGTTTAAGATTGTACCGAAAAAAAGATCCCACGGTTGTGATGAATAGCCAAACCTCCCAGACCCCTACGGGTACGGCAAACTACCCGCCAAATTCCAGAAGTGAGGCAGCCTCCCTCAATAAAATGAGTAGACCACTCATCACTACAAAGAACCTGGTAGTTTGTGTACCCCTCCTTGGGTCTATCCTAGGAGCAGAAAACAGTAAAAAGAAAATAATACAACGGTGGCTACAACCGCAACCTGGATGTTCCCCGCGAAATAATATTACATCAATTTTACAAATTACATGAATGAATGAAAAAAAATGCTCATCTCACATCCCCAGCTATTCATCATCGACAATCAGAAAATGTTTATATACACAAACCAACAGATATGTGCAACCTTGACTAACCGCCGTAAGGCAATTAGTCGACGTTTAAAACACATATAACAATATAGAAGAACCAATTAGCCAAGTACAATAGAATTTCGATCGAAATATATTTTCCGTATCTACCCCAAATGCAAACCAGCACTCAGAAACATACTGGGTAGAAACCAAATATTCCATAAAACGTAATACCAAAATTAAGATATTACAGAGCAAATCCGAGTTGAATCGGCCACGACTCGGCCGCGGATCCGCCGCCAAAGAAGGATTATACCGCGGATCCTCGGTGGTCTTGTCGATTTAGAGGCTCAGATTTCTTCTGTAATCTTAGAAAACCCTGCTTGTATTTTTCATGATACTCAAATAATTTTACAGACAGTTTTGAAAATCGACAAAACCTGGGTTTTCGGTATTTAGTTTTTCCGGTTTTTCCGACGATCGATATTCTACTACTTGCAAATCTGCTAGATAAGGTTTAGTTGGCTCTGATACCACTGTAAGTCGATGCTATGCACCTCGCGGATTCGTGGGGAGGCGGAAGCTATAAATAACGATAATTTTAAGCATCATAACACCGACTTATAACCTAAATGGTAATCTAAACCGTATCTAACAAAGCCATAAGAGATATAAATCATGTATAGAAAATATACCTCAAGTGAACTGGTCCTTCTTCTCCCTTTCTCGCTGTCCACCTCGCCTGCACGAATTCCTCGAGGTGATGCGGATGTTGTCTCCTCGTCGGCTTGCTCGAATCCTAGACGATCCACCCGAACGCTTATGCACTAGGCTTCTCTTCTAAACCGAAGAAACTATATCAAATAGTTTGGTAAACTAAATGACCTAGAATGTGTAGATGATGAGGATGGATTGAGGGGTCTATCTTAGCTCAAGGTTACTCAATTCATGAGTGTTCTTGAGCTAGAGGGGTTTGAGGATGGGTTGAAGAAAATGATAAGTATTTTGAGAATGAAGAAGGAAAAGGGTTTTTCTTCTCTTGTTCTAATCTGAACTAAATCCAATAATAAATTAGAAAAACTTATTCAATACTAGAAATTATGTTCAAAGGTCAAACAAATGACTCATGGGTCAATTGACCAACATGGGTCCTAAAAACCCATGTCCTTATTCATGCATAATACACATCATTTCTCATTTACCTAAAATTGTATTAATTATTTAAAACTAAATAATTAATACAATTAGGTTTAAGCAATCTACAAAAACACAAATTTCCAAAACGCACATCGTCCGTATATACATACCTGTATTCATATTCCGAAAAAATACGAATACCAAAGACGACAATCCATCAGTACAATACTAGGATCCGGCTTAAACCAAAGCCCACTAGTATTGTCCGTCCGACTCATCGTGCGTGCACGAGTGTACGCACGTGATCGAACCCTTTCATAAAACCATACGATATCTACACATTTTGCCCGATGCAGGGAAACGCTCTGTGTGGGACTCCAGAGACTCGACTCTACGCTGGCAGTGGGTTTAACCATAGGCCGCAAGCGGTACTAGCTGTACGTAACAGTCCCTAGGTATTGTCGATAAGAAAGCCGATGAGCATAACTCATCCGAACTCCTACTGAGTCTATATGTGACAATCTCCGTACAGTCCGTTCTGTTCGTCTGAGAGTATCGCATGGCGGGCCTAGGGGGGCGGTAAACGTCAGTCCCCTAATAGCGGTACAAGTCGTGTCGGAGTGTAGCCCAGAACACCCTGAGAAACTACTGGAAACACTATCAGTAATTCTCGCTTGCCCTGTCCAGGGACGACTATATGTAATGGCTCTCCTAGACACAGCGCGATATCAACTACCAATACCGGGAGAGACGAATCATGTCTAACCGTCACTGCTTCCAAGTGCTTCGGGACTGCACCCAACTGCTACCTGTTTGCACGACTCATTTGAACCGTGGTAGGGTAGCAATCTAAGAACAGTGGGAACACACTCGAGGCGAAGTGACAGTGTCAAGTCAGTGGACTAAGCTGTACTCATGTCACCTGGGAACTGATAACTGACGATAGGTATAGTACTAACCAACAGTTCCCAACGAGTCCTGTCCAGTGTACTCGTAACCTAACGAGCACCCGCATACTATCTCAAGTACGACGTACTAATGGCTGTGGGACAGACCATCTCCCCTGCTGGGATGAGAAGCGCATACGCTAGTCTACTCCGGAGTATCGATGCCCCGTCTCGATAATCCAGCGACTAGGGACCTGTATAAGGATGTGCTTGTAGATTACCCAGCCCCCATTAGTGTGACTGCCATCACAATGCTAGTAATCAAGCAAAGATCTTAAGGGCTCCACTAATGTGTATAGGCGATATGCTAAAAGAAACACATACACACATTAAAGTAGCATACTACCATTTCGAGCAAGATTGTCTATACAACTGTAAATATCCCAAGATTCCATTATGTAATATACAAACTAGTATGATACAGTAATGGCCTCTAGGGCATATACACTAACAGGGTAGTCAACGAGTACATCCTATAACTGTTCCTAGTCGAGGGTGTATCGAGACAGGGCATCGATACACCAGATTAGACTAGCGTATACGCATCTTGACCCATATGATTGGCGATGGATGATCCCATATCCATTGGTGTTTGACATCAGAGATGGTGTACGGGTGCTCAGTGGAGACTGAGTACACTAAATGGACTCGCCGAGAACTCCCAGATGGTTTTATACCTCACGTCAGATGGCAGTTCTCCGGTGACACTGGTACAGGTTAGTCTGTAGACCCGAGATCGTCATAGAGTCTTGTGTGATTCCCACTGTGCTTTGATTTCCACCTTACCACGTCCAAGAGGGCGTGCAAAACGGTGGCTTTTGGGTACAGTCCCGAATCACATGGAGGCAATGAGGGATAGGAGGGGATTTGTCTTTCCCGGTATGGGGAGTTGATGTTATGCTGTGTTCGATTGGCTATAACTGAAAGTCCCTAGCCAGGTCGGATATTGAGTACTACTGGTAAGTGTTATCAGTAGGTTCTCGACCTGTTATGAGCCTCACATCGACACGACTTATCGGTTACTGGGGTCTAACGTATATCACCCCTAGACTAGATATGCAGCATATCAGACGAAGAGACCGGACTGTACGGGAGTGTTACTGATTGGATTCACAGGAGAATGTACAGGCTTGCTTGTTGATCTTCTGATCGTTCAATACCTGGGTGGCTGTTACGTTTAGTTGACCGCTTGCAGCTTGTGGGTGTTTGATATGATCATCACCTACTGCCGGCGTATTGACGATTCTTCAGAGTCCTACACAGAGCTTTCCTGGCTCAGGCAAAACGGAGTAGGAGCACATATGTGATATGTGCGGGACCGAGAATAATACGATATGAGATGCCGTATTCTATTCTCGCGATATGTGATATCGGCCGGGTATATGTGATATAGCCGGGTCATCGGATCAAGTGTTGATTCGATGAATTATTACATGTTATATTAGTCGGTTATATGTAATATAGCCGTATTGTCCGATCAAGTGTTGATTCGATAATTTAATGTATAATTATATATGTGATATATTACATTACATTATCAGATATAGGCTCGCTTTATTGATTCATTTTCTCACCGGGTAATACATTGATATATATGCGATATATGTTAATTGTATTATTTTCTTTTGTTACAAAAATATATTATATATGTGATATATAGTATTGTAACAAGTTATGTTTACAAATGCAACATGATTAGTGGAGATTAAACATGGTTAGGGTTAGATTTGGGTTAGTCTTTTCTTGAAGCTTCTAGAAGCTTTTGTTTTGTTTCTTGCTTAGATATTTTGTTTAGATATTTTGCTTAGATATTTCTAACCCAACCCAAACCCTTAACCCTAGTAAACTCTCTACATGAGTTAATGATTGATATTATTAACTCAAGGTTCATTTGTAAGCATGGTAACTTTTCATTGTTCATTACAAAAGACTTCACCTTCTTCTTCCTCCTTGAAAGCTTTCTAGCTTTTGATTTTGTGATGAATGAGTGTGAGAATTTGAAAATAAAAGAGAGCATAATTCCTACATCATCATCCTCATCTAATCAAGCCAATTAGATTAGGGTGTTCACTTCATTAATACTTGATTATAGAAGTGAGAGCTTGAGTTAAAGAAACTTCAAGGTAGATCATCTTCGAAAATGAAGACTTCAAGCAAGCATGAATCATTCGGATTGTGGAGCCTCTCTTGAGTCCGGGAGATCATGGATCGCGGCGAAGGGACTACTACTCGGAGCTTATGAAGCGAAGGAGCGGACTACAAAGGTTGTAATCCCTCTCTCTTAGATGTAAAGATGTTTACTTGTTATGTTAACCCTAATTATCTAGCAAAGATCCTCGCTTTAGCTTGTTTGGCACTTCTAAATTTTAAATCTGGCATGGTTGATGCCTTATAGACCTTTGTGATAGTGCCTAATAACCCTACAGTGGTATCAGAGCCTAGCTAGAGCATTAGGCGACGTGTGTACGAAGTTAAAAGTCCGATCGAACCCCGAAACGTCGTATTTTGACCCCTCTCTGGAAATTTTTTTAAAATATGATTTTTTTCGTATTAAAAATACTCAGAAAATTCAGCAGGGAATTCTAAGGATTACTGTAAAATACGATCCCCTAACTCCCTCAAGTCGCCGCGGAACCATGGCAGGAACATGCTTTGCGCGGCGGTTCCACGGCCGTACTTGGGAGTTAGGGAGTCGTATTTGTAGGGTTTATCCGTAGGTGTTAGTATATACTTCTGGGAATTTTTAATATTACTCAAGTGTTGAGTGTTCTGGAGATCCTTTGTATTCGTTGATTCGAGCGGAAAATTTAACTTCGTTTTGTTTTCCGGATAATTTAGAACGTGTTAAAATGTTCGAACGGATATCATTGACTAATTTTTTCCCGACACAAAAAACTTTCAAGTGTTGAATTTTTCTTGAGTTTAAAACTTTCAGAAAAACATGCAAGCATATCTGTGGACCCTCTAGAAGAACGTAACCTTAACTTAATTATGTGATCGTCAAAACTTCTACTGAACCTTTGGGTTTGTGGTAGTTTGGCGTTGCCACATGTGAGGCGTTGGTTTGACCCTTCTACAGCTGGTTCATTGGGGCTGTGACATGTTCTGAGATTTTTGAACTCCGCTCAAGTGTTGAGCTATTTGAGAAATCTTGGGTGTTTGTTTATTCGATCGGAAAGTTTAATATTGTCTATTTATCTGGAATGCGATACAATAAGTGGAATTCATAAAGTTAGGCATGAAATGAGAAGTATGTGATATTTCGGATTTAAGACGTCTAAAGTGATTGTGGATTCCAAATGTTGTAGTTTTACACTTTCTTTTCTGTGACCGTAAGCGTAGTATGTGGTGTCTCGCCGGCTTCGTTGCTATACATCAACGATAATCGGGATACGCATACTTGCTTACGTTGATGATATGAGATATTATGTGTTGCTGTGATAGGTTATATTGGATCGTCGTGTTTTGAATAGCCTGGGGTTTTATGTGAGATGAGGGTTTCTATTTTCTTTCATGTAAAATTCATTGTATGTAATATTCTTTTATTGGGGAACTCCAGGTTGAGCTTGATGTCGCCATTGTATATTATTTACTTTTCAGCATTAGGTATACCCGAGGAGGGGAGCACAAATAACCGGGTTTTAGGGTCCAGTGGGAGGCCATCTCGAGGAGTCGAGACCGGGTCTCCTAACCGTAGAATTGGTAGTGTTACTTGCCGCTCTCGTAGGGGTCTAGGGATGTGGATTTGGCTATTCATCGCGACCATGGAATTCGTGTTTTATACAGGCTCGAAATAAAACACGGACGTCCTAGTATATCCAATATTTCATATGTTATATTCTGCTGCTATGTTCTGTGATGAAATCATATTACTGCCTGAGACGAATGCTTATACTATATATATGTTGATATATAAATATTACAGCTTTCGTTTCTTCTGTGGTGCTTAGGAAGCATTAAATGATGGGTTTTATTAAAGAGATTAATAAAAGAAAAGAAACCTAAAAGATGTTGTAGAATCAAATTTTCAAAAAAAAGGGTAGCTACAGTTTTTTGCTTTGCACAGCGGTATATATGATATACCCCTCACCTTATTCAATAAGGAAAGAGCCGAGATCCCTTCACCGGGAGTGACCTCTTTAGCAAAACTGGCAGATGCTACAAACTCACGGTTTAGTTTTTGATTGCTTCTATAGTTCTTGCTTTGCACCGTGGTATTGTGAAATATCCTGCACCTTATTCGATAAGGAAAGAGCCGAGATCCCTTCACCGGGAGTGACCTCTTTAGCGAAACTAGAAAAACCTCAAAAACACTCCTTTTCAAAATCACTTGTTTCTGCAACGATATCATGTTTCTTATGCTCATGATTTTCTGAAAAACCTGCGTAGCCCTCCGACATTTCAGATAAGTAATACTTAGTATTCGTACTACGTTTGTTGGCTTTCGTCAAGGCGTAGTGTGCGGTAGGTAACTATTGTTTATCTGCAGCATATGATGCGATTGGGTTAGGGTAGTCGTACGGCTTTGTTGGCTTTCGTCAAGGGTCATGCGGGTGGGTTTAATTCAATCAAGAAATGTACGGGTTAAACTTGACTAGCGTACTACGGTTTGTTGGCATTCGTCAAGGTCATAGCACGTTAGGGGAAAAAGCATTATCGAGAATATAAAGTGTTGAAATTTGCAATGAGATTGCATACCTTCTATGAGATAGATGGATCCCGATACCCACTACGAGTAAGAGTTACTCCTGGGAGAATTTTACACAGGACAATTAGCCGATCAAGTAGGTGTCTAGAAAGGTGTTAACGGGGTTATGCCTCTGGGAAAACGAGGTTTATTTTAGTTAGGTCCGTGCGAAAGCATGGGGAACCTCCCTCAAAGTACCAACACTGATCTGGCTGAAAGATTGGCGAACTTGTAAGGTGTAATTAATCCTGGCTAATCTTACCTTTTAGGGTTTGAAGGAAGATTTGATAAAAATAGTGGGAGACATCCTGATTAGATAAGATAATAACCAATCTAATCTTGCAAGAGCATACGCTAAAGTGTTTTCTTTTCTCTCTCTCCAGGTAGCGACCATGTCAGGCCTTAATCAAGATAATAATATGGATGTATTGACTGAACCCGTTTATTATATTGAGCAGGGGAACGTTGGTCCTGTTCTTTCTTATAAGTGTTATGAGACTGAGCAGGGAATAGGAGAATATCTGGATTCTCACGCCGCCCAAATGAAGAACAAGCATGCTGATGCATCTTCTTCTGGTGTGTTTGTTATCGAGAACTGTTTCTCAGTTCACTCTACGTCCTGGGTATTAGATACCGGATCGGGATCCCATATATGTAATATGTTACATGGGCTACGAAAAAGTAGGGAACTGGAAGAGGGTGATCTTTCCCTAAGAGTAGGGAATGGTGCAAATGTTGCTGCCAAGACAGTTGGCGAATATCACCTTGTATTACCAAATGGTAATACATTGGTTCTGAACGAGTGCTATTACATTCCGACCCTAATATGCAATATTATATCAGTTTCTTTATTGAATAAAGAAGGATATAATTTTGTAGTGCAGGATAATGTTATGAACATATTCCTGAATCAAAAGTTGATTGGATCAGGTTCATTATTTAATGGCATATATATTCTCAACCAAACTACAGTACTTAATGTACAAAACACATACAAAACGAAGAGTTCAGAAATGAACGAATCCTTCTTGTGGCATTGTAGACTTGGTCACATCAATGCGACACGACTGGCCAAATTGCATAAGGATGGATATTTGAATCCTTTCGAATTTTCATCTTATGACACTTGCCAGTCATGTCTCAAAGGCAAGATGATCAAAACTCCGTTTAGTGGACACAGAGAAAGAGTTACGGAACTTTTGGGACTGATACATAGTGATGTATGTGGTCCTATGTCTACACATGCCAGGAACGGTTCTTCCTACTTCATTACATTCACTGACGATCTCTCAAGATACGGACATGTGTTCCAGATGAAACACAAGTCTGAAGCTTTTGAGAAATTCAGGGAATATAAGCACGAAGTAGAGAACCAAACAGGCAAAAGTATTAAAATCCTTCAATCTGATCGAGGAGGAGAATACTTGAGCACTGAGTTCCTAGATTATCTAAAAGAGAATGTGATTCTCTCTTACCTTACTCCTCCCTATACACCACATCATAACGGTGTATCGGAGTGGAGGAATCGCACCCTATTAGATATGGTGCGCTCTATGATGAGCAATGCTGAGTTGCCTATTTCCTTCTGGGGGTATGCGCTTGAGACAGCCATACATCTATTAAATATAGTTCCTACCAAATCAGTACCTACCACTCCATATGAGATATGGAAGGGGAAGAGACCATCTCTTAAGTATGTTAAGATATGGGGTTGTCCGGCCTATGTCAAAAGGCACAATCCGGACAAACTTGAGGCAAGGTCTATCCTATGTAAGTTTGTAGGATATCCCAAGAACTCACAAGGGTATATCTTCTACCAAACTGAGGAACAAAAGGTGTTTGTTTCTCGTCATGCCACCATTTTAGAAAAGGAATTTCTTGCAAAGGAAATTAGAGGCAATGAGGTAGAACTGGAAGAAGTTCCAGCAACACAAACTACGACAGATGATTTAGTGGAACCAGAGGATTCAGTAGTTCCCAACGAATCTCTGCCTCTCTGCCGATCTAGTAGGGTTTCTCATCCACCTGAGAGATACTACGGTTTTCTCGTTGATGGTGGGAGCGAGGATTGCATCATGGAAGATGATGACCCGACTAGCTTCGAGCAGGCCATCATGAGTGGGGACTCTGTGAACTGGCTGGATGCAATGCAATCTGAGATGGAATCTATGTACACCAACAAAGTATGGACTTTGGAAGTTGCTCCTGAAGGGGTAAAACCCATTGGGAGCAAGTGGATCTTTAAGAAGAAACTTGGTGTAGATGGAAAAGTTGAGACTTTCAAAACTAGACTTGTTACAAAGGGTTTTCGCCAACGACCAGGTGTGGATTATGACGAAACCTTTTCTCCAGTGGCTATGCTTAAGTCCATCCGGATCCTACTTGCCATTGCTGCATACAATGACTATGAAATCTGGCAGATGGATGTTAAGTCCGCCTTTCTAAATGGTGATTTAGAAGAGAGCGTGTACATAACTCAGCCAGAGGGTTTCGTAGACAGTGGGAGCAGCGGAAAGGTATGCATGCTACTTAAATCCATATACGGGTTAAAGCAGGCATCACGGAGTTAGAACATCTGCTTTGATGTTGTAGTCATAGAGTTTGACTTCATCAAAAATGTAGATGAACCTTGTATATATAAGAAGGTTGCAGAAAGTAAGGTTGTCTTCCTCGTATTGTACGTCGATAACATACTCTTGATAGGAAATGATGTTCCTATGCTGCAATTGGTCAAGCTCTTCTTATCACAAAGATTCTCAATGAAAGATCTAGGTGATGCCTCCTGCATACTGGGAATTATGATCTATAAAGATAGATCTAAACGAATACTGGGATTGTCCCAATTCAGGTACATTGACACCATACTAAAGAGGTTTAGTATTGAAGAATCCAAGCGTGGGAACCAACCCACGATCTCTGGACTCACTCTCTCCAAAGAGATGTCTCCCAAGGCTGATTTGGAAAGAGCTCACATGCAAGGGATACCCTATGCTTCGGCAGTAGGCTCTATCATGTACGCGATACTATGTACCAGACCCGATGTAGCATACTCACTAAGTGTAGTGAGTAGGTATCAAGCAGATCTTGGAGAGAGTCACTGGATAGCTGTGAAGAGCATTCTTAAGTACTTGAGAAGAACTAAGGAGATGTTCTTGGTGTATGGTAACGGAGAACTCCAGATGGAGTCCTTTACCGATTCGAGCTTCCAAAGTGATAAGGACGACTCTAAGTCGCACTCGGGATTTGTCTTTACCCTCAATGGAGGGGCGGTGTGTTGGAAGAGTTCCAAACAGGAAACCGTTGCAGACTCGACGATGGAGGCTGAATATATCGCTGCCAACGATGCTGCCAAAGAGGCTGTCTGGATAAAGAAGTTCATCACTGAACTTGGTGTGGTTCCGTCCATTGGGTATCCAATACCTTTGTATTGTGATAACAATGGAGCTGTGGCTTTAGCCAAGGAACCCAGGTCCCATCAGAAGTCCAGACATATTCTGAGGCGGTATCACCTGATCCAAGAGATAGTTGATCGCCGGGAGATCGAGGTCAGGAGAGTTGATACGAAGGACAACACTGCGGATCCACTCACGAAGGCCATACCCCAGATACAATTTGAGAGACTCTTCGGGATGCTGGGTGTGAGATACTACAACAGCTGGCCTTAGTGCAAGTGGGAGATTGTTAGTTATGTATATGCCCTAGATGCCATTATTGTACATATGATGTATATTACAGTGGATGCTTGGATATATATAGAGAGGACTTTCTTGCTCGACATGATAGTATGCTATTTGGTTTCACTTTGTCTTAACATGTTGACTTGTATTAGTTTACTGTCTTACTCTCACATGTTGATAAAGCCCTTAGGATATGTACTCGACTACTGGGACTATGATGAGATCATACTAGTGGGGCCAGGGTAGTCAACGAGTACATCCTATAACTGTTCCTAGTCGAAGGTGTATCAAGACAGGGCATCGATACACCAAATTAGACTAGCGTATACGCATCTTGACCCATATGATGGGCGATGGATGATCCCATATCCATTGGTGTTTGACATCAGAGATGGTGTACGGGTGCTCAGTGGAGACTGGGTACACTGAACAGACTCGCCGAGAACTCCCAGATGGTATTATACCTCACGTCAGATGGAAGTTCTCCGGTGACACTGGTACAGGTTAGTTTGTAAACCCGAGATCGTCATAGAGTCTTGTGTGATTCCCACTGTGCTTTGATTTCCACCTTACCACGTCCAGGAGGGCGTGCAAAATGGTGGCTTTTGGGTACAGTCCCGAATCACATGGAGGCAATGAGCAATAGGAGGGGATTCGACTCTCCCGGTATGGGGAGTTGATGTTGTGCTGTGTTCGATTGGCTATAACTGAAAGTCCCTGGCCAGGGCGGATATTGAGTACTACTGGTAAGTGTTATCAGTAGGTTCTCGACCTGTTATGAGCCTCACATCGACATGACTTAATCGGTTACTGGGGTCTGACGTATACCACCCCTTGACTAGATATGCAACATATCAGACGAAGAGACCCGGACTGTACGGGAGTGTAACTGATTGGATTCACAAGAGAATGTACTGGCTTGCTTGTTGATCTTCTGATCGCTTAATACCTGGGTGGCTGTTACGTTTAGATGACCGCTTGCAGCTTGTGGGTGTTTGATATGATCATCACCTACTGCCGGCGTATTGACGATTCTTTAGAGTCCTACACAGAGGTTTCTTGACTCAGACAAAACAGAATAGGAGCACATATGTGATATGTGCAGGACCGAGAATAATACGATATGAGATACCGTATTCTATTCTCACGATATTAGATATCGGCCGGGTATATGTGATATAGCCGGGTCATCGGATCAAGTGTTGATTCGATGAACTGATATAGTTTATATTATTCTGTTATTTGAGAAATAGCCGGATTGTCGGATCAAGTATTGATTCGATAATTTAATGTATAATTATATATGTGATATATTACATTACATTATCTTATATTGGCTCGCTTTATTGATTCATTTTTTCACCGGGTAATACATTGATATATATACATGCGATATATGTTAATTGTATTATTTTCTTTTGTTACAAAAATATATTATATATGTGATATATAATATTGTAACAAGTTATCTTTACAAATGCAATATGATTAGTGGAGATTAAACCTGGTTAGGGTTTGATTTGGGTTCGTCTTTTCTTGAAGCTTCTAGAAGCTTTTGTTTTGTTTCTTGCTTAGATATTTTGTTTAGATATTTTGCTTAGATATTTCTAACCCAACCCAAA
Organism: Agapanthus africanus; assembly: GCA_030015575.1. NCBI lineage: Eukaryota > Viridiplantae > Streptophyta > Magnoliopsida > Asparagales > Amaryllidaceae > Agapanthus > Agapanthus africanus. The sequence goes on along the minus strand of CM057347.1, from coordinate 249,143,371 downwards.
CCCTTTGTTGGAGATAGTGCCCTCAGAGTCAATTATTGGATCACAGGCACGTGATTGCAATGATTGAGGGAGGACCTGTCCCAGTAGGACAGTCTTACTCGAGATGATAGTATGCTATCTGGTTTATCTTTATCATCGTGTACTGCTTTAGGTGACCTTATGAGTCGCTATTACACGTTGATAGAGCCCCTAGGATTCTTGCTTGACTACCAGCAGTATGAGGGCGATCATATACGTGAGAGCTGGAGTCTATAAGCAAATCCTTAAAAGGTCCTTAGTCGTGGGAGTTTCGAGACAGGGCATCGATTCTCCAGAGTAGACTAGTGTATACAGTCGAGACCCCGACAAGGGGTGGTGGCCGGTCTCACAAGCCACTGGTTTCAGTTGGTTCACCTAAGATGTATACAGGTGCTCATTGGGTTATGAGTACACCGGACAGGACTCGCCGGGAACCTGCTAGTTGGGATTATACCAGACGTCAGATAGCAGTTCCCTGGTGACATGTGTACAGGTTAGTTCAACGACCTGAGATCGTCATTTGTCTCGTATGAGTTCCCACTGTGCTTTGATTACTACCCTACCACGGCTCAAAGGAGTCGTGCAAACAGGTTTTAGTTGGGTACAGTCCCGAGCCACATGGAGGCAGTGAGCGGATCTGCAGGGGTTCGTCTCTCCCGGTATTGGGGGTGAGGTCGCGCTGTGTCTAGGAGAGCCGGAACATGAAAAGTCCTTGGCCAAGGCAGGAGATTTGCTGGTAGGTATTCCAGTAGTATCTCAGGGTGTTCTGGGCTACACTCCGACACGACTTGTACCGCTTTTGGGGGTCTGACTTTTACCAACCTCCTAGGCCCGCCATGCGATGCTCATAGACGAACGGACCAGACTGTACGGATATTGTCACTGACAGGCTCAGTAGGTTGTCAGGATGAGTTCGCTCATCGATGTCCCTTTTAGTCAGTATCTGGTAGCCCGTTACGTATTGGCTTATACCTCTGACATGCTAGTGGTTAAATCCACAGCCATAGTATTGACGAGTCTTTAGAGTCCACCACACAAAGTTACTCAAGTTTCGGGCGAAACGCTGTAGAGGCCGTATGGAGATATGGCAGGGTTCGATCAGATACGTGCGGTATTGCACGGATCGTGATCGGACGGTTTTTTACTAGCCGGCTTTGGCTTAAGGCGGATCCTAGTATTCGATAGTGTAGTTTTGTCTCTTTGCATTTGTGTTCAGCGGGAATACAAATGCGGGCATGTATTTGCAGTAGCGGGGTTTTCCTGTAATTTATTACGGGATCGGTTTTCTGGAGTTGCCAATTTGCATTCCGTTCCGACCGGTTTTCCTTTGTTCCTTCACGGCCGGACTTTCTAATGGAAGGGGTTAATTGCAAGTTTGCAATTAACTTATTAGTTGAGGGGTTTCTTGCATAATTGTAGCCTCTTCATCATGAGATTCCCTTTTGGTCCATTCCATTGCTTTTCCTTTGATGGTGCTTTGATTTGATGAGTTTGGAAAATGGTTGTGATAGATATTCCTTTTTATATACACACCATTTTTTCCTTCACTTAATTTCCCACTTGATATATTCCATCATTCTTTTGTGAGTGGGGCCGGCCATATCATGTGAGGAGAGAATGAGAGGTTTAATTTTTGGTGGGAAAATTTTCCTTCATGTAATTTTAGTGGACCCCCATTGTGTGTGCTGTTATTTTGTGGGTGAGTTTTTTTTCCTTTTGCATGTTTTTATTTGTATACACTTCACCCATATTGTGATTCACAGTGAGCACAATATAAATGGGCTGGCCGAGCTCTTTTGATGAGATGCTCATTCTTTTTGATTGCATGCTCATTTTTCTTAGCAAACATCCATGAAAATTCTTGTGCAAAATTCCTCCATAAATGCAACCTCATAAACCCCAAAGAGACATGGCTACTACACTATTTTACAGCATCTCTTGGACGCGTCGGCTAGCCAACTTCGCGCCCGAGTTCCCTCGTTCCAGAGGTGGGAGCCCGTAAAAGATTCCGGCTACGTGGTGCCCTTTCCGACGAGGAGGAGATGAACGAAGTTTCCGCGGCAGATCGGAGTGGAGACGAAGACCGAAGGACACGGATCGCTTGGTATAACTCTCTACCCGTATTTTACTTTGCTAGTTGCTAGGTTAATGGCCCGATCCGGGTAAAAAGTGCGCGGTGGTGCCGGTTGCAAGTTTTGCAAAGTTTTTGTTTCCGCGTTTCCGGCGTCGGATTGACGGCCGGGACGCCCCCGCGGACTTACACCCTTAACCCTAGTACACTCTCTACATGAGTTAATGATTGATATTATTAACTCAAGGTTCATTTTTAAGCATGGTAACTTTTCATTGTTCATCACAAAAGACTTCACCTTCTTCTTCCTCCTTGAAAGCTTTCTAGCTTTTGATTTTGTGATGAATGAGTGTGAGAATTTGAAAATAAAAGAGTGCATAATTCCTACTTCATCATCCTCATCTAATCTAGCCAATTAGATTAGGGTGTTCACTTCATTAATACTTGATTATAGAAGTGAGAGCTTGAGTTAAAAAAGTTCAAGGTAGATCATCTTCGAAAAGGATGACTTCAAGCAAGCATGGATCATTCGGGTTGTGGAGCCTCTCTTGAGTCCAGGAGATCATGGATCGCGGTGAAGGGACTACTACTCGGAGCTTATGAAGCGAAGGAGCGGACTACAAAGGTTGTAATCCTTCTCTCTTAGATGTAAAGATGTTTACTTGTTATGTTAACCCTAATTATCTAGCAAAGATCCTCGCTTTAGGTTGTTCGGCACTTCTAAATTTTATATCTGGCATGGTTGATGCCTTATAGACCCTTGTGATAGTGTCTAGTAACCCTACAGAGGCACCCAGTTCACTAGCCGTCTTTGGCAGAAGCTTCAGGAAGCCTTGGGTATTGTTTGAGCTTTAGCACCGCTTCCCATTTGTACACCGATGGTCAGTGAGAGCGAACTATATAGACTCTGGAGGATATGCTTCGAGCGTGCGCACTTAATGTTGTTGGCAGTTGGGATCGTCACTTGCCATTGATAAAGTTCTCCTATAATAATAATTAGCAGGAGATGATTCAGATGGCAACTTTTTAGGCCTTGTGGGGTAGATTGTGTCAATCGCCGGTCTGTTAGACAAACTCCATGAGAGCAGGGTTTTTAGACCCCAGCTAGTCAAAAGACTTCGGAGATGATCCAGTTGGTTCAGGTCAGGATGAGAGCATCCCAGTCCAGACAGGAGTCTTATGCCGACCGTCGTTATCGCAGACTTGAGTTCGCAGTGGGAGATCATGTATTCCTATGGATTTTTCCGATGAATGGCGTGTTGAGTTTTGGGAAGAAGGGAAACTTAGTCCCAGATTGTAGGTCCTTTTGAGATCCTTGAGCGAGTTAGTTTCGTTGCCTATCGTTTTGCACTTCCACCCAGATTTCCGGATGTTCACCCCGTATTCCTTATGTCGATACTTCGCAAATACCTTCATGACCCTTTTCACATGATTTAGAACCAGACCATTTAACTAGGACGCGATCTTTCGTTCACCAAGCAGCCGATAGTTATAGTGGATCGACAGGTCGAGAAACTTCGGTCAAAGGGCTTGCCATCTGTGGAGGTTCTTTGGCGTAGCCCGTTTAGTGAGGAGATCACTTGGGAGGCTGCGAGCGAGATGCAGAAGTTTTCCCTCATCTCTTTGAAGGTACGCATAGTTAGAATTTTAAATTCGGGGACGAATTTCTTTAAGGGGGGAGATTGTAACATCTTAGAATGCGATTAGTATCAATTAGGTGATAATGCGGGTTTTGGGTAAAAAGGTTTACCAAAATAGCTTTCTCGCATTTTAGTTAGATTAATTAAGATTTTATTATTATTTATTTTGGGTCACACACACGTGTGCATGTTATCACGGGGGTTGTTTAGTGTTAACCTTGTTTAGTGGACATGACACTTTAATCAATTCCATGCCTTAATTTAACCTAGCACTTAGCACTTAGATATTTGTGGTGAGATATTTCATTGTGTTTTGGAAAGGAGGGAGGTGGCAAGGTGACTCAAGGAAGGAGTCATGCTTGCATTTATGATGGAGAGGGAGAGAGTAAGTGTATGGGTGCACTTACCCTACACTCACCCTCTCATCTCTATCTCATCTCACTCTCTCTCTCATTCTTATCTCTATCTCTTTCTCAATTATTTCTCATTACTCCTCAACCCTCAACTGAAACCTTCATCAATCTTTCACTAAACCTTGCAAAACTTCATTAAACCTCACTAAATCACCTCTCATGTCTTGTTTTAGCCACTAGGATCCTTTGGAGCTTGGAAAGCTAGGATCTTTGAGCATGTGTGGTTAAGTAATGACATCTAAACTGTTAAATAGGTGTTATAATGTTGTGTAGCTTGTTAGTTGTTGTTTAGAACACTTAAAGTATAGTTTCGTGCCCATATCGTATTTTTAGTGTCATTATAGGATATCTGTGATCTGCTGCGACCCCAAGTGTATACTGGAAAATCTAGCAATGTTGTAGTGTTGTACTAGAAACCCTAAGCATTCACCTGAAGCACGAACCCCATAGGGTCGGATTTGGCCGGCGACATGTAGGGAAATTCCGGCGAGCTCGGCCTTTTGGTGGAGTTGGGACTTGGGTTTTGTAGGGTGGCTGTCTGTGGTTGTTTAGAAGTGTTTGGTACTGTTTGATTTTTGTGTTTTGTTAGTATACAAAATCTGGGATCACTTTGCTTGTTTCTAGTGTTTCGAATACGCGCGTTACGTTATCCGACACGGTTCATGTACTTTGTGTAGCTATTGCTCTTGGGTTGGTTTCGTAGTGTCGCTACGCACGTTAGCCACTAAACGAACACTTGAGAGTTTGTTTGGAGTTGGTGCGTCGGTCAAACGTAGTTTGTACGTGTTATTGGTCGATTCCTAATATGAACTTGTTATATTGTTATATGATTTTAGGGTCGCAGGCAGGGACTTCGGACTCTGCGAAGAAGGGAAAGCAAGTAGTTAGCTTTACATAGCCCACGATTATCAGTGAGTAGATTTAACATCTACAGGGGAATCGCCCGCATGGCGTTATGCGTCTGGGCTAGATTCAATGATATGATTATTAGTTATAAGTATATAGACATTGATTGTGCATGTGTACCATTGTTGCATATCTCATTTCCTATTGTATATGGACATAGTATTAATGAGACACAACACTATTATTGACGGTTCATGTTGCACGAGCACAAATTATATGCTACACACACACCGTCGGTAATTGCCATGATACGCACAACACATGCTTACACCTATACATATGTGATATTGTATTGGTTAAGGACAATGAGACATGATCCTTATTCCATTGTGCATATGAAATATAGCATACCTGTATACCTACATGCTTACACATATGCCTTGCTATGCCTACATGCTTACACATATACTTATATGGTATTGTATCATTATTGACAGGTATATACACATATCTTGCTATAGCTACAAGTACATCATGCATACATACTTACATGTACACCCATATATCTTGCTATAGATACATGTTCACCTTTATATGATGTTGCATGGAATTTAGAGAAATTGGGAACCGTATGATATATTTAATAACTTGATGCATTTAAATAGCGGTTTTCCCTTGTTATGTTAATATTACTGTTTTATGTTGCATATATTATATTTCATAGATTTACGCATTGAGATATGGATTTCATATGTTTTTTCTGGATTTGAGGACCGTGGTATTTCATGAAATTATGCATTATTTGAAAAACCCGGTTTCTCTTGATATGATATTTCGATGTGTCCACCATGAGATTTCTCGATTCTGAGACTTATGTTAGAAACCCGATGCGAGGAGTGGACAAGGCCGTGTGCGGGTACATGGTGGACCCGGTATGGTACCCCGGGGCAAGAAATGGATGTCGATGGATAAGCCAATGAGCCTGGCAGCGGAGGTGCACTGCCTACCGGTGATAGTATTTAGACTCGGCGGTTATCTGGGGGATACCGACCTGAGTTATGTACGGACATGATATGTGGATTGAGAGTGTCGATTTTGGACACTCAGATTCTATGAGATGTACGGACATGATATGTGGATTGCGAGTGTCGGAGTTGGACACTCAGGTTCCGTGGATTGCTAGTGTCGATTTTGGAAACTCAGGTTTCGTGAGATGTATGGATATGATATGTGGATTTACGTGTCGATGCTGGACACTAGTTTTCATGATGTTTTCGGGTGTCGATATTGGACACTTCGGTTCCATGAGACTTGCAAGATATGTGGGCCGATCTGAGGATGCGGTGCCTGAGGTATTGGGATTTAGAGTGTCGTCGATGGACACTAGTTTCTCCACGATGAGGATTCCACGATGATGATATGTTTTATCCCATACTCAGCATTTATTGATATGCATTGCTTCATGTTTTAGTAGTACCTGATAGAGTACCTTTCATGACTGTCGCATATACATATTGCCATATTATACTATCAGCTTGCATGTGATAGATTTTCGCAGTACGTGCATACCTGCGATTACCCGCATGATGTTATTTACTATTCACGAGTTGGCAACTCACCCTCGTTGTGCCACAGTGTTTTGCAGGTAGCCCCTCAGAGCAGTCGCGGCAGGGCTTCTTCTTATCGTATCATCTTTTGCAGCGGATACCGCTATGGCTGACTGTGAGCAGTTTCGCTATATGTGGGTTTTGCAGTTATCCGATGATGTTTATTGTATATCCTGTTGTATCTAGTACTCTCCATCAACCCCTTTCATGTATTGACTTAGAGACGAGATGTGAGGACGATATTGTATATTGTTTTGTGACTCTGGTTGTCGTGCTCGTGTGAGCCGGCCTTTTATGCAGCTTTATCTTTTATGTTGTTGTCACTCTTTATCGTCCATTTTCTTCGCTACGGCATCGTATATCTGCTTGTGGTGGTTGTTCCCGCCTTTGGGCATGGTTTTGCTCCCGTTTGGGGATGCTATACTTATATCTTATGTTGTATCCTTTTGGGGCTAGTTTTTACAAAGGAGGTGCTGCCAAATTTTAAAGAAAGTAAATTTGGACTTTAAAAATTTTACTTGAGATTCCCCGAAGCTTTTAACAATGTTCTTATCACTTACTACTTTTGATGGTTTAGATTGCTGGGTTTTCGGCTTACTTAGATTGCGTTACACCTGTAGACGTTACGTGGCTTAAGGGCCGTCACGTGCCAAATTTCGGGTCGTGACAAATGGTGCAAGTGTTGCAGCCAAGGTAGTTGGTGAATATCACCTTGTATTACCAAATAGGAATAATTTGATCTTGAACGACTGTTATTACGTACCCTCTATGATATGCAATTTAATATCAATTTCTTTATTAGATAAAGAAGGATATAACTTTATTGTAGAGAATAATGTTATGAACATTTACCTAAATCAAATGTTGATTGGGTTTGGTGCGTTAAGTAACGGTTTATACGTTCTCAATCAAAACACAGTTTTTAACGTACAGAACACACACAAGAGGAAGAGTTCAGAAATGAACGAATCCTTCTTGTGGCATTGTAGACTAGGTCATATCAATGCGACACAACTAGCTAAGTTACATAAGGATGGATATTTGAATTCGTTCGGATTATCATCTTACGAAACTTGCCAGTCATGTCTCAAATGAATGATAACCAAAACTCCGTTTACTGGACACGGAGAAAGAGTTACGGAACTCTTGGGACTGATACATAGTGATGTATGCGGTCCCATGTCTACATATGCCAGGAATGGATCCTCAAACTTCATTACATTCACTGACAATCTCTCAAGATTCGGACATGTGTTCCTTTTGAAACACAAGTCTGAAGCTTTTGAGAAATTCAAAGAATATAAGCATGAAGTTGAGAACCAAACGGGTAAAAGTATTAAAATCCTACGATCTAATCGGGGAGAAGAATACTTGAGCATGGAATTCCGTGACTAACTAAAAGAGAATGGGATTCTCTCTCAGCTTACTCCTCCGTATACACCACAGCACAACGGTGTATCAGAGCGGAGGAATCACACCCTATTGGATATGGTGCGCTCTATGATGAGCACCGCTGAGTTGTCTATTTCCTTTTGGGGTTATGCGCTTGAGACAACAGCATACCTATTGAATCAAGCTTCATCTAAATCTATACCTACCACACCATATGAGATATAGAATGGGAAGAGACCATATCTTAAACGAGTTAAGATATGGGGTTGTCCGGCCTATGTCAAAAGGAAAAATCCGGATAAACTCGAGGCACGATCAGTTCTTTGCAAGTTTGTAGGATATCCAAAGAATTCATATGGATATTTTTTCTACCACGGTGAGGAACAAAAGGTGTTTGTTGCTCAACATACCACCTTTTTAGAAAAGGAATTTTTTGTAATAGAAATTAGTGGTAAAGAGGTAGAACTGGAAGAGGTTCCAGCTACACAGACTACAACTGAAAATTTAGTGGAACCAGAGAATTCGATAGTTCCCAACGAACCTCAGCCCCTTTGCCGATCTAGTAGGGTTCCTCATCCACCTGAGAGATACTATCGTTTTCTCATTGATGGTGGTATTAGTTATATGTATGCCCTAGAGGCCATTACTGTACATGAGATGTATATTGTAGTGGATGCTGGGACATATATAGATAGGACTTTCTTGCTCGATATGATGGTACGCTATCTGGTTGCTCTTTATCTTAACATGTATACTTGATGTCTCTCTATTACATGTTGATAAAGCCCTTAGGATGTGTGCTCGACTTCCAGGACTATGATGCAGATCATACTAGTGGGGCCTGGGTAGTCCATGAGTACATCCTTCAATGTTCCTAGTCGTGGGAATATCGAGATGGGGCATCGATATTCCAGAGTAGACTAGCTTATATCTTCTCGACCCATGTGATGGGCGATGGATGATCCCATATCCATTGGTGTTTGACATCAGAGATGGTATGCGGGTGCTCAGTGGTGACTGGGTACACTGAACGGACTCGCCGAGAACTCCCAGATGGTATTATACCTCACGTCAGATGGCAGTTCTCTGGTGACACTGGTACAGCTTAGTCTGTTGACCCGAGATCGTAATAGAGTTTTGTGTGTCTCCCATTGTGCTTTGATTTCCACCCTACCACGGCTCTACTAAGTCGTGCAAACAGGTGGTTTTTGGGTACATTCCCGATTCACATGGAGGCAATGAGCGATAGGAGGGGATTCGTCTCTCCCGGTATTGGGGGTTGATGTTACGCTATGCTCGACTGGCCATAACAGGAAATCCCTGGCCGGGGTTGCAGTGATTTACTGGTAAGTGTTATCAGTAGTTTCATGCTTGTTGTGGACCTTACATCGGAATGACTTATCGAGCTACTAGGGTCTGACGTTTACCACCCCTAGGCGAGATATGCGACATATCAGACGAACAGACCGGAATTTGCGGTAAGTGTTACTGGTTGGATTCACAGGAGTGTGAGCAGGCTTGCTCATTGATCTTCTGATCGCTCAATACCCGGGTGGGCGTTACGTTTAGCAGACCGCTTGCGGCTTGTGGGTGTTTGATATGATCATCACCTACTACCGGCGTATTGACGAGTCTTTAGAGTCCTACACAGGGGTTTCCTGGCTCAAGCAAAACGAAATAGGAGCGCATATGAGATATGTGCGGGACCGAGAATAATACCAGTATGTGATACTGTATTCTATTCTCGCGATTTGTATCATTGATCGGTTATATGTGATATAGCCGGGTTACCGAATCAAGTGTTGATTCGATACATTGATACCCTTGATATTAGTCGATTATATGCTGTATGACCGGATCATTAAATCAGGTATTGATTTAATGATTTAATGTATAATTATATATTTGATATATTACTTTACATTAACTAGTATTGGTTCACTCAAGATTGATTTTCTCACTTGATGTGCACAAGTTGTATATATGATATATGTTTGTGCACTAGTTTGTATCATGATTGATGATACATGCAAACTTGGGTGTGTGTATGACTTACACCATGTTTAGCTTAATGGTTAGGGTTTTATTTATTTTATTTATTTTGGCAAATTCAAAATGGTGGCATTCTTTGTTTTGTGCTTGAAGCTTCATTAAGCTTTCAAGCATCTTTGACAAAGTCCACCATTTTTGTTTTGCATGAGATTTTTGCTAACCTAACCAGTAACATAAAGTCTAGTTTAGTCTCTACAGTGGTTAACTCACCCATGGTTGTATCATGATAGACTTCACTTGATTATTCATTTTGATTATTCTATTATTCATATTTTTTCTTCTTCTTCATCTTCTTCAAGTGAAGAAAAACCTTGCTAGAAAATTTTCAAGTGAAGAAAAAGAGTGAGAAATCCAAATCCAAAGTGAACCCACTTCCTAGTTCTTCATCCTCTACTACTTGCCATGTAGTATAGGGTGTTCTCTTCACAAAGTTCTTGACCAAGTGAAGGAATATCTTGAGTTTGAGTCTCCCCGACGTAGATCATCTTCGGCCTCGAAGTCAACGACCTAGCCCGCTCATTTCTTCGAAGAAACCATCGCTAGGGTCCGGGATCCCGATGATCGCAGCGAAGGGACGTCAACACGGAGCTTTAGAAGTGAAGGACCGGATCTACAAAGGTTGTAATCCCTTTCACTTAGTAGCAAAGTAGTTTTCTTGCTTTTAGTTTCGCCTTACCTCTACTATACGATCTTGCATAGGGTTGTTCGGCACATAAAAATTTGATTTTGGCATGGTTGATGCCTTGTAGAACCTCATGAGTGTGCCTAGGAACCCTACAGTGGTATCAAAGCCAGGTTCCGATCCATTACATACGGCCGCGGAACCGCCGCCAAAAGCAGGGTAAGGACGCGGTTCCGCGGCTCTACAGTAGAGTTAGGGCTTCGTTTTGTACAGTTAACCTTATATTTCCCTACTCTATTTTCTGAGTATTTTTAATCTATACTCAACAGTTGAGTTTTCTGGGTTCTTTTGGGGACTCGATATTTCGATCGGATTATTTAACTATGTTTATTTTGTTTTTCCGGGTATTTTAGAACGTGTTAAAATGTTCGACCGGATATCAATATCTCACATTTTTCCCTGCCGAAAAATTTCCAAGTGTGGGATTTTTCCGTAGTTTAAGAACGTCTAAGTAGTGCAAGTAACGCGATGGACCCTCTAGAAGACAACAAAGCTTAACTCGATTATGTCACCGTCTTGAACTGACCTTTGAAGCTTAGGGTTTGGGGCAGTACGGCGTGCCACATGTGAGGCGTTGGCTTGATCCTTCTACGGCTGGATCGTCGGTACTGTGGCATGAAGTGGATGTTTTTAAACTTATTTCAAGTGTTGAGCTTTTCGGGAAAACTTGGGTGTTTGATTATTCGATCGGAAAGTTTAACATTGTCTATTTATCTGGAATGTGATACAATAATTGGAATCCACAAGTAATTATGAGATAACTAATTTGAATGCTATAAATCTAGCAGTTTAGTCTCACTTGATCGGTTGCCACGAAATTTTGATGTGATCGAAAGTCCGTCGCAATCACGTTGCGTACGCGGATACTCGCCCGGTAAACTTAATAGACAGCCACGCCCCATAGCCCCGACCAAGTGACTGTAGGAGAACCATGTCGCCAAAAGCATCCGTTCGGGTGCTCGCGGCAGCGGTGTTCCGCCTTAGTGCACTTCGTCGACGGCATCCGGGGGTGCGGCCGTCTACTAAAGTTTGCGACGAGCATTCGTTCTGGATGTCAGGAATCTTGTTGAATTGCCCGACTTTATATTGAAAAGTGTTTTCGATATTGAGACTAAAATGCGGGGTTTATAATTGTTAAGCATGCGATGTCTAAGGAAATTGAGGATTCCAACTGTTGTAGTTTTACACTTTCTTTTCTGCAACTGTAAATATAATATGTGATATCGTCGGTTTCGTTGCTATATGTCAACGACAATTGGGATACGCATGTTTACTTACGTTGATGACATGTGATGTTATGTGTTGCTGGATATGTTATATTGGATCGTCGTGTTTGAATAGCCGGGTTTTTTTATGTGAGATGAGTGTTTTTCATTTTCATTCATGTAAAAAACTTGTATGTAATATTCTTTTATTAGGGCACTTCCGGGTTGAGGATGATGTCGCCATTGTATATTATTTACTTTTCCGTATTAGGATAGACCCAAGGAGGGGAGCACAAGTAACCGGGTTCTAGGGTCCAGTGGGAGACCATCACGAGGAGTCGAGTCCAGGTCTCCTAACTCTAGAATTGGTAGGGTGGCTTGCCGCTCTCGTAGGGGTATAGGGGTGTGGGATTGGCTATTCATCATGACCGTGGAATCCATGTTTTATACATGCTCAAAATAAAACACGGACGTCCTAGTATATCCAATATTTCATATGATATTTTCTGCTGCGTTATCTGTGATGTGATCAAGTGATATGTTCAGATTGATACTGTATATAGTATATATGATATATTATATAGACATTGCTTATGTTTTACACCCGCGCTAGCCCTGCCCCGCTCTGCCGTTAGTTACCTAACCTAACGGTGCAGACGGGACATCGAGGTGAATGCGGACGGCATAAGCGTACGTTGTATTTATCTGTGATGTTTAGGTGGACTTAAATGATGGGACATTCATTAATGAGATTAATGAAAGAAAAATAAACCTAAATGATGTTGTGGAATCGAATTTCAAAAAATTAGGTAGCTCTAGTTGTTTCTTTGCATAGCGGTGTTCCTTGTAGAACATCCAGCACCTTATTCGACAGGGAAAGAGCCGACGATCCCTTCACCGGGAGTGACCACTTTAGCAATAACTAGCAGATGCTACAACCTTCGGTTTGTCTTTTGACTGCTTTTTCTAGTTCTTGCTTTGCATAGTAGTATTGTGAATATCCTGCACCTCATTCGACGAGGAAAGAGCCGAGATCTCTTCACCGGGAGTGACCTCTTTAGCGAAACTAGCGAAAGCCTCAAAAACACTCCATTTAAAACCATTTGATTCCGCAACAAGATCAAGTTCAAAGCATTAAAGGTTTTCATAAAAACCATCCGCAACCCTCCGTCATTTTAGGAAGTAGAGTACTTAGTATTCGTGCTGTGTTTGTTGACCATAGTCAAGGTACAGTGTACGGTAGCTAAGTGATGTCTTCCTACACCGCATATGATGCGATTAGTTAGGACAGTCATGTGACTTTGTTGACCTTAGTAAAGGGTCATGTGGGTGGGTCTAATTAATCACGAAATGACGGGTAGAACTTGACTAGTTTTTATGATTTGTTGACCATAGTTAAGGTCATAAGTGCTAGGGGTAAAAATCTTTATCGGGAGTTTCAAGTGTTGAAATTTACAATGAGATTGCATACCTTCTATATGATAGTTGGATCCTGATACCCACTGCGAGTAATTGTTACTCCTGGGAGAGTTTTGCACTTTACAATTAGTCGATCAAGTAGGTGTATAGAAAGGTGTCAACAGGGTTACGCCCCTGGGAAAACGAGGTTTATTTTAATTAGGTCCGTGCGAAAGCACGGGGAACCTCCCTCAAAGTACCGGCACTGGCCTGGCTGAAAGATTGGCGAACTTGTAGAGTGTAATTAATCCCGGCTAGTTTTTCTTTTTAGGGTTTGAAGGAAGATTTGATAAAAACAGTGGGAGCCATCATGATTAGATAAAATATATAACCAATCTAATCTTACAAGAGCGCACGCAGAGTGTTTTCTTCTCTCTCTCTCTCTAGGTAGCAACCATGTCACGCCTTAATCAAGATAATAATATGGATGTATTGACCGAACCCGCTTGTTATACTGAGCTGGGGAACGTTGGTCCCGCTCCAACTTATAATTGTTATAAGACAGAGCAGGAATTAGGGGAATACCAGATTTCCCGTGCCGCCCAAACGAAGAAAGTGCATGATGATGCATCTTCTTCGGGTGTGTTCATTACAAAGAACTGTTTGTCTGTATCCTCTACGTCCTGGGTATTAGATACCGGATCAGGATCCCGCATATGTAATCTGTTACATGGTCTAAAGAAAGGTAGAGAACTGAGAACGGGTGATAAGTTTCATGTGACAGAAAACGGTATAAGTGTTGCAGCCAAGTCTGTCGGTCACTATCACCCTGTATTTCCAAATACATTGATTCTGAACGCATGTTATTAGATACCGAACCTGATATACAACATCATATCAGTCTCTTTATTAGTAAAGAAAGGATATAATTTTGTATTGTTAGATAATGTTTTGAACATTTCCTATATCAATAGTTGATCAGTTCAGGCACGTTATCTAAAAGCATATACATTCTAAATCAAACTGCAGTTCCTTATGTACAGAACACACACAAGAGAAAGAGTTCAGAAATGAACGAATTCTTCTTGAGGCATTGTAGACTAGGTCATATCAATGCGACCCGACTAGCTAAGTTACATTTAGATGCATATTTAAATCAGTTTAAATTTACATCTTATGAAACTTGCCAGTCATGTCACAAAGATAAGATGACCATAGCTCCGTTTACTGGAAACAGAGAAAGTGTCAGTGAACTCTTGGGACTGATACATTGTGATGTATGAAGGTCCCCAGTCTACATATGCCACGACCGGTTCTTTGTACTTCATTACATTCACTGATGATCTCTCTAGATTCAAACATAAGTTCCTGTTAAAACACAAGTCCGAAACTTTTGAGATAATCACAGAATATAAGTTAGAAGTAGAGAACCAATACAGGTATAAGTATTATGTCCTATGATGTGATCAGGGAGGAGAATACTTGTGCATGAAATTCTTGGACTATTCTAAAGGAGAATGAGATTCTCTCTCAGTTTTACTCCTCTGAATACACCACAGCACAACGGTGTATCGGGGCGGAGCAATTGCACCCTATGAGATATGGTGCGCTCTATGATGAGTACTACTGAGTTACCTATATCCTTTTGGGGGTTGTGCACTTGAGAAGCTGCATACTTATTGAATTAGGTTTGAATCAGATCACTGCCTACCACTCCATATGAGATATGGTATGGGAAGAACCCATCTCTTAAGCAAGTTAAGATTTGGGTTGTCCGGCCTATGTCAAAAGCAAAATCCGGACAAGCTCGAGGCAAGGTCAGTTCTGTAGAACTGGAAGGAGTTCCAGCTATACAAACTACAACCGAAGATTTGATAGAACTAAAGATTCAATGGTCCCCGACGAACCTCACCCTCTCCGCCGATCTGGCAGGGTTCCTCATCCGCCTGAGAGATGCTTCGGTTTCTCGATGACAGAGGGAGCGAGGATTGCATCATGAGATGATGACCTAACTAGTTTCGAGCAAGCCATCAACAGTGGGGACTCTGTAAGAATGGCTGGATGCTTAGCAATCTGAGATGGAATCCATGTACACCAACAAAGTATGGACTTTGGATGCTATATCTGAAGGGTTAAATCCCCATCAGGAGCAAGTATATCTTGAGAAGATTACTTGGTGTAGATGGAAAAGTTGAGACTTTCAAAGCTAGACTTGTTAAAGTTTTTCATCATCGACCAGGCGTGGATAATGATGAAACCTTTTCCAGTGGCTGTGCTTAAGTCCATCCGGATCCTACTTAACATTGCTACATACCATGATTACGATATCTGGTGGTTGGGTGTCATGACTGCTTTTCTAAATATTGATTTAGAAGAGAGCGTCTATAAGTACACAACCAGAGGGCTTCGTAGACAGTGGGAGCAGCGAAAACGTGTGAAAGTTGCTTTACAAAATAAAGCAGGCATCGCGGAGTTGGACCATCTGTTTTGATGTGGTAGTCAAAGAGTTTGACTTCATCAAAATGGTAGATGAACCTTGTATATACAAAAAAGGTAGTAGAGAGTAAGGTGGTCATCCTAGTATTGCACGTGGACAACATACTCTTAATAGGAAAAGAGTTTTCTATGCTACGCTCGGTCAATCTCCTCTTATCACATGGATTCTCCAGATAGGATCGAAATGATACCTCCTAAATCCTGGGTTTTGGATCTATGAGATCGATCTAAATGGATATTAGGATTCTCACTAGGTATAAAGAGATGGTATCAATCATTCCAGGGGAGAATCACTGGAAAAGTTCCAGGGTGATAAGGACGACTGAATGTCAGTCGCAGGCATTGTCTTTACCCTCAGTGGAGGGACGGTATGTTGGAAGAGTTCCAAGCTAAATACCGTGGCAAACTAGACGATAAAGATAGGTGACATCGCTATCAAAGATACTACCAAAGAGGCAGTTTGGGTGTATACTAGATCATGAGATGAACTAGGTTCCTACCATTGTGTGACAATGGAAGTAAGGCTTTGGCCCAGGAACCCCGGTCCCATCAGTAACCCAGACATATTCTGAGGCAGCATCACCTGATCATGGAGATAGTTGATCTCCAGGGTGATCAAGGTTAGGAGAGTAGACTCAGAGGACAACACGACGGATCCACTCACAAAGGCTTTTTCCCAGAAAGAGAGACTTTTTATGGAATGGTTGAGTATGAGATACTGCAACCACTACTACAGATGGCCCTAGTGCAAGTGGAAGATTGTTAGTTATATGTATGCCCTAGAGGCCATTACTGTACATGAGATGTATATTGTAGTGGATGCTGGGGCATATATATGCAGGACTTTCTTGCTCGACATGATAGTACGCTATCTGGTTGCTCTTTATCTTAACATGTATACTTGATGTCTCTCTATTACATTACATGATGATAAAGCCCTTAGGATGTGTGCTCGACTTTCAGGACTATGATGCAGATCATACTAGTGGGGCCTGGGTAGTCCACGAGTACATCCTTTAATGTTCCTAGTCGTGGGAATATCGAGATGGGGCATCGATATTCCAGAGTAGACTAGCGTATATCTTCTCGACCCATGTGATGGGCGATGGATGATCCCATATCCATTGGTGTTTGACATCAGAGATGGTATGCGGGTGCTTAGTGGTGACTGGGTACACTGAACGAATTCGCCGAGAACTCCCAGATGGTATTATACCTCACGTCAGATGGTAGTTCTCTGGTGACACTGGTACAGCTTAGTCTGTTGTCCCGAGATCGTCATAGAGTCTTGTGTGTCTTCCACTGTGCTTTGATTTCCACCCTACCACGGCTCTACTGAGTCAATCAAACAGGTGGTTTTTGGGTACAGTCCCGATTCACATGGAGGCAATGAGCGATAGGAGGGTATTCGTCTCTCCTAGTATTGGGGGTTGATGTTGCGCTATGCTCGACTGGCCATAACTGGAAATCCCTGGCCAGGGTTGCAGTGATTTACTGGTAAGTGTTATCAGTAGTTTCACGCTTGTTGTGGACCTTACATCGGCATGACTTATCGAGCTACCGGGGTCTGACGTTTACCACCCCTAGGCGAGATAAGCGACATATCAGACGAACAGACCGGACTGTGCGGTAAGTGTTACTGGTTGGATTCACAGGAGTGTGAGCAGGCTTGCTCGTTGATCTTCTGATCGCTCAATACCCGGGTGGCCGTTACGTTTAGCAGACAGCTTGCGGCTTGTGGGTGTTTGATATGATCAACACCTACTGCCGGCGTATTGACGAGTCTTTAGAGTCCTACACAGGGGTTTCCTGGCTCAAGCGAAACGATATAGGAGCGCATATGAGATATGTGCGGGACCGAGAATAATACCAGTATGTGATACTGTATTCTATTCTCGCGATTTGTATCATTGATCGGTTATATGTGATATAGCCGGGTTACCGAATCAAGTGTTGATTCGATACATTGATACACTTGATATTAGTCGGTTATATGCGATATGACCGGATCATTAAATCAAGTATTTATAGGGTTCCTAGGCACTCTCAAGAGGTCTCACAAGGCATCAACCATGCCAATTTAAAAAAAAAGGTGCCGAGAAACTCTAATACGGATCGTTAACTGGAATTCTAGGCGAAAACAATAAGTAGTTAACAACTTAACTACGAGTAGACGGAAAATTCAACCTTTGTAGATCCGGTCCTCTACCTCCATAGCTCCGCAATGAAGTCTCCTCGCTGTCCATATCAAAATTCGGGCTCTGGCGTCGGCTTCATCGGAGAAATGGGCGGGCAAGGTCGTCGGCTTCGTGCCGAAGATGATCTACGTCGAGGCATCACAAGATCAAGCTCTCACTTCACCAAGTCATGAAACTTGTGAAGAAAACACACTCTATTACTTGGCAAGAGGTAGAGGATGAAGAAATAGGAAGTGGGTTCTCTTTAGAATTGGATTTCTCACTCTTTTCATCAAGTTGCCATTGATAAGGCAAGATTTTTCTTCAAGTAGAAGATCAAGAAGAAGAAGAAGATAATATGATAAGTATTGTGTAAAATCAAAATAATAATAATACTTATCATCTACCAACCATGGTCAAGTGTAGAGACTAAACTAGGGTTAGTGGGAATGGTTAGGGTTAAGCATGAGACAAAATGGTCACATAGTCAAAGCTTCATGAAGCTTCAATATACAACAAAGTTAGCCACCATTTTCTTTATGCTTTTCATTTTCCAAAAATCAATAGATAAATAAATAAGTGAATAAAACAAAACCCTAACCATTATCATGTAACCATGGTTTGATCTTTACACAAAAACCCTAGCAAACATGTATCATCAAACATGATACAATCAAGTGCACAAAAGTATATCATATATACAATGTGCACACCCGAGTGAGAATATCCATTTAAAGTGAACCGATGCTAGTTAATGCAAAGTAATATATCAAATATATAATTATACATTAAATCATTAAATCAACACTTGATTTAACGATCCGGTCATATCGCATATAACCGACTAGTATCCTATGTATCGGCTTATCGAATCAATACTTGATTCGATAACTAGGTTATATCGCATACAACCAATCGATACATTCATCGCGAGAATGAAATACGGTATCACATACACGCATTATTCTCGGTCCCGCACATATCTCATATGCGCTCCTATTTCGTTTCGCTTGAGCCAGGAAACCTCTGTATAGGACTCTAAAGACTCGTCAATACGCCGGTAGCAGATGATGATCATATCAAGCACCTACAAGCCGCAAGCGGTCTGCTAAACGTAACGGCCACCCGGGTATTGAGCGATCAGAAGATCGACGAGCAAGCTCACTCATACTCCTGTGAATCCAACCAGTAACACTTACCGTACAGTCCGGTCTGATCATCTGATATGTCGCATATCTCGCCTAGGGGTGGTAAACGTCAGACCCCAATAGCTCGATAAGTCGTGTCGATATGAGGTCTATAACAGTTCGAGAAACTACAGGTAACACTTACCAGTAAATCTCAGCAACCCTAGCCAGGGATTTCCGGTTATAGCTAATCGAACACAGCTTAACATCAACCCCCTATACCGGGAGAGATGAATCCCCTCCTATTGCTCATTGCCTCTATGTGATTCGGGACTGTACCCAAAAACCACCGTTTTGCAAGCCCTCTTGGACGTGGTAAGATGGAAATCAAAGCACAGTGGGAACCACACAAGACTCTATGACGATCTCGGGTCAACAGACTACTTTGTACCAGTGTCACCAGAGAACTGCCATCTGACGTAAGGTATAATACCATCTGGGAGTTCTCGGCGAGTCCGTCCAGTGTACCCAGTCTCTACTGAGCACCCGTATATCATCTCCGATGTCAAACACCAATGGATATGGGATCATCCATCGCCCATCTGTATGGGTCGAGAAGGTATACGCTAGTCTACTCTGGTATATCGATGCCCCGTCTCGATACACCCACGGCTAGGGACTTTGAAGGATGTACTTATGGACTACCATGTCCCCACTAGTATGATCCGCATCATAGTCCAGGTAGTCAAGTACACATCCTAAGGGCTTTACTAACATGTAACAGAGAGACAATCAGTATACACGTTAAGGTAAAGTTCAACCAGATAGCATACTATCATGTCGAGCAAGAAAGTCCTCCCTATATATGTCCCAGCATCCACTACAATATACATCCAATGTACAGTAATGGCCTCTAGGGCATACATATAACTAACAATCTCCCACTTGCACTAGGTCCATCTGATAGCAGTGATTGTAGTATCTCATACTCAACCATCCCATAAAAATCTCTCTCTGGGAACAGGCCTTTGTGAGTGGATCCGCTGTGTTGTCCTCTGAGTCTACTCTCCTGACCTCGATCCCCTAGAGATCAACCATCTCCATGATCAGGTGATACTGCCTTAGAATATGTCTGGATCACTGATGGGACCGGCGTTCCTTGGCATAAGCCACAACTCCATTGTCACACAATGGGAGGAACGTAGTTCATCTCATGAACCAATATACACCCAAACAGCCTCTTCGGTAGCATCTTAAGTAGCGATGTATCCTGCCTTTATCGTCTAGTTAGTCACGGTATTTAGCTTGGAACTCTTCCAACATACCGTCCCTTTACTGAGGGTAAAGACAATGCCTGTGACTGACACTCAGTCGTCTTTATCACCCTGGAACACTTCCAGTGATTCTTCCCAGGATCAATTGATACCATCTCACTACAACTAGTGAGTGTCCTAATATCCAACTAGATCTATCTCATAGATCCAAATTCCAGGATTTAGTAGGTATCACTTTGATCTTATGTGGAGAATCAGTGTGATAAGCGGAGATTGATCGAGCGTAGCATAGGAAACTCCTTCCCTATCAAGAGTATGTCATCCACGTACTCTACGAGGATCATCACCATACTCCCTACTACCTTTTTGTTTATACAAGGTTCATCTACCATTTTGATGACGTCAACTTCTTTGACTAATCCATCAAAACAGATGTTCCAACTCCGCGATGCCTGCTTTATCCTATAAAGCATCTTGCACACGTTTCCGCTGCTCCCACTGACTACGAAGCCCTCTGGCTGTGTACTTATAGACGCTCTCTTCCAAAACATCATTTAGAAAAGCAGTCATGACACCCAACCACCAGATATCGTAGTCATGGTATGTAGCCGTGGTAAGTAGGATCTGGATGGACTTAAGCATAGATACTTGAAAAGGTTTCATCATTATCCACGCCTGGTCGATGATGAAAACCTTTAACAAGTCTAGCTTTGAAAGTCTCAACCTTTCCATCTACACCAAGTAATCTTCTCAAGATATACTTGCTCCTGATGGGGATTTAACCCTTCAGATATAGCAACCAAATTCCATACTTTGTTGGTGTATAAGGATTCTATCTCAGATCGATAAACATCCAGCCATTCTTACAGAGTCTTACTCTCGATGGCCAGCTCGAAGCTAGTTGGGTCATCATCTCATGATGCAATCCTCGCTCCCACTGTCATAGAGAAACCGAAGTATCTCTCAGGTGGGTGAGGAACCCTACTAGATCGGCGGAGAGGCTGAGATTCGTTGGTAACTATTGAATCCTTTGGTTCTTTCAAATCATCAGCTGCAGTTTTGTATAGCTGGAACCTTTCCAGTTGTACATAACAGACCTTGCCTCGAGCCTGTCCGGATTTTGCTTTTAAACATAGCCCGGACAACCCCAAATCTTAACTAACTTAAGATATGGGCTCTTCCCTTTCCATATCACATATGAAGCGGTAGGCATAGATTTGATTCGAATCCAATTCAATAGGTATGCAGCTTCTCAAGTGCATAACTTCCAAAAGGAAACAGGTAACTCAGTAGTACTCATCACAGAGCACACCATATCATATAGGGTGCATCTGCTCCGCCCCGATATACCATCGTGCTTTGGTGTATTCGGAGGAGTAATGCTGAGAGAGAATCTCATTCTCCTTTAGAATAGTCCAGGATTTCCGTGCTCAAGTATTCTCCTCCTTGATCTCATCAAAGGACATAATACTTATACCCGTATTTTGGTTCTCTACTTCTAACTTATATTCCGTGAATATCTCAAAAGGTTCGGACTTGTGTTTCAACAGGAACATATGTCTGAATCTTGAGAGATCATCAGAGAATTTAATGAAGTACAAAGAACCAGTCCTGGCATGTGTAGACTGGGGACCTTACATACATCATCATGTATCAGTCCCAAGAGTTCACTAACTCTTTCTCTGTTTCCAATAAACAGAGCTGGTGTCATTATATCTTTGTGACATGACTGGCAAGTTTCACAAGATGTAGATTCAAACTGATTTAAATATGCATCTACATGTAACTTCAGCTAGTCGGGTCACATTGATATGACCTAGTCTACAATGCCTCAAGAAAGATTCGTTCATTTCTGAACTCTTCCTCTTGTGTGTGTTCCATATATTAAGAACTGTCGTTTGATTTAGAACATCAACGCTTTTAGATAACGTGCCTGAACCGATCAACTTTTGATATAGGAAATGTTCAAAACATTATCCAACAATACAAAATTTTATCATTTCTTTACTGATAAAGAAACTGATATGATTTTGTATATCTGGTTCGGTATCTAATAACATTCGTTCAGAATCAATGTATTGGTAATACAGGGTGACAGTGACCAACAGACTTGGCTGCAACACTTGCCTCGTTTTCTGCCTCATGAAACTTATCACCCGTTCTCAGTTTTTCTACCTCTTTGTAGCCCTATGTAACAGATTACATATCTGGGATCCTGATCTGGTATCATATACCCAGGACGTAAAGGACACTGAGAAACAGTTCTTTATTATGAACACACCCGAAGGAGATGCATCATATGCACTTTCTTCGTTTGGGCGGAAAGGGAATTCTGGTAATCCCCAATTTCCTGCTCTGTCTTATAACAATTATAAGTTGGAGCGGGACCAACGTTCCCCAGCTCAGTATAACAAGCGGGTTCGGTCAATATTCCGTATTATTATCTTGATTAAGGCATGATATGATCGCTACCTGGAGAGAGAGAGAAGAAAACACTCAGCGTGCGCTCTTGCAAGAATAGATTGGTTTTTATTTTATCTAATCAGGATGGCTCCCTCTGCTTTTATCAAATCTTCCTTCAAACCCTAAAAGGAAAGACTAGCCGGGATTAATTACACACTACAAGTTCGCCAATCTTTCAGCCAGGCCAGTGTCGGTACTTTGAGGGAGGTCCCCCGTGCTTTCGCACGAACCTAATTAATGTAAACCTCGTTTTCCCAGAGGCGTAACCCCGTTGACACCTTTCTAGACACCTACTTGATCGGCTAATTGTAATGTATAAAACTCTCCCAGGAGTAACTCTTACTCGCAGCGGGTATCGGGATCCAACTATCTCATAGAAGGTATGCAATCTCATTGCAAATTTCAACACTTGAAATTCCCGATAATATTTTGCCCCTAGCGTCCTATGACCTTGACGGAGGCCAAACAACCCATAGTCCGCTAGTCAAGTTCAACCCGTCATTTCCTGATTGAATTAAACCCACCCGCACGACCCTTGACGGAGGCCAAACAACGCCGTACGAATACCCTAATCCAATCGCATCATATGCTAGCAGATAAGCACTAGTTAGCTACCGTACACTACGCCTTGACGGAGGCCAAACAACCGCAGCACGAATACTAACTAGTACGTATCTGAAATGACGGAGGGCTACTACAGGTTTTTCTTAAAACCTATTGCGTAATGAACTTGATATCGTTGTAGAATCAAATGATTTTAAAATGGAGTGCTTTTGAGGCTTTTCTAGTTTTGCTAAAGGAGTCACTCCCGGTGAAGGGATCGTCGGTCCTTTCCTCGTCGAATGAGGTGCGGGATATATCATATATATCACTGTGCAAAGCAAAAACATTTAAAAGCAATCAAAAGACAAACCGAGTGTGTAGCATCTGCCATTTATTGCTAAAGGAGTCACTCCCGGTGAAGGGATCTCGGTCCTTTCCTTATCGAATAAGGTGCAGGATATATCATATATACCGCTGTGCAAAGCAAGAACTGTAGCTACCTGTTTTATTTTGAAATTCAATTCTACAACATCTTAGGTTTCTTTTCTTTCATTAATCACATTAATGAAGTCCCATCATTTAAGTACCTAAACATCACAGATAAATACGACGTACACTTATGCTATCCGCATTCGCCTCGATGTCCCCTCGTGCACCGTTAGGTTAGGTAACTAACGGCAGAGCGGGGCAGGGCTAGTGCGGGTGTAAAACATAAGTAACGCCTATATAATATATCATATATACTATATACTGTATCCATCACAGAACATCACATGATCACATCACAGATATCTCAGCAGAAGAAACATATGAAACATTGGATATACTAGGAGGTCCGTGTTTTCAATACGAGCCAGTATAAAACACGGATTCCACGGTCGTGATGAATAGCCAAACCCACACTCCTAGACCCCTACGAGAGCGGCAAGCAACCTTACCAATTCTAGAGTTGGGAGACCCGGACTCGACTCCTCGAGTTGGTCTCCCACTGGACTCCAGAACCCGGTTACTTGTGCTCCCCTCCTTGGGTCTATCCTAGTGCGGAAAAGTAAATAATATACAAAAGGTGACATCTTCCGCAACCTGGAAGTGCCTCAATAAAAGAATATTACATACAAGTTTTTACATGAATGAAAATGAAAAACACTCATCTCACATAAAAACCCCCGGCTATTCAAACACGACGATCCAATATAACATATCCAGCAACACATAACATCACATGTCATCAACGTAAGTAAATATGCACATCCCAATTGTCGTTGACATATAGCAACGAAACCGGCGATATCACATATTACACTTACGGTCACAGAAAAGAAAGTGTAAAACTACAACAGTTGGAATCCGCAACCACCTCAGACATCGCATGCCTGACCAAATGAATTCTTTAGACATCGCATGCCTAACAATTATAAACCCCGCATTTTAGTCTCAAAATCGAAAACACTTTTCAATACCAAGTTGGGCAATTCAACAGGATTCCCGAAAATTTGATCGAATGCTCGTCGCAAACTTCAGTAGACGGCCGCACCCCCGATACCGTCGACGAAGTGCACCAAGGCAGAACACCGCTACCACGAGCACCCGGACGGATGCTTTCGGCGACGGGGTTCTCCTACAGTCACTTGGTCGGGGCTATGGAGTGAGGCTGTCTATTAAGTTTACCCGGCGAGTATCCATGTACGCTACGTGATTGCGACGGACTTTTGATCACATCAAAATTCCGTGGCAACCGATCAAGTGAGACTAAACTGCTATGTTTATAATATTCATTCAGTTATCTCATAACTTATTGTGAATTCCAATTATTGTATCCCATTCCAGATAAATAGAAAATGTTAAACTTTTCGATCGAACAGTCAAACACCTAACTTTTCCCGATACAGATCAACACATGAAACAAGTCTAAAAACATTCAGTTCGTGCCTCAGTACCAACGGTCCAGCCGTAGAAGGGTCAAGCCAACGCCTCACATGTGGCACGCCGTACTGCCCCAAACCCGAAGGTTCAAAGGGCAGTTCAAGATGGTCACATAATCGAGTTAAGGTTTGTTGTCTTCTAGAGGGACCATCGCGTTACTTGCACTACTTAGAACGTCGTTAAACTACGGAAAGATCCAACACTTGGAAATTTCTCGACAGGAGAAAAATTGGGTACTTATATCCGGTCGAACTTTTTAACATACTCTAAAATATCCGGAAAGCCACACAGACAAAATTTGATAATCCGATCGAACATCGAATCCCCAAAACAACCCCAGAAAATTCAACTCTTGAATAAATATTAAAAATTCCCAGAAAATCCAGCACCAGAAAAGAGGAATTACTGTGCAAAAACGGGAAGCTGACGTCATCAATTGGCCGCGGAACCGCCACAGAAGCTAGGCTTCTGCCGCGGTTCCGCCGCAGTTTGGACTGTTCATGAGTAAAATTTTGCACCGTGATTCTTAGATTTCCCTGCTGAATTTTTTAAGCATTTTTAATCTAGAAAAAACACAGTTTTTGGAAAAAGTCCAGAGAGCGGGTCGGATTAGGGTTTCGGGGTTTGTTCGGATTTGAAATTCCGTCTACGCATCGCCTAAGGCTCTAGCTAGGCTCTGATACCACTGTAGGGTTCCTAGGGACTCTCAAGAGATCTCACAAGGCATCAACCATGCCAATTTAAAAAAATACGGTGCCGAGAAACTCTAATACGGATCGTTAACTAGAATTCTAGGCGAAAACAATAAGTAGTTAACAACTTAACTACGAGTAGACGAAAAATTCAACCTTTGTAGATCCGGTCCTCCACCTCCATAGCTCCGCAATGAAGTCTCCTCGCTGTCCATATCAAAATTCGGGCTCTGGCGTCGGCTTCATCGGAGAAATGGGCGGGCAAGGTCGTCGGCTTCGTGCCGAAGATGATCTACGTCGAGGCATCACAAGATCAAGCTCTCACTTCACCAAGTCATGAAACTTGTGAATAAAACACACTGTACTACTTGGCAAGAGGTAGAGGATGAAGAAATAGGAAGTGGGTTCACTTTAGAATTGGATTTCTCACTCTTTTCATCAAGTTGCCATTGATGAGGCAAGCTTTTTCTTCAAGTAGAAGATCAAGAAGAAGAAGAAGATAATATGATAAGTATTGTGTAAAATCAAAATAATAATAATACTTATCATCTACCAACCATGGTCAAGTGTAGAGACTAAACTAGGGTTAGTGGGAATGGTTAGGGTTAAGCATGAGACAAAATGGTCACATAGTCAAAGCTTCATGAAGCTTCAATATACAACAAAGTTAGCCACCATTTTATTTATGCTTTTCATTTTCCAAAAATCAATAGATAAATAAATAAGTGAATAAAACAAAACCCTAACCATTATCATGTAACCATGGTTTGATCTTTACACAAAACCCTAGCAAACATGTATCATCAAACATGATACAATCAAGTGCACAAAAGTATATCACATATACAATGTGCACACCCGAGTGAGAATATCCATTTAAAGTGAACCGATACTAGTTAATGCAAAGTAATATATCAAATATATAATTATACATTAAATCATTAAATCAACACTTGATTTAACGATCCGGTCATATCGCATATAACCGACTAGTATCCTATGTATCGGCTTATCGAATCAATACTTGATTCGATAACTAGGTTATATCGCATACAACCAATCGATACATTCATCGCGAGAATGAAATACGGTATCACATACACGCATTATTCTCGGTCCCGCACATATCTCATATGCGCTCCTATTTCGTTTCGCTTGAGCCAGGAAACCTCTGTGTAGGACTCTAAAGACCCGTCAATACGCCGGTAGCAGATGATGATCATATCAAGCACCCACAAGGCGCAAGCGGTCTACTAAACGTAACGGCCACCCGGGTATTGAGCGATCAGAAGATCGACGAGCAAGCCCGCTCATACTCCTGTGAATCCAACCAGTAACACTTACCGTACAGTCCGGTCTGATCGTCTGATATGTCGCATATCTCGCCTAGGGGTGGTAAACGTCAGACCCCAATAGCTCGATAAGTCGTGTCGATATGAGGTCTATAACAGTTCGAGAAACTATAGGTAACACTTACCAGTAAATATCAGCAACCCTGGCCAGGGATTTCCGGTTATAGCCAATCGAACACAGCGTAACATCAACCCCCTATACCGGGAGAGACGAATCCCCTCCTATCGCTCATTGCCTCCATGTGATTCGGGACTGTACCCAAAAACCACCGTTTTGCACGCCCTCTTGGACTTGGTAAGATGGAAATCAAAGCACAGTGGGAACCACACAAGACTCTATGACGATCTCGGGTCAACAGACTACTCTGTACCAGTGTCACCAGAGAACTGCCATCTGACGTAAGGTATAATACCATCTGGGAGTTCTCGGCGAGTCCGTCCAGTGTACCCAGTCTCTACTGAGCACCCGTATATCATCTCCGATGTCAAACACCAATGGATATGGGATCATCCATCGCCCATCTGTATCGGTCGAGAAGGTATACGCTAGTCTACTCCGGTATATCGATGCCCCGTCTCGATACACCCACGGCTAGGGACTTTGAAGGATGTACTTATGGACTACCATGTCCCCACTAGTATGATCCGCATCATAGTCCAGGTAGTCAAGTACACATCCTAAGGGCTTTACCAACATGTAACAGAGAGACAATCAGTATACACGTTAAGGTAAAGTTGAACCAGATAGCATACTATCATGTCGAGCAAGAAAGTCCTCCCTATATATGTCCCAGCATCCACTATAATATACATCCAATGTATAGTAATGGCCTCTAGGGCATACATATAACTAACAGTATTGATTTAATGATTTAATGTATAATTATATATTTGATATATTATTTTACATTAACTAGTATTGGTTCACTTAAGATTGATTTTCTCACTTGATGTGCACAAGTTGTATATATGATATATGTTTGTGCACTAGTTTGTATCATGATTGATGATACATGCAAACTTGGGTGCGTGTATGACTTACACCATGTCTAGGTTAATGGTTAGGGTTTTATTTAATTTATTTATTTTGGCAAATACAAAATGGTGGCTTTCTTTGTTTTGTTCTTGAAGCTTCATGAAGCTTTTAAGCATCTTTGACAAAGTCCACCATTTTTGTTTTGCATGAGATTTTTGCTAACCTAACCATTAACATAAACTCTAGTTTAGTCTCTACAATGGTTAACTCACCCATGGTTGCATCATGATAGACTTCACTTGATTATTCATTTTGATTATTCTATTATTCATATTTTTTCTTCTTCTTCATCTTCTTCAAGTGAAGAAAAACCTTGCTAGAAAATTTTCAAGTGAAGAAAAAGAGTGAGAAATCCAAATCCAATGTGAACCCACTTCCTATTTCTTCATCCTCTACTACTTGCCATGTAGTATAGGGTGTTCTCTTCACAAAGTTCTTGACCAAGTGAAGGAATAGCTTGAGTTTGAGTCTCCCCGACGTAGATCATCTTCGGCCTCGAAGTCAACGACCTAGCCCACTCATTTCTTCGAAGAAACCATCGCTAGGGTCCGGGATCCCGATGATCGCAGCGAAGGGACGTCAACACGGAGCTTTAGAAGTGAAGGACCAGATCTACAAAGGTTATAATCCCTTTCACTTAGTAGCAAAGTAGTTTGCTTGCTTTTAGTTTCGCCTTACCTCTAGTATACGATCTTGCATAGGGTTGTTCGGCAGGTGGGAGAGAGGATTGCATCATGGAAGATGATGACCCAACTAGTTCCGAGAAGGCCATCACGAGTGGGGACTCTGTGAAATGGTTGGATGCAATGCGATCTGAGATGGAATTCATGTACACCAACAAAGTATGGACTTTAGAAGATGCTCCTAAAAGGGTAAAACCCATCGGGAGCAAGTGGATCTTCAAGAAAAAATTTAGTGTAGATGGAAAAGTTGAGACTTTCAAAGCTAGACTTGTTGCAAAAGGTTTTCGTCAGCGACCAGGTGTGGATTATAATGAAACCTTTTCTCCAGTGGGTATGCTTAAGTCCATCCGGATCCTACTTTCCATCACTGCATACCATGACTACGAAATTTGGCAAATGGATGTTAAGACTACCTTTCTAAATGGTGATTTAGAATAGAGCATGTACATGACTCGGCCAGAGGGCTTCGTGGACAGTGGGAGCAGCGAGAAGGTGTGCAAGCTTATTAAATCCATCTACGAGTTAAAGCAGGCATCGCGGAGTTGGAACATCTGTTTTGATGTGGTAGTCAAAGAGTTTGACTTCATCAAAAACGTAGACGAACCTTGTATATACAAGAAGGTGGCAGAGAGTAAGGTTGTCTTCCTCGTATTATACGTGGATGACATACTCTTGATAGGAAATGATGTTCCTATGCTGCACTCGGTCAAGCTCTTCTTATCATAAAGATTCTCAATGAATGATCTAGGTGATGCCTCCTACATCTTGGGGAATAAGATCTACAGAGATAGATTCTCACTCTCTCCAAAGAGATGTCTCCCAAGACTGATTTGGAGAGAGCTCACATGCAAGGGATACCCTATGCTTCGGCAGTAGGATCTATCATGTACGCGATGTTATGTACCAGACCCGATGTAGCATACTCGCTAAGTGTAGTGAGTAGGTATCAAGCATCCTGGAGAGAATCACTGGATAGCTGTGAAGAACATTCTCAAGTACTTGAGAAGGACTGAAGAGATGTTCTTGGTGTATGGTAACGGAGAACTCCAAGTGGAGTCCATTACCGATTCGAGCTTCCAGAGTGATAAGGGCGACTCTAACTCGGTCTCGGGATTTGTCTTTACCCTTAATGGAGGGGCGGTTTAATGGAAGAGTTCCAAGCAGGAAATCGTGGAAGACTCGACGATGGAGGTTGAATACATCGCTGCCAACGATGCTGCCAAAGAGGCTGTTTGGATAAAGAAGTTCATAAACGAACTTGGTGTGGTTCCGTCCATCGAGCAACCAATACCTTCGTGTTGTGATAACAATGGAGCTGTGGCTTTGGCCAAGGAACCTAGGTCCAATCAGCGATCCAGGCATATTCTGAGGCGGTATCACCTGATCCGGGAGATAGTTGATCGCCGGGAGATCGGGGTCAGGAGTGTTGACACGAAGAATAACACGGCGGATCCACTCTCAAAGGCCATACCCCAGATACAATTTGAGAGACTCTTCAGGATGTTGGGTATGAGATACTACAACAACTGGCCTTAGTGCAAGTGGGAGATTGTTAGTTATGTGTATGCCCTAGAGGCTATTATTGTACATATGATGTATATTATAGTGGATGCTTGGACATATATAGAGAGAACTTTCTTGCTCGACATGATAGTATGCTATCTGGTTGCTCTTTGTCTTAACATGGAGACTTGTATTGTGATACTTTCTTTCTCTCACATGTTGATAAAGCCCTTAGGATGTGTACTTGACTACCAGGACTATGATAAAGATCATACTAGTGGAGCCAGGGTAGTCCACAAGTACATCCTTTAATTGTTCCTAGTCGAGCGTGTATCGAGACAGGGCATCGATATTCCAGAGTAGACTAGCGTATACGCTTCTTAACCCATATGATGTGTGATGGATGATCCCACATCCATTGGTGTTTGACATCAAAGATGGTATACGTGTGCTCAG
The DNA here is from genome assembly GCA_030015575.1 of Agapanthus africanus. Lineage (NCBI taxonomy): Eukaryota > Viridiplantae > Streptophyta > Magnoliopsida > Asparagales > Amaryllidaceae > Agapanthus > Agapanthus africanus. Next base: position 249,112,322 of record CM057347.1, on the reverse strand, counting down.
TGGAGACTGGGTATACTGAACGGACTCACCGAGAACTCCTAGTTGGTAGTATACCTATCGTCAGATAGCAGTTATCTAGTGACACTGGTACATGTTAGTCTGTAGACCCGAGATCGTCATAGGGTCTTGTGTGATTCCCACTGTGCTTTGATTTCCACCTTACCACGTTCAAGAGAACGTGCAAAATGGTAGCTTTTGGGTACAGTCCAGAATCACATGGAGGCAATGACCGATAGGAAGGGATTCGTCTCTCCCGGTATTGGGGGTTGATGTTGCGCTGTGCTCGATTGGCTATAACAGGAAGTCCCTGGCCAAGGCTGATAAGGAGATTTACTGGTAAGTGTTATCAGTAGTTTCTCGACTCGTTATGAGCCTCATATCCGCACGAGTTATCAGTTAATGGGATCTGACGTTTACCACCACTGGACTAGATATACGACATATCAGCCGAAGAGACCGGACTGTACGGTAGTGTTACTGACAGGCTTTATAGGAGTATAAGAAGGCTTGCTTGTTGATCTTCTGATCGATCAATACCCGGGTAGCCGTTACGTCCAGCTAGTACCGCTGACGGCTTGTGGGTGGATGATATGATCATCACCTACTGCCGGCGTATCGACGAGTCTTTAGAGTCCTACACAGAGGTTTACTGGCTCAGGCAAAACGAAGTAAGAGCACATATGTGATATGTGCGGGACCGATATTAATACGAGTATGTGATACCGTATTCTATTCTCGCGATATGTGATATCGGTCGGTTATATGTGATATAGCCGGGTTATCGAATCAAGTGTTGATTCGATAAGTTGATACAAATAATATTACTCGGTCATATGAGATATAGCCGGATTATTAAATCAAGTGTTGATTAAATGATTTAATGTAAAATTATATATTTGATATATTAATTTACATTAACTAATATTAGCTCACTTAAGCATTTCTTTTCTCACTTATGCATTTGATATATATGTGATATATATTAATTGTATTTCTTTTTGTGTCATGCTTGATGCCACATGTTACATGGGCATATGAGACTCGCACCATGCTCATGATAATGTAAGATTTATTTATTTAAAGTAAATCCAAATTAGTTGGAAATTAGTCACATGGGTGAAGCTTGTAGAAGCTTGTGGACCCATTGACTTAGTCCACTAGTTTTGTCTTACCTTAGATATTTATCAACATAACCATTATCTAAACCCATGTAAAGTCTCTACATGAGTTATATGAGGTATTTCTCACCCATGGTTGCCATAACATTATTGGCTTCATCTTCTTCATCAACAAGAGAGAGCTCTCTAGATTTTTGAGAGGTGAGGAAAATTAGTGAGAAAAAGATTTCTAAAGTGAGCAAAAATCCTACTTCATCATCCTCAAATAGATTAGCCATTTAGTTTAGGGTGTTAGCTTCACAAATAGTGAAGAGGTAGTTTGAGTTAGTGTCTCCTCAGCATAGATCATCTTCGGCCTCGAAGACTTCAAGCAAGCTTGTTCCTTTCATCTTGTGGAACCATTCTAGAGTCCGGAAGATCACTACTCGGAGCGAAAGGACTACTACACGGAGTTATTGAAGTGAAGGAGCGGTCTACAAAGGTTGTATTCCATGTTCATTTAGATGTAAAGTTTTTACATGTTGTATTGTCTAATTCTCTAGTTAAGATTCTAGGGTTAGGGTTGTTTAGCATGGCAAAATTTTGAAAATGACATGAACGATGCCTCCCGAAACCTTGCTGTCGTGCTAGGCATTCCAATAGTATATGTGTATATGTATATATACAAACACACCTGCACATATATATATACCTACATATACACACAATTACCAAGTGCATAAGTGTGCGCGCGTGTGTGGGACAACACATAACTTGCGATTCGCTACAAGGTAATAACCCTATGGATAGGTCTTCCTAGATTAAACCTAATCTAACCTTAGGTCTCCTAGATACCCTATTTTCTATGTATCCAAATATCGCATACAAACATATAATAATAGTAATACCATATTCTACGGTTGCGGGTGTTAGTTATGTATATGCCCTAGAGGCCATTATTGTACATATGATGTATATTGTGGTGGATGCTTGGATATATATAGAGGACTTTCTTGCTCGACATGATAGTATGCTATCTGGTCTAAACATGTTGACTTGTATTGGGTTACTGTCTTGCTCTCACATGTTGATAAAGCCCTTAGGATATGTACTTGACTACAAGGACTATGATGCAGATCATACTAGTGGAGCCATGGCGGTCCAAAAGTACATCTTATAATAGTTCCTAGTCGAGGGTGTATCGAGACAGGGCATCGGTACTCCAGAGTAGACTAGCGTATACGCCTCTTGACCCATATGATGGGCGATAGATGATCCCACATCCGTTGGTGTTTGACATCAAAGATGGTATACGGGTGCTCAGTGGAGACTGGGTACACAGAACGGACTCACCGAGAACTCCTAGATGGTATTATACCTATCGTCAGATAGCAGTTCTCTGGTGATACTGGTACAGGTTGGTTTGTAGACCCGAGATCGTCATAGAGTCTTATGTGATTCCTACTGTGCTTTGATTTCCACCTTACCACGTTCATGAGAATGTGCAAAACGGTAGATTTTGGGTACATTCCTGAATCACATGGAGGTAATGAGCGATAGGAGGGATTTTCGTCTCTCCCGGTATTGGGAGTTGATGTTGTGTTGTGTTCGATTAGCTATAACTGGAAGTCCCTTGCCAGGACTGATATGGAGACCTACTGGTAAGTGTTATCAGTAGTTTTTCGACCCGTTATGAACCTCACATCGACACGACTCATCGGTTACTGGGATCTGACGTTTACCACCCCTAGACTGGATATGCGACATATCAGATGAAGAGACCGAACTGTATGGTAGTGTTTCTGATTGGATTCACAGGAGTGTGTGCAGGCTTGCTTTTTGATCTTCTGATCGCTCAATACCCGGGTGGCTGTTACGTTTAGCTGACCGCTTGCAGCTTATGGGTGTTTGATATGATCATCACCTACTGCCGGCGTATTGACGAGTTTTTAGAGTCCTACACAGAGGTTTCCTGGCTCAGGCAAAACAGAGTAGAAGCACATATGTGATATGTGCGGGACGGAGATTGATACGAATATGTGATACCGTATTCTTTTCTCGCGATATGTGATATCGGCCGGTTATATGTGATATGGTCGGGTCATCGGATCAAGTGTTGATTCGATGAAATGATACATTTTATATTAATCGGTTATATGTGATATAGCCGGATTATCGGATCAAGTATTGATTCGATAATTTAAAATATAATTATATATGTGATATATTACATTACATTAACTAATAGAAGCTCACTTAAGTAATTATTAGGATGCATTGATATATATGTGATATATGTTAAATGTATTCTTTTCTTTTGTTACAAAATTATATATATATGTGATATGTATAATTGTAACATGCTAGGTTATACATGCTACTTGGGTGTATTAGAATGATACCATGGTTTATGATAATGTTAGGTTTATATTTATTTTAGATAATTCAAAACAATTTTGAATTATGTCATGGTTGAGCTTAGATGAAGCTGGTAGAACCATTGACTAAAGTCCACTTGTTTTCTTTGCATCTAAGATATTTATTAACCTAACCCTTATCAATTAGCCATGGTCTATTCTCTACAAGAGTTAAGTATGACACATATTAACCCAAGGTTGCATTTCTAACCTCATCAATAATTCATTCATCACTTGTTCTTCTTCTTCTTCGTCTTCTTTTTCTTCACAAAAAGCTTGCTAGATTTTTTTCAAGTGATGAAAGATTGTGAGAAATAGAAAACTAAAGAGAGCAAAATTCCTACTTCATCATCCTCTTCTATACTAGCCATATAGATTAGTGTGTTAGCTTCACTAATCCATAATTAGTGAAGAGATAGCTTGGGTTTGTGATTCCTCATGGTAGATCATCTTGGATTGTGAAGACTTCAAGCTAGCATGGACCATTCACCTCATGGAGCCTCTCAAGAGTCCCGGAGCTTGATGATCGCAGTGAAGGGACCACAACTTGGAGCTTATGAAGCGAAGGAATGGACTACAAAGGTTGTAATCCCTATCACCTAGAAGTAAAGTAGTTTGCTTTATGATTCTAACCTTAATTCTCTAGTAAAGATCCTTGCTTAGGTTGTTTGGCACTTGAAAATTTTAAATACGGCATGTTTGATGCCTTATAGAACCTTGTTCTAGTGCCTAAGAACCTTACAGCAGGGGTGCTACACGCCATCCACCCGACTTTCCCCGTAGATATACATCTACTTACCTTGATCCTCGCTTGCCGAAGTCGATGACACCACGTTCGCTCTTATCATCCAAAGACCACGTGAAGGTACCTACATATATAAACACATCATATCGCATAAAAATCCTTTTCGAACACCGACACGACCCACGAAGCGCACATAGGTTAGAACCTATGGTCAACATGTGCAAATCATTCAAACAACCCTTGTCGTCGACGTACAAACATCCAACGACCGAGATAAAACACAATATCGAAACTCAAGTTATTAAAAACCACAAAACTCAAAACAACAACTTAGAAAACTAGGTCCAGATTTTGACTCAGGAAATTTAGGATTAAACAAACAATACAGGGGATATTTTACAAGGTGTATGAGCTACAGGCAAAACTACAACACCATCACCTGATATTGGTCCGGCGAGATTCCTAAAATGGCCGGCGCCGCCGGTCGCCGGCCATTAGGGATTATTCTTGGCTCGTTTTCTCGTGGTAATCTCCTAGTGGTCTATCTAGGTTAATGTATATGTTTGATTATCTTTTAAAGATCCCAGGTTACTCCAGATTCCCTGTAGTCCTCAAAGATCAAAGAAACCGATATCGGGAAAATCTATGATCAAGTCTTGGGGTTTTTCTGTGCTAAATTGGTCCAGAACAACACTAACAAGCTTGTGGTCACTAATTATGCTCAAATACACCATCGCAACACCATATAAGCCCTTGTTAGATATATGTATGCCCTAGAGGCCATTACTGTACATACGATATATATTGTAGTGGATGCTTGGACATATATAGGGAGGACTTTCTTGCTTGACATGATAGTATGCTATCTGGTTACTCTTTACCTTAACATGTATACTGATTGTCTCTCTGTTACATGTTGGTAAAGCCCTTAGGATGTGTACTTGCCTACCTGGACTATGATGCGGATCATACTAGTGGGGACATGGTAGTCCATAAGTATATCCTTCAAGGTCCCTAGTCGTGGGTGTATCGAGACAGGGCATCGATGCACCAGAGTAGACTAGCGTATACGCATATTGAGCCATATGATGGGCGATGGATGATCCCATATCTATCGATGTTTGACATCAAGGATGGTGTACGGGTGCTCAGTGGAGACTGGGTACACTGGACGGGCTCGCCGAGAACTCCCAGATGGTATTATACCACACGTCAGATGGCAGTTCTCTGGTGACACGGGTACAGGTTAGTCTGTTGACCCGAGATCGTCATAGAGTCTTGTGTGATTCCCACTGTGCTTTGATTTCCATCATACCACGTCCAACTGGGCGTGCAAAAAGGTGGCTTTTGGGTACAGTCCCGAATCACATGGAGGCAATGAGCGATAGGAGGGGATTCGTCTCTCCCGGTATAGGGAGTTGATGTTGCGCTGTGTTCGATTGGCTATAACAGGAAATCCCTGGCCAGGGTTGCTGAGATTTACTGGTAAGTGTTATCAGTAGTTTCTCGAACTGTTATAGACCTTATATCGACACGACTTAACAAGCTACTGGGGTCTGACGTTTACCACCCCTAGGCGAGATATGCGACATATCAGACGACGAGACCGGACTGTACGGGAGTGTTACTGATTGGATTCAAAGGAGAAAGTACAGGCTTGCTTGTTGATCTTCTGAGCGCTCAATACCTAGGTGGCTGTTACGTTTAGCTGTCCGCTTGCAGCTTATGGGTGTTTGATTTGATCATCACCTACTGCCGGCGTATTGACGATTCTTTAGAGTCCTACACAGAGGTTTCTTGGCTCAGGCAAAACGGAGTAGGAGCACATATGTGATATGTGTGGGACTGAAGATAATGCGGTATGTGATACTGCATTGATTCTCGCGATATGAGATATCGGCCGGGTATATGTGATATAGCCGGGTCATCGTATTAGTCGGTTATATGCGATATAGCCGGATTGTCGGATCAAGTGTTGATTCGATAATTTAATGTATAATAATATATATGATATATTAAATTACATTAACTAATATTAGCTCACTAAAAGATTCATTTTCTCACGGGATAATACATTGATATATATGCGATATATGTTAATTGTATTATTTTCTATTGTTACAAAATATATTGTATATGTGATATATAATATTGTAACATGTTAGGGTTACAAATTTAACAATGGTTAAGGGTTTAAACTTGGTTAGGGTTTGGATTAGGGTTAGCTTTTGCATGAAGCTCCATGAAGCTTCATGAAGCTATGACTTTGTGGTTGCTTGATATTTTTTGTGAGATATTATGTTAACCCAATCCAAACCATTAACTCTAGTTAACTCTCTACAAGGGTTAACTCTTTCATGCTTAACCCTTGGTTAGATTTGTAACCACTACAATAATTCATTGTTCATCATAAAAGGATTAAGTGATCATCTTCATTCATCTTCTTCATGCTTGAGTTCCTTTTTGAAAAAGCTTTCTTTTGTGATGAAAGTGAGTGAGAAAAAGATTATAAATGAGAGCAAAAATCCTACTTCATCATCCTCATCTACCCTTGCCATTTAGATGAGGGTGTTCACTTCATTTAGTAAGTGTTAGCTTGTGTTAATGAAACTTCAAGGTAGATCATCTTTGTATCGAAGATCGGAAGCAAGGTTGCATCATTCTCTTCGTGGAACCTCTCGAGAGTCCAGAACACGATGATCGCAGCGAAGGGACTTCAACATGGATCTTTAGAAGTGAAGGACCGGATCTACAAAGGTTGTAATCCCTCTCACTTAGTGTTAAAGTGTTTAGCATGCTCGTTTTCGCCTAAACCCTAGTTTAAAGATCCGGCTTCGGGTTGTTTAGCACGGCTAATTTTTTAATCGGGTATGGTTGATGCCTCGTAGACCCTTGTGCGCGTGCCAAGCAACCCTACAGTGGTATCAGAGCCAAGATAGAGCTTTAGGCGAAGTATAGACGAAGTTTAAAGTCCGATCGAACCCGGAAACCCCGATGTTTACCCTTCTCTGTACATTTTTCAAAACTGTGATTTTTTCTGAATTAAAAATGCTCAGAAAAACAAGCAGGAAAAACTAAGACTTACTGTGAAGTACGGTCAACTAAGTCAATTATTTGACAGCGGAACCGCGGCCAAACCAAGGGTTTGGCGGCGGTTCCGCGGCCAAAATTGTGACTTAGTCCATGGAATTTCATGTAATTATTCTTAGGTCCTTTCTTGTTATTTTTTTCTGGGAATTTTTTAATTCCACTCAAGTGTTGAGTTTTCTAGGGTTGTATTGGGGAATCGTTGATTTGATCAGATAATTTAACTTTGTTTAGTTTTGTCCGGATAATTTTTAGAAACTGTTAAAAAGTTCGAACGGATATCAATAACTCACTTTTTTCCCTGTCGGAAAATTTTTCAAAAGTTGGATTTTTTTCGAGTTTAAGAACGTTCTAAGTCGTGCAAGTAACGTGGTGGACCCTCTAGAAGAAAACAAACCTTAACTCGATTATGTAACCGTTTTGAACTGCCTCTAAACCTTAGGGTTTGTGGCAGTACGGCGTGCCACATGTGAGGCATTGGCTTGACCCTTCTACGGCTGGACCATCGGTACTGTGGTATGTGATGGATGTTTTTAAACTGATTTCAAGTGTTGAGATATATTGGGGAAATCTTGGGTGTTTGATTATTCGATCGGAAAGTTTAACATTGTCTATTTATCTGGAATGTGATACAATATTTGGAATCCACAGGTAGTTATGAGATAACTAATTTGAATGTTATAAATCTAGCAGTTCAGTCTCAAATTGATCGGTTGCCACAGAATTTTGATGTGATCAAAAGTCCGTCGCAATCACGTAGCATACGCGGATACTCGCCGGGTAAACTTAACAGACAGCCACGTCCCATAGCCCCGACCAAGTGACTGTAGGAGAACCCCGTTGCCAAAAGCATCCGTTCGGATGCTCGCGGCAGCGGTGTTCCGCCTTAGTGCACTTCGTCGACGGCATCCGGGGGTGCGGCCGTCTAATAAAGTTTGCGACGAGCATTCGATCAGGATGTCGGGAATCTTGTTGAATTGCCCGACTTGATATTGAAAAGAGTTTTCGATAATGAGACTAAAATGCGGGGTTTATAATTGTTAGGCATGCGATGTCTAAGGAATTCATTTGGTTAGGCATGCGATGTCTAAGGAGGTTGCGGATTCCAGCTGTTGTAGTTTTACACTTTCTTTTCTGTGATCGTAAGCGTAGTATGTGGTGTATCGCCGGCTTTGTTGCTATACATCAACGACAATCGGGATACGCATACTTGCTTACGTTGATGATATGAGATATTATGCGTTGCTGTGATTTGTTATATTGGATCGTCGCGTTCTGAATAGCGGGGGTTTTATATGTGATAAGAGTTTTTCTTTTTCATTCATGTAAAATTCATTTGTATGTAATATTCTTTTATTGGGGCACTTCCGGGGTAAGGATGATGTCACCATTGTATATTATTTAGTTTTCCGCATTAGGTAGACCCAAGGCCGGGAGCACAAGTAACCGGGTTTTAGGGTCCAGTGGGAGACCATCTCGAGGAGTCGAGACCGGGTCTCCTAACCCTAGAATTAGCAGTGTTACTTGCCGCTCTCGTAGGGTTCTAGGGATGTGGGTTTGGCTATTCATCGCGACTGTGGAATCCGTGTTTTATACAGGCTCGTATTAAAACACGGACGTCCTAGTATATCCAATATTTCATATATGTTCTGCTGCTGCAATGTTCTGTGATGAGATCATATTACTGCCTGAGACGAATGTTTATATTATATATATGAGATATATGTTATATTGCAGATTTCGTTTCAAAAGAGATGCTTGTGAAGCATAATAAAATGGGACTTCATTAATGAGATTAATGAAATAAAAGAAACCTAAAGATGCTGTAGAAACTTGTTCAAAAACTGGTAGCTCTAGTTCTTGCTTTGCATAGCGGTGTTCCTTATAGAACATCCAGCACCTTATTCGATAAGGAAAGAGCCGAGATCCCTTCACCGGGAGTGACCTCTTTAGTGAAGCTAGCAGATGCTACAAACTCGGTCTGTCTTTTGATTGCTTCTATAGTTCTTGCTTTGCATAGTGATATTTGTGAAATATCCTGCACCTTATTCAATGAGGTAAGAGCCGAGATCCCTTCACCGGGAGTGATCCCTTTAGCAAAACTAGAAAAGCCTCAAAAACACTCCAATTAAAATCACTCGATTCTACAACGATATCAAGTTCATTACGCAAAAGGTTTTCTTAAAAACCTGTCGTAGCCCTCCGTCATTTCAGATAAGTACTGGTTAGTATTCGTGCTGCGTTTGTTGAGCTCTGTCAAGGCGTAGTGTGCGGTAGCTGATTAGTGCTTATCTGTATAAGCTTATGATGTGATTGATTTAGGGTAGTCGTGCGACCTTGTTGACCTCTGTCAACGGTCGTGCGGGTGGGTTTACTGCAATCAGGAAATGATGGGTAGAACTTGACTAGCAGCCTATGGTTTGTTGACCTCTGTCAAGGTCATAGGACGCTTGGGGCAAAATATTATTGGGAATTTCAAGTGTTGAAATTTGCAATGAGATTGCATACCTTCTATGAGATAGTTGGATCCCGATACCCGCTGCGAGTAAGAGTTACTCTTGGGAGAGTTTTACACATTACAATTAGCCGATCAAATAGGTGTCTAGAAAGGTGTTAACGGGGTTACACCTCTGGGAAAACGAGGTTTACTTTAATTAGGTCCGTGCGAAAGCATGGGGAACCTCCCTCAAAGTACCGACACTGGCCTGGCTGAAAGATTGGCGAACTTGTAGCGTGTAAATAATCACGGCTAGTCTTTCCATTTAGGGTTTGAAGGAAGATTTGATTAAAACAGTAGGAGACATCCTGATTAGATATATTAGATAACCAATCTAATCTTGCAAGAGCATACGCTGAGTGTTTTCTTCTCTCTCTCCAGGTAGCGACCATATCACGCCTTAATAAAGATAATAATACAGATATATATTTACCGAACCCGCTTGTTATACTGAGCTAGGAAACGTTGGTCCCGCTCCAACTTATAATTGTTATAAGACAGAGCAAGAAATTGGGGAATACCAGATTTCCCGTGCCGCCCAAACTAAGAAAGTGCATGCTGATGCATCATCTTCGGGTGTGTTCATTACAGAGAACTGTTTCTCAGTATCCTTTACGTCCTGGTTACGAGATACCGAATCAGGATCCCGCATATGTAATCTATTACATGGGCTACTGATAGGTAGAGAACTGAGAACGGGTGATAAGTTTCATGAGACAGAAAACGGTGCGAGTGTTGCAGCCAAGTCGGTTGGTCACTATCACCCTGTATTACCAGAATACATTGATTCTGAACAAATGTTATTAAATACCGAACCAGATATACAACATCATATCAGTCTCTTTATTAGTAAAGAAGGATATAATTTTGTATTGTTGGATAATGTTTTGAACATTTCCTATATCAAGAGTTGATCGGTTCAGGCACGTTATCTAAAAGCATTGACGTTCTAAATCAAACTACAGTTCTTAGTATAAAGAACACACACAAGAGGAAGAGTTCAGAAATGAACGAATCCTTCTTGAGGTATTGTAGACTAGGTCATATCAATGCGACCCGACTAGCTAAATTACATTTAGATGCATATTTAAATCTGTTTGAATTTACATCTTGTGAAACTTGCCGGTCATGTCACAAAGATAAGATGACCATAGCTCTGTTTATTGGAAACAGAGAAAGAGTTAGTGAACTCTTGGGATTGATACATGTTGATGTATGAAAGTCTCCCGTCTACACATGCCAAGACCGGTTCTTTGTACTTCATTACATTCTCTGATGATCTCTCAAGATTCAGACATATGTTCCTGTTGAAACATAAGTCCGAAGCTTTTGAGATATTCACAGAATATAAGTTAGAAGTAGAGAACCAAATATGGGTATAAGTATTATGTCCTTTGATGTGATCAAGGAGGAGAATACTTGAGCACGTAATTCCTGGATTATTCTAAAGGAGAATGAGATTCTCTCTCAGCATTACTCCTCCGGATACACCATAGCACGATGGTATATCAGGGCGGAGCAATCACACCCTATGTGATATGGTGTGCTCTATGATGAGTACTACTGAGTTTCCTATTTCCTTTTGGGAGTTATGCACTTGAGAAGCTGCATACCTATTGAATAGGGTTCAAATCAAATCAGTTGCCTACCACTTCATATGTGATATGGAATGGAAAGAGCCCATATCTTAAGTATGTTAAGATTTGGGGTTGTCTGGACTATGTTTAAAAGCAAAATCCGGACAAACTCGAGGCAAGGTCTGTTATGTAGAACTGGAAAGGTTCCAGCTATACAAACTACAGTAGATGATTTGATAGAACCAAAGGATTCAATAGTAACCAACGAACCTCAGCCTCTCCGCCGATCCAGTAGGGTTCCTCACCCACCTGAGAGATACTTCGGTTTCTCTATGACAGTGGGAGCGAGGATTACATCATGAGATGATGACCTAACTAGTTTCGAGCTGGCCATCAGGAGTGGGACTCTGTAAGAATGGCTGGATGCTTATCGATCTGAGATGGAATCCTTATACATCAACAAAGTATGGACTTTGGTTGCTTTATCTGAATGGTTAAATCCCCATCAGGAGCAAGTATATCTTGAGAAGATTACTTGGTGTACATGGAAAAGTTGAGACTTTCAAAGCTATGATTAAGTCCATCCAGATCCTACTTGCCACTGCTACTTACCACGACTACGATATCTGGTGGTTGCGTGTCATGACTGCTTTTCTAAAAATGATGTTTTGGAAGAGAGCGTCTATAAGTACACAGCCAAAGGGCTTCGTAGATAGTGGGAGCAGCGGAAATGTGAGCAAGATGTTTTATGTTGATAAAGCAGGCATCGCGGAGTTGGGACATCTGTTTTGATGTGGTAGTCAAAGAGTTTGACTTTATCAAAATGGTAGATGAACCTTGTATATACAAAAAGATGGTAGGGAGTATGGTGGTGGTCCTCGTAGAGTACGTGGATGACATACTCTTGATAGGGAAGGAGTTTCCTATGCTACGCTCGGTCAATCTCCGCTTATCACAAGGATTCTCCATATAGGATCAAAATGATACCTCCTAAATCCTGAGATTTGGATCTATGAGATAGATCTAATTGGATGTTAGGATTCTCACTAGTTGTAATGAGATGGTATCAATCGATCCTGGGAAGAATCACTGGAAAGGTTCCAGGGTGATAAGGACGACTGAATGTCAGTCGCAGACATTGTCTTTACCCACAGTGGAGGGACGGTATGTTGGAAAAGTTCCAAGCTAGATACCGTGACTTACTAGATGATTAAAGGCAAGATACATCGTTACCAAGGATGCTACCAAAGAGGCAGTCTGGATATATTTTAGTTCATGAGATGAACTCCATTTCTACCATTGTGTGACAATGGAGTTGTGGCTTTGGCCAAGGAACTACCGTCCCATCAGAAATCCAGATATAATTCTTAGGCAGTATCACCTGATCATGGATATGGTTGATCTCCAGGGAGATCGAGGTTAGGAGAGTAGACACAGAGGACGACAGCGCGGATCCACTCACAAAAGCCTTTTTCCCAATAGAGACTTTTATGGGATGGTTGAGTATGAGATACTTCGACCACAGCTAATTGTTGGGTATGTAATATCACAACAGATGGCCCTAGTGCAAGTGGGAGATTGTTAGTTATATGTATGCCCTAGAGGCCATTACTATACATACGATGTATATTGTAGTGGATGCTTGGACATATATAGGGGGGACTTTCTTGCTCGACATGATAGTATGCTATCTGGTTACTCTTTACCTTAACGTGTATACTGATTGTCTCTCTGTTACATGTTGGTAAAGCCCTTAGGATGTGTACTTGACTACCTGGACTACGATGCGGATCATACTAGTGGGGACATGGTAGTCCATAAGTACATCATTCAAGGTCCCTGGTCGTGGGTGTATCGAGACAGGGCATCGATGCACCAGAGTAGACTAGCGTATACGCATCTTGACCCATATGATGGGCGATGGATGATCCCATATCTATCGGTGTTTGACATCAAGGATGGTGTACGGGTGCTTAGTGGAGACTGGGTACACTGGACGGACTCGCCGAGAACTCCCGGATGGTATTATACCACACGTCAGATGGCAGTTCTCTGGTGACACTCGTACAGGTTATTCTGTTGACCCGAGATCGTCATAGTGTCTTGTGTGATTCCCACTGTGCTTTGATTTCCATCATACCACGTCTAAGTGGGCATGCAAAAAAATGGCTTTTGGGTACAGTCCCGAATCACATGGAGGAAATGAGCGATAGGAGGGGATTCGTCTCTCCCGGTATAGGGAGTTGATGTTGCGCTGTGTTCGATTGGCTATAACCGGAAATCCCTGGCCAGGGTTGCTGAGATTTACTGGTAAGTGTTATCAGTAGTTTCTCGAACTGTTATAGACCTCATATCGACACGATTTATCAAGCTACTGGAGTCTGACGTTTACAACCCCTAGGCGAGATATGCGATATATCAGACGACGAGACCGGACTGTACGGGAGTGTTACTGATTGGATTCACAGGAGAAAGTACAGGCTTGCTTGTTGATCTTCTGAGCGCTCAATACCTGGGTGGCTGTTACGTTTAGCTGACTGCTTGCAGCTTGTGGGTGTTTGATATGATCATCACCTACTGCCGGCGTATTGACGATTCTTTAGAGTCCTACACAGAGGTTTCTTGGCTCAGGAAAAACGGAGTAGGAGCACATATGTGATATGTGCGGGACCGAGGATAATGCCGTATATGATACTGTATTGGATTCTCGCGATATGAGATATCGGTCGGGTATATGTGATATAGCCGGGTCATCGTATTAGTCCGTTATATGCGATATAGCCGGATTGTCGGATCAAGTGTTGATTCGATAATTTAATGTATAATAATATATATGATATATTAAATTACATTAACTAATATTAGCTCACTAAAAGATTCATTTTCTCACGGGATAATACATTGATATATATGCAATATATGTTAATTGTATTATTTTCTATTGTTACAAAATATATTGTATATGTGATATATAATATTGTAACATGTTAGGGTTACAAATTTAACAATGGTTTAGGGTTTAAACTTGGTTAGGGTTTGGATTAGGGTTAGCTTTTGCATGAAGCTTCCATGAAGCTTCATGAAGCTTTGACTTTGTGGTTGCTTGATATTTTTTGTGAGATATTATGTTAACCCAATCCAAACCATTAACTCTAGTTAACTCTCTACAAGGGTTAACTCTTTCATGCTTAACCCTTGGTTAGATTTGTAACCACTACAATAATTCATTGTTCATCACAAAAGGATTAAGTGATCATCTTCATTCATCTTCTTCATGCTTGAGTTCCTTTTTGAAAAGGCTTTCTTTTGTGATGAAAGTGAGTGAGAAAAAGATTATAAATGAGAGCAAAAATCCTACTTCATCATCCTCATCTACCCTTGCCATTTAGATGAGGGTGTTCACTTCATTTAGTGAGTGTTAGCTTGTGTTAATGAAACTTCAAGATAGATCATCTTTGTATCGAAGATCGGAAGCAAGGTTGCATCATTCTCTTCGTGGAACCTCTCGAGAGTCCGTAACACGATGATCACAGCGAAGAGACTTCAACACGGAGCTTTAGAAGTGAAGGACCGGATCTACAAAGGTTGTAATCCCTCTCACTTAGTGTTAAAGTGTTTAGCATGCTCGTTTTCGCCTAAACCCTAGTTTAAAGATCCGGCTTCGCGTTGTTCGGCACGGCTAATTTTTTAATCGGGCATGGTTGATGCCTCGTATACCCTTGTGCGCGTGCCTAGCAACCCTACAGCCCTAACCCTTGTAGGGTTCCTATCGACGGCAGCAAGGTTCCGGGAGGCATCGTCCATGCCATTTTTAAAAAATTGCCGTTAAAAGGAACTCCAAACTAGAATCGATAACTAGAAAATAATACGTAAACTAAAGTAAACCATTTACATCTAAGTTAAATAGAAATACAACTTTTGTAGATCGGTCCTTCACTTCAAAATCTCCTTGTAGTAGTCCCTTCACTGCGATCATATTGCTCCCAGACTCTTGGACGGCTCCATGAGAAGAAGGCAACGGTCTTCCTTGAAGTCTTCGAGGCCGAAGATGATCTACGTCGAGGGGATACGAACTCAAGCTACTACTTCACCAAAGTGAAGCAAACACCCTATACTAAAGTGCTAATCTAGTAGAGGATAGTGAAATAGGAAGTGGGCTCACTTTAGAATTTCTTTTCTCACATTACTTTCTCACTTTTATCAAACCCTAGCAAGCTTTTCTTTTGGAAGAAGAAGATGAAGAAAGAAGAAGATAATGAGCTTAATCCAAAGTGAGATAAGTAACCATGGGTGAGTGAGTATCATATACTAACTCATGTAGAGACAAAACCATGGTTAATTATAGTGGTTAGGTTAATAAATATCCTAAGTAAAAAAAAATGGGTGGACTTTGTCAAAGCACTCACAAGCTTCTACAAGCTTCATGCTTTGAACAATTATCCACTAATTTTGTATTTACTTTGAATATTAAAACCCCATCATTATAATTAAAACGGTGCATGTCTTATACACCCATGTAGTATGTATCAACAACCATGACACACAAAAAAACAATGCACATTAATATTTATCACATATATATTACACATACACAAAAGTGAGAAAAGAATGCTTAAGTGGGCCAATGTTAGTTAATGTAAATTAGTATATTAAATATACTATTATACACTAAATTATTAAATCAACACTTGATTTAATAATCCGGCTATATCACATATAACTGACTAACACTAAATGTACCAACTTATCGAATCAACACTTGATTCGATAACCTGGCTATATCACATATAACCGGCCGATACAAAAGTCGCGAGAATAGAATACGGTATCACATAGACGCATAATTCTTGGTCCCGCACATATCACATATGCGCTCCTATTTCATTTTTCCTGAGCCAGTAAAACCTCTATGTAGGACTCTAAAGACTCGTCAATACGCCGGCAGTAGGTGATGATCACATCAAGCACCCACAAGCCGTCAGCGGTACTAGCTGGACGTAACGGCTACCCGGGTATTAAGCGATCAGAAGATCAACAAGCAAGCCCACTCCAACTCCAGCAAAAGCATAACAGTAACACTTGCCATACAGTCTGGTCTCTTCGTCTGATATGTCGCATATCTCGTCTAGGGGTGGTAAAGGTCAAACCCCAGTAACTCGATAAGTCATGCAAATTTGAAGCTCATAACTGGTCGAGAAACTACTGGTAACACTTACCAGTAACTCTCTGAAACAGCCCTGGCCAGGGACTTCCTGTTATAGCCAATCGAGCACAGCACAACATCAACCCCCAATACCGGAAGAGACAAATCCCCTCCTATCGCTCATTGCCTCCATGTGACTCGGGACTATACCCAAAAACCACCGTTTTGCATGCCTTCTTGGACGTGGTAAGGTGGAAATCAAAGCACATTAGGAATCAAACAAGACTCTATGACGATCTCGGGTCTACAGACTAACATATACCAGTGTTACCGGAGTACTGCCATCTGACGTGAGGTATAATACCATCTTAGAGTTCTCGGCGAGTCCGTCCAGTGTACCCAGCCTCCACTGAGTACCCGTATACCATCTCTGATGTCAAACACCAATGGATATGGGATTATCCATCGCCCATCTATATGGGTCGAGAAGGTATATGCTAGTCTACTCTGGTATATCGATGCCCCGTCTCGATGTACCCAGTCTCCATCATAATCTAGGTAGTCAAGTACGCATCCTAAGGGCTTTACCAATATGTAACAGAGAGACAATCAGTGTACATATTAAGATAAAGAGTAACCACATAGCATACTATCATGTCGAGCAAGAAAGTCCTCCCTATATATGTCCAAGCATCCACTACATTGTACATCTCATGTACAGTAATGGCCTCTAGGGCATACATATAACTAACAATCTCCCACTTGCACTAGGGCCATCATATAGCAGTGGTTATAGTATCTCATACTCAACTATCCCATAAAAGTCTCTCTCTGGTGAAAGGCCTTTGTGATTGGATTCGTTGTGTTGTCCTCTGAGTATACTCTCCTAACCTCGATCCCCTGGAGATCTTCCATCTCCATGATCAGGTGATACTTCCTTAGAATATGTCTGGATCACAGATGGGACGGGCGTTCCCAGGTATAAGCCACAACTCCATTGTCACAGAATGGTAGGAACGAAGTTCATCTCATGAACTAATATACACCCAGACTGCCTCTTTGGTAGCGATGTATCAAGCCTTTATCATCTACTGAGGGTAAAGACAATGCCTGTGACTGACATTCAGTCGACCTCTTCACCCTGGAAGGTATCCAGTGATTCTCCCCAGGATCGATTGATACCATCTCACTACACCTAGTGAGAATCCTAACATCCATTTAGATCTATCATATAGATCCAAAACCCTGGATCTAGGAGGTATCACCTTGATCCTATATGGAGAATCCATGTGATAAGAGGAGATTGACCGAGTGTAGCATAGGAAACTCCTTCCCTATCAAGAGTATGCCATCCTACGTACAGTACGAGGATTACCACCATACTCTCTACTACCTTTTTGTATATACAAGGTTCATCTACCATTTTGATGAAGTCAAACTCTTTGACTACCACATCAAAACAGATGTTCCAACTCCGCGATGCTTGCTTTAACCTCTAAAGAAACTTGCACACGTTTCCGCTGCTCCCACTGTCTACAGAGCCCTCTGGCTGTGTAATTATAGATGCTTTGTTCTAAATCACTATTTAGAACAGCAGTTATGACACCCAACCGCCAGATATCGTAGTCATGGTATATAGCAGTGGCAAGTAGGATCCGGATGGACTTAAGCATAGGCCCCAGAAAAGGTTTCATCATTATCCAAACTTGGTTGATGACGAGAACCTTTTACAACAAGTTTTAGCTTTGAAAGTCTCAACTTTTCCATGTACACAAAGTAATCTTCTCAAAATATACTTGCTCCTAATGGGGATTTAACTCTTTAAATATAGCAACCAAAGTCCATACTTTGTTGGTGTACATAGATTCCATCTCAGATCGCATAGCATCCAGCCATTCTTACAGAGTCCCTACTCTTGATGGCCTGCTCGAAACTAGTTGGGTCATCATCTTATGATGCAATCCTCGCTCCCACTGTCATAGAGAAACCAAAGTAACTCTCAGGTGGGTGAGGAACCCTAACAGATCGGCGGAGAGGCTGAGGTTCGTTGGGAGCTATTGAATCCTCTGGTTCTACCAAATCATCAGCTATAGTTTGTATAGCTGGAACTCCTTCCAGTTCTACCTCATGACCACAAATTTCTTTCCAAAATAAATTCCTTTTCTAAAAAGGTGGCATGCCGAGAAATAAAACACCTTTTGTTCCTCGGTGCGGTAGAAGATATTCCCTTGCGAATTCTTGTGATATCCAACAAATTTCCACAGAACTGACCTTGCCTCGAGCTTGTCCAGATTTTGCTTTTAGACATAGGCCGTACAACCCCAAATCTTAATGTCACGACCCGAAAGTACGGAACATGACCGGCACTTAGATTACGCAGCGTCTAGAGGCGCAACATAACCTAAGTAAGCCGAAGCCCAGAAATCTAAACCATAAAAGAAGAAGAATAAGGAAAACATGTAGAAAACAAGTTTAAAAGCATCATCCAATTTTCTCAAAAATTTCGGCAGAGTCTCCTTTGTAAAAACTGGCCCCAAACGGGTACAACAAGTATAATATACACAAACAATAAAAAGCATCCCCAAACAGGAGCTAGCTCAACGCCAATAGGCGGAAACAACCACAACAAGCATAAGAACATACAACGCCAAAGGGCGAGGCACAAAACTCAAAAGAAAACAAATCAACCAAACCAGAATAATACATGCGTGACTCTAAGGTCGAAATAAATAAATGGTCCAGTAAACTATCAAGCAATACAAGTTTAGTTGATGGAGCTTACTAGATACAAATGAAATAATAAAAATACAACGGCGGTCCAGATACAAATGAACCAACCTGCCGTACAAATCACCCGAAATCAAACATGTGCCAGCAAACTGCCAAGGAACCCTGTACATCAACCTGTAATAAAATTTGGCACAATGGAGGTGAGTTGCCAACTCGTGAGTAGAAGATATCTGCGAAAAGAAATCGATTGCACGACGCTGTCCTAGGTCATAATAATATACTAATAAAATACTAATCTTCTAGTAATGGCAGGGTAATAAACTACATGTAGTGCAAAAGCTTCGTGCCCGTGTCCATGCCTCAAATAGTAATATGTCATGTGAATGAGTATGCATGCACCATGAATGTAAAACAATCAATCCTGAAATCTGGATATATCTGTATAAGAAATATTTAGTTTTTATCATGGTAAAATGTGTATAGAAATCTGAAATATCAACAATGAAATCCATGGAAATCCGTGTCAAGCATCGACACAAAACATGTAAATCTCAAGTCTCAATACCTCATAATCTCAATGTCTCATAGTCTCAATATCTCGGGCTCCGTCAGTCCGGATCGGCCCATATCATCAAATCTCACGACAACGGTCGGTATCCTCCGGATATCTACCGTGCCAGACATCACCGGTAGGTAGTCCTCCCCTGCCAGGCTCATCGTTTACAACTCGATCTTCTTGCCCCAGGGTACCATACCGGGCCCACCATGTACCCGAGACGGTTCATCCACTCCTCGAATCGGGTGTCGAAATCCAACAGAAAATATGAAATCTCATGGTGGACGACACATACATCACGAGAAAACCGCATCTTATGTTTTAAAAAGAGAGGAGGAGAGAGAGAGAAGTTTTTATGTATTCTTGCGGTTTTCCCCAGAAATCCAGAAATCTCATATAAATCCAAAATCCCAAAAATCATGAGTAAGTATATGATAAGTGTCGGCATATGCCCCATAATACTGCATGATAACATGAAAATATGAGTGCATGAATGTCTAAGTAATAAATGCCACGTCTAGACTAACATCAGAGAGTAATCACAATATTATATCGATCTAGCTGTTTGCTGATTCT
The DNA here is from genome assembly GCA_030015575.1 of Agapanthus africanus. NCBI lineage: Eukaryota > Viridiplantae > Streptophyta > Magnoliopsida > Asparagales > Amaryllidaceae > Agapanthus > Agapanthus africanus. The sequence goes on along the minus strand of CM057347.1, from coordinate 249,091,897 downwards.
ATCAATAAAAGATAATATGATCTAAACTGTACGTGACATAGCAATTACCGATGATGATGTGTGTGAGCCGGCAAATAAGTGTGCGTGGAATATGCGCATGATCGGTAATGGTGCTGGTGTCCTAACAGGCAGAGTTTTATACTGATTATAGAAACATATGAATAAGCATGCACCATGATGATTACAGTCTGAAAGTAAAGACGGATGTGTATTATCCACTCGTTTGATATACAAGTATAACTACAACTATATGTCTCGAGCCTGAACTAGTGTCCATTTAACCTCCTAAGGAACTAAACCTAGGAAACTAATCGATAAGAAATAAGAGTGCACCTAAAGTCTGAGTCCATATCTCTAATAGTCGGCGATCCAGCCTCAATAGCGTCACGTACGTAGTACAGCTTCCTCAAATCAAGAGTGCGGATCAATCATCACATCTATGCCTCGTACGGTAAAATCCATCGTACGGCATCCCAATATCGGGGTATGGGTCAAGTATCACCTACATGTCTCATCATTCGTATAATATCATCATCAATACATGTCATGAACAAGGTACTATACTGTACTCGCGTACATCAATCATAGATCATTGCCAGCATAAATATACATCGTTAATTTATCCTCAGAAATATCATGTCATATGTGTCATATTGTGATTAAGTCACACTTATATCATATCGTGATCAAATCACACCTATATGATATCGTAATCAAGTCACGCATATATGATATCGAAATCAAGTCATACCTTTATGATGTCGTAATCAAGTCACACATATACCATATCAGAATTTCAATCACATGTTACGGTCCGGGTGCTATTTTAGAGTCCCATGTACCTCAATTTCATCACCACCCTTTATTATCTATGTATACCTATTCATTAACTCATTTCCTAATGATCCGCTAACATCATAACACGACCATAGCCAAGAACCACGGCATCAGCCAAGTTATATTGTTTCATCCCCGTGTATCATATCACATCCTTGTATCACATATACGTATTGTGTATATATATATATATACCTACACCAAGTCCTATATATATATACACATACACGTATACACCACATCGAGTCTCAGTATGTGCGTGTGTGTGTATCTACCTGAAACCTACGATTCTCTTCCAAGGTATTCATACTCTGGTATGGTCTTTCTAAATCAGTCTAGTCCAACCTAGGTTCATTACTAGGGTCCTACTCATCAAGAATCTAAGGTCACGTCTGTCTTCCTAATGACAATAAGTACTATCCCTATTCTACGTTTGTGGGGGTGGTAAACGCCATCCACCCGACTTCCCACCGTAGATATACATCTACTCACCTGGTCCTTTTCTGCCGAAAATGATGTCGCCATCCTCCTCTTTATCGCCCGCAGTCCATGTGAGGGGTACCTATACGCAAACATATATAGTATCGTAAACTGAATCACGGACAAAAGTCAAAACGACGCACGGAACGCGCATAGGTTAAAACCCATGTTCCGTTCACGCAAAAGAACCAAATATCGCTCGATATCGGCGTACAAACGCCGATTGATCGAGATAAAAACCAATAAACAACCCGCAGTTTCAAAACCCATTACTTATAATATAAAACTTGGTTCAAATCATCGGAACCCTAAAATCGATCAAATTATCCAATTCCGAAAACCTTGAAAATATCAATTCACCGTTTTACTTCAAAACTTGACGTTTAATGAAACTAATGGTCATAATATTCATTAAATAACATAACTAAGTTATAGAAACCATTACCATATTTTTATTGCACTAATTTGTATTAAAAATAAATTTCTAGTTTGCAATTTTATCAATTTCAACACCTTGCAAGCAAAAATTCCATAATTTCACGACTAAACATGATTTTGCCTAAATTAACTTATCAAACTACAATTCATGATGATAATAGTATAATGAAACCATAAATTAGATTTTAACTCTCATTTATTTAAGAATTCCGAAAAACTAGTTAGCAAAAAATAACATTTTTATTAGTATTTTTCAATTATCAAAAGAAACTAGTAACCAAATTAAGTTTTTTCATTCCACCAACAAGTTAATATCCTCTTTAAAACCACACTCTAGTGTTATAAACATTAATTGAAATTTTATCCCACCAATAAATATAATATACATAAATCTAGTTTACAAAAATTGCTTGATTTAAGCAATTTGAATGAACAAATTACAATATATCAACCATGCATAATTTTTCCCATTTCTAAAATGTTAGACTAGTTATAATAACCCCTCTTAATTAATAAAAACCTATAACTTGATTTTACAAACCCTAACTTGAATTTTAAAACTTGTAAATAGAATTAATATATTAAATCTAAACATGCTTAAATGAAACATTTAACAACAATAAATCAAAAGAATAAGATTATACCTCCACAACAAGCAATCCAAACATGAAAATAAGCCTCCAAAATGAATGCTTTCCATCTCCGAAATCCATGTAAAGATGAGCAAAGAATAGAGGGTAGGAATTAATTAGGATTTTGTGGATTTTTATTTGGATTTTTAATGAATTTTTGAAAGATTTTGCAACAAAAATCAAGTGGAGAAATGGGGGGATGCCATGATGAGGAGGCCGTACACATCAAGGGGAGGAGGGAGAGAAAGAAAATAGTGAAGAAAGATGTAGAAACTTCCCCCAAAATATCACATCATTATGTCTTTTCATGATTTATTAAGTTTTCTTTTATTTCCTTTCTAAAACAACTCATGAAAATTCTAGAATCATGGAAAAATTTGTAAATAAATTTTGCATGATACCCACTAGATTCTAATATGCAATGGTTCATTTTTACAAATTAAACCCATTCAAATTTATAATTTACACTAATTTAGGGTGTAAATAAAGCTTATGTTAATATTTAAATTAATTAATTTAGGAAAAATATTTAATTAAAATAAAAATTTATAAGTGGCTAAATAAACACTATTTACTAGTAATTACATAATTAAAATAGGTATTTTTAAATTTATAGTGAAAAATAATTATGGTTTAGTTTTACGAAAAATACGTTTTACTTTACCGAAAATCATAAAATTCACTTAAACGATTTTATTTATTTAATTATTTATTTAATTATTTTTAAAACATTACAATCTTCCCCCCTTAAAGAAATTCGGTCCCCGAATTTAAATTAAAACTCCCCCTCCAAATACTAAAACATTTAGCAAAACACTCAAATCGTCGGGGCTCCGAAATCATCAATACATAATTAAAATCAACTCCGTCAAGCATAACGCAATCATCGGAGTTATGGTAAAGATAAAATATCAAAACCCAATACGAAAACCAACATAATATATATCAAAACTATAACTTATATATTTATAGTGCGCATCGTAGTAAAATTGCCTAAATATCTTAATAAAGAAGCATACAAAAACCCCTCTTGAAAATCGCCGTGCGATGCACGTGTCACGGCATAAGTAGCGGACATTTATTTTTAAAAAAATAGCTATATATATCTTTTATTTAACACACACGTCCCGCCTGGTTACTAAATTAAATAGTAATGATTATAAAAACATACTGCTCAAGCTGAAATCAATCCCAATCACATTATAAAAATATCATGTGCGTCCGGTGCGCACTGAAATCGACCAAATACAGATACCATGAATACAAACAAAAACAAAACTAAGTGCAACAGGTGTGCACCAAAAACATCTGTCAAGTGCAACGGGCGTGCACGACTCTAATATCAGGTGCATCTAATCTGCACAAAACCCCGATTTAGTGCATCTGGTGTGCACAAAATCGCATCAAGTGCGCCAAGTGTGCACAAGAATCTCAATCAAGCGCACATGGTGCACGAAAACATACACCGAATATCAAAATCGAAATCACAGTACGAAAATGCATGAAAACTAGGTCGAAGCATATGTCAAAATCATGTGTAACCCATATGCACGAAATCAAATCAAAATATCAAAATGTAAAAAACCAAATCGAGTGTACTGGGTATGTACTAAACAACATCAATACAACTGATATATGAAATACAAATAGAATGTAATGAAGGTACACATAAGAAATACCAATCGTAGAACAAAGTCCTCAAAATACCAAAATCCAATCAACGAAAATATGAAATTCAAATCACCGAATCACAATCGTAAACATTATCGTCAATATGCGCCTCTTTCCCCCTTTCCTCTGGTGTCGACTGCTTCGAAATTGTCTCTTCATAGGTGTGCTGTCTGCGCTACCAACGGCAATACTCATATCGAGAGTCTCCCACGTAGTCGATCCCTTCACCTGATATCCGGACGACATTAAACTTTTCGATCGATCTATCAAAATCCTATAATTCCCCGAGAGCTCAACACTTAAGTTCAGTTTGAAAATATCCGGTACATACCCCAGCATCGATGGTCCAGCCGTAGAAGGGCAAACCCAAGCCTCACTAATGGCACCGCGGAACTGCCGTAAACCCTAAGTTTCAAGAGCGTTCTCGTGGTCATTATATCGACTTAGGGTTTCATTCTTCTAGAGGGTCCATCGAAATACCTGCATGTTCTTCCGAATACCTTAAACTTGGGAAAATGGGTTTCTGACAATCGTTCGAATCCTTTAACTACGTCTGGACGGCATGTGAATACCCTTCGTCCGCACGCTAAACAATACTTCAATCCTCAAGAATGAACGATACCCTAATGGTTATCGCATTCGAGCCGCAGCTCCCTCTGCCCGTGCGCCCGTGGTAACAGAAACCACCCACCGATATCGACGAAGATAGATCAAAGGAACGAATGAAATACGGTGCAAACAAATGTACATTCTAAGGCAACTTAAGAAGAGTAGCGTATCGTAAGTATGCAGCGGATCATACCCACGGTACGTCACTCAACCTAAGTCGCCTACTCCATCAACCAAGGGTCACCTAGACTTATACAAGGTTAAACCAAGCGCTCTGAAACCAACTTTGTCACGACCTGAAAGTATGGAACGTGACCGGCACTTAGATTACGCAGCGTCTAGAGGCGCAACATAACCTAAGTAAGCCGAAGCCCAGAAATCTAAACTATAAAAGAAGAAGAAGAAGGGAAACATGTAGAAAACAAGTTTAAAAGCATCATCCAATTTTCTCAAAAATTTCGGCAGAGTCTCCTTTGTAAAAACTGGCCCCAAATGGGTACAACAAGTATAATATACACAAACAATGAAAAGCATCCCCAAACGGGAGCTAGCTCAACGCCAACAGGCGGAAACAACCACAACAAGCACAAGAATATACAACGCCAAAGGGCGAGGCTCAAAACTCAAAAGAAAACAAATCCACCAAACCAGAATAATACATGCACGACTCTAAGGTCGAAATAAATAAATGGTCCAGTAAACTATCAAGTAATACAAGTTTGGTTGATGGAGCTTACTAAATACAAATGAAATAATAAAAATACAATGGCGGTCCAGATACAAATGAACCAACCTACCATGCAAATCACCCGGAATGAAACGATGTGCCAGCAAACTGCCAAGGAACCATGTACATCAACCTGTAATAAAATTTGGCACAACGGAGGTGAGTTGCCAACTCGTGAGTAGAAGATATCTGCGAAAAGAAATCGAATGCACGACGCTGTCCTAGGTCATAATAATATACTAACATAATACTAATCAACTAGTAATGGCAGGGTAATAAACTACGTGTAGTGCAAAAGCTTCATGCCCGTGTCCATGCCTCAAATAGTAATATGTCATGTGAATGAGTATGCATGCACCATTAATGTAAAACAATCAATCCTGAAATCTGGATATATCTGTATAAGAAATCTTTAGGTTTTATCATGGTAAAATGTGTATAGAAATCTGAAATATCAACGATGAAATCCATGGAAATCCTTGTCAAGCATCGACACAAAACATGTAAATCTCAAGTCTCAATACCTCGTAATCTCAATGTCTCATAGTCTCAATATCTCGGACTCCGTCAGTCAGGATCGGCCCATATCATCAAATCTCACGACAACGGTCGGTATCCTTCGGATATCCGCCGCGCCAGACATCACCGGTAGGTAGTCCTCCCCTGCCAGGCTCATCGTCTACAACTCGATCTTCTTGCCCCGGGGTACCATACCGGGCCCACCATGTACCCGAGACGGTTCATCCACTCCTCGAATCGGGTCTTGAAATCCAACAGAAAACATGAAATCTCATGCTGGACGACACATACACCACGAGAAAACCGCATCTTATGTTTTAAAAAGAGAAGAGGAGAGAGAGAGAGAAGTTTTTATGTATTCCTGCGGTTTTCCCCAGAAATCCAGAAATCTCATATAAATCCAAAATCCCAAAAATCATGAGTAAGTATATGATAAGTGTCGGCATATGCCCCATAATACTGCATGATAACATGAAAATATGAATGCATGAATGTCTAAGTAATAAATGCCATGTCTAGACTAACATCAGAGAGTAATCACAATATTATATCGATCTAGCTGTTTACTGATTCTATCAATAAAAGATAATATGATCTAAAGTGTACGTGACATAGCAGTTACCGATGATGATGTGTGTGAGCCGGCAAATAAGTGTGCATGGAATATGCGCATCATCGGTAATGGTGCTGGTGTCCTAACAGGCAGAGTTTTATACTGATTATAGAAACATATGAATGAGCATGCACCATGATGATTACAGTCCGAAAGTAAAGACGGATGTGTATTATCCACTCGTTTGATATACAAGTATAACTACAACTATATGTCTCGAGCCTGAACAAGTGTCCATTTAACCTCCTAAGGAACTAAATCTAAGAAACTAATCGATAAGAAATAAGAGTGCACCTAAAGTCTGAGTCCATATCTCTAATAGTCGGCGATCCAGCCTCAATAGCGTCACGTACGTAGTACGGCTTCTTCAAATCAAGAGTACGGATCAATCATCACATCTATGCCTCGTACGGTAAAATCCATCGTACGGCATCCCAATATCGGGGTACGGGTCAAGTATTACCTACATGTCTCATCATTCGTATAATATCATCATCAATACATGTCATGATCAAGGTACTATACTGTACTCGCGTACATCAATCATATATCATTGCCAGCATAAATATACATTGTTAATTTATCCTCAGAAATATCATGTCATATGTGTCATATTGTGATTAAGTCACACTTATATCATATCGTAATCAAATCACACCTATACGATATCGTAATCAAGTCACGCATATATGATATCGAAATCAAGTCACGCCTGTATGATGTCGTAATCAAGTCACACATATATCATATCAGAATTTCAATAACATGTTACGGTCCGGGTGCTATATTAGAGTCCCATATACCTCAATACCATCACCATCCTTTATTATCTATATATACCTCTTCATTAACTCATTTCCTAATGATCCGCTAACATCATAACACGACCGTAGCCAAGAATCACGGCGGCATCAGCCAAGTTATATTGTTTCATCCCCGTGTATCATATCACTTCCTTGTATCACATATACGTATTGTGTGTGTATATATATATACCTACTCCTAGTCCAATATATATATACACATACACGTATACACCACATCGAGTCTCAGTGTGTGCGTGTGTGTGTATCTACCTGAAACCTACGATTCTCTTCCAAGGTATTCATCCTCTGGTATGGTCTTTCTAAATCAGTCTAGTCCAACTTAGGGTCATTACTAGGGTCCTACTCATCAAGAATCTAAGGTCACGTCTGGCTTCCTAATGACAATAAGTACTATCCCTGTTCTACGTTTGTGGGGGTGCTAAACGCCATCCACCCGACTTCCCCCCATAGATATTCATCTACTCACCTAGTCCTTTTCTACCGAAAATGATGTCGCCATCCTCCTCTTTATCGCCCGCAGTCTACACGAGGGGTACCTATACGCAAACATATATAGTATCGTAAACTGAATCACGGACAAAAGTCAAAACGACGCACGGAACGCGAATAGGTTAAAACCTATGTCCCGTTCACGCAAAAGAACCAAATATCGCTCGATATCGGCGTACAAACGCCGATTGATCGAGATAAAAACCAATAAACAACCCGTATTTTCAAAACCCATTACTTATAATATAAAACTTGGTTCAAATCATCGTAACCCTAAAATCGATCAAATCATCCAATTCCGAAAACCTTGAAAATGTCAATTCACCGTTTTACTTCAAAAATTGACGTTTAATGAAACTAATGGTCATAATATTCATTAAATAACATAACTAAGTTATAGAAACCATTACCATATTTTTATTACACTAATTTGTATTAAAAATAAATTTCTAGTTTGCAATTTTATCAATTTCAACACCTTGCAGGCAAAAATTCCATAATTTCACGACTAAACTTGATTTTGCCTAAATTAACTTATCAAACTACAATTCATGATGATAATAGTATAATGAAACCATAAATTATATTTTATCTCTCATTTATTTAAGAATTCCGAAAAACTAGTTAGCAAAAAATAGCATTTTTATTAGTATTTTTCAATTATCAAAAGAAACTAGTAACCAAATTAAGTTTTTTCATTCCACCAACAAGTTAATATCCTCTTTAAAACCACACTCTAGTGTTATAAACATTAATTGAAATTTTATCTCACCAATAAATATAATATACATAAATCTAGTTTACAAAAATTGCTTGATTTAAGCAATTTGAATGAACAAATTACAATATATCAACCATGCATGATTTTTCCCATTTCTAAAATGTTAGACTAGTTATAATAACCCCTCTTAATTAGTAAAAACCATAACTTGATTTTACAAACCCTAACTTTAATTTTAAAACCTGTAAATAGAATTAATATATTAAATCTAAACATGCTTAAATGAAACATTTAACAACAATAAATCAAAAGAATAAGATTATACCTCCACAACAAGCAATCCAAAAATGAAAATAAGCCTCCAAAATGAATGCTTTCGATCTCCAAAATCCATGTTAAGATGAGCAAAGAATAGAGGGTAGGAATTAATTAGGATTTTGTGGATTTTTATTTGGATTTTTAATGAATTTTTAATGGATTTTGCAACAAAAATCAAGTAGAGAAATGGAGGGCTGCCATGATGAGGAGGCCGGCCACATCAAGGGGAGGAGGGAGAGAAAGAAAAGAGTGAAGAAAGATGTAGAAACTTCCCCCAAAATATCACCTCATTATGTATTTTCTTGATTTATTAAGTTTTCTTTTATTTCCTTTCTAAAACAACTCAAGAAAATTCTAGAATCATGGAAAAATTTGTAAATGAATTTTGCTTGATACCCACTAGATTCTAATATGCAATGGTTTATTTTTGCAAATTGAACCCATTCAAATTTGTAATTTACACTAATTTTGGGTGTAAATAAAGCTTATGTTAATATTTAAATTAATTAATTTAGGAAAAATATTTAATTAAACTAAAAATTTATAAGTGGCTAAATAAACACTATTTACTAGTAATTACATAATTAAAATAGGTATTTTTAAATTTATTGTGAAAAATAATTACGGTTTAGTTTTACGAAAAATACGTTTTACTTTACCGAAAATCATAAAATTCACTTAAACGATTTTATTTATTTAATTATTTATTTAATTATTTTTATAACGTTACACTTAACTTACTTAAGACATTGGCTCTTCCCATACCATATCTCATATGGAGTGGTAGGCACCTGATTTGGTTGGAACCTAATTCAATAGGCATGCAGCTTCTCAAGTGCATAATCCCCAAAAGGGAATAGGCAACTCAGTAGTACTCATCATAGAGCGCACCATATCTAATAGGGTGTAATTGCTCCACCCCGATACACCGTTGTGTTGTGGTGTATACGGAGGAGTAATGCTGAGAGAGAATCTCATTCTCCTTTAGAATAGTCCAGGAATTCCGTGCTCAAGTATTCTCCTCCCAGATCTCATCATAGGACATAATACTTATACCCGTTGTGGTTCTCTACTTCTAACTTATATTCATTGAATTTCTCTAAAGCTTCAGACTTTTGTTTCATCAGGAACATATGTCCGAATCTTGAGAGATCATCAGTGAATGTAATGAAGTACAAAGAACCGGTCCTGAAATGTGTAGACAGGGGACCTACATACATCATCATGTATCAATCCCAAGAGTTCACTAACTCTTTCTCTGTTTCCAATAAATGGAGTTATGGTCATCTTATCTTTGTGACATGACTGGCAAGTTTCACAAGATGTAAATTCAAACTGATTTAAATATGCATCTAAATGTAACTTAGCTAGTTGGGTCGCATTGATATGACCTAGTCTACAAAGCCTCAAGAAGGATTCGTTCATTTCTGAACTCTTCCTCTTGTGTGTGTTTTATATGTTAAGAACTGCGGTTTGATTTAGAACGTATATGCTTTTAGATAACGTGCCTGAACCGATCAACTCTTGATATAGTTAATGTTCAAAACATTATCCAACAATACAAAATTATATCCTTCTTTACTAAATAAAGAGACTGATATGATATTGTATATCAGGTTCGGTATCTAATAACATTCATTCAGAATCAATGTATTTGGTAATACAGGGTGATAACTGCAAACACTTTGGCAGCAACAATTGCACCGTTTCCAATTCTTAAAACTTTATCACCCGTTCTTAGTTCTCTACCTATCAGTAGCCCATGCAACAGATTACATATGTGGGATCCTGATCTGGTATCTCATACCCAGGACGTAGAGGATACTGAGAAACAGTTCTCGGTAATGAACATACCCGAAGAAGATGCATCATCATGCACTTTCTTCATTTGGGCGGCACGGGAATCCTGGTAATCCGTTATTTCTTTCTCGGTCTTATAACAATTATAAGTTGGAGCGGGACCAACGTTTCCCAGCACAGTATAATAAGCTGGTTCGGTCAATACATCCATATTATTATCTTGATTAAGGCATGACATGGTCGCTGCCTGGAGAGAGAGAGAAGAAAACACTCTGCGTGCGCTCTTGCAAGATCAGATTGGTTATTATTTTATCTAATCAGGATGGCTCCTACTGTTTTTATCAAATCTTCCTTCAAACTCTAAAAGGAAAGACTAGCCGGGATTAATTACACCCTACAAGTTCGCCAATCTTTCAACCAGGCCAGTGCCGGTACTTAGAGGGAGGTTCCCCGTGCTTTCGCATGGACCTAATTAAAATAAACCTCGTTTTCCCAGAGGCATAATCTCGTTGACACCTTTATAGACACCTACTTGATCGGCTAATTGTCCTGTGTAAAACTCTCCCAGGAGTAACACTTACTCGCAGTGGGTATTGGGATCCAACTATCTCATAGAAGGTATCCAATCTCATTGCAAATTTCAACACTTGAAATTCCCGATAATATTTTTCCCCTAACGTCCTATGACCTTGACGGAGGTCAACAAATTATAGGCTGCTTGTCAAGTTAAACCCGTCATTTATTGATTGAATTAAACCCACCCGCACGACCCTTGACGGAGGTCAACAAGGTGGTACGACTACCCTAATCCAATCTGTATCATATGCGTAAGCAGATGAATACTAGTCAGCTACCGCATACTACGCCTTGACGGAGGTCAACAAACATAGCACGAATACTAAGTAGGACTTATCTGAAATGACAGAGGGCTACGACAGGTTCTTCAGAGAACCTATTGCGTAATGAACTTGATATCGTTGTAGAATCGAGTGAATTTTGAAAAGGAGTGTTTTTTAGGCTTTTACTAGTTTCGCTAAAGAGGTCACTCCCGGTGAAGGGATCTCGGCTCTTTTCTCATCGAATGAGGTGCAGGATATTTCATAAATACAACTATGCAAAGCAAAAACTATAAAAGCAATCAAAAGACAAACCGGGTTTTGTAGCATCTACTAGTTTCGCTAAAGAGGTCACTCCCGGTGAAGGGTGCTCGACTATTTCCTTATCGAATAAGGTGCTGGATATTCTACAAGAAATACCGCTATCCAAAGCAAGAACTAGAGCTACCAGTTTTTAAAACAACTTTCTACAACATCTTTAGGTTTCTTTTCTTTCATTAATCATATTAATGAAGTCCCATCATTTAAGTTACCTAAACATCACAGATAAATACAACGTACGCTTATGCCATCCGCATTCGCCTCGATGTCCCGTCGTGCACCGTTAGGTTAGGTAACAACGGCAGAGCGGGGCAGTGCTAGCGTGGATGTAAAACATAAGCAACGTCTATATAATATATCATATATACTATATGCAGTATCTATCTCAACATATCAAATGATTACATCACAGATATCGCAGCAGAAAACAACATATGAAATATTGGATATACTAGGATTTTCGAGTTTTATATTAAGCCTGTATAAAACACGGATTCCACGGTCGTGATGAATAGCCAAACCCACATCCCTAGACCCCTACGAGAGCGGCAAGCAACCCTACCAATTCTAGAGTTCGGAGACCCGGTCTCGACTCCTCGAGATGGTCTCCCACTGGACCCTAGAACCCGGTTACTTGTGCTCTCCACCTTGGGTCTATCCTAATGCGGAAATGTAAATAATATACAACAATGGTGACATCATCCTCAACCCGGAAGTGCCCCAATAAAAGAATGTTGCATACAAATAATTTTACATGAATGAAAAAAAACTCTCATCTCACATAAAACCCCCGGCTATTCAAAACACGACGATCCAATATAACATATACAGCAACACATAACATCACATGTCATCAACGTAAGTAAATATGCGTATCCCAATTGTCGTTGACATATAGCAACAAAACCGGCGATACACCAAATATTACACTTACGATCGCAGAAAAGAAAATATCAAACTACAACATTTGGAATTCATAATAACCTTAGACATCATAAACCCAAAATATCACATACTTTGGATTTCATGCCTAACTACACGAATTCCACATATTGTATCACATACCAGAAATAGCTAGACGATGTTAAGCATTCCGATCGAATCAACAAACACCCAAAATTGCCCAAAAAGCTCAACACTTGAGCGAAGTTTAAAAGGATTCAGCACATCCCACAGTACCAATGATCCAGCCGTAGAAGGGCCAAACCAACACCTCACCTACGATACCGCGGAACTACGGCAAACCCTAAGGTTCAGTCGCATTTCCGAGGGCATAGAATCGAATTAAGGTTTTGTTCTTCTAGAGGGTCCATCACATAACTTGCATGATGTTTGAATGCTTTTTAACTACGGAAAAAATCCTACACTTGGAAAATTTTCCGGCAAGGGTTAAAGCGGGTATTTGATATCCGATCGAACTTTTTAATACCGTCTAAAGTAACCCGAAAATAGTTAAAATTACGACTACGAAACACTCCGAGTTGCCTTTGCATTGAGTTAATCATCACATGAAAAAGTAGCAAAAATAAACAACACCAAAACCTAGAGCAAAGACCAAAGAAAAAAATTGGGACTATTTCAAGCAGGTGGGGCCGGCCTCCCCGGTTTTCTAGCCCATATGCCCGGTCCAAATCCGAGCACATGGTCCCAACTTTCTCCCATGTTCATTGTTTAGCTCATAGATGATTCTGTACATGTTTGCAAAATTTTTGGAGCTCATTTGAAAATCGACAGAATGCAGGTTTTAGTATTTCAACTTTCGGAGTTCGTCTCATTTTTTTAATGTAACATTATCCGTATAATTTTCTAGCTAGGCCTTGATACCACTGTAGGGTTCCTATCGACTGCAGCAAGGTTCCGGGAGGCATCGTCCATGCCATTTTAAAAAAATTGCCGTTAAAAAGAACTCCAAACTAGAATCGATAACTAGAAAATAATACGTAAACTAATGTAAACCATTTACATCTAAGTGAAATAGAAATACAACCTTTGTAGATCGGTCCTTCACATCAAAAGCTTCTTGTAGTAGTCCCTTCCCTGCGATCATGTTGCTCCCGGACTCTTGGACGGCTCCATGAGAAGAAGGCAACAGTCTTGCTTGAAGTCTTCGAGGCCAAAGATGATCTACGTCGAGGGGATACGAACTCAAGCTACTACTTCACCAAAGTGAAGCAAACACCCTATACTAAAGTGCTAATCTAGTAAAGGATGGTGAAATAGGAAGTGGGCTCACTTTAGAATTTTTTTTCTCACATTACTTTCTGACTTTTATCAAACCCTAGCAAGCTTTTCTTTTGGAAGAAGAAGATGAAGAAAGAAGAAGATAATGAGCTTCATCCAAAGTGAGATAAGTAACCATGGGTGAGTGGGTATCATATACTAACTCATGTATAGACATAACCATGGCTAATTATAGTGGTTAGGTTAATAAATATCCTAAGTAAAACAAAAATGGGTGGACTTTGTCAAAGCACTCACAAGGTTCTACAAGCTTCATGCTTTGAACAATTATCCACTAATTTTGTATTTACTTTGAATATTAAAACCCCACCATTATAATTAAAATGGTGTATGTCTTATACACCCATGTAGTGTGTATCAACAACCATGACACACAAAAAAACAATGCACATTAATATATATCACAAATATATTACATGTACACACAAGTGAGAAAAGAATTCTTAAGTGAGCCAATGTTAGTTAATGTAAATTAGTAAATCAACTAAATTATTAAATCAACACTTGGTTTAATAATCCAGCTATATCACATAAAACCGACTAACACTAAATGGACCAACTTATCGAATCAACACTTGATTCGATAACCCGGCTATAACACATATAACCGGCCGATACAAAAGTCGCGAGAATAGAATACGGTATCACATACACGCATAATTCTCGGTCCCGCACATATCACATATGCGCTCCTATTTCGTTTTGCCAGAGTCAGTAAAACCTCTATGTAGGACTCTAAAGACTCGTCAATACGCTGGCAGTAGGTGATGATCACATCAAGCACCCACAAGCCGTCAGCGGTACTAGCTGGACGTAACGGCTACCTGGGTATTGAACGATCAGAAGATCAGCAAGCAAACCCGCTCCAACTCCTGCAAAAGCCTAACGGTAACACTTGCCGTACAGTCCGGTCTTTTCGTCTGATATGTCGCATATCTCGTCTAGGGGTGGTAAACGTCAGACCTCAGTAACTCGATAATTCATGCCAATTTGAGGCTGATAACGGGTCGAAAAACTACTGGTAACACTTACCGGTAAATATCTGAAATAGCCCAGGCCAGGGACTTCCTGTTATAGCCAATCGAGCACAGCGCAACATCAACCCCCAATACCGGGAGAGACGAATCCCCTCCTATCGCTCAATGCCTCCACGTGACTCGGGACTGTACCCAAAAACCACTATTTTGCACGCCCTCTTGGACATGGTAAAGTGAAAATCAAAACAAAGTGGGAATCATACAAGACTCTATGACGATCTCGGGTCTACAGACTAACCTGTACCAGTGTCACCAGAGAACTGCCATCTGACGTGAGGTATAATACCATCTGGGAGTTCTCGGCGAGTCCGTCCAGTGTACCCAGTCTCCACTGAGAACCCGTATAACATCTCTGATGTCAAACACCAATGGATATGGGATCATCCATCGCCCATCTATATGGGTCGAGAAGGTATACGCTAGTCTACTCTGTTATATCGATGCCCCGTCTCGATAAACTCATGAATATGGACATTAAAAGATGTACTCACGGACTACCTTTGTCCCACTAGTATGATCTCCATCATAATCTAGGTAGTCAAGTACGCATCCTAAGGGCTTTACCAATATTTAACAGAGAGACAATCAGTGTACATGTTAAGATAAAGAGCAACCAGATACCATACTATCATGTCGAGCAAGAAAGTCCTCCCTATATATGTCCAAGCATCCACTACATTGTACAACTCATGTACAGTAATGGCCTCTAGGGCATACATATAACTAACAACCCTCATCTAGGAATTTTTCTTCATCACAAAACCACATTCAAAAAACTCTAAATTACTATAGGAGTTAAGGAAACTTAAATTCTAAGCTAAGGGTGTAGGAATATACCTCATTTGGCAACTCAAGAATTTTCTTGAGTTGCCCAAAGTCTTCAAAATCTAATCTTGATGCCTCCATAGGGTTGGTAGTGAGGTTGTGCACCTTTTTTATGAAGGGAGTATGGAGTTTTTCTGAAGATTTTGGGGGTGTTTATGTAAGTCTACGGTAGCGCCCCGACCGTCTTTCCGAGACCAAAATGTGGAAACGAAACTTTTTCAAACTAGAAAAATGGCGCTATCGTATGCTTAAAACCCAGATCAGACCATTAACCTACTACTAGCTAACTAGAGAAAGGGTAGAAAGCTATACCGAGCGATCCGTGTCCTTCGGTCTTCGGCCACCATCCCGATCTCCTCGCGGAATCTCCGGTCTCCATCTCCTCGTCGGAAAGGGCACCACATCGAGAAGTTTTTTTACGGGCTCCCTCTTCATCCGAAGCAACTCGGGCACGAAGTGTGCTAGCCGACGTGTCCAAGGTGTTGTAGAGAATGTTTGTGATCACTTTGTCTCTTTGCATCCATGGCTTGGATGGAGGTTGAAGGTGTTGCCATCGGATGAAGACAATGAGCTAGAGGAAGAAGAAGAAGAGAAGGCTTTCTATTCTTTTTCTTTTCTTAAGTTGTATGATAATGAGAGTGAGAATGAGATCAAGAAAATAATACAAGAGTAAACCTCAACCATATGGTTGTCTTTCTCTCTCTCCTTATCATTTCAACTCACACATCCAAAACAAATGTGACATTTGCACAATAAAAAAGACCATGAGTCACTAAACTTGGTCATGTCACATTTAATGCATGTCATGATTAATTCTAGCTCATTATTTCCAAATACAAACATTAATCCAAATGTTTGTAACAATAAAAAGATACAGCAACATCTAAAGTAAACTCGTGACGGATCACAAGGATACCCCTCACCTGTATATACATACCTGCATCCGCATTCCTACCGAATGCGAATGCGATAAGACTAAAGTAATCCAAGAAATCTAATAGTAGGATCCGGCTTAAACCAAAGCCCACTAGTATGATCCGTCCGATCATGATCCGTGCAATACCTCATGTATAAGATCGAACCCTGCCATATATCATACGGCCTCTACAACGTTTCACCCGAAACTTGAGAAACTGTCTGTGGGGGACTCTAAAGGCTCGTCAATACTTTGGCTGTGGATTTAACCACTAGCATGTCAGAGGTACTAGCTGTACGTAACGGACAACCAGGTATTGACCAAAAGGGAGGTCGATGAGCGAACTCATCCTGACACCCTATTGAGCCTGTCAGTGACAATATCCGTACAGTCCGGTCCGTTCGTCTATGAGCATCGCATGGCGGGCCTAGGGGGTTGGTAAAAGTCAGACCCCCAAAAGCGGTACAAGTCGTGTCGGAGTGTAGCCCAGAAACCCTGAGATACTGCTGGAATACCTTCCAGTAAATCTCCTGCCTTGGCCAAGGACTTCGTGTAATGGCTCTCCTAGACACAGCGCAACCTCACCCCGAATACCGGGAGAGACGAAACCCCTGCAGATCCGCTCACTGCCTCCATGTGGCTCGGCACTGTACCCAACTAAAACCTGTTTGCATGATTCCTTTGAGCCGTGGTAGGGTAGTAATCAAAGTACAGTGGGAACTCACACCAGACAAATGACGATCTCAGGTCGATGAACTAATCTGTACACATGTCACCAGGGAACTGCTATCTGACGTCAGGTATAATACCAACTAGCATGTTCCCGGCGAGTCCTGTCCAGTGTACTCATAACCCAATGAGCCCCTGTATACATCTTAGATGAACCAACTGACACTAGTGGCTTGTGAGACCGGCCATCACCCCTCGTCGGGGTCTCGACTGTACACACTAGTCTACTCTGGAGTATCGATGCCCCGTCTCGAAAACTCCTACGACTAGGGACCATTTTAAGGATGTGCTTATAGACCCCAGCTCCCACGTATATGATCGCCATCATACTGTTGGTCGTCAAGTAAAAATCCTAAGGGCTCTATCAACGCGCAATAGTGACCTGTAAGGTCACTTAAAGCAGTACACGATGATAAAGATAAACCAGATAGCATACTATCATCTTGAGTAAGACTGTCCAACCGGCATAGGTCCTCCCTCAATCATTGCAATCACGTGCCTGTGATCTAATAATTGACTTTGAGGGCACTATATCCAACAATCTCCCACTTGCACTCAAGGCTAATTACTGCGATGTCGTATACTCACAGCCCGTGTGATACCGAACACCCAACTCTTCTACTAATCAGTCTCACAAAGCCAGTTTGCGAAACTATTGCGTTTGAGGAATAGCCTCAGTGAGTGGATCCGCCCTGATGTTTCTTTCTATGTCTCTCTTTATCTCAAGCTCGCGGAGAAAGCCATCTCCCGAAATGAGAAATACATGTCTTAGAATATGTCTGGATATCTGATGGGAACTAGCTCATAAATGAACTCCAAATCCAAACTTCTTAGACTGTATCGTCAACTTAACTTAATCAGTATCCTGCGCCATGCCTCCCTCAGTATCCGCTTGGACAACCTGTCCAAAATACCGCCCCTCGTCAGAGGGAAAACTATAACTCTGACAGTCACTCTGTCATCCAGGTCACCTTGGAAGCCTGGAATGATAGCTGTCTCCCGAAGGAGGATGCCATTATCATATTCCAAGAACATCCACTTATGTTCTAAAACTGCTTCCGAATGTTTCTTCAGGATTGGATCAATGTCAACTTATTGCATCTAGTGCAAAAACATCTGGTATGGTACTTGACATCTCATGATCAACTCAATTGCCTAAGCAAGTGATCTGTCGATCATGCACATCTCTCTCCCTTTTAGTCTATAAGACACCTTTAGAGAGGGTGACTCCATCACCTGCAGGTACACTACCGTGCCTGGAGTCGTCCATTCTAAATACTTTTAGAATGCTGTCTAAGTACCCAGATTAGGAAACTACCCAAATCTAGATCTAAAGCCATAGATCTAGTAACCAGAATGTCTGATATAATATCCAAGTCCTATGTGGAGAAACCACTGTGTGACAACCAAAGTATAACTGACCGTAGTATAGGAATTTCACATCCTACTCTGTGTATGTCATCCAAATACCAGGACATCACACCCTACTACCTTCTTAACAGATCCATCCCCTATTCTGATGAAGTCAAACCTATGACTGTCACATCAGAAATAGATGATCTATCTCCGCTATATTCTGCTATAGTATATAAATAGACATAAGCCACTTGTCCACTATGCTTCCGCTGCTCCCACTGACTATTAAAACCCTCTGGCAGAATCATATACACGTACACTTCTAAAGCTAGTTCAGAAAGACGCTATACTCATCCTCCTGCCGGGTCTCATAGTCTGGAACTGTAGGGTTCCTAGGCACACTATAGAGGTCTCACAAGGCATCAACCATGCCAATTTCAAATTTTATGGGTGCCGAGAAACCCTAATACGGATCGTCGACTAGAATTCTAGGCGATAAACGAAACTAGTTAACAACTTAACTAAAGGAGAGAGGCTACAACCTTTGTAGATCCGGTTCTCCACTTCCTTAGCTCCACGTAGGGGTCCTCTCGCTGTCCATCTCGAATCCTAGACTCAATCGTCGGCTTCATCGGAAAAACAAGCGGGCAAGGTCGTCGGCTTCGTGCCGAAGATGATCTACGTCGAGGTTTCACAAGTTCAAGCTCCGACTGCACCAAGTTGTGAAACTTGTGAAGAAAACACCCAAAACCACTTGGCAAGAGGTAGAGGATGAAGAAATAGGAGGTGGGTTCACTTTAGAATTGGATTTCTCTCACTTTTGCTCAAGTTGCCATTGATGGCATCAAGTTTTCATTCTTGAAGATGAAGAAGAAGATGAAGCTAGAATTATGATAAGTGTTGAGTTAAAATGAATAATAAAATGAATACTTATCATAAACTAACTAGGGTAGAGTGTAGAGAATAGACCATGGTTACTTGGATGGGTTAGGGTTAAGCATGAAGACAAGAATGGTTAAGAAGTCAAAGCTTCATGAAGCTTCAACTAGAAACAAACATAGCCACCATTCTTATCTAAATCTTTTCCAAATAAATAAATGAAAAAGCAAAACCATAATCATCTCTTAACCATGGTTTAATCCTTTACACTTAACCACATGATCAAGTATCATCAAACATGATACAAATATGTGCACAAAAGTATATCACATATACTTCTTGCACATCCAGTGAGAAAATCCATTTAAAGTGAACCATTACTAGTTAATGCAAAGTAATATATCAAATATATAATTATAGATTAAATCATTAAATCAACACTTGATTTAACGATCCGGTCATATCGCATATAACCGACTAGTATCCTATGTATCGGCTTATCGAATCAATCCTTGATTCGATATCTAGGTTATATCGAATATAACCAATCGATACATCCATCGCGAGAATGGAATACGGTATCACATACACGCATCATTCTCAGTCCTGCACATATCTCATATGCACTCCTATTTCGTTTCGCTTGAGCCAGGAAACCTCTGTGTAGGACTCTAAAGACTCGTCAATACGCCGGTAGCAGATGATGATCATATCAAGCACCCACAAGTCGCAAGCGGTCTGCTAAACATAACGGCCATCCGGGTATTGAGCGATCAGAAGATCGACGAGCTAGCCCGCTCACACTCCAGTGAATCCAACCAGTAACACTTACCGTACAGTCCGGTCTGTTCGTCTGATATGTCGCATATCAAGTCTAGGGGTGGTATACGTCAGACCCCAATAACCGATAAGTCGTGCCGATGTGAGGCTTATAACGGGTCGAGAAACTACTGGTAACACTTACCAGCAAATCTCTGATCAGCCCTGGCCAGGGACTTCCCTGTTACGGCCAATCGAGCACAGCGCAACATCAACCCCCAATACCGGGAGAGACGAAACCCCTCCTATCGCTCATTGCCTCCATGTGACTCGGGACTGTACCCAAAGAACACCGTTTTGCACGCCCTCATGGACGTGGTAAGGTGGAGATCAAAGCACAGTGGGAATCACACAAGACTCTATGACGATCTCGGGTCTACAGACTAACTTGTACAAGTGTCACCTGAGAACTGCCATCTGACGTGAGGTATAATACCATCTGGGAGTTCTCGGCGAGTCCGTCCAGTGTACCCAGTCTGCACTGAGCACCCGTATACCATCTCTGATGTCAAACACCAATGGATATGGGATCATCCATCGCCCATCTCATGGGTCGAGAAGCGTATACGCTAGTCTACACTGGTATATCGATGCCCTGTCTCGATACACCCACGACTAGGGACCTTGAAGGATGTACTTATAGACTACCATGTCCCCACTAGTATGATCTGCATCATAGTCCAGGTAGTCAAGTACACATCCTAAGGGCTTTATCAACATGTAACTATAAGACAGTTTAAAGAGACAAGTGTACATGTTAAGATAAAGAGCAACCAGATAGCATACTATCATATCGAGCAAGAAAGTCATCTCTATATATGTCCAAGCATCCAATATAATATACATCATCTGTACAATACTGGCCTCTAGGGCATACATACAACTAACAATCTCCCACTTGCACTAGGGCCAGCTGCTGTAGTATCGCATACCGAGCATCCCGAAGAGTCTCTCAAACTGTATCTGGGGAATGGCCTTCGTGAGTGGATCCGCCGTGTTGTTCTTCGTGTCAACCCTCCTGACCTCGATCTCCCGGCGATCAACTATCTCCCGGATCAGGTGATACCGCCTCAGAATATGCATGGATCGCTGATGGGACCTGGGTTCCTTGGCCAAAGCCACCGCTCCATTGTTATCGCAATACAAAGGTATTGGATGCTCAATGGATGGAACCACTCCAAGTTCAGTAATGAACTTCTTGATCCAGACAGCCTCTTTGGCAGCATCGTTGGCAGCGATGTATTCAGCCTCCATCGTCGAGTCTGCCACGGTTTCCTGCTTGGAACTCTTCCAGCTAACCGCCCCTCCGTAAAGGGTAAAGACAAATCCCGACTGCGACTTAGAGTAGTCCTTATCACTCTGGAAGCTCGAATCTGTAAAGGACTCCACTTGGAGTTCTCCGTTACCATACACCAAGAGCATCTCTATAGTCCTTCGTAAGTACTTGAGAATGCTCTTCACAGCTGTCCAGTGACTCTCTCCAGGATCAGCTTGATACCTGCTCACTACACTTAGTGAGTATGCTACATCGGGTCTGGTACATAGCATCGCATACATGATAGAGCCTACAGCCGAAGCATAGGGTATCCCTTGCATGCGAGCTCTCTCCAAATCAGTCTTGGGAGACATCTCTTTGGATAGAGTGACTCCAGAGATCGTGGGCAAGTTCCCACGCTTGGATTCTTCCATACTAATCCTCTTTAGTATGGTGTCAATGTACCTGGATTGGGACAATCCCAATATCTGTTTGGATCTATCTCTATAGATCCTAATTCCCAATATGCAGGAGGCATCACCAAGATCTTTCATTGAGAATCTTTGTGATAAGAAGAGCTTAACCGATTGCAGCATAGGAATATCATTTCTTATCAAGAGTATGTCGTCCACGTACAATACGAGGAAGACAACCTTACTCTCTGCCACCTTCTTGTAAATACAAGGTTCATCTGGGTTTTTGACGAAATCAAACTTTTTGATAACGACGTCAAAGCAGATGTTCTAACTCCGCGATGCTTGCTTTAATCCATAAATGGATTTAAGCAGCTTGCACACCTTCCCGCTGCTCCCACTGTCTACGAAGCCCTCTGGCTGAGTCATGTACACGCACTCTTCTAAATCGCCATTTAGAAAGGCGGTCTTAACATCCATTTGCCAGATTTCGTAATCATGATACGCAGCGATGGCAAGCATGATCCGGATGGATTTAAGCATAGCCACTGGAGAAAAGGTTTCGTCATAGTCCACACCTGGTCTTTGACGAAAACCCTTTGCAACAAGTCTAGCTTTGAAAGTCTCCACTTTCCCATCTACACCAAGTTTCTTCTTGAAGATCCACTTGCTCCCAATGGGTTTTACCCCTTCAGGAGCAACTTCCAAAGTCCATACTTTGTTGGTGTACATGGATTCCATCTCGGACCGCATAGCATCCAACCATTTCACTGAGTCCCTACTCGTGATGGCCTGCTCGAAGCTAGTTGGGTCATCATCCTCCATGATGCAATCCTCGCTCCCACCATCCATGAGAAAACCGTAGTATCTCTCAGGTTGGCGAGGAACCCTACTAGATCGGCGGAGAGGCTGAGGTTCATTGGGAGCTACTGAATCCTCCGGTTCCACTAAATCTTCAGTTTGAGTTTGTGTAGCCGGAATTTCTTCCAGTTCTACCTTATCCCCACTAATTTCTTTTGCAAGAAATTCCTTTTCTAAAAAGGTGGCATGTCGAGAAACAAACACTTTTTGTTCCTCTGTATGGTAGAAAAGATATCCATGTGAATGTTTGGGATATCCCACAAACTTGCATAGAACTGACCGTGCCTCGAGTTTGTCCGGAT
Source organism: Agapanthus africanus (assembly GCA_030015575.1). Classification (NCBI taxonomy): domain Eukaryota; kingdom Viridiplantae; phylum Streptophyta; class Magnoliopsida; order Asparagales; family Amaryllidaceae; genus Agapanthus; species Agapanthus africanus. Next base: position 249,068,426 of record CM057347.1, on the reverse strand, counting down.
TCTGCCTTTTGACATAGGCCGGGCAACCCCATATCTTAACTCGTTTAAGACATGGTCTCTTCCCACTCCATATCTCATATGGTGTGGTAGGTACAGATTTAGTTGGAACTTGATTCAATAAGTATGCTGCTGTTTCCAGCGCATATCCCCAGAAAGAAATAGGTAAGTCAGCTGTGCTCATCATAGAGCGCACCATATCTAATAGGGTGCGGTTCCTCCGTTCTGATACACCGTTGTGCTGTGGTGTATAAGAAGGAGTCAACTGAGAGAGAATCCCATTCTCTTTTAGGAAGTCCAGGAATTCATTGCTCAAGTATTCACCTCCTCGATCAGATCGAAGGATTTTAATACTTTTTCCGGTTTGGTTTTCGACTTCTTGTTTATATTCTCTAAATTTCTCAAAAGCTTCTGATTTGTGTTTCATCAGGAACACATATCCGAATCTAGAGAGATCGTCAGTGAATGTAATGAAGTACGAAGAACCATCCCTGGCATGTGTAGACATTGGACCGCATACATCACTATGTATCAGTCCCAAGAGTTCAGTAACTCTTTCTCCGTGTCCCGTAAACGGAGTTTTGGTCATCTTGCCTTTGAGACATGACTGGCAAGTGTCATAAGATGAAAATTCAAACGGATTTAAATATCCATCTTTATGCAACTTAGCTAGTCGTGTCGTATTGATGTGACCCAGTCTACAATGCCACAAGAAGGATTCGTTGAGTTCAGAACTCTTCCTCTTGTGTGTGTTAGTTATGCTCAGAACTGTTGATTGATTTAGAACATAAATGCCATTGCACAACGTACCTGATCCAACCAACTTTTGGTTACGGAAAATGTTCATAACATTGTCCTGTAATACAAAATTATATCCCTCTTTACTTAGCAAAGAAACCGATATAATGTTGCATATCAGGTTCGGCATGTAATAGCATTCGTTCAGAACCAATGTATTACCAGTTGGTAATACAAGGTGATATTCCCCGACAGTCTTAGCTGCAACAATTGCACCATTTCCAACTCTAATGTCTTTATCACCTTCTCCAAGTTCTCTACCTTTTCTAAGCCCATGTAACTGATTACATATATGGGATCCTGACCCGGTATCTAATACTCAGAACGTAGGGCAAATGGAGAAGCAGTTCTCTGTAACGAACACACCCGAAGAAAATGCATCAACATGTACTTTCTTCAAACGGGTGGCATGGGAATCCTGGTATTCCCCTATATCCTGTTCAGTCCTATAACTCTTATAGGAAAAAACGGAACCAACGTTCCCCAGCACAGTATAACATGCAGGTTCGGTCAATACATCCATATTATTATCTTGATTAAGGCATGAAATGGTCGCTACCTGGAGAGAGAGAGAAGAAAACACTTTAGCGTATGCTCGTGTAAGATCAGATTGGTTATTATCTTATCTAATCAGGATGGCTCCCACTGGTTTTTATCAAATCTTCCTTCAAACCCTAAAAGGAAAGACTAGCCGGGATTAATTACACCCTACAACTTCGTCGATCTTTCAGCCAGGCCAGTGTCGGTACTTTGAGGGAGGTTCCCCGTGCTTTCGCACGGACCTAATTAATGTAAACCTCATTTTCCCAGAGGCGTAACCCCGTTGACACCTTTCTAGACTCCTACTTGATCGGCTAATTGTAATGTGTAAAACTCTCCCAGGAGTAACTCTTACTCGCAGTGGGTATCGGGATCCAACTATCTCATAGAAGGTATGCAATCTCATTGCAAATTTCAACACTTGAAATTCCCGATAATATTTTGCCCCTAGCGTCCTATGACCTCGACAAAGGCCAACAAATCATAGCATGCTAGTCAAGTTCAACCCGTCATTTCTTGATTGAATCAAACCCACCCGCACGGCCCTTGACAAAGGCCAACAAGGTCGTACGACTACCCTGAAACAATCTGCATCATATGCATAAGCAGATAATCACTATTCAGCTACCGCACACTACGCCTTGACAAAGGCCAACAAACGCAGCACGAATACTAAACGGTTCTTACCTGAAATGACGGAGGGCTACGACAGGTTTTTCTGAAAACCTATTGCGTAATGAACTTGATATCGTTGTAGAATCAAATGAAGTTTTGAAATGGAGTGAATTTGAGGCTTTTCTAATTTTGCTAAAGGGGTCACTCCCGGTGAAGGGATCGTCGGCCCTTTCCTCGTCGAATGAGGTGCGGGATATATCATATATATCACTGTGCAAAGCAGAAACTATAGAAGCAATCAAAAGTCAAACCGAGTGTGTAGCATCTGCCAGTTATTGCTAAAGGAGTCACTCCCGATGAAAGGATCTCGGTCCTTTCCTCATCGAATAAGGTGCAGGGTATATCATATATACCGCTATGCAAAGCAAGAACTGTAGCTACCTGTTTTATTTAAAATTTGATTCTACAACATCATTTGGTTTCTTTTCTTTCATTAATCACATTAATGAAGTCCCATCATTTAAATACCTAAACATCACAGATAAATACGACGTACACTTATGCCATCCGCATTCGCCTCGATGTCCCCTCGTGCACCGTTAGGTTAGGTAACTAACGACAGAGCAGGGCAGGGCTAGTGCGGGTGCAAAACATAAGTAACGTCTATATAATATATCATATATACTGTATATTGTATCTATCACAGAACAGCATATGATCACATCACAGATATCGCAGCAGAAAATATCATATGAAATATTAGATATACTAGGACGTCCGTGTTTTCAATACGAGCCAGTATAAAACACGGATTCCACGGTCGTGATGAATAGCCAATCCCACACCCTTAGACCCCTACGAGAGCGGCAAGCAACCCTACCAATTCTAGAGTTAGGAGACCCGGACTCGACTCCTCGAGATGGTCTCCCACTGGACCCTAGAACCCGGTTACCTGTGCTCCCCTCCTTGGGTCTATCCTAGTGCAGAAAAGTAAATAATATACAAAGGGTGACATCTTCCGCAACCTGGAAGTGCCCCAATAAAAGAATATTACATACAATTTTTTACATGAATGAAAAAGAAAAACACTCATCTCACATAAAAACCCCGGCTATTCAAACACGGCGATCCAATATAACATATCGAGCAACACATAACATCACATGTCATCAACGTAAGTAAATATGCGCATCCCAATTGTCGTTGACATATAGCAACGAAACCGGCGATATCACATATTACACTTACGGTCACAGAAAAGAAAGTGTAAAACTACAACAGTTGGAATCCGCAAGCTTTTTAGACATCGCATGCCTAATCAAATGAAATACTTAGACATCACATGCCTAACAGTTATAAACCCCGCATTTTAGTCTCATTATCGAAAACTCTTTTCAATTTCAAATGAAACTAAACCGCTAGATTTATAACATTCATTCAGTTATCTCATAACTGTTTGTGAATTCCAATTATTGTATCCCATTCCAGATAAATAGAAAATATTAAACTTTCCGATCGAACATTCGAACACCCAAGTTTTCCCGAAACCGTCCAACACATGAAATAGGTTCAACGACATTCACTTCATGCCTGAGTACCAACGGTCCAGCCGTAGAAGGGTCAAGCCAACGCCTCACATGTGGCACGCCGTACTGCCCCAAACCCGAAGGTTCAAAGGGCAGTTCAAGACGGTCACATAATCGAGTTAAGGTTTGTTGTCTTCTAGAGGGACCATCGCGTTACTTGCACTACTCAGAACGTCCTTAAACCATTGAAAGATCCAACACTTGGAAATTTTCCGGCAGGGGAAAAGTTGGGTATTTATATCCGGTCGAACTTTTTAACATATTCTAAAGTTATCCGGAAAGCCACATAGACAAGATTTGATAATCCGATCGAATCGTTGATTCCCAATACAACCCCAGAACACTCAACTCTTGAGTCAAATTAAAAATTCCCAGAAAATTCAGCATAATAAAATAGTAATTACTGTGCAAAAAGGGAGTGATGATGTCATCATCTTGCCGCGGAACCGCCGCAGAAGCCAGGCTTCTGCCGCGGTTCCGCCGCACTTTTTACTGATCATGGGATAAATTTTGCATCGTAATTCTTAGATTTCCCTGCTGAATTTTTTAAGCATTTTTAATATGGAAAAATCCCAGATTTTAGAAACAGTCCAGAGAGCACTTGGGTTTTAGGGTTTCGGGTTCGTTTGGGTTTCAAACGTCGTCTAGACTTCGCCTAAGGCTCTAGCTAGGCTCTGATACCACTGTAGGGTTCCTAGGCATACTATGGAGGTCTCACAAGGCATCAACCATGCCAATTTCAAATTTTATGGGTGCCGAGAAACCCTAATACGGATCGTCGACTAGAATTCTAGGCGATAAACGAAACTAGTTAACAACTTAACTAAAGGAGAGAAGCTACAACCTTTGTAGATCCGGTTCTCCACTTCCTTAGCTCCACGTAGGGGTCCTCTCGCTGTCCATCTCGAATCCTAGACTCAATCGTCGGCTTCATCGGAAAAACGAGCGGGCAAGGTCGTCGGCTTCGTGCCGAAGATGATCTACGTCGAGGTTTCACAAGTTCAAGCTCCGACTGCACCAAGTTGTGAAACTTGTGAAGAAAACACCCAAAACCACTTGGCAAGAGGTAGAGGATGAAGAAATAGGAGGTGGGTTCACTTTAGAATTGGATTTCTCTCACTTTTGCTCAAGTTGCCATTGATGGCATCAAGTTTTCATTCTTGAAGATGAAGAAGAAGATGAAGCTAGAATTATGATAAGTGTTGAGTTAAAATGAATAATAAAATGAATACTTATCATAAACTAACTAGGGTAGAGTGTAGAGAATAGACCATGGTTACTTGGATGGGTTAGGGTTAAGCATGAAGACAAGAATGGTTAAGAAGTCAAAGCTTCATGAAGCTTCAACTAGAAACAAACATAGCCACCATTCTTATCTAAATCTTTTCCAAATAAATAAATGAAAAAGCAAAACCATAATCATCTCTTAACCATGGTTTAATCCTTTACACTTAACCACATGATCAAGTATCATCAAACATGATACAAATATGTGCACAAAAGTATATCACATATACTTCTTGCACATCCAGTGAGAAAATCCATTTAAAGTGAACCATTACTAGTTAATGCAAAGTAATATATCAAATATATAATTATAGATTAAATCATTAAATCAACACTTGATTTAACGATCCGGTCATATCGCATATAACCGACTAGTATCCTATGTATCGGCTTATCGAATCAATCCTTGATTCGATATCTAGGTTATATCGAATATAACCAATCGATACATCCATCGCGAGAATGGAATACGGTATCACATACACGCATCATTCTCGGTCCTGCACATATCTCATATGCACTCCTATTTCGTTTCGCTTGAGCCAGGAAACCTCTGTGTAGGACTCTAAAGACTCGTCAATACGCCGGTAGCAGATGATGATCATATCAAGCACCCACAAGCCGCAAGCGGTCTGCTAAACGTAACGGCCATCCGGGTATTGAGCGATCAGAAGATCGACGAGCTAGCCCGCTCACACTCCTGTGAATCCAACCAGTAACACTTACCGTATAGTCCGGTCTGTTCGTCTGATATGTCGCATATCAAGTCTAGGGGTGGTATACGTCAGACCCCAATAACCGATAAGTCGTGCCGATGTGAGGCTTATAACGGGTCGAGAAACTACTGGTAACACTTACCAGCAAATCTCTGATCAGCCCTGGCCAGGGACTTCCCTGTTACGGCCAATCGAGCACAGCGCAACATCAACCCCCAATACCGGGAAAGATGAAACCCCTCCTATCGCTCATTGCCTCCATCTGACTCGGGACTGTACCCAAAGACCACCGTTTAGCACGCCCTCATAGACGTGGTAAGGTGGAGATCAAAGCACAGTGGGAATCACACAAGACTCTATGACGATCTCGGGTCTACAGACTAACCTGTACAAGTGTCACCTGAGAACTGCCATCTGACGTGAGGTATAATACCATCTGGGAGTTCTCGGTGAGTCCGTCCAGTGTACCTAGTCTGTACTGAGCACCCGTATACCATCTCTGATGTCAAACACCAATGGATATGGGATCATCCATCGCCCATCTCATGGGTCGAGAAGCGTATACGCTAGTCTACACTGGTATATCGATGCCCTGTCTCGATACACCCATGACTAGGGACCTTGAAGGATGTACTTATAGACTACCTTGTCCCCACTAGTATGATCTGCATCATAGTCTAGGTAGTCAAGTACACATCCTAAGGGCTTTATCAACATGTAACTATAAGACAGTTTAAAGAGACAAGTGTACATGTTAAGATAAAGAGCAACCAGATAGCATACTATCATATCGAGCAAGAAAGTCATCTCTATATATGTCCAAGCATTCAATATAATATACATCATCTGTACAATACTGGCCTCTAGGGCATACATACAACTAACAGGAACAACAGCAATGGCAAGTCTAGGTAAACAAGAACCTCTTTGTCACCGTCTTTGAGCATACCGAAGTACCTCTCGAGTGCCTGAGGTTACCCACCATATCTGCGGAGTGGCCAATGGAATGTCAATCCAGATTGAATCTTTAGGTTCTTATCAAATTTTTAGTAATCGTTTGCGGTTCTAGAATCACTTCCAATTCTACCATGCTCCTACTACTGTTTTCTGAAAAAATCCATTTATATTAAAACTGTGGCGAGTTAAGAACAATATCACTATTGATCTTCCAGATGATAGAAAGTCAACCCTCGTCATAGCCCGGGTCAACCCACAAACAGCTATTACAGAAATGTGCCTTGAGTTATCCAGAGTCTGGTTTTAAGCATAAGCTGGACAACTCTCCGTACCTTAACATTGTTAAGATATGAACTATTCTATATCCAATATAGAAACAGAGGCACTGATTTAATTGGAACCAGATTCAAATCTTACAGCTGTCTCTAGTGCATGTCAACTAAATGGAGAGTGGCCGATCAGCATTACTCAACTTAGGAGTGCAATCAAAAATGAGTAACCTGAAAGAGAAAACAAGTTTCTCATAATCATTACTATCAACTGAATACCATACACAAGTATCCACATCTTTGATCATCTTGAAGAATCCTGATACTTGCAATACCCGGTTCTCTACTTTATTCTTATACCTATAACTTCTAAAAACTTAGACCTTGCATTTCTACGAAACACATGTCTAAGAACTACAGAAGTCACAAGTAAACAGAATATAGTACGAGTACCAACCCCTCTTTCCTCATGGACACTGGACAACATACAATACTCTGTATAAGTACCCTGAGTCTAATAACTCATTCCCTGTATGTCGTATGTTGAAAACTGTTCTTATGGTTAAGAAGAATTACACCGCTGATTTAATGCTCCTTACCTATCCATCCACTGATATAGGTAAATGTCATGGACATAATTTCAAAAAGTTATATCTCACTTTATAAAAATAAACGTACAGATAAATCAATTTGAAATTGGTGCATTACAACGGATATTCAAAACCAAATATTTGTCGTCCGGCAAAAAACCCAGGCGATTTTCTCAAATATCACCAATTACAACGAATCCCGTTATAATGAGGATGATCATCCAATTCCCAATAACTTACTCCCACTCATCATTTGTAAAAGCCATACAGATGTGAGAATCAAACCTGGTAAATACATACCCTGGAGCAAGGGCTAATTGGGAAATCAGTTTTCTTTAAACAATACACAGTGAAACTGAAACTTGTAAACATTTCGAAGGGGTATCCGGGTATTCCTAGTAATGCCTCTTTCATTATCAGATTCACAACTGTAACCGTGTATTTCTTTGCCATCTCTCCAAATCCCTTTGTATGTCTTTAGTCATTACCTTCTGTACACCACTTTAGGCCAAATGGTTTTCTTCCTTCCCTACCGTTCGGCACTAGCCTATGGTTTGGAAGATGACTATCCAATAAGCATAATGGGTGTACTCTCCTAATCCTAGGAGTACTCGTAACCTGAGAGAAGGTGAAGATAAAAGACAACTGAATAAAACCATATTCCTATTTCTCCTGAACCAGAATCCATCCCCGAACTGGAACAAGTTCCTTTCGAGTTCGTATATAACCATACGATGGAGTATCCAATAAACTGTGGATCTTCCTAGTGATACGGAGTGTTCTGGAGAAATACAAAGGTGATGTAGGATTGGCGAAGAAATACTTGGTTTGGTCGTGAATAGCAGTCGCAATTTACTTTGCCCTCTTACTAATCCCTTTATTTGTCTTTACTTAATACCTTCTGCACACCTTCGTTAGGCTAATTGGTTTTCTTCATTCCCTACCGTTCGGCACCTGCCTATGGTTTGGAAGAAGACTATCCAATAAGCTTAATAGGTGTGCTATCATAATCCAATGAACACTTGCAACCTGAGAGAAGGTAAAAGGAAAAGACAACTGAATAGTTCTATTCGTTTTCTCCAGAACCGGAAACCATCCTCGAATAAATTCCTTCGAGTTCGTATATAACCATACGATGGTTTTATCCAATGGAAGTGGACGTTCGTAGTAATACGGGGTGTCCTGGAGAAAAGGGTAAAAGTAGGAGTGGCAATGAGGTATGCAACTCTGACAATCCAAAAGCCAGTGTTTTAAGAAGGTTCGGTCAACTTTGGTCACTGAGTCATAGTATAGGGTCGGGCCATGTTCGCTGCCAAAGAGAGAGAGAAAAGAAACACTCAGCGTGCACTCTAACCTAGATCAGAATGGTTATCACTTTATCTAATCAGGAAACCTCCCACTGTAACGTCAGATTCTCCTCCAAACCTGAAAGAAGAATTAGTCGAGATCACCCGAGGAGTAAACCAACTCATCAGTGGGAATCGGGATCCAACTATCATCACATGATAACGTGATGGAATCTACTCACGTTATCACACTCCAGAAGGTATGCGCATATCTGACAAGTTTCAGTTTCTTTAGAAACTCCCGATGTGATTTTTACCCCATGCTCTTATGACCTTGACTAAGGCCAACAAATCATAAGTCACATGTCAAGTTCTACTCGTCATTATCCAGGTTAATTTGAACCCACCCGTACAAGCCCTTGGCTAGGGCCAACAAGGCTGTACGACTGTCCCAAACCAACGCATCTATTTATGCTGCAGAAAAGTAACAAATAGCTACCATACACTATGCCTTGACTAAGGCCAACAAACATAGCATGAATACTAAGTGCTACCCGTCTGAAATGACGGAGGGTTACGAATGGTTTTTGGCGAAAAACCTTTAACGTAATGAACTTGATATCGTTGAAGGAACCGGATAGCTTTTTATAAAAATATAGTGGCGAAAACCTTTGCTAAACTGGTCACTCCCGGTGAAGGGATCTCGGCTCTTTCCCTGTAGAATGAGGTGCAGGATATTCCAACTGAATACCACGATGGAAAGCAAAACTAATCGACTATAGTGAAGTTATTACCCTGACGCAAACTTCTGTCCAAGGGGTCACTCCCGGTGAAGGGATCTCGGCCCTTGCCTCGTCGACTGAGGTGGTGGATATTCATAACCGAATACCACTGTGCAAAACAAAAGAGAACGTCCTTGCAAAAACAGATTTTTGAAAAATGTTCCAACAACATCAGAATAGGTTTGTTTAGCTTGCATTGATCCGAATCAATGCAGTCCCATCAATTGATCACACCACAAAAGAACGAAAATATGATGTACGTATATGCCATCCGCATTCGCCACTGGGTCCCGTCATCACGCGTTAGGTTACTTAACTAACGACAGAGCGGGGACTGGACTAGCGTGGATGTAATACATATACAACATCTACTAGTATATATATCAATATATAATATTCGCTCAAGGCGTGATAAAATGCAACATCACAGAAATGTAATAAGTATCACAGAACAATACATATCTCTGGGATCCCCGGGTTTCATAGAGCCGCTACTGAAACCCGACGTTCTCTTGGTCGTGTGGATAGCCTGTGCAATGAAATCCTAGACCCCTACGGGCCCGGCAAGTTACCCGCCAAAACCTGAAGCGAGGCAGCCCCCTTCAACAACGTGAATGGACCACGCAGCACTTCACGGAATCCGGTAACTTGAGCACCCCTCCTTGGGTCAACCTGTACCCCGTACGAGTGCGGCGAATAGCCCGCCAATTCTAGAGTGAAGCCCCCTCCGTCTCAAAGCCATGAGATGCGGGCCCGTTGTCCTCTAGAACCCGGCTACCCGTGCACCCCACCGCGGGGTAATCCTAGTATAGAAAGTAAAAATATACAACGGGTACATCGACCTCAGCCCGGTCGTGCCCCAAAAGAATAATATACATACAAGCAGTGGCGGCAGTCCACATGTCGGACGCTCGCCCCGCAATATCAAATGTACATATATAACCAAACTGTACTACCATTGGATCCAGGCTATCCACCACGATAAATCCGCAACATCACAGTACAACACAGAACATCAACGTGAATGTCACGTTCACAAATCCGTTTAAAAGGGCTATAACAGTTAGACAGGATTTACCGATCAAATGACATTAACGGTCGCAGATATAATGTAAATACTGTGAACTAACATGTTTAAAATTTTCGATCGACAAAAATTCCCGAAGTGGGCCCCAAGCACAACTGTAGCACTCAAAATAAATCTGGGCCCAAACAGAATATACCAAAAACCCCATTTCCAAGTCAGGGAATACTGTAGAAATTTTGGAGCAGTGAAGGCACAGAATGGGGGCGGACCCGCGGCCGGAAGGGGGTTATTGCCGCGGTTTGCAGCGAGTCCGTACGATCATGCAATCGAATTTTCTCAGAATTCCTAGAAAAGCCTGCACGTATTTCTGCAATGTACCAAATAATTTTTCGAGCATAAATAAAATTCGACAGAAAGTGCACTTTTGAAATCGGGTTTCCGGAATTTTTGTTCGATCGAAGTTCTAAACACGTTAGAGCAAGCTAGACTAGGTTAATGGCGTGGCCCTGATACCATGTAAGTCTACGGTAGCACCCGGCCGTCTTTCCGAGGCCAAAATGCGGAAACGAAACTTTTTCAAACTAGAAAAATGGCGCTATCGTATGCTTAAAATGCGAATCAGACCATTAACCTACTACTAGCTAACTAGAGAAAGGGTAGAAAGCTATACCGAGCGATCCGTGTCCTTCAGTCTTCGGCCACCACCCCGATCTCCTCACGGAATCTACGGTCTCCATCTCCTCGTCGGAAAGGGCACCACATCGAGAAGTCTTTTTACGGGCTCCCACTTCATCCGAAGCAACTCGGGCACGAAGTGTGCTAGCCGACGTGTCCAAGGTGTTGTAGAGAATATTTGTGATCACTTTGTCTCTTTGCATCCATGGCTTGGATGGAGGTTGAAGGTGTTGCCATCGGAGGAAGACAATGAGCTAGAGGAAGAAGAAGAAGAAGAGAAGGCTTTCTATTCTTTTTCTTTTCTTGAGTTGTATGATAATGAGAGTGAGAATGAGATCAAGAAAATAATACAAGAGTAAACCTCAACCATATGGTTGCCTTTCTCTCTCCTCTTATTATTTCAACTCACACATCCAAAACAAATGTAACATTTGCACAATAAAAAGACCATGAGTCACTAAACTTGGTCATGTCACATTTAATGCATGTCATGATTAATTCTAGCTCATTATTTCCAAATACAAACATTAATCCAAATGTTTGTAACAATAAAAAGATACGGCAACATGTAAAGTAAACTCGTGACGGATCACAAGGATACCCCTCACCTGTATATACATACCTGCATCCGCATTCCTACCGAATGCGAATGCGATGAGACTAAAGTAATCCAACAAATCTAATACTAGGATCCGGCTTAAACCAAAGCCCACTAGTATGATCTGTCCGATCATGATCCGTGCAATACCGCACGTATAAGATCGAACCCTGCCATATATCATACGGCCTCTACAACGTTTCGCCCGAAACTTAAGAAACTGTCTATGGGAGATTCTAAAGACTCGTCAATACTTTGGCTGTGGATTTAACCACTAGCACGTCAGAGGTACTAGCTGTACATAACGGGCTACCAGGTATTGACCAAAAGGGAGGTCGATGGGCGAACTCATCCTGACACCCTACTGAGCCTGTCAGTGACAATATCCGTACAGTCCGGTCCGTTCGTCTATGAGCATCGCATGGCGGGTCTAGGGGGTTGGTAAAAGTCAGACCCCTAAAAGCGGTACAAGTCGTGTCGAAGTGTAGCCCAGAACACCCTGAGATACTACTGGAATACCTACCAGTAAATCTCCTGCCTTGGCCAAGGACTTCGTGTAATGGCTCTCCTAGACACAGCGCGACATCACCCCCAATACCGGGAGAGATGAAACCCCTGCAGATCCGCTCACTGCCTCCATGTGGCTTGGGATTGTACCCAACTAAAATCTGTTTGCACGACTCCTTTGAGCCGTGGTAGGGTAGTAATCAAAGTACAGTGGGAACTCACACGAGACAAATGACGATCTCAGGTCGATGAACTAACCTGTACACATGTCACCAGGGAACTGCTATCTGACGTCAGGTATAATACCAACTAGCATGTTCCCGGTGAGTCCTGTCCGGTGTACTCATAACCCAATGAGCACCGGTATACATCTTACGCGAACCAACTGACACCAGTGGCTTGTGAGACCGGCTACCGCCCCTCGTCGGGGTCTCGACTGTACACATTAGTCTACTCTGGAGTATCGATGCCCCGTCTCGAAAACTCCCACGACTAGGGACCACTTTAAGGATGTGCTTATAGACCCCAGCTCCCACGTATATGATCGCCATCATACTGATGGTCGTCAAGAAAAAATCCTAAGGGCTCTATCAATGCGCAATAGTAACATGTAAGGTCACCTAAAGCAGTACACGATGATAAAAATAAACCAGATAGCATACTATTATCTTGAGTAAGACTGTCCTACCGGCATAGGTCCTCCCTTAATCATTGCCTGTGATCCAATAATTGGCTCTGAGAGCACTATATCCAACAGTTTAGGACAGTAGAGAGGAGGTGGAGGATGAGGGAGAAGGAGATGAAGAAAATGTGAGTTGAGAAGGAGGTGAAGAAAATGTAAATAAAAAGATATGAAGAATGGCTACTAAGTGTATAGAACTTTCTGACACACACACTCTCTCTCCCTCCCTCTATCCCTCCTTCTTTGTCCCCTCTCTCTCCTCATTTGACCATCCTAATATTTCTCTTTTTTATTTTTATTTTTTTTAAAACAAAAATCATTTAAAAAGAAGAAACAAAAAGAGAAACCATGGGGCATACTAATTAAAATGTAACAAGCATTTGAAACATGCTATGGTGCATGTCATGCTCTTAAATCGGATTAATGTATAATTAGTGAAATATTAATCGAGTTTAGTATTAAACTCATATACAAATAATTGTATAAATATTTATAAATATCCAAATCAATATTTCATAATAATTTCCAAATATTTTCCGAACTGTTGGTATATAATTATACTATTTCATCAAAACCAATCCCCACATTATTTGTAATATCAAGAAAATATATTATTTTAATTATTTAAATTCCGAAAAATAATATTTTATTTTTCCTGAAATATTACAATCTTCCCCCCTTAAATAAATTCGGTCCCCGAATTTAAATTTAAACCCCCCAAATACTTAAACATTTCAGCAAAACCATGAAATCGCCGGGGCTCCAAAATCACGAATACATGAACATGTCATTGAGCAATGCCTGCGCATGAAAAACGAGTGTAAAACTCAAAATCATAACTCCGTCAAGCGTCACGCCATCTTGGGAGTTAATTTGGAAACACTATTATCAAAAATCATTACGAAAATCAAATGTGATATTATTAGGATTATAACGTATGTATAATACGCATCTTATGAAATCGTGAAAACAACTGAATAATAGTGCATGCTAAATCTCTTTTCAAATCGTCGTGCGATGCGCAAGTTACGGCATAAGTAGCGGGCGTTTCATAATAAGTAAATACACACACACACACACTTATCTTTTGTTTAACATATACGTCCCGCCTTTGAAATGATTCAGAAGGGTTTTCTTTATAAATTTTCGTGTCATCATGGACACGTAAGAAAATATGGAGACTGTAGCTCTTTTTGAAAATCCCTTCCGTAGATATTGATGCATGCAAAAATACTCTGGTACTGTCCTCATACTAGTCCTGCTCGGTCACCAAACTGTAGTATACGTCATAAAAACGCGATGCTCAAACGAAAACAACCTCAAATAGAATATATACAAATGTCACATGCATCTGGTGCGCACGGAAATTGAAATCAAGATAGGTTCCACGAATGTGCATGGAAATCGAAATCAAAATAGAAGCAATTATTTCGAGATCTCATATCTTGCGATACGAGATTGCTCTCCATATAAGTTTTTGTTATGGAGGAAGATAGAAGCTAAGTCCATCTTCTCGTGCTGCCTCTGATATTCACCATCAACTGAGGCTAACACGAGGCACTTGGCATTCGCACTGTCTTTTTCCCTTGTCTTACGGATATCATCCGTGACGGTGGAAACTGGACCTGGGACGGCGGGGCTTGAGTAGTAATGAGGTGGTCCAGCTTGCCATAGGTAATGGAGATCCGGACAAACTTATTCCAGTGAATATAGTATAACTCGGTCATTATTTTATCTATTTGTAACCTAATCTGGTCACCTGGTCACTGCAATTAAGAAAGAGAGAAGAATACACTCAGCATGATGCTCTTGCAAGTTTAGATTGGTTTTTAATTTATCTAAACAGGATGGCTCCCACTGTTTCTCAAATCCTTCCTCAAACCATAAAAGAAGAATTAGTCAGGATTAATCTCACCGTACAATTCTTGCTTAACTGTTCGGCCAGGCTAGTGTCAGTACTTCGAGGGAGGTTTTACGACGCTTTCGCGAAGTTCCTTAATTAAATAACCTCTTTTCCCTGAAGGCGTAGCCCCGCTAACACCGTTCTAGACACCTACTTGGTTTATAGCAATGATCATTAAGTGAAGAATCTCCCGAGGAGTAGTATATACTCACAGTAGGATCGAGATCCAACTATCATTGTGTGATAATCCTGAAGGAATCCTACCAACATTATCATACTCCAAATGGTATGCAGCACTAGCATGTTTCAGTTTCCTTAGAAACTCCTGATATGGATTTTTGCCCCATGCTCTTATGACCTTGACGAAGGCCAACAAATCATAAGTCATGTCTCAAGTTCTACCCATCATTGTCTAGGTTAATTTGAACCCACCCGTATATACCCTTGACGAAGGCCAACAAAGTAATACGAATGTCCCAAACCAACGCAATTTATCTATGCTACATATGAATACACAACAGCTACCAAACACTATGCCTTGGCGAAGGTCAACAAACATAGCTAGAATACTACTGAATATTCATATAAAATGACGGAGGGCTACGAATGGTTTTGCGAAACCGTGAACGTAGTGAACTTGATATAATCGAAGGAACCTGATAGCTTTTTAAAAGGAGTGGTTTAAGCTCCGCATTTAAAAGTCTCCTGTTTTGAAAAAACCGAGTGGTTTTAAAATTTGTTCCAACGATTCAGCTTTGGTTTTTTTACTTTGCATTAATGTAATGCAGTCCCATCATTTACACCTATCATCACAGAAAAAGATGAAAATACCACGTCCACTTATGCCATCCACATTCGGCACTGGGCCTCGTCTAACACCGTTAGGTTACTTAACAAACGCAAGAGCGAGGGCTGGACTAGCGCGGCTGAAAACATAAGCAACGTCTACTATATAGCATATATATAATAAACATTCATCTGACACAATAATAGGCATTCCAGATCATAGATGAACATATTGGATATACTAGGAATTCCGTGTTTCGTTTAAGCCTGTAACGAAAGACGGATTCCACAGTCGTGATGAATAGCCAAATCCCACCCCAGACCCCTACTGGTGCGGCAAACTAACCGCTAAATACCCGAAGTGAAGCAACCTCCCTCAGTAAAATGGGTAAGTCACTCAGCATTTTAAAGTATCTGGTAGTTTGTGCACCCCACCTTGGGTTTATCCTAACAGCAGAAAACAGTAAAAGAAAATAATACAACGGTGGCTACAATCTCAACCCGTATGTGCCCCGCAAAATAATATTATATCATTTTACAGTTTACATCGAATGAAAGATAAAAACCCTCATCTCACATCCCGGGCTATTCATCCACGATGATCCAATAAGTTCATATACACAATCCAATATCACAGATCACAGATATGTGCAACCCCCATTAATCGACGTATAGCGATTAACAGACGTTCAGCACATATATCACAACACAGATAAAACCCGATTAGCAAATAACTTAGAATTTCGATCGAAAACTATTTTCCGTGTCTACCCCAAGTGCAAACTAGCATAGAAAATATCATGGGTAGAAACCAAATATCCCAGAGAACCATACACCCAAAATAAGACACACAGAGGAAATACGAGCCAACTAGGCCGCGGAACGGCAGAAAATCGACCGATTCGCCTCAATTCCGCGGTGGCTGTGACGAGTTAGGGTCACGTTTTTCTGCTGTGTTCTTATAATTCCCTGCTTATATTTTTCATGCCTCTGAAATAATTTTTACGACGGTTTTAAAAATCGACAGAAACCAAAGGGACCGGGTGTATAGTTTTTGAGTTTTCCGACGATCGAAGTTCTAATATGTTGCTAACAAGCTAGTAAAGGTTTAGTTAGGCTCTGATACCACTGTAAGTCGATGTCGCTCACCCCGCGGGTTCGCGGGGAGGCGGAATATGCAAAAAACGATTTTTTTCAAAGCTCGCAACACCGACTTGAACTCCAGGATCGATACTAAACCCTAACTAGCTAAATTGTAAGAGGTTAACTACTCATAAAGAAGTGTTATACATCACGATACCAAGTCCTTCGGGTCTTCATCGATGTCCTCCACCTCGTCATAAGCTTCGAGGATCGGGAAACCTCGACGGCCTCCTCGAGTCAAAGACGATCCACCCCAGAGTCTATAGTTTGAGCTCCTACCTCGAATTTGAGGTAACTACAGCTTCTAGTTCGCTAAACTAGAAATCCTAGATGGTGTAGAGTGAGAAGATGGATTGATTTGTCTCTTGGAACCCTAGGATTCTCAACACATGAGAGCTTTTAGGGTTTTGATGAAGAAGAAGATGACTTGAGGAAATGAGAGTGAAGAAGAGAGCTTGGAAAAAGAATAACTCATTTGTGATGAATAATGAACAATGTAGATAATTGATGAGATAAAAATATCTCACAAATATCAAGTATGGTTCACAAATATCTATTTTGTCATGTGATGAGTCGTGCCTCAAACAATAAATATCTCCACCTCATTTTCTCCACCACATTAAAAGATTTAATCCATAAATAAAAGAAACCCTAATGAAGTGTTACCTTCTAGAAGCTTTTCCGAGGAAATTACAAGTGTTGGATATAGTGCCCTCAAAGTCAATTATTGGATCGCAAGTACATGATTGCAATGATTGAGGGAGGACCTATACCGGTAGCACAGTCTTACTCGAGATGATAGTATGCAATCTGGTTTGCCTTTATCATTCGTGTACAGGTTCAGTTGACTGATCACTATTACACGTTGATAGAGCCCTTAGGATCTTGCTTGACTACCAACAGTATGATGGCGATCATATACGTGAGAGTTGGGTAGTCTATAAGCACATCCTTAATAGTGGTCCCTAGTCATGGGCGTTTCGAGACAGGCATCGATACTCCGGAGTAGACTAGTGTATACAGTCGAGACCCCGACGAGGGACGGTGGCCGGTCTCACAAGCCACTGGTGTCAGTTGGATCACCTAAGATGTATACAGGTGCTCAATGGGTTATGAGTACACCGGACAGGACTCGCCGGGAACCTGCTAGTTGGTATTTATACCTAGCGTCAGATAGCAGTTCCCTGGTGACATATGTACAGGTTAGTTCATCGACCTGAGGTCGTCATTTGTCTCGTGTGAGTTCCCACTGTACTTTGATTTCTATCCTACCACGGCTCAAAGGAGTCGTGCAAACAGGTCTTTTTTGGGTACAGTCCCGAGCCACATGGAGGCAAGTGAGCGGATCGGCAGGGGATTCTTCTCTCCCGGTATTGGGGGTGAGATCGTGCTGTGTCTAGGAGAGCCATTACGCCAAGTCCTTGGCAAAGGCAGGTGAGAATTACTGGTAAGTATTCCAGTAGTTTCTCAGGGTGTTCAGGGCTACTCTCCGACACGACTTATACCGCTTTTGGGGTTCTGACGTTACCAGCCCCTAGGCCCGATATGCGATACTCGACGAACGGACCAGACTGTATGTATATTGTCACTGTTAGGCTTAGTAGGGTTCCAGGATGAGTTCGCTCATCGGCTTCCCTTGAGGTCAGTACATGGGCAGCCGTTACGCACTGCTAGTGCCGCTGACGTGCTTGTGGTTAAACCCACTGCCAGGGTACTGACGAGTCTTTAGAGTCCCCGACAGATAGTTTCCCAAGTTCGGGCGAAACGTTGTAGAGGCTATATGGTTTTATGGCAGGGTTCGGAAAATGCACGTGCACTTATGCACGTGTCATATTTCGGACATATAATACTGGTGGGCTTTGGTTTAAGCCGGATCCATGTATTATATTGAGTCGGAATATTTTAGTCTCTCGTATTCGTATTCGGTCGGAATACGGATACAGGTATGTATATACAGGTGAGGGGTATTTTCGTAATCCGTTACGAGAATACTTTAGAAGATGCATTTCTTTTTGGATTAATCATTTTGGTTTAAATAATTATTTGTTTTGGAAAGGGTGACTCATTATGGATGACACATTAATTCTAGAATGTTCACTAATGACTCATGTAATGAGTCATCTAGTGAGTCACTAAGGAATTAATGTGTTTTGTTTTCGGTTTGGATATTTGAGGAGATATTTTTCATTAGATATTTTCTTTGGTCTTTGATAAATAAACCTCATATATCTATTCACAAAAGGATGAAGAAAATAAGAGAGAAGTTTATTATGCTTGGTTTTCTTTTGCTCTCTTGATTTTCTTGAGTTCACCATTTCCAATCCTAAGCATCTTATTCAACCTCCACCCTAACCCTCTCATGCGATGAGAACCCTATGGTGTATGAGACAAAGTATTCTACTCAATCTCTACTTCATCTTGGTCATCACTTTTAGCAGACTTGATGACCGAGTTGCCTCGGTATAGAGGCGGGAGCCCGTTTCAAGATCCGTTGACGTGTTGCCACCTCGATGAGGAGACGAGAGATCGGAGTTGCCGCGAGGAGCGTGGGATGATGGCTAAAGACTGAAGGACTCGGATCGATCGGTATAGCCTTTCTACCTCTTTACAGTTTATTAGTTTAGCGTTAATGGCAAGATCCGAGTTATAGTATGCGATAGCGCAAGTTATAAAAGTTTTTGTTCCGCGTTTGGCGTCAGAATGACGGCCGGGGCGCTACCGTAGACTTACATGGTATCAGAGCCACGCCATTAACCTTTACTAACTTGTTCTAACGCGTTTAAAACATCGATCAAACAAAATTTCCAAAACCGCATTTTTCAGTGTAAAGTTTCTGTCGAATTTTTAAACAGGTCTAAAAATCATTTTAAGCATCTCAGAAAATCGTGCAGGCTTTTCTAAGAACACAGTAGAAATTTGGGCCACTGATTCGACCGTACGACCGCGGAACCGCCGCACATGCCAAGGTTTGGCCGCGGTTCCACCGCAGTCTTGGTGCTTCAGTGTGCCAAATTTCTTCTGGGGCTTCTGCATAGGGAATTATGGTTTCTGGAATATTTCTTTTGGGCCCAGATTTTGTTTGTGTACTGCAGATGTATGTGGGGCACACTTCGGGAAGTTTTGTCGATAGGAATTTTAAACTTGTTAGTTTAAAGTACTTACATTATATCTCCGACCGTGAATTTCATTCGAGCGGTAAATTGCGTCTAATTTCTATAGTTCTTTTAGACGGGTTTGCGAACGTGACATTCGCGTTGATGTTCTATGTTGTGCTGTGATGTTGCGGATTTGTCGTGGTGGATAGCAGTGTGCAATGGTAGTGCAGTTTGGATTTATTTGTACATTTGATATTGCGGGACGAGCGTCCAACATGTGGACTGCCGTCACTGCCTGTTTCTATAATATTCTTTTGGGGCATGACCGGGCTGAGGTAGATGTACCCGTTGTACATATTTTTCATTTCTGTACTAGGTTTACCCCACGACGGAGTTCACGGATAGCCGGGTTCTGGAGGGAAACGGGTCCGCATCTCATGGCTTTGAGTGGCAAATGACCTCACTCTAGAATTGACAGACTATTCACCGCACTCGTAGGGGGTACAGGTTGACCAAAGGAGGGGTGCTCAGGTTACAGGATTCCGTGAAGTGCAGGGTGGTCCATTCACTTTGCTGTAGGGGGCTTCCTCGCTTCCGGTTTTGGCAGGTAACTTACCGCACCCGTAGGGGTCTAGGTTTCAATGCACATGCTATCCACACGACCAGGGGAACGTCGGGTTTCAGCAGCGGCTCTGTGAAACCCGGGGATCCTAGATTATCTGTATTATTCTGTGATGCTTATTACTTTTCTGTAATGTTGCATATTTATCACGCCTGGAGCGATTATTGTATATTGGTATATATACTAGTAAATGTTATATATGTTTTAAACCCACGCTAGTCCAGTCCCCGCTCTGTCGTTAGTTAAGTAACCTAACGGGTGATGACGGGACCGAGTGGCTAATGTGGATGGCATATACGTACATTTTATTTTCGTTCTTTTCTGGTGTGATTAATTGATGGGACTGCGTTGATTCTGATCAATGCAAAGAAAAACAAACCTGTTTAGATGTTGTTGGAACAGTTTTAAAAAGTGTTATTACAAAGACGTTTTCTTTTGTTTTGCATAGTGGTATTCGGTTGGAATATCCTGCACCTCATTCGACGAGGCAAGGGCCGAGATACCTTCACCGGGAGTGACCCCTTGGGCAGAAATTTGCGTCAGGGTAATAACTTCACTATAGTCGATTACATGTTGCTTTGCATCGCGGTATTCAGTTGGAATATCCTGCACCTCATTCCACGAGGAAAGAGCTGAGATCCCTTCACCGGGAGTGACCTCTTTAGCGAAGGTTTTCCCTACTATATTTTATAAAAAGCTATCAGGTTCCTTCAGCGAGATCAAGTTCATTACGTTAAAGGTTTTTCACCAAAAACCAGCCGTAGCCCTCCGTCATTTCATATGAATGGTCAGTAGTATTCAAGCTATGTTGGTTTGGCCCTTACTCAAGACATAGTGATTGATAGCTGCTGGGGTGTTCACATATTGCATAAATAGATGCGTTGATTTGGGACAGTCGTATTACTTTGTTTGCCCTTAGTCAAGAGTATGTACGGGTGGGTTCAAATTAACAAGATAATGATGGGAAGAACTTGACATATGACTTATGATTGGTTTGCCCCTTAGCCAAGATCATAAGAGCATGGGGCAAAAATCATATCGGGAGTTTCTAAAGTAACTGAAACTTGCCAGGCGCATACCTTCTGGAGTATGATAACGTGAGTGGATACCTTCACGTTATCATGCGATGAGAGTTGGATCCTGATTCCCACTAATGAGTTGGTTTACTCTTCGGGTGATCCCGATTGATTCTTCTTTCAGGTTTGGAGGAGAATTTGAAAGTATAGTGGGAGGTTTCCTGATTAGATAAAGTGATAACCATTCTGATCTAGGTTAGAGTGCACGCAGAGTGTTTCTTTTCTCTCACTCTTTGGCAGAGACCTTTGACCGACCCTAGACTATGACTCAGTGACCAAGTTGACCGAACCTTCTTAAAATACTGGCTTTTGGATTGTCCTAGTTGCATAAGTCATTGCCACTCCTTCTTTTACCCTTTGCATTTCTCAGAACACCCTGTATTACTACGGACATCCACTTCCATTGGATAAATCCATCGTATGGTTATATACGAACTCGAAGGGACTTCTTCGAGGATTGATCCAGGTTCAGGAGAAATAGAATTGGTTTATTCAGTTATCTTTTATCATCACATTCTCTCAGGTTGCGAGGGCTCCTTAGTTTAGGAGAGTACACCTATTACGCTTATTGGATAGTCTTCTTCCAAACCATAGGCAGGTGCCAAAAGGTAGTGAATGAAGAAAACTGTAAGTCCACGTTGCCCACCCCGGTGCTTGCGGGGAGGCGGAAACGGTATAAAAATCGAATTTTTAGCACACTAGGCAACATGGACTAACGAAAGGCGGGATCTTTTTTAAACAAAACTAGCTACCAAGCTAAAGAGAGTTAGCTACTCGGAAAAGAGGTTATACCTAGGGCTTTATGTCCTTCTCTCCTTGCTCCTTGTAGTGAACGGAAGTGATCTCCTTGTCGTCTTCTCTCGTCGAAGAAGGATCCACCCGAGAGTCTCAACCTTTGGCTTCAACTTCAAGCTAGAAGTAACTAAGATGCTAGAAGTGCTAATCCTAGAACCTTAGAAGAGAGTAGAGATTGTTTTGGAGAGGTTTTACTCAAGCTCATGTGTTTCTCAACTCATGAGAGGGGAGAGCTTGAGGAAGAGGAAGAGCAAGAGAGAGAAAGCATATGATAGAATGAAATGGTTTTTACAACCATAACAAAATATATGTGATTTTTCAAATAATAATATTAATCAAAAATGAAAAGGTGATGGTTAGTTTCAAGAGACCATTATCATATCACAATAAATGATTTTGCAAAGATCAAAGAGCATCTAAAAAAGTAATGATGATGGTCAATGTTTCAAACCTAGTCAACTAGTCAACCATGGTCAACAAGTCAACAAGCCAACAAGCCCAACCATGACACAATTTCACTTAATTAATATTATTAATTGATAAATCACAATATCATTAGGGTTTGGAAAAAGACGACTGTCAACTGTGCATACACACTCGTTCCAAAACCCTAATGAAAAACCTCTTCCTCCGCATCAATCAACTGTGCATACACACCCGCATTCATGTTCCGAGGAACACGAACACAAAGAGATAAAACTAATCCCAGATCATATACTAGGATCCGGCTTAAACCAAAGCCCGCTAGTATAAGCTGTCCGGACAACAAACGTGCACAAGTGCGCGGATGCGAACGAACCCTGTCGCAAAAACCATGCGACCTCTACCCTGTCGCAAAAACCATGCGACCTCTACTCATTTTGCCAAAAGGCGAATAACTCTCTGTGTGGGACTCTAAAGACTCGACACTACGCTGGCAGTGGGTTTAACCACAGACCGCAAGCGGCACTAGCTGTACGTAACGGTCCCCAGGTAGATGCCGATAAGAAGACTGACGAGGTGAACCCATCTGAACTCCTACCGAGCCTGTATATGACAGTCTCCGTACAGTCTGGTCTGTTCGTCTGATACATCGCATGGCAGGCCTAGGGGGCGGCAAACGTCAGTCCACTAATAGCGGTACAAGTCGTGTCGGAGTGAAGCCCAGAACACCCTGAGATAACACTGGAAACCTACCAGTATATCTCGCTTGCCCTGGCCAGGGACTACTCGTGTAATGTCTCTCTTAGACTCAGCGCGATGTCAACCCCCAATACCGGGAGAGATGAATCCTGTCTAACCGTCACTGCCTCCAAGCGCTTCGGGACTGCACCCAACTACTACCTGTTTGCACGACTCCTTTGAGCCGTGGTAGGGTAGTAATCAAAGTACAGTGGGAACACACTTGAGGCGAAGTGACAGAGTCAAGTCAGCGGACTAAGCTGTACTCATGTCACCTGGGAACTGAT
Source organism: Agapanthus africanus (assembly GCA_030015575.1). NCBI lineage: Eukaryota > Viridiplantae > Streptophyta > Magnoliopsida > Asparagales > Amaryllidaceae > Agapanthus > Agapanthus africanus. The sequence goes on along the minus strand of CM057347.1, from coordinate 249,044,646 downwards.
AACTGACGATAGGTATAATACCAACCAATCAGTTCCCAACGAGTCATGTCCAGTGTACTCGTAACCTAACGAGCACCCGCATACTATATCAAGTACGACGTACTGACGGCTGTGGGACAGACCGTCCCCCGCACTGGGATAAGAAGCGCATGCGCTAGTCTACTCCGGAGTATCGATGCCCTGTCTCGATAATCCCACGACTAGGGACGTGAATATAAGGATGTGCTTGTGGATTACCCAGCCCCCACGAGTGTGACTGCCATCACAACGCTGGTAATCAAGCAAAGATCCTAAGGGCTCCACTAATGCGTATAGGTGATACAATAAAAGAAACACATGTACACATTAAAGCAGAGACAAACCAAGTAGTATAATACCATTTCGAGCAAGATTGTCTATACAACTGTGAATATCCCAAGCTTCCATCAAGTAATATACATACTAGTATGATACAGTAATGGCCTCTAGGGCATATACACTAACAATCTCCCACTTGAACTAAGGCCATGTACTGGCGTATCGAAGACCTATCATCTCAATCAGCCGCTCGAACTGAGTTTGGGGCAAGGCCTTCATGAATGGATCTGCAGTGTTATCTTCTGAAGCAACCCTCCGAACCTCGATCTCCTTGCGATCCACGATCTCCCTGATTAGGTGATACCGCCTCAAGATGTGTCTGGATTTCTGATGGGACCTGGGTTCCTTCGCTATTGCTATAGCCCCGTTGTTGTCGCAATACAGAGGTATTGGATCAACAATGGACGGAACCACCTGAAGTTCTTTCAAGAACTTCCTCATCCAGACGGCTTCTTTTGCGGCATCTGCAGCAGCGATATATTCCGCTTCCATAGTCGAGTCAGCAACGGTTTCCTGTTTGGAACTCTTCCAACCCACCGCCCCTCCATTGAGGGTAAAGACAAAGCCCGAACTTGGACTTGGAATCATCCATGTCACTCTGGAAGCTGGAGTCAGTAAAGGCCTCAATCTGGAGGTCTTTTCCACCATACACCAAGAACATCTCTTTAGTCCTTCTCAGGTACTTGAGAATGTTCTTTACCGCTATCCAGTGTTTCTCCCCAGGGTTTGACTGATACCTGCTTACCACACTCAGTGCATAAGCCACATCTGGTCTGGTACACAACATCGAATACATTATAGAGCCTACCGCAGAAGCGTAGGGTATAATAGACATGCGATCCCTTTCCGAATCAGTCTTAGGAGACATCTCTTTGGAGAGGGTGATCCCGTGACAAGCCGGTAGATTACCGCGCTTGGAATCTTCCATACTGAATCTTTTCAGTATGGTGTCGATGTACCTGGACTGCGAAAGTCCTAATATCCTCTTGGATCTATCACGATAGATCCGGATCCCCAGAATGTAGGAGGCATCACCCAGGTCTTTCATGGAGAACCTATGTGACAAGAACCCCTTGACAGATTGTAGCATAGGAATGTCATTTCCTATCAACAGAATGTCATCCACGTACAAAACGAGGAATACGACAGTTCTTGCTACAAATCTACTATAGATGCATGGTTCATCTGGATTTTTGATAAAGCCAAATTCTTTGACCGTCTCATCAAAACAGATGTTCCAACTCCGCGATGCCTGCTTTAGTCCATAGATGGACTTAAGCAATTTGCACACCTTTCCGCAGCTCCCACTCTGAATGAAACCTTCTGGTTGGTCCATATAGACACACTCCTCTAAATTTCCATTTAGAAAAGCGGTCTTTACGTCCATCTGCCAAATCTTATAATCGTGGAAGGCAAAAATGACAAGAAGGATCCGAATGGATTTCAGCATAGCCACTGGAGAAAAGGTTTCGTCATAGTCCAAACCAGGTCTTTGACGAAAACCCTTTGCGACAAGTCTAGCCTTATAGGTCTTAACCTGTCCATCTACACCAATCTTCCTTTTGAAGATCCACTTGCATCCTACGGGTTTTACCCCATCTGGAGCAATGTCCAATGTCCATACCTTGTTGGTGTACATGGACTCCATTTTGGTCCGCATTGCATCCAGCCATTTTACCAAGTCAACGCTCTGAATGGCTTGCCGGAAGCTAGTAGGCTCATCACTATCAATGATGCAATCCTCTCTATCCCCGTCTATGAGAAAACCGTAGTATCTCTCGGGCGGATGAGACTGCCTACTACTCCTGCGGAGCGGCGTAGGAATGTCCTGATCTTTCGAACCCTCTGGTTCTACTAAGCTTTCAGTAATAGCTTGTGGTTCTGGAATTTCTTCCAGTTCTACTGCGCTCCTACTAATCTCCTCTTCCAAGAACTGGTGTTCTAGGAAGTGGGCATTACGAGAAACAAAAACCTTTTGTTCCTCTGCGTGGTAGAAAAGATACCCCCTGGTGTTCTTCGGGTATCCCACAAACTTGCACAGTACTGAGCGTGCCTCGAGTTTGTCCGCATGCTTCTTTTTGACAAAAGCTGGACATCCCCAGATCTTCAGGTATTGAAGATAGGGTTTCTTCCCACTCCATAACTCATATGGTGTGGTAGGCACAGTCTTAGTTGGAACTCGGTTCAAAAGGTATGCGGCTGATTCTAGCGCATATCCCCAGAATGATCGCGGTAACTCAGCGTTACTCATCATGGACCGTACCATATCCAATAGGGTTCGGTTTCGTCTCTCCGATACACCGTTATGTTGCGGAGTATAGGGAGGAGTAAGCTGAGAGAGAATTCCATTCTCTTTTAGGTAATTCAGGAACTCGGCACTCAAGTATTCACCACCTCGATCAGATCTCAGTGTCTTGATACTTTTGCCTGTTTGTTTTTCTACTTCATTCTGGTATTCCTGGAACTTTTCAAAGGCTTCAGATTTATGCTTCATTAAGAAGACATGTCCGAACCTCAAAAAATCATCCGTAAAAGTAATGAAGTAAGAAAAACCGCTTCGTGCATGCGTAGACATTGGACCGCACACGTCGCTGTGTACGAGTCCCAAGAGCTCGCTCGCTCTTACTCCGTGTCCAGTGAACGGAGTCTTTGTCATCTTTCCTTTGAGACAGGATTGACAAGTTGCATAAGATTGATATTCAAACAGATCCAAATATCCTTCTGTATGTAACTTAGTCAACCTTCTCTCATTGATGTGACCTAGTCTACAATGCCATAAGAAAGCCTGATTGATATCTGGAGACTTTCTTTTGTGTGTATTCTGGACGTTGAAAATCTGTGGTTGGTTTAATACGTATATACCGTTGCTTAATGTACCTGACCCAATCAGAACTTGATTAAGGTGAATGTTCACAACATTACTTACAAATGCAAATTCATAACCTTCTTTAGATAATAAAGATACAGAAATGATATTACAAGTTGCATTTGGTACAAAATAACAACCACGCAAAACCAAAAAATGTCCATCTGACAAACCCAGGTGATAGTCCCCCACGGCCTCAGCATCCATGCTAGCTCCGTTTGCAACTCTGAGGGTCATGTCACCTTCTTTCAAGAACCTACGCTTTCTCAACCCCTGCAAAGAATTACAGATATGTGATCCTGATCCGGTATCCAATACCCAGGAAGTAGAGTTTATTGATAGACAGTTTTCAATAACATACACACCTGAAGCTGAAGCCGCAACTTGCTTCAGATCCTGTGTTCTGGCCTTCCAAGCCCTGCAATCTTTCTTCCAGTGTCCACTCTTGTGACAGTAAAAGCATTCTTCCTTATCCACTAGCTTCCCTGCTACCTTTGTTGCTTTTGCCTTTCCCTTCGTATCCTTCTTACTAACACCGCCCCTTGGTTTGGCAGGGGTTTTCTTCTTCTTTCCCTTGGCTTTCGCCTTGGACCTAGAAGAGGAAGATCCTCCTATAAAAAAAGTGGATGTTTCCCTACCTTTCTGTAGGGTGCCCTCTGCATGTTGAGGAGCTCTGAAAGTTCAACTTCTTTTTCTTGCAAGTTGAAATTCAGGATGAACTGGGCGTAAGTGGAAGGAAGGGACTGAAGAATCAAGTCCGTATAGAGCTCCTTCTCCAACGTGGTCCCAAGGTCCGCGAGCTCCTCTATGCAGCCAATCATCTTAAGCACGTGTTCCGCTACCGATGATCCGACGACCAATCTTGCCGAAAATAACTTCTTCGACACTTCGTATCTTGCGATACGAGATTGCTCTCCATACAGTTCTTTTGTATAGAGAAATATGGATTCGAGGTCCATATTCTCATGCCTCCTCTGATGTTCGTTATCCATAGAGGCAAGCACGAGGCACTTGGCCTTCGCGCAGTCGATTTCCCAGGTCTTACGGATTTCCCTATCCGCGACGCTGGTTTTGGGACCTGGGATAGGGGGAGCTTTGGTGGTAAGAAGATACCCCAACTTGTCATAAGTGATTGCCATTTTGACATTCCTGAGCCAATCTTTGTAGTTTGGCCCTGTCAGTATGTTTTTATCTAGTAGTAACTTAAGTCCAGTCATGATGTTTGGTCGCTGCAATTAGGAGAGAGTGAAGAAACACTTTAGCATGATGCTTTTGCAAGTTTAGAGTGGTTTTTAATTTGTCTAAACAGGATGGCTCCCACTGTCTCTCGAATCCCTCCTCAAACCATAAAGGAAGAATTAATCGGGATCAATCTCACCGCACAATACTTTCTTAACCGTTCAGCCAGGCTAGTGTTGGTACTTCGAGGGAGGTTTTCCAACGCTTTCGCGAAGTTCCTTAATTAAATAACCTCTTTTCCCTGGGGGCGTAGCCCCGCTAACACCTTTCTAGACACTTACTAGGTTTATAACATTGATCGTTAACTGAGAAATTTCCCGAGGAGTAGCATATACTCACAATAGGATCGGGATCTAAATTGTTAGTGTATATGCCCTAGAGGCCATTACTGTATCATACTAGTTTGTATATTACTTGATGGAAGCTTGGGATATTCACCTTGTATAAACAATCTTGCTCAATATAGTAGTATGCTACTTGGTTTGTTTCTACTTTAATGTGTACTTGTGTTTATTTCAGTATATCACTTATACGCATTAGTGGAGCCCTTAGGATCTTTGCTTGATTACCAGCGTTGTGATGGCAGTCACACTAGTGGGGGCTGGGTAATCTATAGGCACATCCTTATACAGGTCCCTAGTCGTAGGACTATCGAGACAGGGCATCGATACTCCGGAGTAGACTAGCGTATGCGCTTCTCATCCCAGTATGGGAGATGGTCTGTCCCACAGCCATCAGTACGTCGTACTGGAGATAGTATACGGGTGCTCGTTGGGTTACGAGTACACTGGACAGGACTCGTCGGGAACTGACAGGTTGGTATTATACCTATCGTCAGTTATCAGTTCCCAGGTGACATGAGTACAGCTTAGTCCGCTGACTTGACACTGGCACTTCGCCTCGAGTGTGTTCCCACTGCACTTTGATCACTACCCTACCACGGCTCAAAGGAGTCGTGCAAACAGGTGGTGGTTGGGTGCAGTCCCGAAACACTTGGAGGCAGTGACGGTTAGACAGGATTCGTCTCTCCCGGTATTGGGGGTTGACATCGCGCTGTGTCTAGGAGAGCCATTACACGAGTAGTCCCTGGCCAGGGCAAGCGAGATATACTGGTAGGTTCCAGTGTTATCTCAGGGTGTTTTGGGCTTCACTCCGACACGACTTGTACCGCTATTGGGGGACTGACGTTTTACCGCCCCCTAGGCCCGACATGCGATGTATCAGACGAACAGACCGGACTGTACGGAGAATGTCACATTCAGACTCAGTAGGAGTTCAGATGGGATTTCACCTCGTCAGCCTTCTTGTCGGCATCTACCTGGGGACCGTTACGCACAGCTAGTGCCGCTTGCGGTCTGTGGTTAAACCCACTGCCAGCGTAGTGTCGAGTCTTTAGAGTCCCACACAGAGGGTATTCGTCTCTGGGCAAAACAGAGTAGAGGTCGCATGGTTTTGCGACAGGGTTCGTTCTCATCCGCGCACTTGTGCACGTTTGGAGTCCGGACGGATTATACTGGCAGGCTCTGGTTTGAGCCAGATACCGGTATATGTTTTGGGGTTGCTTTTATCTCTTGGTATTCTTGTTCCTCGGAACGAGAATACAGGTGTGTATGCACAGTTGCTTGAGGCGGAGGATGAGGTTTTTCATTAGGGTTTCGGAACGGGTGCGTATGCACAGTTAACAGTCTTCATTTTCCAAACCCTAATGGATTTATATATTATCTAATAGTAATTAAATAAGAATTATGTTATGGTTGTTTTTTTGTTGACTTGTTGACCATGGTTGACTTGTTGACCATTGACCACCATCATGCTTTGAAAGATCCTCCTTGATTCATGCTTACACTTCATTTAAAGAAGCATGATAGTGGTCATTCCAAAATTACCATCAACTATTCTTATTTCAATTATTATTATTTAGATAATTCTTTTCTTTTGCATTATGGTTGCAAGAAAGAGAAATATAGCTCATTCTATCATAACCTCTCTCTCTCCTCATTTTCATCTTCTTCTTCCTCTAGCAAAGAGAAACCTTCTCATGTGTTGAGAATCCTTCTCTTTAAAAAGGAAAAGCAAACCCTAGTTACTCTCTACTCATTCTAGGTTCAAGGTTTGGCAAGCCGGGAACCCTAGTTCACTCAAAGATCGAGGAAGAGCCCAAAGGTCGAACCTTCGAGGTGGATCCATCTTCGACGGAAGAAGGCGACGAAAAGAGAACCATCAACCTCTACAAGATCTCAAGAAGAAGGAGTTCAAGTTTAGGTATAACCTTCATCCGAGTAGCTAACTCTCTTTAGCGTATTTGCTAGTTTAGTTTAGCAACGATCCCGACCTAGTTTAGTCCATGTTGCCTCTTGCGATAAAAATTCGTTTTTTATACCGTTTCCGCCTCCCCGTAAGCACCGGGGGTCGCAATATGGACTTACAGTGGTATCAGAGCCTAACTAAACTTAAACTAGCTTGGTAGCGAAGTGTATGGAAGTTCGAAACCGAAAAATCACAAAACCGGAAAAACCAAAACCCTAACTTTCTGTTGAAATTTTTTCTGCTCTAAATGAAAAACTTTATACTCTAAAAATCGTCTCAGGGTTTTCTAAGAACACCCACCAAAAACGATAGCATGATTCCTTCAAAGCGCCGCCCTTCCGCGGCCTCACCTGTTCATCAGGCCGCGGAACCGCTGCTGTTTGGTGTCCTCTCTGCATCGTTTTTTGTGCAGTGTTCTTCTGTGTTGGTTTTGGGATTTTTCAGATATATTATATGTGCCCAGATTTTCCAGAACAGAAATTCACTTTTGGGGTCCTATAATTCCGTATTTTTTTTTTCCGAACTTCACTGCACTTTGGCTATGTTGGTTATATCTGTGATGCTTGCATGTATTGAACGTCGGCTAATCGCTATAAGCCGATTAGTCGGGGTTATACATGATCTGTGTTTGATATTGGAATGTGTATATGAATGTGTTGGACTGTCGCGGGTGAATAGCCGGGGTGGATGTGAGATGAGCTTTTGTTTTTCTTTCATTCATTGTAAATGTAAATTGATGTAATAATTTTATTTGTTTGGCCGCACAACCGGGTCGGGGTTGTAGCCGTCATTGTATAATTCTTTTTACTGTTTTTGCTCCTAGGATAGACCCATGGAGGGGTGCACAAACTACCGGGTTCTTGGCGGGTAGTTTGCCGCACCCGTAGGGGTCTTGGGTGGGGTATTTGCTATTCACCGCGACCGTGTAATCCGCTTTTCGTTGCAGGCTCGAAAGGATTGCGGATTGCTAGTATATCCAATGTATTCATCTGTGATCTGTAATGTCTATCATTGCTTTCTATTTAGGCGTTGCTTATGTTTTACAGCCGCGCTAGCCCAGCCCCCGCTCTGTCGTTAGTTAAGTAACCTAACGAGTGATGACGGGACCCCGTGGCGAATGCGAATGGCATAAGCGTACGTCATATTTTGGTTGTTTTCTGCAATGGTAGGATTAAATGATGGGACGCATTAAAAGAACTAATGCAAGAATATCACGCATTAAAAGAACTAATGCAAGATAATAAACCAAGCTAAAGTCGTTGGAACACTTTCGAAAAACCACTCGGTTCTTTTCAAAAACTAACTTTTAAATGCGGAGCTTGAGCCACTCCTTCTAAAAGCTATCTCGTTCCATCGATTATATCAAGTTCACTACGTTCACGGTTTTACCAAAACCATTCGTAGCCCTCCGTCGTTTCGCATGAATAGGCAATAGTATTCAAGCTGTGTATTTTGGCCAAAGTCAAGGCACAGTGATTGGTAGCTATTGGGTGTTCATGTGTAGCATAGATAGATGCGTTGGTTTGGGACAGTCGTGCTGCCATTTTGGCCAAAGTCAAGGGTATGTACGGATGGATCCAAATTAACCTGGAAAGTGACGGGTAGAACTTGACATGTGACTTATGATATTTTGGCCAAAGTCAAGGTCATAAGAGCATGGGGCAAAAATCCACATCGGGAGTTTCATAAGTACTGAAACTTGCTAGATTTGCATACCATTTGGAGTGTGATGATTATGGTAGGATTCCTTCATTTTCGTCACGCGATGATATTTGGATCCCGATCCTACTGTGAGTATATGCTACTCCTCGGGAAATTTCTCACTAAACGATCAATGCTATAAACCTAGTAGGTGCCTAGAAAGGTGTTAGCGGGGCTACGCCCCCAGGGAAAAGAGGTTCTTAAATTAAGGAACTTCGCGAAAGCGTTGGAAAACCTCCCTCGAAGTACCGACACTGGCCTGGCTGAACGGTTAAGCAAGTATTGTACGGTGGGATTGATCCCGGCTAATTCTTCCTTTGTGGTTTGAGGAGGGATTCGAGAGACAGTGGGAGCCATCCTGTTTAGACAAATTAAAAACCATTCTAAACTTGCAAGAGCATCGTGCTAAGTGTTTCTTCTCTCCCCCTGCAGCGACCAAATCGAAATGACTGGACTTAAGTTACTTCTAGATAAAAACATATTGACAGGGCCAAACTACAAAGATTGGCTCAGGAATGTCAAATTGGCAATCTCTTACGACAAGCTGGGGTATCTTCTTACCACCAAAGCTCCCCCCGTCCCAGGTCCCACCTCCAGCGTCGTGGATAAGGAAATCCGTAAGACTTGGGAGATTGACAGCGCGAAGGCCAGATGCCTCGTACTTGCCTCGATGGACAACGACCATCAGAGGAGGCACGAGAATATGGATTTGGAATCCATATTTCTTCATACAAAAGAACTGTATGGAGAGCAGTCTCGTATCGCAAGATACGAAGTGTCGAAGAAGTTATTTTCGACAAAGTTGGCCGTCGGATCATCGGTAGCGGACCACGTGCTTAAGATGATTGGCTACACTGAGGAGCTCGCGGAACTTGGGACCACGTTGGACAGTGAACTCTATACGGATATAATTCTCCAGTCCCTTCCATCCACTTACGCCCAGTTCATACTGAATTTCAACTTGCAAGAAAAGGAAGTTGAACTTTCAGAACTCCTCAACCTGCTGAGGAGCGCAGAGGGCACCCTACAGAAGGGTAGGGAAACACCCGCTTTGTTTGTAGGAGGATCTTCTTCCTCTAGGTCCAAGGCGAAAGCCAAGGGAAAGAGGAAGAAAGCCCCCGCCAAACCAAGAGGCGGTGTTAGTAAAGTGGGTACGAAGGGAAAGGAAAAGGCAACAAAGATTGCGGGGAAGCTTGTTGGAAAGGAAGAGTGCTTCTATTGTCACAAGAGTGGACACTGGAAGAAAGATTGCAGGGCTTGGAAAGCCAGGACACAGGAACTGAAGCAGGTTGCGGCTTCAGCTTCAGGTGTGTATGTTATTGAAAACTGTCTTTCTATAAACTCTACTTCCTAGGTATTGGATACCGGATCAGGATCTCATATCTGTAATTCTTTGCAGGCGTTGAGAAACCGTAGGGTTTTGAAGGCAGGTGACATGACCCTCAGAGTTGCGAACGGAGCTAGCATGGATGCTAAAGCCGTGGGGGACTATCACCTGGGAATGTCAGATGGGCATGTTTTGGATTTGCGTAATTGCTTTTTTGTAACCAACGCAACTTGTAATATCATTTCTGTATCTTTGGTTTCTAAAGAAGGTTATGAATTTGCGTTTGTAAGTAATGTTGTTAACATTCACCTTAATCAAGTTCTGATTGGGTCAGGTACATTGAGCAATGGTATATACGTATTAAACCAACCACAGATTTTCAATGTCCAGAATACACACAAAAGAAAGTCTCCAGATATCAATCAGACTTTCTTATGGCATTGTAGACTGGGTCACATCAATGAGAGAAGGTTGACTAAGTTACATACAGAAGGATATTTGGATCCGTTCGAATATCAATCGTATGCCACTTGTCAATCCTGTCTCAAAGGAAAGATGACAAAGATTCCGTTCACTGGACACGGAGTAAGAGCGAGCGAGCTCTTGGGACTCGTACACAGCGACGTGTGCGGTCCAATGTCTACACATGCGCGAAGCGGTTATTCTTACTTCATTACTTTTACGGATGATTTTTCAAGATACGGTTATGTCTTCTTAATGAAACATAAGTCCGAAGCTTTTGAAAAATTCCAGGAATTTAAGAATGAAGTAGAAAAACAAACCGGCAAAAGTATCAAGATTCTAAGATCGGATCGAGGTGGAGAATACTTAAGTGCCGAGTTCCTGAATTACTTAAAAGAGAATGGGATTCTCTCTCAGCTTACTCCTCCATACACCCCGCAACATAACGGTGTATCGGAGAGACGGAACCGAACCCTATTGGATATGGTACGGTCCATGATGAGTAACGCTGAGTTACCGCGATCATTCTGGGGGTATGCGCTAGAATCAGCTGCGTACCTTTTGAACCGAGTTCCTACTAAGACTGTGCCTACTACACCATATGAGATGTGGTGTGGGAAGAGACCCCATCTCAGTCACATTAAGACTTGGGGAAGTCCAGCTTTTGTTAAAAAGCAGCATGCGGACAAGCTCGAGGCACGCTCAGTACTGTGTAAGTTTGTGGGATATCCAAAGAATTCCAAGGGATATCTCTTCTACTACGAAGAGGAACAAAAAGTTCTTGTTTCTCGTCATGCCCACTTTCTAGAACATCAGTTCTTAGAAAAAGAATTAAGTGGGAGCGCAGTAGAACTGGAAGAAATTCCAGAACCACAGACTATTACTGAAAGCTTAGTGGAACCAGAGGGTTCAAATGAATAGGACATTCCTACGCCGCTCCGCAGGAGTAGTAGGCAGTCTCATCCGCCCGAGAGATACTACGGTTTTCTCATAGACGGGGATAGAGAGGATTGCATCATAGACTATGATGAGCCTACTAGCTTCCAGCAGGCCGTTCAGAGCGTTGACTCGGTAAAATGGCTGGATGCAATGCGGACCGAAATGGAGTCCATGTACACCAACAAAGTATGGACGTTGGACATTGCTCCAGACGGGGTAAAACCCGTAGGATGCAAGTGGATCTTCAAAAGGAAGATTGGTGTAGATGGACAGGTTGAGACCTATAAAGCTAGACTTGTAGCAAAGGGTTTCCGTCAAAGACCTGGCTTGGACTATGACGAAACCTTTTCTCCAGTGGCTATGCTGAAATCCATTCGGATCCTTCTTGCCATTGCTGCCTTCCACGATTATGAAATTTGGCAGATGGACGTAAAAACCGCTTTTCTAAATGGAAATTTAGAGGAGTGTGTCTATATGGATCAGCCAGAGGGTTTCATTCAGAGTGGGAGCAGCGGAAAGGTGTGCAAGTTGCTTAAGTCCATCTATGGACTAAAGCAGGCATCGCGGAGTTGGAACATCTGTTTTGATGAGACGGTCAAGGAATTTGACTTTATCAAAAATCCAGATGAACCATGCATCTATAGTAGATTTGTAGCGAGAACTGTAGTATTCCTTGTTTTATACGTGGATGACATTCTCTTAATAGGAAATGACATTCCTATGCTACAATCTGTCAAGGGTTTCTTGTCACAAAGGTTCTCCATGAAAGACCTGGGTGATGCCTCTTACATCCTGGGGATCCGGATCCATCGTGATAGATCCAAGAGGATATTAGGACTTTCACAGTCCAGGTACATCGACACCGTACTGAAAAGATTCAGCATGGAAGATTCCAAGCGCGGTAACCTACCGGCTTGTCACGGGATCACCCTCTCTAAAGAGATGTCTCCCAAGACTGATTTGGAGAGGGATCGCATGTCTATTATACCCTACGCTTCTGCGGTAGGCTCTATAATGTATGCGATGTTGTGTACCAGACTGGATGTAGCTTATGCACTGAGTGTAGTAAGCCGGTATCAGTCAAACCCTGGGGAGAAACATTGGATAGCGGTAAAGAACATTCTCAAGTACCTGAGGAGGACTAAGGAGATGTTCTTGGTGTATGGCGGAAAAGACCTCCAGATTGAGGCCTTTGCTGACTCCAGCTTCCAGAGTGACAAGGATGATTCCAAGTCCATGTCGGGTTTTGTCTTTACCCTCAATGGAGGGGCGGTGTGTTGGAAGAGTTCCAAACAGGAAACCGTTGCAGACTCGACTATGGAAGCGGAATACATCGCTGCATCTGATGCCGCAAAAGAAGCTGTCTGGATAAGGAAGTTCTTAAAAGAACTTCAGGTGGTTCCATCCATTGTTGACCCAGTACCTCTGTATTGCGACAACAACGGGGCTATAGCTTTAGCAAAGGAACCCAGGTCCCATCAGAGATCCAGGCACATCTTGAGGCGGTATCACCTGATCAGGGAGATCGTGGATCGCAAGGAAATCGAGGTTCGGAGGGTTGCTTCAGAAGAGAACACTGCAGATCCATTCACCAAGGCCCTACCCCAGACTCAGTTCGAGCGGCTGATCGAGATGATAGGTCTTCGATACGCCAGTTCATGGCCTTAGTGCAAATGGGAGATTGTTAGTGTATATGCCCTAGAGGCCATTACTGTATCATACTAGTTTGTATATTACTTGATGGAAGCTTGGGATATTCACCTTGTATAAACAATCTTGCTCAATATAGTAGTATGCTACTTGGTTTGTTTCTACTTTAATGTGTACTTGTGTTTATTTCAGTATATCACTTATACGCATTAGTGGAGCCCTTAGGATCTTTGCTTGATTACCAGCGTTGTGATGGCAGTCACACTAGTGGGGGCTGGGTAATCTATAGGCACATCCTTATACAGGTCCCTAGTCGTAGGACTATCGAGACAGGGCATCGATACTCCGGAGTAGACTAGCGTATGCGCTTCTCATCCCAGTATGGGAGATGGTCTGTCCCACAGCCATCAGTACGTCGTACTGGAGATAGTATACGGGTGCTCGTTGGGTTACGAGTACACTGGACAGGACTCGTCGGGAACTGACAGGTTGGTATTATACCTATCGTCAGTTATCAGTTCCCAGGTGACATGAGTACAGCTTAGTCCGCTGACTTGACACTGGCACTTCGCCTCGAGTGTGTTCCCACTGCACTTTGATCACTACCCTACCACGGCTCAAAGGAGTCGTGCAAACAGGTGGTGGTTGGGTGCAGTCCCGAAACACTTGGAGGCAGTGACGGTTAGACAGGATTCGTCTCTCCCGGTATTGGGGGTTGACATCGCGCTGTGTCTAGGAGAGCCATTACACGAGTAGTCCCTGGCCAGGGCAAGCGAGATATACTGGTAGGTTCCAGTGTTATCTCAGGGTGTTTTGGGCTTCACTCCGACACGACTTGTACCGCTATTGGGGGACTGACGTTTTACCGCCCCCTAGGCCCGACATGCGATGTATCAGACGAACAGACCGGACTGTACGGAGAATGTCACATTCAGACTCAGTAGGAGTTCAGATGGGGTTTCACCTCGTCAGCCTTCTTGTCGGCATCTACCTGGGGACCGTTACGCACAGCTAGTGCCGCTTGCGGTCTGTGGTTAAACCCACTGCCAGCGTAGTGTCGAGTCTTTAGAGTCCCACACAGAGGGTATTCGCCTCTGGGCAAAACAGAGTAGAGGTCGCATGGTTTTGCGACAGGGTTCGTTCTCATCCGCGCACTTGTGCACGTTTGGAGTCCGGACGGATTATACTGGCAGGCTCTGGTTTGAGCCAGATACCGGTATATGTTTTGGGGTTGCTTTTATCTCTTGGTATTCTTGTTCCTCGGAACGAGAATACAGGTGTGTATGCACAGTTGCTTGAGGCGGAGGATGCGGTTTTTCATTAGGGTTTCGGAACGGGTGCGTATGCACAGTTAACAGTCTTCATTTTCCAAACCCTAATGGATTTATATATTATCGAATAGTAATTAAATAAGAATTATGTTATGGTTGTTTTTTTGTTGACTTGTTGACCATGGTTGACTTGTTGACCATTGACCACCATCATGCTTTGAAAGATCCTCCTTGATTCATGCTTACACTTCATTTAAAGAAGCATGATAGTGGTCATTCCAAAATTACCATCAACTATTCTTATTTCAATTATTATTATTTAGATAATTCTTTTCTTTTGCATTATGGTTGCAAGAAAGAGAAATATAGCTCATTCTATCATAACCTCTCTCTCTCCTCATTTTCATCTTCTTCTTCCTCTAGCAAAGAGAAACCTTCTCATGTGTTGAGAATCCTTCTCTTTAAAAAGGAAAAGCAAACCCTAGTTACTCTCTACTCATTCTAGGTTCAAGGTTTGGCAAGCCGGGAACCCTAGTTCACTCAAAGATCGAGGAAGAGCCCAAAGGTCGAACCTTCGAGGTGGATCCATCTTCGACGGAAGAAGGCGACGAAAAGAGAACCATCAACCTCTACAAGATCTCAAGAAGAAGGAGTTCAAGTTTAGGTATAACCTTCATCCGAGTAGCTAACTCTCTTTAGCGTATTTGCTAGTTTAGTTTAGCAACGATCCCGACCTAGTTTAGTCCATGTTGCCTCTTGCGATAAAAATTCGTTTTTTATACCGTTTCCGCCTCCCCGTAAGCACCGGGGGTCGCAATATGGACTTACATAAATATCATCGCGTGACAAAACTGAAGGAATCCTACCAGAATCATCACACTCCAAATGGTATGCAACGCTAGCAAGTTTCAGTACTTATGAAACTCCCGATGTGATTTTTGCCCCATGCTCTTATGACCTTGGCGTGAGGTCAAAATGTCATAAGTCACATGTCAAGTTCTACCCATCATTATCCAGGTTAATTTGAACCCACCCGTAACTACCCTTGACGTAGGCCAAAATAGAAGTACGACTGTCTCAAATCAACGCATTCTATCTATGCAACAGATAAATATCCGGCAGCTACCAATCACTATGCCTTGGCATGAGGTCAAAATACATAGCTTGAATACTACCGAATATTTAACTGAAATGATGGAGGGCTATGAATGGTTTTGGCTAAACCGTGAACGTAGTGAACTTGATAAAATCGATGGAACGAGATAGCTTTTAAAAGGAGTGGCTCAATCTCCGCATTTAAAAGTTGGTTTTTGAAAAGAACCGAGTGGTTTTTAAAGTGTTCCAACGACTTTTACATGGTTTATTTTTCTTGCATTAGTTCTTTTAATGCGTCCCATCATTTAATCCTACCATTGCAGAAAACAACCAAAATATGACGTACGCTTATGCCATTCGCATTCGCCACGGGGCCCCGTCATCACCCGTTAGGTTACTTAACTAACGACAGAGCGGGGGCTGGGCTAGCGCGGCTGTAAAACATAAGCAACGCCTAAATAGTTATTATATATATAGATATATAGCAATGATAGACATTACAGATCACAGATGAATACATTGGATATACTAGGAATCCGCAATCCGTTCGAGCCTGCAACGAAAAGCGGATTACACGGTCGTGGTGAATAGCCAATACCCCACCCAAGACCCCTACGGGTGCGGCAAACTACCCGCCAAGTACCGAAGCGAAGCAACCTCCCTCAACACCGTGAGTAGGCCACTCGGCACTTCGAGATACCCGGTAGTTTGTGCACCCCCTCCATGGGTCTATCCTAGGAGCAAAAACAGTAAAAAGAATTATACAATGACGGCTACAGCCCCGACCCGATTGTGCGGCCATACAAATAATATTACATCAATTTACATATTACATGAATTGAAAGAAAAGAAAACTCTCGTCTCACAAAACCCCCGGCTATTCACCCGCGACAATCCAACGCATTCATATACACATACCATCAACAAACACAGATCACAGATATGTATAACCCCCACTAATCGACGTATAGCGATTAGCAGACGTTCAATACATATAAACATCACAGATATAACCGATTAGTCAAAGTATAGTGAAGTTCGATCAAAAATAAGGATTTATAGGCCCCCAAATACAAATTTCTATTCTGGACAATCTGGGCAGAAATAAACCTTCTTAAAAATCCTAAAACCTTACCAGAAGAATACTGCACCAAACCCGGTCCAGAACAGAGCCAAAACGGTGGCGGTTCCGCGGCAATAGGCATGCTTTTGCCACGGAACCGCCGCGCTTTGAACTGTTCACTTGACCGTTTTTGGTGTGCTTCTTCACAAAACCCTGAGCCGATTTTTGAAGTATGATTTTTTATTTTTTGAGCAGAAAAAATTTCAACAGAAACTTAGGGTTTTGAAATGTTAGTTTTGCGATTTTTACCGATCGAACTTCCATACACTTTACTAACTAGCTAGTTTATGTTTAGTTAGGCTCTGATACCACTGTAAGTCTACGTTGCCCATCCCGGTGCTTGCGGGGAGGCGGAAACGGTATAAAAATCGAATTTTTAGCACACTAGGCAACATGGACTAACGAAAGGCGGGATCTTTTCTAAACAAAACTAGCTACCAAGCTAAATAGAGTTAGCTACTCGGAAAAGAGGTTATACCTAGGGCTTTATGTCCTTCTCTCCTTGCTCCTTGTAGTGAACGGAAGTGATCCCCTTGTCGTCTTCTCTCATCGAAGAAGGATCCACCCGAGAGCCTCAACCTTTGGCTTCAACTTCAAGCTAGAAGTAACTAAGATGCTAGAAGTGCTAATCCTAGAACCTTAGAAGAGAGTAGAGATTGTTTTGGAGAGGTTTTACTCAAGCTCATGTGTTTCTCAACTCATGAGAGGGGAGAGCTTGAGGAAGAGGAAGAGCAAGAGAGAGAAAGCATATGATAGAATGAAATGGTTTTTACAACCATAACAAAATATATGTGATTTTTCAAATAATAATATTAATCAAAAATGAACAGGTGATGGTTAGTTTCAAGAGACCATTATCATATCAGAATAAATGATTTTGCAAAGATCTAAGAGCATCTAAAAAAGTAATGATGATGGTCAATGTTTCAAACCTAGTCAACTAGTCAACCTTGGTCAACAAGTCAACAAGCCCAACCATGACACAGTTTCACTTAATTAATATTATTAATTGATAAATCACAATATCATTAGGGTTTGGAAAAAGACGACTGTCAACTGTGCATACACACCCGTTCCAAAACCCTAATGAAAAACCTCTTCCACCGCCTCAATCAACTGTGCATACACACCCGCATTCATGTTCCGAGGAACACGAACACAAAGAGATAAAACCAATCCCAGATCATATACTAAGATCCGGCTTAAACCAAAGCCCGCTAGTATAAGCTGTCCGGACAACAAACGTGCACAAGTGCACGGATGCGAACGAACCCTGTCGCAAAAACCATGCGACCTCTACTCATTTTGCCAAAAGGCGAATAACTCTCTGTGTGGGACTCTAAAGACTCGACACTACACTGGCAGTGGGTTTAACCACAGACCGCAATCGGCACTAGCTGTACGTAACGGTCCCCAGGTAGATGCCGATAAGAAGACTGACGAGGTGAACCCATCTGAACTCCTACTGAGCCTGTATGTGACAGTCTCCGTACAGTCCAGTCTGTTCGTCTGATACATCGCATGGCGGGCCTAGGGGGGCGGCAAACGTCAGTCCCCTAATAGCGGTACAAGTCGTGTCGGAGTGAAGCCCAGAACACCCTGAGATAACACTGGAAACCTACCAGTATATCTCGCTTGCCCTGGCCAGGGACTACTCATGTAATGGCTCTCCTAGACACAGCGCGATGTCAACCCCCAATACCGGGAGGGACGAATCCTGTCTAACCGTCACTGCCTCCAAGCGCTTCGGGACTGCACCCAACTACTATCTGTTTGCATGACTCCTTTGAGCTGTGGTAGGGTAGTAATCAAAGTACAGTGGGAACACACTTGAGGCGAAGTGACAGTGTCAAGTCAGCAGACTAAGATGTACTCATGTCACCTGGGAACTGATAACTGACGATAGGTATAATACCAACCAATCAGTTCCCAACGAGTCCTGTCCAGTGTACTCGTAACCTAACGAGCACCCGCATACTATCTCAAGTACGACTTACTGACGGCTGTGGGACAGAACGTCCCCCGCACTGGGATGAGAAGCGCATGCGCTAGTCTACTCTAGAGTATCGATACCCTGTCTCGATAATCCCACGACTAGGGACGTGAATATAAGGATGTGCTTGTGGATTACCCAGCCCCCACGAGTGTGACTGCCATCACAACGCCGGTATTCAAGCAAAGATCCTAAGGGCTCCACTAATGCGTATAGGTGATACAATAAAAGAAACACATGTACACATTAAAGCAGAGACAAACCAAGTAGCATACTACCATTTCGAGCAAGATTGTCTATACAACTATGAATATCCCAATCTTCCATCAAGTAATATACATACTAGTATGATACAGTAATGGCCTCTAGGGCATATACACTAACAAAAACCAATTAGCCTAAGTAGGGTGTACAGAAGGTAATAACTAAAGACAAAATAAAGGGATTAGAAAGAGGGAAAATTAAATTGTGGCTGCTATCATTCACGACCAAACCACGTACTTCATCGCCACTCTTATTTTACCTTTACTTTTTTCCCCAGTTTGGGTGAAATAGAATAAGATATTATTCAGTTGTCTTTTATCATCACCTTCTCTCAGGTTGCGTGTACTCCTTGGTTTAGGAGGGTACACCTATTACGCTTATTGGATAGTCTTCTTCCAAACCATAGGCTGGTGTCGAACGGTAGGGAAGGAAGAAAACCACTTAGCCTAAAAGGGTGTACAGAAGGTAATGAATAAAGGCAAATAAAGGGATTTGGAGAGATGGCAAAGAAATATACGGTTACAGTCATGAATAAGATTATGGAAGAGGCATTACTAGGAATACCAGGATACCCCTACGAACCATTTTCATGTTTCAGTTTCACTATGCATTGTTAAAGGAAAACTGATTTCCCGATTAGATACTTACTCCAGAGTATGTATTTACTAGGTATGATTCTCACATCTGTATGGTTTTACAGATGGTGAGTGGGAGTAAGTTATTGGGAAAATGGTGATCATCCTCATTATATCGGAATTCGTTGTAATTAGTGATATTTGAAGACATCGCCTGAGTTTTTGCCAGACGACATGCATTTGGTTTTGAGTATCCGTTGTTGTGCACCAATTTCAAAATGATATATCTGTACGTTTATTTTTATAAAGTGAGATATAACTTTTTGAAATTATGTCCTTGGCATTTACCTATATCAGTTGTCGATTGGGTAAGGAGCATTGAACAGCGGAGTAGTTCTTAACCATAAGTACAGTTTTCAACCTACGATGCACAGGTTTTGAGTTATTCGACTCAGGGGACTCATACAGAGTATCGTATGCTGTCCAGTGTCCATCAGGACAAAGGGGTTGGTCATCCTACTATGTTTTGTTTACTTATGACTTCTCTAGTTTTTAAACAAGTGTTTCGTACAAATACAATGTCTAAGTTTTGAGAAGTTGTGGGTATAGGAATAAAGTAGAGAACCAGATGTCGCAAGTATCAGGATTCTTCAAAGAGATCGAAGATGTAGATTCTTGTGATTGGTATTCATTTGATAGTAATGGTTTTGAGAAATTTGTTTCTCTTTCAGGTTACTCATAATTGGATGGATTCCTAAGTTGAGTAATGCTGATCAGCCTCTTTCCATTAAGTTGATATGCACTGGAGACAGCTGCATGATTAGAATATGGTTCCAATTAAACAAGTGCCAAAGTTTCTATATTGGATATAGAATGGTTCATATCTTAACGATGTTAAGGTACGGGGATTTGTCCAGCTTATGCTTAAAATCAGACTCGGGATAACTCAAGGTACGTTTCTGTAATGGCAGTTTGTGGGTTGACCCGGGCTATGTCGAAGGTTGATTTTCTACCATCTGGAAGATCAATAGTGATATTGTTCTTGACTCGCCACAGTTTTAGTAAAATGGATTTTTTCATAAAACAGTAGTGGGAGTATGGTAGAACTGGAAGTGATTCCAGAACCGCAAACGATTACGAAAAATTTAATAGGACCTATAGATTCAATCTGGTTTGACATTCCATTAGCTACTTCGCAGATATGGTGGGTAACCTCAGGCACCCGAGAGGTACTCCGGTAGCCTCAAGGACGGTGACAGGGAGGTTCTTGTTTACCCAGACTTAACACTACTGTTGTTCCAGGCTATGAGACCCAGCAGGAGGTTAAGTATAGCGTCGTTCTAAACTAGTTTTAGAAGTGCACGTATATATTATTATGCCAGAGGGTTGTTATGGTCAGTGGGAGCAGCGGAAGCATAGTGGGCAAGTAGCTTATGTCTACTTATAGACTTGAGCAGATATAGCGGAGATAGATCATCTAATTTTGATGTGACAATCATGGCTTTGACTTCATCAGAATAGAGGATGGATCTATTAAGAAGGTAGTAGGGTGTGATATCCTGGTATTTGGATGACATACACAGAGTAGGTAAAATTCCTATACTACAATCGGTTATACTGTGGTTGTCACACAGTTGTTTCTCCACAAAGGATATGGATATAATATCAGACATTCTGGTTATTAGATCTATGGTTTTAGATCTAAATTTGGGTAGTTTCCCAATCTCAGTACTTTGACAGTATTCTAAAGGTCTTTAGAATAGATGACTCCTGGCATGGTGGTGTACCTGCAGGTGATGGAGTCACCCTCTCTAAATGTGTCTTACAGACTAAAGGGGAGAGGGATGTGCATGATTGGCAGATCACTTGCTTAGGCAATTGAGTCAATCATGAGATGTCAAGTACCACACCAGATGTTGTTTTTGCACTAGATGCGATAAGTTTATATTAATCCAATCCAGAAGAAATATAAGGAAGCATTTTTAGAACATAAGTGCATGTTCTACGGATTTGATGACGGCAGCCTCCTTCGGGGGACGATTATTGTCACGACCCGAAGGTACGGAACGTGACCGGCAGTTAAATTACGAAGCGTCTAGAGGCGCAACGTAATCTAAGTAAGCCGAAGCCCAGAAATCTAAACCATTCAGAGAAGAAATAAAGGAAAACATGTAGGAAAACAAGTTTAAAAACAAGATCAAATTTTCTCAAAAATTTCGGCAGAGTCTCCTTTGTAAAAGCTGGCCCCAAACGGGTACAAACAAGAATAATATATACAAACAATAAAAAGGCATCCCAAGCGGGAGCTAGCTCTACGCCAACAGGCGAAAACAACCATACCAAGCACAATAATATACAACGCCAAAGGGCGAGGCTCAAAACTCAAAAGAAAACAAATCCACCATATACCATAATAATACAAGCGCGGCTCTAAGGTCAAAATGAATAACTGGTCCCCTAAACTTATCAAGTAATACAAGTCTGGTTGATGGAGCTTACTAGATACCAATGAAATAATAAAGTACAACGGCGGTCCTGATACAAGTGAACTAACCTACCAAGCAAATCACCCTGAATGAAATGATGTGCCAGCAAACTGCCAAGGAAACCTGTACATCGAACCTGTAATAAAATTTGGCACAATGGGGGTGAGTTGCCAACTCGTGAGTAGAAGACATCTGCGAAAAGAAATCGAATGCACGACGCTATCCTAGGTCATAATAATATACTAATATATCACTATTCATCTAGTAGTGCAGGGTAATAAACTACGCGTAAGTGCAAATGCTCCATGCTCGTGTCAGTGCCTCAAATAGTAATATGTCGTGTGAATGAGTATGCATGCATTATGAATGTAAAACAATCAACCCTGAAATCTGGATATATCTGTATAAAAAGTCTTTAACTTTCATCATAGTAAAATTTGTATAGAATTCTGAAACATCATCGATGAAATCCATGGAAATCCGTGTCAAGCATCGACATAAAATATGTAAATCTCAAGTCTCAATACCTCATAGTCTCAATATCTCGAGCTCCGTCAGTCCGGATCGGCCCATATCATCAAATCTCACGACAACGGTCGGTATCCTCCGGATATCCGCCGCGCCACACATCACCGGTAGGTAGTCTTCCCCTACCAGGCTCATCGTCTAAAACTTAATCTTCTTGTCCTGGGGTACCATACCGGGCCCATCATGTACCCGAGACGGTTCATCCACTCCTCGAATCAGGTCTCGAAATCCAACAGAAAACATGAAATCTCATGGTGGATGACACATACATCACGAGAAAAGCGCAACTTATATTAAAAAAGAGAGGGAGAAAAAGAGAGAAGTTTTTATATATATTCTTGCGGTTTTCCCTAAAATCCAGAAATCTCATAGAAATCCAAAATCCCAAAATCATGAGTAAGCACATAATACGTATCGGCATAAGCCCCATAATACTCCATGATAACATGAAAATGTGAATTCATGAAACGTCTAAGTAATAAATGCAATGTCTAGAATAACACCTGAGAGTAATCATAATATTATATTGATCTAACCTTTAGCTGATTCTATCAATAAAAGATAATATGTTCTAAAGTGTACGTGACATAGCAATTACCGATGATGATGTGTGTGAGCCGACAAATAATTGTATGTGGAATATGCGCATCATCGGTAATGGTGCTGGTGTCCTAACAGGCAGAGTTTCATACTGACTAAAGAAACATATGTCTGAACATGCAACTTGATGATTACAATCTGAAACTAAAGATGAATGTTTATTAACCACTCATTGGTAATATACATGTCTAACTACAATTAAATGACTCGAGCCTAAACTAGTATCTATTTAACCCCCTAAGAAACTAAACTAAAGAAACCAGTCAATCAGAAATAAGGATCCGCCTAGGGTCTGAATCCATGTCTCTAATAGTCGGCGATCCATCCTCAATAGCGTCACGTACATAGTACGACTTTCTCGAATCAAGAGTGCGGATCAATCATCCCATCTATGCCTCGTACGGTAAAATCCATCGTACGGCATCCCACTATCGGGGTACGGATCAAGTATCACCTACGTACATCATCATTCGTATAATATCATCATCAAATAATGTCATGATCAAAGGTATTGTACTGTAATCGCATACATCCCAATATCACCATTCATATCTCATTTTCCGCATACATATACATCATCAATTGTTCCTCAGAAATATCATGTCATATATATCATATCGTAATCTGGTCACACATATATCATATCGTAACCAAGTCACACATATATCATATCGTAATCAAGTCACAGGTTACAGTCCGGGTTCTATTCTAGAGTCTCGTATATCTTAATGCCATCATCACCTATTATCGTTTAAGTATACATATCCATTTTCTTATTTTCCAACGATCCGCTAACATCATAACACGACTGTATAGCCAAGAGATCACGGCATAAAGCCTAGTTATATTGTCTCATCCCCATGTATCATATCACAACCTTATATCACATATATATGTTGTGCATATATATACCTACCACAGTCCTATCATACACATATACCCCAAGTCAAGTTTCTGTGTGTGCGTGTGTGTGTGTCTACTTGAAACCTACGAATTTCCTCCAAGACATTCATCCTCTGGTAAAGTCTATCTAAATCAGTCTAGTCCAACCTAAGGTCTTTAATAGGGTCCTACTCGCCAAGAATCTAAGGTCACGTCCGACTCCCTAATGACAATAAATAATATTCCTATTCTACGTTTGCGGGGGTGCTAAACGCCATCCACCCGACTTCCCCCGTAGATATACATCTACTCACCTGGTCCTTGTCTGCCGAAGACAATGTCATCCTCCTCTTCTTCCTCGTCCAAAGTTCACGTGAGGGGTGCCTATACGCAAACATATATAATTTCATAACTGAATCACGGATAAAACCAAAATGACGCACAAAACGCGCATAGGTTAAAACCTATGACCCGCTCATGCAAAGGAACCATTATCGTTCGATATCGGCGTACAAATGCCGATTGATCGAGATAAAACGCCAACAATCAACTTGTAGTTTCAAAACTTATTATTTATAATATAAAACATGGTTTAAATCATTGAAACCCTAAAATCGATCAAATCGTCCGATTTCGTAAAAACCTGAAAACGCCAATTTACCGTTTTACTCCAAAACTTGATGTTTAAATGAAACTAATGGTCATAATATTCATTAAATCACATAACTAGATTATAGAAACCATTACTATATTTTTCTCACACCATTTTGTCTTAAATTAAAATTTCTAGTTTGCAAATTAGCCAAAATTAACACTTGTTAAGCAAAAATTCACAATTCCATTACTAAATTTGATTTTGCATATATTAAAGTGTTAAACTACTCCATGAAACCTTAAGAATGAGATAAAGCCCTAATTAGATTTTTAATACTTCATTTTAAATTAATTTCTAAAACCTAGTTTACCGAAATAGCATATTTATCACATTATATTAACTAACAATTTGAAAGTAATAATTAGATTAGGTCTTTCATTCCTTTAAGATGTTAATATTCTCATTAAAACCACAATATAATGATAAAAATATTAATTAGAATTTTAACACACCAATATATATATAATTTATAAAAATCTAGTTAGCAAAATTGTTTAATTTAAACAATTTTGAATGCACAAATTATAATACATCAACCATGCTAGATTTTTCCCTTCTAAAAATGTTAAGCTACTCATTATAACACCACTTAATTAATAAAAACCCTAACTTGATTTTAGAAACCCTATCTTGAATTTTAAACTTGCAAATAGAATTAATTAAAAAAATCTAAATATGCTAAATAAAAGCATTTAACAACAATTAATCATAAGAATAAAAATTATACCTTCAAAGCATGAGATCCAAACATGAAAATATGCTTCCAAAATAATGGTTTCCAACTCCAAATTCCATGTTAAATAGGTCAAAGGAAAATGGTAGAGGTTGAATGTTGATTTTTGAGGTTTATTTTTGGAATTTTTGATGAATTTGATGATTTTTAATGCAAAAATGATGGGGGAAAATTTTTAGGGCTGCCCATGGAGGTGAGGGCCGGCCATGAGGTGAGGAAAAGAGAGGAAGAAGGAATGAAGAATGGTGTAGAACTTTCTCCAAAGAAATACACCTTTTATGTCTTTTCATGAATTTCTTTATTATATTAATTTTCTTAATTCAATTCATCATAGAAAACTCTAGAATTTTAAAGACAATTCAAGAAGAGATTAGCATGCTAAAAACCTAATTCTAATATGTCATAGTTCACTTTTGAAAAATAAACCCATTGCAAATTGTAATTTACACTAATTTAAAGTATATTTAAAAACTTATGTTAATTTTTAAAATAATTAATTAAGGAAAAATATTTAAGTAAAATAATAAATTATAAGTCACTAAATAAACACCATTTATTAGTAATTACATAAATAAAATAGGATTTTTTAATTTTATGATGAAAATTATTTATAGTTAAGTTCTACGGAAAATACGGTTTGTTTTACCGAAAATCAGAAAATTCACTTAAACGATTTTATATATTTATTTATTTTTTTAAAACGTTACAATTATCATTCCCGGCTTCAAAGGTGACATGGATGACAGAGTGATTGTTAGAGTTATAGTTTTCTCTCTGACGAAGGGGGCAGTATTATGGACATGTGGTCCAAGAGGATACTGTGGGAGGCAAGGTGCTGGACACTGATTAGTTTCAGTGATCGATACAGTCTAAGAAGTTTGGATTTGGAGTTCATTTATGAACTAGGTCCCATCAGATATCTAGACATATTCTAAGACAGGTATTACTCAATTCGGGAGATGGTTTTCTCCGCGAACTTGAGATTAAGAGAGATATAGAAAGAAACATCAGGGCGGATCCACTCATTGAGGCTATTTCTCGAACACAAGAGTTTTACAAACGAGCTTTGTGAAACTGATTAGTAAAAGAGTTGGGTGTTCGGTATCACAAGGGCTGTGAGTATGCGACATCGCAATAATTAGCCTTAAGTGCAAGTGGGAGATTGTTGGATATAGTGCCCTCAAAGTCAATTATTGGATCACAGGTACGTGATTGCAATGATTGAGGGAGGACCTATACCGGTAGCACAGTCTTACTCGAGATGATAGTATGCTACCTGGTTTGCCTTTATCAGTCATGTACAGGCTCAGGTGACTGATCACTATTACACGTTGATAGAGCCTTTAGGATCTTGCTTGACTACCTACAGTATGATGGCGATCATATACGTGAGAGTTGGGTAGTTCATAAGCACATCCTTAATAGTGGTCCCTAGTCGTGGGAGTTTCGAGACAGGGCATCGATACTCCGGAGTAGACTAGTGTAAACAGTCGAGACCCCGACGAGGGGCGGTGGCCGGTCTCATAAGCCACCGGTGTCAGTTGGATCACCTAAGATGTATACAGGTGCTCATTGGGTTATGAGTACACCGGATAGGACTCGCCGAGAACCTGCTAGTTGGTATTTATACTTAGCGTCAGACAGCAGTTCCCTGGTGACATGTGTACATGTTAGTTCATCGACCTGAGGTCGTCATTTGTCTCGTGTGAGTTCCCACTGTGCTTTGATTTCTACCCTACCACGGCTCAAAGGAGTCGTGCAAACAGGTCTTTTTTGGGTACAGTCCCGAACCATATGGAGGCAAGTGAGCGGATCGGCAGGGGATTCTTCTCTCCCGGTATTGGGGTTGAGATCGTGCTGTGTCTAGGAGAGCCATTATACCAAGTCCTTAGCCAAGGTAGGTGAGAATTACTGGTAAGTATTCCAGTAGTTTCTCAGGGTGTTCAGGGCTACTCTCCGACACGACTTATACCGCTTTTGGGGGTCTGACGTTACCAGCCCCCTAGGCCCGATATGCGATACTCATAGACGAACGGACCGGACTGTATATATATTGTCACTGTTAGGCTCAGTAGGGTTCCAGGATGAGTTCGCTCATCGGCTTCCTTTGAGGTCAGTACATGGGCAGCCGTTACGCACTGCTAGTGCCGCTGACGTGCTTGTGGTTAAACCCACTGCCAGGGTACTGACGAGTCTTTAGAGTCCCCCACAGATAGTTTCCCAAGTTCGGGCGAAACGTTGTAGAGGCCGTATGGTTTTATGGCAGGGTTCGAAAAATGCACGTGCACTTGTGCATGTGTCATATTTCGGACAGATAATACTGGTGGGCTTTGGTTTAAGCCGGATCCATGTATTATATTGAGTCGGAATATTTTAGTCTCTCGTATTCGTATTCGGTCGGAATACGGATACATGTATGTATATATAGGTGGGGGTATTTTCGTAATCCGTTACGAGAATACTTTAGAAGATGCATTTCTTTTTGGATTAATCATTTTGGTTTAAATGATTATTTATTTTGGAAAGGGGGACTCATTATGGATGACACATTAATTCTAGAATGTTCACTAATGACTCATGTAATGAGTCATCTAGTGAGTCATTAAGGAATTAATGTGTGTTTGTTTTCGGTTTGGATATTTGAGGAGATATTTTTCATTAGATATTTTCTTTGGTCTTTGATAAATAAACCTCATATATCTATTCACAAAAGGATGAAGAAAATAAGAGAGAAGTTTATTATGCTTGGTTTTCTTTTGCTCTCTTGATTTTCTTGAGTTCACCATTTCCAATCCTAAGCATCTTCTTCAACCTCCACCCTAACCCTCTCATGCGATGAGAACCCTAGGGTGTTTGAGACAAAATATTCTACTCATTCTCTACTTCATCTTGGTCATCTCTTTTAGCAGACTTGATGACCGAGTTGCCTCGGTATAGAGGCGGGAGCCCATTTAAAGATCCATTGACATAGTGCCACCTCGATGAGGAGACGAGAGATTAGAGTTGCCGCGAGGAGCGTGGGATGATGGCTAAAGACCGAAGGACTCGGATCGATCGGTATAGCCTTTCTACCTCTTTACAGTTTGTTAGTTTAGCGTTAATGGCAAGATCCGGGTTATAGTATGCGATAGCGCCAGTTATAAAGTTTTTTGTTCCTCGTTTGGCGTCAGAATGACGGCCGGGGCGCTACCGTAGACTTACAACAAGAACGCCCATCATCCGTATATACATACCCGCATCCGTATTCCGAAGAACACGAATACAAAGAGACGAAAACTAATCCATCAATATAATACTAGGATCCGGCTTAAACCAAAGCCCACTAGTATTATCCGCCCGAACATCGTACGTGCACAAGTACACGTATGTGATTGAAGCCCTGCTGTAAAACCATACGGCCTCTACACCTTTTGCCCGGTGCAGGGAAACCCTCTGTGTGTGACTCTAAAGACTCGACATTACGCTGGCAGTGGGTTTAACCACAAGCCGCAAGCGGTACTAGCTGCACATAACGGCTACCCAGGTATGTGTCGATAAGAAGGCCGATGAGCTAACTCATCCGAACTCCTACTGAGCCTATCTATGACAATCTTCGTACAGTCCGGTCTGTTCGTCTAAGAGTATCGCATATCGGGCCTAGGGGGCGGTAATCGTCAGACCCCTAATAGGGCAATAAGTCATGTAGGAGCATAGCCCAAAACACCCCGAGAAACTACTGGAGTACATACCAGTAAATCTCACTTGCCTTGGCTAAGGACTTTGTGTAATGGCCATCCGAACACAGCGCGATATCAACCCCCAAATATCGGGAGAGAAGAATCCTATCTAACCGCCACTGCCTCCAAGTGCTTCGGGACTGCACCCAACTACTACCTGTTTGCATGACTCCTTTGAGCCGTGGTACGGTAGTAATCAAAGTACAGTGGGAACACACTCGAGGTGAAGAAGCTGTTGGCTATAGTGCCCTCAAGTCAATTATTGGATCGCAGGCACGTGATTCCAATGATTGAGGGAGGACCTATACCGGTAGAACAATCTTACTCGAGATGATAGTATGCTATCTGATTTGTCTTTATCATCGTGTACATGCTTCAGGTGACATTATAGATCACTATTACATGTTGATAGAGCCTATAGGATTCTTTCTTGACTACCAGCAGTATGATGGCGATCATATACATGAGAGTTGAGTGGTCTATAAGCACATCCCTAAAATGTCCCTAGTCATGGGAGTTTCGAGACTGGGCATCGATACTCCAAGACTAGACTAGTGTATACTGATCGAGACCCCGACGAGGGGCGGTGGCCGGTCTCACAAGCAATTAGTGTTAGTTGGTTCACCTAAGATGTATACAGGTGCTCATTGGGTTATGAGTACACCGGACGGACTCGCCGGGAACATTCCAGTTGGTATTATACCTATTGTCAGATAGCAGTTCCCTGGTGACATGTGTACAGGTTAGTCTATCGACCTGAGATCGTCATTTGTCTCGTGTGAGTTCCCACTGTGCTTTGATTACTACCCTACCATGGCTCAAGAAGCCGTGCAAATAGGTTTTAGTTGGGTACAGTCCCGATCCACATGGAGGAAGTGAGCGGATCGTCAGGAGATTCGTCTCTCCCGGTATTGGGGGTTGATGTCACGATGTGTACAGGTGGCCATCACCCGCAAACTAGATGTCACGCTAGTGGGATTCATTGTAAGAGGAGGAACCAGAAATCCTTAGCCAAGGTAGTCGAGAATTACTGATTCGAATCAGTAGTTTCTCAGGTGGTGATGGGCTTCATACCGACACTAAATGTCGCGTTATTAGGGGTCTGACTTTATCCATCCCCCTAGACTCGATATGCGATACTCATAGACGAACAGACCGGACTGTATGGATATTGTCACTGTCAGGCTCAGTAGGGGTTTCAGGATGAGATTGCTCGTTGGCCTCCCTTTCGCTCAATACCTGGGTAGCCGTTACGTACAGCTAGTGCCGATGACGTGCTTGTGGTTAAACCCACCGCCAGCGTATTGACGAGTCTTTAGAGTCCCACACAGAGGGTTTCCCTGCTTCGGGCGAAACGATGTAGATGCTGTATGGTTTTATGGCAGGGTTCGATCACATACGTGTACTTGTGCACATATGATGTTCGGACGGATAATACTAGTGGGCCTTGGTTTAAGCCGGATCCTAGTATTATATTGTTGGATTATTTTCGTCTCATTGTATTCGTATTCATCAGAATACGGATGCGAGTATGTATATATGGATGAGGGTTATTCTTGTAATTTATTACAAGATTACTTTTAGAAGATTACACATCATCATAGTTTAGACCTTTTTGGATTAAAAGGTTATAGATGTGTAGGATGAGGTGTTTATTGCATTTTTGTGGCATGGCTAATTAGTGACCCATAGTTACTATTCTAGCATGCTTAGGGTTTTTGTTTGTTGTGAGATTATGTTGACTTGATATATTTTTTGTTGACTAAGATATTTTGAAGACATGGACATCTATGTGATGACTCCATTATTTCTTATCACACTAACACAACAAACAAAAATACAAGCCATTATTCATTATTCTTTTTCTCTCTCTTGAGTTGCTCTCAACACCTCATTCTCATGTCATCTTCTTCTTCCTCTAGTTCCATCCAAACCCTCTCATGAGTTGAGAATCCTTGGGTGTCTTGAGACAAATTAATCCTTCATCACTCTCTACTTCATCTACGGTATCTAGAGTGGCGATCTAGGTGCCCTAGTTGCCTCGGATATGAGGTTGGAGCTCGTTGCATAGACTCTCGGGTGGATCATATTCGATGGAGGGAGACCGGAGATCAAGCTTGATTATGGAAGCCCCTAGGAACTTGGGATGATGGTTGAAGACCGAAGGACACGGATCTATTCGATATAACCATTCTAACTCCTTTACATATTTTTTTATCTAGGGCTTATGGGTAGATCCGGGTAATTGGTTGTGGTAGCGCCAAGTTTTTTAAATTTTTGTTCCGCATTTATTCACGGATTGGTGGACGGGGCGCTACCGTAACCCAACATGGTATCAGAGCCACTCCATAAGCCTTAATTAACTCATTGCAATATTTGAAATCCGCCATTTTATTCGTGCAACAACTGCCGACAAAAACAGTTCCGAAAACAGAAAGTTTGAGATGTTTGCACCACAAGGGCTGGGCCTACTCCCCAATACCACCACAAGGTGGCCTTGGCAGTGGGGACCCAAAACTGCCCCACCTTAGGCAGTTTCGGGTCTGCCTCACCCCCTGGCCACCTCGTGGTGGCCCCAGGGGTGGGGTACCCCCTCTAGGCCTCCGACTCAAAGTTAATTTCGTGCTCTAACTCCCCGTGATGGTTCGAGCATGTTTCGTTTTGATTCGGACTTCCGAATTGTCTTTAAACGGTCGGTTTTTGGAATTTTAGCTCACTGTTTTTTTCATGGTTTTAGAAATTGGTTTAGTTTGCTAATTGCGTGCGGAAATCTAATGTCATAATTTTCAGTACATACATTACTATCTACGCCTGTGAATGTCATTAGAGCGGTATGACTTGTCTAATTGCTATAGTTCTTTTAGACGGGTTTGCGAACTTTACATTCACGTTCATGTTCTGTGTTGTGCTGTGTTGTGGTGGGTTCGTCGTGGTGGATAGCTTGGGTGAAATGGTAGTACAGTTTGGATTTATTTGTACATTTAATATTGTGGGGCGAGCATCCGACATGTGGACTACCGTCACTTCTAGTTTGTATATTATTTGTTTGGGGCACGACCGGGTTGAGGTCGATGTCACCCTTGTACTTATTTTCTTTTCTGTACTAGGATTACCCTGCGGTGGAGTGCACGAATAGCCAGGTTCTAGAGGGCAACGGGCCCGCATCTCATGGCTTTGAGAAGGAGGGGGCCTCACTCTAGAATTGGCGGGTTATTCGCCGCACTCGTAGAGGGTATAGGTTGACCCAAGGAGGGGTGCTCAAGTTACTGGATTCCGTGAAGTGCCGGGTGGCCCATTCACTTTGATGAAGGGGGTTGCCTCACTTCTGGATTTGGCGGGTGACTTGCCACGCTCGTAGGGGTCTAGGTTTTCATTGCACAGGCTATCCACATGACCAGGGGAACGTCGGGTTTCACTTGCGTCTCAAAGGAAACCCGGGGCTCCCAGATTATCTGTATTATTCTGTGATGCTTATCACTTATCTGTGATGTTGCATATGTCATGCCTGAAATGATTATTATATATTGTTATATATATACCAGTAGATGTTGTATATGTTTTGCACCCGCACTAGTCCAGCCGCCGCTCTGTCGTTAGTTAAGTAACCTAACTGGTGATGACGAGGCCTAATAGCGAATGCGGATGGCATATACGTACATCATATTTTTGTTCTTTTTTGGTGTGATTAATTGATGGGACTGCGTCGATTCTGATCAATGCAAGGAAAACAGACCTATTCGATGTTGTTGGAACAAATTTTCAAAAGCTGTTATTACAAGGACGTTTTTCTTTTATTTTGCACAGCGATATTCGGTTATGAATATCCAGCATCTCATTCGACGAGGCAAGAGCCGAGATCCCTTCACCGGGAGTGGCCTCTTGGGCAGAAGTTTGCGTCAGGGTAGTAACTTCACTATAGTCGATTACTTTTTGCTATGCATCGTGATATTCGGTTTGGAATATCCTGCACCTCATTCGACGAGGAAAGAGCCGAGATCCCTTCACGGGGAGTGACCTCTTTAGCAAAGGTTTTCGCCACTATATATTTGTAAAGATATCTGGTTCCTTCAACGATATCAAGTTCATTACGTTAAAGGTTTTTCGCCAAAAACCATTCGTAGCCCTCCGTCATTTCAGACGGGTAGCACTTAGTATTCATGCTATGTTTGTTGACCTTCGTCAAGGCATAGTGTATGGTAGCTGTTTGTTACCTTTCTGTTGCATAGATAGATGTGTTGGTTTGGGACAGTCGTACAGCCTTGTTGACCTTCGTCAAGGACGAGTACTGGTGGGTTCAAATTAACCTGGACAATGACGGGTAGAACTTGACATATGACTTATGATTTGTTGACCTTCGTCATGGTTATAAGAGCATGGGGTAAAAATCATATCGGGAGTTTCAAACATACAGGAAACTTTCCAGACAAGCGCATACCTTCTGTATTGTGATAACTTGAGTAAATTCCATCAGGTTATCATGTGATGATAGTTGGATCCCG
The DNA here is from genome assembly GCA_030015575.1 of Agapanthus africanus. Taxonomy (NCBI): domain Eukaryota; kingdom Viridiplantae; phylum Streptophyta; class Magnoliopsida; order Asparagales; family Amaryllidaceae; genus Agapanthus; species Agapanthus africanus. The sequence goes on along the minus strand of CM057347.1, from coordinate 249,011,378 downwards.
ATTCCCACTAATGAGTTGGTTTACTCCTCGGGTGATTTTAGATGATCCCGACTAATTCTTCTTTTGTGTTTGGAGGAGAATTCGAGGAAACGGTGGGAGACATCCTGATTAGATAAAGTGATTAACCATTCTGATCTAGATTAGAGTGCACGCTGAGTGTTTCTTTTCTCTCTCTCTCTCTCTCTCTCTTTCTGGCAGCGACCATGGCCCACCTATCTAGAACTCATAAAAAAAGTTAACCAAACCTTCTTAAAACACACTGGCTTTTGGATTGTCAGAGTTGCATACTTTATTGCCACTCCTACTTTTACCCTTTGCTTTTCTCCGGAACATTCCGTATCACTACGAAGATCCACATTTATTGGATATGACCATCGTATAGTTACATACAAACTCGAAGAAACTTGTTTCAGATTCGAGAATGGTTTCCGGTTCTGGAGAAATTGAATAGGACTATTCAGTTGTCTTTTTCTTTTACTTTCTCTCAGGTTGTGAGGGCTCCTAGGATTAGGAGAGGTACACATATTGCGCTTATTGGATAGTCTTCTTCCAAACCATAGGCAAGTGCCGAAAGATGGGGAAGGAAGAAAACCAATTAGCCTAAGTGAGGTGTACAGAAGGTAATAAGTAAAGACAAATAAAGAGATTAGAAAGAAGGCAAAGTAAATTGTGACTGCTACCATTCACGACCAAACCGCGTATATCATCGCCACTCCTACTTCACCTTTGCATTTCTCTATAACACCCCGTATCACTACGAAGATCCACATTTATTGGATAAGCCATCGTATAGTTACATACGAACTCGAAACAACTTGTTCCTGTTCGAGAATGGATTCTGGTTCAGGAGAAATAGAATAAAGATTATTCAGTTGTCTTTTCCCTTTACCTTCTCTCAGGTTGCGAGGGATCCTAGGATTAGGAGGGTACACCTATTACGCTTATTGGATAGTCTTCTTCCAAACCATAGGCTGGTGCCGAACGATAGGAAAGGTAGAAAACCATTTAGCCTAAGGGTGGTGTACAGAAGGTAATGAGTACAGAAAAATAAAGAGATTTGGAGAGATGGCAAGGAAATATACGGTCACAGTCATGAATCTGGATAATGGAAGAGTCATTACTAGGAATACCCGGCTACCCCTTCGAAACATTTTCATGTTTTAGTTTCACTATGCGTTGTTAATTAAAACCTGATTTCCCAATTATATCGTTACTCCAGGGTATGTATTTACCAGGTTTGATTCTCATATCTGTATGGTTTTACAGATGATTAGTGGGAGTAAGTTATTGGGAATTAGGTGATTATATCCTCATTATATCGGAATTCGTTGTAATTGGTGATATTTGAGGAAATCACCTGGGGTTTTGCCTGATGGCAAATATTTGGTTTTGAATATCCGTTGTTATGCACTAATTTCAAACTGATATATCTATACATTTATTTTATAAAGTGAGATATAACTTTTTGAAATTATGTCTATGACATTTACCTATATCAGTTGATGATTGGGTAAGGAGCATTAAAAAGCGGTGTAATTCTTCTTAACCATAGTACAGTTTTCAACCTACGACGCACAGGGTTTGAGTTATTCAACTCAGGAGACTTATACAAAGTATTGTATGTTGTCCAGTGTCCATTAGGACAAAGGGGTTGGTGCTCGTACTATATTCTATTTACTTGTGACTTCTCCAGTTTTAGACAAGTGTTTCGTAGAAATACAAGGTCCAAGTTTTGAGAAGTTATAGGTACAAGAATAAAGTAGAGAACCATGTGTTGCAAGTATCAGGATTCTTCGAGGTGATCGAAGATGTAGATACTTGTATTTGGTATTCAGTTGATAGTAATGGTTTTGAGAACTAGCTTCTCTTTCAGGTTACTCATATCTGGATGCACTCCTAAGTTGAGTAATGCTGATCAGCCTCTCTCTATTTAGTTGACATGCACTAGAGACAGCTGCATGATTTGAATCTGGTTCCAATTAAATTAGTGCCTCTGTTTCTATATTGAATATAGAATGGTTCATATCTTAACGATGTTAAGGTATATGGAGTTGTCCAGTTTATGCTTAAAACCAGACTCTGGATAACTCAAGGCACGTTTCTGTAATGGCGGTTTGTAGGTCATCTCGGGCTATGATGAGGGTTAACTTTCTACCATCTGGAAGATCAATAGTGAAATAGTTCTTGACTCGCCACAATTTTAGTAAAATGGACTTTTTTAGAAAACAGTAGTAGGAGTATGGTAGAACTGGAAGTGATTCCAGAACCACAAACGATTACTGAAATTTTAATAGAACCTAAAGATTTAATCGGGTTTGACATTCCATTAGCCACTCCGCAAATATGGTGGGTAACCTCAGGCACCCGAGAGGTACTTCGGTATCCTCAAAGACGGTGACAGGGAGGTTCTTGTTTACCCAGACTTGCCATTACTGTTGTTCTAGACTATGAGACCCGGCAATAGGATGAGTATATCGTTGTTCTAAACTAGCTTTAGAAGTGCACGTGTATATGACTCTGCCCGAGGGTTGTTGTAGTCAGTGGGAGAAGCGGAAGCATAGTGGACAAGCAGCTTGTGACTATTTATAGACTAAAGCAGGTATAGCGGAGATAGATCATCTATTTTTGATGTGACAGTCAAAGGCTTTGACTTCATCAGAATAGGAGATGGATCTATTAAGAAGGTAGTAGGGTGCAATGTCCTGTTATTTGTATGACATACACTTTATAGGAAGTGAAATTCCTATACTACGATCGGTTATACTGTGGTTGTCACACGGTGGTTTCTCCACATAGGATATGGATATTATATCAAGCATTCTGGTTACTAGATCTATGGTTTTAGATCTAGATTTGGGTAGTTTCCCAATCTGGGTACTTAGACGGTATTCTAAAGGTGTTTTTAGAATGGACGACTCCTGGCATGGTGGTGTTCAGGTGATGGAGTCACCCTCTCTAAAGGTGTCTTACAGACTAAAGGGGAGAGGGATGCGCATGATTAGCATATCACTTGCTTAGGCAATTGAGTCAATCATGAGATGTCAAGTACCAAACCAGATGTTGTTTTTGCACTAGATGCAATAAGTTTATATATTAATCCAATCCTAGAGAAATGTTCGGAAGTAGTTTATGAACATAAGTTGATGTTCTAGGGATTTAGTAAGGGCAGCCTCCTTCGGGAGACGGTTATCATTCCAGGCTTCCAAGGTGACCTGGATGACAGAGTGACTGTCAGAGTTATAGTTTTCCCTCTTTTGAGGGGAAGTAGTTTGGAATGGTGGTCCAAGCGGATACTGAAGGAGGCATGGCGTAGGATACTGATTAAATTCAGTGGACGATACAGTCTAAGAAGTTTGCTGGATTTGTAGTTCATTTATGAACTAGGACCCATCAGATATCCAGACATATTCTAAGACAGGTATTGCTCGTTTCGGGAGATGGCTTTCTCCGCGAACTTGGGATAAAGAGAGACATAGAAAGAAACAATAGAGCGGATCCACTCACTGAGGCTATTTCTCGAACGCAATAGTTTTACAAACGAGCTTTGTGAAACTGATTAGTAGAGAAGTTGGGTTTTCGGTATCACACGGGCTGTGAGTATGCGATGCCCCAATAAATAGCCTTAAGTGCAAGAGGGAGATTGTTGGCTATAGTGCCCTCAAGTCAATTATTGGATCGCAGGCACGCGATTGCAATGATTGAGGGAGGACCTATACCGGTAGAACAGTCTTACTCGAGATGATAATATGCTATCTGGATTATCTTTATCATCGTGTACATTCTTCAGGTGACATTACAGATCGCTATTACATGTTGATAGAGCCCATAGGATTCTTGCTTGACTACCAGCAGTATGATGGCGATCATATACGTGAGAGTTGGGTGGTCTATAAGCACATCCTTAAAATGTCCTTAGTCATGAGAGTTTCGAAACTGGGCATCGATACTCCAAGAGTAGACTAGTGTATACTAATCGAGACCCCGACGAGGGGCGGTGGCCGGTCTCATAAGCCATTGGTGTGAGTTGGTTCACCTAAGATGTATACAGGTGCTCATTGGGTTATCAGTAAACCGGACGGACTCGCCGGGAACATGCTAGTTGATATTATACCTATTGTCAGATAGCAGTTCTCTGGTGACATGTGTACAGGTAAGTCTATCGACCTAAGATCGTCATTTGTCTCGTGTGAGTTCCCACTGTGCTTTGATTACTACCCTACCACGGCTCAAAGGAGCCGTGCAAAAAGGTTTTAGTTGGGTACAGTCCCGAGCCATATGGTGGAAGTGAGTGGATCATTAGAGGATTCGTCTCTCCCGGTATTGGGGGTTGATGTCGCGGTGTGCATGGGTGGCCATCACCAGAAATCCTTGGCCAAGATAGTCGAGAATTTCTGATTCGGATCAGTAGTTTCTCAGGTGGTGATGGTCTCCATACCGACACTAAATGTCACGTTATTAGGGGTCTGACTTTATCCACCTGTAAGTCTACGGTAGCGCCCCGGCCGTCATTCCGAGGCCAAAATGCGGAAACGAAAACTTTTTCAAACTAGAAACCGGCGCTATCGTTTGCTTAAAACCTGGATCGAACCATTAACCTACAACTAGCAACTAGAGAAAGGATTGGAAAGCTATATCGATCGATCCGTGTCCTTCGGTCATTGGCCACCATCCCAAGCTCCTCGCGGCATCTCCGGTCTTGATCTCCTCGTCGGAAAGGGCACCACATCTTCGAGCCTTTTTACAGGCTCCCGCTTCATCCGAAGCAACTCAGGCACAAAGTTCGCTAGCCGACGTGTCCAAGGTGAAGTAGAGAATGTTTGTGACAACTTTGTCTCTTGCATCCATTGCATGGATGGAGGTTAGAGATGATGCCATTAATGGAGATTTTGAGCTAGAAGAGGAAGAAGAAGAAGAAGCTTTCTTTTTCTTTTGTTGTATGTGTGATAAAATGAGAGAGTGAGTGTGTAAGAAAATAAAAATACAAGAGCTAACAACCATCATATGGCTGCCCTTCCTCTCCCCTCCTCTCATTTCATCCACAAATCAATCACAATATGTGACACATGCACAAAGATAGAGACCATGAGTCACCACTTGTGCATGTGTCATAATTAATGCTCCTAATCATGATTTCTAGATCATAATTTCCATATGTAAACATTAACCCAAATGTTTACAACAACCAAAAAGATACGGAAACATCTAAAGTAAACTCATGACGGATCACAAGGATACCCCTTACCTGTATATACATACCTGCATCCGCATTCCGACTGAATGTGAATGCGATGAGACTAAAGTAATCCAACAAATCTAATACTAGGATCCGGCTTAAACCAAATCCCACTAGTATGATCCTTCCGATCATGATCCATGCACTACTGCACGTATATGATCGGACCCTGCCATATTGTTAGTTATATGTATGCCCTAGAGGCCATTACTGTACATGAGATGTATATTGTAGTGGATGCTGGGACATATATAGGTAGGACTTTCTTGCTCGACATGATAGTACGCTATCTGGTTGCTCTTTATCTTAACATGTATACTTACTGTCTCTCTGTTACATGTTGATAAAGCCCTTAGGATGTGTACTCGACTTGCAGGACTATGATGTAGATCATACTAGTGGGGCCTGGGTAGTTCATGAGTACATCCTTCAATGTTCCTAGTCGTGGGAATATCGAGACGGGGCATCGATATTCCAGAGTAGACTAGCGTATATCTTCTCGACCCATGTGATGGGCGATGGATGATCCCATATCCATTGGTGTTTGAGATCAGAGATGGTATGCGGGTGCTCAGTGGAGACTGGGTACACTGAACGGACTCGCCGAGAACTCACAGATGGTATTATACCTTACGTCAGATGGCAGTTCTCTGGTGACACTGGTACAGCTTAGTCTGTTGACCCGAGATCGTCATAGAGTCTTGTGTGTCTCCCACTGTGCTTTGATTTCCACCCTACCACGGCTCTGTTGAGGCGTGCAAACAGGTGGTTTTTGGGTACAGTCCCGATTCACATGGAGGCAATAAGCGATTGGAGGGGATTCGTCACTCCCGGTATCAGGGGTTGATGTTGCGCTATGCTCGACTGGCCATAACTGGAAATCCCTGGCCAGGGTTGCACTGATTTACTGGTAAGTGTTATCAGTAGTTTCATGCTTGTTATGGACCTTACATCGGCATGACTTACCAAGCTACTGGGGTGTGACATTTACCACCCCTAGGCGAGATATGCGACATATCAGACGAACAGACCGGACTGTGCGGTAAGTGTTACTGATTGGATTCGCAGGAGTGTGAGCTGTTGGATATAGTGCTCTCAGAGTCAATTATTGGATCACAGGCACGTGATTGCAATGATTGAGGGAGGACCTATGCCGATAGGACAGTCTTACTCAAGATGATAGTATGCTATCTGGTTTATCTTTATCATCGTGTACTGCTTTAGGTGACCTTACAGGTCACTATTGCACGTTGATAGTGCACCTAGGATTCTTGCTTGACTACCAGCAGTATGAGGGCGATCATATACGAGGGGGCTGGGGTCTATAAGCACATCCTTAAAAGGTCCCTAATCGTGGGAGTTTCGAGACAGGGCATCGATACTCCAGAGTAGACTAGTGTATACAGTCGAGACCCCGACGAGGGGCGGTGGCCGGTCTCACAAGCCACTGGTGTCAGTTGGTTCACCTAAGATGTATACAGGTGCTCATTGGGTTATGAGTACACCGGACAGAACTCGCCGGGAACCTGCTAGTTGGTATTATACCTGACGTCAGATAGCAGTTCCCAGGTGACATGTGTACAGGTTAATTCATCGACCTGAGATCGTCATTTGTCTCGTGTGAGTTCCCACAGTACTTAGATTACTACCCTACCATGCTCAAAGGAGACGTGCAAACAGGTTTTAGTTGGGTATAGTCCCGAGCCACATGGAGGCAGTGAACGGATCTGCAGGGGTTCGTCTCTCCCGGTATTGGGGGTGAGGTCGCGCTGTGTCTAGGAGAGCCAGTACATGAAAAGTCCTTGGCCAAGGCAGGAGATTTACTGGTAGGTATTCCAGTAATATCTCAGGGTGTTCTGGGCTACACTCCGACACGACTTGTACCGCTTTTGGGGGTCTGACTTTACCGACCCCCTAGGCCCGCCATGCGATGCTCATAGACGAACGGACCGGACTGTACGGATATTGTCACTGACAGGCTCAGTAGGGTGTCAGGATGAGTTCTCTCATCGACGTCCCTTTTTGTCAATAGCTGGTGGCCCGTTACGTATGGCTGATACCTCTGACGTGCTAGTGGTTAAATCCACAGCCATAGTATTGACGAGTCTTTAGAGTCCCCTACACACAGTTACTCAAGTTTCGGGCGAAACGCTGTAGAGGCCGTATGGAGATATGGCAGGGTTCGATCGGATACGTTCGGTATTGCACGTATCGTGATCGGACGGTTTTTACTAGCCGGCTTTGGTTTAAACCGGATCCTAGTATTAGACAGTGTAGTTTTGTCTCTTTGCATTTGTATTCAGTGGGAATACAAAGCGGGCATGTATATGCAGTAGCGGGGTTTTCCTGTAATTTATTACGGGATCAGTATTCTGAAGTTGCCAGTTTGCATTCCGTTCCGGCCGGTTTTCCTTTGCTTCTTCACGGCCGGACTTTTCGATGGAGGGGGTTATTTGCAAGTTTGCAAATAACTTATTGTGAAGGGGTTTCTTGCATTTGTGGCTTCATCATCATGAGATTCCTTTCTTATCACTTCATTTGCATTTATTATGATGGGTTTGTGATGAGAGTTGATTTGGTTTTAGATGTGAGATAATTTGATCAGTATCTTCACATATTGGTATATGTTTTTAATCCATTATATTCCCTCCACCATTTTTCTTGAAGAGGAGGAGGCCGGCCACATCTTGTGAGGAGAAAAAGAGGGAGTTCATTTTTCATGTGGAAAAATTATCATTCATCTCATTTTTAGCTTGCCACCAAAATTCCCAAGTTGATATCTTGTTCATTCCTCCATCACCAAAGGCAACTTCACCCCAAAAGAGACACAGTATTCTACACTAGTCTACAGCATCCCTTGGACGCGTCGGCTTGCCAACTTCGGGCCCGAGTTGCCTCGGTCCAGAGGTGGGAGCCCGTAAAAGAAATCAGGTACGTGGTGCTCGTTTCGACGAGGAGGTGACGGACGGAGATTCCGCGGGAGATCGGAGTGGAGACGAAGACCGAAGGACACGGATCGCTTGGTATATCTCTCTACCCATCTTTAAGGTTGGTAGTAGCTAGGTTAATGGCCCGATCCGGGTTAATTGTGCGCGGTGGTGCCGGTTTGCAAGTTTCGCAAAGTTTTTCGTTTCCGCGTTTCCGGCGTCGGATCGACGGCGGGGGCACCGCCGTGCACTTACATTGGTATCAGAGCCACGCCATTAACTTAGCCTAGCTTGCTCTAACGTGTTTAGAACTCGATCGAACAATAAAACCCCAAAAACCGTATTTTCTTGTGCATCGGGTTTCTGTCGAAATTTTTTTGGCTCCAAAAATTTTTCAGGTTGTTGAAGAAACACGTGCAGGGAATTCTAAGAACACTGTAAAAATTTGGTGACCTAATCCTTCAAGAGAGCCGCGGAACCGCGGCCATAACCCCACTTTGGCCGCGGTTCCGCCGCAGGAATATAGGTTCATTGCACCAATTTTTTTCAGTGGGTCCTAGTCTGTGAAATAGGGGTTTTGGGAAATTCTTTTTGGGCCCAGATTTTCTTTGAGAGCTACAATAGTGCTTGGGGCCCACTTTGATAAATTTGTTCGATCGGATATTTTAAACATGCTAGTTCACAGTATTTACATTATATCTGCGACCGTGAATGTCATTTGATCGGTAAATCCAGTCTATCTGCTATAGCCCTTTTAGATGGATTTGCGAATGTGACATTCACGTTGATGTTCTGTGTTGTGCTGTGATGTTGCGGATTGGTCGTGGGGGATAGCCTGGATGAAATGTTAGTACAGTTTTGTTTTATATGTACATTTGATATTGCAGGGCGAGCGTCCGACATGTGGACTGCCGTCACTGCCTGTTTGTATTATTCTTTTGGGGCACGACCGGGTCGAGGTCGATGTACCCGTTGTATGTATATTTTACTTTCTGTACTAGGATTACCCCGCGGAGGGGTGCACGGATAGCCGGGTTCTAGAGGGAAACGGGCCCGCATCTCATGGCATTGAGACGGAGGGGGCTTCACTATAGAATTGGCGGGCTATTCGCCGCACTCGTAGGTGGTATTGGTTGACCCAGGAGGGGTGCCCAAGTTACCGGATTCCGTGAAGTGCTGGGTGGTCCATTCACGTTGTTGAAGGGGGCTTCCTCGCTTCAGGTTTTGGCGGGTAACTTGCCGCGCCCGTAGCGGTCTAGGATTTCATTGCACAGGCTATCCACACGACCAGGGGAACGTCGGGTTTCAGTAGTGGCTCTGTGAAACCCGGGGATCCCAGATATCTGTATTGTTCTGTGATGCTGATTACTCTCTGTGATGTTGCATTTTTTATCACGCCTTGAGCGAATATTATATATTGATATATATACTAGTAGATGTTGTATATGTTTTGCATCCGCGCTAGTCCAGTCCCCGCTCTGTCGTTAGTTAGCTAACCTAACGGGTGATGACGGGACCCAGTGGCGAATGCGGATGGCATATACGTACGTCATTATTTTCGTTCTTTATTGGTGTGATCAATTGATGGGACTGCGTTGATTCGGATCAATGCAAGATAAACAAACCTAATCTGATGTTGTTGGAACACTTTTCAAAAAGCTGTCATTGCAAGGGCGTTCTCTTTTGTTTTGCACAGTGGTATTCGGTTATGAATATCCAGCTCCTCAGTCGACGAGGCAAGGGCCGAGATCCCTTCACCGGGAATGACCCCTTGGACAAAAGTTTGCGTCAGGGAAATAACTTCACTATAGCCGATTACTTTTGCTTTGCATCGTGGTATTCAGTTGGAATATCCTGCACCCCATCCTACGGGGAAAGAGCCGAGATCCCTTCACCGGGAGTGACCTCTTTAGTAAAGATTTTCGTCACTATATTTTTAAAAAGCTATCCGTTACTTCAACGATATTAAGTTCATTACGTTAAAGGTTTTCACCAGAAACCATTCGTAGCCCTCCGTCATTTCAGGAAGGTAGCACTTAGTATTCATGCTATGTATGTTGGCCTTCGTCAAGGCATAGTGTATGGTAGCTATTTGTTACTTTTCTGCAGCATAGATAGATGCGTTGGTTTGGGACAGTCATACTACTATTTTGGCTTTCGTCAAGGGTATGTACGGGTGGGTTCAAATTAACCTGGACAATGACGGGTTGAACTGTAACATTTCAAAATAATAAAATATTATTTTTGGGAATTTTTATAATTTAATATTATTTTATTGATTATTTTAATATTAAATTTATAATTAAATATCGATAAATAGGAAAAATTTTGAAAAAATTATGGAAAATTCTAAAATAGGGTATTATATGGAATTAAGTCATTTTTAAGTTTTTATGAGCATTTATATGCTGATTTAGTACTAATCGCGATTAAAAATCGCTAATCGGTTTTTAGCATTTTGTGCAAAACATGCACATATCATTTTTGTTTTACACGTGTGCATTTCTACCATGTTACTTTGGGTTTACTATTGATGAGAGAAGGAAAATGGAATTTGAAAAGAAAAAGAAAAGGTTTTGGATTAGAATATTAGGTAGGGTGAAGAGAGAGAAAGGTGAGGGTTTTGTTGACTTGGTCTTGAGCCATCCCTCTCCAATTATTTGCACATCTCTCTTCTCTTCCTCCTCCATTGCTGCTGCTGCTGCTATTGCCCCTCTCTCCCTCATCATAAAATCCCCTAAAACACCTCAATAAACATCTCAAAACCCCACTCCCATTTCACAAAAATTGTACACAAGCTCACAAGCATGCCTTTGGACCAAGAAAGTAGTCATTTTGGCGCTGTTGAGAATTCATGAGGGTATTATGAGGTAATTTCTTCACAATTAGAGTGTTATTGCTTATGCTTAAGCTTCAATTCAAGTTTCATATCGATATCGTGTAATTTGGTGTATTTTGGACCAACTTAGAGAGGGTTAGGGTAAAGTTGAGATGTGGCTTTGTAATTGGACTTGAATGGTGACCTTAGACCCTATATTGACTAGAACCCTGACCTAGCACAACCTGAAACCCAAAAAAATACGGAATTACGGGACTTTCATGTCGGTTTGTGTGATCTGTGAAGGTGTTCTGGAATCTGGAGCAACCCGGGGGCACCAAAAATAAAATTGAGCTGACAGTGAGTCGTGCAGGCACCTAGGAAGCTACCACCAAGACCCGAGCCCCTAACTCAAAACTACGGCCGCAAATTTAATCATTCTCGCCGCAATTTGCGGCCAGAGTAGAGGGGAATAGGCCCATTTTTGTTCCAGGGCTGATTTTGCACTAAATTAGACCCCTACTATATGTAGTTTTGGCTAATTGTCATCTGGGGATAATCTGGGAGCATTTTGGTGTGTTTTAGGCGATGTTTTCAGTATTTTTAAATACACTTTCTTGATATTTGGATTTGTATTTGTTTGTCGGGTGTTCGTACATCGACAACAGGGCTTGTTTGTTGGATTTGCATGTTTGGGCCATAGGTTCCAACCTATGAGCACACTGTGCGCTGTATCGGTTTTCTGCCTTGATTTTCATACGCATTGCTATGGGTGATCATTGTAGGTACCTTCACGTGGATTCCGAGGCGACGGAGCATGGCGTTATTGACACCGACACGCAGGATGCAGGTGAGTAGATTTATATCTACGGGGAGAAGTCGGGTGGATGGCGTATAGCACCCCGCAGTCCGTGGTGATGTATACGGATGCGTATACACACCAACAATTTATGATATGTTGTTAGGATTTATTATTGATGATTTAAGATGGATATTGGTGTTGGATTGGTGCATGGTTACGAAACCTTAGGTAGTTGGTGCACTACACTTACACATACACAGATATACATACTTGAATACATTCTTTATTTCATATGTGCGTGTATGGGAATATATATTTATGTGTTCACATGGGTATGGGACTATGTGTTCATATACTGGATTTGAGGATAGTATTTGGAATTTGAGATGAGTCGATGAGATTGGGCTTGAGGCCAGGAGATCGGTGATGTGATTTGGTTCGTATTGAGATACGACATGATGTTTTAGCGGGTCTTTTGACGTAGTGATTCTTACACCTGCATGCATTCATAAATGGTATCAATATTGTACTAGACGTAGGTCATTATCCCAGACCATGATATTTGATGAAGATACCAGATAAATAGTGTGATTGATGTGACTTTGACCCGTACCCAGATTTGGGATGCCGTACGACGGATTTACGTACGAGCTATATATTGATGATTGATCCGTACTCTTGACTTAGGATGTCTGATTATAGATATGCTATCGGATATGATATTATTGAGGCAGGATCACCGACTAATATATATACAGGCATGTATATGTATCGACTCAGATGTTAGGCGGTTTTCTTACCTGTAGTCTAGCTTGTAGCTTAGCCTTTAGTTTAGTTAGTTGTTAGATTAGATTCGGTTCCTACCTATTTCAAAGCTTACGAATCGTGCGTATTTTAAAAGACAGGTCAAGGGATTCTACGGATATTTCAAAAAAAACGTATCTTTTCTTAAAAACACCGTAGCCCCTATTTTCAAAACCCCACGATTCGTGTTATTTCAAAAGGCACCATTGTAGGACTTATATTAGGTTAATGCAGATTAGTTATCGTTGCGTCTAGTATTCGGCTCACGCTCATTATTGTTGTTCGCTCCGCATCACATGCTTATATTATGCTTCATATTCTACCGTTGATATCTTGTGGTTAGGACACCAGCACCATTACCGATGATGCGTATGTACCACGTACACTTACTTGCCGGCTCACACACATCTTCATCGGTAATTGCCATGTCACGAACACTTTAGAAATACTATTTCATTGACATAGGTTGTTATCTAATAGTTTAGACATGATAATAGTGTACTTGTCTTATATGCTAGTTTAGACATTGTAATTATTGCCTGCTACTTCATGCATGCTATTATTCACTGTTGTGCCGCATTCATGGATTTTCATGCCTATATTCACTGTTTACATGCTATTGATGATTTGGATTCAGATTTCATGAGATTTCTTAGATTTGGAGAAAAACCGCAAAAACATAAATAAACCTTTTGTCTCCCTTTTTAAATAAAAAGTGCGGTTTTCCCATGATGTATGAGTCGTCCACCATGAGTTTGCTGATGGATTTCGAGACCCGATTCGAGGAGGTGGATGAACCATTTCGGGTACATGGTGGACCCGGTAAGGTACCCCGGGGCAAGAAGCACGTGATGATGACGATGTGAGCCTGGCAGGGGAGCACTACCTACCGGTGATTTTACCCGACGCGTCGGATATCCGGAGCATACCGTCGTGGTCTTGAGATGGATGGTAGGGGCCGGTCTGGACTGACGGCGCCCTAGATATTATGATTGAGACATTGAGATTTCGAGATATTGAGGTACAGAGACCGTGATACAGAGATATCGAGATATCGGGATTTCGTTTTGTGCCGATGCTAGGCACTGTTTTATGCTGATTTCATTATGATACCTCATTTTAAAAATACAAAGGAAATCTCACTAAATTATGAAAACAGTTCTTCATTTATATGTATTCTGTTTTCATGCATTCATACCTCATTCATATGATATATTGCTACCTGAGGCACTGACACGGGCACATGAGATTACACTCGGGTTAGATATTTACCCTAGTCGTTGTTTTGACTGCTGGTTTTATTTGAGGATTATATTTATTGATCGTATGACCTAGGATTGCGTCATACATGCGATTTTTATTCGTAGATGTATTCTATTCACGAGTTGGCAACTCACCCCCGTTGTGCCCCAGTTTCTTGCAGGTTTCGCCGTACAGGTTTCTTTACGGCTTTGCGGGTACAGTTTCGTTCGGGTGACTTGCTAGTAGGTGGGTTTATTTGTATCGTACCCATCCTTATACATTGTATATTATTATTCAGTTGTATCTAGAAGTTCCATCAACCAAACATGTAATTATTTCAGAGATAGAGACCAGTGTTGTTTATTCTATCGACCTTAGAGTCGCGCGTTGTATTTTTACGGATTTCATGCTGTTTTGAGTTTCCTTTTCTGTGGTGATCCTCGCCTTTCGGCGTTGTATATTATATTGTTTGTGTGGTTGTGGCCGTCGTTTGACGAAGAGCTAGCTCCCGCTTGGGGATGCCTTTATTTGATTTCGTATACTATTCATGCTGTATCCCGTTTGGGGGCCTGTATTTACAAAGGAGACTCTGCCGAAATTTTCAGGAAATATTTGATGTTTTTATAAAACGCATAATTCGGCTTATGCTATTAAAACTTCTTGATTTAAATTGGTTTTCCTACACTCTACCACTTTTCTTGGTTTGAATTTCTGGGTTTTCGGCTTACTTGGAATACGTACGCTATGAGACGTTCGTAGTTTAAGTGCCGGTCATATTCCGTACTTTCGGGACGTGACAAAGTTGGTATCGGAGCATTAAGTTTTACCTTCGGAGCGTAGGATGACCCTTGGTTGATGGAATAGGTGACTAAAGTAGAGTGACGTACCGTGGGTATGTTCCGCGGCATATTTACGACACGCCACTCCACTTAAGAAGCCTTAGGATGTATATTTCTTGTTCAGTATCATATTCATTCCTGATCTAGCCTCATCGGTACCAGTTTTGGTTTTGCTGCCACGATTACGGGCAGGGAGAGCTACGGCTAGAGTTGCGGTCAGCACGAGCTCGTCACGAACGAAGACTGACCAGGGTGTGATCCCGGCGACACACGATTGTAGAGATGTGTCTTTTGATTGTATTTTGCGCCACGAGCGTTGGATGGATCGCTGTATGAGATTACTCGGACGTGCGGATTAGCACCAGAGGTTGGAGCCACGAAAGGAGGCTAGCCAGAATTCGATGATCGTCGATGTATTGCTCATTCATGATGATTGGGGCACAGTTCAGCGTGCGGACGAGTGAGCCAGTTTTTGCTGCAAACGACAGGATATCGCCCAGATGTTGGAGCCATTGCAGTACGAGATTGTACTAAGAGATTATAGGAGGTCGCTAGTCACCAAGGATAAAAGACTAGGACATGTGGATCGTTCGCTACCCCGATGCGAGGTCATCAGATAGATTGACTCCAGCTAGAGACGACTTCACGCCGAGACGTTGAGAGTCGACAGAGACGATCGAATGTCAGGAACCTATTATTCCAAGTTTAAAGTACTCGGAAAGACATGCAGGCAATTCTATGGTCCCTCTAGAAGAATGAAACCCTAACTCGACTTAATGACCGTGTGAAAGCCTTTGAACCTTAGGGTTCACGGAAGTTCCTCGGCGCCATTAGTGAGGCTTGGGTTTGCCCTTCTACAGCTGGACCACCGATGCTGTGGTATGTACTCGATACTATTATGCTGTACCCAAGATGTTGAGCTCTTGGGGGATTATGAGGTTTTGACAAATCGATCGGATGGCTCGACTTAATTCGGATGCTAGGTGGTGAGATGCATTTCTTGGGAGATTCCAGATACGAGGATAGCCGTTGGAGCTCAGTCCATGCAGCCACGACGGGACGAGTCCGAAGCAGTCGACATTAGAGAAAAAGTGGAGTAAGAGGTTCGTACATACTTGGATATGATGACGTTCCCCTCCGCCGACATCAGAGATGCGATGCGCATGCCGAAGCATAGTACTGGATATACTTTCTAGAAGAAGTCGTGATGAGTATGCAGCCGTTCCGGAACAAGAAGCAGATATAGTAATGGACGATGACTTCCAGACAGTTGGCAGAGACGAGACATGGAAAAGGCCGTGAGCAGGATTCCTTCCAGGACACTTCTGCAATGATACTTGCACCCAGGATCAGATGTGTCACGTATATTCAGAGAGCCAGAGGCCGACGCCAGTGACATGCTGCTTTACGAGTGGTCGTGAGGATTGACCGAGAGATGACCAGAGAAGTGCCAGAACGGGATCATCCCCGTTAGCACACCTGACAGGGCCGATGAGCCGATGGACCGAGAGATTGGTAATTCACAGTGGAGACCTTGACCCAGGAGTGGTCATTGTTACGCACACCAGCAGGCCAGAGTTCATGATCATCGACGAGACGTCCTACTAGTGACCGCGACAGTTGGCCCGAGATTCTTGGAGGATGCGCTTGAGCGGTACTATTCCGCCATTATTGATTTCGATGTTTTGGGTGATTTATTCGCATGATTTGATTTTGATGATTGAGGATTTACGATCTTTGCACGGTGTTGCACTTGATATCGTTTCATGATTTGGTTTCACATGCTTGTGATTTTATGGTTTTAGACATTTGAGTTGATTTTGTGCGTATGCACGCACACGATTTGGTTCCTGCACTCTGTATAGTTTATATATGCTTGCAGTGCAGTGATACGCCTTTTGTGCACTTAGATGCACTGGACTTCGATTTCGATTGTGATACTCGATATTTGTTTTGTGCACCTTATGCACCTGATTGGATTTGCGCGTGTTCGACACTCGATATTGGATTTCATGATTTCATGCATGATGGATGCATCGGGTTTGGATTTTTCGCGCATGTTGAGCGCATGTCTTGAGATACGATTTTGGTGCACACCAGATGCACTAAATCGAGATTTTTTCGTGCATGTCAGATGCACCTGATTTTGCTGTCAGGCATACACGTTGCCTACGACAGATGCTCTGTGCACACCCGATGCACTTAGATCTTGTTTCTGTGCACTTGTATGGCACGTATATGGATCTTGATTTCCATGCGCACCAGACGCACGTAGTATTTATATGTATATTTTGGAATTGATTTCTTATGGAGCGGTACGTTTTTATGATGATTGCTATGTGTTTTTATACTGAGCAGGACTAGTCAGAGGACAGTACCTGAGTATATTTTGCGTGCATTGATAGCTATTGAAGGGAATTTCAAAAAAAAAGCGAGCTATAGTCTCAGTATTTACCTACGTGTCTGGTATGACGCGAAACGTTTAAAATAAGGAAAACCCTTCTAAATTGTTTCCCAAAACGGCGGAACGTACATTTCAAACAAAGGTATATATGTATATAGTTATTTCCTTATGATAGACGTCCGCCACTGTGCAGTGTTATGTGCATTGCACAGCAACTTAAAGGATTTGGCATGCATTTCTTCCTGATAATTGCATGTATAGTTCCGATTTATAGCATATCGGTCTTGCTTGAGATTTGGCATTCGTGTCTTCACCTTAACTCCGATGATTGCGGGATGCTTGACGGAGTTTTGTTTTTGAGTTATCTGCTCATTACTCATGCGCATGCATTGCGCTATGATGCGTTTTATGTGTTGATGATTTCGGAGCCCCGACGACCTGGACTTCTTATTGAAATGTTTTAGAAATTGGGGGTTTAAATATAAATTCGGGGACCGAATTTCTTTAAGGGGGGAAGATTGTAACATTTCAAAATAATAAAATATTATTTTTGGGAATTTTTATAATTTAATATTATTTTATTGGTTATTTTAATATTAAATTTATAATTAAATATCGATAAATAGGAAAAATTTTGAAAAAAATATGAAAAATTCTAAAATAGGGTATTTTATGGAATTAAGTCATTTTTAAGTTTTTATGAGCATTTATATGCTGATTTAGTACTAATCGCGATTAAAAATCGCTAATCGGTTTTTAGCATTTTGTGCAAAACATGCACATATCATTTTTGTTTTACACGTGTGCATTTCTACCATGTTACTTTGGGTTTACTATTGATGAGAGAAGGAAAATGGAATTTGAAAAGAAAAAGAAAAGGTTTTGGTTTAGAATATTAGGTAGGGTGAAGAGAGAGAAAGGTGAGGGTTTTGTTGACTTGGTCTTGAGCCATCCCTCTCCAATTATTTGCACATCTCTCTTCTCTTCCTCCTCCATTGCTGCTGCTGCTGTTGCCCCTCTCTCCCTCATCATAAAATCCCCCAAAACACCTCAATAAACATCTCAAAACCCCACTCCCATTTCACAAAAATTGTACACAAGCTCACAAGCATTCCTTTGGACCAAGAAAGTAGTCATTTTGGCGCTGTTGAGGATTCATGAGGGTATTATGAGGTAATTTCTTCACAATTAGAGTGTTATTGCTTATGCTTAAGCTTCAATTCAAGTTTCATATCGATATCGTGTAATTTGGTGTATTTTGGACCAACTTAGAGAGGGTTAGGGTAAAGTTGAGATGTGGCTTTGTAATTGGACTTGAATGGTGACCTTAGACCCTATATTGACTAGAACCCTGACCTAGCACAACCTGAAACCCAAAAAAATACAGAATTACGCGACTTTCATGTCGGTTTGTGTGATCTGTGAAGGTGTTCTGGAATCTGGAGCAATCCGGGGGCACCAAAAACAAAATTGAGCTGACAGTGAGTCGTGCAGGCACCTAGGAAGCTACCACCAAGACCCGAGCCCCTAACTCAAAACTACGGCCGTAAATTTAATCATTCTGGCCGCAATTTGCGGCCAGAGTAGAGGGGAATAGGCCCATTTTTGTTCCAGGGCTCATGTTGCACTAAATTAGACCCCTACTATATGTAGTTTTGGCTAATTGTCATCTGGGGATAATCTGGGAGCATTTTGGTGTGTTTTAGGCGATGTTTTCAGTATTTTTAAATACACTTTCTTGATATTTGGATTTGTATTTGGTTGTCGGGTGTTCGTACATCGACAACAGGGCTTGTTTGTTGGATTTGCATGTTTGGGCCATAGGTTCCAACCTATGAGCACACTGTGCGCTGTATCGGTTTTCTGCCTTGATTTTCATACGCATTGCTATGGGTGATCATTGTAGGTACCTTCACGTGGATTCCGAGGCGACGGAGCATGGCGTTATCGACACCGACACGCAGGATGCAGGTGAGTAGATTTATATCTATGGGGAGAAGTCGGGTGGATGGCGTATAGCACCCCGCAGTCCGTGGTGATGTATACGGATGCGTATACACACCAACAATTTATGATATGTTGTTAGGATTTATTATTGATGATTTAAGATGGATATTGGTGTTGGATTGGTGCATGATTACGAAACCTTAGGTAGTGGGTGCACTACACTTACACATACACACATATACATACTTGCATACATTCTTTATTTCATATGTGCGTGTATGGGAATATATATTTATGTGTTCACATGGGTATGGGACTATGTGTTCATATACTGGATTTGAGGATAGTATTTGGAATTTGAGATGAGTCGATGAGATTGGGCTTGAGGCCAGGAGATCGGTGATGTGATTTGGTTCGTATTGAGATACGACATGATGTTTTAGCGGGTCTTTTGACGTAGTGATTCTTACACCTGCATGCATTCATAAATGGTATCAATATTGTACTAGACGTAGGTCATTATCCCAGACCATGATATTTGATGAAGATACCAGATAAATAGTGTGATTGATGTGACTTTGACCCGTACCCAGATTTGGGATGCCGTACGACGGATTTACGTACGAGCTATATATTGATGATTGATCCGTACTCTTGACTTAGGATGTCCGATTATAGATATGGTATCGGATATGATATTATTGAGGCGGGATCACCGACTAATATATATACAGGCATGTATATGTATCGACTCAGATGTTAGGCGGTTTTCTTACCTGTAGTCTAGCTTGTAGCTTAGCCTTTAGTTTAGTTAGTTGTTAGATTAGATTCGGTTCCTACCTATTTCAAAGCTTACGAATCATGCGTATTTTAAAAGACAGGTCAAGGGATTCTACGGATATTTCAAAAAAAACGTATCTTTTCTTAAAAACACCGTAGCCCCTATTTTCAAAACCCCACGATTCGTGTTATTTCAAAAGGCACCATTGTAGGACTTATATTAGGTTAATGCAGATTAGTTATCATTGTGTCTAGTATTCGGCTCACGCTCATTATTGTTGTTCGCTCCGCATCACATGCTTATATTAATCTTCATATTCTACTGTTGATATCTTGTGGTTAGGACACCAGCACCATTACCGATGATGCGTATGTGCCACGTACACTTACTTGCCGGCTCACACACATCTTCATCGGTAATTGCCATGTCACGAACACTTTAGAAATACTATTTCATTGACATAGGTTGTTATCTAATAGTTTAGACATGATAATAGTGTACTTCTCTTATATGCTAGTTTAGACATTGTAATTATTGCCTGCTACTTCATGCATGCTATTATTCACTGTTGTGCCGCATTCATGGATTTTCCTACCTATATTCACTGTTTACATGCTATTGATGATTTGGATTCAGATTTCATGAGATTTCTTGGATTTGGAAGAAAACCGCAAAAACATAAATAAACCTTTTGTCTCCCTTTTTAAATAAAAAGTACGGTTTTCCCATGATGTATGATTCGTCTACCATGAGTTTGCTGATGGATTTCGAGACCCGATTCGAGGAGGTGGATGAACCGTTTCGGGTACATGGTGGACCCGGTAAGGTACCCCAGGGCAAGAAGCGCGTGATGATGACGATGTGAGCCTGGCAGGGGAGCACTACCTACCGGTGATTTTACCCGACGCGTCGGATATCCGGAGGATACCGTCGTGGTCTTGAGATGGATGGTAGGGGCCGGTCTGGACTGACGGCGCCCTAGATATTATGATTGAGACATTTAGATTTCGAGATATTGAGGTACAGAGTCCGTGATACAGAGATATCGAGATATCGGGATTTCGTTTTGTGCCGATGCTAGGCACTGTTTTATGCTGATTTCATTATGATACCTCATTTTAAAAATACAAAGGAAATCTCACTAAATTATGAAAACAGTTCTTCATTTATATGTATTCTGTTTTCATGCATTCATACCTCATTCATATGATATATTGCTACCTGAGGCACTGACACGGGCACATGAGATTACACTCGGGTTAGATATTTACCCTAGTCATTGTTATTGACTGCTGGTTTTATTTGAGGATTATATTTATTGATCGTATGACCTAGGATTGCGTCATACATGCGATTTTTATTCGTAGATGTATTCTATTCACGAGTTGGCAACTCACCCCCGTTGTGCCCCAGTTTCTTGCAGGTTTTGCCGTACAAGTTTCTTTACGGCTTTGCGGGTACAGTTTCGTTCGGGTGACTTGCTAGTAGGTGGGTTTATTTGTATCGTACCCATCCTTATACATTGTATATTATTATTCAGTTGTATCTAGAAGTTCCATCAACCAAACATGTAATTATTTCAGAGATAGAGACCAGTGTTGTTTATTCTATCGACCTTAGAGTCGCGCGTTGTATTTTTACGGATTTCATGCTGTTTTGAGTTTCCTTTTCTGTGGTGATCCTCGCCTTTCGGCGTTGTATATTATATTGTTTGTGTGGTTGTGGCCGTCGTTTGACGAAGAGCTAGCTCCCGCTTGGGGATGCCTTTATTTGATTTCGTATACTATTCATGCTGTATCCCGTTTGGGGGCCTGTATTTACAAAGGAGACTCTGCCGGAATTTTCAGGAAATATTTGATGTTTTTATAAAACGCATAATTCGGCTTATGCTATTAAAACTTCTTGATTGAAATTGGTTTTCCTACACTCTACCACTTTTCTTGGTTTGAATTTCTGGGTTTTCGGCTTACTTAGAATACGTACGCCTTGAGACGTTCGTAGTTTAAGTGCCGGTCATATTCCGTACTTTCGGGACGTGACATGAACTTGACATGTGACTTATGATATGTTGGCCTTCGTCAAGGTCATAAGAGCATGGGTCAAAAATCTCATCCGGAGTTTCTAAAGAAACTGAAACTTGCCAGATATGTGCATACCTTCTGGAGTGTGATAACGTGAGCGGATTCCATCACGTTATCATGCGATGATAGTTGGATCCCGATTCCCACTGATGAGTTGGTTTACTCCTCGGGTGATCCCGACTAATTCTTCTTTCAGGTTTAGGGAAGAATTTGACGTTACAGTGGGAGGTTTCCAGATTAGATAAAGTGATAACCATTCTGATCTAGGTTGGAGTGCACGCTGAGTGTTTCTTTTCTCTCTCTCTTTGGCAGCGACCATTGACCCGACCCTAGACTATGACTCAGTAACCAAAATTAACCGAACCTTCTTAAACACTGGCTTTTGGATTGTCAGAGTTGCATACCTCATTGCCACTCCTACTTTTACCCTTTTCTCCAGAACACCCCGTATTACTACGAACGTCCACTTCCATTGGACAAAACCATCGTATGGTTATATACGAACTCGAAGGAATTTATTCGAGGATGGTTTCTGGTTCTGGAGAAAACGAATAGGACTATTCAGTTGTCTTTTCCTTTTACCTTCTCTCAGGTTGCGAGTGTTCCTTGGATTAGGACAGTACACCTATTATGCTAATTGGATAGTCTTCTTCCAAACCATAGGCAGGTGCGGACCGGTAGGGAATGAAGAAAACCAATTAGCCTAAACGGTGTACAGAAGGTATTATGTTAAGACAAAGAAAGGGATTAGAAGGAGGGCAAAGTAAATTGCGACTGATATTCACGACCAAACCAAGTATTTCTTTACCACTCCCACTTCACCTTTGTATTTCTCCAGGACACTCCGTATCACTACGAAGATCCACAGTTTATTTGGATACTCCATCGTATGGTTATATACGAACTCGAAAGGAACTTGTTCCAGTGCGAGGATGGATTCTGGTTCAGGAGAAATAGGAATAAGGTTTATTCAGTTGTCTTTTATCTTCACCTTCTCTCGCATTGCGAGTGCTCCTAGGATTAGGACAGTACACCCGTTATGCTTATTGGATAGACTTCTTCCAAACCATAGGCTGGTGCCGAACGGTAGGGAAGGAAGAAAACCATTTGGCCTAAAGGGGTGTACAGAAGGTAATGACTAAAGACATATAAAGGGATTTGGAGAGGTGGCAAAGAAATATACGGTTACAGTTGTGAATCTGGATAATGGAAGAGGCATTACTAGGAATACCAGGATACCCCATCGAAACATTTCAATGTTTCAGTTTCACTGTGTACTGTTAAAGGGAAACTGATTTCCCAATTAAACACTTGCTCCAGGGTATGTATTTACCAGGTTTGATTCTCACATCTGTATGGTTTTGTAGATGATGAGTGGGAGTAAGTTATTGGGAATTGGGTGATTATCCTCATTATATCGGAATTCATTGTAATTGGTGATATTTGAGGAAGTCACCTGGGTTGTTTGCCGGTCGGCAAATATTTGGTTTTGAATAGCCGTTGTTATGCACCAATTTCAAATTGATATATCTGTACGTCTATTTTCATAGAGTGAGATATACCTTTTTTGAAATTATGTCCGTGACATTTACCTATATCAGTGGATGGTTAGGTAAGGAGCATTGAACAGCGGTGTAATTCTTCTTAACCATAAGTACAGTTTTCAACCTACGACACACAGTGAATGAGTCACTAGACTCAAGGGACTTGTACAGAGTATTGTATGTTGTCCAGTGTCCATTAGGACAGAGGGGTTGGTACTCGTACTATATTCTGTTTACTTGTGACTTCTCTAGTTCTTAGACGAGTGTTTCGTAGAAACACAGGGTCTAAGTTTTAAGAAGTTATAGGTATATGAATAAAGTAGAGAACCAGGTGTTGCAAGTATCGGGATTCTTCAAGGTGATCGAAGATGTAGATACTTGTGTGTGGTATTCAGTTGATAGTAATGATTAAGAGAACTTGCTTCTCTTTCAGGTTACTCATAATTGGAAGCATTCCTAAGTTGAGTAACGCTGATCGGCCTTTCTCCATTCAGTTGACATGCACTGGAAACAGCTGCATGATTTGAATCTGGTTCAATTAAATCAGTGCCTCTGTTCCTGTATTGGATATAGAACAGTTCATATCTTGACATTGTTAAGATACGGGGAGTTGTCCGGCTTATGGTTAAAACCAGACTCCGGATAACTCAAGGCACGTTTCTGTAATGGCTGTTTGTGGGTTGACCCAGGCTATGACGAGGGTTGACTTTCTACCATCTGGAAGATCAATAGTGATATTGTTCTTGACTCGCCACAGTTTTAATAAAAATGGATTTTTTTCAGAAAACAGTAGTTGGAGTATGGTAGAACTGGAAGTGATTCCAGAACCGCAAACGATTACTGAAGATTTGATAAAGAACCTAAAGATTCAATCTGTATTTGACATTCCATTGGCCACTCCGCAGATGTGGTGGGTAACCTCAGGCACCCGAGATGTACTCCGGTAGCCTCAAAGACGGTGACAGGGAGGTTCTTGCTTACCCAGACATGCCATTGCTGTTGTTCCAGACTATAAGACCCGCCAGGAGTATGAGTATAGCGTCGTTCTAAACTAGCTTTAGAAGTGTACGTCTATATGACTCTGCCAGAGGGTTGTCGTAGTCAGTAGGAGCAGCGGAAGTATTAGTGGACATGTGGCTTATGTCTATTTATAGACTAAAGCAGATATAGCGGAGATAGATCATCTATTTCTGATGTGACGGTCATAGATTTGACTTCATCAGAATAGGGGATGGATCTGTTAAGAAGATAGTAGGGTGTGATGTCCTGCTATTTGGATGACATACACAAAGTAGGAAGTGATATTCCTATACTACGATCGGTTATTCTTTGGTTGTCACACAATGGTTTCTCCACATAGGACTTGGATATTATATCAGACATTCTGATTTCTAGATCTATGGTTTTAGATCTAGATTTGGGTAGTTTTCCAATCTGGGTACTTAGACAGCATTCTATGAGTATTTAGAATGGACGACTCCTGGCACGGTAGTGTACCTGCAAGTGATGGAGTCACCCCCCCTAAAGGTATCTTACAGACTAAAGTATAGAGGGATGTACATGATTGGCAGATCACTTGCTTAGGCAATTGAGTTAATCATGAGATGTCAAGTACCACACCAGATGTTGTTCTTGCAGTAGATGCAATAAGTTGATATTGATCCAATCCTGGAGAAACAGTCGGAAGCAGTTTTAGAACATAAATGCATGTTCTTGGGATTTGATAACGGCAGTCTCTTTTAAGAGACGGTTATCATTCCAGGCTTCCAAGGTGACATGGACGACAGGGTGGCCGTCAGAGTTATAGTTTTCCCTCTGACGAGGGGTAGTATTTTGGACAGGTGGTCCAGGTGGATACTGAGGGAAGGATGGCGCAGGATACTGATTAAGTTCAGTTGACGATACAGTCTAAGAAGTTTGGATTTGGAGTTCATTTATGAGCTAGGTCTCATCAGACATCCAGACATATTCAAAGACAGGTATTGCTCATTTCGGGAGATGGCTTTCTCCGCGAACATGAGATATAGAGAGACATAGAAAAAAACATCAAAACGGATTCACTCACTGAGGCTATTCCTCGAATGCAATAGTTTTGCAAACGAGCTTTGTGAGACTGATTAGTAGAGGAGTTGGGTGTTCGGTATCACACGGGCTGTGAGTATACGACATCGCAATAATTAGCCTTGAGTGCAAGTGGGAGATTGTTGGATGTAGTGCTCTCAGAGTCAATTATTGGATCACAGGCACGTGATTGCAATGATTGAGGGAGGACCTATGCCGGTAGGACAGTCTTTCTCAAGATGATAGTATGCTATCTGGTTTATATTTATCATCGTGCACTACTTTAGGTGACCTTACAGGTCACTATTGCACGTTGATAGAGTCCCTAGGATTCTTGCTTGACTACCAGCAGTATGAGGGCGATCATATACGTGGGAGCTGGGGTCTATAAGCACATCCTTAAAAGGTCCCTAGTCGTGGGAATTTCGAGACAGGGCATCGATACTCCAGAGTAGACTAGTGTATACAGTCAGACCCCGACGAGGGGCGGTGGCCGGTCTCATAAGCCACTGGTGTCAGTTGGTTCACCTAAGATGTATACAGGTGCTCATTAGGTTATGAGTACACCGGACAGGACTCGCCGGGAACCTTCTAGTTGGTATTATACCTGACGTCAGATAGCAGTTCCCTGGTGACATGTGTACAGGTTAGTTCATCGACCTGAGATCGTCATTTGTCTCGTGTGAGTTCCCACTGTACTTAGATTACTACCCTACCATGCTCAAAGGAGACGTGCAAACAGTTTTTAGTTGGGTACAGTCCCGAGCCACATGGAGGCAGTGAGCGGATCTGCAGGGGTTCGTCTCTCCCGGTATTGGGGGTGAGGTCGCGCTGTGTCTAGGAGAGCCAGTACATGAAAAGTCCTTGGCCAAGGCAGGAGATTTACTGCTAGGTATTCCAGTAGTATCTCAGGGTGTTTTGGGCTACACTCCGACACGACTTGTACGACTTTTAGGGGTCTGACTTTACTAACCCCCTAGGCCCGCCATGCGATGCTCATAGACGAACGAACCGGACTGTACGGATATTATCACTGACAGGCTCAGTAGGGTGTCAGGATGAGTTCGCTCATCGACGTCCCTTTTGGTCAATAGCTGGTGGCCCGTTACGTATGGCTGATACCTCTGACGTGCTAGTGGTTAAATCCACAGCCATAGTATTGACGAGTCTTTAGAGTCCCCCACAAACAGTTACTCAAGTTTCGGGCGAAACACTGTAGAGGCCATATGGAGATATGGCAGGGTTCGATCGGATACGTGCGGTATTGCACGAATCGTGATCGGACGGTTTTTACTAGCCGGCTTTGGTTTAAACCGGATCCTAGTATTAGACAGTGTAGTTTTGTCTCTTTGCATTTGTATTCAGTGGGAATACAAATGCGGGCATGTATATGCAGTAGCGGGGTTTTCCTGTAATTTATTACGGGATCAGTTTTCTGAAGTTGCCAGTTTGCATTCCGTTCCGGCCGGTTTTCCTTTGCTTCTTCACGGCCGGACTCTTCGATGGAGGGGGTTATTTGCAAGTTTGCAAATAACTTATTGTGAAGGGGTTTCTTGCATTTGTGGCTTCATCATCATGAGATTCCTTTCTTATCACTTCATTTGCATTTATTATGATGGGTTTGTGATGAGAGTTGATTTGGTTTTAGATGTGAGATAATTTGATCATTATCTTCACATATTGGTATATGTTTTTAATCCATTATATTCCCTCCACCATTTTTTTTGAAGAGGAGGAGGCCGGCCACATCTTGTGAGGAGAAAAAGAGGGAGTTCATTTTTCATGTGGAAAAATTATCATTCATCTCATTTTTAGCTTGCCACCAAAATTCCCAAGTTGATATCTTGTTCATTCCTCCATCACCAAAGGCAACTTCACCCCAAAAGAGACACAGTATTCTACACTAGTCTACAGCATCCCTTGGACGCGTCGGCTTGCCAACTTCGCGCCCGAGTTGCCTCGGTCCAGAGGTGGGAGCCCGAAAAAGAAATCGGCTACGTGGTGCTCGTTTCGACGAGGAAGTGACGGACGGAGATTCCGCGGGAGATCGGAGTGGAGAAGAAGACCGAAGGACACGGATCGCTTGGTATATCTCTCTACCCATCTTTTAGGTTGCTAGTAGCTAGGTTAATGGCCCGATCTGGGTTGATTGTGCGCGGTGGTGCCGGTTTGCAAGTTTCGCAAAGTTTTTCGTTTCCGCGTTTCCGGCGTCGGATCGACGGCCGGGGCGCCGCCGTGCACTTACATGAGCATGCTTGCTCGTTGATCTTCTGATCGCTCAATATCCGGGTGGCCGTTACGTTTAGCAGACCGCTTGCTGCTTGTGGGTGATTGATATGATCACCACCTACTGCCGGCGTATTGACGAGCCTTTAGAGTCCTACACAGAGGTTTCCTTGCTCAAGCGAAACGAAATAGGAGCGCATATGAGATATGTGCGGGTCCGAGAATAATACCAGTATGTGATACTATATTCTATTCTCATGATTTATATCATCGGTCGGTTATATGAGATATAGCCGGGTTACCGAATCAAGTGTTGATTCGATATATTGATACACTAGATATTAGTCAGTTATATTTAATATGACCGGATCATTAAATCAAGTGTTGATTTAATGAATTAATGTATAATTATATATTTGATATATTACTTTACATTAACTAGTATTGGTTCACTTAAAATTGATTTTCTCACTTGATGTGCACAAGTTGTATATGTGATATATGTTTGTGTACTAGTTTGTATCATGATTGATGATACATGCAAACTTGGGTGTGTGTATGACTTACACCATATTTAAGATAATGGTTTAGGTTTTTATTTATTTTGGTAAAACAAAATAGTGGCTTTCTTTGTCTTGGATTGAAGCTTCATGAAGCTTTTAAGCATCTTTGACAAAGTCCACTCATTTTGTTTTGCATAAGATTTTTATTAACCAAACAATTAACTTAAACTATAGTTTAATCTCTACAAAGGTTAACTCACCCATGGTTGCATTATGATAGACTTCACTTGATTATTCTTTTTAGATAATTCATTATCCTTTCATCTTCTTCTTCTTCAAGAAGAAGAAAAGCTTGCTAGAAATTTTCATGTGAAGAAATAGAGTGAGAAATCCAAATCCAAAGTGAACCCACTTCCTATTTCATTATCCTCTACTACTTGCCATTTAGTTTAGGGTGTTCTCTTCACAAAGTTCATGACCTAGTGAAGATGGAGCTTGAGTTTGAGTCTCCTCGACAAAGATCATCTTCGGCCTCGAAGTCAACGAGCTAGCCCGTTCATTTCTCTGAGGAAACCGTCACAAGAGTCCGGGATCTCGATGATCACAGCGAAGGAACGTCAACACGGAACTTTAGAAGTGAAGGACCGGATCTACAAAGGTAGTAATCCCTAACCCTTAGAAGTAAAGTTGTTTACTTGCTATTAGTTTCGCCTAATCTCTAGTATACGATCTTGCTTAGGGTTGTTCGGCACATAAAAATTTGATTTTGGCAAGGTAGATGCCTTGTAGAACCTTGCTAGTGTGCCTAGTAACCCAACAGTGGTATCAGAGCCTAGCTAGAGCATTAGGCGACATGTATACGAAGTTAAAACTCCGAACGAACTCCGAAACGACGAAATATACCCTTCTCTGGACATTTTTTAAAAACTGTGATTTTACTGTATTAAAAATACCTAAATAATTCAGAAGGGTAATATAAGCATTGCAGTGAAAAACGAGCGTATAATCCGTACAGACCGCCGCGGAACCGCGGCCGTACCGCGCTTGGGCCGCGGATCCGCGGCAGTAAAGAGGACTTATACACTCGTTTTAGCACAGTAATGACCGTAGGTGAATATGATGTTTTCTGGGTATTTTTAATCTGACTCAAGTGTTGAGTGATCTGGGGTTTATTTTGTATTCATTGATTCGATCGGAAAATTTAATTTCGTTATGTTTTCCGGATAATTTAGAAAGTATTAAAATGTTCGAACGGATATCATTAACTCAATTTTTCCCGGCACGAAAAACTTTCAAGTGTTGAATTTTTCTTGAGTTTAAATCTTTCGGTGAAACGTGCAAGTAACGCGATGGATCCTCTAGAAGAACACAAACCTTAACTCGATTATGTGACCGTCTGAACTTCCTTTTGAACCTTAGAGTTTAGGGCAGTACGGCGTGCCACATGTGAGGCGTTGGCTTGACCCTTCTACGGCTGGACCATTGCTACTGTGACGTATTCTGGAATTTTTGAACTCCGCTCAAGTGTTGAGCTATTAAGGAAATCTTGGGTATTTAATTATTCGATCGGAAAGTTTAACATTGTCTATTTATCTGGAATGTGATACAATAATTGGAATCAACAACATTTGAATTTTATAAGTTTAGCAGTTTAGTCTCAGATGATCGGTTGCCACGGGATTTTGATGCGATCAAAAGTCTGTCGCAATCACGTATCGTACGCGGATACTCGCCGGGCAAACTTAACAGACAGCCACGCCCCATAGCCCCGACCAAGTGACTGTAGGAGGACCCCGTCGCCAAAAGCATCCGTTCGGGTGCTCGAGGGAGCGGTGTTCCGCCTTAGTGCACTTCGTCGACGGCATCCGGGGGTGCGGCCGTCTACTAAAGTTTGCGACGAGCATTCGATCAGGATGTCGGGAATCTTGTTGAATTGCCCGACTTGATATTGAAAAGAGTTTTTGATAATGAGACTAAAATGCGGGGTTTATAATTGTTAGGCATGAGATGTCTAAGGAATTCATTTGGTTAGGCATGAGATGTCTAAGGAGGTTGCGGATTCCAACTGTTGTAGTTTTACACTTTCTTTTCTATGACCGTAAGCGTAATATGTAATGTATCGCCGGCTTCGTTGCTATACATCAACGACAATCGGGATACGCATACTTGCTTACGTTGATGATATGTGATATTATGTGTTGCTGGATATGTTATATTGGATCGTCGTGTTTGAATAGCCGGGGTTTTTTTTATGTGAGATGAGAGTTTTCATTTTCATTCATGTAAAAAAATTGTATGTAATATTCTTTTATTTGGGACACTTCCAGGTTGAGGAAGATGTCACCGTTGATGTATATTATTTACTTTTCCGCATTAGGATAGACCGAGGAGGGGAGCACAAGTAACCGGGTTCTAGGGTCCAGTGGGAGACCGCCTCGAGGAGTCGAGTCCGGGTCTCCTAACTCTAGAATTGGTAGGGTTGCTTGCCGCTCTCGTAGGGGTCTAAGGGTGTGGGATTGGATATTCATCACGACCGTGGAATCCGTGTTTTATATAGGCTCAAAATAAAACACGGACGTCCTAGTATATCCAATATTTCATATGATATTTTCTGTTGCGTTGTCTGTGATGTGATATGTTCAGATAGATATTGTATATAGTATGTGTAAGTGCACGGCGGCGCCCCGGCCGTCTGAACGAGGCCAAAATGCGGAATATAAAACTTTTCTTTAAACTAGAACTGGCACTACCGCGCACTTTAAAACCCGGATCGGGCCATTAACCTACTCCTTGCAAACTAGAGAAGGGGTAGAGAGATATACCGAGCGATCCGTATCCTTTGGTCTTCTCGTCGTCGTCCCGATCTCCCCGCGGAATCTCCGGTCTTTATCTTCTCGTCGGAAGGGCACCACATCGCCGTGTTTTTTTACGGGCTCCCACCTCTGGACCGAGGCAACTCGGGCACGAAGTTGGCGAGTCGACGTGCCTAAGAATTGCTGTAGAATAGTGTGGAACTCTATGTCTCAAGGGGTTGTAGAAGTTGCCATGTATTGGTGAGATGGAGGTGCAAGCTTTTTGTGATGAACAAAGAGAATTTTTGCAAACCAAAATGAGAACAAACTCCACCCAAAAAAATTGGGGCAGCCCCCTCACCATAGTGGCCGGCCTCATGAGGTGAAGGAGAGAAAGGAAAAAGTCCAAGGGGGTGTGGATCAATAAATCTAGAGAGAGTGTGATAATGAGAAGAAATGATCACAAACCAAATCCAACACTCCAACAACCAAATCATAACCCAAAAGTCAAGCAATGATGATGCCCAATCATGAAGCAAGAAGTCAATGCATGGTGGAACCATCATGACACTACAACATGCAAATAACACCCTCCACAAATCAAATTGGCATGCTTGCAAATAAGCCCTCCTCCACCAACTTTCAGCCAAGGAAAGATACAAAGGAAAATGGCCGAAACGGAATGCAAACTGGCAACTTAAAAAAAACTGATCCCGTAATAAATCACAGGAAAACCCCGCGACTGTATATACATACCCGCATTTGTATTCCGACCGAATACAAATGCAATGAGACAAAATCTACACTGTTCACTCCTAGGATTCGGCTTAAACCAAAGCCCGCTAGTATTTTCCGTCCGATCATGATCCGTGCAATACCGCACGTATTTGATCGAACCCTGCCATATCTCCATACGGCCTCTACAGCGTTTCGCCCGAGACTTGAGAAACGTTCTGTGGGGGACTCTAAAAACTCGTCAATACTTTGGCTGTGGATTTAACCACTAGCACGTCAGAGGTATTAGCCATACGTAACGGGCTACCAGGTATTGACCAAAAGGCAAGTCGATGAGCAAACTCATCCTGACACCCTACTGGGCCTGTCAGTGACAATATCCGTACAGTCCGGTCCGTTCGTCTATGAGCATCGCATGGCGGGCCTAGGGGATTGGTAAAAGTCAGACCCCCAAAAACGGTACAAGTCGTGTCGGAGTGTAGCCCAGAACACCCTGGGATACTACTGGAATACCTACCAGTAAATCTCCTGCCTTGGCCAAGGACTTCGTGTAATGGCTCTCCTAGACACAGCGCGACCTCACCCCCAATACCGGGAGAGACGAACCCCTGCAGATCCGCTCACTGCCTCCATGTGGCTTGGGGCTGTACCCAACTAAAACCTGTTTGCACGTCTCCTTTGAGCATGGTAGGTTAGTAATCAAAGTACAGTGGGAACTAACACGAGACAAATGACGATCTCAGGTCGATGAACTAACCTGTACACATGTCACCAGGGAACTGCTATCTGACGTCTGGTATAAGACCAACTAGCATGTTCTCGGCGAGTCCTGTCCGGTGTACTCATAACCCAATGAGCACCTGTATACATCTTAGGTGAACCAACTGACAACAGTTGCTTGTGAGACCGGCCACCGCCCATCGTCGGGGTCTCGATTGTATACACTAGTCTACTCTGGAATATCGATGCCCTATCTCGAAACTCCTACGACTAGGGACCTTTTAAGGATGTGCTTATAGACGACCAGCTCCCACGTATATGATCGCCCTCATACTGCTGGCAGTCAAGCAAGAATCCATGGGGCTCTATCAACGTGTAATAGCGACCTGTAAGGTCACCTAAAGCAGTACACGATGGAAAAGATAAACCAGATAGCATACTATCATCTTGAGTAAGACTGTCCTACTGGGACAGGTCCTCCCTCAATCATTGCAATCACGTGCCTGTGATTTAATAATTGACTCTGAGGGCACTATCTCCAACAATCTCCCACTTCCACTCAAGGCTAATTATTGCGATGTCGCATACTCACAGCCCGTGTGATACCGAACACCCAACTCCTCTACTAATCAGTCTCACAAAACCCGTTTGCGAAACTATTGCGTTCGAGGAATAGCCTCAGTGAGTGGATCCACTGTGATGTTTCTTTCTATGTCTCTCTTAATCTCAAGTTCACGGAGAAACCCATCTCCCGTAATGAGCAATACCAGTCTTAGAATATGTCTGGATATATGATGGGACCTTGCTCATAAATGAACTCCAAATCCAAACTTCTTAGACTGTATCGTCAACTGAACTTAATCAGTATCCTGCGCCATGCCTCCCTCAGTATCCTCCTGGACAACCTGTCCAAAATACTGCCCCTCGTCAGAGGGAAAACTATAACTCTGACGGCCACCCTGTCGTCCAGGTCACCTTGGAAGCCTGGAATGATAACTGTCTCCTGAATGAGGCTGTCGTTATCATATCTCTAGAACATCCACTTATGTTCTAAAACTGCTTCCGAATGTTTCTCCAGGATTGGATCAATATCAACTTATTGCATCTAGTGCAAAAACAACATCTGGTGTGGTACTTGACATCTCAGGATTGACTCAATTGCCTAAGCAAGTGATCTGCCAATCATGCGCATCCCTCTCCTCTATAAGACTCCTTTAGAGAGGGTGACTCCATCACCTGCAGGTATACTACCGTGCCAGGAGTCGTCCATTCTAAAACACCTTTAGAATGCTGTCTAAATACCCAGATTGGGAAACTACCCAAATCTAGATCTAAAACCATAGATCCAGTAACCAGAATGTCTGATATAATATCCAAGTCCTATGTGGAGAAGCTACTGTGTGACAACCAAAGTATAATCAATCGTAGTATATGAATTTCACTTCCTACTCTGTGTACGTCATCTAAATACCAGGACATCACATGCTACTACCTTCTTAACAGATCCATCCCCTATTCTGAAGAAGTCAAACCTATGACTATCATATCAGAAATAGACGATTTATTTCCGCTATTTCCGCTTCAGTCTATAAATAGACATAAGCCATCTGTCCACCAATGTTTCAGCTGCTCCCACTGACTACGACAACCCTCTGGCAGAATCATATACACGTACACTTCTAAAGCTAGTTTAGAAAGACGCTATACTCATCCTCCTGCCGGGTCTCACAGTCTGGAACAACAGCAATGGCAAGTCTGGGTAAACAAGAACCTCCCTGTCACCGTCTTTGAGCATACCGAAGTACCTCTCGAGTGCCTGAGGTTACCCACCATATCTGCGGAGTGGCTAATGGAATGTCAAACCTGATTGAATCTTTAGGTTCTTATCAAATTTTCAGTAATCGTTTGCGGTTCTGGAATCACTTCCAGTTCTACCATACTCCCACTACTGTTTTCTGAAATAATCCATTTTACTTAAAACTGTGGCGAGTCTAGAACAATATCACTATTGTTCTTCCAGATGGTAGAAAGTCAACCCTCGTCATAGCCTGGGTCAACCCATAAACAGCCATTACAGAAACGTGCCTTGAGTTATCCAGAGTCTGGTTTTAAGCATATGTCGGACAACTCCCCGTACCTTAACATCGTTAAGATATGAACTGTTCTATATCCAATACAGAAACAGAGGCACTGATTTAATTGAACCAGTTTCAAATCAGTCAGCTGTCTCCAGTGCATGTCAAGTAAATGGAAAGAGGCCGATCAGCAATATTCAACATAGGAGTGCTTCCAATTATGAGTAACCTGAAAGAGAAGCAAGTTCTCTTAATCATTACTATTAACTGAATACCACAAGTATCTACATCTTCGATCACCTTGAAGAATCCTGATACTTGCAACACCTGGTTCTCTACTTTATTCATATACCTATAACTTCTCAAAATTCGGACCTTGCGTTTCTACGAAACACCTGTCTAAAAACTAAAGAAGTCATAAGTAAACCGAATATAGTACGAGGACCAACCCCTCTGTCCTAATGGACACTGGACAACATACAATACTCTGTATAAGTCCTCTGAGTCCAATAACTCATTCGCTGTGTGTCGTAAGTTGTAAACTGTACTTATGGTTAAGAAGAATTACACCGCTGTTTAATGCTCCTTACCTAACCATCCACTGATATAAGTAAATGTGATGGACATAATTTCAAAAAGCTATATCTCACTCTATAAAAATAAATGTACAGATATATTAATTTGAAATTGGTGCATAACAGCGGATATTCAAAACCAAATATTTGCCGTCCGGCAAACAACCCAAGTGACTTCCTCAAATATCACCGATTACAACGAATCCCGATATAATGAGGATGATCACCCAATTCCCAATAACTTACTCCCACTCATCATCTTTAAAACCATACAGATGTGAGAATCAAAACCTGGTAATTACATACCCTGGAGCAAGTGTCTAATTGGGAAAACAGTTTTCCATTAACAGTACACAGTGAAAATGAAACATTGAAATGTTTGAATGGGGTATCTGGGTATTCCTAGTAATGCCTCTTCCATTATCCAGATTCACAACTGTAACCGTATATTTCTATGCCATCTCTCCACATCCCTTCATATGTTTTTAGTCATTACCTTCTGCACACCCCTTTAGGCCAAATGGTTTTCTTCCTTCCCTACCGTTCGGTACCAGCCTATGGTTTGGAAGAAGACTATCCAATAAGCTTAATGGGTGTACTGTCCTAATCCTAGGAGCACTCGCAATGCGAGAGAAGGTGAAGATAAAAGACAGCCGAATAAACCTTATTCCTATTTCTCCTGAACCAGAATCCATCCCCGAACTGGAACAAGTTCCTTTCGAGTTCGTATATAACCATACGATGGAGTATCCAATAAACTGTGGATCTTCGTAGTGATACGGAGTGTTATGGAGAAATACAAAGGTGAAGTGGGAGTGGTAATGAAATACTTGGTTTAGTCGTGAATAGCAGTCGCAATTTACTTTGCCCTCCTTCTAATCCCTTTACTTTTCTTAACTTAATACCTTCTGTACACCACACTTAGGCTAATCGGCTTTCTTCATTCCCTACCGTTCGGCACCTGCCTATGGTTTGGAAGATGACTATCCAATTTGCGTAATAGGTGTACTATCCCTTAATCTAAGGAGTACTCGCAACCTGAGAGAAGGTAAAAGGAAAAGACAACTGAATAGTCCTATTCGTTTTCTCCAGAACCGGAAACCATCCTCGAATAAATTCGTTCGAGTTCGTATATAACCATACGATGGTTTTGTCCAATGGAAGTGGACGTTCGTAGTAATACGGGGTATCCTGGAGAAAAGGGTAAAAGTAGGAGTGGCAATGAGGTTTGCAACTCTGACAATCCAAAAGCCAGTGTTTAAGAAGGTTCGGTTAATTTGGTCACTGAGTCATAGTCTAGGGTCGGGCAATGATCGCTGCCAAAGAGAGAGAGAAAAGAAACAATCAGCGTGCACTCTAACCTAGATCAGAATGGTTACCAATTTATCTAATCTGGAAACCTCCCACTGTAACGTCAAATTCTCCTCCAAACCTGAAAGGAGAATTAGTCGGGATCACCCGAGGAGTAAACCAACTATCAGTGGGAATCGGGATCCAACTATCATCGCATGATAACGTGACGGAATCCACTCACGTTATCACACTCCAGAAGGTATGCGCATACCTGGCAAGTTTCAGTTTCTTTAGAAACTCCCGATGTGATTTTTTCCCCATGCTCTTATGACCTTGACTAAGGCCAACAAATCATAAGTCACATGTCAAGTTCTACCCGTAATTGTCCAGGTTAATTTGAACCCACCCGTACAAGCCCTTGACTAAGGCCAACAAGGCTATACGACTGTCCCAAACCAACGCATCTATCTATGCAGCAGAAAGGTAACAAGCAGCTACCATACACTATGCCTTGACTAAGGCCAACAAACATAGCATGAATACTACGTGCTACCCGTCTGAAATGACGGAGGGCTACGAATGGTTTTTGGCGAAAAACCTTTAACGTAATGAACTTGATATCGTTGAAGGAACCGGATAGCTTTTATAAAAATATAGTGGCGAAAACCTTTGCTAAAGAGGTCACTCCCGGTGAAGGGATCTCGGCACTTTCCCCGTAGAATGAGGTGTAGGATATTCCAACTGAATACCACGATGCAAAGCAAAAGTAAACAACTATTGTGAAGTTATTTCCCTGATGCAAACTTCTGTCCAATGGGTCACTCCTGGTGAAGGGATCTCGGCCCTTGCCTCGTCGACTGAGGTGCTGGATATTCATAACCGAATATCACTGTGCAAAACAAAAGAGAACGTCCTTGCAATAACAGCTTTTTGAAAAGTGTTCCAACAACATCAGAATAGGTTTGTTTAGCTTGCATTGATCCGAATCAATGCAGTCCCATCAATTGATCACACCAATAAAGAACGAAAATAATGATGTACGTATATGCCATCCGTATTCGCCACTGGGTCCCGTCATCACCCGTTAGGTTACTTAACTAACGACAGAGCGGGGACTGGACTAGCGCAGATGCAAAACATATACAACATCTACTAGTATATATATCAATATATAATATTCGCTCAAGGCGTGATAAAATGCAACATCACAGAAATGTAACCAGCATCACAGAACAATACAGATATCTGGGATCCCCGGGTTTCATAGAGCCGCTACTGAAACCCGACGTTCCCCTGGTCGTGTGGATAGCCTGTGCAATGAAACCCTAGACCCTTACGGGCACGGCAAGCTACCCGCCAAAACCTTAAGCGATGCAGCCCCTTCAGCAACGTGAATGGACCACCCAGCACTTCACGGAATCCGGTAACTTGGGCACCCCTCCTTGGGTCAACCTGTACCCCCTACGAGTGCGGCGAATAGCCCGCCAATTCTAGAGTGAAGCCCCCTCCGTCTCAAAGCCATGAGATGCGGGCCCGTTGCCCTCTAGAACCCGGCTATCCGTGCACCCCTCTGCGGGGTAATCCTAGTACAGAAAGTAAAATATACATACAACGGGTACATCGACCTCAGCCCGGTCGTGCCCCAAAAGAATAATATACAAACAGGAAGTGACGGCAGTCCACATGTCGGACGCTCGCTCCGCAAAATCAAATGTACATATAAAATGAAAATGTACTAACATTGCATCCAGGCTATCCCCCACGACCAATCCGCAACATCACAGCACAACACAGAACATCAACGTGAATGTCACGTTCGCAAATCCGTCTAAAAAGGCTATAGCAGTTAGACAGGATTTACCGATCAAATGACATTCACGGTCGCAGATATAACGTAAATACTGTGAACTAACATGTTTAAAATTTTCGATCGATCAAATTTACCGAAGTGGGCCCCAAGAACAACTGTAGCACTCAAAGAAAATCTGGGACCAAACAGAATATTCCAAAAACCCCAATTTCAAATATAAAGATCACTGTAGAAAAATGGCATTGTGTTGACCCTTGACTGCGGCGGAACCACGGCCGGAACATGGGTGTGGCCGCGGTTCCGCGGTCTTCTGATTGGAAGAATTTGAGTTAACCGCAATCAAGACGGTGTCGCTATGCAGCTAGCCGGTTGAGCACGGGTCGGTCCACAGGGAGATGGTGGTATTTTACCTTCTTGTTTTAGACGAGTCAATAAAGAATCTGTATGTTTGTTTGATCTAACCTATGTGTTTATTTGCAAGTATAAAGTTGTTAAGAAAATACGAGATTGTAAGCTAAGAAATCCGTACTCAAAATCCTTTGAGCCGAGTCTTGACCAATTGAAGCTAAGCAATTGGCAACAACGGGGATTAGGGGATTTAAGCGCGGTATTCGTGGAATACGGCTTATTTACCCTTGTCCTTCCGTTCTTGTCTCTTGCTTTCGCCTCCGGCTAAACCGAACGCAACCGGTCGTGGTTAGGAATCACCGTTACCTTGTCAGGGCACGGTGCCTAACGGAGCGCTTGCGTATGGTTTGGGCGAAGTTCAAATGGAAAATAACGGGAAAAGGAATTGGCAAAGAAATGTTAACTTATAAAATCGTATTAATTCTTAGCAACAACAATAATTACAACATTTACAAAATGAACAAAAAGAGAACAAAAAGAAAAGAACAAAGAAAAGAAAAGAAACAAGTAATAAAGAGCATGAATAAAATTGCATGAAATAGAATGCAAGTAATAAAAAGCGAGTAATAAAAAGAACAAGAAAAGAACACGGTAGTAGAACCCAAGCCAAGCATGTGCTCAATAGCCAACCCTTAAACTTGCAAGCTCAATGAAGAGGTTGCAAGATCAAGGGAAGGGTAGAGAACGCATGTGAAGTGAAGAACTAGTCCCGGGAGAAAATACGACCTTTGAGATCAATAACTAACCCTTAACCATTCAAGCTCAATGAAGAGGTTGAATGAGCAAGAGAAAGCAAAAATCTCAAAGGGGAAGAAGAAGCACAAGAGAATGATACAAAACCCTCATCTTTATTCACATCCATAAAAAGCTCTCACTACAATTCATGGAAGAGGAATGAAGAAGAAGAAGAAAAAGAACTAAAAACTACAAAAGAAAGAGGAACAAAAGAATACAAAGAATGACCCTTGGCTTTGGCAAGTTCTTCTGTATTTATAGGCAGGGAAATGGAGTTCTAGGGCAACCAGCAGAGCATAGATGAAATCCCAAAAATACCCCCAAAAGACGACATGATGATCCCACTGTATGGCCGCGTTTCCGCGGCTAATACCCCATATTGGCCGCGGAAACGCGGCAGTATAGGGGAATTGGGAAGTGGTTTTTGGCTGGGTTCCCTGGTTTGGTGTCCCCTGTTGTCTGGTATACATATTTTCTGAAAATACTTTTACATTTCTTCCAGAATTTCTGTTGAGGAAAGGTGGACTTTTGTGGATGCTTTTGTCATGATTGCCTCGAGCTCCGCGTAGATCTCTTGGATCTTGTGCTACCATTGAGCCTTGTGCCTGAAAACGACATTGATTTGACGTTTTGTCTTCCTAAACTGTTATCTGGCAGCATACGGATGAAGAGCGGAGACCGTGTTTTATCAGTGGTTGGCAGGAACCCGGATATTGTCGTGTTTTCTATGAATTTCACCGTTTTAGAACCGAGAACCTGTATCCTGCAAATATATAACAAACACGGATAAAAAGCACCTACCTATAAACACATGAGCGTAAGAATGGGCGGTATAAAATGCAGTATTCTGTGATGAACAAATACCCCCAAACTTAACTTTTGCTCGTCCCGAGCAAAACCAATTATTCACAAAAATAAAATGATAACCGCACTTTCGCAGGGAACGCGATTGCACTGAGCACGTGCAACAAGCCGTTAAACCTCTAGGTGTCCCTGGTAGGAGGAGTGTTGTCTCCTGAGGGTTTTCAGCGGATACTACCCACAAAATCCCGTCAAGCTAGTTTATAAAAATAACTAAGATTCAAGCCCCTAAAATTTTGTTTTAGAAAATAAAAATTCTATAATCCTAAGTCTAGACCATCGAACCTTTATTTTTCACACCTCGCTTCTTATTTAACTACAGGTTTTATATGTCTTTACGTGTAGTGCAAATAGTGCCGTTAAGTTCCAGAAAGGTCGATTAAAGTCATCATGTCGCACAATAAAGCCCAGATAACAATTTTAAAAGGATCACATAAGTTTTATAAAGAGTTAAGCATTCTTCAAGTTTCGTTTTCCAGTAAGGTTTCAACTTCAGAATTTCTATCTTCCCTAACAGGAAACTAGGTCTTATTCTTCACTCCACCTTTTTCTTGTTTTCATTTCATATACACCTCTGTGAACATGCAATAGTCTTTATCATAGAATAAAACCTTCATATCTCCGTTAAAATTTTTATAAAAGCCTGTCTTTTATCAAGATTATTCTCACACAAAGAACCGTTATGAATTTTAACTCGGAGAGAACACTTGCTTGACTTTGTTTTAAATTGGACTTTCTAGGCTTCTTAGCGAGCTTTGGGCCAATGCACCCAAACCAGTTGGTTTTAGGGCATTAGGTGTAGAAACACCCCAGCGGACTTAATTACTCAAGTTACCTAGGTCCAAAAACAAAAGACAGTTTGGCGTGAAAAACATGATGATTCAATACGAACGGAGATATAACCGGTAGTTCAATTATTTTTTGGATAAAAGACGTGTTTAGTGGGTTTGGTGTGTAATCATTCCAATCAAGTTTCAGATGGGTTATTTTTCAGACTTAGTTCCAATTAAGGCATTAATAACATTCCTTCATATTCACTTACTTCATAAACTATTCTTGATATATTACTTATTTCAGAACAAACCTATTTGATCCTCAGAAAATCATTTATCTGTTTAAAAGTTCAAACATGAAAGACTTGTCATCTAATTCCCAAAACTCACAACACGTGTAGTGTAATGTAAAGACGTATATCAGCTATAGTTAACTTCAAAGGAGAGTTATCTTTCAGGTTTTCAAAATCCAAACATAGGATTTAGTTATTCCTATCTTTTCAAACAAAAACCGTCGAATGTTGAATCAGAGTTTTTCCACAAGCTATCTTGACAAAAAAGTTTTTATATTTTTAGAAATTTTTCGATTTTTATGGGTTTTATGAATAAGGTATGCAGATGCAAAATATACAAATGAATGCGAAGGAAGAAAGCTTACCGAGCACACCCCCAAACTTAAACTTGACAGTGCCCTCACTGTCAGGCTATACCAAGAGGATCAAAATTGTCGGCGCTCCCCCTAAAAACAAATTATATACAAAACAAAAACCAAAAAGATATATACAAAAAAGGTGTCCCCCCCAAACTTAAGTAAAACAGTGT
This sequence comes from Agapanthus africanus, assembly GCA_030015575.1. NCBI lineage: Eukaryota > Viridiplantae > Streptophyta > Magnoliopsida > Asparagales > Amaryllidaceae > Agapanthus > Agapanthus africanus. The sequence continues at coordinate 248,969,567 of CM057347.1, read as the reverse complement.
TTCCACTGTTAAGCGTTGAAATTCAGGATTTAGGGGGGAAAGAACAGTATCCATCTATACAAGGCCTTACACAGGCCAAAAGTTAACACCAACCATTCAAAGATTTTATCATGGTAAAGCAGTGGTTGGTGAAAGAAGGTGAAGTGGAAAGAGATGGAAAATACACGAGACTGCTTGTGGAGAGAAGTGGAATGCGGTCTCGGTAGATGAGAAGAAGAAGAATGGCGGAAGGGAAAGAGAAGTGGAGTACGAACTTGAGGGTGCAAATGAAGTAAATAGATTAGCACAATTTGTGATGAGCGATGTGTAAAAAGCGATTGTGCTAATATATTTACCCGTCGAGAGATTGGGTCGAATCCCTCAAGATTCGTAAGAAACCATGGGTACGCCGAACTTGGTAAACCAGACAATGGAAATGGAAGTGATACGGGTTCTTGCAAGGTCGGAACGATGGAAAGGATGGAGGGAAGTGGTTGAGGAAGGTTATCGGTTAAAGGTTCAGGAGGGTGTACACAGTCAGTGGAAGGATTAGGATGAATTGGGAAATCCGACTCATCAATCAAAATTGGTTCATCCTCAAAACTATCCTCAATATTCTCCTCAAAATTTATCTCATCCATGCCTATTTCATCAAAGTCCAGACGCATATGGGGTTCGGGAAAAACATTTAATGACTCGGGATGATGATTTGAAAAGAAAAACTCAGTCAAATCTATGGGTTCATCATCCAAATTATTCCCAGCGTCAATATCCTCAATCAAGTGAAAATTTATATTCTTAGACACCTCATCAAAAGCATGGATATTAATCGATTCTGGTTCTAAGATGGAGGTGTAGAGGTCAAAAGGATTGGGATTGGTTTCACTTGGAATGGACCCTTCACAATCTGGCAAATCAAATACTACGAAGTCGCACAACTCATTCATCATTCTATCTTCAATTGATAAATCATGTGGAACACTAGATAGACATTCAAAATCAGAGTTGTGGGAGTCAATGTGGATCGGGTAGGCTTGATTCGGAAGGGGGTACAGCTCACTCTCTCCACTCAAATTCACAGCCTGTCCTACCGCCTCTTCATACATTGGAAAATTTGGAGCTAGTTGAAAACTAGCTGCCGGGTCACTAGGTTGTATGAGGGCGGCCACGGACGCATTCAGATCCATCATCTGTTGGCTTGAAGCTACCCTAAAGTCTTCCAAGGATTGTTCTAGACTAGACATTGGTTGTGAAGGGGTTTCAGTGAAAGATTCACAGTTGTATGGATACTGAAAACTCCCAAAAGGCGGTTCTGAAGCAATGTCTAGGGAAGGTGCATAAGTAGGGTAGGATTGGTAGGAATTGAATGGCTGGACAGGAGTGGGATCAACATTGGGATAGGAAGGTGAATGGAATTGTTGATCCCAAGAATTTGAAGTGGTGAAAGGAGTGAAAGATCGGCTACGGGATTGTTCAATTCGTTCAGCAAGAGACATTGGTCTCGGGGTTACAACTGGATTTTCAAAAGGTGTATCAACGCACGAAGGGGTGAATGTTTGAAACGGTTGATACGAAGTGGATTGCGGGGTCCAGTTGTTCGTCCTAGACGCGTCTATCCGATCTTTCAAAGAAATTTTTGGCATGGAAGGGTCGTTCGATGTTCGGCCAAAGCAAGAACCGTAAGAAGTAATGTCCGGTTGTGGGTACCAAAGTTCGGCAAGAGTTTTGCGAGGTGGAGTACCCATGATATGAAGAGAGAGTGAAAGAAAGGAAGAGAAAAGGAGGGGAAAAAGAATGTGATTTTTTTTTTTAATTTTATTTTTATTTAGTTAGTTGTTAGCAAAAGAATGAAGTATACACAAAAAAGAATATGGACAAAAACAATCACGACACAAAAATACCACACACTTAATCGTTCTAGGGTTAACCTAGGTCAACTAGACCTGCTCCAGAACTTGGTTGTCGAAGTAAAACTGTGTCGAGAAACAGGCTTAAAAATACACTGATCACGAGGCCAGGTAAGTGCAGAGATAAGGGGAGGTTTTCCAACGCTTTCGCGAAGTTCCTTAATTAAATAACCCTTTCTCTTTTGGCGGTTTCGCCGTTTAACACTTTCCTAGACACCCCGTAAACAATATACCGTTAAGCAAGCTTCTAAATACAGTTAACTTCTCCTAGTGAGCGCGAAGTCCTTAAGGCTTAAAGTCTAGTTTCTTTTAAAATTTGTGCGGGTAATCGTTATGCTCAAGTTCGTGATTTGTGGGCCACGGGAAAGGTGATGAAATCCTTTACCGTATGTTGTGGGGTTCGCTTGCCCTTAAGTCCGTATTAATGTATGCAATGCGCAATTCAAAAATTCTATAAAGAATCAAACAATTGTTTTTTATTTTAAGCGCGGCGCTGCAACAAATACGGGTTAGTCAATTTTGGCGTTTGCTAGCGAACTTGCAAAGAATCCTGCAAAGAATAGTATATTGGAAGCGTCGGATTTGAGAAGAAGGTGTTAGTAAAGTACGTACCGTTAAGTTTTGGGTTAGGAAACCTCCGTTGAATCAAATCCGGTAAGCTTGAAAAGTTCGCTTGCGCGGGTCAAACTACCCGGATCTTTGGCACTGTACTTCGCAATCACCTTAAACTTGAATGTACACTTTGCTCCCCACAATTGCAGTTTGCAAATCTGCAAAAATCTGCACTCTTGCCCACAAAAATGATCAAAAAAAACAAAAAGAATATATTTTTTTTTATATACAAAAAGAATATTAACCCGAATTACAAGAAAGAAAATACGCTACCATCTCCCCGGCAACGGCGCCATTTGATTGGAAGAATTTGAGTTAACCGCAATCAAGACGGTGTCGCTATGCAGCTAGCCGGTTGAGCACGGGTCGGTCCACAGGGAGATGGTGGTATTTTACCTTCTTGTTTTAGACGAATCAATAAAGAATCTGTATGTTTGTTTGATCTAACCTATGTGTTTATTTGCAAGTATAAAGTTGTTAAGAAAATACGAGATTGTAAGCTAAGAAATCCGTACTCAAAATCCTTTGAGCCGAGTCTTGACCAATTGAAGCTAAGCAATTGGCAACAACGGGGATTAGGGGATTTAAGCGCGGTATTCGTGGAATACGGCTTATTTACCCTTGTCCTTCCGTTCTTGTCTCTTGCTTTCGCCTCCGGCTAAACCGAACGCAACCGGTCGTGGTTAGGAATCACCGTTACCTTGTCAGGGTACGGTGCCTAACGGAGCGCTTGCGTATGGTTTGGGCGAAGTTCAAATGGAAAATAACGGGAAAAGGAATTGGCAAAGAAATGTTAACTTATAAAATCGTATTAATTCTTAGCAACAACAATAATTACAACATTTACAAAATGAACAAAAAGAGAACAAAAAGAAAAGAACAAAGAAAAGAAAAGATACAAGTAATAAAGAGCATGAATAAAATTGCATGAAATAGAATGCAAGTAATAAAAAGCGAGTAATAAAAAGAACAAGAAAAGAACACGGTAGTAGAACCCAAGCCAATCATGTGCTCAATAGCCAACCCTTAAACTTGCAAGCTCAATGAAGAGGTTGCAAGATCAAGGGAAGGGTAGAGAACGCATGTGAAGTGAAGAACTAGTCCCGGGAGAAAATACGACCTTTGAGATCAATAACTAACCCTTAACCATTCAAGCTCAATGAAGAGGTTGAATGAGCAAGAGAAAGCAAAAATCTCAAAGGGGAAGAAGAAGCACAAGAGAATGATACAAAACCCTCATCTTTATTCACATCCATAAAAAGCTCTCACTACAATTCATGGAAGAGGAATGAAGAAGAAGAAGAAAAAGAACTAAAAACTACAAAAGAAAGAGGAACAAAAGAATACAAAGAATGACCCTTGGCTTTGGCAAGTTCTGCTGTATTTATAGGCAGGGAAATAGAGTTCTAGGGCAACCAGCAGAGCATAGATGAAATCCCAAAAATACCCCCAAAAGACGACATGATGATCCCACTGTATGGCCGCGTTTCCGCGGCTAATACCCCATATTGGCCGCGGAAACGCGGCAGTATAGGGGAATTGGGAAGTGGTTTTTGGCTGGGTTCCCTGGTTTGGTGTCCCCTGTTGTCTGGTATACATATTTTCTGAAAATACTTTTACATTTCTTCCAGAATTTCTGTTGAGGAAAGGTGGACTTTTGTGGATGCTTTTGTCATGATTGCCTCGAGCTCCGCGTAGATCTCTTGGATCTTGTGCTACCATTGAGCCTTGTGCCGGAAAACGACATTGATTTGACGTTTTGTCTTCCTAAACTGTTATCTGGCTGCATACGGATGAAGAGCGGAGACCGTGTTTTATCAGTGGTTGGCAGGAACCCGGATATTGTCGTGTTTTCTATGAATTTCACCGTTTTAGAACCGAGAACCTGTATCCTGCAAATATATAACAAACACGGATAAAAAGCACCTACCTATAAACACACGAGCGTAAGAATGGGCGGTATAAAATGCAGTATTCTGTGATGAACATCTTCTTGCAACATCACAATTCCAGATTTCTACAGAATTCTTAAAATCACCTGCTCAGATTCCTGCAACATACTGAAAAAATTTTCGAGCCAAAAAAATTTCGACAGAAAACTGATACTTTGAAAATGCAGTTTTGGGATATTTGTTCGATCGAAATTTTAAACACACTAGAGCAAGATAGACTAGGTTAATGGCGTGGCTCCGATACCAGTGTAAGTGCACGGGCGGCGCCCCGGGCGTTTGATCGAGGCTAAAATGCGGAATATAAAACTTTTCTTTAAACTAGAACTGGCACTACCGCGCACTTTAAAACCCGGATCGGGCCATTAACCTACTCCTAGCAAACTAGAGAAGGGGTAGAGAGATATACCGAGCGATCCATGTCCTTCGGTCTTCTCGTCGTCGTCCCGATCTCCCCACAGAATCTCCGGTCTTCATCTCCTCGTCGGAAGGGCACCACATCGCCGGTTCTTTTACGGGCTCCCACCTCTGGACCGAGGCAACTCGGGCACGAAGTTGGCGAGTCGACGTGCCCAAGAATTGCTGTAGAATAGTGTGGAACTCTATGTCTCATGGGGTTGTAGAAGTTGCCATGTATTGGTGAGATGGAGGTGCAAGCTTTTCGTGATGAACAAAGGGAATTTTTGCAAACCAAAATGAGAACAAACTCCACCCAAAAATATTGGGACAGCCCCCTCACCATAGTGGTCGGCCTCATGAGGTGAAGGAGAGAGAGGAAAAAGTCCAAGAGGGTGTGTGGATCAATAAATCAAGAGAGAGTGTGATAATGAGAAGAAATGATCACAAACCAAATCCAACACTCCAACAACCTAATCATAACCCAAAAGTCAAGCAATGATGATGCAGAATCATGAAGCAAGAAGTCAATGCATGGTGGAACCATCATGACACTACAACATGCAAATAACACCCTCCACAAATCAAATTTGCATTCTTGCAAATAAGCCCTTCTCCACCAACTTTCAACCAAGGAAAGATACAAAGGAAAATGGCCGAAACGGAATGCAAACTGGCAACTTCAAAAAAACTGATCCCGTAATAAATCACAGGAAAACCCCGCGACTGTATATACATACCCGCATTTGTATTCTGACCGAATACAAATGCAATGAGACAAAATCTACACTGTACAATACTAGGATCTGGCTTAAACCAAAGCCCGCTAGTATTTTCCGTCCGATCATGATCCGTGCAATACCGCACGTATCTGATCGAACCCTGCCATATCTCCATATGGCCTCTACAGTGTTTCACCCGAAACTTGAGAACCGGTCTGTGGGGGACTCTAAAGACTCGTCAATACTTTGGCTCTGGATTTAACCACAAGCACGTCAGAGGTATTAGCCATACGTAACGGGCTACCAGGTATTGACCAAAAGGGAAGTCAATGAGCGAACTCATCCTGACACCCTACTGAGCCTGTCAGTGACAATATCCATACAGTCTGGTCCGTTCGTCTATGAGCATCACATGGCGGGCCTAGGGGCTTGGTAAAAGTCAGACCCCCAAAAGCGGTACAAGTCGTGTCGGAGTGTAGCCCAGAACACCCTGAGATACTACTGGAATACCTACCAGTAAATCTCCTGCCTTGGCCAAGGACTTCGTGTAATGGCTCTCCTAGACACAGCGCGACCTCACCCCCAATTCCGGGAGAGACGAACCCCTGCAGATCCGCTCACTGCCTCCATGTGGCTCGGGACTGTACCCAACTAAAACCTGTTTGCACGTCTCCTTTGAGAGTGGTAGGGTAGTAATCAAAGTACAGTGGGAACTCACACGAGACAAATGACGATCTCAGGTCGATGAACTAACCTGTACACATGTCACCAGGGAACTGCTATCTGACGTCTGGTATAAGACCAACTAGCATGTTCCCGGCGAGTCCTGTCCGGTGTACTCATAACCCAATGAGCACCTGTATACATCTTAGGTGAACCAACTGACACCAGTGGCTTGTGAGACCGGCCACCGCCCCTTATCGGGGTCTCGACTGTATACACTAGTCTACTCTGGAGTATCGATGCCCTATCTCGAAACTCCTACGACTAGGGACCTTTTAAGGATGTGCTTGTAGACTAGCAGCATCCATGTATATGATCGCCCTCATACTGCTGGCAGTCAAGCAAGAATCCTAGGGGCTCTATCAACGTGTAATAGCAACCTGTAAGCTCACCTAAAGCAGTACACGATGGAAAAGATAAACCAGATAGCATACTATCATCTTAAGTAAGACTGTCCTACTGGGACAGGTCCTCCCTCAATCATTGCAATCACGTGCCTGTGATCCAATAATTGACTCTGAGGGAACTATCTCCAATAGTATATATGATATATTATATAGACGTTGCTTATGTTTTACACCCGCGCTAGCCCAGCCCCACTCTGCCGTTAGTTACCTAACCTAACGGTGCAGACGGGACATCGAGGCGAATGCGGATGGCATACGTATACGTTGTATTTATCTGTGATTTTTAGGTGGATTTAAATGATGGGACATTCATTAATGAGATTAATGAAAGAAAATAAACCTAAAAGATGTTGTGGAATCGAATTTCAAAAAATTTGGTAGCTCTAGTTGTTGCTTTGTATAGCGGTGTGCCTTGTAGAACATCCATCACCTTATTCGATGAGGAAAGAGCCGAGATCCCTTCACCGGGAGTGACCTCTTTAGCAATAATTAGCAGATGCTACAATCTTCGGTTTGTCTTTTGATTGCTTTTCTAGTTCTTGCTTTGCATAGTGGTATTGTGAATATCCTGCACCTCATTCGACGAAGAAAGAGCCGAGATCCCTTCACCGGGAGTGACCTCTTTAGCGAAACTAGCAAAAGCCTCAAAAGCACTCCATTTTAAAACCATTTGATTCTACAATGAGATCAAGTTCAAAGCGTTAAAGGTTTTTCTTAAAAATCATCTGCAACCCTCCGTCATTTTAGGAAGTAGAGTACTTAGTATTGTGCTGTGCTTGTTGACCTTAGTTAAGGCACAGTGTACGGTAGCTAAGTGATGTCTTCCTACACCGCTTATGATGCGATTAGTTTGGACAGTCGTGTGATTTTGTTGACCATAGTTAAGGGTCATGTGGGTGGGTCTAATTTGTTAGAGATAGTGCCCTCAAAGTCAATTATTGGATCGCAGGTACGTGATTGCAATGATTGAGGCAGGACCAATACCGATATGACAGTCTTGCTCGAGATGATAATATGCTATCTGGTTTGTCTTTATCATCGTATACATGCTTTAGTTCACTATTGCATGATGATAGAGCCCATAGGATTCTTGCTTGACTACCATCAGTATGATATCGATCATATACGTGGGAGCTGGGGTCTGTAAGCACATCCTTAAAGTGTCCCTAGTCATGGGAGTTTCGAGACAGGGCATCAATACTCTATTGTAGACTAGTGTATACAGTCGAGACCCCAACGAGGGATGATGGCCGGTCTCACAAGCCATTGGTGTTAGTTGGTTCACCTAAGATGTATACAGGTGCTCATTGGGTTATGAGTACACCGGACAGGACTCGCCGGGAATCTGCTAGTTGGTATTATACATATCGTCAGATAGAAATTCCCTGGTGACATGTGTACAGGTTAGTTCATCGACCTGAGATCGTCATTTGTCTCGTGTGAGTTCCCACTGTGCTTAGATTACTACCCTTCCACGCTCAAAGGAGTTGTGCAAACAGGTTTTAGTTGGGTACAGTCCCGAGCCACATTGGAGGCAAGTGAGCGGATCGTCGGGGATTCGTCTCTCCCGGTATTAGGGGTTGATGTCGCGCAGTGCACGAGTGGCCATCACTAGAAATCCTCGGCCGAGGTAGTGGAGAATTACTGATTTGGATCAGTAGTTTCTCAGGAGGTGATGGGCTTCGTGCCGACACGATTTATCGCGTTATTAGGGGTCTGACTTTATCCACCCCCCTAGACTCGATATGCAATACTCTTTAGACGAATGGACCGGACTGTATGTACATTGTCACTGTCAGGCTCAGTAGGGTTTATAGATGAGTTCGCTCGTCAGCTTCCCTTCCAATCAATACATAGGCAAAACGTTACGTGCAGCTTGTACCTCTGACGTGCTAGGGGTTATACCCAGTGCCAGTGTGTTGATGAGTCATTAGAGTCCCCCACAGACACTTTCCCAAGTTCGGGCGAAACGTTGTAGAGGCCGTATGATGATATGGCAAGGTTCGGAAAAAGCACGTGCGTTTTCGCACGTGTCGTTTTTCGGGCAGATAATACTGGTGATTGAAAGAATTGAAGTTAACCGCAATCAAGACGGTGTCGCTTTGCAGCTAGCCGGTTGAGCACGGGTCGATCCACAGGGAGATGGATGTATGTCCTTTCTTGTCTTAGACGAGTCAATAAAGAATCTGTATGAGTTTGTTCAGTCTAACCTATGTGTATTATTTGCAAGTATAAAGTTGTTAAGAAAGGATACGATAATGTAAGCTAAAGAAATCCGTACTCAAAACCTTTGAGCCGAGTCTTGACCAATTGAAGCTAGAGCAATCGGCAACAACGTGGATTAGGGGATTTAAGCGCGGTATTCGTGGAATCCGGCTTATTTACCCTTGTCCGTCCGTTCTTGTCTCTTGCTTTCGCCTCCGGCTAAACCGAACGCAACCGGTCGCGGTTAGGAATCACCGTTACCTTGTTAGGGTAGGGTGCCTAACGGGGCGCTTGCGTATGGTTTGGGCGGAGTTCAATGGAAAATAACGGGAAAAGGAAATGAGCAAAGAAATGTTAACTTACAATATCATATGGATTCTTAACAACAACAATAAATACAACATTCACAAAAAGAACCAAAAAGAGCAAAAGAAAAGAACAAAGAAAAGAAAAGATTACAAGTAATTAAGTGCATGAATTGAATTAAAAGAAAGTAAAGCAAGATAATAATAAGCAAGTAATAAAAAGCGATAAAAAGAACAAGAAACTAGAACTCAAGACAAGCATGGGATCAATAGCCAACCCTTAAACTTGCAAGCTCAATCAAGAGGTTGCAAGATCAAGAGAAGGGTAGATAACGCATGTGAAATGAAGCGCTAATTCCATAAGAAAATACGACCTTTAAGATCAATAACTAACCTTTAACCATTCAAGCTCAATGAAGAGGTTGAATGATCAAGAGAAAGCAAGAATCTCAAGGGAAAGTTAAACAAAAGAGAATGATACAAAAGCCCTCATCTTCATTGATCTTCCACTCAAAAAGCTCTCACTACAATTTTCATGGAGACAAGATGAAGAAGAAGAAGAAGAAGAAAAAGACTAAATCCTAACAAAAAGAAGAACAAAGAATGAACATGAAATTGGACCCTTGGCTTAGCTCAGTTCTGGAGTATTTATAGGCAGGGAAATGAAAACCTAGGGCAAGAATATGGCTCCATATAAAAGTACCAAACTGCCCCTAAAAACGCACCATCTTCTGACACCATACGGCCGCGGTTCCGCGGCCCTTAGGGGTGTTAGGCTATCAACTTTTGTCGTATCCCCTGGTTCTCTGTCCTATGTTATTGTACATATACCAAATTGCAGTATGCTTCCACAGTTGCATCAGATTTGCAATGGTCCAAAGTGGCAACAAAAATAATACTTTTGACCTTTTCTCCCTTGAGCTCCGCGCACCCATTGATTCTTGTGCTGCCCCTCTCGTGCTCTGTGCTTGTCCGAGACACGAATGACCGCTGTCATATGTCTTGTCTCTGGAACCGGTATGCAGCACTGGACGGATATGGATGACCGGAACCCGGCTTTTATCTGTTGTCAACAGATGTTTTGTATTTGGTGTAACTGTGGAGATTTTGTCTTGATTTGCAATATTTGTACTGGAAACCTGTAATCTGTAAATATGTAACAAACACGAATTAAAAGCACCTACCTATAAACCCACGAGCATAAGAATGGGCGGTATAAAATGCAGTATTCTGTTATGAACAAATACCCCCAAACTTAACTTTTGCTCGTCCCGAGCAAAATCAATTATTCACAAAAAAGAACATCCTAACCGCACTTTCGCAGGGAACGCGATTGCACTGAGCACGTGCAACAAGCCGTTAAACCTCTAGGTGTCCCTAGTAGGAGGAGTGTTGTCTCCTGAGGGTTTTTAGCGGATTACACCCACAAAATCCCGTCAAGCTAGTGTCATAAGTTAACATCGATTCTACTCCTACAGTTTAGTATTTACGTTAAAAATTCTATCATCCTAAGTTAGAAATATCCAACCCTTATGTTTCACACCTCCTATCTGTTTTAACTTTAGATCCTATATGTTCCAAAAAAGTTTTAGAAAGATGTTGGTTCTCCTGAGTTTTCCTTCTAAAGTGCGGCCTCAAATCAGGGATTTTTATCAACTTTACAGAAAACACAAGTCTTATTCTTTATTTCTTATCTCTTATCCAAACATCAATTGTATATCCCTACGTGTGTGTATATTTGCACCCCTACACTCAAGAATTCAATTCAAGCTATAATACCCTTGCCCTAATACCTAATACTACTTCTTTTCATTAAGGATGGACGGATTTGCTCACACACCTTTCATGCGACTATTAATGCTTCTTGAGGCACTAACGACCGATTACTGAATGTGTGAACTTTAAAGCGTAAATAGGAGTTTCCAGGTCTTGACTTTATTCTAATTTTTTTTTCTTTTTTCTTTTTCTTTTTTTCTTTTTCAAGACCGGATATATTTTTCAATATGCTCTTTTGGTGTTTAGCTTTAAATACCGTTTTTTCTTTCATACTAGGCTTTCAGGCAAGAGTATTCCTAGGTATCCTCTACTATCCCAAGTTTCAAGGTGCGTGTAAGTGCAGTTTGTAGGGTATATACTTTCTAAATTTGAACTCGAGAAAAGAAACTATTTTTCAGACTTATCCTTCAGTAAAGCATCAATACTTTCCCTTCATCTTGACTTAACTCAAGAACTGAACTCAAGATTACCTATTTCTCAAAAAAACTGTAAGGACGTATACTTACCAAAGTTAGACAGAATGAGGGTTATTTTTAGGGTTTTCAATCCCTAAGCCCAGAATTTAGTTATTTCTATCATATCAACTAAACTTTCGGAATAAAGATCTAAGTTACCCTATTAGCTAACTTGACGACAAAGTTTTTATATTTTTTTTTTTGGAAAATTTTCGATTTTTGTGGGTTTTTAATAAGGTATGCAAATGCAAAATATACAAATGAATGCGAAGGAAGAAAGCTTACCGAGCACACCCCCAAACTTAAACCTGACAGTGCCCTCACTGTCAGGCTACACCAAGAGGGTCAAAATTGTCGGCGCTCCCTAGAAACAAATTATATACAAAACAAAAAGGAAAACAAAAAATATATACAAAAAAGAGTCCCCCCCAAACTTAAGTAAAACAGTGTTTCCACTGTTAAGCGATGAAGTTCAGGATTAGGGGGGAAAGAACAGTGTCAAGCTATACAAGGCCTTACACAGGCCAAAAGTTAACACCAACCATTCAAAGATTTTATCATGGTAAGGCAGTGGCTGGTGAAAGAATGCGGAGAGGTAAGAAATGGAGACTACGCGAGACCGTATGGAGATAGAAGCGGGATACGGTCTCGGTATATCAGAAGAAGAATGGCGGAAGGGAAAAAGAAGTGGGGTACGAACTTGAGGGTGCAAATGGAGTGAATAGATTAGCACAATTTGTGATGAGCGATGTGTAAACAGCGATTGTGCTAATCTATTAACCCGGCGAGAGATTGGGTCAAATCCCTCCAGATTCGTAAGAAACCATGGGTACGCCGAACTTGGTAAACCAGACATACAAAATAAAAGTGAGACGGTTTCTTGCATGGTCTGAACGATGGAAAGAACGGAGGGAAGTGGTTGAGGAAGGTTATCGGTTAAAGGTTCAGGAGGGTGTACACAGTCAGTGGAAGGAACAGGATGAATTGGAAAATCCGACTCATCAAGAAAAACCGGTTCATCCTCAAAACTATCCTCAATATTCTCCTCAAAATTTAGCACATCCATGCACTTCTCTTCAAAATCCAGACGCATATGGGGTTCGGGAAAAACATTTAATGACTCGGGATAATGATTTGAAGAGAAAAACTCAGCCAAATCTATGGGTTCATCATCCAAAATATTCCCAGGGTCAATATCCTCAATCAAGTGAAAATCAATATTCTCAGACACCTCAACAAAAGCATGGATTTCAATCGATTGGGGTTCTAGAGTGGAGGTGTAGAGGTCAAAAGGTTTGGGATTGGTTTCACTTGGAAGGAACCCTTCACAATCAGGTAAATCAAACACTACAAAGTCGCACAACTCATTAGTCATTCTATCTTCAACTGATAAAGCATGTGGGACACTCGATAGACTTTCAAAACAAGAGTTGTGGGATTCAACTTGGGACGGGTAGGTTTGATTTGGAAGGGGGTACATCTCACTCTCTCCACTCAAATTCTCAGCCTGTCCTATCGCCTCTTCATACATTGAAAAATTTGGAGCTGGTTGGAAACTAGCTACCGGGTCAGTAGGTTGTATGAGAGCGGCCATGGACGCAGTCAAATCCATCATCTGTTGGCTTGACGCTACCCTAAAATCTTCCAACGACTGTTCCAGACTATACATGGGTTGTGAAGGGGTTTCAGGAAAAGATTCAAAGTTGTTTGGATACTAAAAACTCCCAAATGGCGGTTCTGAAGCAATGTCTAGGGAAGGTGCAAAAGTAGGGTAGGATTGGTAGGAATTGAATGGCTGGACAGGAGCAGGATCAACATCTGGATAGGAAGGTGAATGGAATTGTTGATCCCAAGAATTTTAAGGGGTGAAAGGAGTGAAAGATCGGCTACGGGATTGTTCAATACGTTCAGCAATAGACATAGGTCTTGGAGTTGCAACATGACTCGAAGAAGGGGTATCAACGTAAGAAGGGGTGAATGTATGAAATGGTTGATACGAAGTGGATTGCGGAGTCAAATTGTTTGTCCTAGACGCGTTTATCCGATCTCTCAATGAAATTTTGGGCATGGAGGGGTCGTTCGATGTTTGGCCAAAGCAAGAACCGTAAGAAGTAATGTCTGGTTGTGGGTACCAAAGTTCGGCAAGAGTTTTGCGAGGTGGAGTACCCATGATATGAAGAGAGAAGGAAAGAAAGGCAGAGAAAAGGAGGGGAAAAAGGATGTGATATTTATAATTTTTTTTTAGTTATTAACAAAAGAATAAAAAAGAATATGGACAAAAACAATCACGACACAAAAATACCACACACCTAATCGTTCTAGGGTTCACCTAGGTCAACTAGACCTGCTCCAGAACTTGATTGTCGAAGTACAACTGTGTCGAAAAACGGGCTCAAGATACACTGATCACGAGGCCAGGTAAGTGCAGAGATAAGGGGAGGTTTTCCAACGCTTTCGCGAAGTTCCTTAATTAAATAACCCTTTCTCTTTTGGCGGTTGCGCCGTTAACACTTTCCTAGACACCCCGTAAACAATATACCGTTAAGCAAGGTTCTAAACACAGTTAACTTCTCCTAGTGAGCGCAAAGTCCTTAAGGCTTAAAGTCTAGTTTCTTTTAAATTTTGTGCGGGTAAACGTTATGCTCAAGTTCGTGATTTGTGGGCCACGGAAAAGGTGATGAAATCCTTTACCGTATATTGTGGGGTTCGCTTGCCCTTAAGTCCGTATTAATTGATGCAATGTGCAATTCAATAAAAATTCTATAAAGAATCAAAAAATCGTTTTTTAGTTTAAGCGCGGCACTGCAACAAATACGGATTAGTCAATTTTTAGCGTTTGTTAGCGAACTTGCAAAGAATCCTGCAAAGAATAGTATATTGGACGCGTCGGATTTGAGAAGAAGGTGTTAGTAAAGTACGTACCGTTAAGTTTTTGGGTTAGGAAACCCCCGTTGAATCAAATCCGGTAAGCTTGAAAAGTTCGCTTGCGCGGGTCAAACTACCCGGATCTTTGGCACTGTACTTTGCAATCACCTTAACCTTGAATGTACACTTTGCACCCCACAATCGCAGTTTGCAAATCTGCAAAAATCTGCACTCTTGCCCACAAAAATGATCAAAAATGACAAAAAGATATTGTTTTTATATATACAAAAAGAATATTAACCCGAATAACAAGAAAGAAAATACGCTACTGTCTCACCGGCAACGGCGCCATTTGATTGAAAGAATTGAAGTTAACCGCAATCAAGACGGTGTCGCTATGCAGCTAGCCGGTTGAGCACGGGTCGATCCACAGGGAGATGGATGTATGTCCTTTCTTGTCTTAGACGAGTCAATAAAGAATCTGTATGAGTTTGTTCAGTCTAACCTATGTGTATTATTTGCAAGTATAAAGTTGTTAAGAAAGGATACGATAATGTAAGCTAAAGAAATCCGTACTCAAAACCTTTGAGCCGAGTCTTGACCAATTGAAGCTAGAGCAATCGGCAACAACGTGGATTAGGGGATTTAAGCGCGGTATTCGTGGAATCCGGCTTATTTACCCTTGTCCGTCCGTTCTTGTCTCTTACTTTCGCCTCCGGCTAAACCGAACGCAACCGGTCGTGGTTAGGAATCACCGTTATCTTGTTAGGGTAGGGTGCCTAACGGTGCGCTTGCGTATGGTTTGGGCGGAGTTCAATGGAAAATAACGGGAAAAGGAAATGAGCAAAGAAATGTTAACTTACAATATCATATGGATTCTTAACAACAACAATAAATACAACGTTCACAAAAAGAACCAAAAAGAGCAAAAGAAAAGAACAAAGAAAAGAAAAGATTACAAGTAATTAAGTGCATGAATTGAATTGCAAGAAAGTAAAGCAAGATAATAATAAGCAAGTAATAAAAAGCGATAAAAAGAACAAGAAACTAGAACTCAAGACAAGCATGGGATCAATAGCCAACCCTTAAACTTGCAAGCTCAATCAAGAGGTTGCAAGATCAAGAGAAGGGTAGAGAACGCATGTGAAATGAAGCGCTAATTCCATAAGAAAATATGACCTTTGAGATCAATAACTAACCCTTAACCATTCAAGCTCAATGAAGAGGTTGAATGATCAAGAGAAAGCAAGAATCTCAAGGGAAAGTTAAACAAAAGAGAATGATACAAAAGCCCTCATCTTCATTGATCTTCCACTCAAAAAGCTCTCACTACAATTTTCATGAAGACAAGATGAAGAAGAAGAAGAAAAAGACTAAATCCTAACAAAAAGAAGAACAAAGAATGAACATGAAATTGGACCCTTGGCTTAGCTCAGTTCTGGAGTATTTATAGGCAGGGAAATGAAAACCTAGGGCAAGATTATGGCTCCATATAAAAGTACCAAACTGCCCCTAAAAACGCACCATCTTCTGACACCATACGGCCGCGGTTCCGCGGCCCTTTAGGGGTGTTAGGCTATCAACTTTTGTCGTATCCCCTGGTTCTCTGTCCTATGTTATTGTACATATACCAAATTGCAGTATGCTTCCACAGTTGCATCAGATTTGCAATGGTCCAAAGTGGCAACAAAAATAATACTTTTGACCTTTTCTCCCTTGAGCTCCGCGCACCCATTTATTCTTGTGCTGCCTCTCTCGTGCTCTGTTCTTGTCCGAGACACGAATGACCGCTGTCATATGTCTTGTCTCTGGAACCGGTATGCAGCACTGGACGGATATGGATGACCGGAACCCGGCTTTTATCTGTTGTCAACAGATGTTCTGTATTTGGTGTAACTGTGGAGATTTTGTCTTGATTTGCAATATTTGTACTGGAAACCTGTAATCTGTAAATATGTAACAAACATGAATTAAAAGCACCTACCTATAAACCCACGAGCATAAGAATGGGCGGTATAAAATGCAGTATTCTGTTATGAACAACTGGTCGGCTTTCTTTTAAGCCGGATCCGAGTATTATTCTGTGTAGATATAATATCTTTGTCTCAGATGCATTTGTATTTGGTCGTAATACAAATGCGGGTATGTTTACACTGATACAGGGTTATCCTGAAATTCGTTTCAGGATCACTTTTGGAAGTTGCCAGTTTCCAGTTTTCTATCGCCCGTCTTTTAACATTCGGTTAAAGACGGATTTATCTTTTCTTGAGATGAGTGTGGGAGCTTCTAGATGATAACTAGGATGGTGAGGTGGCATGTGAGTCATTAGTGCTTTAATGGTTCTTTTAATGCAAGGGTGACTAGGTTAATGAATCACCATTTGCATTAATGGGGTTTTGTTTGCATGAAAGATATTTGTTGTTGATCTTTTCTTTTGTGGTCACCTTCCCCCTCCTGCACTCACCTCCCTCCCTCTATATATTTGGCCGGCCCTCCCCTCCTCTCTCACACACTCACTTGATTGGAAAAAGATTATGATAGATTTGGATTCACGGAAATTAGATAGCCTCTTTCTCATTTCACCCGATCCAAAAGGCAACTTCCATAACCGTTCGTTCGTGACCTTGGACGTAACGAGACAAAGTGTTCTACTCACTCTCTACTTCATCTTGGTCGTCTCTTTTAGCAAACTTGACGATCGAGTTGCTTCGGTTAAGAGGCGGGAGCCCGTCTAAAGATCCGTCGACGTGGTGCCACCTGGACGAAAAGATTGGAGATTCAGGAGATCGGAGCAGCCGCAACAAGCGTGGGATGATGGTTGAAGACCGAAGGAATCGGATCGTTCGGTATAACTCTTCTACCCACTTTGTAGTTTGTTAGTTTAGCTTTAATGGCAGATCTGGGTTACGGTACACGATAGCGCCAGTTTGTAAAAAGTTTTTGTTCCGCATTTGGCGTCTGTTAGACGGCCGGGACGCTACCGTGGACTTACAGTGGTATCAGAGCCTCACCATTAAGCTATACTAACTTGTGCTAACGCATTTAAAAGATCGATCGAACAAAATTTCCGAAACTACAATTTTCTGTAGCAAACTTTCTGTCGATTTTTAATAAGGCCCTAAAATTATTTTGAGCACTACAGAAAATTCAGCAAGCTTTTTGAAGAATACTGGTGAAATTTGGTTGGCCAAATCAACAGTACTGCCGCGGATCCGCGGCCCAAGCCTAGGTTTGGCCGCGGATCCGCCGTCTGTTTGTGGTGGTTTCTGGAATGTTTCTTTTGGGCCCAGATTTTATTACTGTACAACAGATGTACGTGGGGCCCACTTCGGGAAATTTGGTCGATCGAAATTTTAAATTTGTTAGTATGCAGTACTTACTTTATATCTCCGACTGGGAATGTTATTTGATCGGTAAACCGCGTCTGATTGCTATAGTTCTTTTAGACGGGTTTGCGAACGTGACTTTCGCATTGATGTTCTGTGTTGTGCTGTGATGTTGCGGATATGTCGTGGTGGATAGCAGGGTGCAATGATAGTGCTGTTTGGATTTATTTGTACATTTGATACTGCGGGGCGAGCGTCCAACATGTGGACTGCCGTCACTGCCTGTTTGTATAATATTCTTTTGGGGCACGACCGGGTTGAGGTCGATGTACCCGTTGTACATATTTTTATTTCTGTACTAGGTTTATCCCGCGAAGGAGTGCACGGATAGCCAGGTTCTGGAGGGCAACGGGTCCGTATCTCATGGCTTTGAGAGGCAAAGGGACCTTACTCTAGAATTGGCAGACTATTCGCCGCACTCGTAAGGGGTACAGGTTGACCCAAGGAGGGGTGCTCAATTTACCGGATTCCGTGAAGTGCCGAGTGTTCCATTCAGTATGCTGTGGGGACTACCTCGCTTCTGGTTTTGGCGGGTAACTTGCCGCACCCGTAGGGGTCTAGGTTTCATTGCACAGGCTATCCACACGACCAGGGGAACGTCGGGTTTCAGCAGCGGCTCTGTGAAACTCGGGGATCCCAGATTATCTGTATTGTTCTGTGATGCTTATTACTTTTCTGTAATGTTGCATATTATCACGCCTGGAGCGATTATTGTATATTGGTATATACACTATTAGATGTTGTATATGTTTTACACCCGCGCTAGTCCAGCCCCCGCTCTGTCGTTAGTTAAGTAACCTAACGGGTGATGACGGGACCCAGTGGCGAATGCGGATGGCATATACGTACATTATATTTTCGTTCTTTTCTGGTGTGATTAATTGATGGGACTGCGTTGATTCTTATCAATGCAAGATAAAACAAACCTATATTTGATGTTGTTGGAACAAATCTTAAAAGTGTTATTACAAAGACGTTTCCTTTTGTTTTGCACAGCGATATTCAGTCAGAATATCCTGCACCTCATTCGACAAGGTAAGGGCCGAGATCCCTTCACCGGGAGTGACCCCTTGGGAAGAAGTTTACGTCAGGGTAATAACTTCAATATAGTCGATTACAAGTTGCTTTGCATCGCGGTATTCAGTTAGAATATCCTGCACCTCATTCCATGAGGAAAGAGCTGAGATCCCTTCACCGGGAGTGACCTCTTTAGAAAAACGTCTTCGCCACTATATTTTTATAAAAAGCTATCAGTTTCCTTCAACGAGATCAAGTTCATTACGTTAAAGGTTTTTCGCCAAAAACCAGTCGTAGCCCTCCGTCATTTCTTATGGATGGTCAGTAGTATTCAAGCTATGTATTTTGACCAATGCCAAGGCATAGTGTTTGGTAGCTGCTGGGTATTCATCTGTTGCATAGATAGATGAGTTGGTTTGGGACAGTCGTTCTGCCATTTTGGCCAACGTCAAGAGTATGTACGGGTGGGTTCAAATTAACCAGGACAATGACGGGAAGAACTTGACATGTGACTTATGATTTGTTGGCCCTTAGTCAAGGTCATAAGAGCATGGGGCAAAATCACATCGGGAGTTTCAAACATACTGGAAACTTGCCAAATATGCGCATAACTTATGGAGTGTGATAACTTGAGTGGCTTCCATCAAGTTATCATGCGATAATAGTTGGATCCTGATTCTCACTGATGAGTTAGTCTACTCTTCGGGTGATCCCGACTAATTCTTCTTTCAGGTTTGGAGGAGAATTTGAGATAACAGTGGGAGGTTTCCTGATTAGATAAAGTGATAACCATTCTGATCTAGGATAGAGTGCACGCAGAGTGTTTCTTTTCTCCCTCTCTTTTTAGAAGCGACCTTTGACCGACCCTAGACTATGACTCAGTGACCAAGTTGACCGAACCTTCTTAAAATACTGGCTTTTGGATTGTCCAAGTTGCATAAGTCATTGTCGCTCCTTCTTTTACCCTTTGTATTTCTCAGAACACCCCGTATTACTACGGACATCCACTTCCATTGGATAGATCCATCGTATGGTTATATACGAACTCGAAGGTACTACTTCGAGGATGGATCCAGGTTCAGGAGAAATAGAATTGGTTCATTCAGTTGTTTTTTGTTATCACCTTCTCTCAGGTTGCGAGGGCTCCTTGGTTTAGGAGAGTACACCTATTTTGCTTATTGGATAGTCGTATTCCAAACCATAGGCTGGTGCCGAAAGGTAGGGAATGAAGAAAACCAATTAGCCTAAAGTAGGGTGTGCAGAAAGTAATATGTAAAGACAAGATGAAGGGATTAGAAAGAGGGCAAAGTAAATTGCGACTGTTATCATTCACGACCAAACCGCGTACTTCGTCGCCATTCCTATTTCACCTTTGTTTTTTCCCTAGTTCGGGAGAAATAGAATAAGGTATTATTCAGTTGTCTTTTATCATCACCTTCTCTCAAGTTGCGAGTACTCCTAGGATTAGGAGGGTACACCTATTATGCTTACTGGATAGTCTTCTTCCAAACCATAGGCTGGTGACGAACAGTAGGGAAGGAAGAAAACCATTTAGCCTAACGAGGGTGTACAGAAGGTAACGACTAAAGACAAATAAAGGGATTTGGAGAGATGACAATAAAATATACGGTTAAAGTCATGAATTGGATTATGGAAGAGGCATTACTAAGAATACCAGGATACCCCTACGAGACATTTTTAAATGTTTCAGTTTCACTGTGCATTATTAAAAGAAAACTGATTTCCCGATTAGATACTTACTCCAAGGGTATGTATTTACTAGGTTTCATTCTCATATCTGTATAGTTTTACAGATGATGGGTGGGAGGAAGTTATTGGGAATTAGGTGATCATCCTCATTATATCGGAATTCGTTGTAATTGGTGATATTTGAGGAAATCACCTGGGTACAGTTTTCAACCTACGATGCACAGGTTTTTGAGTTATTCAACTCAGTGGACTTATACAGAGTATTGTATGTTGTCCAGTGTCCGTCAGGACAAAGGGGTAGGTCCTCATACTATGTTCTGTTTACTTGTGACTTCTCTAGTTTTTAGACAAGTGTTTCGTAGAAATACAATGTCTAAGTTTTGAGAAGTTATGGGTATAAGAATAAAGTAGAGAACCAGATGTCGCAAGTATCAGGATTCTTCAAAGAGATAGAAGATGTAGATTCTTATGATTGGTATTCAGATAATAGTAATGGTTTTGAGAAACTTGTTTCTCTTTCAGCTTACTCGTAATTGGATGGATTCCTAAGTTGAGCAATACCGATTAGCCTTTTTCCATTAAGTTGTTATGCACTGGAGACAGATGCATAATTTGAATCTGGTTCCAATTAAATTAGTGCCTCTGTTTCTATATTGGATATAGAATGGTTCATATCCTAAAGATGTTAAGGTAAAGGGAGTTGTCCAGCTTATGCTTAAAACCAGACACTGGATAACTCTAGGCATGTTTCTGTAATGGCAGTTTGTGGGTTGACCCTGGCTTTGACGAGGGTTGACTTTTCTACCATCTGGAAGATCAATAGTGATATTGTTCTTGACTCGCCACAGTTTTAGTAAAATGGATTTTTTCAGAAAACAGTAGTGGGAGTATGGTAGAACAGGAAGTGATTCCAGAACCGCAAACGATTACGGAAAATTTAATAGGACCTATATATTCAATCAGGTTTAACATTCCAATAGCCACTCTGCAGACATGGTGGGTAACCTCAGACACCCGAGAGGTACTCCGGTAGCCTCAAGGACGGTGACAGAGAGGTTCTTGTTTACCCAGACTTGACACTACTGTTGTTCCAGACTATGAGACCCGGCAGAAGGATAAATATAGCATCGTTCTAAACTAGCTTTAGAAGTGTACGTATATGTTATTCTGCCAGAGGGTTGTCGTAGTCAGTGGGAGTAGCGGAAGCATAGCGGGCAAGTGGCTTATGTCTATTTATAGGCTTGAGCAGATATAGCGGAGAGAAGATCATCCAATTTTGATGTGACAGTCATAGGTTTGACTTCATCAGAATAGTGGATGGATCAGTTAAGAAGGTAGTAGGGTGTGATGTCCTGGTATTTGGATGACATACACAGAGTAGGAAGTAAAATTCCTATACTACGATCGGTTGTACTGTGGTTGTTACACAGTTGTTTCTCCACAAAGGATACGGATATAATATCAGACATTCTGGTTACTAGATCTATGGTTTTAGATCTAGATTTGGGTAGTTTCCCAATTTGGGTACTTTGACAGTATTCTAATGGTATTTAGAATAGATGACTCCTGGCATGGTAGTGTACCTGTAGGTGATGGAGTCACCCTCTCTAAAGGTGTCTTAAAGACTAAAAGGGAAAGGGATGTGCATGATTGGCAGATCACTTGCTTAGGCAATTGAGTCAATCATGAGATGTCAAGTACCACACCAGATGTAGTTTTTGCACTTGATGCGATTAGTTTATATTAATCAAATCCTGAAGAAACGTAGGGAAGCAGTTTTAGAACATAAGGTGCATGTTCTATGGATTTGATGACGGCAGCCTCCTCCGAGAGACGGTTATCATTCCAGGCTTCAAAGGTGACATGGATGACAGAGTTATTGTCAGAGTTATAGTTTTCCCTCTGACGAGGGATAGTATTATGGACAGGTGGTCTAAGAGGATACTGTGGGAGGCACGGTGCTGGATACTCATTAGGTTCAGTTATCGATACAGTCTAAGAAGTTTGGATTTGGAGTTCATTTATGAACTAGGTCCCATCAGATATTCAGACATATTCTAAGACAGGTGTGACTCGATTCGGGAGATGGCTTTCTCCGCGAACTTGAGATTAAGAGAGACATAGAAAGAAACATCAGGACGGATCCACTCACTGAGGCTATTTCTCGAACACAAGAGTTTTACAAACTAGCTTTGTAAAACTGATTAATAGAGGAGTTGGATGTTCGGTATCACACGGGCTGTGAGTATGCGACATCGCAATAATTAGCCTTAAGTGCAAGTGGGAGATTGTTGGAGATAGTGCCCTCAAAGTCAATTATTGGATCGCAGGTACGTGATTGCAATGATTGACGCAGGACCTATACGGATATGACAGTCTTTCTCGAGATGATAGTATGCTATCTGGTTTGTCTTTATCATCGTATACATGCTTTAGTTCACTATTGCATGATGATAGAGCCCATAGGATTCTTGCCTGACTACCAGCAGTATGATGGCGATCATATACGTGGGAGCTGGGGTCTGTAAGCACATCCTTAAAGTGTCCCTAGTCATAGGAGTTTCGAGACAGGGCATCGATACTCCAGAGTAGACTAGTGAATACAGTCGAGACCCCGACGAGGGGCGATGGCCGGTCTCACAAGCCATTGGTGTTAGTTGGTTCACCTAAGATGTATACAGGTGCTCATTGGGTTATGAGTACACCGGATAGGACTCGCCGGGAATCTGCTAGTTGGTATTATACATATCGTCAGATAGCAATTCCCTGGTGACATGTGTACAGGTTAGTTCATCGACCTGAGATTGTCATTTGTCTCATGTGAGTTCCCACTGTGCTTAGATTACTACCCTTCCTCGCTCAAAGGAGTTGTGCAAACAGGTTTTAGTTGGGTACAGTCCCGAGCCACATTGGAGGCAAGTGAGTGGATCGTCGGGGATTCGTCTCTCCCGGTATTGGGGGTTGATGTCGCGCAGTGCACGGGTGGCCATCACTAGGAATCCTCGGCCGAGGTAGTGGAGAATTACTGATTTGGATCAGTAGTTTCTCAGGAGGTGATGGGCTTCATGCCGACACGATTTATCGCGTTATTAGGGGTCTGACTTTATCCACCCCCCTAGACTCGATATGTGATACTCTTTAGATGAATGGACCGAACTGTATGTACATTGTCACTGTCAGGCTCAGTAGGGTTTATAGATGTGTTCGCTCGTCAGCTTCCCTTCCAATCAATACATAGGCAAAACGTTACGTGCAGCTTGTACCTCTGACGTGCTAGGGGTTATACCCAGTGCCAGTGTGTTGATGAGTCATTAGAGTCCCCCACAGACACTTTCCCAAGTTCGGGCGAAACGATGTAGAGGCCGTATGATGATATGGCAAGGTTCGGAAAAAGCACGTGCGTTTTCGCACGTGTCGTTTTTCGGGCGGATAATACTGGTCGGCTTTGGTTTAAGCCGGATCCGAGTATTATTCTGTGTAGATATAATATCTTTGTCTCAGATGCATTTGTATTTGGTCGTAATACAAATGCGGGTATGTTTATACTGATACGGGGTTATCCTGAAATTCGTTTCAGGATCACTTTTGGAAGTTGCCAGTTTCCAGTTTTCTATCGCCCGTCTTTTAACATTCGGTTAATGACGGATTTATCTTTTCTTGAGATGAGTGTGGAAGCTTCTAGATGATGACTAGGATGGTAAGGTGGCATGTGAGTCATTAGTGCTTTAATGGTTCAGTTAGAACCTCCCTCCCTCTATATATTTGGCCGGCCCTCCTCTCCTCTCTCACACACTCACTTGATTGTAAAAAGATTATGATAGATTTAGATTCACGGAAATTAGATAGCCTCTTTCTCATTTCACCCGATCTAAAAGGCAACTTCCATAACCGTTCGTCCGTGACCTTGGACGTAACGAGACAAAGTGTTCTACTCATTCTCTACTTCATCTTGGTCGTCTCTTTTAGCAAACTTGACGATCGAGTTGCTTCGGTTCAGAGGAGGGAGCCCGTTTAAAGATCCGTCGATGTGGTGCCACCTAGACGAAAAGATTGGAGATTCAGGAGATCGGAGCAGCCGCAACAAGTGTGGGATGATGGTTGAAGACCTAAGGACTCGGATCGTTCGGTATAACTCTTCTACCCACTTTGTAGTTTGTTACTTTAGCTTTAATGGCAGATCCGGGTTACGGTACACGATAGCGCCAGTTTGTAAAAAGTTTTTGTTCCGCATTTGGCGTCTGTTAGACGGCCGGGGCGCTACCGTGGACTTACATAATTAATCACGAAATGACGGGTAGAACTTGACTAGTGCTTATGATTTGTTGACCATAGTTAAGGTCATAAGTGCTAGGGGTAAAAACCTTTATCGGGAGTTTCAAATGTTGAAATTTGCAATAAGATTGCATACCTTCTATAAGATAGTTGGATCCTGATACCCACTGCGAGTAATTGTTACTCCTGAGAGAGTTTTGCACTTTACAATTAGCCGATCAAGTAGGTGTCTAGAAAGGTGTCAATGGGGTTACACCCCTGGGAAAACGAGGTTTATTTTAATTAGGTCCGTGCAAAAGCACGGAGAACCTCCCTCAAAGTACCGGCACTGGCCTGGCTGAAAGATTGGCGAACTTGTAGAGTGTAATTAATCCCGGCTAGTCTTTCTTTTTAAGGTTTGAAGGAAGATTTGATAAAAACAGTGGGAGCTATCCTGATTAGATAAAATATATAACCAATCTAATCTTCCAAGAGCACACGCAGAGTGTTTTCTTCTCTCTCTCTCCAGGTAGTGACCATGTCACGCCTTAATCAAGATAATAATAAGGTTGCATTGACCAAACCCGCTTGTTATACCAAGCTGGGGAACGTTGGTCCCGCTCCGACTTATAATTGTTATAAGTCCGAGCAGGAAGTAGGGGAATGCCAGGATTCCCATGCCGCCCAAACGAAGAAAGTGCATGATGATGCATCTCCTTCGGGTGTGTTCATTACATAGAACTGTTTCTCAGTATCCTCTACGTCTTGGGTATTAGATACCGGATCAAGATCCGATCTATGTAATTTGTTACATGGGCTACAGATAGGTAGAGAACTGAGAACGGGTGATAAGTTTCATGAGATAGAAACGGTGCAAGAGTTGCAGCTAAGTCTGTTGGTAGTTATCACCCAGTATTACTAGAATACATTGATTCTGAACGAATGTTATTAGATACCGAACCTGATATACAAAATCATATCAGTCTCTTTATTTATTAAAGAAGGATATAATTTTGTATTGTTGGATAATGTTTTGAACATTTTCTATATCAAGAGTTGATCGGTTCAGGCACGTTATCTAAAATCATTCACGTTCTAAATCAAACTACAGTTCTTAGTAAACAGAACACACACAAGACGAAGAATTCAGAAATGAACGAATCTTTCTTGAGGCATTGTAGACTAGGTCATATCAATGTGACCCGACTAGCCGAAGTTACATTTAGATGCATATTTAAATCAGTTTGAATTTGCATCATGTGAAACTTGCCAGTCATGTCACAAAGATAAGATGACCATAGCTCCGTTTACTGGAAACAGAGAAAGAGTTAGTAAACTTTTTGGATTGATACATGCTGATGTATGAAGGTCCCCTGTCTACACATGCCAAGACCGGTTCTTTGTACTTCATTACATTCTCTGATGATCTCTCAAGATTCAGACATATGTTCCTGTTGAAACACATGTCTGAAGCTATTGAGAAATTCAAAGAATATAAGATAGAAGTAGAGAACCAAAATGGGTATAAGTATTATGTCCTATGATGAGATCAGGGTGGAGAATACTTGAGCAAGGAATTCCTGGACTATTCTAAAGGAGAATGAGATTCTCTCTCGGCATTACTCCTCCGAATACACAATAGCACGATGGTATATCGGGGCGGGGCAATAGCACCCTATGTGATATGGTGTAATCTATGATGAGTACTACTGAGTTTCCTATTTCCTTTTGGGAGTTATGCACTTGAGAAGCTGCATACCTATTGAATAGGGTTCAAATCAAATCAGTTGCCTACCACTTCATATGTGATATGGAAAGGAAAGAGCCCATATCTTAAGTTTGTTAAGATTTGGGGTTGTCCGGCCTATGTCTAAAAAGCAAAATCCGGACAAGCTCGAGGAAAAGTCAGATCTGTAGAAGTTTGTTGGATATCCCAAGCATACGCAAGGGAATATCTTCCACCTAACCAAGGAACAAAAATGTTTTGTTTCTTAGCATGCCACCTTTGTGAAAGGGAATTTCTTGTGATGAAAATAGTGGTCATGAGGTAGAACTGGAAAAAGTTCCAGTTATACAAACTACAGCTGATGATCTGATAGTACCAAAGGATTCAATAGTCTCTGACGAACCTCAGCCTCTCCGCCGATCTAGTAGGGTTCCTCATCCGCCCAAGAGATACTTTGGTTTCTCAATGACTGTGGGAGCGAGGATTACATCATGAGATGATGACCCAACTAGTTTCGAGCAGGCCATCAGGAGTGAGACTCTGTAAGAATGGCTGGATGCTTAGTGATCTGAGATGGAATCCTTATACACCAACAAAGTATGGACTTTGGTTGCTTTATCTGAAGGGTTAAATCCCCATCAGGAGCAAGTATATCTTGAGAAGATTACTTGGTGTACATGGAAATGTTGAGACTTTCAAAGCTATGCTTAAGTCCATCCAGATCCTACTTGCCACTGCTACATACCATGACGACGATATCTGGTGGTTGGGTGTCATGACTGCTTTTCTAAATGATGTTTTAGAAGAGTACGTCTATAAGTACACAGCCAGAGGGCTTTGTAAACAGTGGGAGCCGTGGAAACGTGTGCAAGATACTTCATATGATAAAGCAGCCATCGCGGAGTTGGAACATCTGTTTTGATGTGGTAGTCAAAGAGTTTGACTTCATTAAAATAGTAGATGAACCTTGTACATACAAAAGGGTAATAGAGAGTAAGGTGGTCATCCTCGTATTCTACGTGGACAACATACTCTTGATAGGAAAAGGGTTTCCTATGCTATGCACGGTCAATCTCCTCTTATCACATGGATTCACCATATAGGATCAAAGTGATACCTCCTAAATCCTAGGTTTTATATCTATGAGATAGATCTAATTGGATGTTAGGATTCTCACTAGATGTAGTGAGATTGTATCAATTGATCCTAGGGAGAATCCCTGGAATGGTTCCACGGTGGTAAGGTTGACTGAATGTCAGTCACAGGCATTGTCTTTACCCTCAGAGCAGGGACGGTATGTTGGAAGAGTTCCAAACTAGATACCGTGGCAAACTAGACGATAAAGGCTGGTGACATCGCTATCAAAGATACTACCAAAGAGGCAGTTTGGGTGTATATTAGTTCATGTGATGAACTAGGTTCCTACCATTGTATGACAATGGAAGGTGGTTTTGACCCAGGAACCATGGTCCCATCAGTGACCCAGACATATTCCAAGGCAGTATCACCTGATCATGGAGATAGTTGATCTCCTGGGTGATCGAGGTTAGGAGAGTAGACTCAGAGGACAACACAGCGGATCCACTCACAAAGGCCTTTTCCCAGAGAGAGAATTTTATGGGATGGTTAAGTATGAGATACTGCAACCACTACTATAGATGCCCCTAGTGCAAGTGGGAGATTGTTAGTTATATGTATGCCCTAGAGGGCATTACTGTACATGAGATGTATATTGTAGTGGATGCTGGGACATATATAGGTAGGACTTTCTTGCTCGACATGATAGTACGCTATCTGGTTGCTCTTTATCTTAACATGTATACTTACGGTCTCTCTGTTACATGTTGATAAAGTACTTAGGATGTGTACTCAACTTGCAGGACTATGATGTAGATCATACTAGTGGGGCTTGGGTAGTCCATGAGTACATCCTTCAATATTCCGAGTCGAGGGAATATCGAGACGGGGCATCGATATTCTAGAGTAGACTAGCGTATATCTTCTCGACCCATGTAATGGGCGATGGATGATCCCATATCCATTGGTGTTTGACATCAAAGATGGTATGCGGGTGCTCAGTGGAGACTGGGTACACTGAACGGACTCGCCGAGAACTCCCAGATGGTATTATACCTTATGTCAGATGGCAGTTCTCTGGTGACACTGGTACAGCTTAGTCTGTTGACCCGAGATCGTCATAGAGTCTTGTGTGTCTCCCACAGTGCTTTGATTTCCACCCTACTACGGCTCTGTTGAGTCGTGCAAATAGGTGGTTTTTGGGTACAGTCCCGATTCACATGGAGGCAATGAGCGATAGGAGGGGATTCGTCTCTCCCGGTATTGGGGGTTGATGTTGCGCTATGCTCGACTGGACATAACTGGAAATCCCTGGCCAGGGTTGCACTGATTTACTGGTAAGTGTTATCAGTAGTTTCATGCTTGTTATGGACCTAACATCGGCATGACTTATCAAGCTACTGGGGTCTGACGTTTACCACCCTAAGCGAGATATGCGACATATCAGACGAACAGACCAGACTGTGCGGTAAGTGTTACTGATTGTATTCGTAGGAGTGTGAGCAGGCTTGCTCGTTGATCTTCTGATCGCTCAATACCCGGGTGGCCGTTACGTTTAGCAGACCGCTTGCGGATTGTGGGTGATTGATATGATCACCACCTACTGCCGGCGTATTGACGTGTCTTTAGAGTCCTACACAGATGTTTCCTTACTCAAGCGAAACTTAATAAGAGCGCATATGAGATATGTGCGGGACCGAGAATAATACCAGTATGTGATACTGTATTCTATTCTCGTGATTTGTATCATCGGTCGGTTATATGAGATATAGCCGGGTTACCGAATCAAGTGTTGATTCGATATATTGATACACTATATATTAGTCGGTTATATTTAATATGACCGGATCATTAAATCAAGTGTTGATTTAATGATTTAATGTATAATTATATATTTGATATATTACTTTACATTAACTAGTATTAGTTCACTTAAGATTGATTTTCTCACTTGATGTGCACAAGTTGTATATGTGATATATGTTTGTACACTAGTTTGTATCATGATTGATGATACATGCAAACTTGGGTGTGTGTATGACTTAGACCATATTTAAGATAATGGTTTAGGTTTTTATTTATTTTGGTAAAACAAAATGGTGGCTTTCTTTTTCTTGGATTGAAGCTTCATGAAGTTTTTAAGCATCTTTGACAAAGTCCACTCATTTTGTTTTGCATAAGATTTTTATTAACCAAACCATTAACTTAAACTATAGTTTAGTCCCTACAAAGATTAACTCACCCATGGTTGCATTATGATAGACTTCACTTGATTATTCTTTTTAGATAATTCATTATTCTTTCATCTTCTTCTTCTTCAAGAAGAAGAAAAGCTTGCTAAAATTTTCATGTGAAGAAATAGAGTGAGAAATCCAAATCCAAAGTGAACTCACTTCCTATTTCATCATCCTCTACTACTTGCCATTTAGTTTAGGGTATTCTCTTCACAAAGTTCATGACATAGTGAGGATGTGGCTTGAGTTTGAGTCTCCTCGACGTAGATCATCTTCGGCCTCGAAGTCAACGAGCAAGCCCGTTCATTTCTCCGAGGAAACAGTCACAAGAGTCTGGGATCTCGATGATCGCAGCGAAGGGACGTCAACACGGAGCTTTAGAAGTGAAGGACCAGATCTACAAAGGTTGTAATCCCTAACCCTTAGAAGTAAAGTTGTTTACTTGCTATTAGTTTCGCCTAATCTTTAGTATACGATCTTGCTTAGGGTTGTTCGGCGCATAAAAATTTGATTTTGGCATGGTAGATGCCTTGTAGAACCTTGTTAGTGTGCCTAGTAACCCTACAGTGGTATCAGAGCCTAGCTAGAGCATTAGGCGACGTGTATACGAAGTTAAAACTCCGAACGAACTCCGAAACGACGAAATATACCCTTCTCTGGACATTTTTTAAAAACTGTGATTTTACTGTATTAAAAATACCTAAAAAATTCAGAAAGGAAATATAAGCATTGCAGTGAAAAACGAGCGTATAATCCGTGCAAACCGCCGCAGAACCGCGGCCGTACCACGCTTGGGCCGCGGATCCACGGCAGTAAAGAGGACTTCTACACTTGTTTTAGCACAGTAATTACCGTAGGTAAATATGATGTTTTCTGGGTATTTTTAATCTGACTCAAGTGTTGAGTGATCTGGGGTTCATTTTGTATTCGTTGATTCGATCGAAAAATTTAATTTCGTTATGTTTTCCGGATAATTTAGAAAGTATTAAAATGTTCGAACGGATATCATTAACTCAATTTTTCCCAGCAAGAAAAACATTCAAGTGTTGAATTTTTCTTGAGTTTAAATCTTTCGGAGAAACGTGCATATAACGCAATAGACCCTCTAGAAGAACACAAACCTTAACTCGATTATGTGACCGTCTGAACTGCCTTTTGAACCTTAGGGTTTGGGGCTGTACGGCGTGCCACATGTGAAGCGTTGTCTTGACCCTTCTACGGCTGGACCGTTGCTACTGTGACGTATTCTGGAATTTTTGAACTCCGCTCAAGTGTTGAGCTATTAAGGAAATCTTGGGTATTTGATTATTCGATCGGAAAGTTTAACATTGTCTATTTATCTGGAATGTGATACAATAATTGGAATCAACAACATTTGAATTTTATAAGTCTAGCAGTTTAGTCTCAGATGATCAGTTGCCACGGGATTTTGATGCGATCAAAAGTCCGTCGCAATCACGTATCGTACGTGGATACTCGCCGGGTAAACTTAACGGACAGCCATGCCCCATAGCTCCGACCAAGTGACTGTAGGAGGACCCCGTCGCCAAAAGCATCCGTTCGGGTGCTCGCCGCAGCGGTGTTCCGCCTTAGTGCACTTCGTCGACGACATCCGGGGGTGCGGCCGTCTACTAAAGTTTGCGACGGGCATTCGATCAGGATGTCGGGAATCTTGTTGAATTGCCCGACTTGATATTGAAAAGAGTTTTCGATAATGAGACTAAAATGCGGGGTTTATAATTGTTAGGCATGAGATGTCTAAGGAATTCATTTGGTTAGGCATGAGATGTCTAAGGAGGTTGCGGATTCCAACTGTTGTAGTTTTACACTTTCTTTTCTGTGACCGTAAGTGTAGTATGTAGTGTATCGCCGGCTTCGTTGCTATACATCAACGACAATTGGGATACGCATACTTGCTTACGTTGATGATATATGATATTATGTGTTGCTGGATATGTTATATTGGATCGTCGTGTTTGAATAGCCGGGGGGTTTTTATGTGAGATGAGAGTTTTTCATTTTCATTCATCTAAAAAACTTGTATGTAATATTCTTTTATTTGGGGAACTTCCAGGTTGAGGAAGATGTCACCGTTGATGTATATTATTTACTTTTCCGCATTAGGATAGAC
This sequence comes from Agapanthus africanus, assembly GCA_030015575.1. NCBI lineage: Eukaryota > Viridiplantae > Streptophyta > Magnoliopsida > Asparagales > Amaryllidaceae > Agapanthus > Agapanthus africanus. The sequence continues at coordinate 248,937,734 of CM057347.1, read as the reverse complement.
CCAGGAGGGGAGCACAAGTAATCGGGGTCTAGGGTCCAGTGGGAGACCGCCTCGAGGAGTCGAGTCCGGGTCTCCTAACTCTAGAATTGGTAGGGTTGCTTTCCGCTCTCGTAGGGGTCTAGGGGTGTGGGATTGGCTATTCATCACGACCGTGGAATCCGTGTTTTATATAGGCTCAAAATAAAACACGGACGTCCTAGTATATCCAATATTTCATATGATATTTTCTGCTGCGTTGTCTGTGATGTGATATTTTCAGATAGATATTGTATATAGTATATATGATATATTATATAGACGTTGCTTATGTTTTACACCCGTGCTAGCCCTGCCCCGCTCTGCCGTTAGTTACCTAACCTAACGGTGCAGACGGGACATCGAGGCGAATGCGGATGGCATAAGTATACGTTGTATTTATCTGTGATGTTTAGGTGGATTTAAATGATGGGACATTAATTAATAAGATTAATGAAAGAAAATAAACCTAAAAGATGTTGTGGGATCGAATTTCAAAAAATTAGGTAGCTCTAGTTGTTGCTTTGCATAGCGGTGTTCCTTGTAGAACATCCAGCACCTAATTCGATGAGGAAAGAGCCGAGATCCCTTCACTGGGAGTGACCTCTTTAGCAATAATTAGCAGATGCTACAATCTTCGGTTTGTCTTTTGATTGCTTTTCTAGTTCTTGCTTTGCATAGTGGTATTGTGAATATCCTGCACCTCATTCGACGAGGAAAGAGCCTAGATCCCTTCACCGGGAGTGACCTCTTTAGCGAAACTAGCAAAAGCCTAAAAAACACTTCATTTTAAAACCATTTGATTCTACAACGAGATCAAGTTCAAAGAGTTAATGGTTTTTCTTAATAATCATCCGCAACCCTCCGTCATTTTAGGAAGTAGAGTACTTAGTATTCGTGCTGTGTTTGTTGACTTTAGTTAAGGCATAGTGTACGGTAGCTAAGTGATGTCTTCCTACACCGCATATGATGCTATTAGTTAGGACAGTCGCATGACTTTGTTGACCTTAGTTAAGGGTCATATGGGTGGGTCTAATTAATCATGAAATGACGGGTAGAACTTGACTAGTGCTTATGATTTGTTGACCATAGTTAAGGTCATAAGTGCTAGGGGTAAAAACCTTTATCGGGAGATTTAAATATTGAAATTTGAAATGAGATTGCATACCTTCTATGAGATAGTTGGATCCTGATACCCACTGTGAGTAATTGTTAATCCTGGGAGAGTTTTGTACTTTACAATTAGCCGATCAAGTAGGTGTCTAGAAAGGTGTTAACGGGGTTACGCCCCTGGGAAAACGAGGTTTATTTTAATTAGGTCGGTACGAAAGCACGGGGAACCTCCCTCAAAGTACCGGCACTGGCCTGGCTGAAAGATTGGCGAACTTGTAGAGTGTAATTAATCCCGGCTAGTCTTTCCTTTTAAGGTTTGAAGAAAGATTTGATAAAAACAGTGGGAGCCATCCTGATTAGATAAAATATATAACCAATCTAATCTTGCAAGAGCGCACGCAGAGTGTTTTCTTCTCTTTCTCTCCAGGTAGCGACCATGTCATGCCTTAAACAAGATAATAATAAGGATGTATTGACCAAAGCCGCTTGTTATTCTGAGCTGGGGAACGTTGGTCCCGCTCCGACTTATAATTGTTAAAAGAGCTAGCAGGAAGTAGGGGAATGCCAGGATTCCCATGCCGCCCAAACGAAGAAAGTGCATGATGATGCATCTCCTTCGGGTGTGTTCATTACATAGAACTGTTTCTCAGTATCCTCTACGTCCTAGGTATTAGATACCGGATCAGGATCCCATCTATGTAATCTGTTACATGGGCGACAGATAGGTAGATAACTGAGAACGGGTGATAAGTTTCATGAGATAGAAACGGTGCAAAAGTTGTAGCCAAGTCTGTTGGTAGTTATCACCCAGTATTACTAGAATACATTGATTCTGAATGAATGTTATTAGATACCGAACCTGATATACAAAATCATATCAGTCTCTTTATTTATTAAAGAAGGATATAATTTTGTATTGTTGGATAATGTTTTGAATATTTCCCATATCAAGAGTTAATCTGTTCAGGCACGTTATCTAAAAGCATTGACGTTCTAAATCAAACTGTAGTTCTTAGTATACAGAACACATACAAGAGGAAGAATTCAGAAATGAACGAATCTTTCTTGAGGCATTGTAAACTAGGTCATATCAATGCGACCCGACTAGCTGAAGTCACATTTAGATGCATATTTAAATCAGTTTGAATTTGCATCTTGTGAAACTTGCCAGTCATATCACAAAGATAAGATGGCCATAGCTCCGTTTACTAGAAACAGAGCAAGAGTTAGTAAACTTTTGGGATTGATACATGCTGATGTATGAAGGTCCCCTGTCTACACATGCCAAGACCGGTTCTTTGTACTTTAATACATTCTCTGATGATCTCTCAAGATTCAGACATATGTTCCTGTTGAAACACATGTCTGAAGCTTTTGAGAAATTCAAAGAATATAAGATAGAAGTAGTGAACCAAAATGGGTATAAGTATTATGTCCTATGATGAGATCAGGGAGGAGAATACTTGAGCAAGGAATTCCTGGACTATTCTAAAGGAGAAAGAGATTCTCTCTCGGCATTACTCCTCCGAATACACCATAGCACGATGGTATATCGAGGCAGAGCAATAGCACCCTATGTGATATGGTGTGCTCTATGATGAGTACTACTGAGTTTTCTATTTCCTTTTAGGAGTTATGCACTTGAGAAGCTGCATACCTATTTAATAGGGTTCAAATCAAATCAGTTGCCTACCACTTCATATGTGATATGGAAAGGGAAGAGCCCATATCTTAAGTTTGTTAAGATTTGGGGTTGTCCGGCCTATGTCTAAAAAGCAAAATCCAGACAAGCTTGAGGAAAATTCAGATCTGTGGAAGTTTGTTGGATATCCCAAGCATACGCAAGGGAATATCTTCTACCTAACCGAGGAACAAAAATGTTTTGTTTCTCAGCATGCCACCTTTGTGAAAGGGAATTTCTTGTGAAGAAAATAGTGGTCATGAGGTAGAGCTGGAAAGAGTTCCAGCTATACAAACTACAGCTGATGATCTGATAGTACCAAAGGATTCAATAGTCTCCGACGAGCCTCAGCCTCTCCGCCGATCTAGTAGGGTTCCTCATCCGCCCAAGAGATACTTTGGTTTCTCGATGACAGTGGGAGCGAGGATTACATCATGAGATGATGACCCAACTAGTTTCGAGCCGGCCATCAGGAGTGCGACTCTGTAAGAATGGCTGGATGCTTAGTGATCTGAGATGGAATCCTTATACACCAACAAAGTATGGACTTTGGTTGCTTTATCTGAAGGGATAAATCCCCATCGGGAGCAAGTATATCTTGAGAAGATTACTTGGTGTACATGGAAAAGTTGAGACTTTCAAATCTATGCTTAAGTCCATCCAGATCCTACTTGCCATTGCTACATACCAAGACTACGATATCTGGTGGTTGAGTGTCATGACTGCTTTTCTAAATGATGTTTTAGAAGAGAACGTCTATAAGTACACAGCCAGAGTGCTTCGTAAACAGTGGGAGCAGCGGAAACGTGTGCAAGATGCTTCATATGATAAAGCAGGCATCGGGGAGTTGGAAAATCTGTTTTGATGTGGTAGTCAAAGAGTTTGACTTCATCAAAATAGTAGATGAACCTTGTACATACAAAAGTGTTGTAGAGAGTAAGGTGGTCATCCTCGTATTGTACGTGGACAACATACTCTTGATAGGAAAAGGGTTTCCTATGCTACGCACGGTCAATCTCCTCTTATCACATGGATTCTCCATATAGGATCAAAGTGATACCTCCTAAATCGTAGGTTTTATATCTATGAGATAGATCTAATTGGATGTTAGGATTCTCACTAGGTGTAGTGAGATATTATCAATTGATCCTAAGGAGAATCACTGGAATGGTTCCAGGGTGGTAAGGTTGACTGAATGTCACTCACAGGCATTGTCTTTACCCTCAGAGCAGGGACGGTATGTTGGAAGAGTTCCAAACTAGATACCGTGGCAAACTAGACGATAAAGGCTGGTGACATCGCTATCAAAGATACGACCAAAGAGACAGTTTGGGTGTATATTAGTTCATGTGATGAACTAGGTTCCTACCATTGTATGACAATGGAAGTGTGGTTTTGTCCCAGGAACCACGGTCCCATCAGTGACCCAGACATATTCCATGGCAGTATCACCTGATCATGGAGATAGTTGATCTCCTGGGTGATCGAGGTTAGGAGAGTAGACTCAGAGGACAACACAGCGGATCCACTCACAAAGGCCTTTTCCCAGAGAGAGACTTTTATGGGATGGTTAAGTATGAGATACTGCAACCACTGCTATAGATGGCCCTAGTGCAAGTGGGAGATTGTTAGTTATATGTATGCCCTAGAGGCCATTATTGTACATGAGATGTATATTGTAGTGGATGCTGGGACATATATAGGTAGGACTTTCTTGCTCGACATGATAGTACGCTATCTGGTTGCTCTTTATCTTAACATGTATACTTACGGTCTCTCTGTTACATGTTGATAAAGCCCTTAGGATGTGTACTCGACTTGCAGGACTATGATGTAGATCATACTAGTGGGGCCTGGGTAGTCCATGAGTACATCCTTCAATATTCCTAGTCGTGGGGATATCGAAACGGGGCATCGATATTCCAGAGTAGACTAGCGTATATCTTCTCGACCCATGTGATGGGCGATGGATGATCCCATATACATTGGTGTTTGACATCAGAGATGGTATGCGTGTGCTTAGTGGAGACTGGGTACACTGAACGGACTCGCCGAGAACTCCCAGATGGTTTATACCTTACGTCAGATGGCAGTTCTCTGGTGACACGGGTATAGCTTAGTCTGTTGACCCGAGATCGTCATAGAGTCTTGTGTGTCTCCCACTGTGCTTTGATTTCCATCCTACCATGGCTCTGTTGAGTCGTGCAAACAGCTGGTTTTTGGGTACGGTCCCGATTCACATGGAGGCAATGAGCGATAGGAGGGGATTCGTCTCTCCCGGTATTGGGGGTTGATGTTGCGCTATGCTCGACTGGCCGTAACTGGAAATCCCTGGCCAGGGTTGCACTGATTTACTGATAAGTGTTATCAGTAGTTCTATGCTTGCTATGGACCTTACATCGGTATGACTTATCAAGCTACTGGGGTCTGACGTTTACCACCCCTAAGCGAGATATGCAACATATTAGACGAACAGACCGGACTGTGCGGTAAGTGTTACTGATTGGATTCGCAGGAGTGTGATCAGGCTTGCTCGTTGATCTTCTGATCGCTCAATACCCGGGTGGCCGTTACGTTTAGCAGACCGATTGCGGCTTGTGGGTGATTGATATGATCACCACCTACTGCCGGCGTATTGACGAGTCTTTAGAGTCCTACACAGAGGTTTCCTTGCTCAAGCGAAACGAAATAGGAGCGTATATGAGATATGTGCGGGACCGAGAATAATACCAGTATGTGATACTGTATTCTATTCTCGTGATTTGTATTATCGGTCGGTTATATGAGATATAGCCGGGTTACCGAATCAAGTGTTGATTCGATATATTGATACACTAGATATTAGTCGGTTATATTTAATATGACCGGATCATTAAATCAAGTGTTGATTTAATGATTTAATGTATAATTATATATTTGATATATTACTTTACATTAACTAGTATTTGTTCACTTAAGATTGATTTTCTCACTTGATGTGCACAAGTTGTATATGTGATATATGTTTGTGCACTAGTTTGTATCATGATTGATGATACATGCAAACTTGGGTGTGTGTATGACTTACACCATATTTAAGATAATGGTTTAGGTTTTTATTTATTTTGGTAAAACAAAATGGTGGCTTTCTTTGTCTTGGATTGAAGCTTCATGAAGCTTTTACGCATTTTTGACAAAGTCCACTCATTTTGTTTTGCATAAGATTTTTATTAACCAAACCATTAACTTAAACTATAGTTTAGTCTCTACAAAGGTTAACTTACCCATGGTTGCATTATGATAGACTTCAGTTGATTATTCTTTTTAGATAATTCGTTATTCTTTCATCTTCTTCTTCAAGAAGAAGAAAAGCTTGCTAGAAATTTTCAAGTGAAGAAATAGAGTGAGAAATCCAAATCCAAAGTGAACCCACTTCCTATTTCATCATCCTCTACTACTTGCCATTTAGTTTAGGGTGTTCTCTTCACAAAGTTCATGACCTAGTGAAGATGGAGCTTGAGTTTGAGTCTCTTCGACGTAGATCATCTTCGGCCTCGAAGTCAACGAGCTAGCCCGTTCATTTCTCCGAGGAAATCGTCACAAGAGTCCGGGATCTCGATGATCGCAGCGAAGGGACGTCAACACGGAGCTTTAGAAGTGAAGAACCGGATCTACAAAAGTTGTAATCCCTAACCCTTAGAAGTAAAGTTGTTTACTTGCTATTAGTTTCGCCTAATCTCTAGTATACGATCTTGCTTAGGGTTGTTCGGCACATAAAAATTTGATTTTGGCTTGGTAGATGCCTTGTAGAACCTTGTTAGAGTGCCTAGTAGCCCTACACATATATCATACGGCCTCTACAACGTTTCGCCCGAAACTTGAGAAACTGTCTGTGGGGGACTCTAAAGACTCGTCAATACTTTGGCTGTAGATTTAACCACTAGTACGTCAGAGGTACTAGATGTACGTAACGGGCAACTAGGTATTGACCAAAAGGGAGGTCGATGAGAGAACTCATCCTGACAGCCTATTGAGCCTGTCAGTGACAATATCCGTACAGTCCGGTCCGTTCGTCCAAGAGCATCGCATAGCGGGCCTAGGGGGTTGGTAAAAGTCAGACCCCCAAAAGCGGTACAAGTCATGTCGGAGTGTAGCCCAGAACACCCTGAGATACTACTGGAATACCTACCAGTAAATCTCCTGCCTTGGCCAAGGACTTCATGTAATGGCTCTCCTAGACACAGCGCGATCTCACCCCCAATACCGGGAGAGACGAAACCCCTGCCGATCCGCTCATTGTCTCCATGTGGCTCGGGACTGTACCCAACTAAAATCTGTTTGCACGACTCCTTTGAGCTCTGGTAGGGTAGTAATCAAAGCACAGTGGGAACTCACACGAGACAAATGACGATCTCAGGTCGAAGAACTAACCTGTACAAATGTCACCAGGGAACTGCTATCTGACGTCAGGTATAATACCAACTAGCATGTTCCTGGCGAGTCCTATCCGGTGTACTCATAACCCAATGAGCACCTGTTTATATCTTAGGTGAACCAACTGACACCAATAGCTTGTGAGACCGGCCACCGCCCCTCGTCGGGGTCTCGACTGTATACACTAGTCTACTTATGGAGTATCGATACCCAGTCTCGAAACTCCCACGACTAGGGACCACTTTAAGGATGTGCTTATAGACCCCATCTTCTACGTATATGATCGCCATCATATTGTTGGCCGTCAAGCAAGAATCCTAAGGGCTCTACCAACTTGCAATAGTGACCTGTAATGTCACCTAAAGCAGTACACGATGATAAAGATAAACCAGATAGCATACTATCATCTCGAGTAAGACTGTCCTACCGGCATAGGTCCTCCTTCAATCATTGCAATCACGTGCCTATGATCCAATAATTGGCTCTGAGGGCACTATATCCAACAATCTCCCACTTGTACTCAAGGCTAATTATTGCGATGTCGCATACTCACAGCCCGTGTGATACCGAACACCCAACTCCTCTACTAATCAGTCTCACAAATCCCGTTTTCGAAACTATTGCATTCGAGGAATAGCCTCAGTGAGTGGATCCACCTTAATGTTTCTTTCTATGTCTCTCTTTATCTCAAGTTTGTGGAGAAAGCCATCTCCCGAAATGAGCAATACCTGTCTTAGAATATGTCTGGATATCTGATAGGACCTAGTTCATAAATAAACTCCAAATCCAAACTTCATAGACTGTATCGTCAACTGAACTTAAACATTATCCTGCGCCATGCCTCTCTCAGTGTCCGCTTGGATCACCTGTCCAAACTACTGCCCCTCGTCAGAGGGAAAACTATAAATCTGACAGTCACTCTGTCATCTAGGTCACCTTGGAAGCCTGGAATGATAACCGTCTCCCGAAGGAGGCTTCCGTTATCAGATCCCTAGAACATCCACTTATGTTCTAAAACTGCTTCCGATCGTTTCTCCAGGATTGGATTAATATCAATTTATTGCATCTCGTGCAAAAACAACATCCGGTGTGGTACTTGACATCTCATGATCAACTCAATTGCCTAGCAAGTGATCTGCCAATCATGCACATCCCTCTCCCCTTTAGTCTATAAGACACCTTTAGAGAGGGTGACTCCATCACCTGCAGGTACACTACCGTGCCAGGAGTCGTCCATTCTAAAACACCTTTAGAATACTGTCTAAGTATCCAGATTGGGAAACTACCCAAATCTAGATCTAAAACCATAGATCTAGTAACCAGAATACCTGATATAATATCCAAATCCTTTGTGGAGAAACCACTGTGTGACAACCAAAGTATAACCGATCGTAGTATAGGAATTTCACTTCCTACTCTGTGTATGTCATCCAAATACCAGGACATCACACCCTACTACCTTCTTAATAGATCCATCCCCTATTCTGATGAAGTCAAACCTATGACTGTCACATCAGAAATAGATGATCTATCTCCGCTATATCTGCTTTAGTCTATAAATAGACATAAGCCACTTGTCCACTATGCTTCCGCTGCTCCCACTGACTACGATAACCTTCTAACAGAATAATATACACGTGCACTTCTAAAGCTAGTTCAGAACGACGCTATACTCATCCTCCTGCCGGGTCTTATAGTCTGGAACAACAGCAATGGCAAGTCTGGGTAAACAAGAACCTGCCTGTCACCGTCTTTGAGCATACCGAAGTACCTCTCGAGTGCATGAGGTTACCCACCATATCTCCGGAGTGGCCAATGGAATGTCAAACCAGATTGAATCTTTAGGTTCTTATCAAATTTTCAGTAATCATTTGCGGTTCTGGAATCACTTCCAGTTCTACCATACTCCCACAACCGTTTTCTGAAAAAAAAAAACATTTTTATTAAAACTGTGGCGAGTAAAGAACAATATCACTATTGATCTTCCAGATGGTAGAAAGTCAACACTCGTCATAGTCCGAGTCAACCCACAAACAGCCATTACAGAAACATGCCTTGAGTTATCCAGAGTCTAGTTTTAAGCATAAGCTGGACAACTCCCTGTACCTTAACATCGTTAAGATATGAACCGTTCTATATCTAATATAGAAACAGAGGCACTGATTTAATTGGAACCAGATTCAAATCATGAAGCTGTCTCTAGTGCATGTAAACTAAATGGAGAGAGGCCGATCAGCATTACTTAACTTAGGAATACATCCAGATATGAGTAACCTGAAAGAGAAGCAAGTTTCTCAAAACCATTACTATCAACTGAATACTATACACAAGTATCTATATCTTCGATCACCTTGAAGAATCCCGATACTTGCAACGCCTGGTTCTCTACTTTACTCTAATACCTATAACTTCTCAAAACTATGACCTGGTGTTTCTACGAAACACCTGTCTAAGAACTAGAGAATTCATAAGTAAACAGAATATAGTACGAGTACCAACCCCTCTGTCCTCATGGACACTGGACAACATACAATACTCTGTATAAGTCCCCTGAGTCTAATAACTCATCCCTGTGTCTCGTAGGTTGAAAACTGTACTTATGGCTAAGAAGAATTACACCGTTGTTTAATGCTCTTTACCTAACCATCCACTGATATAGGTAAATGTTATAGACATAATTTCAAAAAGTTATATCTTATTTTATAAAAATAAACGTACAGATATATCAATTTGAAATTGGTGCATAACAACTGATATTCAAAACCAAATATTTGCCGTCCGGCAAACAACCCAGGCGATTTCCTCAAATATCACCAATTACAACGAATCCCAATATAATGAGGATGATCACCCAATTCCCAATAACTTACTCCCACTCATCATCTGTAAAACCATACAGATATGAGAATCAAACCTGGTAAATACATACCCTGGAGCAAGGGCTAATTGGGAAATCAGTTTTCTTTTAACAATACACAGTGAAACTGAAACATATAAATGTTTCGAAGGAGTATCCGGGTATTCCTAGTAATGCCTCTTCCATTATCAGATTCACAACTGTAACCGTATATTTCTTTGCCATCTCTCTAAATCCCTTTATATGTCTTTAGTCATTACCTTCTGTACACCCACTTAGGCTAAATGGTTTTCTTCCTTCCCTACCATTCGGCACCAGCCTAAGGTTTGGAAGAAGACTATCCAATAAGCGTAATAGGTGTACTGTCCTAATTCTAGGAGCACTCGCAACCTGAGAGAAGGTAAAGATAAAAGACAACTGAATAAATCTTATTCCTATTTCTCCTGAACCAGAATCCATCCCCGAACTGGAACAAGTTCATTCGAGTTCGTATATAACCATACGATGGAGTATCTAATAAACTGCAGATCTTCGTAGTGATACGGAGTGTCCTAGAGAAATACAAAGGTGAAGTAGGAGTGGCGATGAAATACTTGGTTTGGTCGTGAATAGTAGTCGAGTTTACTTTGCCCTCATTCTAATCCCTTTATTTTGTCTTAACTTATTAACTTATGTACACCATCGTTAGGCTAATTGGTTTTCTTCATTCCCTACCGTTCGTCACCAGCCTATGGTTTGGAAGAAGACTATCCAATTAGCGTAATAGGTGTACTGTCCTAATCCATGGAGCACTCGCAACCTGAGAGAAGGTAAAAGGAAAAGACAACTGAATAGTCCTATTCTTTTTCTCCAGAACCGGAAACCATCCTCGAATAAGTTCCTTCGAGTTCGTATATAACCATACGATGGTTTTATCCAGTGGAAGTGAATGAGGTGTTCTGGAGAAAAGGGTAAAAGAAGGAGTGACAATGAGATATGCAACTCACACAATCCAAAAGCCAGTGTTTAAGAAGGTTCGGTCAACTTGGTCACTGAGTAATAGTTGTTAGTTATATGTATGCCCTAGAGGCCATTACTGTACATACGATGTATATTGTAATGGATGCTTGGACATATATAGGGAGGACTTTCTTGCTCGACATAATAGTATGCTATCTGGTTGCACTTTATCTTAACATGTACTCTGATTGTCTCTATGTTACATGTTGATAAAGCCCTTAGGATATATACTCGACTACTGGGACTATGATGAGATCATACTAGTGGGGCCGCGGTAGTCGGCGAGTACATCCTATAACTATTCCTAGTCGAGGGTGTATCGAGACAGGGCATCGATACACCAGAGTAGACTAGCGAATACGCATCTTGACCCATATGATGGGCGATGGATGATCCCATATCCATCGGTGTTTGACATCAAGGTTGGTGTACGGGTGCTCAGTAGAGACTGGGTACACTGTACGGACTCGCCGAGAACTCCCAGATGGTATTATACCTCACGTCAGATGGCAGTTCTCCTGTGATACTGGTACAGAGTAGTCTGTTGACCCGAGATCGTCATAGAGTCTTGTATGATTCCCACTGTGCTTTGATTTCCATCATACCGCGTCCAAGAGGGCGTGCAAAAAGGTGGCTTTTGGGTACAGTCCCGAATCACATGGAGGCAATGAGTGATAGGAGGGGATTCGTCTCTCCCAGTATAGGGAGTTGATGTTGTGCTGTGTTCGATTGGCTATAATTGGAAATCCCTGGCCAGGGTTGCTGAGATTTACTGGTAAGTGTTTTCAGTAGTTTCTCGAACTGTTATAGACCTCATACCAACACGACTTATCAAGCTACTGGGGTCTGACGTATACCACCCCTAGGCGAGATATGCGACATATCAGACGACGAGACCGGACTGTATGGGAGTATTACTGATTGGATTCTCAGGAGAATGTATAGGCTTGCTTGTTGATCTTCTGATCGCTCAATACCTAGGTGGCTGTTACGTTTAGCTGACCGCTTGCAGCTTGTGGGTGTTTGATATGATCATCACCTACTGCCGGCGCATTGACGATTCTTTAGAGTCCTACACAGAGGTTTCTTGACTCCGGAAAAACGGAGTAGGAGCACATATGTGATATGTGCGGGACCGAGGATAATGCGATATGAGATACCATATTCTATTCTCGCGATATTTGATATCAGCCGGGTCATCGGATCAAGTGTTGATTCGATTAATCGGTACATGATATATTAGTCGGTTATATTCGATATAGCCAGATTGTCGGATCAAGTGTTGATTCGATAATTTAATGTATAATAATATATTTGATATATTAAATTACGTTGACTAATATTAGCTCACTAAAAGATTCTTTTTCTCACTAGGGTAATACAATGATATATATGCGATATATGTTAATTGTATTGTTTTATTTTGTTACAATAAATATTGTATATGTGATATATAATATTATAACATGTTAGGGTTATTAATGCAACTTGTTTAGTGGAGATTAAACATGGTTAGGGTTTGATTTGGGTTAATCATTTCTAGAACCTTCTAGAAGGTTTTGTTTTGTTTTGTGCATAGATATTTGTTTAGATATTTTTGCAAGATAATTGTTTAACCCAAGCCAACCCTATAACCTTAGTTAAATCTCTACAAGGGTTAGTTTGACCATGATTGCATTTCTAACCTTATCATAACTTTCATTATTCATCACAAATGGATCACTATTCTTCTTCTTCTTCTTGCTTGATGAAAAGCTTTCTTGCTTTGCTTTTTGTGATGAAAGTGAGTGAGAATAAGAAAACAAATGAGAGCAAAAATACTACTTCATCATCCTCATCTACCCTTTCCCTTTAGATGAGAGTGTTCACTTCATATAGTGAGTGAGAGTTTGTGTTAATGAAACTTCAAGGTGGATCATTAATGTTATCGAAGATCGGAAGCAAGCTTGCATCTTTCTCTTCGCGGAGCCTCTCGAGAGTCCGGAACACGATGATCGCAGCGAAAGGACCTCAACACGGAGCTTAAGAAGTGAAGGACTGGATCTACAAAGGTTGTAATCCCTCTCACTTAGTGTTAAAGTGTTTAACATGCTTGTTTTCACCTAATCTCTAGTATAATGATCTTGTTAAGGGTTGTTTGGCACGGCTAAATTTTAAATCAGGCATGGTTGATTCCTCGTAGACCCTTGTATGCGTGCCTAGCATCCCTACAGTGGTATCAGAGCCAAGCTAGAGTTTTAGGCGAAACCTAGGCGAAGTTTAAAGTCCGATCGAACTCCGAATACCCTAGTTTCTAGAAATTTTTCAAAACGGATGAATTTTTTCATATTAAAAATACTAAAAAAAATCAGCAGGGAAATATAGGAGTTACTGTAAAATACGACCACCTAATTCAATTAATGCGCCGCCGAACCGCAGCCATGACATGCATATCGCGGCGGTTCCGCTGCCGTATGTGAAGATTAGGCACTCAATTTTATACAGTAACATCCGTAGGTGTCTCTGCAGTTTTCTGGGAATTTTTAATTTTACTCAAGTGTTGTGTTTTCTGGGTTGTATTGGGAGCTCGTTGATTCGATCGGAAAGTATAACTTCGTTTAGTTTGTCCGGATAATTTTTAGAACGTGTTAAAAAGTTCGAACGGATATCAATAACTCACTTTTTCCCCTGCCGGAAAATTTCCAAGCGTTAGATTTTTCCATAGTTTAAGAACGTTCTAAGTCGTGCAAGTAACGCGGTGGACCCTCTAGAAGACAACAAACCTTAACTCGATTATGTGACCGTCTTGAACTACCTCTAAACCTTAGGGTTTGTGGCAGTACGGCGTGCCACATGTGAGGCGTTGGCTTGACCCTTCTACGGCTGGACCATTGGTACTGTAGCATGTGATGGATGTTTTTTAAACTAATTTCAAGTGTTGAGAACTATTTGGGAAAACTTGGGTGTTTGATTATTCGATCGGAAAGTTTAGCATTGTCTATTTATCTGGAATGTGATACAATATTTGGAATCCACATATAGTTATGAGATAACTAATTTGAATGTTATAAACATAGCAGTTTAGTCTCAGATGATCGGTTGCCATGGAATTTTGATGTGATCAAAAGTCCGTCGCAATCACGTAGCGTACGCGGATACTCGCCGGGTAAACTTAATAGACAACCACGCCCCATAGCCCAGACCAAGTGACTGTAGGAGAACCCTGTCGCCAAAAGCATCCGTTCGGGTGCTCGCGGCATCGATGTTCCGCCTTAGTGCACTTCGTCGACGGCATCGGGGGTGCGGCCGTCTACTAAAGTTTGCGATGAGCATTCAATCAGAATGTCGGGAATTTTGTTGAATTGCCCGACTTGATATTGAAAAGAGTTTTCGATAAAGAGACTAAAATGCGGGGTTTGTAATAGTTAGGCATGCGATATCTAAGGAATTCATTTGGTTAGGCATGCAATGTCTAAGGAGGTTGCGGATTCCAACTGTTGTAGTTTTACACTTTCTTTTCTGCGACGGTAAGTGTAGTATGTAGTTGTATCGCCGGTTTTCGTTGCTATACATCAACGACAAACGGTGTATGCATACTTACTTACGTTGATGATATGAGATATTATGTGTTGCTGTGATATGTTATATTGGATCATCGTGTTCTGAGTAGCCGGGGGTTTTATGTGAGATGAGAGATTTTCTTTTTCATTCATATAAAATTCATTTGTATGTAATATTCTTTTATTGGGGCACTTCCGAGCTGAGGATGATGTCACCATTGTATATTATTTACTTTTCCGCAATAGGTAGACCCAAGGAGGGGAGCACAAGTAACCGGGTTCTGGGGTCCAGTGGGAGACCATCTCAAGGAGTCGAGACCGGGTCTCCTAACCCTAGAATTGGCAGTGTTGCTTGCCGCTCTCGTAGGGGTCTAGGGATGTGGGTTTGGCTATTCATCGCGACCGTGGAATCCGTGTTTTATACAAGCTCGTATTAAAACACGGACGTCCTAGTATATCCAATATTCATATATGTTCTTCTGCTGCAATGTTCTCTGATGAGATCATATTACTGCCTGAGACGAATGTTTATATTATATATATGAGATATATGTTATATTGCAGATTTCGTTTCAAAAGTGATGCTTATGAAGCATAATAAAATGGGACCTCATTAATGAGATTAATGAAATAAAAGAAACCTAAGATGTTGTAGAAACTTGTTTAAAAACTGGTAGCTCTAGCTCTTGCTTTGCATAGCGGTGTTCCTTGTAGAACATCCAGCACCTTATTCGATAAGGAAAGAGCCGAGATCCCTTCACCGAGAGTGACCTCTTTAGCGAAACTAGCAGATGCTACAAACTCGGTTTGTCTTTTGATTGCTTCTATAGTTCTTGCTTTGCACAGCGGTATATATGATATATCCTGCACCTTATTCGATGAGAAAAGAGCCGACGATCCCTTCACCGGGAGTGACCTCTTTAGCAAAACTAGAAAAGACCTCAAAAACATTCCATTTAAAATCACTCGATTCTACAACGATATCAAGTTCATTACGCAAAACGTTTTCTTAAAAACCTGTCGTAGCCCTCCGTCGTTTCAGATAAGTACTGATTAGAATTCGTGCTGTGTTTGTTGACCTTAGCCAAGGCGTAGTGTGCGGTAGCTGATTAGTGCTTATCTGTATAAGCATATGATGCGATTGAGTTAGGATAGTCGTGCGACTTTGTTGACCTTAGCCAAGGGTCATGCGGGTGGGTTTAATTCAATCGGGAAATGACGGGTTGAACTTGGCTAGCACTTATGATTTGTTGACCTTAGCCAAGGTCATAAGATGCTAGGGGAAAAATATTATTGGGAATTTCTGTTAGTTATATGTATGCCCTAGAGGCCATTACTGTACATACGATGTATATTGTAGTGGATGCTAGGACATATATAGGGAGGACTTTCTTGCTCAACATGATAGTATGCTATCTGGTTATACTTTATCTTAACATGTACTCTGATTGTCTCTATATTACATGTTGATAAAGCCCTTAGGATATGTACTCGACTACTAGGACTATGATGAGATCATACTAGTGGGGCCACGGTAGTCGACGAGTACATCCTATAACTGTTCCTAGTCGAGGGTATATCGAGACAGGGCATCGATACACCAGAGTAGACTAGCGTATACGCATCTTGACCCATATGATGGGCGATGGATGATCCCATATCCATCGGTGTTTGACATCAAGGATGGTGTACGGGTGCTCAGTGGAGACTGGGTACACTGGACGGACTCGCCGAGAACTCCCAGATGGTATTATACATCACGTCAGATGGCAGTTCTCCGGTGACACTGGTACAGAGTAGTCTGTTGACCCGAGATCATCATAGAGTCTTGTGTGATTCCCACTGTGCTTTGATTTCCATCATACCACGTCCAAGAGGGCGTGCAAAAAAGTGGCTTTTGGGTACAGTCCCGAATCATATGGAGGCAATGAGCGATAGGAGGGGATTCGTCTCTCCAGGTATAGGGAGTTGATGTTGTGCTGTGTTCGATTGGCTATAACCGGAAATCCCTGGCCAGGATTGCTGAGATTTACTGGTAAGTGTTATCAGTAGTTTCTCGAACTGTTATAGACCTCATATCGACACGACTTATCGAGCTACTGGGGTCTGACGTATACCACCCCTAGGCGAGATATGCAACATATCAGACGACGAGACTGGACTGTACGGGAGTGTTACTGTTTGGATTCACAGGAGAAGTTACAGGCTTGCTTGTTGATCTTCTGAGCGCTCAATACCTGGGTAGCTGTTACGTTTAGCTGACCGATTGCAGCTTGTGGGTGTTTGATATGATCATCACCTACTGCCGGCGTATTGACGATTCTTTAGAGTCATACACAGAGGTTTCTTGGCTCAGGCAAAACGGAGTAGGAGCACATATGTGATATGTGCGGGACCGAGGATAATGCGATATGAGATAACGTATTCTATCCTCGTGATATTTGATATCAGCCGGGTCATCGGATCAAGTGTTGATTCGATGAATCGGTACGGATAAATATTAGTCGGTTATATGCGATATAGCCGGATTGTCGGATCAAGTGTTGATTCGATAATTTAATGTATAATAATATATATATATGATATATTAAATTACATTAACTAATATTGGCTCACTAAAAGATTCTTTTTCTCACTCGGGTAATACATTGATATATATGCGATATATGTTAAATGTATTATTTTATTTTGTTATGATAAATATTATATATATGATATATAATATTGTAACATGATATGATTACTAATGCAACATGTTTAGTAGAGATTAAACATGGTTAGGGTTTGATTAGGGTTAAACCTTTCTAGATGTTTCTAGAAGGTTTTCTTTTTTGTTTTGGAAAAGATATTTTTGCATGATATTTCTTAACCCAACCACACCCCTTAACCCTAGTTCAATCTCTACAATGGTTACTTGACCATGGTTGCATAATTCATCATTATCTCCTTTTCATTATTCATCACAAAAGGAATTTTATCATATTCATCTTCTTCTTCCTTCATCTTTTCTTTCATGAAAAAGCTTACTAGTTTTTTCAAAGTGATGAATAAATGTGAGAAAAAGATAAATAAATAGAGCAAAAATCCTACTTCATCATCCTCATCTTCCCTTGCCCTTTAGATGAGAGTGTTCACTCAATTTAAGTGAGTGTTAGCTTGTGTTAATGAAACTTCAAGGTAGATCATCTTTGTATCGAAGATCGGAAGCAAGACTGCATCTTTCTCTTCGTGGAACCTCTCGAGAGTCCGGAACCCGATGATCGCAGCGAAGGGACCACAATACGGAGCTTATGAAGTGAAGGACCGGATCTACAAAGGTTGTAATCCCTCTCACTTAGTGTTAAAGTGTTTAGCATGTTAGTTTTCGCCTAATCTCTAGTTTAAAGATCCGTATTCGGGTTGTTCGGCATGGCTAATTTTTTAATCGGGCATGGTTGATGCCTTGTAGACACTTGTGCGCGTGCCCAGCAACCCTACAGTGGTATCAGAGCCAAGCTAGAGCTTTAGGCGAAGTCTAGACGAAGTTTAAAGTCCGATCAAACGCCGAAACCCCGACACGGAACCCTCTCTGTACATTTTTCAAAACTGTGGTTTTTTCTGAATTAAAAATTCTCAGAAAATTAAGCAGGAAAAACTAAGAATTACTGTGAAGTACGGACAGCTAACTCGAAAATTTGACCGCGGAACCGCGGCGAAAGCATGGGTTTTGCGGCTGTTCTGCGGCCAAAATTTGGAGTTAGTCCCTGAAATTTCATGTAATTATTTTTAGGCCCTTTATTGTTATTTTTTTCTGTGAATATTTTAATTCCACTCAAGTGTTGAGTTTTCAAGGGTTGTATTGGAGAATCATTGATTCGATCGGATAATTTAACTTTGTTTAGTTTGTCCGGATAATTTTAGAAACTGTTAAAAAGTTCGAACGGATATCAATAACTCACTTTTTCCCCTGTCGGAAAATTTTTCAAAAGTTGGACTTTTTCTCGTGTTTAAGAACGTTCTAAGTCATGCAAGTAATGCGGTGGACCCTCTAGAAGACAACAAACCTTAACTCGATTATATGACCGTCTTGAACTGCCTTTTGAACCTTAGGGTTTGGGGCAGTACGGCGTGCCACATGTGAGGCGTTGGCTTGACCCTTCTACGGCTGGACCATTGGTAATGTGGCATGTGATGGATGTTTTTAAACTAATTTCAAGTGTTGAGACATATTGGGGAAATCTTGGGTGTTTGATTATTCGATCAGAAAGTTTAACATTGTCTATTTATCTGGAATGTGATACAATATTTAGAATCCATAAGTAGTTATGAGATAACTAATTTGAATGTTATAAATCTAGCACTTCAGTCTCAAATTGATCGGTTGCCACGGAATTTTGATATGATCAAAAGTCCGTCGCAATCACGTAGCGTACGCTGATACTCGCCGGGTAAACTTAATAGACAGCTACGCCCCATAGCCCCGACCAAGTGACTGTAGGAGAACCCCGTCGCCGAAAGCATCCGTTTGGGTGCTCGCGGCAGCGGTGTTCCGCCTTAGTGCACTTCGTCGACGGCATCTGGGGGTGCGGCCGTCTACTAAAGTTTGCGACGAGCATTCGATCAGGACGTCGGGAATCTTGTTGAATTGCCCGACTTGATATTGAAAAGAGTTTTCGATAATGAGACTAAAATACGGGGTTTATAATTGTTAGCCATGCGATGTCTAAGAAATTCATTTGGTTAGGCATGCGATGTCTAAAGAGATTGCGGATTCCAACTGTTGTAGTTATACACTTTCTTTTCTGTGACCGTAAGCGTAGTATGTGGTGTATCGCCGGCTTCGTTGCTATACATCAACGACAATCGGGATACGCATACATGCTTACGTTGATGATATGAGATATTATGTGTTGATGTGATATGTTCTATTGGATCGTCGCGTTCTGAATAGCCGGGGGTTTTATGTGAGATGAGAGTTTTTCTTTTTCATTCATGTAAAATTCAATTTGTATGTAATATTCTTTTATTGGGGCACTTCCAGGTTGCGGAAGATGTCACCGTTGTATATTATTTACTTTTCCGCATTAGGTAGACCCAAGGCGGGGAGCACAAGTAACCGGGTTCTAGGGTCCAGTGGGAGACCATCTCGAGGAGTCGAGACCGGGTCTTCTAACCCTAGAATTGGCAGTGTTGCTTGCCGCTCTCGTAGGGGTCTAGGGATGTGGGTTTGGCTATTCATCGCGACCGTGGAATCCGTATTTTATACAGGCTAGTATTAAAAACACGGACGTCCTAGTATATCCAATATTTCATATATGTTCTTCTGCTGCAATGTTCTGTGATGAGATCATATTACTGCCTGAGATGAATGTTTATATTATATATGAGATATATGTTATATTGCAGATTTCGTTTCAAAAAGAGATGCTTGCGAAGCATAATTAAAATGGGACTTCATTACTGAGATTAATGAAATAAAAGAAACCTAAGATGTTGTAGAAACTTGTTTAAATTAAAAACTGGTAGCTCTAGTTCTTGCTTTGCATCGCGGTGTTCCTTGTAGAACATCCTGCACCTTATTCGATAAGGAAAGGACCGAGATCTCTTCACCGGGAGTGACTCCTTTAGCAATAACTGGTAGATGCTACAAACTCGGTTTGTCTTTTGATTGCTTCTATAGTTCTTGCTTTGCATAGTGATATTTGTGAAATATCATGCACCTTATTCGATGAGGAAAGGGCCGACGATCCATTCACCGGGAGTGACCCCTTTAGCAAAACTAGAAAAGCCTAAAAAACACTCCATTTAAAATCACTCGATTCTACAACGATATCAAGTTCATTACGCAAAAGGTTTTCATAAGAAAACCTGTCGTAGCCCTCCGTCATTTTAGGAAGTAGAGTACTTAGTATTCGTGCTGCGTATGTCGACTTTAGTTGAGGCGTAGTGTACGGTAGCCAAGTGATGTCTTCCTACACAGCATATGATGCGATTAGTTAGGACATTCATGTGATTATGTCGACCATAGTTGAGGGTCATGTAGGGTGGGTCAGATTAATCATGAAATGACGGGTAGAACTTGACTAGTGCTTATGATATGTTGACCTTAGTTAAGGTCATAAGTACTAGGGGTAATATATTATCGGGAATTTCAAGTGTTGAAATTTGCAATGAGATTGCATACCTTCTATGAGATAGTTGGATCCCGATACCCGCTGCGAGTAAAAGTTACTCCTGGGAGAGTTTTTACACATTACAATTAGCCGATCAAGTAGGTGTCTAGAAAGGTGTTAACGGGGTTACGCCTCTGGGAAAACGAGGTTTACTTTAATTAGGTTCGTGCGAAAGCACGAGGGACCTCCCTCAAAGTACCGACACTGGCCTGGCTGAAAGATTGGCGAACTTGTAGCATGTAATTAATCCCGGCTAGCTTTCCTTTTAGGGTTTGAAGGGAGATTTGATTAAAACAGTGGGAGACATCCTGATTAGATATATTAGATAACCAATCTAATCTTGCATGAGCATACGCTGAGTGTTTTCTTCTCTCTCTCTCCAGGTAGCGACCATATCACGCCTTAATCAAGATAATAATTCGGATATATTGACCGAACCCGCTTGTTATACTGAGCTGGGAAACGTTGGTCCCGCTCCAACTTATAATTGTTATAAGACAGAGCAGGAAATTGGGGAATACCAGATTTCCCGTGCAGCCCAAACGAAGAAAGTGCATGCTGATGCATCTTTTTCGGGTGTGTTCATTACAAAGAACCGTTTCTCAGTATTCTTTACGTCCTAGGTATGAGATACCAGATCAGGATCCCGCATATGTAATCTGTTACATAGGCTACAGAAAGGTAGAGAACTGAGAACGGATGATAAGTTTCATGAGACAGAAAACGGTGCAAGTGTTGCAGCCAAGTCTGTTGGTCACTGTCACCCTGTATTACCAGAATACATTGATTCTGAATAAATGTTATTAGATACCGAACCTGATATACAAAATCATATCGGTCTCTTTATTAGTAAAGAAAGGATATAATTTTGTATTGTTGGATAATGTTTTGAACATTTACTATATCAATAGTTGATCGGTTCAGGCACGTTATCTAAAAGCATTGACGTTCTAAATCAAACCACAGTTCTTAGTATATAGAACACACACAAGAGGATGAGTTCAGAAATGAATGAATCCTTCTTGAGGCATTGTAGACTAGGTCATATCAATGCGACCCGACTGGCTAAAGTTACATTAATATGCATATTTAAATTTATTTGAATTTACATCTTGTGAAACTTGCCGGTCATGTCACAAAGATAAGATGACCATAGATCTGTTTATTGGAAACAGAGAAAGAGTTAGTGAACTCTTGGGATTGATACATGCTGATGTATGAAGGTCCCCTGTTTACACATGCCAACACCGGTTCTTTTTACTTCATTATGTTCTCTGATAATCTCTCATGATTCAGACATGTGTTCCTGTTGAAACATAAGTCCGAAACTTTTGAGATATTCACAGAATATAAGTTAGAAGTAGAGAACCAAAATACAGATATAAGTATTATGTCCTTTGATGAGATCAAAGAGGAGAATACTTGAGCACGGAATTCCTGGACTATTCTAAAGGAGAATGAGATTCTCTCTCAGCATTACTCCTCCGTATACACCACAGCACGTCGGTGTATCGGGGCGGAGCATTAGCACCCTATTTGATATGGTGTGCTCTATGATGAGTACTACTGAGTTTCCTATTTCCTTTGGGGAGTTATGCACTTGAGAAGCTGCATACCTATTGAATAGGGTTCAAATCAAATCAGTTGTCTGCCACTTCATATTTGATATGGAAAGGGAAGAGCCCATATCTTAAGCTTGTTAAGATTTGGGGTTGCCCGGCCTATGTCTAAAAGCAAAATCCGGACAAGCTCGAGGCAAGGTCTGTTATGTAGAACTGGAAAGGTTCCAGCTATACAAACTACAGCTGATAATTTGGTAGAACCAAAGGATTCAATAGTTTCCAACGAACCTCAGCCTCTCCGCCGATCTAGTAGGGTTCCTCACCCACCTGAGAGATACTTCGGTTTCTCTATGACAGTGGGAGCGAGGATTGCATCATGAGATGATGACCCAACTAGTTTCGAGCTGGCCATCAGGAATGGGACTCTGTAAGAATGGCTGGATGCTTATCGATCTGAGATGGAATCCTTATACACCAACAAAGTATGGACTTTGGTTGCTCTATCTGAAAGGTTAAATCCCCATCAGGAGCAAGTATATCTTGAGAAGATTACTAGGTGTACATGGAAAAGTTAAGACTTTCAAAGCTATGCTTAAGTCCATCCAGATCCTACTTGCCACTGCTACATACCATGACTACGATATCTGGTGGTTGGGTGTCATGACTGCTTTTCTAAATGATGTTTTGGAAAAGTGCGTCTATAAGTACACAGCCAGAGGGCTTCGTAGACAGTGGGAGCAGCGGAAACGTGTGCAAGATGTTTTATATGATAAAACAGGCATCGCGGAGTTGGAACGTCTGTTTTGCTGTGGTAGTCAAAGAGTTTAACTTCATCAAAATGGTAGATGAACCTTGTATATACAAAAAGGTAGTAGGGAGTATGGTGATGATCCTCATAGAGTACGTGGATGCCATACTCTTGATAGGGAAGGAGTTTCCTATGCTACGCTCTGTCAATCTCCGCTTATCACAAGGATTCTCCATATAGGATCAAAGTGATACCTCCTAAATCCTGGGTTTTTGGATCTATGAGATAGATCTAATTGGATGTTAGGATTCTCACTAGTTGTAGTGAGATGGTATCAATCGATCCTGGGGAGAATCACTGGAAAGGTTCCAGGGTGATAAGGACGACTGAATGTCGGTCGCAGGCATTGTCTTTACCCTCAGTGGAGGGACGGTATGTTGGAAGAGTTCCAAGCTAGATACCGTGACATACTAGATGATTAAAGGCAAGATACATCGTTACCAAGGATGCTACCAAAGAGGCAGTCAGGATATATATATAAGTTCATGAGATGAACTTCGTTCCTACCATTGTGTGACAATGGAGTTGTGGCTTTAGCCAAGGAACTACCGTCCCATCTGAAATCCAGATATAATTCTTAGGCAGTATCACCTGATCATGGAGATGGTTGATCTCAAGGGAGATCGAGGTTAGGAGAGTAGACACAGAGGACAACAGCGCGGATCCACTCACAAAGGCCTTTTTCCCAGTAGAGACTTTTACGGGATGGTTGAGTATGAGATACTTCAACCACAGCTAATTGTTGGGTATGTGATACCACAACAGATGGCTCTAGTGCATGTGGGAGATTGTTAGTTATATGTATGCCCTAGAGGCCATTACTGTACATACGATGTATATTGTAGTGGATGCTAGGACATATATAGGGAGGACTTTCTTGCTCGACATGATAGTATGCTATCTGGTTGTACTTTATCTTAACATGTACTCTGATTGTCTCTATATTACATATTGATAAAGCCCTTAGGATATGTACTCGACTACTAGGACTATGATGAGATTATACTAGTGGGGCCACGGTAGTCGACGAGTACATCCTATAACTGTTCCTAGTCGAGGGTATATCGAGACAGGGCATCGATACACCAGAGTAGACTAGCGTATACGCATCTTGACCCATATGATGGGCGATGGATGATCCCATATCCATCGGTGTTTGACATCAAAGATGGTGTACGGGTGCTCAGTGGAGACTGGGTACACTGGACGGACTCGCCGAGAACTCCCAGATAGTATTATACCTCACGTCAGATGGCAGTTCTCCGGTGACACTGGTACAGAGTAGTCTGTTGACCCGAGATCGTCATAGAGTCTTGTGTGATTCCCACTGTGCTTTGATTTCCATCATACCACGTCCAAGAGGGCGTGCAAAGAAGAGGCTTTTGGGTACAGTCC
Organism: Agapanthus africanus; assembly: GCA_030015575.1. Taxonomy (NCBI): domain Eukaryota; kingdom Viridiplantae; phylum Streptophyta; class Magnoliopsida; order Asparagales; family Amaryllidaceae; genus Agapanthus; species Agapanthus africanus. The sequence goes on along the minus strand of CM057347.1, from coordinate 248,913,200 downwards.
CGAATCATATGGAGGCAATGAGCGATAGGAGGGGATTCGTCTCTCCAGGTATAGGGAGTTGATGTTGTGCTGTGTTCGATTGGCTATAACCGGAAATCCCTGGTCAGGGTTGCTGAGATTTACTGGTAAGTGTTATCAGTAGTTTCTCGAACTGTTATAGACCTCATATCGACACGACTTATCGAGCTACTGGGGTCTGACGTATACCACCCCTAGGCGAGATATGCAACATATCAGACGACGAGACTGGACTGTACGGGAGTGTTACTGTTTTGATTCACAGGAGAAGTTACAGGCTTGCTTGTTGATCTTCTGAGCGCTCAATACCTGGGTAGCTGTTACGTTTAGCTGACCGCTTGCAGCTTGTGGGTGTTTGATATGATCATCACCTACTGCCGGCGTATTGACGATTCTTTAGAGTCATACACAGAGGTTTCTTGGCTCAGGCAAAACGGAGTAGGAGCACATATGTGATATGTGCGGGACCGAGGATAATGCGATATGAGATACCGTATTCTATCCTCGTGATATTTGATATCAGCCGGGTCATCGGATCAAGTGTTGATTCGATGAATCGGTACGGATAAATATTAGTCAGTTATATGCGATATAGCCGGATTGTCGGATCAAGTGTTGATTCGATAATTTAATGTATAATAATATATATATATATGATATATTAAATTACATTAACTAATATTGGCTCACTAAAAGATTCTTTTTCTCACTCGGGTAATACATTGATATATATGCGATATATGTTAAATGTATTATTTTATTTTGTTATGATAAATATTATATATGTGATATATAATATTGTAACATGATATGATTGCTAATGCAACATGTTTAGTAGAGATTAAACATGGTTAGGGTTTGATTAGGGTTAAACCTTTCTAGATGTTTCTAGAAGATTTTCTTTTTTGTTTTGGAAAAGATATTTTTGCATGATATTTCTTAACCCAACCACACCCTTTAACCCTAGTTCAATCTCTACAATGGTTACTTGACCATGGTTGCATAATTCATCATTATCTCCTTTGCATTATTCATCACAAAAGGAATTCTATCATATTCATCTTCTTCTTCCTTCATCTTTTCTTTCATGAAAAAGCTTACTAGTTTTTTCAAAGTGATGAATAAATGTGAGAAAAAGATAAATAAATAGAGCAAAAATCCTACTTCATCATCCTCATCTTCCTTTGCCCTTTAGATGAGAGTGTTCACTCAATTTAAGTGAGTGTTAGCTTGTGTTAATGAAACTTCAAGGTAGATCATCTTTGTATCGAAGATCGGAAGCAAGACTGCATCTTTCTCTTCGTGGAACCTCTCGAGAGTCCGGAACCCGATGATCGCAGTGAAGGGACCACAACACGGAGCTTATGAAGTGAAGGACCGGACCTACAAAGGTTGTAATCCCTCGCACTTAGTGTTAAAGTGTTTAGCATGTTAGTTTTCGCATAATCTCTAGTTTAAAGATCCGTATTCGGGTTGTTCGGCATGGCTAATTTTTTAATCGGGCATGGTTAATGCCTCGTAGACCCTTGTGCGCGTGCCCAGCAACCCTACAATTTCAAGTGTTGAAATTTGCAATGAGATTGCATACCTTCTATGAGATAGTTGGATCCCGATACCCGCTGCGAGTAAGAGTTACTCCTGGGAGAGTTTTACACATTACAATTAGCCGATAAAGTAGGTGTCTAGAAAGGTGTCAATGGGGTTACGCCCCTGGGAAAACGAGGTTTACTTTAATTAGATTCGTGCGAAACCACGGGGAACCTCCCTCAAAGTACCGGCACTGGTCTGGCTGAAAAATTGGCGAACTTGTAGCGTGCAATTAATCCCGGCTAGTCTATCCTTTTAAGGTTTGAAGGAAGATTTGACTAAAATAGTGGGAGACATCCTGATTAGATAAATTGATAACCAATCTAATCTTGTAAAAGCACACGCTGAGTGTTTTCTTCTCTCTCTTTCCAGTTAGCGACCTTGTCACGCCTTAATCAAGATAATAATACGGATGTATTGACCGAACCCGCTTGTTATACTGAGCTGGGGAATATTGGTCCTGCTCCAACTTATAATTGTTATAAGACAGAGCACGAACGAAGAAAGTGCATGCTGATGCATCTTCTTTGGGTGTGTTCATTACATAGAACTGTTTCTCAGTATCCTTTACGTCCTGGGTATGTGATACCGGATCAGGATCCTGCATATGTAATCTGTTACATGGGCTACAGATAGGTAGAGAACTGAGAACGGGTGATAGGTTTCATGAGATAGAAATGGTGAAAGTGTTGCAACCAAGTCTGTTGGTCACTATCACCATGTATTACCAGAATACATTGATTCTGAACGAATGTTATTAGATACCGAACCAGATATACAACATCATATCAGTCTCTTTATTAGTAAAGAAGGATATAATTTTGTATTGTTGGATAATGTTTTGAACATTTCCTATATCAAGAGTTGATCGGTTCAGGCACGTTATCTAAAAGCATTGACGTTCTAAATCAAACCACAGTTCTTAGTATACAGAACACACACAAGAGGAAGAGTTCAAAAATGAACGAATCCTTCTTGATGCATTGTATACTAGGTCATATCAATGCAGCCCGACTAGCTGAAGTTTCATAAAGATGCATATTTAAATTAGTTTGAATTTACATCTTGTGAAACTTGTCGGTCATGTCACAAAGATAAGATGACCACAGCTCTGTTTATTGGAAACAGAGAAAGAGTTAGTGAACTCTTGGGATTGATACATGATGATGTATGTAATGTCCCCTGTCTACACATGCCAAGACCGGTTCTTTGTACTTCATCACATTCTCTGATGATCTCTCAAGATTCAGACATATGTTCCTGTTGAAAAACAAGTCCGAAGCTTTTGAGATATTCACAGAATATAAGTTAGAAGTAGAGAACCAAAAAAACGAGTATATGTCCTTTGATGAAATCAGGGAGGAGAATACTTGAGCATGGAATTCCTGGACTATTCTAAAGGAGAATGAGATTCTCTCTCGGCATTACTCCTCCGTATACACCATAGCACGATGGTATATTAGGGCGGAGCAAAAGCACCCTATGTGATATGGTGTGCTCTATGATGAGTACTACCGTGTTTCCTATTTCCTTTTAGGAGTTATGCACTTGAGAAGCTGCATACCTATTGAATAGGGTTCAAATCAAATCAGTTGCCCACCACTTCATATGTGATATGGAATGGGAAGAGCCCATATCTTAAGTTTGTTAAGATTTGGGGTTGTCCAGCCTATGTCTAAAAGCATAATCCGGACAAGCTCGAGGCAAAGTCAGATCTGTGGAAGTTTGTTGGAAATCCCAGGCATACGCAAGGGAATATCTTCTACCTAACCGAGGAAAAAAAGATGTTTTGTTTCTCAACATGCCACCTTTGTGAAAGGGAAATTCTTGTGAAGAAATTAGTGGTCATGAGGTAGAACTGGAAAAAGTTCCATCTATACAAACAACAGCAGATGATTTGGTAGAACCAAAGGATTCAATAGTTTCCAACGAACCTCAGCCTCTTCGCCGATCTAGTAGGGTTCCACACCCACCTGAGAGATACTTCGGTTTCTCTATGACAGTGGGAGCGAGGATTGCATCATGAGATGATGACCCAACTAGTTTCGAGCAGGCCATCAGGAGTGGGACTCTGTAAGATTAGCTGGATGCTTAGTGATCTGAGATAGAATCCATATACACCAAAAAAGTATGGACTTTGGTGGCTTTATCTGAAGGGTTAAATCCCCATCAGGAGCAAGTATATCTTGAGAAGATTACTTGGTGTACATAGAAAAGTTGAGACTTTCAAAGTTACGCTTAAGTCCATCCAGATCCTACTTGCCACGGCTGCATACCATGACTACGATATCTGGTGGTTGGGTGTCATGACGGCTTTTCTAATTGATGTTTTGGAAGAGAGCGTCTATAAGTACACAGCCAGAAGGTTTCGTAGACAGTGGGAGCAGCGGAAACGTGTGCAAGATGTTTTATGTGATAAAACAGGCATCGCGGAGTTAGAACATCTGTTTTGATGTGGTAGTCAAAGAGTTTGACTTCATCAAAATGGTAGATAAACCTTGTATATACAAAAAGGTAGTAGAGAGTATGGTGGTGATCCTCGTAGAGTACGTGGATGACATACTCTTGATAGGGAAGGAGTTTCATATGCTACGCTCGGTCAATCTCCACTTATCATAAGGATTCTCCATATAGGATCAAAGTGATACCTCCTAAATCTTGGGTTTGGATCTATGAGATAGATCTAATTGGAGTTAGGATACTCACTAGTTGCAGTGAGATGGTATCAATCGATCCTGGGGAGAATCACTGGAAAGGTTCCAGGGTGATAAGGACGACTGGAAGTCAATCACAGGCATTGGCTTTACCCTCAGTGGAGGGACGGTATGTTGGAAGAGTTCCAAGCTAGATACCGTGACTTACTAGATGATTAAAGGCAAGATTCATCATTACCAAGGATGGTACCAAAGAGGCAGTCTGGATATATAAGTTCATGAGATGAATTTCGTTCCAACTATTGTGTGACAATGGAGTTGTGGCTTATGCCAAGGAACCCCCGTCCCATCAGAAATCCAGATATAATTCTTAGACAGTATCACCTGATCATGGAAATGGTTAATCTCCAGGGAGATCAAGGTTAGGAGAGTAGACACAGAGGAAAACAGCGCGGATCCACTCACAAAGGCCATTTTCCCAGTAGAGACTTTTATGGGATGGTCGAGTATGAGATACTTCAACCGCAGCTAATTGTTGGGTATGTGATACCACAACAGATGGCCCTAGTGCAAGTGGGAGATTGTTAGTTATATGTATGCCCTAGAGGCCATTACTTTACATACGATGTATGTTGTAATCGATGCTTGGACATATATAGGGAGGACTTTCTTGCTCGACATGATAGTAAGCTATCTGGTTGCACTTTATCTTAACATGTACTCTGATTGTCTCTATGTTACATGTTGATAAAGCCCTTAGGATATGTACTCGACTACTGGGACTATGATGAGATCATACTAGTGGGGCTACGGTAGTCGGCGAGTACATCCTATAACTGTTCCTAGTCGAGGGTGTATCGAGACAGGGCATTGATACACCAGAGTAGACTAGCGTATACGCATCTTTACCCATATGATGGGCGATGGATGATCCCATATCCATCGGTGTTTGACATCAAGGATGGTGTACGGGTGCTCAGTAGAGACTGGGTACACTGGACGGACTCGCCGAGAACTCCCAGATGGTATTATACCTCACGTCAGATGGCAGTTCTCCGGTGACACTGGTACAGAGTAGTCTGTTGACCCGAGATCGTCATAGAGTCTTTTGTGATTCCCACAGTGCTTTCATTTCCATCATATCGCGTCCAAGAGGGCGTGCAAAAAGGTGGCTTTTGGGTACAGTCCCGAATCACATGGGGGCAATGAGCGATAGGAGGGGATTCGTCTCTCCCGGTATAGGGAGTTGATGTTGTGCTGTGTTCGATTGGCTATAACTCGAAATCCCTGGCCAGGGTTGCTGAGATTTACTGTTAAGTGTTATCAGTAGTTTCTCAAACTGTTATAGACCTCATACCAACACAACTTATCAAGCTACTGGGGTCTGACGTATATCACCCCTAGGCGAGATATGCGACTTATCAGACGACGAGACCGGACTGTACGGGAGTGTTACTGGTTGGATTCACAGGAGAATGTACAGGCTTGCTTGTTGATCTTCTGATCGCTCAATACCTTGGTGGCTGTTACATTTAGCTGACCGCTTACAGCTTGTGGGTGTTTGATATGATCATCACCTACTGCCGGCGTATTGACGATTCTTTAGAGTTCTACACGGAGGTTTCTTGACTCAGGCAAAACGGAGTAGGAGCACATATGTAATATGTGCAGGACCGAGGATAATGCGTTATGAGATACCGTATTCTATTCTCGCGATATTTGATATCAGCCGGGTCATCGGATCAAGTGTTGATTCAATGAATCGGTACATGATATATTAGTCGGTTATATTCGATATAGCCGAATTGTCGGATCAAGTGTTGATTCGATAATTTAATGTATAATAATATATTTGATATATTAAATTACATTAACTAATATTAGCTCACTAAAAGATTCTTTTTCTCACTCGGGTAATGCATTGATATATATGTGATATATGTTAATTGTATTGTTTTATTTTATTACAATAAATATTGTATATGTGATATATAATATTGTAACATGTTAGGGTTATTAATGCAACATGTTTAGTGGAGATTAAACATGGTTAGGGTTTGATTTGGGTTAATCATTTCTAAAACCTTCTAGAAGGTTTTGTTTTGTTTTGTGCATAGATATTAGTTTAGATAGTTTTGCAAGATAATTGGTTAACCCAACCCAACCCTATAACCTTAGTTAAATCTCTACAAGGGTTAGTTTGACCATGGTTGCATTTCTAACCTTATCATAACTTTCATTATTCATCACAAATGGATCACTATTCTTCTTCTTCTTCTTGCTTGATGAAAAGCTTTCCTGCTTTGCTTTTTGTGATGAAAGTGAGTGAGAATAAGAAAACAAATGAGAGCAAAAATCCTACTTCATCATCCTCATCTACCCTTGCCTTTTAGATGAGAGTGTTCACTTCATTTAGTGAGTGAGAGCTTGTGTTAATGAAACTTCAATGTAGATCATCTTTGTTATCGAAGATCGGAAGCAAGCTTGCATCTTTCTCTTCGCGGAGCCACTCGAGAGTCCGGAACATGATGATCGCAGCGAAGGGACCTCAACACAGAGCTTAAGAAGTGAAGGACCGGATCTACGAAGGTTGTAATCCCTCTCACTTAGTGTTAAAGTGTTTAACAAGCTTGTTTTCACCTAATCTCTAGTATAAAGATCTTGTTAAGGGTTGTTCGGCACGGCTAAATTTTAAATCGGACATGGTTGATGCCTCGTAGACCCTTGTATGCGTGCCTAGAATCCCTACAATAGTTAAAGGTCGGGCCATGGTCGCTGCCAAAGAGAGAGAGAAAAGAAACACTCTGCGTGCACTCTAACCTAAATCAGAATGGTTATCAATTTATCTAATCAGGAAACCTCCCACTGTAACCTCAAATTCTCCTTCAAACCTGAAAGAAGAATTAGTCGGGATCACCCGAGGAGTAAACCAACTCATCAGTGGGAATCGGGATCCAACTATCATCGCATGATAATGTGATGGAATCCACTCACGTTATCACACTCCAGAAGGTATGCGCATATCTTGCAAGTTTCAGTTTCTTTAGAAACTCCCGATGTGATTTTTACCCCATGATTTTATGACCTTGACTAAGGTCAACAAATCATAAGTCACATGTCAAGTTCTACCCGTCATTGTCCAGGTTAATTTGAACCCACCCGTACAAGCCCTTGACGAAGGCCAACAAGGCTATACGACTGTCCCAAACCAACGCATCTATCTATTCAGCAGAAAGGTAACAAGTAGCTACCATTCACTATGCCTTGACGAAGCTCAACAAACATAGCATGAATACTAAGTGCTACCCGTCTGAAATGACGGAGGGCTACGAATGGTTTTTGGCGAAAAACATTTAACGTAATGAACTTGATATTGTTGAAGGAACTGGATAGCTTTTTATAAATATAGTGGCGAAAACCTTTGCTGAAGAGGTCACTCCCGGTGAAGGGATCTTGGCTCTTTCCCCGTAGAATGAGGTGCAGGATATTCCAACTGAATACCACGATGCAAAGCAAAAAGTAATCGACTATAGTGAAGTTATTACCCTGACGCAAACTTCTGTCCAAGGGGTCACTCCCGGTGAAGGGATCTCGGCCCTTGCCTCGTCGACTGAGGTGCAGGATATTCCAACTGAATACCACTGTCCAAAACAAAAGAAAACGTTCTTGCAATAACAGCTTTTTTTGAAAAATGTTCCAACAACATCAGAATAGGTTTGTTTAGCTTGCGTTGATCCGAATCAACGCAGTCCCATCAATTGATCACACCAATAAAGAACGAAAATATGATGTACGTATATGCCATCCGCATTCGCCACTGGGTCCCGTCATCACCCGTTAGGTTACTTAACTAACGACAGAGCGGGGAATGGACTAGCGCAGGTGTAAAACATATACAACATCTACTAGTATATATATATCAATATATAACAATCGCTCAAGGCATGATAAAAATGCAACATCACATAAATGCAATAAGCATCGCAGAACAATACAGATAATCTGGGATCCCTGGGTTTCATAGAGCCGCTACTGAAACCCGACGTTCCCCTGGTCGTGTGGATAGTTGTGCAATGAAATTCTAGACCCCTACAAGCGCGGCATGTTACCCGCCAAAACCTGAAGCGAGGAAGCCCCCTTCAACAAAGTGAATGGACCACCCAGCACTTCACGGAATCCGGTAACTTGAGCACCCCTCCTTGGGTCAACATGTACCCCCTACGAGTGTGGCGAATAGCCCGCCAATTCTAGAGTGAAGCCCCCTCCGTCTCAGAGCCATGAGATGTGGGCTCGTTGCCCTCTAGAACCCGGCTACCCGTGCACCCCACCGCAGGGTAATCCTAGTACAGAAAGTAAAATATACAACGGGTATATCGACCTCAGCCCGGTCGTGCCCCAAAAGAATAATATACAAACAGGCAGTGACGGCAGTCCATATGTCGGACGCTCGCCCCGCAATATCAAATGTACAAATACAATCAAACTGTACTAACATTGCATCCAGGCTATCCACCACGACAAATCCGCAACATCACAGCACAACACAGAACATCAACGTGAATGTCACGTTCGCAAATCCGTCTAAAAGAGCTATAGCAATTAGACAGGATTTACCGATCGAATGACATTCACGGTCACAGATATAATGTAAATACTGTGAACTAACATATTTAAAATTTTCGATCGACAAAATTTCCCGCAGTGGGCCCCAAGTACAATACCCAGTACTCAGACAAATCTGGGCCCAAACAAAAAATACCAAAAACCACATTTCCAAGTCAGAGATCACCACAGAAAATTTCGTGCACTGCGGCGGATCCGCGGACAAAACATGGGTACGGCCGCAGTTCCGCCGCGCTAAAGTGATATCATGCAACCCATTTTTTGCAGTGTTCTTAGAAAACCCTGCCTGAATTTCTGCAATGCTCAAAATAATTTTTCGACGACAAAAAAAATTCGACAGAAACTCAGAATTTGGAAATGCAGTTTTTGGAAATTTCGTTCGATCGAAGTTCTAAACACATTAGAGCAAGCTAGAAAAGGTTAATGGCGTGTCTTTGATACCAAGTAAGTCTACGGTAGCGCTCCGGTCATCATTCCGAGGCCAAAATGCGGAAACGAAAACTTTTTCAAACTAGAAACCGGCGCTATCGTATGCTTAAAACCCGGATTGAACCATTAACCTACAACTAGCAACTAGAGAAAGGGTTGGAAAGCTATACCGATCGATCCGTGTCCTTCGGTCTTTGGCCACCATCCCTGTCTTGATCTCCTCGTCAGAAAGGGCACCACATCTTCGAGTCTTTTTACGAGCTCCTGCTTCATCCGAAGCAACTCGGGCACGAAGTTCGCTAGCCGACGTGTCCAAGGTGAAGTAGAGAATGTTTGTGACAACTTTGTCTCTTGCATCCATTGCATGGATGGAGGTTAGAGATGATGCCATTAATGGAGATTTTGAGCTAGCGGAGGAAGAAGAAGAAGAAGCGTTCTTTTTCTTTTGTTGTATGTGAGATAAAATGAGAGAGTGAATGTGTAAGAAAATAAAAATACAAGAGCTAACAACCATCATATGGCTGTCCTTCCTCTCTCCTCCTCTCATTTCATCCACAAATCAATCACAATATGTGACACATGCACAAAGAAAGAGACCATGAGTCACCACTTGTGCATGTGTCACAATTAATGCTCCTAATCATGATTTCTAGCTCATAATTTCCATATGTAAACATTAACCCAAATATTTACAACAACAAAAAAGATACGGCAACATCTAAAGTAAACTCGTGACGGATCACAAGGATAACCCTCACCTATATATACATACCTGCATCCGCATGCCGACTGAATGCGAATGCGATGAGACTAAAGTAATCCAACAAATCTAATACTAGGATCCGGCTTAAACCAAAGCCCACTAGTATGATCCATCCGATCATGATCCGTGCACTACTGCACGTATATGATCGGACCCTGCCATATATCATACGGCCTCTACAACGTTTCGCCCGAAACTTGAGAAACTGTCTGTGGAGGACTCTAAATACTTGTCAATACTTTGGCTGTGGATTTAACCACTAGCACGTCAGAGGTACTAGCTGTACGTAATGGGCTACCAGATATTGACCAAAAGGGAGGTCGATGAGCGAACTCATCCTGACACTCTACTGAGCCTGTTAATGTCAATATCCGTACAGTCCGGTCCGTTCTTCTATGAGCATCGCATGGCGGGCCTAAGGGGTTGGTAAAAGTCAGACCCCCAAAAGCGGTACAAGTCGTGTCGGAGTGTAGCCCAGAACACCCTGAGATACTACTGGAATACCTACCAGTAAATCTCCTGCCTTGGCCAAGGACTTCGTGTAATGGCTCTTCTAGACACAGCGCGATCTCACTCCTAATACCGGGAGAGACGAAACCCCTGCCGATCCGCTCACTGCCTCCATGTGGCTCGGGACTGTACCCAACTAAAACCTGTTTGCACGACTCCTTTGAGCCATGGAAGGGTAGTAATCAAAGCACAGTGGGAACTCACATGAGACAAATGACGATCTCAGGTCGATGAACTAACCTGTACACATGTCGCTAGGGAACTGCTATCTGACGTCTGGTATAATACCAACTAGCATGTTCCCGGCGAGTCCTGTCCGGTGTACTCATAACCCAATGAGCACCTGTATACATCTTAGGTGAACCAACTGACACCATTAGCTTGTGAGACCGGCCACCGCCCCTCGTCGGGGTCTCGACTGTACACACTAGTCTACTAATGGAGTATCGATGCCCAGTCTCAAAACTCCTACGACTAGGGACCACTTTAAGGATGTTCTTATAGACCCTAGCTCCCACGTATATGATCGCCATCATACTGCTGGCCATCAAGCAAGAATCTTAAGGGATCTACCAACTTGCAATAGTGACCTGTAATGTCACCTAAAGCAGTACACGATGATAAAGATAAACCAGATAGCATACTATCATCTCGAGTAAGACTGTCCTACCGGCATAGGTCCTCCCTCAATCATTGCAATCACGTGCCTGTGATCCAATAATTGACTATGAGGGCACTATATCCAACACCACCACCCTAGACTCGATATGCGATACTCATAGACGAACGGACCGGACTGTACGGATATTGTCACTGTCAGGCTCAGTAGGGGTTTCAGGATGAGTTTGCTCATCGGCCTCCCTTTCGATCAATACATGGGTAGCCGTTACGTACACCTAGTGCCGCTGACATGCCTATGGTTAAACCCACTGCCAGCGTATTAACGAGTCTTTAGAGTCCCACACAGAGGGTTTCCCTGCTTCGGGCGAAATGATGTAGAGGCCGTATGGTTTTACGGCAGGATTCGATCACATACGTGTACTTATGCACGGATGATGTTCGGACGGATAATACTAGTGGGCTTTGGTTTAAGATGGATCCTAATATTATATTGTTGGATTATTTTCGTCTCATTGTATTCGTATTCTTTAGAATACGGATGCAGGTATGTATATACGGATGAGGGGTATTCTTGTAATTTATTACAAGATTACTTTTAGAAGATTACACCTCATCATGGTTTAGACCTTTTTGGATTTAAAGGTTATTGAGGTGTAGGATGATGTGTTTATTGCATTTTTGTGGCATGGCTAATTTGTGACCCATGGTTACTATTCTAGCATGCTTAGGGTTTTTGTTTGTTGTGAGATTATGTTCACTTGAGATATTTTTTGTTGACTAAGATATTTTGGAGATATGGACATTTATGTGATGGCTCCATTATTTCTTATCACACTCAAACAACAAACAAAAACACAAGCCATTATTCATTTTTCTTTTTCTCTCTCTTAAGTTGCTCTCAACACCTTATTCTCATGGCATCTTCTTCTTCCTCTAGCTCCACCCAAACCCTCTCATGAGTTGAGAATCCTTGGGTGACTTGAGACAAATTAATCCTTCATCACTCTCTACTTCATCTACGGTATCTAGAGTGGAGATCTAGGTGCCTTAGTTTCCTCGGATATGAGGTTGGAGCTCGTTGCATAGACTCTTGGGTGGATCATCTTCGATGGAAGGAGACCGGAGATCAAGCTTGATCAAGGAAGCCCCTAGGAGCTTGGGATGATGGTTGAAGACCAAAGGACACGGATCTATTCGGTATAACCATTCTAACTCCTTTGCATGTTTTGTTATCTAGGGCTTATGGGTAGATCCGGGTAATTGGTTGTGATAGCGCTAAGTTTTATAAATTTTTGTTCCGCATTTGGTCACAGATTGATGGCTGGGACGCTGCCGTAACCCAACAGTAGCAATGTCAAGTCGACAGACTAAACTGTACTCATGTCATCTGGGAACTGCTACCCGACGATAGGTATAATACCTACCAGCAGTTCCCGACGAGTCATGTCCAGTGTACTCATAACCTAATGAGCACCTGCATACTATCTCCAGTACGACGTACTAATGGCTGTGGGACAGACCATCTCCCCTGCTGGGATGAGAAGCTTATACACCAGTCTACTCTGGAGTTTCATTGCCCCGTCTCGATAATTCTACGACTAGGGACCTGTATAGGATATACCTATAGACTATCCAGCCTCCACTAGTGTGAGTGATATCACAACGCTGGTAATTAAGCAAATGATCCTAAGGGCTCTACCAATATGTATAAGCGATATGCTAAGAAAGCACATGCACATATTGAGGTAAAAACAAACCAGGTAGCATACTACCATTTCGAGCAAGACTGTTACTATATCCGTGTATATCTCAAGCTTCCAATAAGAATATACAATCCAGATGATACAATAATGGCCTCTAGGGCATATATCACTAACAGGTACCTACATATATAAACACATCGTATCGCATCAAAATCCTTTTCGAACACCGACACGACCCGCGAAGTGCACATAGGTTAAAACCTAGTCAACACACGCAAAACATCCAAACAACCCTTGTCGTCGACGTACAAACGTCCAACGACTGAGATAAAACACAATATCGAAACTCAAGTTATTGAAAACCACAAAACACAAAACAGCAACTTAGAAAACTAGCTCCAGATTTTGACTCCGGAAATTTGGGACTAAACAAACAATACAGAGGATAGTTTACAAGGTGTATGAGCTACAGGCAAAACCACAACACCATCACCTGATATTAGTCCGGCAAGATTCTTATAATGGCCGCCACCGCCGGTCATTATGGAGTATTCTTGGCTCGTTTTCTCGTGGTAGTCTCCTAGTGGTCTATCTAAGTTAATGTGTATGTTTAATTTTCTTTTAAAGAACCCAGGTTACTCCAGATTCCCTGTAATCCTCAAAGATTAAAGAAACCGATATCGGGAAAATCTATGATCAAATCTTGGGGGTTTTCTGTGCTAAATTGGTCCAGAACAACACTAACAAGCTTGTGGTTACTAATTATGCTCAACTACACCATCACAACTCCATATAAGCCCTAACCCTCATCTAGGAATATTTCTTCATCACAAAACCACATTAAAACAACTCTAAATTACTATAGGAGTTAAGGAAACTTAAATTCTAAGCTAAGAGCGTAGGAATATACCTCATTTGGCAACTCAAGAATTTTCTTGAGTTGCCCAAAATCTTCAAAATCTAATCTTGATGCCTCCATAAGGTTGGTAGTGAGGTTGTGCACATTTTTTCTGAAGGGAGTATAGAGTTTTTGTGAGGATTTTAGGGATGTTTAGGATAGTAGAGAGGAGGTAGAGGATGAGGGAGAAGGAGGTGAAGAAAATGTCAGTTGAGAAGGAGGTGATGAAAATGTAAATAAAAAGATTTGAAGAATGGCTACTAAGTGTGTAGAACTTTCTCACACACACTCTCTCTCTCTCTCTTCCCCTCCCTCTCTCATGCCATACTTCTTTGTCCCCTCTATCTCCTCATTTGACCATCCTAAAATTTCCCCCTTTTCTTTTTCTTTTTTTTTAAAACAAAAATCATTTAAAAAGAAGAAACAAAAAGAGAAACCATGGGGCATACTAATTAAAATGTAACAAGCATTTGAAACATGCTATGGTGCATGTCATGCACATAAACCGGATTAATGTATAATTACTGAAATATTAATCGAGTTTAGTATTAAACTCATATACAAAAAATTGTATAAATATTTATAAATATCCAAATCAATATTTCATAATAATTTCCAAATGTTTTCCAAACTATTGGTTTATAATTATACTATTTCATTAAAACCAATCCCCACATTATTTGTAATATCCAGAAAATATATTATTTTAACTATTTAAATTCCGAAAATAATATTTTATTTTTCCTGAAATGTTACAGCTATGTTCGATTGGCTATAACAGTAAGTCCCTGGTTAGGGCTGATGAGATTTACTGGTAAGTGTTAGTTATGTATATGCCCTAGAGGCCATTATTGTACATGAGATGTATATTATAGTGGATGCATAGATATATATATAGAGGATTTTCTTGCTCGACATGATAGTATGCTATCTGGTTGCTCTTTGTCTTAACATGTTGACTTGTATTGTGATACTGTCATGCTCTCACATGTTGATAAAGCCCTTAGGATTTGTGCTTGACTACCAGGACTGTGATGGAGATCACACTAGTGCGGCCAAGGGTAGTCCACAAGTACATCCTATAATTGTTCTTAGTCGAGGGTGTATCGGGACAGGGCATCAATATTCCAGAATAGACTAGCGTATACGCTTCTTGACCCATATGATGGGCGATGGATGATCCCAGATCCATTAGTGTTTGAAATCAAATATGGTACACGGGTGCACAGTGATGACTGGGTATACTGAACGGACTCGCCGAGAACTCCTAGTTGGTATTATACCTATCATCAAATAGCAGTTCTCTGGTGACACTGGTACAGTGTAACGTCTTCAAAATAATAAAATATGATTTTTGGGAAATTTTATAATTTAATATTATTTTAATGAATATTTTAATATTCTGGTATAATTAAATACAGATAAATAGGGAAAAATTATGGAAAATTCTAAAATAAGGTATTTTAAGGAATTGCCTCGTTTTCTGTGCATGCCTCCATTTCCTCTAGTTTTGACCCTGAGTATGTCTAGTTTTGACTGATTCCATCTAGGGTGAAATCTGGGTTGATTTTCCTATATTGGTGTATAATTTAGGACTTGTTTTAGCATGGATTTTGGTATTTGGTGATTCATTCCTGTCGGGTGGCGTTTGGACGTCAACGACAAGTGGATTTTGATTGTGTTTACATGCGAGTCGATAGGTTTTTACCTATGCGGGTAGCGTGTGCTATTTTGGTTTCCGATGTGATTTTCATGTGCTTTAGCATTGTGATATACTTGTAGGTACCCCGCGTGATGTTGAGGCAAAGGAGGTGAAGATAGCGACATCGGCTTTGGCACACGAGAAGCAATGTGAGTAGATTTATATCTACGGGGAGAAGTCGGGTGGATGGCGTATAGCACCCCCGCAGTCCGTAGTGATGTATACGAATACGTATACACACGTATATTTATTATGTGTTGTTTAGGATCATTGATCGTAATAATGGTATTTTTGATGCTAAGATTATATTGGTGTAGTATAGTGCGAACCCTAGAGTAGTGGTTGCACTCACACATACACTTACACACATACATGCATACATTCTTTCATTTATTGGTGCGTATATCTACACATGGGTATGGGACTATGTGTTTATATACGGGGTTTGAGATGATATTTGATGTGAGGCCGTGAGATCGGCGATGTGACATAGTTTGCCTTTGAGGTGCGATATGATAGTTTTAGCGGGCTTTTGGACATGTGCTTTACCCGCATTCATATTTTATAGATGGTGTCGATTTGTACTAGACTTACAGTAGTACCCCAGATTGTGTGATCTGATGATAAGTGATACCTGATATGTGATGAGATAGTGTGATATTGACCCCTACCCAGCTATTGGGATGCCGTACGACGATTTACCGTACGAGCCGATATTGATGATAGATCTGCACTCATGACTCGAGGATATCATACGATATGTTATTGAGGCGAGATCACCGACTATCATATCTATATTTATATATTGACTCAGATTAGGTGGTTTCATACCCCTCCTGTCTAGATTATTTAGTAGACATTAGACTAGACCGAGTCATACCTATTTCAAAACTAAAGAATCGGGGATATTTTAAAGATAAGCAGAAGGGTTATACGGATATTTTCAAATGATGCATCTTTTCTTAAAACACCGTAGCCCTTACTTTACCAAAAGCCCTGATTCGTCTTATTTCAAAAGGCAAGGTTGCATGACATATCTATTGGGGCAGGTTCTGTACTTTTGCGTTGATCATTCGTTTCCGCATATTCCTGCTATTTGCATTGCATCGCTTGTATTGTTGTGACATTCAGTCATGCTGCTAGGACACCAGCACCATTATCGATGATGTATATGTTCCACGTACACTTGTTGCCGGCTCACACACTCATCATCGATAATTGCCATGTCACTACACTATAGTACTATTGCATTCATGATATGATTCTGGCATGGTATATTGTACACTTATACCTGTACACATATATAGATGATTCTAGCTTGATTGGGGATTTGGGAACCGCAAGATACTCTTTAAAAACAGATTCCTTTTAAAAGAGCGGTCTCCCTCGACATGTGCACATTATTATTCCATGTTGCATGACTTACTGATATGCTTGCATTACTGTTACATGCCGCATACATC
Source organism: Agapanthus africanus (assembly GCA_030015575.1). Lineage (NCBI taxonomy): Eukaryota > Viridiplantae > Streptophyta > Magnoliopsida > Asparagales > Amaryllidaceae > Agapanthus > Agapanthus africanus. The sequence goes on along the minus strand of CM057347.1, from coordinate 248,896,229 downwards.
ATGCTTTGACTGTACGCATTGAGATATGTTGTTTCTATGATATTTCTGGATTTGGGAACCGAGGGTATTTCAAAAGAGAATATGTCATTTCTTTAAAAACCCGGTTACCCTTGATATGATATTTCAGGGCGTCCACCATGTGTTTTCTCGGTGCTGAGAGCGACATGTGTAACCCGAATCGAGGCGTGGATGAGCCGATTGCGGGTACATGGTGGACCCGGTATGGTTCCCCTCGGCAAGATGATCGATGAGCTTTGCCGATTGAGCCTGGAGGCGGGCGAGTACCTACCGGTGATTGGTTGGACCTGGCGGTTATCCAGAGGATACCGACCAGAGTCGATAGATGTTTTGGGCATACTGCCGAGGCCGAGGGCCGATACCGCAGACAGAGCCCGCGGGCCGATCCGGACTGACGGAGCCCGATATATGAGGATTTTCGTGCCGATGCTGGGCACAGTTTTCATGATGTTTTCGGGTGTCGATGCTGGGCACCCTGGTTCCATGATTTTGATGTGTCGCGAGGGACACGGGTGGTTATATCCTCATATTATTTCCCATGCACATGATTCATGATATTTACATGCATGGTGGTTATTGTCAGTGGGTGACGAGTGGACGGGATCCACGAGTGTGCAGATTTGATTACATTGGTTATACCTCATATTCATGACATGCTATTACCTGAGGCACTAGCACGAGCACTTGGCACTACACTCATGTATAGAGATTACATTGCCAGTTTAGCATGCTTCAGCTTTATTCATATTGAGGTTTATGTATATCTGATCGTTTTGACCTAGGATGGGTCATGCATTTGATTTCTGCTTGTAGATATCTTTCTATTCACGAGTTGGCAACTCACCCCCGTTGTGCCCCAGTTCTTGCAGGTTTGCCGTACAGATTCCATAGCGGCATTTCTGGCACACTGCTTCCTTATGGGTGACTTGCTTGGATAGGTGGGTTCTTTTGTATCAGAACCGCCCTTGTTCATGTATTATTTATTGTATCTAGAATTGTCCATCAACCAAAACTTGTATATTGTTTCAGACTTAGAAAAAAGTGTTGTTTTATTTCGACCTTAGAGTCGCGTTAGTAGTTTTACGGTTTTCTGGCTGTTTTGAGTTTCCTTTTTTTGGGTTTTGATCCTCGCCCTTTGGCGTTGTATATTATTATTGCTTGCGTGGTTGTGACCGTCGGTGGACGAAGAGCTAGCTCCCGCTTGGGGATGCCTTTTATCATTTCATATATATTATTCTTGTTGTACCCCGTTCGGGGCCAGTTTTTACAAAGGAAACTCTGCCGAAATTTTCAGGAAAAATTACACATTTTAAAAATTCATATTCGGCTTAGTTATTTAAAAACTTGATTTTCAAACATGTTTTCTTTACCTCTTAAAACTAATTTTCCCTATTTAATGCTTAAATGGTTTTAGATTTCTGGGCTTTTGGCTTACTTGGATCAGATGGAGTCCTATAGACTTCATATGGTTCGAGGGCCAGTCACGTGCTCTTTCGGGTCGTGACAAAGTTGGTATCAGAGCGCTAGGTTGACCTTGGTTCGAGTCTAAGTTTGACTATGTGGAGCCTAGGGCGTTATCTATATAAGGAACTTAGGCTTGACCTTACGGAACTTAGACTTGGTCGAGGGGGTATTAGACCCGAACTTTCGTCGTGTAGGATGACCCTTGGTTGATGGAATAGGTGACTAAAGTAGAGTGACGTACCGTGGGTATGTTCCGCGGCATACTTACGACACGCCACTCCGCTTAAGAAACCTTAGGTTGTACATTTCCTTGCATTGTGTCATATTCCTTCCTATGATTTATCTTCATCGATACTGGTTATGGTTTTGCTGCCGCGATTGCACGGGCAGAGTGAGCTACGGCTCGAGTTGTCAGCATGAGCTCGTCGTGGACGAGGACTGACCAGGGCGTGATTCCCGAGGAATACGATTGCATATTGAGGCGTCGTCTTATTGTGTTTCCGCACGTTGGGCGTTTGACAGATCGCTGTTGCGAGATTTCTAGGACATACCGGTCGGTACCAGAGGATTGAGCCACTGATAGAGGCCAGCCAGGTTGTGATGACCGTTGATATTATTGCTTATCCAGGGTGGTTGAGGCACTATTTAGCGTATAGAAGAAGGAGCCAGTTGTTGCTGCTAATGATGAGATACCGCCCAGATGATTGGAGCTACTGCAGCATGGCATGTTCTTGGAGACATGATAGTGAGTCGCTAGTCACCGAGGATGAATGACTAGGACATGTGGTTCGCTCGCTTACCCCGATGCGAGGTCATCAGGTAGATTGATTCCAGCTAGAGGCGACTTCACGCAGATTCGTTGAGAGTCGATTGAGACGATCGAATGTCAGGAACCTATTTTCCAAGTTTAAAGTATACGGAAAGACATGCAGGTGATTCTATGGACCCTCTAGAAGAATGAAACCCTAACTCGACTTAATGACCGTGTGAAAGCCTTTGAACCTTAGGGTTTGCGGCGGTTCCGCGGCGCCATTAGTGAGGCTTGGGTTTGCCCTTCTACGGCTGGACCACCGACGCTGTGGCATGTACTCGATACTATTAAACTGTACCCGAGATGTGAGCTCTTGGGGGATTATGAGGTTCTGATGAGTCGATCGGATGGTTCGACATCTTTCGGATATTGTGATGGGACACTGCTTGGGAGACTCCAGATGCGAGCATAGCCGTCGGAGCGCAGTCCGTGTAGCCACGATGAGATGAGTCCGAATCAGTCGATATTGGAGCAAGGTGGAGTAAAGAGTTTGCACGAGATTTCGACGAGGAGGCATTCCACTTTGCTGACATCAGAGATGCGATATGCACGCTGAGGACGTGTTCGGCTAGATATCTTCTACTGAGTGATGAAGATATTGAGTTCGTGATTTTGAGTCCGTGTTAGAGACTTCGGATGGACCGCAGCCAAAGGCATTACAGTGCGCAAATAGAGACGCGATGTCGAAATGGACGATGATACAGACAAGCGGGACAAGGGGTTCGTGCGAGACGCTGATGAGCTGTCATTACTTCCCGTCGAGACCAGAGGCCTGATATGCTTACAGAAGCGTTGGGATGTGACCAATTCCCGAGGAAATGCTGTGCTGAGGACACAGATGTCCATTGAACGAGAAAAGACTATGCAAGAGTACCAGCCTCCGTACAGATCGGCATAGGCAAGATCAGCAGAGACCTTGAGCAGGATTCCTTCCAGGACACTGCTGCAATAAGAGTTGCACCCAGGATCGGATGTGTGATGTGCATTCAGAGGACCAGAGGTCGGCGCCAGAGATGTGCTGCTTTACGAGCGGTCGTGAGGATTGACCGAGAGGTGACCAAGAAGTGCCAGAACGGAATCGTTCCTGTCAGCACACCTGACCGGGCCGATGAGCCGATGGATTGCGAGTTGGTAATCTACAGGAAAGATCAGGAACCAGAGGCAGAGGACGCCAGCCGCGAGCAAGAGGCAAGTAGATATCTTGCGCCGCTAGCATCGGATGTACCGGTACCTTCTCGACCCTGAAGGAGGGTATACCGACGACGGTAATTATGATTTGTGATTTTGTGATTTGATTATCACGTATCCGTTGCTTTGGATTTCGGTATTTTGGGCAATCTATTCGCATGATTTAGTCTTGATGACAAAGTTTCATGATATTTGATTTTGTGCACCATGGTTGCACCTACTGGGTATTTATACCTTGTACATAGTTATTACTCTTGAGCTGTTGATTGCGATTTCATGCCTATTTTATGCTGGTGATTTGATTTACGCTTCCAGCAGAGTTTCATGTAATTTTTGTGTTTTGATTTTGCACTCGGTATAGCTTATATGTGCTTGTAGTGCATCGATATGTGTTTTGTGCCCGCAGCTGCACACGTTTATGATTTTCTTCATATCTGGATACACTTGGTGTTGCTGCTTACGTATTTGAGTTCTTGCTTGGTATTTGTGCATGGGATGCACCAGTTCTATACTTCGTGCATTTGTCGCACCAGTTTTATGTTTCTTGCGTTTATCACATCAGATTTATATTTCGTGCCTTTGTTGCACCGGATTTATATTTTGTGCATTACGATTGCACCTGACTTCGATTTGATGCCTTTCGGTATGTCGATTTTGATTGTGATATTGATGTGGATTCTTGCACTCCGTGCTTTTGACTGGACTTACGCATATTCGACGTTGCTATTGGATTTTGTGATTCCGTGCATATTGAGTGCGCAGGGTCTAGATTTTCATTCGTGCATGATGGATGCACCGATTTGGATTTTCGCGAATGTTGGGCGCATGTTTTGAGATACGATTTTGGGGCACACCAGATGCACTAAATCGAGATTCTTCGTGCATGTCAGATGCACCTGTTTTGGCTGTCAGGCACACATGTTGCCTATGACAGATGCTTCGTGCACACCCGTTGCACCTAGATGTTGTTTTGTGCACATGTTTAGCGCATATATGGATTTTGATTTCCGTGCGCGTCAGACGCACAGGGTGGTGTTATGTGCATTTTTGGAATTTATTCCTTTTGGAGCAGTACATTTTTATGATGTGGGATATTTGCTTTCATACTGAGCAGGACTAGTCAGTGGACAGTGCCTGGATATATTTTGCATGCATCGATAGTTATCGAAGGGATTTCCGAAAAGCGAGCTATAGTCTCAGTATATACCTACGTGTCCGATATGACACAAAACGTTTTAAAAACAAGGAAACCCTTCTGATTATTTTCAAAATGGTGGAACGTGCTTATTAAACAAAGGATATATATACACATATATAGTTATTTTCTTATGAGAAACGTCCGCCACTGTGCAGTGTTACGCGCATCGCACAGCGACTTAAAAAGATTTGGCATACAGTTGCATCAGCTAATTACATGTATAGATTGGGTGTCTACATGTATAGTCTTGGTCCATATCATATTGATTTTGTATTGGATTTGACATTGTGTCGTTACCATGACTCCGATGATTGCGGATGCTTGATGGAGTGTTGCTTTTGAGTTATCTGCTCAGTACTCATGCGCATGCATTGCGCTATGTTGTTTTATGTATAGATGATTTCGGAGCCCCGATGACTTGGAATTTGTATTGAAATATTTTAGTATTTGGGGGTTTAAATTTAAATTCGGGGACCGAATTTCTTTAAGGGGGTAGATTGTAACGTCTTCAAAATAATAAAATATGATTTTTGGGAAATTTTATAATTTAATATTATTTTAATGAATATTTTAATATTCTGGTATAATTAAATACAGATAAATGGGGAAAAATTATGGAAAATTCTAAAATAAGGTATTTTAAGGAATTGCCTCGTTTTCTGTGCATGCCTCCATTTCCTCTAGTTTTGACCCTGAGTATGTCTAGTTTTGACTGATTCCATCTAGGGTGAAATCTGGGTTGATTTTCCTATGTTGGTGTATAATTTGGGACTTGTTTTAGCATGGATTTTGGTATTTGGTGATTCATTCCTGTCGGGTGGCGTTTGGACGTCAACGACAAGTGGATTTTGATTGTGTTTACATGCGAGTCGATAGGTTTTTACCTATGCGGGTAGCGTGTGCTATTTTGGTTTCCGATGTGATTTTCATGTGCTTTAGCATTGTGATATACTTGTAGGTACCCCGCGTGATGTTGAGGCAAAGGAGGTGAAGATAGCGACATCGGCTTTGGCACACGAGAAGCAATGTGAGTAGATTTATATCTACGGGGAGAAGTCGGGTGGATGGCGTATAGCACCCCCGCAGTCCGTAGTGATGTATACGAATACGTATACACACGTATATTTATTATGTGTTGTTTAGGATCATTGATCGTAATAATGGTATTTTTGATGCTAAGATTATATTGGTGTAGTATAGTGCGAACCCTAGAGTAGTGGTTGCACTCACACATACACTTACACACATACATGCATACATTCTTTCATTTATTGGTGCGTATATCTACACATAGGTATGGGACTATGTGTTTATATACGGGGTTTGAGATGATATTTGATGTGAGGCCGTGAGATCGGCGATGTGACATAGTTTGCCTTTGAGGTGCGATATGATAGTTTTAGCGGGCTTTTGGACATGTGCTTTACCCGCATTCATATTTTATAGATGGTGTCGATTTGTACTAGACTTACAGTAGTACCCCAGATTGTGTGATCTGATGATAAGTGATACCTGATATGTGATGAGATAGTGTGATATTGACCCCTACCCAGCTATTGGGATGCCGTACGACGATTTACCGTACGAGCCGATATTGATGATAGATCCGCACTCATGACTCGAGGATATCATACGATATGTTATTGAGGCGAGATCACCGACTATCATATCTATATTTATATATTGACTCAGATTAGGTGGTTTCATACCCCTCCTGTCTAGATTATTTAGTAGACATTAGACTAGACCGAGTCATACCTATTTCAAAACTAACGAATCGGGGATATTTTAAAGATAAGAAGAAGGGTTATACGGATATTTTCAAATGATGCATCTTTTCTTAAAACACCGTAGCCCTTACTTTACCAAAAGCCCTGATTCGTCTTATTTCAAAAGGCAAGGTTGCATGACATATCTATTGGGGCAGGTTCTGTACTTTTGCGTTGATCATTCGTTTCCGCATATTCCTGCTATTTGCATTGCATCGCTTGTATTGTTGTGACATTCAGTCATGCTGCTAGGACACCAGCACCATTATCGATGATGTATATGTTCCACGTACACTTGTTGCCGGCTCACACACTCATCATCGATAATTGCCATGTCACTACACTATAGTACTATTGCATTCATGATATGATTCTGGCATGGTATATTGTACACTTATACCTGTACACATATATAGATGATTCTAGCTTGATTGGGGATTTGGGAACCGCAAGATACTCTTTAAAAACAGATTCCTTTTAAAAGAGCGGTCTCCCTCGACATGTGCACATTATTATTCCATGTTGCATGACTTACTGATATGCTTGCATTACTGTTACATGCCGCATACATCATGCTTTGACTGTATGCATTGAGATATGTTGTTTCTATGATATTTCTGGATTTGGGAACCGAGGGTATTTCAAAAGAGAATATGTCATTTCTTTAAAAACTCGGTTACCCTTGATATGATATTTCAGGGCGTCCACCATGTGTTTTCTCGGTGCTGAGAGCGACATGTGTAACCCGAATCGAGGCGTGGATGAGCCGATTGCGGGTACATGGTGGACCCGGTATGGTTCCCCTCGGCAAGATGATCGATGAGCTTTGCCGATTGAGCCTGGAGGCGGGCGAGTACCTACCAGTGATTGGTTGGACCTGGCGGTTGTCCGGAGGATACCGACCAGAGTCGATAGATGTTTTGGGCATACTGCCGGGGCCGAGGGCCGATACCGCAGACAGAGCCCGCGGGCCGATCCGGACTGACGGAGCCCGATATATGAGGATTTTCGTGCCGATGCTGGGCACAGTTTTCATGATGTTTTCGGGTGTCGATGCTGGGCACCCTGGTTCCATGATTTTGATGTGTCGCGAGGGACACGAGTGGTTATATCCTCATATTATTTCCCATGCACATGATTCATGATATTTACATGCATGGTGGTTATTGTCAGTGGGTGACGAGTGGACGGGATCCACGAGTGTGCAGATTTGATTACATTGGTTATACCTCATATTCATGACATGCTATTACCTGAGGCACTAGCACGAGCACTTGGCACTACACTCATGTATAGAGATTACATTGCCAGTTTAGCATGCTTCAGCTTTATTCATATTGATGTTTATGTATATCTGATCGTTTTGACCTAGGATGGGTCATGCATTTGATTTCTGCTTGTAGATATCTTTCTATTCACGAGTTGGCAACTCACCCCCGTTGTGCCCCAGTTCTTGCAAGTTTGCCGTACAGATTCCATAGCGGCATTTCTGGCACACTGCTTCCTTATGGGTGACTTGCTTGGATAGGTGGGTTCTTTTGTATCAGAACCGCCCTTGTTCATGTATTATTTATTGTATCTAGAATTGTCCATCAACCAAAACTTGTATATTGTTTCAGACTTAGAAAACAGTGTTGTTTTATTTCGACCTTAGAGTCGCGCTAGTAGTATTACGGTTTTCTGGATGTTTTGAGTTTCTTTTTTTTTGGGTTTTGATCCTCGCCCTTTGGCGTTGTATATTATTATTGCTTGCGTGGTTGTGACCGTCGGTGGACGAAGAGCTAGCTCCCGCTTGGGGATGCCTTTTATCATTTCATATATATTATTCTTGTTGTACCCCGTTCGGGGCCAGTTTTTACAAAGGAAACTCTGCCGAAATTTTCAGGAAAAATTACACATTTTAAAAATTCATATTCGGCTTAGTTATTTAAAAACTTGATTTTCAAACATGTTTTCTTTACCTCTTAAAACTAATTTTCCCTATTTACTGCTTAAATGGTTTTAGATTTCTGGGCTTTTGGCTTACTTGGATCAGATGGAGTCCTATAAACTTCATATGGTTCGAGGGCCAGTCACGTGCTCTTTCGGGTCGTGACATACAGGTTAGTCTATAGACCCGAGATCGTCATAGAGTCTTGTATGATTCCCACTGTGCTTTGATTTCCACCTTACCACGTTCAATAGAACGTGCAAAACGATGGCTTTTGGGTACAGTCCCGAATCACATGGAGGCAATGAGCGAATGAAGGGGATTCGTCTCTCCCGGTATAGGGGGTTGATATTGCGCTGTGCTCAATTGGCCAAAATAGGAAGTCCCTGGCCAGGGCCGATTCGGAGATCTACTGGTAAGTGTTATCAGTAGTTTCTCGACCCGTTGTAAGCCTCACATCTGCACGACTTATCGGTTACTGGGGTCTGACGTTTACCACCCCTAGACTAGATATGCGACATATCCGACGAAGAGACCGGACTATACGGTAGTGTTACTGACAGGCTTTACAGGAGTTAGAGCGGGCTTTCTTTTTGATCTTCTGATCGCTCAATACCCGGGTAGCCGTTACGTCCAGCTAGTACCGCTGACGGCTTGTGGGTGCTTGATGTGATCATCACCTACTGCCGGCGTATTGATGAGTCTTTAGAGTCCTGCACAGAGGTTTACTGGCTCAGGCAAAACGAAGTAGGAACGCATATGTGATATGTGTGGGACCGAGATTAGTACGAGTATGTGATACCGTATTATATTCTCACAATATTTGTATCAGTCGGTTATATGTGATATAGCAGGGTTATCGATTCAAGTGTTGATTCGATAAGATGATACAAATGATATTAGTCGGTTATATGTGATATAGCCGGATTATTAAATCAAGTGTTGATTTGATAATTTAATGTATAATTGTATATTTGATATACTAGATTGCATTAACTAATATTAGCTCACTTAAACATTTCCTTTTCTCACTTGTGTACATATAGTATATATGTGATATCTATTAATGTACATTTTATTTGTGTCATGCTTGATGATACACACTATATGGGTGTATGAGACTTAGACCATTCTCATGATAATGTGAGGATTATTTATTTAAAGTAAATCTAAATTAGATGGAAATTAGTCATATGCATGAAGCTTGTGGAAGCTTGTAGATGCATTGACATAGTCCACTAATTTTGTTTTACTTAAGATATTTATTAACCCAACCATTCTCATTAGCCATGGTTATGTCTCTACATGAGTTATTATATGATACAAACTCACCCATGGTTGCCATTCACTCTCTCATCTATTTTTTGCTTCTTCTTCCTCTTCACAAGAGAGAGCTCTCTAAGTTCATGAAAGGTGAGGAAAATTAGTGAGAAAATCAATTCTAAAGTGAGCAAAAATCCTACTTCATCATCCTTTACTAGATTAGCCATTTAGTTTATGGTGTTAGCTTCACTAATCCCTCATCAATGAAGAAGTAGCTTGGGTTAGTGTCTCCTCGATGTAGATCATCTTCGGCCTCGAAGACTTCTTGCAAGCTCGTTCCTTTCACCTTGTGGAGCCGTTCTAGAGTCCGCAAGATCACTAATTAAAGCGAAGGGACTACTAAACGGAGCTATTGAAGTGAAGGACCGGTCTACAAAGGTTGTATTCCTAGTTCACTTAGTTGTAATGTTGTTTACACTTTGTTTCGTCTAAATCATTAGTTAAGATTCTAGGGTTAGGGTTAAGTAGCATGGCAAAAATTTGAATTTGGCATGGACGATGCCTCCCGAAACCTTGTTGTCATGCTAGGTTGCCCTACAGTGGTATCAGAGCCAAGCTAGAGAATTAGACGATGTTTGTTAGATTACGAAACCGAAACTACTCCGTAACTTGAAACAACGAAATCTAGTTTCTGTCGAATTTTAAATGGGCACTAAAATTTTTTTTAGCAACTGCAGAATGTTGTATGTTATATAACATGAACACCATCGAAATTTGAAGCAATCCCACCTGTTTTTGGCCGGCCACATGAGTACAAAATCCGGCCAGGTCGGTTTGATTAAGGAATCATGGCTTCAAATTTTTTCAGTGTTCCAGTCTCTAGGTTTTTGGTGTTTCAGGTGTTGCTTGTTTTTTCTAAAATTTCATGAGATGTTAATTTTCTATAAAGGAAATTCTAGTGTTTCGTAGTCGTAATTCTAACATGTTTTCAGGTTATTTAGACGGCGTTAAAAAGTTCGAACAGATATCAAATACCCACTTTAACCCTTGCCGGAAAATTTTCCAAGAGTTGGATTTTTTTCATAATTAAAGAACATTAAAATATCATGCAAGTGATTCGATGGACCCTCTAGAAGAACGAAACCCTAACTCGATTCTATGACCGTAAGAACCGCCGCCAAATCCTAGGATTTGCGGTAGTTCCGCGGCGCCATAGGTGAGGCAAGGGTTGACCCTTCTACGGTTGGTCTACAAGTACTATAGCATATACTGAGTATTTTTAAACAAGCTCAAGTGTTGAGCTTTTTGGGAATTTTTGGGTGTTTGTGTTAGTTATATGTATGCCCTAGAGGCCATTACTGTACATTGGATGTATATTGTAGTGGATGCTGGGACATATATAGGAAGGACTTTCTTGCTCGACATGATAGTACGCTATCTGGTTGCACTTTATCTTAACATGTATACTTTCTGTCTCTCTGATTACATGTTGATAAAGCCCTTAGGATGTGTACTCGACTTCCAGGACTATGATGTAGATCATACTAGTGGGGCCTGGGTAGTCCATGAGTACATCCTTGAAATGTTCCTAGTCGAGGGAATATCGAGACGGGGCATCGATATTCCAGAGTAGACTAGCGCATATCTTCTCGACTCATACGATGGGCGATGGATGATCCCATATCCATTGGTGTTTGACATCGAAGATGGTATGCGGGTGCTCAGTGGAGACTGGGTACACTGAACGGACTCGCCGAGAACTCCCAGATGGTATTATACCTCACGTCAGATGGCAGTTCTCTGGTGACACTGGTACAGCTTAGTCTGTTGACCCGAGATCGTTATAGAGTCTTGTGTGTCTCCTACTGTGCTTTGATTTCCACCCTACCACGGCTCTACTGAGTCATGCAAATAGGTAGTTTTTGGGTACAGTCCCGATTCACATGGAGGCAATGAGCGATAGGAGGGGATTCGTCTCTCCCGGTATTGGGGGTTGATGTTGTGCTATGCTCGACTGGCCATAACAGGAAATCCTTGGCCAGGGTTGCAGTGATATACTTGTAAGAGTTATCAGTAGTTTCACGAATGTTATGGACCTCACGTCGGCATGACTTATCGAGCTATTGGGGTCTGACGTTTACCACCCCTAGGCGAGATATGCGACATATCAGACGAAGGGACCGGACTGTACGGTAAGTGTTACTGGTTGGATTCGCAGGAGTGTGAGCGGGCTTGCTCGTCGATCTTCTGATCGCTCAATACCCGGGTGGCCGTTACGTTTAGCAGACCGCTTGCGGCTTGTGGGTATTTGATATGATCATCATCCGATGTCGGCGTATTGACGAGTCTTTAGAGTCCTACACAGAGGTTTCCTGGCTCAAGCGAAACGAAATAGGAGCGCATATGAGATATGTGCGGGACCGAGAATAATGCGTGTATATCATACCGTATTTCATTCTCGCGATGAATGTGTCGAATGGTTGTATGCGATATAACCTAGTTATCGAATCAAGGATTGATTCGATAAGCCGATATATTGGATACTAGCCGGTTATATGCGATATAACCGGATCATTGAATCAAGTGTTGATTTAATGATTTAATGTATAATTTTATATTTGATATATCACTTTGCATTAACTAGTATTGGTTCACTTTAAATGGATTTTCTCACTTGGTATGGACAAGTTGTATATGTGATATACTTTTGTGCACAAGATTGTATCATGTTTGATGATACATGCAAGCTAGGGTTTGTGTAAAGAATTGACCATAGTTATATGAATGGTTAGGGTTTCATTTTATTTGCTTATTTATTTATTCATTTATTCTTTATTGAAAGAAATAAAATAGTGGCTAAGTTTGGATAATCTTTGAAGCTTCATGAAGCTTTGAATGGTTGACTATTTTGTTTGTTTCCTTAACCTTAACCATTCACTTTAACCTTAGTTTGTTCTCTACATCTAACCATAGTTGACAATATGATAAGAATAATTTATTTTCTATTTTCATATATCTTATCATAATTCTTTATCATCTTCTTCTTCATCTTCAAGTTGAAGAAAGCTTGCACCTTTAATGGCAACTAGCCAAAACAAGTGAGAAATCCAAATCTAAAGTCTACCCATTTCCTATTTCTTCATCCTCTACTACTTGCCATGTAGTAGAGTGTGTTGTCTTCACAAGTTTCTTGACATGGCGAAGGCGGAGCTCGAGTTTTCTGATGCCTCGACGTAGATCATCTTCGGCATCGAACCGACGATCAAGCCCGCCCATTTCTTCGACGAAGCCGATACTTGAGTTCGGGGTTCGATTTGGACAGCGGAGGGAGATCATCGTGGAGCTTAGGAATTGGCGGACCGGATCTACAAAGGTTGTAGCCCCTTTGCTTTAGATACATTTCCGTTTACTTGCATGCTTTGCCTAGATATCTAGTAAACGATCCGTATTAGGGTTTGTAGGCACCCGTAAAATTTGATTTGTGCATGTTTGATCACTTGTGAGACTCCATATGAGTGCCTAGGAACCCTACAGTGGTATCAGAGCCTAGCTAGAGACTTAGGCGAAGTCCCGACGGAATCAGAAGTCCGATCGAACCAAAACCCGACTTAAAAATTGCTCTCTGGACTTTTCTGTAAAATGTGGATTTTTGTAGATTAAAAATATTCAGAAAAATCAGCAGGAAGACCTAAGGAATACTGTAAAATTCGAGGACCTAATTCCATAAAGGCGCCGCGGATCCATGGCATGAGCATGCTCATGCGGCGGTTCCGCGGCCAATTTGTCGTTTTGTGCATCCACTTTTGCACAGTAATTCTTAGTTATCTGTGCTGGATTTCCTGGGGATTTTAATAATTTTTTCCAGAGTTGCATTTTCTGGGTCGTATTGGGGACTCGGTATATCGATCGGATTGTCTGATTCTGTCTGTGTGCTTTTCCGGATAATCTTAGAATATGTTAAAAAGTTCGACCGAATATAAATACCCATTTTTTCCCCTGCCGGGAAATTTCCAATTGTTGGATTTTTCCGTAGTTTAACGACGTTCTAAGTAGTGCAAGTAACGCGATGGACCCTCTAGAAGACAACAAACCTTAACTCGATTATGTGACCGTCTTGAACTGCCCTTTGAACCTTCGGGTTTGGGGCAGTACGGCGTGCCACATGTGAGGCGTTGGCTTGACCCTTCTACGGCTGGACCGTTGCTACTGAGGCACGAACTGAATGTTGTTAGACTTATTTCATGTGTTGAGTAGTATCGGGAAAACTTGGGTGTTCGATTGTTCGATCGAAAAGTTTAGCATTTTCTGTTTATCCGGAATGTGATACAATAATTGGAATTCACAAATAGTTATGAGATAACGGAATGAATGTTATAAATCTAGCGGTTTAGTCTCACTTGATCGGTTGCCACGGAATTTTGATGTGATCAAAAGTCCGTCGCAATCACGTAACGTACGCGGGTACTCGCCGGGTAAACTTAATAGACAGCCTCACTCCATAGCCCCGACCAAGTGACTGTAGGAGAACCTCGTGGCCGAAAGCATCCGGTCGGGTGCTCGCGGCAGCGGTGTTCCGCCTTGGTGCACTTCGTCGACGGTATCGGGGGTGCGGCCGCCTGCTAAAGTTTGCGACGAGCATTCGATCAGAATGTCGGGAATCCAGTTGAATTGCCCGACTTGATGTTGAAAAGAGTTTTCGATAATGAGACTAAAATGCGGGGTTTATACTTGTTAGGCATGCGATGTCTAAGGAATTCATTTGGTCAGGCATGCGATGTCTGAGGTGGTTGCGGATTCCAACTGTTGTAGTTTTACACTTTCTTTTCTGTGACCGTAAGTGTAATATGTGATGTCGCCGGTTTCGTTGCTATATGTCAACGACAATTGGGATGCGCATATTTACTTACGTTGATGACATGTGATGTTATGTGTTGCTGGATATGTTATATTGGATCGTCGTGTTTGAATAGCCGGGGGTTTTTATGTGAGATGAGTGTTTTTCATTTTCATTCATGTAAAAACTTGTATGTAATATTCTTTTATTGGGGCACTTCCAGGTTGCGGAAGTAGTCACCGTTTGTATATTATTTACTTTTCTGCACTAGGATAGACCCAAGGAGGAGGGCACAAGTAACCGGGTTCTGGAGTCCAGTGGGAGACCAACTCGAGGAGTCGAGTCCGGGTCTCCTAACTCTAGAATTGGTAGGGTTGCTTGCCGCTCTCGTAGGGGTCTTGGGGTGTGGGTTTGGTTATTCATCACGACCGTGGAATCCGTGTTTTATACTGGCTCGTATTGAAAACACGGACGTCCTAGTATATCCAATATTTCATATGATATTTTCTGCTGCGTTATCTGTGATGTGATCATGCGATGTTCTGTGCTCTGTGACAGATATTATAGTATATATGATATATTATATAGACGTTACTTATGTTTTACACCCGCGCTAGCCCTGCCCCGCTCTGCCGTTAGTTACATAACCTAACGGTGCACGAGGGGACATCGAGGCGAATGCGGATGGCATAAGTGTACGTCATATTTATCTGTGATGTTTAGGTAATTAAATGATGGGATATTCATTAATGAGATTAATGAAAGAAAACAAACCTAATTTATGTTGTGGAATCGAATTTCAAAATAAAATAGGTAGCTACAGTTCTTGCTTTGCATCACGGTGTTCATTATAGAACATCCTGCACCTTATTCGATAAGGAAAGGACCGAGATCCCTTCACCGGGAGTGACTCCTTTAGCAATAACTGGAAGATGCTACACACTCGGTTTTTCTTTGATCACTTCTATAGTTTCCGCTTTGCACAGTGATATATATGATATATCCCGCACCTCATTCGACGAGGAAAGGGCCGACGATCCCTTCACCGGGAGTGACCCCTTTAGCAAAACTAGAAAAGCCTCAAAAACATTCCATTTAAAAACCATTTGATTCCGCAACGAGATCAAGTTCAAAGCGTTAAAGGTTTTCACAAAAACCAGCCGCAACCCTCCGTCATTTTAGGAAGTAGAGTACTTAGTATTCGTGCTGTGTTTGTTGACCATAGTCAAGGCACAGTGTACGGTAGCTAAGTGATGTCTTCCTAACCGCATATGATGCGATTAGTTAGGACAGTCGTGTGACTTTGTTGACCTTAGTTAAGGGTCATGTGGGTGGGTCTAATTAATCACGAAATGACGGGTAGAACTTGACTAGTACTTATGATTTGTTGACCATAGTTAAGGTCATAAGTGCTAGGGGTAAAAACCATTATCGGGAGTTTCAAGTGTTGAAATTTGCAATGAGATTGCATACCTTCTATGTGATAGTTGGATCCCGATACCCACTGCGAGTAATTGTTACTCCTGGGAGAGTTTTGCACTTTACAATTAGCCGATCAAGTAGGTGTCTAGAAAGGTTTCAACGGGGTTACGCCTCTGGGAAAACGAGGTTTACTGTAATTAGGTCTGTGCGAAAGCACGGGGAACCTCCCTCAAAGTACCGACACTGGCCTGGCTGAAAGATTGGCGAACTTGTAGAGTGTAATTAATCCCGGCTAGTCTTTCATTTTAGGGTTTGAAGGAAGATTTGATAAAAACAGTGGGAGCCATCCTGATTAGATAAAATATATAACCAATCTGATCTTGCAAGAGCGCACGCTGAGTGTTTTCTTCTCTCTCTCTCCAGGTAGCGACCATATCACGCCTTAATCAAGATAATAATATGGATGTATTGACCGAACCCGCTTGTTATACTGAGCTGGGGAACGTTGGTCCTGCTCCAACTTATAATTGTTATAAGACAGAGCAGGAAATAGGGGAATGCCAGGATTCCCATGCCGCCCAAACGAAGAAAGTGCATGAGATGCATCTCCTTCGGGTATGTTCATTACAAAGAACTGTTTCTCAGTATCCTCTGCATCCTGGGTATATGATACCGGATCAGGATCCCAGATATGTAATATGTTACATAGGGCTACAAAAGGGTAGAAAAACTGAGAACGGGTGATAAGTTTCATGAGGCAGAAAATGGGGCAAGTGTTGCAGCCAAGTCTGTTGGTCACTGTCACCCTGTATTACCAATACATTGATTATGAACAAATGCTATTAGATACCGAACCTGATATACAAAATCATATCAGTCTCTTTATTAGTAAAGAAATGATATAATTTTGTATAGATGGATAATGTTTTGAACATTTCCTATATCAAAAGTTGATCGGTTCAGGCACGTTATCTAAAAGCATTGACGTTCTAAATCAAACTACAGTTCCTCGTATACAGAACACATACAAGAGGAAGAGTTCAGAAATGAACGAATCGTTCTTGAGGCATTATAGACTAGGTCACATCAATGCGACCCGACTGGCTGAAGTTACATTTTAGATGCATATTTAAATCAGTTTGAATTTACATCTTGTGAAACTTGCCAGTCATGTCACAAAGATTAGATGACCATAGCTCTGTTTATTAGAAACAGAGAAAGAGTTAGTAAACTCTTGGGACTGATACATGATGATGTATGTAAAGTCTCCTGTCTACACATGCCAGGACTGGTTCTTTATACTTCATTATATTCTCTGATAATCTCTCAAGATTCAGTCATATATTCCTGTTGAAATATAAGTCCGAACCTTTTGAGGTATTCACAGAATATAACTAGGAAGTAGAGAACCAAAATACGGGTATAAGTATTATGTCCTATGATAAGATCAGGGAGGAGAATACTTGTGCATAGAATTCCTGGACTATTCTAAAGGAGAATGAGATTTTCTCTCAGTGCTACTCCTCTGAATACACCACAGCACAACGGTGTATCAGGGCGGAGCAATTGCATAATATTAGATATGGTGTGCTCTATGATGAGTATTACTGAGCTACCTATTTCCTTTTGGGGTTATGCACTTGAGAAGCTGCATACCTATTGAATTAGGTTTGAATCAAATCACTGCCTACCACTCCATATGAGATATGGTATGGGAAGAACCCATCTCTTAAGCGAGTTAAGATTTGGGGTTGTCCGGCCTATGTTTAAAGAAAAATCCGGACAAGATCGAGGCAGGATCAGTTCTGTAGAACTGGAAAGGTTCCAGCTATACAAAACTGCAGTTGATGATTTGACAGAACCATAAAATTCTATAGTTCCCGACGAACCTCAGCCTCTCCGCTGATCTAGTAGGGTTCCTCATCCGCCTGAGAGATACCTCGGTTTCTCGATGACAGTAGGAGCAAGGATTGCATCATGAGATGATGACCCAACTATTTTCGAGCAGGCCATCGAGAGTAGGGACTCTGTAAGAATGGCTGGATGCTTAGCGATCTGAGATGGAATCCATATACACCAGCAAAGTATGGACTTTAGCTGCTATATCTGAAGGGTTAAATCCCCATCAGGAGCAAGTATATCTGGAGAAGATTACTTGGTGTAGATGGAAAAGTTGAGACTTTCAAAGGTAGACTTGTTAAAGTTTTTCGTCATCGACCAGTCGTGGATAATGATGAAACCTTTTTCCAGTAGCTATGCTTAAGTCTGTCCAGATCCTACTTACCACGGCTACATACCATGACTACGATATCTGGCGGTTGGGTGCCATGACTGCTTTTCTAAATACTGATTTAGAAGAGAACGTCTATAAGAACACAGCCAGAGGTCTTCGTAAACAGTGGGAGCAGCGGAAACGTGTGCAAGTTGCTTTACATAATGAAGCAGGCATCGCGGAGTTGGAACGTCTGTTTTGATGTGATAGTCAAAGTGTTTGACTTCATCAAAATGGTAGACGAACCTTGTATATACAAAAGGGTAGTAGAGAGTAAGGTGGTCATTTTCGTATTGTACGTAGACAGCATACTCTTGATAGGAAAAGAGTTTCCTATACTACGATCGATCAATCTCCTATTATCACAAGGATTCTCCAAATAGGATAAAGATGATACCTCCTAAATCCTGAGATTTGGACCTATGAGATAGATCTAAAGGGATATTAGGGTTCTCACTAGGTATAGTGAGATGGTATCAATCGATCCTGGGGAGAATCACTGGAAGAGTTCCAGGGTGATAAAGACGACTGAATGTCAGTCACGGGCATTGTCTTTACCCTCAGTAGAGGGACGGTATGTTGGAAGAGTTCCAAGCTAGATACCGTGGCAAACTAGACGACAAAGGCTGGTAGCATCGCTATTAAAGATACTGCCAAAGAGGCTGTTTGGGTGTATATTGGTTCATAAGATGAACTAGGTTCCTGCCATTGTATGACAATGGAAGTGTGGCTTCGGCCCTGGAACCCTGGTCCCATCGGTGACCCAGACAAATTCTGAGGCAGCATCACCTGATCATGGAGATAGTTGATCTCCAGGATGATCGAGGTAAGGAGAGTAGACTCAGAGGAGAACACGGCGGATCCACTCACGAAGGCCTTTTCCCAAAGAGAGACTTTATGGGATGGTTGAGTATGTGATACTGCAACCACTGCTACAGATGGCCCTAGTGCAAGTGGGAGATTGTTAGTTATATGTATGCCCTAGAGGCCATTACTGTACATTGGATGTATATTGTAGTGGATGCTGGGACATATATAGGAAGGACTTTCTTGCTCGACATGATAGTACGCTATCTGGTTGCACTTTATCTTAACATGTATACTTTCTGTCTCTCTGATTACATGTTGATAAAGCCCTTAGGATGTGTACTCGACTTCCAGGACTATGATGTAGATCATACTAGTGGGGCCTGGGTAGTCCATGAGTACATCCTTGAAATGTTCCTAGTCGAAGGAATATCGAGACGGGGCATCGATATTCCAGAGTAGACTAGCGCATATCTTCTCGACTCATGCGATGGGCGATGGATGATCCCATATCCATTGGTGTTTGACATCGAAGATGGTATGCGGGTGCTCAGTGGAGACTGGGTACACTGAACGGACTCGCCAAGAACTCCCAGATGGTATTATACCTCACGTCAGATGGCAGTTCTCTGGTGACACTGGTACAGCTTAGTCTGTTGACCCGAGATCGTTATAGAGTCTTGTGTGTCTCCCACTGTGCTTTGATTTCCACCCTACCACGGCTCTACTGAGTCGTGCAAACAGGTGGTTTTTGGGTACAGTCCCGATTCACATGGAGGCAATGAGCGATAGGAGGGGATTCGTCTCTCCCGGTATTGGGGGTTGATGTTGTGCTATGCTCGACTGGCCATAACAGGAAATCCCTGGCCAGGGTTGCAGTGATATACTGGTAAGAGTTATCAGTAGTTTCACGAATGTTATGGACCTCACGTCGGCATGACTTATCGAGCTATTGGGGTCTGACGTTTACCACCCCTAGACGAGATATGCGACATATCAGACGAACGGACCGGACTGTACGGTAAGTGTTACTGGTTGGATTCGCAGGAGTGTGAGCGGGCTTGCTCGTCGATCTTCTGATCGCTCAATACCCGGGTGGCCGTTACGTTTAGCAGACCGCTTGCGGCTTGTGGGTGTTTGATATGATCATCATCCGCTGCCGGCGTATTGACGAGTCTTTAGAGTCCTACACAGAGGTTTCCTGGCTCAAGCGAAACGAAATAGGAGCGCATATGAGATATGTGCGGGACCGAGAATAATGCGTGTATATCATACCGTATTTCATTCTCGCGATGAATGTGTCGAATGGTTGTATGCGATATAACCTAGTTATCGAATCAAGGATTGATTCGATAAGCCGATACATTGGATACTAGCCGGTTATATGCGATATAACCGGATCATTGAATCAAGTGTTGATTTAATGATTTAATGTATAATTTTATATTTGATATATCACTTTGCATTAACTAGAATTGGTTCACTTTAAATAGATTTTCTCACTTGTTATGCACAAGTTGTATATGTGATATACTTTTGTGCACAAGATTGTATCATGTTTGATGATACATGCAAGCTAGGGTTTGTGTAAGGAATTGACCATGGTTATATGAATGGTTAGGGTTTCATTTTATTTGCTTATTTATTTATTCATTTATTCTTTATTGAAAGAAATAAAATAGTGGCTAAGTTTGGATAATCTTTGAAGCTTCATGAAGCTTTGAATGGTTGACTATTTTGTTTGTTTCCTTAACCTTAACCATTCACTTTAACCTTAGTTTGTTCTCTACATCTAACCATAGTTGACATTACGATAAGAATGATTTATTTTCTATTTTCATATATCTTATCATAATTCTTTATCATCTTCTTCTTCATCTTCAAGTTGAAGAAAGCTTGCACCTTTAATGGCAACTAGCCAAAACAAGTGAGAAATCCAAATCTAAAGTCTACCCATTTCCTATTTCTTCATCCTCTACTACTTGCCATGTAGTAGAGTGTGTTGTCTTCACAAGTTTCTTGACTTGGTGAAGGCGGAGCTCGAGTTTTGTGATGCCTCGACGTAGATCATCTTCGGCATCGAACCGACGATCAAGCTCGCCCATTTCTTCGACGAAGCCGATACTTGAGTTCGGGGTTCGATTTGGACAGCGGAGGGAGATCATCGTGGAGCTTAGGAATTGGCGGACCGGATCTACAAAGGTTGTAGCCCCTTTCCTTTAGATACATTTCCGTTTACTTGCATGCTTTGCCTAGATATCTAGTAAACGATCCGTATTAGTGTTTGTAGGCACCCGTAAAATTTGATTTGTGCATGTTTGATTACTTGTGAGACTCCATATGAGTGCCTAGGAACCCTACAGTTTGTTGATTCGATCGGAATGTTTAACATCGTCTAGCTTTTTCTGGAATGTGATACAATATTTGGAATTCATATTGTTAGGCATGAAATCCGAGATATGTGATATTTCGCGTTTATGATGTCTAAGGTGATTGTGGATTCCAAATGTTATAGTTTGACATTTTCTTTTCTGCGACCGTAAGTGTAATATGTGGTGTATCACCATTTTCGTTACTATATGTCAATGATAATTGTGATACGCATATTTACTTACATTGATGACATATGATGTTATGTGTTGCTGTGATATGTTATATTGGATCGTCATGTTTTGAATAGCCGGGGGTTTTATGTGAGATGAGAGTTTTTATTTTCATTCATGTAAAATTCATTGTATGTAATATTCTTTTGTTGGGGCACTTCTGGGTTGAGGATGATGTCACCATTGTTGTATATTATTTACTTTTCCGCATTAGGATAAACCTGTAAGTCGATGTACAACACCCCACGACTTGCGGGGAGGCGGAAATATGAAAAACGATCTTGTTCTTTGCTTAAACATCGACTAACCGCACGAATCGAAGCTAAACGATAACTAACAAGAAACATAGAAGTTCTATACTACTATGTTTAGGGATTATACCTAACGAATCGTGTCCTTCGTCTTTGCGAACTCCTCCTCCTCCTCGGCCTTCTCGAAGTAGTAGACGATCCACCCGAGAGCTTTACTCCAAGCTTAGCCTCTAAACTTGAGGCAACTAACCTTCTTTAAGTGCTAATCAAAGAAGCTAGGTGATATAGAGTGAGGGCTATGGTTTAATTAGTCTAACTAATCCTTGTACTCAACACATGAGAGGGGAGGATTAGGGTTTGAAGAGGGAGAGCTTGAGGAGAGAGAAGGTGAAGATAATTATGAAGTGAGAATAATGAGTTATGATAATATATATCAAGCATTTCTTTTTATCAAGAAAAGAAAAGAAATGAATTTAACAACCATGCTTGATAATATCTAGTGATGATTCACATCCATGAGTCATTAAGCATTTATGATGCATTAATGACATGGATGAATCATCCAT
Organism: Agapanthus africanus; assembly: GCA_030015575.1. Taxonomy (NCBI): domain Eukaryota; kingdom Viridiplantae; phylum Streptophyta; class Magnoliopsida; order Asparagales; family Amaryllidaceae; genus Agapanthus; species Agapanthus africanus. The sequence goes on along the minus strand of CM057347.1, from coordinate 248,873,833 downwards.
ATGACTCACTAATCACATTCATTGTATATGCCACCCAAACCTCCTTAGTCACCACCTTCTAGAAGCTTCTCGCGCAATTACGAGAACGCCCCTCCTTTCCGAAAAAATACGGAAAAACTTTAGACTGTATAAATCCAATAACCGGATACCAGTAACTGGCTTAAACCAAAGCCGACTAGTAAAAACTGTCCGAAAGTCGTACGTGCGTAAACACACGTATGCGTCCGAACCCTTGTCGTAAAACCATACGACCTCTATATCGTTTCGCCTGGAGTAGGGAAACTCTCTGTGTGGGACTCTAGAGACTCGACTACTACGCTGGCAGTGGGTTTAACCACAGACCGCAAGCGGCACTAGCTGTACGTAACGGTCCCCAGGTAGATGTCGATAAGAAGGCCGATGAGGACACCCATCCGAACTCCTACTGAGCCTGCTGTGACAATCTCCATACAGTCCGGTCCGTTCGTCTTAGACTATCGCATATCGGGCCTAGGGGGCGGCAAGCGTCAGTCCCCTAATAGCGGTATAAGTCGTGTCGGAGGGAAGCCCATTACACCCTGAGAAACTACTGGAACCTACCAGCAAATCTCGCTTGCCCTGGCCAGGGACTTTGCGTAATGGCTCTCTGACACAGCGCGATATCAACCCCTAATACCGGGAGAGACGAATCCTGTCTAACCGCCACTGCCTCCAAGTGCTCGGGACTGCACCCAACTGCTACCTGTTTGCATGACTCCTTTGAGCCGTGGTAGGGTAGCAATCTAAGAACAGTGGGACACACTCGAGGCGAAGTAGCAGTGTCAAGTCTGCGGACTATGCTGTACTCATGTCACCTGGGAACTGTTCACTGACGACTGGTATAAAACCAACCAACAGTTCCCTGTGAGTCCTGTCCGGTGTACCCGTAACCTAACGAGCACCTGCATACTATCTCCAGTACGACGTACTGACGGCTGTGGGACAGACCATCTCCCCAACCAGGATGAGAAGCGTACACACTAGTCTACTCCGGAGTATCGATGCCCTGTCTCGATAATCCAACGACTAGGGACCTGAATAAGGATGTGCTTGTAGACTACCCAGCCCCCACTAGTGTGACTACCATCACAACGCTGGTAGTCAAGCAAGATCCTAAGAGCTCTATCAATACGTATACTCACATATTAAGATAGAAAAACCAAGTAGCATACTACCATGTTTAGCAAGACTGTTATATACTTGTGAATATCCCAAGCTTCCATTAAGTAATATACAAACTAGTATGATACAATAATGGCCCCTAGGGCATATACACTAACAATCTCCCACTTGCACTAGGGCCATGTACTGGCATATCGAAGACCGATGATCTCGAGTAGCCTCTCGAACTGAATCTGAGGTAGGGCCTTTGTGAATGGATCAGCAATGTTCTCTTCAGAAGCAACTCTCCGAACCTCGATCTCCTGACGATCAATGATCTCCCTGATCAGGTGATACCGCCTTAAGATGTGTCTGGGCTTCTGATGGGACCTTGGTTCCTTTGCTAAAGCTATAGCTCCGTTGTTGTCGCAATACAGAGGTATTGGATCATGTTCAGACCATAATATTGCATTTATCATTCCCCTATTCTTACCCTTTTTTATAAATAAACAGGTACTCTTGACGCATGTTTGTTGCATATTACAGGTTACAGGTTTCTGGAGCAAGTACAGTGAAAAAGACACAAAACAACAGGAAAAGCGACTTTTGACCAACAATTAGACGGACCTTACTCAAGCCGAGATGAAGAACAGTACAAAGGTCCAAAAAGTCAAGTGAACGGTTAAAAGATACGTACAAGTCTTCACTGAACATCTGGAGAATAATCAGAAACCAAACAGAGAAGTTATGTGTAGAGACAGAAGCCCAAAGATCCAAGCAGAAGCCCATAAAAATAACAGAGCCTATCTCCTCAGTTTGGCCGCGGAACCGCGGCCAAACCTAGCCTGGTGCCGCGGTTCCGCGGCCTTACAAAGAGCTTGTCGGTGGAATTTTGGCGTATTGTTGCGTCGGTGCAGATGTTAGGATTCTTAGGGGTCAAATCAGTAATTTTGCAAGTGCGAGAGTCTGTAACCCTAGTTTTTTTAGTTTCCTATAAATTGTAATTTTAGATCTAGAAATTGTATGCCTCTTTTCAATCAATAAAATTCAGATTTTCTGGGAGCAAAAATTCAGATCTGTTCTTCTTGTTTGGAGGGAGCCATCGAATTAGTAAGTATTTTATTTTTGTTCTTTTAATTAAAATGTTATTTCATCCCCTAATGAGCGAGTAGTCTCCTCACTTGTTAGGGTTAGCCTTAGGGAAAGGGTTGAGAGATGAGATCTCTCGCCCCTTTCAATGCCACCTTCACCTAATGAATTAGTACTTCACGCATACGAGCACAACCGCTCCCTGCGGCATCCTACCCTTCGAGGTAACGATGAACCGTAGTATAAAGGGCCGGTTGCGCACGTTTTCCGTGAGGGTTAGGATAATTATCAACAAAGTAAGGATACAAATCTAGAGGAAGAAACATCTTCCCAAGAGATTCGTATCCACTTTATTAATAATTAACTTAACATCTAATAGATCTATAAAAAATGGCATTGAAAGCGGTGAGGAAGAACCTTAATCTCCAAAACTTCCCCTAAACCTAACCCTAGCAAGATTCTTAATTAGATTAATTAGATCTCGTTTTCATAGATTTTTATAAACCAATCAAAACCACAAATAGAATCAACTCGTTAAAACACACTAAAGGAATTTACCCGTCTCTGTGGATCGACCCGCACTCACCGGCTAGCTGCGAAGCGACGCCGTTTCTGATTGCGGTAATTACAAGTTTTGACACTTAATCAAATGGCGCCGTTGCCGGGGACGGCGTAATCTTTCTTTTTGTGAATTTTCGGGTTGATATAAATTTTAAAAATTATAAAAATCTGAAAATATAAAAAAATATAAAAATTATCAAATTTGATCTGTTTGAAGGGTTCATTTTTGAATCTTGCAGGAATAGCGAAGATCTGGAATTTTACAGAGGTCAAATCAGAAAGGTGAACGTAACAACAGAGGAGGAGTGGAACATAGGAGCAGCAGAATTTTTTCCAGAGGCCAAACCCTCTGTTACACCGCGCTTCCGCCGCATAAAGGGGGTTCCCGCCGCGCTTCCGTGCTCTGGCTGCCACGTCAGCGCTCCAAGTTTTTCTGGTTTGATTTTTCTCTCTCTCCTCTGCAACCTACAATATATCTCTCTGTAAAAATCTTTCTGCAGGATTTCTTTGCGTAAAGAGTCTTTCTCCCCCTTCTAAATAACAGATCTCCGCAGGTTTCTTTGCGCCGCGCTAAAAAATTCTGATTGCAAGTGAAATTTTATTTGTTTTGCATAATTTAACCGGACTCTAAGGGGCTATTTGACCAAATCCAGATTGGGTGGGGATTTCATCACCCTTCCCAGGACCCCAGAAAGCACCTAAGCATTTTGCATCAACCACCTTTAATTAAAAAAAAATTAGAATCAGACCTAAGGACAGCGAGCTCAATAGGAAAAGGACTAGGGTAGGTATCGGCCGTTTATCCTAACCGACATTGCGGTGTCTAGGCTAGTGGTTTTTAATTAGGCCCACTGTAGTGGTGGTTCCTTCCCACTTACCTGGCCGTATTTGTCCGTGAAGAGGCGGTTTGAGGTCTATTTCTAGCCCTAGTTAGGAGCTGTCTAGTAGACCTAGGCAACCCTAGATCTAGGTCTGACTGTGCATGTGTGGTTGACATATTGGTGTCACGAGTCCCTTTTCAAAAAAAAAAAAAAACCTCCTCGCAAAACTCACAAATAAAAAAAAAATCTTTTAAAAACTTGCAACTTGCCGCTAAAGAAACTTGAAACTCACTTCCACCACTTCTTCTCACTGACGTTATCTTACCCCCACATTCTGTTTTTCTTTTTTTCTGACTGCACTACCCTTTAGTGTATGTCATTTTGGACTAGGGATACTAACACCCGATTAGTCCGTGTTTCGTTGGTACCGACCAACGAACCCTTCGACGAACCCTTCGTCGATCTTCCTTCCACTTCCTTACCTCCACATTCAAATTCTTCTTTCGAAGGTATGTAGGGATTCAACCCCAACGATACCTTAACGACGGGAATGATTTCACCTCCGCCAGGTGCGAATAACCCGAATCTACCGCCTGTTGTAGCGCCCGCACGAGTTGTGCTCCAGGATCTCTTCTACCCCGTCCGCACTTCCTTACCTACATGTCTTTCACCCCCACCGGCAAATGGGGACAACTTTGAAATAAAACCACAATTCATCAATATGCTGCCTAAGTTTCATGGTTTGGAATCCGAAGATGCATATATTTTCATTAATAAATTCCAAAACGTTTGCAGCATGATGAAGACAACCCAATTAAGTGATGACGCAATAAGGCTAAGGGTCATTCTTTTTACCTTATGTGACCTAGCCGAGAAGTGGCTATACAGCACCGCATCACATTCCGTTAGAAATTGGGACGAGTTTGTAAGAGCTTTTCTAAAAAAATTCTATCCTCACCACAAAACTGCTAGAATCCGAAACGAAATCATACAATTTTCATAGCTTCCTTCCGAACCATTTTGGAAGTGCTTCGAGAGATTTAAAGACCTACTTGTTCAATGCCCTCATCATGGGATAGAAAATTGGCAACTTTGCCAAACATTATACGAGGGATTGAACGCAGCAACGAAGCAGTTGCTAGAAACAATTTGTCAAGGTCATTTTCTCTCCAAGTCTAGCGACGAAGCTTGGCAGTTTCTTGAGGACCTAAGTGAGCAAACAATTCAGTGGGAGAGTACCAAGACCACATCATCTTCTTCAGTTGGTCAATCTAGGGCAGGCATACATCAAATAGATATGTCAATTGCTATGAAGGCCGAGATGGCCTCACTTATGAAAAAACTAGAAGCCATTGAGACCAAAATCTCATCGACCTCTCCTGCCCCTACTCTACCCACAAGAACTGTTTGTGCTTGTTGTTCGAACCCGTCGCACCTAACCGAAGAGTGCCCTTATAATGCACCTATTCAAGGGCAGGATCAAGTCAATGCTGCATTCCAGCAAAGACAAAGAAATGATCCGTACTCTTCGGCATACAATCAGGGGTGGAGGAGTCACCCAAATCAACAGTTCCAAGGGAATAACAATTTTCAAAGAGCTCCTCCACAACAACAACAAGCACCCTTACAAACTCAAATACAGCAACCTTTCCAACAACAACCTTATACAAATCAAACGAACAATTTGGTTCAACCAAATGATGATAAGGTTACCTCGCTCGAAAAAAGTTTAGATGCATTTCTTAAGCAAACTACAGAATCCGCAGCAAGATTTGAAAGTTATGTTCAATCTTTAATGAATAACAATGCCTCACACGATCAAAGTATCAAATCTATTGAGGCACAAATTGCACAATTAACTGCTGCGTTGAGCGAGAGAGAAAAGGGAAAGCTTCCATCTCAACCATTGCCCAATCCCGGTCACCCACAAAACGCATATAACAATCACAATGTGAATGCGGTGACCACGTTGAGATCCGGAAGAGAGTTGCAAAATAATGTGGAAACTAGTGATGACATCCCCGCCGGTGGTTCTTCTTCCCCTTCTTCATTTTCTTCACTTCCTTCTTCACCTTTCTCTTTAGAGCCTATTCTCCACCCTTCACACGGCTCTACTTCTTCTGACTCGAACGGACCCATTTCTAACAACACGAACACATCCACACTGGGATCCGTTCCTATTCCACATTCTACTCCACAGACTTTTGACTCAGCAAATTTTCAGAATGCACCATTTCCAAATAGGTTGAGTCCTAATAAACCAAATACACAAGTGGAGAAGATTGTGGAGATCTTTAAACAGGTTAGCATAAATATACCTCTCTTGGATGCTATCCAACAAGTCCCTTCATACGCAAAAATCTTAAAGGGATTATGCACTTCAAAGAGAAAGGCATCTCAAGTACCCAAGAAAGTGCTAGTGGCTAGTGCAGTGAGCAATGCAATTAACCACCATCAAACCTTACCCCAAAAACGAAAGGACCCCGGCTGTCCTACGATTTCCATCACAATTGGGGATAAGCAAATTAATCGTGCACTTTTAGATCTTGGGTCTAGTGTTAACCTGATTCCTTACTCCGTGTACGAACAATTAGGGGTTGGAGAGTTGAAACCCACTCGTTGCACTCTCCAAATGGCTGATCGATCAATCACCTATCCAAGGGGTCAACTAGAGGATGTGTTGATCAAAGTCGGGGAATTCATATTCCCCGTTGATTTTATCGTTATGGATACACAACCTGTTGCTAACCCAAGAAACCAAATTCCGGTAATTCTTGGTCGACCATTTTTGGCCACTTCCAATGCTGTAATAAATTATCGCAATGGCTCCATGACTCTATCCTTCGGAAAGAGGTCTAGTGAGTTCAATATCTATAAGATGGGAAGTCTGCCCCCCGTGCCTAAAGCTAGTACACGAGAAGTTTGCTCTATTCACGAAATCACGCAGGAGGACTGCGAGCTTGAAAGATTTCTATTTGATGAAAACAGTTTTGACGCCACTAGTGCGTCCCTCCTTGAGCCTACCACCGTTGACACAACCGATGTTGATTATGAATGTTTCACTTTTTTGGATGATGACGACTCACAGCCCGAATATGAGTTGTTTGAATTTTTGGATGAGTCAGTTGAGCCATCCAAATCGGTTGTTTGCAGTGATTTCGAACCTGTGTTAGAGTCCTTTAAGTTCGAGGTAGATTCCGCAATGGTTCTTGCGCCTCCGAAACTAGAACTAATGTCCTTACCGCCTCACCTTAAATATGCTCATATAGGTGAGAATGAGACTTTTCCCATGATCATATCAGCCTCTCTAGCCCTCGAGCAAGAGAATGCCCTCTTAACGGTCTTACAAGATAGGCGGCAAGTTTTCAGTTTGACTATGGCGGACATCGGGGAGATCAGTTCCCTCATAATTAAATATCATACACAATTGATGAATGATGCCATGTCAATAGGGGACCCACAGGAACATCTTGGGGGTATTGTGATGAGCCAACTTCCTCCCTTCGAAGTTGAAATACCCCCATTTCTTTTAATAAGGTACGAGAATGCCAACACTCCACTGATTCCTGATCATTTCCATTCTCGTATCGATGCATCACCATCACCTGTATATTTACCTCCACACCTCCCATACCACTACTTCTATCTTTCCCAATTCTTTGCGGACCACCACAACTTATTTTTCAACCACCCAATATTCTTTACTGATAAATTTTTCAACTGGTTGGTGTTGAAGTTTGGTCTATGCAAGGTTTGGCAGTAATCTCTAACATAGTTTAAATGAAGTTTGGGGGAGGGTCTTTTTGTATATATGTTTGTTTTTCTTAACAATAAAAAATTTTATAAATAAATAAACAGGGGAGTATCGGTATTTTGACCCTCTTGGTTTAGCATGACAGTGAGGACACTGTCAAGTTCAAGTTTGGGGGTATGCTCGGTACGTCTTCTTCCTTCGCATTCATTTGTACATATTTTTGCATTTGCATATTTATTTGAAAAAACCATAAAAATTTGAAAAATTTCAAAAAATATAAAAATAGTTGTATTCAATTTTGGCTAATTGACTTGAGTTTGACTAATAGGTTAACTGGTTAGGAACAGCTAGATCTTAGACTTAGTGAATTAAAAACCCTAAAAATAACATTCCTTAAAGTTTAACGGTAGAAAGTATATGCCTTGTAGTTTATTTAGAAATAGGCAAATTTTGGGTTCACTTCTTGGGCTAAGTCAAAATGAGGGAAGAGTATTGATGTTCTTATTAGAGTATAAGTTTGAAAAATAGTTCCTAGCTTAAGTCTAGATTCTGAAAACGTATACCCTACAAATTGCACAATCACGCACCTTGAAACTTGGAATAGTAGAAGAGACCTTGAAAGGCTTTTGTCTAAAGTCCTTAGTATGAAAAAGTGTGAATAAAAAAAATGGACACTGGTTTTTGTGATTACTTAAGGCTGCAAAAATAGAAAAAAATATTTAGCGAGGGTGCTTCATCACCTAGTGCCTTAGACCAACTGGTTTGGGAGTCACTGCTAAAGGCTTGGGTGTTGCAAAGACTAGGACGTATGCTTTAAAGTGCAAACGCGTTTTGTAATCGGTCGTTGGTACCTCAAGAAGTATTAACGGTCGCATGAAGGATGTGTAAGCAAATTTCATTTAAATTCACTAACTAATTAGTACTTTGGACAACGGACAAGGGGTTGATTGCTTAATTTGAATTTCCAAGTGTAGGGGTGATCTATACACACACGTAGGGATATGTGATTGAAATTTAGATGAGAAAAAGGAATAAAGAATAGAACTTGTATCTTTAGTAGAGTTGATAAAAATTCCTAAGTGGAGCTAAAACCCTAGAAGGAAAACTTAAGAAATGCCGAAAGCTAAGTAGGTCTACATAACATATATAATCTTGAGTTAAATAATGAGGAAGTGTGAAGAATATGGGTCGATAATTTACGGGTCGAAGATAATAGAATTCCCTGTTGGAAAACTTAATTGGAAAACAAAAGTCGAAAGGCCGAATTGATAGGATTTTGTGGGTGTAATCCGCTGAAAACCCTCAGGAGACAACACTCCTCCTACTAGGGACACCTAGAGGTTTAACGGCTTGTTGCACGTGCTCAGTGCAATCGCGTTTCCCTGCGAAAGTGCGGTTAGGATTTTAATGAATAAAATAATAAGTTTGCTCGAGGACGAGCAAAAGGTAAGTTTGGGGGTATTTGTTCAGACCATAATATTGCATTTATCATTCCCCTATTCTTACCCTTTTTTATAAATAAACAGGTACTCTTGACGCACGTTTGTTGCATATTACAGGTTACAGGTTTCTGGAGCAAGTACAGTGAAAAAGACACAAAACAACAGGAAAAGCGACTTTTGACCAACAATTAGACGGACCTTACTCAAGCCGAGATGAAGAACAGTACAAAGGTCCAAAAAGTCAAGTGAACGGTTAAAAGATACATACAAGTCTTCACTGAACATCTGGAGAATAATCAGAAACCAAACAGAGAAGTTATGTGTAGAGACAGAAGCCCAAAGATCCAAGCAGAAGCCCATAAAAATAACAGAGCCTATCTCCTCAGTTTGGCCGCGGAACCGCGGCCAAACCTAGCCTGGTGCCGCGGTTCCGCGGCCTTACAAAGAGCTTGTCGGTGGAATTTTGGCGTATTGTTGCGTCGGTGCAGATGTTAGGATTCTTAGGGGTCAAATCAGTAATTTTGCAAGTGCGAGAGTCTGTAACCCTAGTTTTTTTAGTTTCCTATAAATTGTAATTTTAGATCTAGAAATTGTATGCCTCTTTTCAATCAATAAAATTCAGATTTTCTGGGAGCAAAAATTCAGATCTGTTCTTCTTGTTTGGAGGGAGCCATCGAATTAGTAAGTATTTTATTTTTGTTCTTTTAATTAAAATGTTATTTCATCCCCTAATGAGCGAGTAGTCTCCTCGCTTGTTAGGGTTAGCCTTAGGGAAAGGGTTGAGAGATGAGATCTCTCGCCCCTTTCAATGCCACCTTCACCTAATGAATTAGTACTTCACGCATACGAGCACAACCGCTCCCTGCGGCATCCTACCCTTCGAGGTAACGATGAACCGTAGTATAAAGGGCCGGTTGCGCACGTTTTCCGTGAGGGTTAGGATAATTATCAACAAAGTAAGGATACAAATCTAGAGGAAGAAACATCTTCCCAAGAGATTCGTATCCACTTTATTAATAATTAACTTAACATCTAATAGATCTATAAAAAATGGCATTGAAAGCGGTGAGGAAGAACCTTAATCTCCAAAACTTCCCCTAAACCTAACCCTAGCAAGATTCTTAATTAGATTAATTAGATCTCGTTTTCATAGATTTTTATAAACCAATCAAAATCACAAATAGAATCAACTCGTTAAAACACACTAAAGGAATTTACCCGTCTCTGTGGATCGACCCGCACTCACCGGCTAGCTGCGAAGCGACGCCGTTTCTGATTGCGGTAATTACAAGTTTTGACACTTAATCAGATCAACTATGGTAGGAACCACCTGAAGTTCTGTTAGGAACTTCTTCATCCAGACGGCTTCTTTTGCGACATCGCAAGCAGCTATATACTCCGCTTCCATCGTCGAGTCAGCAACGGTGTCCTGCTTGGAGCTCTTCCAGCACACCGCCCCTCCATTGAGGGTAAAGACATATCCCGACATGGACTTGGAATCGTCCTTATCACTCTGGAAGCCGGAATCAGCAAAGGCCTCCAACCTGAGGTCTTTTCCGCCGTAAACCAAGAACATCTCCTTACTCCTTCTCAGGTACTTGAGAATGTTCTTCACTGCTATCCAGTGCTTCTCCCCTGGGTCTGACTGATACCGGCTTACCACGCTCAGTGCGTAAGCTACATCTGGTCTGGTGCACAACATCGCATACATTATAGAGCCTACCGCAGAAGCGTAGGGTATAATAGACATGCGTTCCCTTTCCAGTCTTGGGAGACATCTCTTTGGAGAGGGTGATTCCGTGACAAGCCGGTAGATTACCGCGCTTAGAATCTTCCATACTGAATCTTTTCAGTACAGTGTCGATATACCTGGACTGCGAAAGTCCCAACATCCTCTTGGATCTATCACGATAGATCCGGATCCCCAGAATGTAAGAGGCATCACCCAGGTCTTTCATGGAGAATCTGTGTGACAAGAATCCTTTGACAGATTGTAGCATAGGAATGTCATTTCCTATCAATAGAATGTCATCCACGTACAAGACGAGGAATACGACACTTCTGGCTACAACTTTACTATATATGCACGGTTCATCTGGATTTTTGATAAAGTCATATTCTTTGACTGTCTCATCAAAACAGATGTTCCAACTCCGCGATGCCTGCTTTAGTCCATAAATGGACTTAAGCAGCTTGCATACTTTCCCGCTCCTCCCACTCTGATTGAAACCATCTGGCTGATCCATATAGACGCACTCTTCTAAATTTCCATTTAGAAAAGCCGTCTTTACGTCCATCTGCCAGATTTCATAATCATGGAAGGCAGCAATAGCAAGAAGGACCCGAATGGATTTGAGCATAGCCACTGGAGAAAAAGTTTCGTCATAGTCCAAACCAGGTCTTTGACGAAAACCCTTTGCAACAAATCTAGCCTTATAGGTTTCTACCTGTCCATCTACACCAATCTTTTTCTTGAAGATCCATTTGCATCCTATGGGTTTTACCCCATCTGGAGCAAAGTCCAAAGTCCATACTTTGTTGGTGTACATGGACTCCATTTCGGTCCGCATTGCATCTAGCCATCGTACCGAGTCGCCGCTCTGGATGGCCTGCTGGAAGTCAGTAGGTTCATCATCATCTATGATGCAATCCTCTCTATCCCCATCTATGAGAAAACCGTAGTATCTCTCAGGCGGATGAGACGGCCTACTACTCCTGCGGAGGGGTGCGGGAATGTCCTGTTCTTCTTGAACTACCGGTTCTACCAAACTTTCAGTATTAGTTTGTGGTTCTGGAATTTCTTCCAGTTCTATTTCGTTCCCACTTGATTCCTTTTCTAAAAACTGATGTTCTAGAAAATGGGCATTACGAGAAACAAATACCTTTTGTTCCTCTGCGTAATAGAATAGATATCCCCTGGAGTTCTTTGGATATCCCACAAACTTACACTTTACTGATCGTGCCTCGAGCTTGTCCACATGCTGCTTTTTAACAAAAGCTGGACATCCCCAAATCTTTATATACTGTAGATGGGGTTTCTTCCCGCTCCACATCTGATATGGAGTGGTAGGCACAGTCTTGGTAGGAACCATGTTCAAAAGATATGCCGCTGATTCTAGCGCATAACCCCAAAAAGATCGCGGTAACTCAGCATTACTCATCATGGGTCGTACCATATCCAATAGGGTTCGATTCCGTCTCTCCGATACACCGTTATGCTGTGGAGTGTATGGAAGAGTAAGCTGAGAGAGAATTCCTTTCTCTTTTAGGTAACCTAGGAACTCGGCACTCAAGTATTCACCACCTCGATCAGATCTAAGTGTCTTGATACTTTTGCCGGTTTGGTTTTCTACTTCATTCTTATACTCTCGGAATTTCTCAAAAGCCTCGGATTTATGTTTCATCAGATAAATGAATCCGTATCTTGAGTAATCATCCGTAAAAGTAATGAAATAGGAAAAACCACCTCTTGCATGTGTAGACATTGGACCGCATACATCGCTGTGTATGAGTCCTAAGAGCTCGCTCGCTCTTACTCCATGTCCAGTAAATGGAGTCTTTGTCATCTTTCTTTTGAGACAAGATTGACAAGTGTCATAAGTTTGATATTCGAACGAGTCCAAATATCCTTCTCTATGCAACTTAGTCAACCTTCTCTCATTGATGTGACCCAGTCTACAATGCCATAAGAAAGCTTTATTTAAATCTGGAGACTTTCCTTTTAGTGTGTTCTGGACATTGAAAATTTGGAGTTGGTTTAAAACATATATACCGTTATTTAGTGTACCGGACCCAATCAAACCATGATTAAGGTGGATGTTAACAACATCTCTTACAAACGTGAAATCATAACCTTTATTTGATAACAAGGAAACTGATATGATATTACACGTTAAGCTTGGTACAAAAAAACAGTTATGTAAAACCAAAATGTGTCCACTCGTCAATCCTAGGTGATAATCCCCGACGGACGCAGCTCCCACGCTAGCTCCGTTAGCAACCTTTAGGGTCATATCACCTTCCTTCAGCACTCTACGGTTTCTCAGTGCCTGCAATGAATTGCAAATATGAGATCCTGATCCGGTATCCAATACCCAGGAAGTAGAGTTAATCGACAGACAATTCTCAATTACAAACACACCTGAAGTCGAAGCCACAGCTTGCTTCGGTTCCTGGTTCTTGGCGTTCCACGCCTTGCAATCCTTCTTCCAGTGCCCTTTCCTGTGACAATGGAAGCACTCATCCTGGCCAACTACCGGTACCGCAAACTTTTTCTTTCCCTTTCCTCCCACCTTACTAACACCTCCTCTAGGTTTGGTGGCGGCCTTCTTCTTCCTTCCTTTGGCCCTAGCCTTGGACCCGGAAGAAGATGCACCGCTAACAAACATAGCGGGTGTTTCCCTTGCTTTCTGCAAGGTGCCCTCTGCACTCCTTAACATGTTCAGGAGTTCCGGAAGTTCAACTTCTTTTCTTTGAAGGTTGAAGTTCAGGATAAACTGGGCGTAGGTAGGAGGAAGGGACTGGAGAATAAGGTCTGTATAGAGCTCATTATCCAAAGTCGTCCCAAGGTCTGCGAGCTCTTCAATATAGCCGATCATCTTTAGGACATGTTCTCCTACCGATGACCCAACAGCCAACCTAGCTCGAAACAAGTTCTTAGAGGTCTCGTATCTTGCTATACGAGATTGCTCTCCATAAAGTTCCTTTGTATGGAGAAATATGCCATCAAGTCCCATATCCTCGTGCCTCCTCTGATGTTCATTGTTCATTGAGGCAAGCACGATGCACTTGGCTTTCGCGCAATCAAAATCCCAGGTTTTGCGGATTTCCTTATCCGCATTGCTGGATTTGGGACCAGGGACAGCAGGTGCCGTAGCGGTGAGGACGCACCCCAATTTGTCATAGGTCAAAGCCATTTTGACATTCCGCAGCCAATCTTTATAGTTTGGCCCTGTCAGTATATTTTTCTCTAAAAGTAACTTAAGTCCAGTCATTTTCAGGGTCGCTGCAATTAGGAGAGAGAGAAGAAAACTCTTTAGCATGATGCTCTTGCAAGTTTAGAGTGGTTTTTAGTTTATCTAAACTGGATGGCTCCCACTGTTTCTCGAATCCTTCCTCAAACCATAAAAGAAGAATTAGCCAGGACTATTCTCACCGTACAATACTTGCTTAACCGTTCAGCCAGGCCAGTGTCGATACTTCGAGGGAGGTTTTCCAACGCTTTCGCGAAGTTAATTAAATAACCTCTTTTCTCTGGGGCCGTAACCCCGCTGACACCTTTCTGGACACCTACTTGGTTTATAGCATTGATCGTTAAGTGACGAATCTCCTGATAAGTAGCATATACTCACAGTAGGATCGGGATCCAAATATCATCGTATGATAATGTTGAAGGAATCCTACCAACATTCATCAAACTCCAAATGGTATGCAACTCTTTGCAAATTTCAGTTTCTTTAGAAATTCCCGATATATATTTTTTTGCCCCATGCTCTTATGACCTTGGCGTTAGGTCAAAATGTCATAAGTCACATGTCAAGTTCTACCCATCATTATCTTGTCAATTTGAACCCATCCGTATATATCCTTGACGTTCGGCCAAAATGATAAAACGACTATCCTAAACTAACTCATCTATCTATGCAACAAATGAATACCCAGTAGCTACCAAACACTATGCCTTGGCGTTAGGTCAAAATACATAGCTTGAATACTACTGAATACCCAGATGAAATGACGGAGGGCTACGAATGGTTTTGGAGAAACCGTTAACGTAGTGAACTTGATATAACCGAAGGAACCTGATAGCTTTTAAAAGGAGTGGTTAAAGCTCCGCATTTTAAAAATATCTGTTTTTAAAATTAACCGAGTGGTTTCTTTTAAATTGTTCCAACGATTAATCTTTTTGGTTTATTTTCTTTGCATTATAAATAATGCGTCCCATCATTAACCTATCATTGCAGAAAACAACGAAAATACAACGTCCTCTTATGCCATCCGCATTCGCCACGGGGTCCCGTCATCACCCGTTAGGTTACTTAACTAACGACAGAGCGGGGGCTGGGCTAGCGCGGGTGTAAAATATAAGTGACGTCTAAATAGCTATCATATATAGATATTGTACATTCGTCAGACGCAATAATAGGCATTCCAGATCACAGATGAACTTTATTGGATTTGCAAGCAATCCGTGTTTGTTTTGAGCCCGCAACAAAAGACGGATTACACAGTTGTGATGAATAGCCATTACCCCACCCAAGACCCCAACGGGTACGGCAAACTACCCGCCCGGCAGTTTGTGCACCCCACCTTGGGTCTGTCCTAGGAGCAAAAACAGTAAAATGAAATAATACAACGGTGGCTACAACCGCAACTTGGATGTGCCCCGCAAAATAATATTACAACAAATTACATTTACATCAAATGAATTAAATAATAACCCATCACATAACCGCGGCTAATCATCACAACAGTCCAACACAGTTCATATCCACAAACAGTAAAAACCATTACAGAAATGTGCAACCCCCTGCCAACCGACATATTAGCAGTTAGGGGAGGTTTACGAACACATTATACAAACACAGATATAATCCAACAAGAAAATACTGTATAATTTCGATCGATTAAATACTTTTAATTTTGCTCCAATACTTCTCTGTAAATCTGAAACCTGAGCAAAAATAAAAACTTCCAGAAAATACCAAATATCACAGAGAAGCAACACAGGAAATTTAGGTTCCTGAATCGCCAACTCGGCGGCGGAAGCGCGGCGGATCGGTGCGATCCGCCGCGGTTCCGCGGCGCTTTAGGCGATTCAGGGGCCCAAATTTCTTGGGTGTTCTTCTACTGTCTTTTTAAGCTTTCTGAACCTCCCTGAAAAATTTTTTGGACTTCATTTAAAAATCGACAGAAACTTGTGATTTCGGGTTTTTCCGGTTTCTTTTTTTCCGTTCGAAATTCATACAAATTTGCAAGTAAGTTATTTATTATTTAGCGAGGCTCTGATACCACTGTAAGTCGATGTACAACACCCCACGACTTGCGGGGAGGCGGAAATATGAAAAACGATCTTGTTCTTTGCTTAAACATCGACTAACCGCACGAATCGAAGCTAAACGATAACTAACAAGAAACATAGAAGTTCTATACTACTATGTTTAGGGATTATACCTAACGAATCGTGTCCTTCGTCTTTGCGAACTCCTCCTCCTCCTCGGCCTTCTAGAAGAAGTAGACGATCCACCCGAGAACTTTACTCCAAGCTTAGCCTCTAAACTTGAGGCAACTAACCTTCTTTAAGTGCTAATCAAAGAAGCTAGGTGATATAGAGTGAGGGCTATGGTTTAATTAGTCTAACTAATCCTTGTACTCAACACATGAGAGGGGAGGATTAAGGTTTGAAGAGGGAGAGCTTGAGGAGAGAGAAGGTGAAGATAATTATGAAGTGAGAATAATGAGTTATGATAATATATATCAAGCATTTCTTTTTATCAAGAAAAGAAAAGAAATGAATTTAACAACCATGCTTGATAATATCTAGTGATGATTCACATCCATGAGTCATTAAGCATTTATGATACATTAACGACATGGATGAATCATCCATATGACACACCAATCACATTCATTGTATATGCCACCTAAACCTCCTTAGTCACCACCTTCTAGAAGCTTCTCGCGCAATTACGAGAACGCCCCTCCTTTCCGAAAAAATACGGAAAAACTTTAGACTGTATAAATCCAATAACCGGATACCAGTAACTGGCTTAAACCAAAGCCGACTGGTAAAAACTGTCCGAAAGTCGTACGTGCGTAAACACACGTATGCGTCCGAACCCTTGTCGTAAAACCATACGACCTCTATATCGTTTCGCCTGGAGTAGGGAAACTCTCTGTGTGGGACTCTAGAGACTCGACTACTACGCTGGCAGTGGGCTTAACCACAGACCGCAAGCGGCACTAGCTGTAACGGTCCCTAGGTAGATGTCGATAAGAAGGCCGATGAGGAAACACATCCGAACTCCTACTGAGCCTGCTGTGACAATCTCCATACAGTCCGGTCCGTTCGTCTTAGACTATCGCATATCGGGCCTAGGGGAGCGGCAAGCGTCAGTCCCCTAATAGCGGTATAAGTCGTGTCGGAGGGAAGCCCATTACACCCTGAGAAACTACTGGAACCTACCAGCAAATCTCGCTTGCCCTGGCCAGGGACTTTGCGTAATGGCTCTCTGACACAGCGCGATATCAACCCCTAATACCGGGAGAGACGAATCCTGTCTAACCGCCACTGCCTCCAAGTGCTCGGGACTGCACCCAACTGCTACCTGTTTGCATGACTCCTTTGAGCCGTGGTAGGGTAGCAATCTAAGAACAGTGGGACACACTCGAGGCGAAGTAGCAGTATCAAGTCTGTGGACTATGCTGTACTCATGTCACCTGGGAACTGTTCACTGACGACTGGTATAAAACCAACCAACAGTTCCCTGTGAGTCCTGTCCGGTGTACCCGTAACCTAACGAGCACCTGCATACTATCTCCAGTACGACGTACTGACGGCTGTGGGACAGACCATCTCCCCAACTGGGATGAGAAGCGTACACACTAGTCTACTCCGGAGTATCGATGCCCTGTCTCGATAATCCAATGACTAGGGACCTGAATAAGGATGTGCTTGTAGACTACCCAGCCCCTACTAGTGTGACTGCCATCACAACGCTGGTAGTCAAGCAAGATCCTAAGAGCTCTATCAATACGTATACTCACATATTAAGATAGAAAAAACCAAGTAGCATACTACCATGTTTAGCAAGACTGTTATATACATGTGAATATCCCAAGCTTCCATTAAGTAATATACAAACTAGTATGATACAATAATGGCCCCTAGGGCATATACACTAACACAACCCAAGGTGGGGAGCACAAGTAACCGGGTTCTAGAGTCCAGTGGGAGACCATCTCGTGGAGTCGATTCCGGGTCTCCTAACTCTAGAATTGGTAGGGTTGCTTGCCGCTCTTGTAGGGGTCTAGGG
The DNA here is from genome assembly GCA_030015575.1 of Agapanthus africanus. Lineage (NCBI taxonomy): Eukaryota > Viridiplantae > Streptophyta > Magnoliopsida > Asparagales > Amaryllidaceae > Agapanthus > Agapanthus africanus. Next base: position 248,856,012 of record CM057347.1, on the reverse strand, counting down.
ATGTGGGTTTGGATATTCATCGCGACCGTGGAATCCGTGTTTTATACTGGCTTAATTTAAAATACGAAATTCCTAGTATATCCAATATTTCATATATTATCTTCAGTTGCTGATATTCTGTGATGTGATCACTTTATATGTCTGGGACGAATGCTTTATTATTGTATATATGATATATAATAAACGTTGCTTATGTTTTGCACCCGCGCTAGTCCCGCCCCGCTATGTCGTTAGTTAAGTAACCTAGCGGTGCATAACGAGACACTGTGGCGAATGCGGATGGCATAAGCGTACGTTGTATTTTCATTTTTTCTGTGATGCTTAGGAAGCATAATTGATGGGACTTCATTAATGAGATTAATGAAAGAAAAGAAACGTAAAAGATGTTGTAGAATCAAATTTTCAAAAAGGGTAGCTCTAGTTTTTGCTTTGCATAGCTGTATTCCTTGTAGAATATCCAGCACCTCATTCGATGAGGAAAGAGCCGAGATCGCTTCACCGGGAGTGACCTCTTTAGCAAAAGATAGCAGATACTACAACTCACTCGGTTTTGTTTTTGATTGCTTCTATAGTTCTTGCTTTGCATAGTGGGATTTCTGAAATATCCTGCACCTTATTCGATAAGGAAAAAGCCGAGATCTCCTCACCGGGAGTGACCTCTTTAGCAAAACTAGTAAAAGCCTCAAAGACACTCCTTTTCAAAATCACTCGATTCTGCAACGATATCGAGTGCATTACGCAAAAGGTTTTCTTAAAAACCTGCCGTAGCCCTCCGTCATTTCAAATAAGTCCTACTTAGTATTCGTGCTACGTTTGTTGACCTCCGTCAAGGCGTAGTGTGCGGTAGCTGACTAGTGCTTATCTGCTGCATATGATGCGATTGTTTTAAGGTAGTCGTACGGCCTTGTTGACCTCTGTCAGGGGTCGTGCGGGTGGGTTTAATTCAATCAAGAAATGACGGGTTGAACTTGACTAGCAGCCTATGGTTTGTTGACCTCCGTCAAGGTCATAGGACGCTAGGGGCAGAATATTGTCGGGAATTTCAAGTGTTGAAATTTGCAATGAGATTGCATACCTTCTATGAGATAATTGGATCCTGATACCCACTGCGAGTAAGAGTTACTCCTGGGAGAATTTTACATATGACAATTAGCCGATCAAGTAGGTGTCTAGAAAGGTGTTAATGGGGTTACGCTCCAGGGAAAACGAGGTTTATTTTAATTAGGTCCGTGCGAAAGCATGGGGAACCTCCCTCAAAGTACCAACACTGGCCTGGCTGAAAGATTGGCGAACTTGTAAGGTGTAATTAATCCCGGCCAGTCTTACCATTTAGGGTTTGAAGGAAGATTTGATAAAAACAGTGGGAGCCATCCTGATTAGATAAGATAAAAACCAATCTAATCTTGCAAGAGCATACGCTAAAGTGTTTTCTTATCTCTCTCCAGGTAGCGACCATGTCAGGCCTTAATCAAGATGATAATATGGATGTATTGACTGAACCCGCTTGTTATGCTGAGCAGAAGAACGTTGGTTCCATTCTTTCTTATAATTGTTATAAGACTGAGCAGGAAATTGGGGAATATCCGGATTCCCCACCACCCAAACGAAGAATAAGCATGTTGATGCATCTTCTTCGGGTGTGTTAGTTACCGAGAATTGTTTCTCAGTACACTCTACGTCCTGGGTATTAGATACCGGATCGGGATCCCACATATGTAATATGTTACATGGGCTAAAGAAAGGTAAAGAACTGGGAATGGGTGATCATTCCGTAAGAGTAGGGAATGGTGCAAATGTTGCAGCCAAAGCAGTTGGTGAATATCACCTTGTATAACCAAATGGTAATACATTGATTCTAAACGAATGCTATTACATACCGACCCTACCCTGATATGCAATCTTATATCAGTTTCATTATTAAGTAAAGAGAGATATAATTTTGTAGTATAGGATAATGTTATGAACATCTTCCTGAATCAAAAGTTGATTGGATTAGGCTAATTAAATAATGGAATATACATCCTAAATCAAACCACTATTCTTAATGTACAAAACACACACAAGAGGAAGAGTTCAAAAATGAACGAATCCTTCTTGTGGCATTGTAGACTAGGTCATATCAATGTAACACGACTAGCTAAGTTACATAAAGATGGATATTTGAATCCATTCGAATTATCATCTTATGAAACTTTCCATTCATGCCTCAAAGGAAAGATGACCACAACACCGTTTAGTAGACACGGAGAAAGAGTTACGGAACTCTTGGGACTGATACAAAGTGATGTATGTGGTCCTATGTCTACACATGCCAGGAATAGTTCCTCATACTTTATTACATTCACTGACGATCTCTCAAGATACGGACATGTGTTCCTGTTGAAACACAAGTCTGAAGCTTTTGAGAAATTCAAAGAATATAAGCATGAAGTTGAGAACCAGACGGGTAAAAGTATTAAAATCCTACGATCTGCTCAGGGAGGAGAATACTTGAGCACGGAATTCCGTGACTATCTAAAAGAGAATGGGATTCTCTCTCAGCTTACTCCTCCGTAAACACCTATTCAGTCGAAAATATTGCAATCTTTAACATAACAATTTCCTCAATTTTCTAAACATCTAAGGGTGTTTGTTATAAATATACCACGTATTACAAGTTCGTCTGGAAAACATCAATTGCCACATGTTATACATTATAATCAACACTTTGGAAGGAAATTGTGTGTTTATTATTTCACGCAAGATATTGTATATCTCAACAATCTTCATTGAGATTTTTGTGTAGAAAATTATTTCAGAACAGATATCGGAATCATAAATTCGCCAACAAAATGCAGCTAATCAAAGAGTTAAAATCTGCCAGAGATTCAGAAGGGATTTAAAGATTCCAGATATCACCTGAACACTAATAGACCGACAAAAGAAGACAGAAGAATTTTGAAGCAACAATCTCACCAAACGGCCGCGGATCCGCGGCCAAGTCAGGCCGATCCGCCGCGGATCCGCGGCCGAGTTAGGGCATCCGGTGACAACACTTCTTCTGAAGCTTCATCTCAACTTCCTAGCTTGTTGAAGATGCTCCATAGTAACAACCTTGTTTTGGAAACTTCCCTACAACAGCTTAGCTTCTTGAGGAAGCGTGATAACTACCTTATTCTAGAAGTTTCCCTGCAACTACCTAGCTTCTTGAGGAAGATTGACCTAACTTCTAGTAGAATATTGGTGAAGGACTATAATAAGGGACCTAAGCCTACATTAATGAGGTTGTTGAGTTGTTGAGTAGTTGATTTCTAGTACACAAACCAAAACCAAATTCAATTCCAAATCAAGATCCAAATCAAGAATTATTGAGAGCAATATCGAGCGACGACATTCAAGATCCTTTACGCAAAGCCGATCGTCATCAAGAGCACGAGATCCTCGACAGGTCCAAGTCTCACGGAGATCGAGTGAAGCAAAATTCGACGGAATAATTACCTCTTCAAGGGAGCGATCGAGAGCAATTCCTGTAACCTCGGATTGAAGGAATGTGTAATTAGAAGTTGATTAATAAAAGTGATCAATTGTTAATTCTCGCTTTCTTTACATTTTCGCATTATGAAATTTCTAATTCTTTATTCTTTTATTTTCATGATACGTGAGTGAAATCTCCGCTTGTTAAGGATTCGAAGGAATTCGGTAGGTCAAATGGTGATGAAATCCTTTACGCATCTTAAGTCTTATGAGAATTATGAACTTTAGGAAAAAGAATCGTCAATGACCAAATTTGGAATGCGATCACCGTTCTTGATAATTTCGTTGTAATTTGGGATTAAATGATTAATGATTCTCTTTGCTAAATGCTAGATTTGATTGATGATAAATGAAAAGACAATGGATAGTGAAGGAGAAACCCTAGTTTCTTCAAAAGATCCCTAATCTTCATTCATCGCCATTGTTCTAGCTATAATTCATCATTAGATAAGATAAGTCATTATTAGTATTCATCATTGCTACTAATTCCTATCGAATCCTGCAAGCTATTCTACAGTTTCTTGATAACTAAAATTGAAATTGGACATTTTCTTGATTACTAAATCTTAAACTCTTTCTTGATTTTTTTTCTTGAAAATATTTCATCCAATAAATCTTGATTCATTTTCTTGAAATTTCTTTACTATTTTCTTTGGACTCAACTAAAGTGAGAACGAATAAATACACGAATCTCAGTGGACGACCCGTACTCATTAACGAACTACAACAACACCGTTACTGATTGCGGCTATAAATTCTTTGATTGCGATAACACTTTTCATAACGGATCAAGAAACATCAACCAAATGGCGCCATTGCCGGGGATCCGTGCGTAATCTGTTCGTTCATGCTATTTGAGTTGAAATATTATTATTCCATCAAATTTTAAATCAAAATCGTATCGTGTGCTTAACGATTAGTGTTTGAATTTTTGCGAGGGAATCTGAAATCACTGTAGTAGATAGATCAAGATTCAGAGACGTCCTAAAGATTCCAAAGCAGCAAAGGAAGCTACAGTAAAAGGTAAATCACCTAACTTGTCCGATCCACCGCGGAACCGCAGTGGATTCAAGGTTTTTGCGGCGGATCCGTCGTTGAGTTGGTGATTCACTACTGCAAATTTCTCTGGTATACTCTATACTTTCTTATCTCTTCTCTGATCTTGTCCAATAACACTTTTCTGCAGAATTCTTTGCAAAAATTCGCTGCGCTTAAAAAAAACTGTTGCATGTTTTGATATTGGTTGTTTGTGCATATTTTAAAATGGAAATTAAAGGACAAAGACCAAATTCAGATTAGGTGGGGATTTCATTACCCTTCCTAAGTCCCAAAAATCACAAAACTAGTATCCGCATTACCCTTAATTAACTAAAAAATATCTAGACAAGACTCTAAGGACCGTCGCGCTCAATTAGGACAGAAGAAGGTCGTGGGTGTTAGTTATATGTATGCCCTAGAGGCCATTACTGTACATATGATGTATATAGTAATGGATGCTTGGACATATAAAGGGAGGACTTTCTTGCTCGACATGACAGTATGCTATCTGGTTGCACTTTATCTTAACATGTACTCTGATTGTCTCTATGTCACATATTGGTAAAGCCCTTAGGATGAGTACTTGACTACCAGGACTATGATGCGGATTATACTAGTGGGGACAGAGTAGTCGCCAAGTACATCCTTCAAATGTTCCTAGTCATGGGAGTACCTAGACAGGGCATCGATACTCCAGAGTAGAGTAGCGTATGCGCTTCTTTACCCATATGATGGGCGATGGATGTTCCCATATCCATTGGTGTTGGACATCAGAGAAAGTATACTGGTGCTCAGTGGAGACTGGTACACTGGACGGACTCGCCGAGAACTCCCAGATGGTATTATACCTCACGTCAGATGGCAGTTCTCTGGTGACACTGGTACAGGTTAGTCTGTAGACCCGAGATCGTCATAGAGTCTTGTGTGATTCCAACTGTGCTTTGATTTCCATCATACCATGTCCAAGAGGGCATGCAAAAAGGTGGCTTTTGGGTACAGTCCCGAATCACATGGAGGTAATGAGCGATAGGAGGGGATTCGTCTCTCCCGGTATAGGGAGTTGATGTTGTGCTGTGTTCGATTGGCTATAACTGGAAATCCCTGGCCAGGGTTGCTGAAATTTACTGGTAAGTGTTATCAGTAGTTTCTCAAACTGTTATAGACCTCATATCAACACGACTTATCAAGCTACTGGGGTCTGACGTTTATCACCCCTAGGCGAGATATGCGACATATCAGACGAAGAGACCGAACTGTACGGGAGTGTTACTGATTGAACTCGCAGGATAATGTACAGGCTTGCTTGTTGATCATCTGATCTCTCAATACCTGGGTGGCTGTTGCGTTTAGCTGACCGCTTGCAGCTTGTGGGTGTTTGATATGATCATCACCTACTGCCGGCGTATTGACGATTCTTTAGAGTCCTACACAGAGCTTTCTTGGCTCAGGCAAAACGAAGTAGGAGCACATATATGATATGTGCGGGACAATACGTGTATGTGATACCATATTAGATTCTCGCGATATGTGATATCGGCCGGGTATATGTGATATAGCCGGGTCATCGGATCAAGTGTTGATTCGATGAACTGATACAGATTATATTAGCCGGTTATTTGTGAAATAGCCGGATTATCGGATCAAGTGTTGATTCGATAATTTAATGTATAATTATATATTTGATATATTAAATTACATTAACTAATATAAGCTCACTAAAAGATTATTTTTCTCACTCGGGTAATACATTGATCTATATATATGCGATATATGTTAATTGTATTATTTTATTTTGTTACAATAAATATTGTATATGTGATATATAATATTGAAACAAGTTATGATTACTAATGCAACATGATTAGTGGAGATTAAATATGGTTAGGGTTTAATTTGGGTTAATCTTTTCTAGAAGCTTCTAGAAGCTTTTGGTTTTGTTTCTTACAAAGATATTATGGTTGATATTTTGTGAGATATTTCCAAATCCAACCCACACCCTTTAACCCTAGTTAAGTCTCTATAATGGTTAGCCTTTCATCTTTAACCATGGTTGCATTTTTAATTATAACAACAATTCATTATTCATCACAAAAGGATGATTATTCATTTTTCTTCTTCTTCTTCCTCCTTGCAAAGCTTTCTAGATTTGGGTTTTGTGATGGATTAGTGTGAGATTATGATAATAAAAGAGAGCATAAATCCTACTTCATCATCCTAATCTATCCTAGCCATTTAGATTAGGGTGTTCACTTCATTAATGAGTGAGAGCTTGAGTTAAAGTTTCTTCAAGGTAGATCATCTTTGTTATCGAAGATCGGAAGCAAGCTTGTATCTTTCTTTTGTGGAGCCTCTCTAGAGTCCGGATACTCGATGATCGCAGCGAAGGGACTACAACACGGAGCTTATGAAGTGAAGGACCGGACTACAAAGGTTGTAATCCCAAACTCTTAGATGTTAAAGTGTTTAACATGCTTTGTTTCGCTTAATCTCTAGTTTAAAGATCTTCATTAGGGTTGTTCGGCACGTTTTAATTTTAAATCGGGTATGGTAGATGCCTTGTAGACCCTTGTGAGAGTGCCTAGTAACCCTACAGTGGTATCAGAGCCAAGCTAGAGCTTTAGACGAAGTTTAGACGAAGTTTTAAGTCCGATCGAACTCTGAATACCCGTAAAACCCTAGTTTCTGGAAAATTTTCAAAAATTTTGATTTTTTCATATTAGAAATGCTCAGAAAATTCAGCAGGTGATTTTATGGGTTACTGTAAAAAACGACCCCACAATACATTTATTGCGCCGCGAAACCGCGGCCGTACCCTTGTTTGCGCGGCGGTTCCATAGCCAAACAGTAATATTATGGGATCGGTTTTTAACAGTAATATCCGTAGGAAATTATGCATGTTTCTGGGAATTTTTAATTCTACTCAAGTGTTGAGTTTTCTGGGTTGTATTGGGAGCTCGTTGATTCGATCGGAAAGTATAACTTCGTTTAGTTTGTCCGGGTAATTTTTAGAACGTGTTAAAAAGTTCGAACGGATATCAATAACTCACTTTTTCCCCTGCCAGAAAATTTCCAAGTGTTTGATTTTTCCGTAGTTTAAGAACGTTCTAAGTCATGCAAGTAACACGGTGGACCCTCTAGAAGAACACAAACCTTAACTCGATTATTTGACCATCTGAACTGCCTCCAAACCTTAGGGTTTGTGGCAGTACGGCGTTGCCACATGTTAGGCGTTGGCTTGACCCTTCTACGGCTGGACCATTGGTACTGTGGCATGTGATGGATGTTTTTTTAAACTAATTTCAAGTGTTGAGAACTATTAGGGAAATCTTGGGTGTTTGTTTATTCGATCGGAAAGTTTAACATTGTCTATTTATCTGGAATGTGATACAATATTTGGAATCCACAAGTAGTTATGAGATAACTAATTTGAATGTTATAAATCTAGCAGTTTAGTCTCAGTTGATCGGTTGCCACGGGATTTTGATGTGATCAAAAGTCCGTCGCAATCACGTAGCGTACGCGGATACTCACCGGGTAAACTTAATAGATAGCCACGCCCTATAGCCCCGACCAAGTGACTGTAGGAGAACCCCGTTGCCAAAAGCATCCGTTCCGGTGCTCTCGGAAGCGGTGTTCCGCCTTAGTGCACTTCGTCGACGGCATCAGGGGGTGCGGCCGTCTACTAAAGTTTGCGACGAGCATTCGATCAGGATGTCGGGAATCTTGTTGAATTGCCCGACCAGGTATTGAAAAGAGTTTTCGATAAAAAGACTAAAATGCGGGGTTTATAATTGTTAGGCATGCGATGTCTAAGGAATTCATTTGGTTAGGCATGCGATGTCTAAGGTGGTTGCGGATTCCAACTGTTGTAGTTTTACACTTTCTTTTCTGCAACCGTAAGTGTAATATGTGGTGTATCGCCGGTTTCGTTGCTATACATCAACGACAATTGGGATACGCATATTTACTTATGTTGATGATATGTGATATTATGTGTTGCTGTGATATGTTATATTAGATCGTCGTGTTTTGAATAGCCGAGGGTTTTATGTGAGATGAGAGTTTTTCTTTTTCATTCGTGTAAAATTCATTTGTATGTAATATTCTTTTATTGGGGCACTTCCGGGCTGAGGATGATGTCACCATTGTATATTATTTACTTTTCCGCATTAGGTAGACCCAAGGCGGGGAGCACAAGTAACCGGGTTCTAGGGTCCAGTGGGAGACCATCTCGAGGAGTCGAGACCGGGTCTCCTAACCCTAGAATTGGCAGTGTTGCTTGCCGCTCTCGTAGGGGTCTAGGGATGTGGGTTTGGCTATTCATCGCGACCGTGGAATCCGTGTTTTATACAGGCTCGTATTAAAAATACAGACCTCCTAGAATATCCAATACATCATATATGTTCTTCTGCTGCAATGTTCTGTGATGAGATCATATTACTGCCTGAGACGAATGTTTATATTATATATATGAGATATATATGTTATATTGTAGATTTCGTTTCAAATGTGATGCTTATGAAGCTTATTAAAATGGGACTTCATTAATGAGATTAATGAAATAAAAGAAACCTAAAGATGTTGTAGAAACTTGTTTAAAAACTGGTAGCTCTAGTTCTTGCTTTGCATAGCGGTGTTCCTTGTAAAACATCCAGCACCTTATTCGATAAGGAAAGAACCGAGATCCTTTCACCGGGAGTGACCTCTTTAGCGAAACTAGCAGATGCTACAAACTCGATTTGTCTTTTGATTGTTTTTATAGTTTATGCTTTGCATAGTGATATTTGTGAAATATCCTGCACCTTATTCGATAAGGAAAGAGCCAAGATCCCTTCACCAGGAGTGACCTCTTTAGTGAAACTAGAAAAGTCTCAAAAACACTCCATTCAAAATCACTCGATTCTACAACGATATCAAGTTCATTACGCAAAGGGTTTTCTTAAAAACCTGTCGTAGCCCTCCGTCATTTCAGATAAGTACTAGTTAGTATTCGTGCTACGTTTGTTGACTATGTTAAGGCGTAGTGTGCGGTAGCTGATTAGTGCTTATCTGTATAAGCATATGATGGATTGGATTAGGGTAGTCGTGCGACTTTGTTGACTATGTTAAGGGTCGTGCGGGTGGATTTAATTCAATCGGGAAATGACGGGTTGAACTTGACTAGCACTTTTGATTTGTTGACTATGTTAAGGTCATATAGCTGCTAGGGGAAAAATATTATTGGGAATTTCAAGTGTTGAAATTTGCAATGAGATTGCATACCTTCTATGAGATAGTTGGATCCCGATACCCCCTGCGAGTAAGAGTTACTCCTGGGAGAGTTTTACATATTACAATTAGCCGATCAAGTAGGTGTCTAGAAAGGTGTTAACGGGGTTACGTCCATGGGAAAACGAGGTTTACTTTAATTAGGTCCGTGCGAAAGCACGGGGAACCTCCCTCAAAGTACCGGCACTGGCCTGGCTGAAAGATTGGCGAACTTGTAGGGTGTAATTAATCCCGGCTAGTCATTCCTTTTAGGGTTTGAAGGAAGATTTGACCAAAACTGTGGGAGACATCCTGATTAGATATATTTATAAACCAATCTAATCGTGCAAGAGCATATGCTGAGTGTTTTCTTCTCTCTCTCTCTCCTGGTTGCGACTATGTCACGCCTTAATCAAAATAATAATACGGATGTATTGACCGAACCCGCTTGTTATACTGCGCTAGGGAACGTTGGTCCCGCTCCAACTTATAATTGTTATAAGACAGAGCAGGAAATAGGGGATTACCAGAATTCCCGTGCCGCCCAAACGAAGAAAGTGCATGTTGATGCATCATCTTCGGGTATGTTCATTACCAAGAACTGTTTCTCAGTATCCTTTACGTCCTGGGTATGAGATACCGGATCAGGATCCCGCAAATGTAATTTGTTACATGGGCTACAGAGAGGTAGAGAACTGAGAACGAGTGATAAGTTTCAAGAGTTGGAAATGATGCAAGTGTTGCAGCCAAGTCTGTTGGCAGTTATCACCCTGTATTATTAGAATACATTGATTCTGAACGAATGTTATTAGATACCGAACCTGATATACAACATCATATCAGTCTCTTTATTATTAAAGAAGGGTATAATTTTGTATTGTTGGATAATGTTTTGAACATTTCCTATATCAAGAGTTGATCGGTTTAGGCATGTTATCTAAAAGCATAGACGTTCTAAATCAAACTACAGTTCTTAACGTACAGAACACACACAAGAGGAAGAGTTCAGAAATGAACGGATCCTTCTTGAGGTATTATAGACTAGGTTATATCAATGTGACCATACTAGCAGAAGTTACACATAGATGCATATTTAAATTATTTTGAATTTACATCTTGTGAAACTTACCGGTCATGTCACAAAGATAAGATGACCATAGCTCTGTTTTTTGGAAGCAGAGAAAGAGTTAGTGAACTCTTGGGATTGATACATGATGATGTATGTAAGGTCCCCTGTCTATACATGCCAGGACCGATTCTTTATACTTCATTATATTCACTGATGGTCTCTCAAGATTCGCACATGTGTTCCTGTTGAAACACAAGTCCGAACCTTTTGAGATATTCACAGAATATAAGTTAGAAGTAGAGAACCGAAAATGGGTATAATTATTATGTCCTTTGATGAGATCAAGGAGGAGAATACTTGAGCACGGGATTCCTGGACTATTCTAAAGGAGAATGAGATTCTCTCTCAGCATTACTCCTCCGTATATACCACAGCACGTCGGTGTATCGCGGCGGAGCAAATACACCCTATTTTGATATGGTGCGCTCTATGATGAGTACTACTGAGTTTCCTATTTCCTTTTGGGAGTTATGCACTTGAGAAGCTGCATACCTATTGAATAGGGTTCCAATAAAAACAGTTGCCTACCACTCCATATGGGATATGGTATGGGAAGAGCCCATCTCTTAAAGATGTTAAGATTTGGGGTTGTCCGTCCTATGTCTAAAAGCAAAATCCGGACAAGCTCGAGGCAAAGTCAGTTCTGTAGAAGTTTGTTGGATATCCCAAGCATTAGCAAGGGACTATCTTCTACCACATCGAGGAACAAAAGATGTTTTGTTTCTCAGCATGCCACCTTTGTGAAAAAGAATTTCTTGTGAAGAAATTAGTGGTCATGAGGTAGAACTGGAAAGAGTTCCAGCTATACAAACTGCAGCTGATGATTTGGTAGAACCAAAGGATTAAATAGATTCTAATGAACCTCAGCCTCTCCGCCGATCTAGTAAGGTTCCTCACCCACCTGAGAGATACTTCGGTTTCTCTATGACAGTGGGAGCGAGGATTGCATCATGAGATGATGACCTAACTAGTTTCGAGTAGGCCATCAAGAGTGGGACTTTGTAAGATTAGCTGGATGCTTAGTGATCTGAGATAGAATCCTTATACACCAACAAAGTATGGACTTTGGTGGCTTTATCTGAAGGGTTAAATCCCCATCAGAAGCGAGTATATCTTGAGAAGATTCTTGGTGTACATGGAAAAGTTGAGACTTTCAAAGCTATGCTTAAGTCCATCCAGATCCTACTTGCCACGGCTACATACCATGACTACGATATCTGGCGGTTGGGTGTCATGACAGCTTTTCTAAATGTTGATTTGGAAGAGAGCGTCTATAAGTACACAGCCAGAGGGCTTCGTAGACAGTAGGAGCAGCGGAAATGTGTGCAAGATGTTTTATGCGATAAAACAGGCATCGCGGAGTTGGAACGTCTGTTTTGATGTGGTAGTCAAAGAGTTTGACATCATCAAAATAGTAGATGAACCTTGTACATACAAAAAGGTAGTAGAGAGTATGGTGGTGATCCTTGTAGAGTACGTGGATGACATACTCTTGATGGGGAAGGAGTTTCCTATGCTACGCTCGGTCAATCTCCGCTTATCACAAAGATTCTCTATAGGATCAAAGTGATACCTCCTAAATCCTGGGTTATGGATCTATGAGATAGATCTAATTGGATGTTAGGATTCTCACTAGTTGTAGTGAGATGGTATCAATCAATCCTGGGGAGAATCACTGGAAAGGTTCCAAGGTGATAAGGACGACTGAATGTCAGTCGCAGGCATTGTCTTTACCCTCAGTGGAGGGACGGTATGTTGGAAGAGTTCCAAGCTAGATACCGTGACTTACTAGACGATTAAAGGCAAGATACATCGTTACCAAGGATTCTACCAAAGAGGCAATCTGGATATATATAAGTTCATGAGATGAACTTCGTTCCAACAATTGTGTGACAATGGAGTTATGGCTTATGCCAAGGAACCCCCGTCCCATCAGAAATCCGGATATAATTCTTAGGCAGTATCACCTGATCATGGAGATGGTTGATCTTCAGGGAGATCGAGGTTAGGAGAGTAGACACAGAGGACAACAGCGCGGATCCACTCACAAAGGCCTATTTCCCAGTAGAGACTTTTATGGGATGGTTGAGTATGAGATACTTCAACCACAGCTGATTGTTGGGTATGCGATACTACAACAAATGGCCCTAGTGCAAATGGGAGATTGTTAGTTATATGCATGCCCTAGAGGCCATTACTGTACATATAATGTATATTGTAATGGATGCTTGGACACATATAGGGAGGACTTTCTTGCTCGACATGATAGTATACTATCTGGTTGCACTTTATCTTAACATGTACTCTGATTGTCTCTATGTCACATGTTGATAAAGCCCTTAGGATAAGTACTTGACTACCAGGACTATGATGCGGATCATACTAGTGGGGAAAGAGTAGTCGCCAAGTACATCCTTCAAATATTCCTAGTCGTGGGAGTACCGAGACAAGGCATCGATACTCCAGAGTAGAATAGCGTATGCGCTTCTTGACCCATATGATGGGCGATGGATGTTCCCATATCCATTTGTGTTGGACATCAGAGAAGGTATACGGATGCTTGGTGGAGACTGGGTACACTGGACGGACTGGCCGAGAACTCCCAGATGGTAATATACCTCACGTCAGATGGCAGTTCTCTGGTGACACTGGTACATGTTAGTCTGTAGACCCGAGATCATCATAGAGTCTTGTGTGATTCCCACTGTGCTTTGATTTCCATCATACCAAGTCCAAGAGGGCGTGCAAAAAGGTGGCTTTTGGGTACAGTCTCGAATCACATGGAGGCAATGAGCGATAGGAGGGGATTCGTCTCTCCCAGAATAGGGAGTTGATGTTGTGCTGTGTTCGATTGGCTATAACTGGAAATCCCTGGCCAGGGTTGCTGAGATTTACTGGTAAGTGTTATCAGTAGTTTCTCAAACTGTTATAGACCTCATATCGACACGACTTATCAAGCTACTGGGGTCTGACGTTTACCACCCCTAGGCGAGATATGTGACATATCAGACGAAGAGACCGGACTGTACGGGAATGTTACTGATTGGATTCGCAGGAGAATGTACAGTCTTGCTTGTTGATCTTCTGATCGCTCAATACCTAGGTGGCTGTTACGTTTAGCTGACCGCTTGCAGCTTGTGGGTGTTTGTTATGATCATCACCTACTGCCGGCGTATTGACGATTCTTTAGAGTCCTACACAGAGCTTTCTTGGCTCAGGAAAAACGGAGTAGGAGCACATATATGATATGTGCGGGACCGAGAACAATACATATATGTGATACCGTATTAGATTCTCGCGATATGTGATATCGGCCGGGTATATGTGATATAGCCGGGTCATCGGATTAAGTGTTGATTCGATGAACTGATACAGATTATATTAGCCGGTTATTTGTGAAATAGCCGTATTATCGGATCAAGTGTTGATTCGATAATTTAATGTATAATTATATATTTGATATATTAAATTACATTAACTAATATAAGCTCACTAAAAGATTCTTTTTCTCACTCGGCTAATACATTGATATATATATGCGATATATGTTAATTGTATTATTTTATTTTGTTACAATAAATATTGTATATGTGATATATAATATTGTAACAAGTTAAGATTACTAATGCAACATGATTAGTCGAGATTGAACATGGTTAGGGTTTGATTTGGGTTAATCTTTTCTAGAAGATTCTAAAAGCTTTTGGTTTTGTTTCTTGCAAAGATATTATGGTTGATATTTTGTGAGATATTTCCAAACCCAACCCACACCCTTCAACCCTAGTTAAGTCTCTACAATGGTTAGCCTTTCATCCTTAACCATGGTTGCATTTGTAATTATAACAACAATTCATTATTCATCACAAAAGGATAATTATTCATTCTTCTTCTTCTTCCTCCTTGCAAAGCTTTCTAGCTTTGGGTTTTGTGATGGATTAGTGTGAGATTATGATAATAAAAGAGAGCATAAATCGTACTTCATCATCCTAATCTATCCTAGCCATTTAGATTAGGGTGTTCACTTCATTAGTGAGTGAGAGCTTGAGTTAAAGTTTCTTCAAGGTAGATCATCTTTGTTATCGAAGATCGGAAGCAAGCTTGCATCTTTCTTTTGTGGAGCCTCTCTAGAGTCCGGATACTCGATGATCGCAGCGAAGGGACTACAACACGGAGCTTATGAAGTGAAGGACCGGACTACAAAGGTTGTAATCCTAAACTCTTAAATGTTAAAGTGTTTAACATACTTTGTTTCGCCTAATCTCTAGTTTAAAGATCTTGGTTAGGGTTGTTCGGCACTTCTAAATTTTAAATCGGGCATGGTAGATGCCTTGTAGACCCTTGTGAGAGTGCCTAGTAACCCTACAGTGGGTAATCTATTGCTTATCCGCATTTCTTTTGTGGTGTCTAAGGAAAGTGTGTCTAAGGCAAGTGGTTACTTAATTAAGCCTGCTACTTACGTAGCGAATACCTCCCACTTACCTGGCCACAGGAGGGATAAAGAGGTAGTAGAGAATTTATCCTGCGATTTGTCTTCTGTAAGTCTAGGAGCGTCGAGTGACTTGACCTAGGTGACCGTAGATCTAGGGTTGATTGTGCATTTTGTTTTGTGATTTTTTTCTAAATCCGTCTTTTTCAAAACAAACCAATTTTTTTTCCTTTTTACCTTTTCCCTTCTTTTTCCCTTCTTATAATGGGTAACCCAAACAAACGAACTCTTGCCGAGCTTTGCTATCTACAACCAGATATTTCTTGTCTTCGTAATCACTTCGGTATACCATCCGACTCTCCCATGTCTTTAAGAGATTGGATAGAACAAGCGGATAGAAACAGTTGGCCACCCCAGTCCAGGTCTTATCAACCGTATCCTAATTCTATATATGTTTCAGTTGATACTCCGAGTGAGGATACCCCTAGACGCATGTCCATTGCTGAGCATATAGCAAGGGCTAACGGCCAAAGTTTCAATCCGGACCAATATCAACCATCACCACCACTTTCTAAAGAAGAATTTCATAATCGGTTTGTGGCATATATGATGTCTATTGAAAATAGCCAACCAACCAACCAATATCAATATTCTTCTTATCATAATGTTGATCCTACTCCTGCCCAATTTTCGCAACCATTCTATTCTTATCAATCCTATCCGACTTTTACACCTTCTCTAGACAGTCTTTCTAATCAGTCATTTGGGAGTTTTAATTATCCACAAGAATTTCAATCTTATACTGAAACCCCTTATCAACCCAAGTCTAGTCTTGAGCGGACAATAGAAAAATATGTGGAAATGTCGCACCAAATTAGAAAGGAAACAACAGAGTGGATGGAAGCAAATAATTTCAAACCAGCCTAAAATTTTTCGGTATATAATACGGCCATAGGACAAAGTGAGAATTTGGGTAGTGATACAGAACTGTACATCCTTCCTAATCAAACCTTCTCATTCCAAACTGAAATCCACAACTCCAGTTTCACAGATTCATCGAGTACACCAAATGATTCACCAATTGATGATAGAATGTCTGATAAGTTGTATTTCTTGGTAGTGTTTGATTTACCCGATTGTGAAGGGTCCATTTCAAGTGAAACCATACCCAACCCTTATGAACTCTACACCTCCACTCTTGAACCAAAATTGATTGAAAACCATACTTTTAATGAGGTGTTTGAGAATTCTAAACTTCACTTGAATGAGGAGATTGACGTTGGGGATATATTGAATGATGGACCCGAAATTTTGGATGAGTTTGTCCCACCAATTCATCAGGTCCTTTCACTTCCTTATGGTCATCATCTTGAGCCTTTAATTATTCTTCCCGAACCCCAAATGCGTCTTGAAATTGATGATAATTGTATAACCGAACAGTAGACGGAAATTCAGCCTTCCTCTCCCACATCTGGTTCAGCGATACTCGATACACCAATTTGTTTACCCATTTCACCTTCTACTTTTTCAGGTGCTTCTTCTATTCTTCCAATAATTTTAGTGAGTGTTAATGAATCACAATCCACTAATTCAAGTTCGATAATTCCAAAAAGCCAACTTGATTTAGATACCTTTGAAAATGAGGAAGATGAGTTTTTCGAGTCTCCTGCCTCCATAATTTTTGACAAATCAAGTATGATAAATTTTGGCACAAAACTTATTGACAACAAAATGTTCAATCACACCATCGATGAAAGTTTTGAAGAACTTTTTGCTGACGAACTTGCATTCCTAAACAACACAGATTTTGTGATTAATCAACCTCCACCTATAGAAGTTGAACCGCTACCATTCCCTCTTATAAGATTTGAGAATGCAAATGTTCCACTCATTCCTAATCATTCACATTCTCACTTTCATTCATCCTCATTCTTTCATTTCTATAATTTAAGACTCAAAACCTTTCCACACCACCACTTATCACTTCCCCACTTCTTCTGGGCTGTAGACAACATGTTCTTCCACCAACCGGTGCGTTTCATCTATAAAATCTTCGAATGGTTGGTGTTGACTTTCGGTCTTTGTAAGGCTTTGCATTGACCAATAACTTTACCCCCACCCTCGTATGATTTTAAAACCTTAACATTGTTTAACTCAAGTTTGGGGGAGAGGTATATTTTTGGCTCTTGAAAATAAAAGTTGTCCTCAAAAATTTTGAGCCAAAAATAACTTTGGGGGATATTTTCACGTCCATTTATTCTTGTACCCCGTTAATAACTTTTCCTTCTAAGCCTACAAGTTTTTGAGATTTAAAAGAGACAACAATGAGGACACTGTTGTAAACAGGTTTGGGGGAGGTTTGTGCTTATTTACGCATCACTTTGCATCATACATTGCATAAGCACAAAATTTTAAAATTTTCTTTTATAATAAAAGATTAGAAAGTGAAAAATTACATTTAAAAGATTGGAAAAGTTTAAGAAAACTAAGAAAGTTAGATGTTTTCTTAAATGAAACTAGTAATAAGTAGTTATGAGCCGTTGTCCTAAGGGTTAGTAAGATGAAGGAAGTCACTAATCTGAGAATAAAAATAAGTCTGAAAAATAGTTCCTATTCTGGAAGCCAAACATCTGAACGTTGATACCCTACTATGCGCACTTACACACGTCTTGAAACTCGGGATAGTAGAGGATACCTTGAAATGCTCTTGTCTAAAAGCCAAAGTACGAAGAAAATAGTAATAAATGAAGAATAAAAAGAATAAAATGTTGAAGAAAAATGAACACTGGTTTCGTAATCACCAAGGCAGCATAAAAAAATATAGCGAGGGTGCTTCATCACCTAGTGCCTTAGACCAACTGGTTTGGGAGTCACTGCTAAGCCTTATGTGTTGCAAGACGAGGAAATTGCTAATTACACCTAATATGTGAGCACATTGAGTAGTCGGTCGGTTAGTACCTTAAGAAGTATTAACGGTCGCATGAAGAATGTGTGAGCAATTCCATCCAAAATATTCACCGACTAAAAAGTACTGAGTTAGATGGACAAGAGTATGATAGCTTGAATTGAATTCTCCGAGCATAGGGATGCCTTTTACACACACGTAGGGGTATATGATCGGTGTTTGGAAGAAAGGTAGGGATGAAGAATAAAGGCGATATTTTATTGAGGGATGATGTGAGTTCTAACATCTTTTCATGACTATTAAGATAGGGTTCATGACAACCGAAAAGCTAGTGTAGTTGAAAACTCTGATTTTCAAGGTCTTTCTTTTATAATTCGTATCTTTATATGTAAATTTCACAGTCTTCCTTTTATTATAGGATATTATGGGTGCAATCCGCTGAAAACCTCAGGAGACAACACTCCTCCTACTAGGGACACCTAGAGATTTAAAGGCTTGTTGCACGTGCTCAGTGCAATCGTGTTTGCCTACGAAAGTGTGCTAGTTAGTTTTTCTTTTTCTTTTCTCCTTCTCTTGAATAAAAGAAGTTTGCTCGAGACGATCAAAGTCAAGTTTGGAGGAATTTGTTCAGTCGAAAATATTGCAATCTTTAACATAATAATTTCCTCACTTTTCTAAACATCTAAGGGTGTTGTTCATATCAGATTTTTGCATTTTTATACCGTCCATTTTTTATCATATTGCTTATCGGTAGGTACTCTTGAGCCGTGTTTTCTAGTCAATTACAGGATACAGGTTCTCGGCTCTAAACGGTGAAATTCATGGAAAAGCACGACAAAATCTGGGTTCCTGCCAACCACAGATAAAACACGGGTCTCTGCTCTTTATCCGTCTGTTGCCACACACCAGTTTAAGAGACAAAATGGCAAATCAATGTCATTTTCATGCACAAGGCTCAATGGCAACACAAGATCCAAGAAATCTACGCGGAGCTCGAGAAAATCATGACAAAAAGATCCATATCCAATCACCTTTTGGTCAACAGAAATTCTGGAAAAATCGTGAAGCAATTCTGAGAAAAATCATATACTAGACTAATGGGAACAGCATAACAGGAAAAGCCACCAAAAATGATGAACCAATTCCTCTAAAGTGCCGCGGTTCCGCGGCAATAGCAGGCTTAGGCCGCGGAACCGCGGCCGTATGGTGGCGGCAGTTGACCAATTTTTGTGGGTAGATTGGTCATTTCACTTTAGTTCTGAATGTTGCCCTAGGTTTTCATTTTCCAGCCTATAAATAGCCCATAACCTTGTGAAGGAAAGGGTGCTTAATTTTGTATTTTAGGTTTTAGAATACTTATGTTCTTCTTCCTCTTCTCATCTCTTCTCCATTGAAAAACTTGTAGTGAGCTTTTGTGAGTGAAGAATGATGAATAAAGAAGTTCATTTTGTCATTATACTTGTCTTGTTCTTGTTATGCTTATTGCTTGTAATTTTTATTTGTTAAGTTAGTTGTTGTTATTTGTGTTTGTTTGTTTCTTTTCTCTTTTCCTTTATCCTTAAACAACCATGATGCTTACGCTTGATCCTTGCCGAGGTGAGGTCGCAAATAGCTAGTTGTTATCTTCTAATCTCTTTCTTTCTATCTTCCTCTTTTGTTTTATTTTCTTTTCCGTATAATGGGTGAGTAGTTTCATACTTGTTAGGGTAGGATAAGGGAAGTTTGAGAGAAGGAAATCTCTCTCACTCTTTCCTTGCCCAACATCTTAAATCGACTCCCGTTAATTGAACCACAATCCGCTCCCTACGGCACCCTATCCTACATGATAGCGGTGATTCCGTAGTGAGACCGGTTGTGGTTGAATTAACCGGAGGTTATGGCTAAGAGACAAGAACGGACGGACAAGCACCAAAAGGAAGAACTTAAGCGTTGGAAAGCCTAGCTTATACTCGCAAGTTCCTTCCTAGTCGTGCTAATCCCCGTTGTTGCCGATTACCGTAACACCGATATTAAGAGTGGCAATGAAAGAAGTGAGCAACTCCTAACTCAAACTAACCTAATCCTAACCCTAACAAGCTCTCTTTACATATCATTTTAACACTTAGTTAATCACAAACAAATCTGGAAAATTGGACTTAACTCGTTAAAGCACATAGAAAAAGATTCCCATCTCCCTGCGGACGACCCGTACTCAACCGGCTAGCTACAAGCGAAACCGTTTTGATTGCGGTAATTAACTAAACTTGAACACGCAGAATCCCTACCAATCAAATGGCGCCGTTGTCGGGGAGACGGTAGTTTATTTCTTTGTGTAATTTCGGGTTAATTTGTGAATATAAAGCTAACCGACAAACAAACAAAAAATTATACATTGTAAAAAAAAATCATCTTGTTATTTTTGATTAGTTTTTGTGCAAGTGTGCAGGATAACACGAAGTTCAAGTTCAACGCCAAAGACGTGGGAAGATAGACCCACATCTCGCGGCTACACCGCGACGGATCAAAACGAAGCAAACGGTCTACTGTAAAAATCTGGAGCAGCTACAGTGAGCAAATCGAGATTCAGCAAATTCAGACAAGAAGAGGACAACTGCAGCACACCCCAAAATTTCAGAGCCCCAACTCCACTACCTCGCCGCGGAACCGCGGCATAAGATGGCTTAGGCCGCGGAACCACGGCCACTTGGTGGAGTCAGTGTGCAAAAAAATCTCTGTAAGTCCTCCTTTTCTCTTCCCCACTCCTCTGGACTCCAATAAACTGTGTTTTCTGCAGGATTCTTTGCGCAAACTCTCTTCCCCCCTCCAATAAACTGTTTTTGTGCAGGATTCTTTGCGCCGCGCTAAAAATAAAAATTGTTTGCAGTTGATTTGTTACTGCTTTGCATTCATTAATACGGACTTAAGGGGCTTGAAACCAATTCAGATTGGGTGGGGATTTCATCACCCTTCCCAGGACCCAAAAATCACAAAAAGCATATGCATTGACCATTGTTAATTAAAAAAATACTAGACTCAGCCCTAAGGACTTCACGCTCAATAGGACAGAGGACTAGTTACAGGCATTAGCCGTTTATCCTATCTGACTTTTGCGGTGCCTAGGCAAGTGTGTCGAAGGCAAGTGGTTCGCGAAAGCGTTGGACAACCTCCCACTTACCCGGCACTTACCTGGTCGCAATTGACGGAGAAGAGGCGGTTTGAGGTCCTATTTCTAGCCCTCTGGAACAGTTAGGAGCTGTCTAGCAGACCTAGGTGACCCTAGATCTAGGTGTGATTGTGCATATCTTTTTTGTGATTGCTTAAAGCCGTAAGTCAGTACATATTTCCGTAAAGCTCTTTCTAAAAAAAAGGAAAAAAAATCAAAACTTTTATAAAAACTTGCCCTTTGTCGCCAGAATCCATTTTTCACGCACCACCCATCGTATTTCTCCATTGACGTTTTCTTACCCTCACCTTCTCCGCTTTGACTATACTAAACTCGTTTAGTGTATGTCCGCTTGGACTCGGGACACTAGCGCCCGCCTTGTCCGTGTTACGTTAGTCGCTACCGACTACGCGATCGACTCAGACGTCGAAACTCCGTCCACTCCTCTTTCACCCTTACCTTTGCCGGCCAACTCCGACGTTGACCGGAATTCTGTTCATACATCTTCACCTTCACCATCACCAACCTCTTCTTCCGCGATGTCAGGATTTAATCCGAACATCTCTTTGACTACCCCTGGATTGGCTCCACCTCCTACGGAGACCAATAACCCACCGCCACCGCCTGTTGTAACGCCGCAGCGAATCGCGCTCCAGGATCGTTTCTATCCCACCCGTTCTGCACTTTCCACCTGCCTTTCTCTTCCACCGGCCAATGGGGATAATTTTGAAATTAAGCCCCACTTCATCAAGATGCTTCCACGATTTCATGGGCTTGAATCTGAAGATGCCTATATCTTCATCAATAAATTTCAAAACGTTTGTGCCATGATGAAAACTACCCAACTGTCAGACGATGCTATATGCCTACGGGTCATTTCGTTCACTTTATGCGATCTTGCTGAAAAATGGCTGTATAGCACCGCTTCCCACTCCATCACCAGTTGGGACGAGTTTGTAAAAGCGTTTCTAAAGAAATTTTATCCGAATCATAAAACCGCAAGGATCCGAAATGAAATCAACCAATTCTCTCAGCTTCCTTCTGAACCCTTCTGGAAGTGCTTTGACCGGTACAAAGACCTTCTTGTTCAGTGCCCTCACCACGGTATTGAGAAATGGCAACTTTGCCAAACCTTATACGAGGGCCTGAACCCAGCAACGAAGCATTTGTTGGAAACCATCTGTCAGGGCCACTTCCTATCGAAATCTGACGAGGAAGCGTGGAAATTCTTTGACGACCTTGCGGAGCAAACGCTACAATGGGAGAGCACCATATCGACTTCTTCTTCTTCTACCTCCACTTCTACCGATCAGTCTAGGGTAGGAATTCACCAACTTGACGTCTCTATTGCGATGAAAGCTGAAATGGCTGCAATAACGAGAAAGCTTGAAGCGATAGAGAGCAAATTTTCTTCTCCTGCTCCTACCCCTGTTCTCCCCCTTCGTACCATTTGCGCTTGTTGTTCCGAACCTTCTCACTTAACCGAAGAGTGTCCTTACAATCCACCATCGCCAGGACAGGATCAGGTTAATGCTGCATTTCAGCAAAGACCGAGGAATGATCCATACTCTTCCACCTACAATCCCGGTTGGAGGAACCACCCCAATTTCGCCTGGAATCAGAATCAGAATCAATTCCAAGGCAACAATTTCAAAAGGCCCCCTCCACCGCAACAACAAGCGACAAACTCAACATCAGTTTCAGCAGCCCTTTCAACCCCAACCTTTTCAAAATCAGACGAACAACTTTGCACCCAACAATTCTTTTCCCCAAAACAATTTTGTTCCGTCAAACAACGATAAGGTTTCCTCGCTCGAACGAAGTCTGGAGGCGTTCGATAAACAATCGACACAATCCACCGCCAATATCCAGTCTTCCATTCAGTCCTTAGTGCAACACACTGCCGCTCACGGGCAAAGCATCAAGACCATCGAGGCCCAGATTGCACAGCAGAATGCGGCCTTAAGCGAGAGAGAGAAGGGGAAGCTCCCGTCCCAGCCACTCCCAAATCCCGGTCACCCACATAATGTACATGTTGCTCTTGAACAACAGAACCATAATGTGAGTGTTATGACCACATTGAGATCGGGAAGGATGCTGCAAAACAACATTGGCACACGGATCAACGATGACACCCCGGCCGCTTCTTCTTCTTCTTCTTCTTCTTCTCCTGCTTCTTCGTCTTTTGAGCCTATTCTCCATTCTTCAAAAGGCTCTCCTTCTTCTTCTTCTTCTGCTCTGAACGGACCCGCTTCTCACTCCACTAAAACACCTGTTCTGGGATCCGTTCCAACTCCACAATCTCCTCCACAAGCATTAGACTCAACCAATTTTAAAAACGTCCCATTTCCAAACCGATTGAGGTCTAATAAACAAAATCCTCAAATGGAGAAGATTCTGGAGTTATTTAAGCAGGTTAACATTAACATTCCTCTTTTAGATGTCGTCCAACAAGTCCCATCCTACGCGAAAATCTTAAAGGACTTGTGCACGAAAAAGAGGAAGTCTCAGGTACCAAAGAAAGTTTTCTTGGCTAGTGCTGTGAGTGATGCTCTTACCCAATCTTTACCACAAAAACGGAAGGACCCTGGCTGTCCTACGATTTCTATTACTATTGGGGATAAGAACATCAACCGCGCACTATTAGATCTTGGTGCCAGTGTTAATCTGCTTCCGTACTCAGTATACGAGCAATTAGGCGTAGGAGAGCTGAAACCCACACACTGCACTCTCCAAATGGCCGACCGATCGATCACCCATCCTTGGGGTAAGCTAGAGGATGTGTTAATCAAAGTCGGGGACTTCATATTCCCCGTTGACTTCATTGTATTAGACACACAGCCTGTAGCTAACCCCCGGAATCAAATTCCGGTGATACTCGGTCGCCCATTCCTTGCAACCTCAAATGCTGTGATCAATTGTCGCAATGGTTCGATGAACCTCTCTTTTGGAAACATGACAATTGAACTCAACATTTTTAGGTAGGGGAATCAGCCTTCCAAACCTAATGCTCATATACTGGACGTTTGCTCAATCCAGGAGATCACCCCAAAAGAGTGTGAATTCGAGGAGTTTCTGTTCGATCATGATAACCTTAACGCCACTAGTGCATTCCTCCTCAAACCTGCTGTTGTTTCTGCGCCCGACAACGACTATGAGTGTTTCACGTTCTTGAACGATCTTAGCCGCTCGCTGTAAGTCGATGTACAACACCCCAGTACTTGTGGGGAGGCGGAATTTTCAAAAACGAACTTGTTTAGTGAACAAACATCGACTAACCGCTTGAATCGAAGCTAAACGATAACTAACTTAAAACATAGAGTTTCTATGCTACTATGTTTAGGGATTATACCTTATGAATCGTGTCCTTCGTCTTTGCGAACTCCACCTCCTCCTCGGCCTTCTCGAAGTAGTAGACGATCCACCCGAGAGCTTTACTCCAAGCTTAGCCTCTAACCTTGAGGCAACTAAACTTCTCTAAGTGCTAATCAAAGAAGCTAGGTGAAATATAGAGAGGGTTATGGATTAAGTAGTCTAACTAATCCATGTACTCAACACATGAGAGGGGAGGATTAGGGTTTGAAGAGGGAGAGCTTGAGGAGAGAGAAGGTGAGGATAATAGTGAAGAGAGAAGAATGAGTTATCATAATATATATCAAGCATTTCTATTTTTCAAGAAAAGAAAAGAAATCATTTTACAACCATGCTTGATAAATATCTTGTGGTGATTCATCTCCATGAGTCATTAAGCAATTATGAAGCATTAATGGCATGGATGAATCATCCATATGACTCACTAATCTCATTCAATGTATATGCCACCTAAACCTCCTTAGTCACCATCTTCTAGAAGCTTCTCGCGCAATTACGAGAACGCCCCTCCTTTCCGCAAAAATACGGAAAAACTTTAGACTGTATAAATCCAATAACCGGATACCAGTAACTGGCTTAAACCAAAGCCGACTGGTAAAAACTGTCCGAAAGTCGTACGTGCGTAAACACACGTATGCGTCTGAACCCTTGTCGTAAAACCATACGACCTCTATATCGTTTCGCCTGGAGTAGGGAAACTCTGTGTGTGGGACTCTAGAGACTCGACTACTACGCTGGCAGTGGGTT
Organism: Agapanthus africanus; assembly: GCA_030015575.1. Taxonomy (NCBI): domain Eukaryota; kingdom Viridiplantae; phylum Streptophyta; class Magnoliopsida; order Asparagales; family Amaryllidaceae; genus Agapanthus; species Agapanthus africanus. Next base: position 248,830,493 of record CM057347.1, on the reverse strand, counting down.
TAACCACAGACCGCAAGCGGCACTAGCTGTACGTAACGGTCCCCAGGTAGATGTCGATAAGAAGGCCGATGAGGGAACCCATCCGAACTCCTACTGAGTCTGATGTGACAATCTCCATACAGTCCGGTCCGTTCGTCTAAGACTATTGCATATCGGGCCTAGGGGGGCGGCAAGCGTCAGTCCCCTAATAGCGGTATAAGTCGTGTCGGAGCGAAGCCCATTACACCCTGAGAAACTACTGGAACCTACCAGCAAATCTCGCTTGCCCTGGCCAGGGACTTTGCGTAATGGCTCTCTGACACAGCGCGATATCAACCCCCAATACCGGGAGAGACGAATCCTGTCTAACCGCCACTGCCTCCAAGTGCTCCAGACTGCACCCAACTGCTACCTGTTTGCACGACTCCTTTGAGCCATGGTAGGGTAGCAATCTAAGAACAGTGGGACACACTCGAGGCGAAGTAGCAGTGTCAAGTCTGCGGACTATGCTGTACTCATGTCACCTGGGAACTGTTCACTGACGACTGGTATAAAACCAACCGACAGTTCCCTGTGAGTCCTGTCCGGTGTACCCGTAACCTAACGAGCACCTGCATACTATCTCCAGTACGACGTACTGACGGCTGTGGGACAGACCATCTCCCCAACTGGGATGAGAAGCGTACACACTAGTCTACTCCGGAGTATCGATGCCCTGTCTTGATAATCCAACGACTAGGGACCTGAATAAGGATGTGCTTGTAGACTACCCAGCCCCCACTAGTGTGACTGCCATCACAACGCCGGTAGTCAAGCAAGATCCTAAGAGCTCTATCAATACGTATACTCACATATTAAGATAGAAAAACCAAGTAGCATACTACCATGTTTAGCAAGACTGTTATATACATGTGAATATCCCAAGCTACCATTAAGTAATATACAAACTAGTATGATAGAGTAATGGCCTTCTAGGGCATAAACACTAACAATCTCCCACTTGCACTAGGGCCATGTACTGGCGTATCGAAGACCGATGATCTCGAGTAGTCTCTCGAACTGAATCTTAGGTAGGGCCTTCGTGAATGGATCAGCAATGTTCTCTTCAGAAGCAACTCTCCGAACCTCGATCTCCTGACGATCAATGATCTCCCTGATCAGGTGATACCGCCTCAAGATGTGTCTGGACTTCTGATGGGACCTTGGTTCCTTCGCTAAAGCTATAGCTCCGTTGTTGTCGCAATACAGAGGTATTGGATCAACTATGGTAGGAACCACCTGAAGTTCTGTTAGGAACTTCTTCATCCAGACTGCTTCTTTTGCGGCATCGCAAGCAGCTATATACTCCGCTTCCATCGTCGAGTCAGCAACGGTGTCCTTCTTGGAGCTCTTCCAGCACACCACCCCTCCATTGAGGGTAAAGACATAACCCGACATGGACTTGGAATCGTCCTTATCACTCTGGAAGCCGGAATCAGCAAAGGCCTCCAACCTGAGGTCTTTTCCGCCGTAAACCAAGAACATCTCCTCAGTCCTTCTCAAGTACTTGAGAATGTTCTTTACTGCTATCCAGTGCTTCTCCCCTGGGTCTGACTGATACCGGCTAACCACGCTCAGTGCGTAAGCTACATCTGGTCTGGTGCACAACATCGCATACATTATAGAGCCTACCGCAGAAGCGTAGGGTATAATAGACATGCGTTCCCTTTCCAAATCAGTCTTGGGAGACATCTCTTTGGAGAGGGTGATTCCGTGACAAGCCGGTAGATTATCGCGCTTAGAATCTTCCATACTGAATCTTTTCAGTACAGTGTCGATATACCTGGACTGCGAAAGTCCCAACATTCTCTTGGATCTATCACGATAGATCCGGATCCCCAGAATGTAAGAGGCATCACCCAGGTCTTTCATGGAGAACCTGTGTGACAAGAATCCTTTGACAGATTGTAGCATAGGAATGTCATTTCCTATCAATAGAATGTCATCCACGTACAAGACGAGGAATACGACACTTCTGGCTACAACTTTACTATATATGCACGGTTCATCTGGATTTTTGATAAAGTCATATTCTTTGACTGTCTCATCAAAACAGATGTTCCAACTCCGCGATGCCTGCTTTAGTCCATAAATGGACTTAAGCAGCTTGCATACTTTCCCGCTGCTCCCACTCTGATTGAAACCCTCTGGCTGATCCATATAGACGCTCTCTTCTAAATTTCCATTCACAAAAGCCGTCTTTACGTCCATCTGCCAGATTTCATAATCATGGAAGGCAGCAATAGCAAGAAGGACCCGAATGGATTTGAGCATAGCCACTGGAGAAAAAGTTTCGTCATAGTCCAAACCAGGTCTTTGACGAAAACCCTTTGCAACAAGTCTAGCCTTATAGGTTTCCACCTGCCCATCTACACCAATCTTTTTCTTGAAGATCCATTTGCATCCTATGGGTTTTACCCCATCTGGAGCAAAGTCCAAAGTCCATACTTTGTTGGTGTACATGGACTCCATTTCGGTCCGCATTGCATCTAGCCATCGTACCGAGACGCCGCTCTGGATGGCCTGCTGGAAGTCAGTAGGTTCATCATCATCTATGATGCAATCCTCTCTATCCCCATCTATGAGAAAACCGTAGTATCTCTCAGGCGGATGAGACGGCCTACTACTCCTGCGGAGGGGTGCGGGAATGTCCTGTTCTTCTTGAACTACTGGTTCTACCAAACTTTCAGTAGCAGTTTGTGGTTCTGGAATTTCTTCCAGTTCTATTTCGCTCCCACTTATTTCCTTTTCTAAAAACTGATTTTCCAGAAAATGGGCATTACGAGAAACAAAAACCTTTTGTTCCTCTGCGTAATAGAAATAATATCCCTTGGAGTTCTTTGGATATCCCACAAACATGCATTTTACTGATCGTGCCTCGAGCTTGTCCACATGCTGCTTTTTAACAAAAGCTGGACATCCCCAAATCTTCATATGTTGAAGATGGGGTTTCTTCCCAGTCCACATCTGATATGGAGTGGTAGGCACAGTCTTGGTAGGAGCCCTGTTCAAAAGATATGCCGCTGATTCTAGCGCATAACCCAGAAAGATCGCGGTAACTCAGCATTACTCATCATGGATCGTACCATATCCAATAGGGTTCGATTCCGTCTCTCCGATACACCGTTGTGCTGTGGAGTGTATGGAGGAGTAAGCTGAGAGAGAATTCCTTTCTCTTTTAGGTAACCTAGGAACTCGGCACTTAAGTATTCACCACCTCGATCAGATCTCAGTGTCTTAATACTTTTGCCGGTTTGGTTTTCTACTTCATTCTTATACTCTTGGAATTTCTCAAAAGCCTCGGATTTATGTTTCATCAGATAAATGAATCCGTACCTTGAGTAATCATCCGTGAAAGTAATGAAATAGGAAAAACCATCTCTTGCATGTATAGACATTGGACCGCATACATCGCTTTGTATGAGTCCTAAGAGCTCGCTCGCTCTTACTCCTTGTCCAGTAAATGGAGTCTTTGTCATCTTTCCTTTGAGACAAGATTGACAAGTGTCATAAGTTTGATATTCGAACGAGTCCAAATATCCTTCTCTATGCAACTTAGTCAACCTTCTCTCATTGATGTGACCCAGTCTACAATGCCATAAGAAAGCTTTATTTAAATCTGGAGACTTTCTTTTTAGTGTGTTCTGGACGTTGAAAATTTGGAGTTGGTTTAAAACATATATACCGTTATTTAGTGTATCTGACCCAATCAAACCATGATTAAGGTGGATGTTAACAACATCTCTTACAAACGTGAAATCATAACCTTTATTTGATAATAAGGAAACTGATATGATATTACACGTTAAGCTTGGTACAAAATAGCAGTTATGTAAAACCAAAATGTTTCCACTCGTCAATCCTAGGTGATAATCCCCGACGGACGCAGCTCCCACGCTAGCTCTGTTAGCAACCTTTAGGGTCATATCACCTTCCTTTAGCACTCTACGGTTTCTCAGTGCCTGCAATGAATTGCAAATATGAGATCCTGATCCGGTATCCAATACCCAGGAAGTAGAGTTGATCGACAGACAATTCTTAATTACAAACACACCTGAAGTCGAAGCCACAGCTTACTTCGGTTCCTGGTTCTTGGCGTTCCACGCCTTGCAATCCTTCTTCCAGTGCCCTTTCCTGTGACAATGGAAGCACTCATCCTGACCAACTACCGGTACCGCAAACTTTTTCTTTCCCTTCCCTCCCACCTTACTAACACCTCCTCTAGGTCTGGGGACGGCCTTCTTCTTCCTTCCTTTGGCTCTAGCCTTGGAACCGGAAGAAGATGCACCGCCAACAAACATAGCGGGTGTTTCCCTTGCCTTCTGCAAGGTGCCCTCTGCACTCCTTAACATGTTCAGGAGTTCCAGAAGTTCAACTTCTTTTCTTTGAAGGTTGAAGTTCAGGATAAACTGGGCGTAGGTGGGAGGAAGGGACTGGAGAATAAGGTCTGTATAGAGCTCATTATCCAAAGTCGTCCCAAGGTCTGCGAGCTCTTCAATATAGCCGATCATCTTTAGGACATGTTCTCCTACCGATGACCCGACAGCCAACCTCGCTCGAAACAAGTTCTTAGAGGTCTCGTATCTTGCTATACGAGATTGCTCTCCATAAAGTTCCTTTGTATGAAGAAATATGCCATCAAGGCCCATATCCTCGTGCCTCCTCTGATGTTCATTGTTCATTGAGGCAAGCACGATGCACTTGGCTTTCGTGCAATCTAAATCCCAGGTTTTGCGGATTTCCTTATCCGCATTGCTGGATTTGGGACCAGGGACAGCAGGTGCCGTAGCGGTGAGGACGTACCCCAGTTTGTCATAGGTCAAAGCCATTTTGACATTCCGCAGCCAATCTTTATAGTTTGGCCCTGTCAGTATATTTTTCTCTAAAAGTAACTTAAGTCCAGTCATTTTCAGGGTCGCTGCAATTAGGAGAGAGAGAAGAAAACTCTTTAGCATGATGCTCTTGCAAGTTTAGAGTGGTTTTTAGTTTATCTAAACTGGATGGCTCCCACTGTTTCTCGAATCCTTCCTCAAACCATAAAAGAAGAATCAGCCAGGACTAATCTCACTGTACAATTCTTGCTTAACCGTTCAGCCAAGCCAGTGTCGATACTTCGAGGGAGGTTTTCCAACGCTTTCGCGAAGTTCCTTAATTAAATAACCTCTTTTCTCTGGGGGCGTAACCCCGCTGACACTTTTCTGGACACCTACTTGGTTTATAGCATTGATCGTTAAGTGACGAATATCCTGATAAGTAGCATAGGATCAGGATCCAAATATCATCGTATGATAATGTTGAAGGAATCCTACCAACATTCATCAAACTCCAAATGGTATGCAGTTCTTTGCAAATTTCAGCTTCTTTAGAAATTCCCGATATATATTTTTGCCCCATGCTCTTATGACCTTGGCTTTGGTCAAAATGTCATAAGTCACATGTCAAGTTCTACCCGTCATTATCTTGTCAATTTGAACCCATCCGTATATACCCCAGACTTTGGTCAAATGATAATACGACTATCCCAAACTAACTCATCTATCTTATGCAACAAATGAAAACCCAGCAGCTACCAAACACTATGCCTTGACTTTGGCCAAAATGCATAGCTTGAATACTACTGAATACCCAAATGAAATGACGGAGGGCTACGAATGGTTTTGGCGAAACCGTGAACGTAGTGAACTTGATATAACCGAAGGAACCTGATAGCTTTTAAAAGGAGTGGTTAAAGCTCCGCATTTAAAAATATCTGTTTTTAAAATTAACCGAGTGGTTTCTTTTAAATTGTTCCAACGATTAAACTTTTGGTTTATTTTCTTTGCATTATAGATAATGCGTCCCATCATTAACCTATCATTGCAGAAAACAACAAAAATACAACGTCCTCTTATGCCATCCGTATTTGCCACGGGGTCCCGTCATCACCCGTTAGGTTACTTAACTAACGACAGAGCGGGGGCTGGGCTAGCGCGGGTGTAAAACATAAGTGACGTCTAAAGAGCTATCATATATAGATATTGTACATTCGTCAGACGCAATAATAGGTATTCCAGATCACAGATGAACCTTTTTGGATTTGCAAGTAATCCGTGTTTGTTTTGAGCCTGCAACAAAAGACGGATTACACAGTTGTGATAAATAGCCATTACCCCACCCAAGACCCCAACGGGTACGGCAAACTACCCGCCCGGCAGTTTGTGCACCCCACCTTGGGTCTGTCCTAGGAGCAAAAACAGTAAAAATGAAATAATACAACGGTGGCTACAACCGCAACCTAGATGTGCCCCGCAAAATAATATTACAACAAATTACATTTACATCAAATGAATTAAATAATAACCCATCACATAACCCCGGCTAATCATCACAACAGTCCAACACAGTTCATATCCACAAACAGTAAAAACCATTACAGAAATGTGCAACCCCCTGCCAACCGACATACTAGCAGTTAGGGGAGGTTTACGAACACATTATACAAACACAGATATAATCCAACAAGCAAATACTGTATAATTTCGATCGATTAAACACATTTAATATTGCTCCAATACTTCTCTGTAAACTTGAAGCCTGAGCAAAATTAAAAAATACCAGAACATCCCAAATATCACAGAGAACCATCACAAGAAAAATGGGTCCCTGAATCGTCAACTCGGCGGCGGAAGCGCGGCGGATCGGTGCTATCCGCCGCGGTTCCGCGGCGCCGTAGGCGATTCAGGGGACCAAATTTTTTATGTGTTCTACTACTGTCATTTTAAGCTTTCTGAACCTCCCTGAAAATTTTTTGGACTTCATTTATAAATCGACAGAAACTTGATATTTTAGGGTTTTCCGGTTTCGTTTTTTCCGTTCGAAATTCATACAAATTTGCAAAAAAGTTATTTATTGTTTAGCGAGGCTCTGATACCACTGTAAGTCGATGTACAACACCCCAGTACTTGTGGGGAGGCGGAATTTTCAAAAACGAACTTGTTTAGTGAACAAACATCGACTAACCGCTTGAATCGAAGCTAAACGATAACTAACTTAAAACATAGAGTTTCTATGCTACTATGTTTAGGGATTATACCTTACGAATCGTGTCCTTCGTCTTTGCGAACTCCACCTCCTCCTCGGCCTTCTCGAAGTAGTAGACGATCCACCCGAGAGCTTTACTCCAAGCTTAGCCTCTAAACTTGAGGCAACTAAACTTCTCTAAGTGCTAATCAAAGAAGCTAGGTGAAATATAGAGAGGGTTATGGATTAAGTAGTCTAACTAATCCTTGTACTCAACACATGAGAGGGGAGGATTAGGGTTTGAAGAGGGAGAGCTTGAGGAGAGAGAAGGTGAGGATAATAGTGAAGTGAGAAGAATGAGTTATCATAATATATATCAAGCATTTCTATTTTTCAAGAAAAGAAAAGAAATCATTTTACAACCATGCTTGATAAATATCTTGTGGTCATTCATCTCCATGAGCCATTAAGCAATTATGAAGCATTAATGACATGGATGAATCATCCATATGACTCACTAATCTCATTCAATGTATATGCCACCTAAACCTCCTTAGTCACCATCTTCTAGAAGCTTCTCGCGCAATTACGAGAACGCCCCTCCTTTCCGCAAAAATACGGAAAAACTTTAGACTGTATAAATCCAATAACCGGATACCAGTAACTGGCTTAAACCAAAGCCGACTGGTAAAAACTGTCCGAAAGTCGTACGTGCGTAAACACACGTATGCGTCCGAACCCTTGTCGTAAAACCATACGACCTCTATATCATTTCGCCTGGAGTAGGGAAACTCTCTGTGTGGGACTCTAGAGACTCGATTACTACGCTGGCAGTGGGTTTAACCACAGATCGCAAGCGGCACTAGCTGTACGTAACGGTCCCCAGGTAGATGTCGATAAGAAGGCCGATGAGGGAACCCATCCGAACTCCTATTGAGTCTGATGTGACAATCTCCATACAGTCACGTGATTGCAATGACTGAGGGAGGACCTGTCCCGGTAGGATAGTCTTACTCGAGATGATAGTATGCTATCTGGTTTATCTTTATCATTGTGTACTGCTTAGGTGACCTGACAGGTCGCTATTACACGTTGATAGAGCCCCTAGGATTCTTGCTTGACCACCAGCAGTATGAGGGCGATCATATAAGTAGGAGCTAGGGTCTATAAGCACATCCTTAAAATGTCCCTAGTCATGCGAGTTTCGAGACAGGGCATCGATACTCCAGAGTAGACTAGTGTATACAGTCGAGACCCCGACGAGGGACGGTGGCCGGTCTCACAAGCCACTGGTGTCAGTTGGATCACTTAAGATGTATACAGGTGCTCATTGGGTTATGAGTACACCGGACAGGACTCGCCGGGAACATGCTAGTCGGTCTTATACCAGACGTCAGATAGCAGTTCCCAGGTGACATGTGTACAGGTTAGTTCATCGACCTGAGGATCGTCATTTGTCTCGTGTGAGTTCCCACTGTATTTTGATTACTACCCTACCACGCTCAAAGGAGACGTGCAAACAGGTTTTAGTTGGGTACAGTCCCGAGCCACATGGAGGCAGTGAGCGTATCTTCAGGGGTTCGTCTCTCCCGGTATTGGGGGTGAGGTCGCGCTATGTCTAGGAGAGCCATTACACAAAGCCCTAGGCCGAGGCAGGAGATTTACTGGTAGGTATTCCAGTAGTATCTCAGGGTGTTCTGGGCTACACTCCGACACGACTTGTACCGCTTTTGGGGGTCTGACTTTTACCAACCCCCTAGGCCCGCCATGCGATGCTCATAGACGAACGGACCGGACTGTACGGATATTGTCACTGACAGGCTCAGTAGGGTGTCAGGCTGAGTTCGCTCACAGACGTCCCTTTTGGTCAATACCTGGTAGCCCGTTACTTATTGGCTTATACCTCTGACGTGCTAGTGGTTAAATCCACAACCAAGGTGTTGACGAGTCTTTAGAGTCCCCTACATTCAGTTACTCAAGCTTTCGGGCGAAAAGCTGTAGAGGCCGCATGGAGATATGGCAAGGTCCGATCAGATACGTGCGGTATTGCACGGATCAGGATCAGAAAGTTTGTACTAGAGGCCGTATGGAGATATGGCAGGGTTCGATCAGATACGTGCGGTATTGCACGGATCAGGATCGAACGGATTATACTGGCCGACTTTGGTTTAAGCCGTATCCTAGTATAGTACAGTGTAGTTTTTTGTCTCATTGCATTTGTATTTCGGTCGGAATACAAATGCGGGTGTGTATATACAGTATCGGGGTTTTCCTGTAATTTGTTACGGGACCAGTTTTCTGGAGTTGCCAGTTTGCTTTCCGTTTCGGCCATATTTCTTTGTATCCTTCATTGGCCGAAGATTGGTGGAGGAGGGCTTATTTGCATTTGTGCAAATAAGCAATTGTGGAGGGGGTCTTTGCATATTCTTGTATCATGATGGTGCACCATCCTTTGACTTCTCCTTCTCATCATGGCTAGTCTTGTAGTGTCATGATGGCATGACTTTTGTGGACATGATTCTTGATGATAGTTGTGGTTGAGTGTGGATATTTTTGTGATCATGTTCCTTCATGATTTCATTTTGATTCCCTTTTGCATTATTGATCAAGCCACTCACCCCCTCATTGCTCTCACTCTCATTCTCTCCATTCCATTGTGATGGCCGGCCACATAGAGGGAGGGGGGCTGTCCCAAAATTTGTTGTGGTGGGATTTTTGTTCTTCTAGCTTTGTAAAATCCCACATGTTCCATCTCCACAAGCTGATATCATTTCCTCCACCAATAAGGCAATTCCTACAACCCCAAATGAGACTTGCTCACTACACATTCTACAGCAAATCTTGGGCATGTCGACTAGCCAGCTTCGTGCCCGAGTTGCCTCGGTATTGAGGTGGGAGCCCGTAAAAGATGCAGACGATGTGGTGCCCTTCCGGCAAGGAGGCGACGATCGGAGTTTCCGCGTGAGATCGGGACGACGATAAGAAGACCGGAGGACTCGGATCAGTCGGTATATCTCTCTTCCCCATCTTGTTGTTAGCTAGAACTAGTTAATGGTTCGATCCGGGTATTTAGTGCGCGGTGGTGCCGGTTTGCTAGTTTGCAAAATTAAAGTTAACCATCGCTTCCGTATTTGGCCTCGGGATGGAGGCCGGGGCGCCGCCGTGCACTTACAGTGGTATCAGAGCCTTGCCATTAACCTAGTCTAGCTTTGTCTAATGTGTTTACATTTCCGATCGACCAAAATTCTAAAATCCGCGTTTTTCACTTGCATCAGTTTTCTGTTGAAATTGAAATTTTCTGGAGTCGAAAATTTTTTCAGGTTGTAGAAAAGTGATGTACTGGAAATTCTAAGAACACTGTAGAAATTTGATACAGTAACTCCACTATAGGAGCGCGGAACCGTGGCCAAACCCCCCTTTAGGCCGCGGTTCCGCCGCACTATGTTGAGATCACTGCATCAAATTTCATCAGTTGCTTTCTGGGTTGAAAATAGGGTTTCTGGAATATTATATTTGGGCCCAGAATTTCTTGATGTGCTACAGTAGTACTTGGGGGCCCACTTGGTAAGTTTGATCGATCGGATATTTAAAATGCATTAGTTCACAGTATTTACATTATATCTGCGACCGTGAATGTCACTTGATCGGTAAATCCAGTCTGACTGCTATAGCCCGGTTAGACGGATTTGCGAACGTGACTTTCACGTTGATGTTCTGTGATTTTGCTGTGATGTTGCGGATCGGTCGTGGGGGATAGCCTGGATGCAATGCTAGTACTGTTTTGTTGTATTATGTACATTTGATATTGCGGGGCGAGCGTCCGACATGTGGACTGCCGTCACTGCCTGTTTGTATTATTATTTTGGGGCACGACCAGCTTGCGGTCGATGTACCCATTGTATGTATATTTTACTTTCTGTACTAGGATTGCCCCGCGGAGGGGTGCACGGATAGCCGGGTTCTAGAGGGCAACAAGCCCGCATCTCATGGCATTGGGACGGAGGGGGCTTCACTCTAGGATTGGCGGGCTATTCGCCGCACTCGTAAGGGGTAAAGGTTGACCCAGGAGGGGTGCCCAAGTTACCGGATTCCGTGAAGTGCTGGGTGGTCCATTCACGTCGCTGAAGGGGGCTGCCTCGCTTCAGGTTTTGGCTGGTAACTTGCCGCGCCCGTAGGGGTCTAGGATTTCATTGCACTGGCTATCCACACGACCAGGGGACCGTCGGGTTTCAGTAGTGGCTCTGTGAAACCCGGGGATCCCAGATATCTGTGTTGTTCTGTGATGCTGTACATTTCTGTGATGTTGCATTTTTTATCATGCCTTGAGCGAAATATAATATATTGGTATATATATTAGTAGATGTTGTATATGTTTTGCATCCGCGCTAGTCCAGTCCCCGCTCTGTCGTTAGTTAGCTAACCTAACGGGTTATAACGGGACCCAGTGGCGAATGCGGATGGCATATACGTACATCAGTATATTTTTGTTCTTTGTGGTGTGATCAATTGATGGGACTGCATTGATTCGGATCAATGCAAGTTAAAAACAAACCTAATCTGATGTTGTTGGAACACTTTTCAAAAAGCTGTTATTGCAAGGACGTTCACTTTTGTTTTGCATCGTGGTATTCAGTTGGAATATCCTGCTCCTCAGTCGACGAGGCAAGGGCCGAGATCCCTTCTCCGGGAGTGACCCCTTGGACAAAAGTTTACGTCAGGGCATTAACTTCACTATAGCCGATTACTTTTGCTTTGCATCGTGGTATTCAGTTGGAATATCCTGCACCTCATTCTACGGGGAAAGAGCCGAGATCCCTTCACCGGGAGTGACCTCTTTAGCAAAGGTTTTCGTCACTATATTTTCAAAAAAAGCTATCCGTTCCTTCAACGATATCAAGTTCATTACGTTAAAGGTTTTCGCCAGAAACCATTCGTAGCCCTCCATCATTTCAGTTAAATATTCGGTAGTATTCAAGCTATGTATTTTGACCTCACGCCAAGGCATAGTGTTTGGTAGCTGCCGGGTATTTATCTGTTGCATAGATAGATGCGTTGGTTTGGGACAGTCGTACTACTATTTTGGCCTACGTCAAGGGTATGTACGGGTGGATTCAAATTAACCTGGGCAATGATGGGTAGAACTTGACATGTGACTTATGATATTTTGACCTCACGCCAAGGTCATAAGAGCATGGGGCAAAAATCACATCGGGAGTTTCAAAAGAACTGAAACTTGCCAGATATGCGCATACCTTCTGGAGTGTGATGACGTGAGCGGATTCCGTCACGTTATCATGCGGTGATAGTTGGATCCCGATTCCCACTGATGAGTTAGTTTACTCCTCGGGTGACCCCGACTAATTCTTCTTTCAGGTTTGGAGGAGAATTTGAAGTGACAGTGGGAGGTTTCCAGATTAGATAAATTGGTAACCATTCTGATCTAGGTTAGAGTGCACGCTGAGTGTTTCTTTTCTCTCTCTCTTTGGCAGCGACCATTGACCCGACCCTAAGACTATGACTCAGAGACCAAAATTGACCGAACCTTCTTAAACACTGGCTTTTGGATTGTCAGAGTTGCAGACCTCTTTGCCACTCCTACTTTTACCCTTTTCTCCAGGACACCCCGTATTATTACGAACGTCCACTTCCATTGGACAAAACCATCGTATGGTTAGATACGAACTCGAAAGAATTTATTCGAGGATGGTTTCAGGTTCTGGAGAAAACGGATAGGACTATTCAGTTGTCTTTTCCTTTTACCTTCTCTCAGGTTGCGAGTACTCCTTGGTTTAGAAGATAGTACACCTATTACGCAAATTGGATAGTCTTCTTCCAAACCTTAGGCTGGTGCCGACCAGTAGGGAATGAAGAAAACCAATTAGCCTAACGATGGTGTACAGAAGGTATTAAGTTAAGACAAAATAAAGGGATTAGTAAGAGGGCAAAGTAAATTGCAACTGATATTCACGACCAAACCAGGTATTTCATTACCACTCCCACTTCACCATTGTATTTCTCTAGGACACTCCGTATCACTACGAAGATCCACAGTTTATTGGATACTCCATCGTATGGTTATATACGAACTCGAAAGGAACTTGTTCCAGTTCGGGGATGGATCCTGGTTCAGGAGAAATAGGAATAAAGTTCATTCGGTTGTCTTTTATCTTCACCTTCTCTCGCATTGCGAGTGCTCCTAGGACTGGGACAGTACACCCATTATACTTATTGGATAGTCTTCTTCCAAACCATAGGCTGGTGCCAAACGGTAGGGAAGGAAGAAAACCATTTGGCTTAAGGGGTGTGCAGAAGGTAATGACTAAAGACATATAAAGGGATTTGGAGAGGTGGCAAAGAATTATACGGTTACAGTCGTGAATCTGGAAGAGGCATTACTAGGAATACCGGGATACCCCATCGAAACATTTCAATGTTTCAGTTTCACTGTGTACTGTTAATGGAAAACTGATTTCCCAATTAGACACTTGCTCCAGGGTATGTATTTACCAGGTATGATTCTCACATCTGTATGGTTTTACAGATGATGAGTAGGAGTAAGCTATTGGGAATTAGGTGATTGTCCTCATTATATCGGGATTCGTTGTAATCGGTGATATTTGAGGAAGTCACCTCGGTTGTTTGCCGGTCGGCGAATATTTGGTTTTGAATATCCGTTGTTATGCACCAATTTCAAATCGATATATCTGTACGTCTATTTTCATAGAGTGAGATATACCCTTTTGAAATTATGTCTATGACATTTACCTATATCAGTGGATGGTTGGATAAGGAGCATTAAACAGCGGTGTAATTCTTCTTAACCATAAGTACAGTTTCCAACCTACGACACACAGTAGATGAGTTGTCAGACTCAAGGGACTTATACAGAGTATTGTATGTTGTCCAGGGTCCATCAGGACAGAGGGGTTGGTCCTCGCACTATATTCGGTTTACTTATAACTTCTCTAGTTTTTAGACAGGTGTTTCGTGGAAACACAGGGTCCGAATTTTGAGAAGTTATAGGTATTTGAATAAAGTAGAGAACCAGGTATTGCAAGTATCGGGATTCTTCAAAGTAATCGAAGATGTAGATACTTGTGTATGGTATTCAGTTGATAGTAGTGATTAAGAGAACTTGCTTCTCTTTCAGGTTACTCATAAATGGAAGCTTTCCTAAGTTGAGTAACGCTGATCGGCCTCTCTTCCATTTAGTTGACATGCACTGGAGACAGTTGCATGATTTGAATCTGGTTCAATTAAATCAGTGCCTCTGGTTCTATATTGGATATAGAACAGTTCATATCTTAAACGATGTTATGGTACGGGGAGTTGTCCGGTTTATGATTAAAACCAGACACTGGACAACTCAAGGCATGTTTCTGTAATGGTTGTTTGTGGGTTGACCCAGGCTATGACGAGGGTTGACTTTCTACCATCTGGATGAACAATAGCGATATTGTTCTAGACTCGCCACAGTTTTATTAAAAATGGATTATTTTTTCAGAAAACAGTAGTGGGAGTATGGTAGAACTGGAAGTGATTCCAGAACCGCAAACGATTACTAAAGATTTTGATAGGAACCTAAAGATTCAATCTGATTTGACATTCCATTGGCCACTCCGCAAATTTGGTGGGTAACTTCAGGCACCCGAGAGGTACTCCGGTAGCCTCAAGGACGGTGACAGGGAGGTTCTTGTTTACCCACACTTGCCATTGCTGTTGTTCCAGACTGTGAGACCCGGCAGGAGGATGAGTATAGCGTCGTTCTAAACTTGTTTTAGAAGTGTACGTCTATATGACTCTGCCAGAGGGTTGTCGTAGTCAGTGGGAGCAGCGGAAGCATTGGTGGACAGGTGGCTTATGTCTATTTATAGACTAAAGCAGATGTAGCGGAGATAGATCATCTATTTCTGATGTGACAGTCATAGGTTTGACTTCATCAGAATAGGGGATGAATCTGTTAAGAAGGTAGTAGGGTGTGATGTCATGGTATTTGGATGACATACACAGAGTAGGAAGTGATATTCCTATACTACGATCGGTTATACTTTGGTCGTCACACAGTGCTTTCTCCACACAGGACTTGGATATTGTATCAAACATACTGGTTACTAGATCTATGGTTTTAGATCTAGATTTGGGTGGTTTCCCAATCAGGGTACTTAGACAGCATTCTAAGAGTATTTAGAATGGACGACTCATGGCACGGTAGTTTACCTGCAGGTAATGGAGTCGCCCTCTCTAAAGGTGTCTTACAGACTAAAGTAGAGAGGGATGTGCTTGATTGGAAGATCACTTGCTTAGGCAATTGAGTCAATCATGAGATGTCAAGTACCACACCAGATGTTATTCTTGCACTAGATGCAATAAGTTGACATTAATCCAATCCTGGAGAAACAGTTGGAAGCAGTTTTAGAACATAAGTGGATGTTCTAAGGATATGATAACGACAGCCTCTTTCGGGAGACAGTTATCATTCCAGGCTTCCAAGGTGACATGGACGACAAGGAGGTTGTCAGAGTTATAGTTTTCCTTCTGACGAGGGGCAGTATTTTGGACAGGTGGTCCAAGGCAATACTGAGGGAGGCATGGCGCAGGATACTGATTAAGTTCAGTTGACGATACAGTCTAAGAAGTTTGGATTTGGAGTTCATTTATGAGCTAGGTCCCATCAGACATCCAGACATATTCTAAGACAGGTATTGCTCATTTCGGAAGATGGTTTTCTCCGCGAACTTGAGATATAGAGAGACATAGAAAGAAACATCAAAGCGGATCCACTCACTGAGGCTATTCCTCGAACGCAATAGTTTCGCAAACGAGCTTTGTGAGACTAACAAGTAGAGGAGTTGGGTGTTCGGTATCACACAGGCTGTGAGTATGCGACATCGCAATAATTAGCCTTGAGTGCAAGTGGGAGATTGTTGGAGATAGTGCCCTCAGAGTCAATTATTGGATCACAGGCACGTGATTGCAATGATTGAGGGAGGACCTGTCCCGGTAGGACAGTCTTACTCGAGATGATAGTATGCTATCTGGTTTATCTTTATCATTGTGTACTGCTTAGGTGACCTGACAGGTCGCTATTACACGTTGATAGAGCCCCTAGGATTCTTGCTTGACCACCAGCAGTATGAGGGCGATCATATAAGTGGGAGCTGGGGTCTATAAGCACATCCTTAAAAGGTCCCTAGTCGTGCGAGTTTCGAGACAGGGCATCGATACTCTAGAGTAGACTAGTGTATACAGTCGAGACCTCGACGAGGGGCGGTGGCCGGTCTCACAAGCCACTGGTGTCAGTTGGATCACCTAAGATGTATACAGGTGCTCATTGGGTTATGAGTACACCGGACAGGACTCGCCGGGAACAAGCTAGTTGGTCTTATACCAGACGTCAGATAGCAGTTCCCAGGTGACATGTGTACAGGTTAGTTCATCGACCTGAGGATCATCATTTGTCTCGTGTGAGTTCCCACTGTATTTTGATTACTACCCTACCACGCTCAAAGGAGACGTGCAAACAGGGTTTAGTTGGGTACAGTCCCGAGCCACATGGAGGCAGTGAGCGTATCTTCAGGGGTTCGTCTCTCCCGGTATTGGGGGTGAGGTCGCGCTATGTCTAGGAGAGCCATTACACAAAGCCCTCGGCCGAGGCAGGAGATTTACTGGTAGGTATTCCAGTAGTATCTCAGGGTGTTCTGGGCTACACTCCGACACGACTTGTACCGCTTTTGGGGGTCTGACTTTTACCAACCCCCTAGGCCCGCCATGCGATGCTCATAGACGAACGGACCGGACTGTACGGATATTGTCACTGACAGGCTCAGTAGGGTGTCAGGCTGAGTTCGCTCACAGACGTCCCTTTTGGTCAATACCTGGTAGCCCGTTACGTATTGGCTTATACCTCTGACGTGCTAGTGGTTAAATCCATAACCAAGGTGTTGACGAGTCTTTAGAGTCCCCCACATTCAGTTACTCAAGCTTTCGGGCGAAAAGCTGTAGAGGCCGTATGGAGATATGGCAAGGTCCGATCAGATACGTGCGGTATTGCACGGATCAAGATCAGACAGTTTGTACTAGAGGCCGTATGGAGATATGGCAGGGTTCGATCAGATACGTGCGGTATTGCACGGATCAGGATCGAACGGATTATACTGGCCGACTTTGGTTTAAGCCGGATCCTAGTATAGTACAGTGTAGTTTTTTGTCTCATTGCATTTGTATTTCGGTCGGAATACAAATGCGGGTGTGTATACACAGTATCGGGGTTTTCCTGTAATTTGTTACGGGACCAGTTTTCTGGAGTTGCCAGTTTGCTTTCCGTTTCGGCCATATTTCTTTGTATCCTTCATTGGCCGAAGATTGGTGGAGGAGGGCTTATTTGCATTTGTGCAAATAAGCAATTGTGGAGGGGGTCTTTGCATATTCTTGTATCATGATGGTGCACCATCCTTTGACTTCTCCTTCTCATCATGGCTAATCTTGTAGTGTCATGATGGCATGACTTTTGTGGACATGATTGTTGATGATAGTTGTGGTTGAGTGTGGATGTTTTTTTGATCATGTTCCTTCATGATTTCATTTTGATTCCCTTTTGCATTATTGATCAAGCCACTCACCCCCTCATTGCTCTCACTCTCATTCTCTCCATTCCATTGTGATGGCCGGCCACATAGAGGGAGGGGGGCTGTCCCAAAATTTGTTGTGGTGGGATTTTTGTTCTTCTAGCTTTGTAAAATCCCACATGTTCCATCTCCACAAGCTGATATCATTTCCTCCACCAATAAGGCAATTCCTACAACCCCAAATGAGACTTGCTCACTACAAATTCTACAGCAAATCTTGGGCACGTCGACTAGCCAGCTTCATGCCCAAGTTGCCTCGGTATTGTGGTGGGAGCCTGTAAAAGATGCAGACGATGTGGTGCCCTTCCGGCAAGGAGGCGACGACCGGAGTTTCCGCGTGAGATCGGGACGACGAAGAGAAGACCGTATGACTCGGATCAGTCGGTATATCTCTTTTCCCCATCTTGTTGTTAGCTAGAACTCGTTAATAGTTCGATCCGGGTATTTAGTACGCGGTGGTGCCGGTTTGCTAGTTTGCAAAATTAAAGTTAACCATCGCTTCCGCATTTGGCCTCGGGATGGAGGCCGGGGCGCCGCCGTGCACTTACATTACCTGAACCAACCGACTCGGTCGCTTACACTCGTTTTGAACCTTTGCTGGAATCTTTTGAGTTCGAGACCGCTTCACCAATCTTGCATTCCATCGTTTCACCTCCAACGCTCGAACTCAAGCCTTTGCCATCTCACCTTAAGTATGCTTACTTAGGTGAGAACGAGACCCTCCCTGTCATCATCTCGGCTTCTCTAGCTCCAGAGCAAGAGAAAGCCCTTCTCGCGGTCTTGCAAAGCAACAGGCAAGCTTTTGGATGATGCCAAACCAGCCAGGGATCCACAAAGACGTCTCAACCCAGTAATGAAAGAGGCTGTGAAGAAGGAGATCGTAAAATGTCTGGATAGTGGTATCATTTACCCTATCTCTGATAGCCAGTGGGTTAGTCCCATTCACGTTGTCCCCAAGAAATCAGGTATAACGCTCATCACTAACGAGGCGAACGAGTTAATCCCTACTCGCACCCAAACTGGGTGGCGAGTATGCATCGATTACAGAAAACTCAACGCCGCAACGCGGAAAGACCACTTTCCGCTACCTTTCATTGACCAAATGCTTGAACGATTGGCCGGACACGAGTACTACTGCTTTCTTGATGGCTACTCCGGCTATAATCAAATTCCCATCGCCGAAAAAGACCAGGACAAGACGACTTTCACTTGTCCTTTCGGCACGTTTGCATATCGTCGCATGCCCTTTGGGTTATGCAATACACCCGCTACCTTCTAGCGGTGTATGATGGGAATCTTCTCAGACATGGTGGAAAAATTTCTGGAGATCTTCATGGACGATTTCTCCATCTTCGGCGATTCCTTCAATGAGTGTTTGCTGCATCTTGACGCTGTCCTTACCCGATGTAAGGACAAGAATCTCACTTTGAATTGGGAGAAGTGCCACTTCATGGTGCGCGAAGGTATTGTCTTAGGACATATCATCTCGCAAAATGGCATAGAGGTTGACAAAGCAAAGATTGAGGTCATTTCCAATCTACCTCCTCCCAGATGCGTCCGAGACATCCGAGCCTTCCTTGGCCATGCCGGTTTCTATAGACGGTTCATCAAGGACTTTAGCAAGATTGCTAGGCCCTTGACTCTTTTGCTGGCCAAGGACACGCCATTCGACTTCAACTCGAGCTGTGTGACTATGTTCGAGTCATTAAAAAGCTCACTCACTTCTGCTCCCGTTCTTTCTTCACCTGACTGGACGCACCCGTTTGAGATTATGTGCGATGCATCCGACTTTGCCATTGGTGCTGTCCTTGGACAACACATCAACAAGATGCCGCACGTAATCTATTATGCGAGCCGAACCGTGAACGACGCCCAACTCAATTATACAACAACTGAGAAGGAATTCTTGGCTGTTGTATTTGCTTTAGAAAAGTTCAGGCCCTACCTCATCGGCTCTCCAGTCATTGTCTACACAGACCATTCTGCTCTGCGCCATCTTTTTGCGAAGAAAGATGCAAAATCTCGGCTAATACGTTGGATCCTCTTGCTTCAAGAGTTTGACCTTGTCATTAAGGACAAACGAGGATGTGAAAACGTAGTTGCCGACCATCTCTCACGACTTCCTTCTTCGCCTTCCCTTCCAATTCCGATCAACGACGTTTTTCTGGATGAACAGCTCTTGACAGTATCTTGCGAACCCTGGTTCGCAGATATTGTGAACTATTTGGCCACAGGATTACTACCGACTGAATGGTCAAGTCAGGACAGACTTCTCTTCTTATCCCAAGTAAAACATTTTTACTGGGACGAACCCTATCTGTTCAAGTACTGTCCCGACCAGATTATTCGTCGGTGTGTCCCTGACGATGAATTCAAGAGTGTGCTGTCATTTTGCCACAATCAAGCATGTGTCGGGCATTTTGGCCCCAGAAAGACAGCTGAGAAGATCTTGCAATGTGGTTTCTACTGGCCACAACTCTTCAAAGACGCTCATGACTATTGCAAGACTTGCTCCCGGTGCCAACACATGGGCCGGATATCCCGGAGGAACGAGATGCCGCTCCAACCAATCTTGGTTGTGGAGATTTTCGATGTTTGGGGGATAGATTTTATGGGGCCGTTTCGTAGCTCTTTCGGGAACTTGTACATCCTTCTCGCTGTTGATTATGTCTCTAAGTGGGTCGAGGCTGTGCCCAGCCGGACTAACGACAACAAGGTTGTCGTTAGGTTTCTTAAAGAAAACATTTTCTCCCGTTTTGGGCACCCCCGAGCGATCATTAGCGACAATGGAACACACTTCTGCAACAAGACTTTCGAGGCCTTGATGCGGAAATATTCCATTAATCATAAGCTCTCTACGCCCTACCACCCCCAAACTTGCGGGCAGGCCGAAGTTTCAAATCGGCAAATCAAGCAGATACTGGAGAAGACGGTTTCCAAGAACCGTAAGGATTGGTCGTTGAAACTCACTGATGCCCTTTGGGCATTTCGAACCGCTTATAAGACCGATCTTGGCATGTCTCTCTATCGACTTGTGTACGGAAAGGCTTGCCACCTACCTGTCGAAATAGAGCATCGCGCATTTTGAGCGATAAAGGAGCTGAATCTGTCTCTCGAAGATGCCGGCAGCCATCGGAAGCTGCAGTTGAACGAATTGAGCGAGCTTAGGGATGAGGCTTACGGTAACGCGGTTGTCGTTAAGAACCGAATGAAGGTGTTTCACGATAAACACCTTTTGCGCAAAACTTTCGTACCTGGTCAACAGGTATTGCTTTACGACACCCGGCTACACTTCCATCCAGGAAAGCTCAGATCTCGCTGGAAAGGGCCGTATTTTGTACGGAATGTGTATCCGCATGGCGCTGTGGATTTGGAGAATCCAAAGGACGGTTCATTTTTCAAAGTAAATGGACACCGACTCAAACCGTACCTTAGCGCCGAACCAACAGAGGAGCTCCTGTTCTTACAGGAGCCGGTTTACCCTGCATAATCTTCCTCTGCCTACCTCCAAACTTCGGTTATCCAGCCAAGAAGAAGTGGACACTGTTCCAAATAAGTTTGGGGGTATGTATATACTATTTTTTACATTTTTTGTGGATATTCTTTTCTTTTTTTGCTTTTCTTTTCTTTTCTTTAAAAACAAAAACAAAAAAAAATGTGTATAGCTAACCGACAATTTTAACCCTTCAAATAATCTCTTCTTACAATGACAGTGAGGACACTGTCCAGTTTAAGTTTGGGGGTACGCTCGGTACGCATTTCTTACCTTCGCATTCATATGTATATTTTGCATCTGCATATTTAATTCCATAAAATCCATAAAAATCAGAATATTTTCTAAAAACATAAAAACTTTTTGTCAAGTTAGCTAGTGGGAGAACTCTGATTCAACATTTCGACGGTTTTTGTTTAATAAGATAAGAATAACTAAATCTTATTTTTAGATTTTGAAAACCTGAAAGATAACTCTCATTTGAAGTTAACTATAGCTGATATACGTCTTTACATCACACTACACGTGTCGTGAGTTTTGGAAATTAGATGACAAGTCTTTTATGTCTAAAAACTTTTAAATGGATAAATGATTTTCTGAGGATCAAATAGATTTGTTCTGAAATAAGTAATATCAAGAATAGTTTATGAAGTGAAGTGAATATGAAGGGATATTATTGATTCCTTAATTGGAACTAAGTCTGAAAAATAACCCATCTGAAACTTGATTGGAATGATTACACACCGAACCCACTAAACACGTCTTTTATCCAAAAAAATAATTGAACTGCCGGTTATGTCTCCGTTCGTATTGAATCATCATGATTTTCACGCAAAACTGTCTTTTGTTTTTGGACCTAGGTAACTTGAGTAATTAAGTCCGCTGGGGTGTTTCTACACCTAATGCCCTAAAGCCAACTGGTTTGGGTGCATTGGCCCAAAGCTCGCTAAGAAGCCTAGAAAGTCCAGATTAAAACAAAGTCAAGCAAGTGTTCTCTCCGAGTTAAAATTCCTAACGGTTCTTTGTGTGAGAATAATCTTGATAAAAGACAGGCTTTTATAAAAAAAAAAATTTAGCGGAGATATGAAGGTTTTATTCTATGATAAAGTGTCATGACTCGAAAGTACGGAACGTGACCGGCACTTAGATTACGAAACGTCTAGAGGCGCAACGTAACCTAAGTAAGCCGAAGCCCAGAAATCTAAACCATGAAAAGAAGAAGAAGCAGTAAAAGAAAACATGAAGGAACAAGTTTAAAACATCAGCAAATTTTCTCAAAAATTTCGGCAGAGCTTCCTCAATAAAAACTGGCCCCCAAACGGGTACAACAAGTATAATATACATAAACAATAAAAAGCATCCCCAAACGGGAGCTAGCATCAATGCCAACAGGCGGAAACAACCACAACAAACACAATAATATACAACGCCAAAAGGCGAGGCTCAAAACTCAAAAGAAAACAAAACCACCAGATCAGAATAATACATGCGCGACTCTAAGGTCGAAATAAAAGACTGGTCTAATAAACTTATCAAGTAATACAAGTATGGTTGATGGAGCTTACTAGGTACAACGAATGAATAAGATACAATGGTGGTTCAGATACAAGTGAACCAACCTACCGTGCAAATCACCCCGAAATAAAAGATGTGCCAGCAAGCTGCCCGGGAAACCTGTACATCGAACCTGTAATAAAATTTGGCACAACGGGGGTGAGTTGCCAACTCGTGAGTAGAAGAAATCTACAAAAAGAAATCGAATGCACGACGCTATCCTAGGTCATAATAATACACTACTAAGTCTCAATCCTCTAGTAATAGCAGGGTAATACTACGTGTAAGTGCAGATACTCCTTGCTCGTGCCAGGGCCTCATATAGTACTATGTTATATGAATGGATATGCATGCACCATGAATGTAAAATAAGCAATCCTGAAATCTAGGTATATCTGTATAAGAAATCTTTGGCTGTTATCATAGTAAAATGTGTATAAGAATCTAAAATCTCAACAATGAAATCCATGGAAATCCGTGTCAAGTATCGACA
Organism: Agapanthus africanus; assembly: GCA_030015575.1. Lineage (NCBI taxonomy): Eukaryota > Viridiplantae > Streptophyta > Magnoliopsida > Asparagales > Amaryllidaceae > Agapanthus > Agapanthus africanus. The sequence continues at coordinate 248,807,311 of CM057347.1, read as the reverse complement.
CAAACATGTAAATCTCAAGTCTCATAGTCTCAATACCTCGGGCTCCGTCAGTCCGGATCGGCCCAAATCATCAAATCTCATGACAACGGTCGGTATCCTCCGGATATCCGCCGCGCCAAACATCACCAGTAGGTAGCCTTCCCCTGCCAGGCTCATCGTCTACAACTCGATCTTCTTGCCCCGGGGTACCATACCGGGCCCACCATGTACCCGAGACGGTTCATCCACTCCTCGAATCGGGTCTCGAAATCCATCAGAAAACATGAAATCTCATGGTGGACGACACATACATCATGAGAAAACCACATCTTATTTTGAAAAGAGAAGAGGGGAGAGAGAGAAGTTTTTATATATTTTTGCTGTTTTCCCCAAAAATCCAGAAATCTCATAGAAATCCAAATCTCAAAATCATGAGTAAGTATATGATAAGTGTCGGCATACGCCGATAATACTGCGCGATAACATGAAAATATGAATGCATGAATGTCTAAATAATAAATATCATGTCTTATACTAACATCAGAGAGAAATCACAATATTATATCGGTTTAGGGGTTAACTGATTCTATCAATAAAAGATAATATGATCTAAAGTGTACGTGACATAGCAATTACCGATGATGATGTGTGTGAGCCGGCAAATAAGTGTGCGTGGAATATGCGCATCATCGGTAATGGTGCTGGTGTCCTAACAGGTAAGGTTTATACTGATTATAGCAACATATGTAAAAACATGCACCATGATGATTACAGTATGAATGTAAATACAGGTGTGCATTATCCACTCCTCCGTGAAATACGAGTACAACTACCACTATGTGAGTCGAACCTAAACTAGTGTCCATCTAACATCCTAAGGAACTAAACCTAAGAAACTAGTCAGTAAGAAACTAGAGTCTACCTAAGGTCTGAATTAATATCTCTAATAATCGGCGATCCCGCCTCAATAGCGTCGCGTACGTATTACGGCTTCCTCGAATCAAGAGTGCGGATCAATCATCATATCTAGGCCTCGTACGGTAAAATCCATCGTACGGCATCCCAATATCGGGGTACGGGTCAAGTATCTCCTAGGTGTCTCATCATTCGTATAATGTCATCATCAACACATCTCATGATCAAGGTGCTAAACTATAATCACATACATCAATCATGTATCATTGCCATCATAGAATAATCCTTAGTTTATCCTCAGAAATATCATGTCACATGTGTAATATTGTGATTAAATCATACCGATATCTTATCGTCATCAAGTCACACCTATACGATATCGACATCAGGTCACACCTATATGATGTCGTAATCAAGTCATACATATATCATATCGTGATCAGTCACAAGCTACAGCCCAGGTACTATTTTAGCATCCCATGTACCTCAATATCACCACCACCCTTTATAATTTATATATTCATGTTCATTATCTCATTCTCTAATGATCCGCTAACACTTTAATACGACTGTATAGTCAAGAATCACGGCATCAAGCCCAGTTATACTGTTTCATCATACCTCAGATATCATATCACATCAATGAATCCCATATACGTGTTGTGTATATATATACACCTATACCTAGTTTTATATATATACACACATATACGTATACGCCATGTCAAGTTTTAGTGCGTGCGTGTGTGTTTCTATCAGAAACCTACGAACCTCTCCCAAAGTATTCATCCTCAGGTGTGGTTTTCTTAAATCAGTCTAGTCCCGCCTAGGGTCATTACCAGGGTCCTACTCAGTAAGAATCTAGGGTCACATCTGGTTTCCTAATGTCAATAAGTACTATTCCTATTCTACGTTGCGGGCGTGCTAAACGCCATCCACCCGACTTCCCCCCGTAGATATGCATCTACTCACCTGGTCCATGTCTGCCGACGGCGGTGTCGCCATCCTCCTCTTCATCGCCCGCGGTCCACTTGAAGGGTACCTAAACGCAAACATATAAATAGCATCGTAAACCGAATCACATACAAAAGTCAAACGATACAAGGAACAAGCATAGGTTAAAACCTATGTCCCGTCCACACAAAAGAACCAAATACCGCTCGATATCGGCGTACAAACTCCGATGGATCGAGATAACATCAACAAACAACTTGTAGTTTTAAAACACATTACTTATACTATAAAACACGATTAAATCCATCGAAACCCTAAAATCTATCAAACCGTCCAATTTCGCAAAACCCGAAAATGCCAGTATACCGTTTTTCATCAAAACTTGACATTTAAATGAAACTAATGGTCATAAAACTCATTAAATAGCATTACTAGACTATACAAACCATTACTATATTTTTATTACACAAATTTGTATTGATTTTGAAATTTCTAGTTTGCAACCTTTCACAATTTTCAACATTTTTCAAGCAAAATACCACAATTCCACCACAAAACATGATTTTGCATAAATTAATGACTTAAACCACAATTCATGATGATAATGATATAATGAAACCATAATTATATTTTTAATCTCATTTATTTAGGAATTTCCCAAAATCTAGTTTACAAAAATAGCAATTTTTATCTCAATTTATCAATTATCAAGAAACTAGTGATCGAACTAAATTTTTCTTTCCATTTACATGCTAATATTTCCACTAAAACTACATTCCAATGATAACAACCCAAATCTCAATTTTATATCAACCACAAACACATTTTGCAAAAACATAGTTAGCTAATTTCCTTATTTAAAAAAAATTTTAAATGAAAATTTTACAATTCAACAACCATGCAATATTTTCCAATTCTAAAAGTGTTAAACTAACTATTATAACCCTAATTAATTATTAAAAACCCTAACTTGAATTTACAACCCTAACTTGCATTTTTAAAAAAAGAACATAGAATTAATTCATTAAATCTAATTAAGCTTAAATGATCATCTAATAACAATAAATCAAAAGAAAGAAAATTATACCTCCAAAATATGAAATCCAAACAAGAAATGAGCCTCCAAAATGCATGCTTTCCATCTCCAAATTCCATATAAAAATGAGCAAGGAATAAAGAGTATGAAATAAATAGGATTTTGTGGAATTTTAATTGAATTTTTTTTATGTATTTTTGATAAATTTTGAATGAAAATGAAGTGGGAAATGGGGGGGGGGGTCTGCCATAGGGTTGTGGCCGGCCTTGGTGAGGTGAGGGAGAGAAAGAAGAGAGTGTGAAAAGTTTGTAGAAGTTTCAAGAAGAGAAACAACACTAAAAGTCTTTTCATGCTTTATTTATTTATTTATTTATTTCTTTACTATAGAAACTCAAGAAAGCTCTATAAAATAGAAAAAATTTGCAAATAAATTTTGCATGATACACACTAATTTCTAATATGCCATGGTTCATTTTTACAAATTAAAACCAATTAAATTTGTAATTTACACTAATTTAGTGTAAAAATAAAGCTTATGTTAATATTTAAAATAATTAATTTACGAAAAATATTTTATTAAACTAAAAATTTATAAGTGGCTAAATAAATACCATTTACTAGTAATTTTATAACTAAAATAGATATTTTAAAAATTATAATGAAAAACAATCACGGTTTGGTTTTACGAAAAATATATTTTACTTTACCGAAAATCCTAAAATTCACTTAAACACTTTTATTCATTTAATTATTTATTTAATCATTTTTTTAACACGTTACAATCTTTCCCCCTTTTAGAAATTCGGTCCCCGAATTTAAATTAAAACCCCCCCTCCAAATACTAAAACGTTTAGCAAAACATTCAAATCGTCGGGGCTCCGAAATCATCAATACATAATAAAAATCAACTCCGTCAAGCATAACGCAATCATCGGAGTTATGGAGAGAATAAAATATCAAACCTCAATATGAAAACCATCATAATATACATCAATCTATAACTTATATATAGTTCGCATCCTAGTAAAATCGCCGAATCATCATAATAAAGAAGCATACAAAAACCCTCTTGAAAATCGACGTGCAATGCACGTGTCACGGCATAAGTAGCGCACGTTTAATTTTTTTTTTATAAAATAACTATATATATATATATATATCTTTTATTTAACATACACGTCCCGCCTGGTTACTAAATCAAATAATAATGATTATGAAAATATACTGCTCAAACTAAAATCAATCCCAATCACATCAATAAAATGTCATGTGCGTCCGGTGCGCACTGAAATCGAAACCAAATGCAGAAACCATGAATACCTACAAAACAAAACTAAGTGCAACAGGTGTGCACCAAAAACATCTGTCAAGTGCAACGGGCGTGCACGACTCACTATCAGGTGCATCTAATCTGCACAAAACCCCGATTTAGTGCATCTGGTGTGCACAAAATCGCATCAAGTGCGCCAAGTATGCGTAAGAATCCTAATCAGGTGCACATGGTGCACGAAAACATACATCGAATATCAAAATCAAAATCACAGTACAAAAATGCATGAAAACTAGGTCGAAACATATGTCAAAATCATATGTAACCCCTATGCACGAAATCAAATCAAAAATCTCAATATATATAAAACCAAATCAAGTGTACTGGGTGTGTACTAAACAACATCAATACAACTGATATATGAAACACAGATAGAATGAAAGTACACACATGAAATACCAATCGTAGAACAAAGTCCTCAAAATACAAAAGTCCAATCAACGAAAATATGAAATTCAAATCACTAAATCACAATCGTAAACACTATCGTCAATGTGCGCCTCTTTCCTCTGATGTCGACTGCTTCGAACTCGTTCTTTCATAGGTGTGCTGACTGCGCTACCAACGGCAATACTCATGTCTAGAGTCTCCCACCTAGTCGATCTCTTCACTTGATATCCGGACTACATTAAACTTTTCGATCGATCCATCAAAATCCCATAATTCCCCGAGAGCTCAACACTCAAGTACAGTTTAAAAATATCCGGTACATACCCCAGCATCGATGATCCAGCCGTAGAAGGGCAAACCCAAGCCTCACTAATGGCACCGCGGAACTTCCGTAAACCCTAAGGTTCAAGGGCGTTCTCGTGGTCATTATGTCGAGTTAGGGTTTCATTCTTCTAGAGGGTCCATCGAAATACCTGCATGTTCTTCCGAATACTTTAAACTTGGGAAAATGGTTTCCTGATAATCGTTCGAACCCTTTAACTTCATTCGGACGACAAGTGAATACCCTTCGTCCGCACACTAAGCAATGCTTCAATCCTCAAGAATAACCAATACTCTAATGGTTATCGCATTCGAGCCGCAGCTCCCTCTGCCCGTGCGCCCGTGGTAACAAAAACCACCCTCCGACATCGACGAAGATAGATCAAAGGAACGAATGAAATATGGTGCAAACAAATGTACATCCTAAGGCTCCTTAAGCAGAGTAGCGTATCGTATGTATGCCGCGGACCATACCCACAGTACGTTACTCTACCTAAATCGCCTACTCCATCAACCAAGGGTCACCTAGACTTATACAAGGTTAAACCTAGCGCTCTGATACCAACTTTGTCACGACCCGAAAGTACGAAACGTGACCGGCACTTAGATTACGAAACGTCTAGAGGCGCAACGTAACCTAAGTAAGCCGAAGCCCAGAAATCTAAACCATGAAAAGAAGAAGAAGCCGTAAAAGAAAACATGAAGGAACAAGTTTAAAACATCAGCAAATTTTCTCAAAAATTTCGGCAGAGCTTCCTCTATAAAAACTGGCCCCCAAACGGGTACAACAAGTATAATATACATAAACAATAAAAAGCATCCCCAAACGGGAGCTAGCATCAACGCCAACAGGCGGAAACAACCACAACAAACACAATAATATACAACGCCAAAAGGCAAGGCTCAAAACTCAAAAGAAAACAAAGCCACCAGATCAGAATAATACATGCGCGACTCTAAGGTCGAAATAAAAGACTGGTCTAATAAACTTATCAAGTAATACAAGTATGGTTGATGGAGCTTATAACTAGATACAACGAATGAATAAAATACAATGGTGGTTCAGATACAAGTGAACCAACCTACCGTGCAAATCACCCCGAAATAAAAGATGTGCCAGCAAGCTACCCGGGAAACCTGTACATCGAACCTGTAATAAAATTTGGCACAACGGGGGTGAGTTGCCAACTCGTGAGTAGAAGACATCTACAAAAAGAAATCGAATGCACGACGCTATCCTAGGTCATAATAATACACTACTAAGTCTCAATCCTCTAGTAATAGCAGGGCAATACTACGTGTAAGTGCAGATACTCCGTGCTCGTGTCAGTGCCTCATATAGTACTATGTTATATGAATGGATATGCATGCACCATGAATGTAAAATAAGCAATCCTGAAATCCAGGTATATCTGTATAAGAAATCTTTGGCTGTTATCATAGTAAAATGTGTATAAGAATCTGAAATCTCAACAATGAAATCCATGGAAATCCGTGTCAAGCATCGACACAAACATGTAAATCTCAAGTCTCATAGTCTCAATACCTCGGGCTCCGTCAATCCGGATCGGCCCAAATCATCAAATCTCACGACAACGGTCGGTATCCTCCGGATATCCGCCGCGCCAAACATCACCGGTAGGTAGCCTTCCCCTGCCAGGCTCATCGTCTACAACTCGATCTTCTTGCCCCGGGGTACCATACCGGGCCCACCATGTACCCGAGACGGTTCATCCACTCCTCGAATCGGGTCTCGAAATCCATCAGAAAACATGAAATCTCATGGTGGACGACACATACATCACGAGAAAACCGCATCTTATTTTGAAAAGAGTAGAGGAGAGAGAGAGAGAAGTTTTTATATATTTTTGCGGTTTTCCCCAAAAATCCAGAAATCTCATAGAAATCCAAATCTCAAAATCATGAGTAAGTATATGATAAGTGTCGGCATATGCCCATAATACTGCGCGATAACATGAAAATATGAATGCATGAATGTCTAAATAATAAATATCATGTCTTATACTAACATCAGAGAGAAATCACAATATTATATCGGTTTAGGGGTTAACTGATTCTATCAATAAAAGATAATATGATCTAAAGTGTACGTGACATAGCAATTACCGATGATGATGTGTGTGAGCCGGCAAATAAGTGTGCGTGGAATATGCGCATCATCGGTAATGGTGCTGGTGTCCTAACAGGTAAGGTTTATACTGATTATAGCAACATATGTAAAAACATGCACCATGATGATTACAGTATGAATGTAAATACAGGTGTGCATTATCCACTCCTCCGCGAAATACGAGTACTACTACCACTATGTGAGTCGAACCTAAACTAGTGTCCATCTAACATCCTAAGGAACTAAACCTAAGAAACTAGTCAGTAAGAAACTAGAGTCTACCTAAGGTCTGAATCAATATCTCTAATAGTCGGCGATCCCGCCTCAATAGCGTCACGTACGTATTACGGCTTCCTCGAATCAAGAGTGCGGATCAATCATCATATCTAGGCCTCGTACGGTAAAATCCATCGTACGGCATCCCAATATCGGAGTACGGGTCAAGTATCTCCTAGGTGTCTCATCATTCGTATAATGTCATCATCAACACATCTCATGATCAAGGTGCTAAACTATAATCACATACATCAATCATGTATCATTGCCATCATAGAATAATCCTTAGTTTATCCTCAGAAATATCATGTCACATGTGTAATATTGTGATTAAATCATACCGATATCTTATCGTCATCAAGTCACACCTATACGATATCGACATCAGGTCACACCTATATGATGTCGTAATCAAGTCATACATATTTCATATCGTGATCAGTCATAAGCTACAGCCTAAGTACTATTTTAGCGTCCCATGTACCTCAATATCACCACCACCCTTTATAATTTATATATTCATGTTCATTATCTCATTCTCTAATGATCCGCTAACACTTTAATACGACTGTATAGTCAAGAATCACGGCATCAAGCCCAGTTATACTGTTTCATCATACCTCAGATATCATATCACATCAATGAATCCCATATACGTGTTGTGTATATATATACACCTATACCTAGTTTTATATATATACACACATATACATATACGCCATGTCAAGTTTTAGTGCGTGCGTGTGTGTTTCTATCAGAAAACTACGAACCTCTCCCAAAGTATTCATCCTCAGGTGTGGTTTTCCTAAATCAGTCTAGTCCCGCCTAGGGTCATTACCAGGGTCCTACTCAGTAAGAATCTAGGGTCACATCTGGTTTCCTAATGTCAATAAGTACTATTCCTATTCTACGTTGCGGGGGTGCTAAACGCCATCCACCCGACTTCCCCCCGTAGATATGCATCTACTCACCTGGTCCATGTCTGCCGACGGCGGTGTCGCCATCCTCCTCTTCATCGCCCGCGGTCCACTTGAAGGGTACCTAAACGCAAACATATAAATAGCATCGTAAACCGAATCACATACAAAAGTCAAACGATACAAGGAACAAGCATAGGTTAAAACCTATGTCCCGTCCACGCAAAAGAACCAAATACCGCTCGATATCGGCGTACAAACTCCGATGGATCGAGATAACATCAACAAACAACTTGTAGTTTTAAAACACATTACTTATACTATAAAACACGATTAAATCCATCGAAACCCTAAAATCTATCAAACCGTCCAATTTCGCAAAACCCGAAAATACCAGTATACCGTTTTTCATCAAAACTTGACATTTAAATGAAACTAATGGTCATAAAACTCATTAAATAGCATTACTAGACTATACAAACCATTACTATATTTTTATTACACAAATTTGTATTGATTTTGAAATTTCTAGTTTGCAACCTTTCACAATTTTCAACATTTTTCAAGCAAAATACCACAATTCCACCACAAAACATGATTTTGCATAAATTAATGACTTAAACCACAATTCATGATGATAATGATATAATGAAACCATAATTATATTTTTAATCTCATTTATTTAGGAATTTCCCAAAATCTAGTTTACAAAAATAGCAATTTTTATCTCAATTTATCAATTATCAAGAAACTAGTGATCGAACTAAATTTTTCTTTCCATTTACATGCTAATATTTCCACTAAAACTACATTCCAATGATAACAACCCAAATCTCAATTTTATATCAACCACAAACACATTTTGCAAAAACATAGTTAGCTAATTTCCTTATTTAAAAAAAATTTTAAATGAAAATTTTACAATTCAACAACCATGCAATATTTTCCAATTCTAAAAGTGTTAAACTAACTATTATAACCCTAATTAATTATTAAAAACCCTAACTTGAATTTACAACCCTAACTTGCATTTTTAAAAAAAGAACATAGAATTAATTCATTAAATCTAATTAAGCTTAAATGATCATCTAATAACAATAAATCAAAAGAAAGAAAATTATACCTCCAAAATATGAAATCCAAACAAGAAATGAGCCTCCAAAATGCATGCTTTCCATCTCCAAATTCCATATAAAAATGAGCAAGGAATAAAGAGTATGAAATAAATAGGATTTTGTGGAATTTTAATTGAATTTTTTTTATGTATTTTTGATAAATTTTGAATGAAAATGAAGTGGGAAATGGGGGGGGGGTCTGCCATAGGGTTGTGGCCGGCCTTGGTGAGGTGAGGGAGAGAAAGAAGAGAGTGTGAAAAGTTTGTAGAAGTTTCAAGAAGAGAAACAACACTAAAAGTCTTTTCATGCTTTATTTATTTATTTATTTATTTATTTACTATAGCAACTCAAGAAAGATCTAGAAAATAGGAAAAATTTGCAAATAAATTTTCCATGATACACACTAATTTCTAATATGCCATGGTTCATTTTTACAAATTAAAACCATTTAAATTTTTTAATTTACACTAATTTAGTGTAAAAATAAAGCTTATGTTAATATTTAAAATAATTAATTTAGGAAAAATATTTTATTAAACTAAAAATTTATAAGTGGCTAAATAAATACCATTTACTAGTAATTTTATAACTAAAATAGATATTTTAAAAATTATAATGAAAAACAATCACGGTTTGGTTTTACGAAAAATACATTTTACTTTACCGAAAATCCTAAAATTCACTTAAACACTTTTATTCATTTAATTATTTATTTAATCATTTTTTTAACACGTTACAATCTTCCCCCCTTTTAGAAATTCGGTCCCCGAATTTAAATTAAAACTCCCCCTCCAAATACTAAAACGTTTAGCAAAACATTCAAATCGTCGGGGCTCCGAAATCATCAATACATAATAAAAATCAACTCCGTCAAGCATAACGCAATCATCGGAGTTATGGCGAGAATAAAATATCAAAACTCAATATGAAAACCATCATAATATACATCAATCTATAACTTATATATAGTTCGCATCCTAGTAAAATCGTCGAATCATCATAATAAAGAAGCATACAAAAACCCCTCTTGAAAATCGCCGTGCAATGCACGTGTCACGGCATAAGTAGCGCACGTTTAATTTTTTTTTTAAAAATAACTATATATATATATATATATCTTTTATTTAACATACACGTCCCGCCTGGTTACTAAATCAAATAATAATGATTATGAAAACATACTGCTCAAACTAAAATCAATCCCAATCACATCAATAAAATGTCATGTGCGTCCGGTGCGCACTGAAATCGAAACCAAATGCAGAAACCATGAATACCCACAAAACAAAACTAAGTGCAACAGGTGTGCACCAAAAACATCTGTCAAGTGCAACGGGCGTGCACGACTCACTATCAGGTGCATCTAATCTGCACAAAACCCCGATTTAGTGCATCTGGTGTGCACAAAATCGCATCAAGTGCGCCAAGTATGCGTAAGAATCCTAATCAGGTGCACATGGTGCACGAAAACATACATCGAATATCAAAATCAAAATCACAGTACAAAAATGCATGAAAACTTGGTCGAAACATATGTCAAAATCATGTGTAACCCCTATGCACGAAATCAAATCAAAAATCTCAATATATATAAAACCAAATCAAGTGTACTGGGTGTGTACTAAACAACATCAATACAACTGATATATGAAACACAGATAGAATGAAAGTACACACATGAAATACCAATCGTAGAACAAAGTCCTCAAAATACAAAAGTCCAATCAACGAAAATATGAAATTCAAATCACTAAATCACAATCGTAAACACTATCGTCAATGTGCGCCTCTTTCCTCTGATGTCAACTGCTTCGTACTCGTTCTTTCATAGGTGTGCTGACTGCGCTACCAAAGGCAATACTCATGTCTAGAGTCTCCCACCTAGTCGATCTCTTCACTTGATATCCGGACTACATTAAACTTTTCGATCGATCCATCAAAATCCCATAATTCCCCGAGAGCTCAACACTCAAGTACAGTTTAAAAATATCCGGTACATACCCCAGCATCGATGATCCAGCCGTAGAAGGACAAACCCAAGCCTCACTAATGGCACCGCGGAACTTCCGTAAACCCTAAGGTTCAAGGGCGTTCTCGTGGTCATTATGTCGAGTTAGGGTTTCATTCTTCTAGAGGGTCCATCGAAATACCTGCATGTTCTTCCGAATACTTTAAACTTGGGAAAATGGTTTCCTGATAATCGTTCGAACCCTTTAACTTCATCCGGACGACATGTGAATACCCTTCGTCCGCACACTAAGCAATGCTTCAATCCTCAAGAATAACCAATACTCTAATGGTTATCGCATTCGAGCCGCAGCTCCCTCTGCCCGTGCGCCCGTGGTAACAAAAACCACCCTCCGACATCGACGAAGATAGATCAAAGGAACGAATGAAATACGGTGCAGACAAATGTACATCCTAAGGCTCCTTAAGCAGAGTAGCGTATCGTATGTATGCCGCGGACCATACCCACAGTACGTTACTCTACCTAAATCGCCTACTCCATCAACCAAGGGTCACCTAGACTTATACAAGGTTAAACCTAGCGCTCTGATACCAACTTTGTCACGACCCGAAAGTACGGAACGTGACCGGCACTTAGATTATGAAACGTCTAGAGGCGCAACGTAACCTAAGTAAGCCGAAGCCCAGAAATCTAAACCATGAAAAGAAGAAGAAGCAGTAAAAGAAAACATGAAGGAACAAGTTTAAAACATCAGCAAATTTTCTCAAAAATTTCGGCAGAGCTTCCTCTATAAAAACTGGCCCCCAAACGGGTACAACAAGTATAATATACATAAACAATAAAAATCATCCCCAAACGGGAGCTAGCATCAACGCCAACAGGCGGAAACAACCACAACAAACACAATAATATACAACGCCAAAAGGCGAGGCTCAAAACTCAAAAGAAAACAAAGCCACCAGATCAGAATAATACATGCGCGACTCTAAGGTCGAAATAAAAGACTGGTCTAATAAACTTATCAAGTAATACAAGTATGGTTGATGGAGCTTACTAGATACAACGAATGAATAAAATACAATGGTGGTTCAGATACAAGTGAACCAACCTACCGTGCAAATCACCCCGAAATAAAAGATGTGCCAGCAAGCTACCCGGGAAACCTGTACATCGAACCTGTAATAAAATTTGGCACAACGGGGGTGAGTTGCCAACTCGTGAGTAGAAGACATCTACAAAAAGAAATCGAATGCACGACGCTATCCTAGGTCATAATAATACACTACTAAGTCTCAATCCTCTAGTAATAGCAGGGTAATACTACGTGTAAGTGCAGATACTCCGTGCTCGTGTCAGTGCCTCATATAGTACTATGTTATATGAATGGATATGCATGCACCATGAATGTAAAATAAGCAATCCTGAAATCCAGGTATATCTGTATAAGAAATCTTTGGCTGTTATCATAGTAAAATGTGTATAAGAATCTGAAATCTCAACAATGAAATCCATGGAAATCCGTGTCAAGCATCGACACAAACATGTAAATCTCAAGTCTCATAGTCTCAATACCACGGGCTCCGTCAGTCCGGATCGGCCCAAATCATCAAATCTCACGACAACGGTCGGTATCCTCCGGATATCCGCCGCGCCAAACATCACCGGTAGGTAGCCTTCCCCTGCCAGGCTCATCGTCTATAACTCGATCTTCTTGCCCCGGGGTACCATACCGGGCCCACCATGTACCCGAGACGGTTCATCCACTCCTCGAATCGGGTCTCGAAATCCATCAGAAAACATGAAATCTCATGGTGGACGACACATACATCACGAGAAAACCGCATCTTATTTTGAAAAGAGAAGAGGAGAGAGAGAGAAGTTTTTATATATTTTTGCGGTTTTCCCCAAAAATCCAGAAATCTCATAGAAATCCAAATCTCAAAATCATGAGTAAGTATATGATAAGTGTCGGCATATGCCCATAATACTGCGCGATAACATGAAAATATGAATGCATGAATGTCTAAATAATAAATATCATGTCTTATACTAACATCAGAGAGAAATCACAATATTATATCGGTTTAGGGGTTAACTGATTCTATCAATAAAAGATAATATGATCTAAAGTGTACGTGACATAGCAATTACCGATGATGATGTGTGTGAGCCGGCAAATATGTGTGCGTGGAATATGCGCATCATCGGTAATGGTGCTGGTGTCCTAACAGGTAAGGTTTATACTGATTATAGCAACATATGTAAAAACATGCACCATGATGATTACAGTATGAATGTAAATACAGGTGTGCATTATCCACTCCTCCGCGAAATACGAGTACAACTACCACTATGTGAGTCGAACCTAAACTAGTGTCCATCTAACATCCTAAGGAACTAAACCTAAGAAACTAGTCAGTAAGAAACTAGAGTCTACCTAAGGTCTGAATCAATATCTCTAATAGTCGGCGATCCCGCCTCAATAGCGTCACGTACGTATTACGGCTTCTCGAATCAAGAGTGCGGATCAATCATCATATCTAGGCCTCGTACGGTAAAATCCATCGTACGGCATCCCAATATCGGGGTACGGGTCAAGTATCTCCTAGGTGTACTATTTTAGCATATATGTGATGTCGTAATCAAGTCATACATATATCATATCGTGATCAGTCACAAGCTACAGCCCATGTACTATTTTAGCATCCCATGTACCTCAATATCACCACCACCCTTTATAATTTATATATTCATGTTCATTATCTCATTCTCTAATGATCCGCTAACACTTTAATACGATTGTATAGTCAAGAATCACGGCATCAAGCCCAGTTATACTGTTTCATCATACCTCAGATATCATATCACATCAATGAATCCCATATACGTGTTGTGTATATATATACACCTATACCTAGTTTTATATATACACACACATATACGTATACGCCATGTCAAGTTTTAGTGCGTGCGTGTGTGTTTCTATCAGAAACCTACGAACCTCTGCCAAAGTATTCATCCTCAGGTGTGGTTTTCCTAAATCAGTCTAGTCCCGCCTAGGGTCATTACCAGGGTCCTACTCAGTAAGAATCTAGGGTCACATCTGGTTTCCTAATGTCAATAAGTACTATTCCTATTCTACGTTGCGGGGGTGCTAAACGCCATCCACCCGACTTCCCCCCGTAGATATGCATCTACTCACCTGGTCCATGTCTGCCGACGGCGGTGTCGCCATCCTCCTCTTCATCGCCCGCAGTCCACTTGAAGGGTACCTAAACGCAAACATATAAATAGCATCGTAAACCGAATCACATACAAAAGTCAAACGATACAAGGAACAAGCATAGGTTAAAACCTATGTCCCGTCCACACAAAAGAACCAAATACCGCTCGATATCGGCGTACAAACTCCGATGGATCGAGATAACATCAACAAACAACTTGTAGTTTTAAAACACATTACTTATACTATAAAACACGATTAAATCCATCGAAACCCTAAAATCTATCAAACCGTCCAATTTCGCAAAACCCGAAAATGCCAGTATACCGTTTTTCATCAAAACTTGACATTTAAATGAAACTAATGGTCATAAAACTCATTAAATAGCATTACTAGACTATACAAATCATTACTATATTTTTATTACACAAATTTGTATTGATTTTGAAATTTCTAGTTTGCAACCTTTCACAATTTTCAACATTTTTCAAGCAAAATACCACAATTCCACCACAAAACATGATTTTGCATAAATTAATGACTTAACCCACAATTCATGATGATAATGATATAATGAAACCATAATTATATTTTTAATCTCATTTATTTAGGAATTTCCCAAAATCTAGTTTACAAAAATAGCAATTTTTATCTCAATTTATCAATTATCAAGAAACTAGTGATCGAACTAAATTTTTCTTTCCATTTACATGCTAATATTTCCAATAAAACTACATTCCAATGATAACAACCCAAATCTCAATTTTATATCAACCACAAACACATTTTGCAAAAACCTAGTTAGCTAATTTCCTTATTTAAAAAAAATTTTAAATGAAAATTTTACAATTCAACAACCATGCAATATTTTCCAATTCTAAAAGTGTTAAACTAACTATTATAACCCTAATTAATTATTAAAAACCCTAACTTGAATTTACAACCCTAACTTGCATTTTTAAAAAAAGAACATAGAATTAATTCATTAAATCTAATTAAGCTTAAATGATCATCTAATAACAATAAATCAAAAGAAAGAAAATTATACCTCCAAAATGTGAAATCCAAACAAGAAATGAGCCTCCAAAATGCATGCTTTCCATCTCCAAATTCCATATAAAAATGAGCAAGGAATAAAGAGTATGAAATAAATAGGATTTTGTGGAATTTTAATTGAATTTTTGATGTATTTTTGATGAATTTTGAATGAAAATGAAGTGGGAAATGGGGGGGGGGGCTGCCATAGGGTTGTGGCCGGCCTTGGTGAGGTGAGGGAGAGAAAGAAGAGAGTGTGAAAAGTGTGTAGAAGTTTCAAGAAGAGAAACAACACTAAAAGTCTTTTCAAGCTTTATTTATTTATTTATTTATTTCTTTACTATAGCAACTCAAGAAAGCTCTAGAAAATAGGAAAAATTTGCAAATAAATTTTGCATGATACACACTAATTTCTAATATGCCATGGTTCATTTTTACAAATTAAAACCATTTAAATTTGTAATTTACACTAATTTAGTGTAAAAATAAAGCTTATGTTAATATTTAAAATAATTAATTTAGGAAAAATATTTTATTAAACTAAAAATTTATAAGTGGCTAAATAAATACCATTTACTAGTAATTTCATAACTAAAATAGATATTTTAAAAATTATAATGAAAAACAATCACGGTTTGGTTTTACGAAAAATACATTTTACTTTACCGAAAATCCTAAAATTCACTTAAACACTTTTATTCATTTAATTATTTATTTAATCATTTTTTAACACGTTACATAAAGACTATTGCACGTTCACAGAGGTGTGTATGAAATGAAAACAAGAAAAAGGTGGAGTGAAAAATAAGACCTAGTTTCCTGTTAAGGAAGATAGAAATTCTGAAGTTGAAACTTTACTGGAAAACGAAACTTGAAAAATGCTTAACTCTTTATAAAACTTATGTGATCCTTTTAAAATTTTTATCTGGGCGTTATTGTGTGACATGATGACTTAAATCGATCCTTCTGGAAACTTAACGACACTATTTGCACAGCACGTAAAGACATATAAAATCTGTAGTTAAATAAGAAGCGAGGTGTGAAAAATAAAGGTTCGATAGTCTAGACTTAGGATAATAGAATTGTTATTTTCTGAAACAAAACTTTGGGGTTTGAATCTTTGTTATTTTGCAAAACCAACTTGACCGGATTTTGTGGGTAGCATCCGCTGAAAACCCTCAGGAGACAACACTCCTCCTATTAGGGACACCTAGAGGTTTAACGGCTTATTGCACATGCTCAGTGCAATCGCGTTCCCTGCAAAATTGAGGTTAGGAAATTTTTCGTGAATAAATTGGCTTTCCTCGGGACGAGCAAATGATAAGTTTGGGGGTACTTGTTCATATCAGATTTTTGCATTTTTATACCGCCCAATTTTTATCATATTGCTTATCGGTAGGTACTCTTGAGCCGTGTTTTCTAGTCAATTACAGGATACAGGTTCTCGGCTCTAAACGGTGAAATTCATGGAAAAGCACGACAAAATCCGGGTTCTTGCCAACCACAGATAAAACACGGGTCTCTGCTCTTTATCCGTCTGTTGCCACACACCAGTTTAAGAGACAAAATGGCAAATCAATGTCATTTTCATGCACAAGGCTCAATGGCAACACAAGATCCAAGAAATCTACGCGGAGCTCGAGAAAATCATGACAAAAAGATCCATATCCAATCACCTTTTGATCAACAGAAATTCTGGAAAAATCGTGAAGCAATTCTGAGAAAAATCATATACCAGACTAATGGGAACAGCATAACAGGAAAAGCCACCAAAAATGATGAACCAATTCCTCTAAAGTGACGCGGTTCCGCGGCAATAGCAGGCTTAGGCCGCGGAACCGCGGCCGTATGGTGGCGGCAGTTGACCAATTTTTGTGGGTAGATTGGTCATTTCACTTTAGTTCTGAATGTTGCCCTAGGTTTTCATTTTCCAGCCTATAAATAGCCCAGAACCTTGTGAAAGAAAGGGTGCTTAATTTTGTATTTTAGGTTTTAGAATACTTGTGTTCTTCTTCCTCTTCTCATCTCTTCTCCATTGAAAAACTTGTAGTGAGCTTTTGTGAGTGAAGAATGATGAATAAAGAAGTTTATTTTGTCATTATACTTGTCTTGTTCTTGTTATGTTTATTGCTTGTAATTTTTATTTGTTAACTTAGTTGTTCTTATTTGTGTTTGTCTGTTTCTTTTCTCTTTTCCTTTATCCTTAAACAACCATGATGCTTACGCTTGATCCTTGCCGAGGTGAGGTCGCAAATAGCTAGTTGTTATCTTCTAATCTCCTTCTTTCTATCTTCCTCTTTTGTTTTATTTTCTTTTCCGTATAATGGGTGAGTAGTTTCATACTTGTTAGGGTAGGATAAGGGAAGTTTGAGAAAAGGAAATCTCTCTCACTCTTTCTTTGCCCAACATCTTAAATCGACTCCCGTTAATTGAACCACAATCCGCTCCCTACGGCACCCTATCCTATATGATAGCGGTGATTCCGTAGTGAGACCGGTTGTGGTTGAATTAACCGGAGGTTATGGCTAAAAGCCAAAAACGGACGGACAAGCACCAAAAGGAAGAACTTAAGCGTTGGAAAGCCTAGCTTATACTCGCAAGTTCCTTCCTAGTCGTGCTAATCCCCGTTGTTGCCGATTACCGTAACACCGATATTAAGAGTGGCAATGAAAGAAGTGAGCGACTCCTAACTCAAACTAACCTAATCCTAACCCTAACAAGCTCTCTTTACATATCATTTTAACACTTAGTTAATCACAGACAAATCTGGAAAATTGGACTTAACTCGTTAAAGCACATAGAAAAAGATTCCCATCTCCCTGCGGACGACCCGTACTCAACCGGCTAGCTAAAAGCGAAACCGTTTTGATTGCGGTAATTAACTAAACTTGAACACGCAGAATCCCTACCAATCAGGTGTTTGTTATAAATATACCACGTATTACAAGTTCGACTGGAAAACATCGTGTTATACATTATAATCAACACTTTGAAAGGAAATTTTGCGTTTATTATTTCACGCATGATATTGTACATCTCAACAATCTTCATTGAGATTTTTGTGCAGAAAATTATTTCCGGACAGATATCGGAATCATAAATTCGCCAACAAAATGCAGCAAATCAAAGAGTTAAAATCTGCTAGAGATTCAGAAGGGATTTAAAGATTCCAGATATCACCTGAACACTAATAGACCAACAAAAGAAGACAAAAGAATTTTGAAGCAACAAGCTCACCAAATGGTCGCGGATACGCGGCCGAGTCAGGCCGATCCGCCGTGAATCCGCGGCCGAGTTAGGGCATCCAGTGACGACACTTCTTACGAAGCTTCATCTCAACTTCCTAGCTTGTTGAAGACGCTCCATAGTAACAACCTTGTTCTGGAAAATTCCCTACAACAGCTTAGCTTCTTGAGGAAGCGTGATAACTACCTTATTCTAGAAGTTTCCCTACAACTACCTAACTTCTTGGGGAAGATTGACCTAGCTTCTAGTGGAAGATTGGTGAAGGACTATAAAAAGGGATCTAAGCCTCCATTAATGAGGTTGTTGAGTTGTTGAGTTGTTGAGTAGTTGATTTCTAGTACACAAACCAAAACCAAATTCAATTCCAAATCAAGATCCAAATCAAGAATCGTTGAGAACAATATCGAGCGACGACATTCAAGATCCTTTACGCAAAGCCGATCGTCATCAAGAGCACGAGATCCTCGACAGGTCTAAGTCTCACGGAGATCGAGTAAAGCGAAATTCGACGGAATAGTTAACTCTTCAAGGGAGCAATCGAGAGCAATTCTTGTAACCTCGGATTGAAGGAATATGTAAGTAGAAGTTGATTAATAAAGGTGATCAGTTGTTAATTCTCGCTTTCTTTACATTTTCGCATTATGAAATTTCTAATTCTTGATTCTTTTATTTTCATGATGCGTGAGTGAAATCTCCACTTGTTAAGGATTCGAAGGAATTCGGTAGGTCAAATGGTGATGAAATCCTATACGCATCTTAAGTCTTATGAGAATTATGAACTTTAGGAAAAAGAATCGTCAATGACCAAATTTGGAACAAGATCACCGTTCTTGATAATTTCGTTGCAATTTGGGATTAAATGATTGATGATTCTCTTTGCTAAAGGCTAGATTTGAATGATGATAAATGAAAAGACAAGGGATAGTGAAGGAGAAACCCTAGTTTCTTCAAAAGATCCCTAATCTTCATTCATCGCCATCGTTCTAGCTATAATTCATCAATAGATAAGATAAGTCATTATTAGTATTCATCATTGCTACTAATTCCTATCGAATCCTATAAGCTATTCTACATTTTCTTGATAACTAAAATTGAAAATGGACATTTTCTTGATTACTAAATCTTAAACTCTTTCTTAATTTTTTTCATGAAAAATTTTCATCCAATAAATCTTGATTCGTTTTCTTGAAATTTCTTTACTATTTTCTTTCGACTCAACTAAAGCGAGAACGAATAGATACACGAATCTCAGTGGACGACCCGTACTCATTA
The DNA here is from genome assembly GCA_030015575.1 of Agapanthus africanus. Lineage (NCBI taxonomy): Eukaryota > Viridiplantae > Streptophyta > Magnoliopsida > Asparagales > Amaryllidaceae > Agapanthus > Agapanthus africanus. Next base: position 248,787,202 of record CM057347.1, on the reverse strand, counting down.
ACGAACTACAACACCGTTATTGATTGCGGCTATAAATTCTTTGATTGCGATAACACTTTTCATAACGAATCAAGAAATACATCAACCAACACCACAGCACAACGGTGTATCGGAACGGAGGAATCACACCCTATTAGATATGGTGCGCTCTATGATGAGCACTGCTGAGTTGCCTATTTCCTTTTGGGGGTATGCGCTTGAGACAGCCATATACCTATTGAATAGAGTTCCAACCAAATCAGTTCGTACCACTCCATATGAGATATGGGAGGGGAAAAGACCGTGTCTTAATTTTATTAAGATATGGGGTTGCCCGGCCTATGTTAAAAAGAAAAATCCGGACAAGCTCGAGGCAATGTCAGTTCTGTGCAAGTTTATAGGATATCCCAAGCATTCGCGAGGACATATCTTCTACCACCCTGAGGAACAAAAGGTGTTTGTTGCTCAGCATGCCACCTTTTTAGAAAAGGATTTTCTTACAAAGGAACTTAGTGGCGAGGCGGTAGAACTGGAAGAAGTTCCAGCGATACAAACTACGACAGAAGATTTGGTAGAACTAGAGGATTCGATAGCTCCCAATGAACCTCAGCCTCTCCGCCGTTCTAGTAGGGTTCCTCATCCACCTAAGATATACTGCAGTTTTCTCGTTGATGGTGGGAGCGAGGATTGCATCATGGAAGATGATGACCCAACTAGCTTCGAGTAGACCATCACGATTGGGGACTCTGTGAAATGGCTGGATGCAATGCGATCTGAGATGGAATCCATGTACACCAAAAAAGTATGGACTTTGGAAGTTGCTCCTGAAGGGGTAAAACCCATTGGGAGCAAATGGATCTTTAAGAAGAAACTTGGTGTAGATGGAAATGTTGAGACTTTCAAAGCTAGACTTGTTGCAAAAGGTTTTCGTCAATGACCGGGTGTGGATTATGATGAAACCTTTTCTCCAGTGGCTATGCTTAAGTCCATCCGGATCCTACTTGCCATTGCTGCATACCATGACTACGAAATCTAGCAAATGGATGTTAAGACCGCCTTTCTAAATGGTGATTTAGAAGAGAGCGTGTACATGACTCAACCAGAGGGCTTCATGGACAGTGGGAGCAGCGGGAAGGTGTGCAAGCTGCTTAAATCCATCTACGGGTTGAAGCCGGCATCGTGGAGTTGGAACATCTGTTTTGATGTCGTAGTCAAAGAGTTTGATGTTGGGAATTCACCCACACGCGCAAACGCGTATGTTATGGAAATGGATATGCAATGAAGGAAACGGATTGCGCATACGGGATCGTTCTCGTTTTAAATATTTATAAACCGCAACTGCACGGCGCGTTATAGTAAGCCGGCAAGTACGGGTCGATCCGCAGGGAATTGTGATTAGGTATTGTTGTTTAAGATTCAACAAATTAATGAACCGGGTTGGTTGTCACAAAAATAAATAGAATACAAAAACAAGCAAAGGCAAGTAAAGAAGTTAAAGAAGAATGGTCGTGGCTTTGGTTCGGAAGATTGAATCGTGACAATTCCCTCGACGCTCCTTTGATAATGAGTTGTCCGTTCTCACGTTGATCCCAGCATGAAGCACGACTTGTCGAAGCAGTTGCGAGGCACAAGTCATCAAAATCCGATATTCTCCGTAATCACGAAACTAGTCCGTTTTTTCACTTACCGTTTTGTATGTCCGTGCTTGAGGTATCAACGCTAAGTACAAGTCTTAACAAGCATACGTCAACAACATAAATACAAGTTAGTGAGTGAGAGCAAATGATTTTAGGGTTGAGTTTGCTACGTGCTTGTGATAGTATATCGTATATGAAACCAAGCGATTGTCAAGCACTTGATCACAAAATACGATATCTAAACCTAGCAACCTCAACACTAAATTGACTTTAGCTTAAACATTGAAATGAGGAAAGGGAGTGAATATGGTGTATGAGGAGGTTACAAAGAAACCATGTTTCAAAACACCATATCACATCAATACATAGCAATCTTTAAATTAGAATCATATAGTTAACTGCATTAAACATAAAAAAGAGGTGGAGGAGGCAAAAACCTTTCATCTCACTTCCTCACCAATACCACAACCAAAGAGTTAGTTAAGCATGATAAAAGAAAAGAAAAACAAGCAAGTAAAGAAAATAAACACAAATATTATTAACACTTGAGAAAGAGGTACAAGAATTTGGTTACTTGTTCAACCTCCTTAATGAAACTTCCCAAAGAAAGCTTCAAAAGGGAGGAAGAAGAAGAAGAAACCAATGATGAAGCCCACTCACCCTCAAGCTAAACCAAAAAGAAAAGCAAAACTAAGAAAAACTATGGGAATCTATGAGAATGAGAGAGTCATCCCCTTGCTTCACTGTTCTGCTATATATAGGCACCAAAAATGATTAAACAAACAATAAGAATGAGGTGACAAGGCAGCAAAGGAAGGCCCACAGAATTTTGGTGCACTTTGGGGCAAGGGGGCCGAGCTCACCGGTTTTGGGGGGCATGTGCTCGGTCCAAATACAAAGAGAGTGGCTCGTCTTGATGTGGTAAGTATATGTGTTCCCCCATATCACTCTGATGCTGTTTGTTTGGTCTAAAATAACCTGGTTTGTATGCAGAGATTTGGAGGGAACAAGATGCTTCAAATCACATCATAACTTTATGCATTTATTAGCCATGTCCCCCAATGTGCCCACTTTATCATGTCTTGTGCCATGGGCAGCCCCCTCTTAGGTCCAAGCTATGTGCACACTTGTATGTGTTAGGCCATTCTTGGCAAAAAGTGTGTACACATGCATTATTTGCAAAAGAGCTCCTGGGACGTCAGTCTGTTTTCTATTCTGATTGCAGTGTTGGCTCCCAAATGTTATATCCGTGATTTTGAGTATGTTTTCCAGTATTTGTCAAGGATACCAGTAAACTGTAATTACTGAGCAGACACTGATTAATAGTACTAATAAATAGCAAAATAGATAATGAATGAAAGATATTAAAATGCAGTTTTCTGTAGTGAACAAATACCCCCAAACTTACCTATTGCTCGTCCCGAGCAATACAAAAAAAATCCTAGCCTCACTTTCGTAGGGAACGCGATTGCACTGAGCACGTGCAACAAACCGTTAAACCTCTAGGTGTCCCTAGTAGGAGGAGTGTTGTTTCCTGAGGGTTTTCAGCGGATTACACCCACAAAATCCAGTCAAGTTAGCATCGCGCGGAAACTGTTGATTCTAATCTTTAATGTTAAGAATCAAAGTTAGAAGTTCTATTACCCAAGTAAGAAATGTTAAACCCTATTTTTCACTCCTCACAATTTGTTTAACATAAGCTAATACGCGTCTTTACGTGATTGTGTGGGTAGTGTCCATAAGTTTTAAGAACATTGATTAGGGTCATCATGTCATAATTATAGACCAGGATAAACTTTTGAAGGATCACACGAGTTTGAAAGGAGTTAAGATTTTCTCAAGTTTTATTCCCCAGTTAGGTTTCAAGTCAGAATATATATCATTTTTAACAGAGAACCTAAGTCTTATTTTTCACTCTACCCTTTCACTTGTTTTTTTTCATACACACCTTTTGTTATCGTGCAAAACGTCTTAATAAATACAAACCTTCATATCTCTGTGAAAAAAATTGTTTAAATAGAAAATTCGTCTCCGCCAAGATTATTCTCCCATAAAGAACCATTAGGACTTTTAACTTGGAGAGAACACTTGCTTAGCTTGTTTAATCTGGCGATTGGAAACTTAGCGAGCTTTGGGTCAATGACTCCCAAACCAGATGGTTTTAGGGCATTAGGTGTGGAGACACCCCACGGACTTAATTACCCAAGTTACTAAGGCCACAAAACAAAAGACTCATTTTATTTTAAATTATGCACTCGGTGAAAACGGAGATATTGCCAGCTTTTTCTTTTAAATTCGAAGACGTTACATGTGATAAGGTGTGTAATTACTCCAACAAGGTTCCAGATGGGTTATTTTTTAGACTTATAGCTCTGATTAAAACCTCAATAATACCCTTCATATTCACCATACTTCGTGAACTATTCTTGATATTACTCAACTCAGAACAAACCTGTTTGATCCTAAAGATGTTTATCAATTTAAAAGTTTACAGACATGTCAGACTTTCATCAAATTCTCAAAAATATACGACACGTGTAAAGTGTTATAAAAGACGTATATCAGCAATGGTTAAACACAAAGGAGGGTTATTTTTCGGGTCGTCGGTCTCTCGAAAAGGATTTAGTTATTTCTAACTTATCAACCGATCCATCAGACTTCGAATCAAAGTCCCCTCGCTAGCTAACATGACAAAGTTTTTATATTTTTGGGGAAAAATTTAAATTTTTTATGGGTTTTTTAATATGTATGCAATACAGAATATACAATATACACATGATGCAGATAAACCCAATGCTCACCCCCAAACCTGAGTTTTACGATGTCCTCATCGTTGCTCACGTCTCCGGTAGCTAGACTTAGACATCAGGGTGAGAATTTTATTCAAAGAAAAAAGAAAAAACCTAAGACTAATTACAACATATACATGTTAAAAGATTGGGTTAGTCCCGAAATTAATACCAGTCATTTAAAGATTTTGTCTATATAGTGCAATGGCTGGTAAAAGAATATGTATATACAAAAGAAAAAGAAAAAGGAAGGTATATGTTAGAAGTTAGTGAAGGGCATGGGCGTGTAATAGTAGGGATCGGAAGATGCTGAAGGTGAAGACGAAGTTTTGAAGAGGAAAAAGAATTATTGTTCGAATGAGTTTAATTTTCAAGAAGCATATGTGGAGTTTCAAAGTCAGGTTCGTTCAAAAACTGGAGTTCATCCGCAAAAAGTTCAACAAAAGAAAGGTTCTTAGGATGTTCCCAAATGGATCCTGACTCAAACTTACCAAGTATATCCAGTTCATCCGCAAAAATTTCCTCAAAACTTGATATGAAAGAATATTCTTCAAAGCTGTCTTCCTCCCTATGATTTTTCACAATCCTATTCTCATCACTATACCTCACAGACTCTTCCAATACAATATTGCCTTTATCACATTCACATCTAGGTAGGTTCATGTCATCTAAAAAGGTAGGTTCCCACACTAACGTTTCCTCCGAAACAATATCACTAGGTGATACAAAAATTGTTGGTTCCTGATCATTAATCTTTTCTGACAATCTCTTCAAACCATACCCGACAAATTCACAAGGTTCTTCCTCTAAAATTGGAATGTACAAATCAGTCAGAGGCTTTTCTTGTGTGTCCAGATAACACTTATTCAAATCAATCGTATCATCATCTATGAAATCATCAAAATTCATTTGATCATTTACATCACTCGGGTGACTTCCTAGATGACAGATATTAACATTATTGGGTTCCGAATGACTGTGTACACTCACTAGAATCCTCACAGCTAAATGTTTCATGTGTTCCTTTATTCTAGCCAATGATTGAGCTTGAGAAAGAAACAATTGCTCAGACTGTTGTATGCACAGGGCTAGCGTAGAAGCCGTTTGATTCTCGACCGCAGTCATCATTTCAATACCCTTTTCTAAAACGGTCAACCTAGCATCCATCTCGCTATCACACCCTAATGATGTGTCAATTGTTTCAGGTAAGGAGGGTTGTGATGGTGGTGATGCTAGAGCAGTCAATCTGTCGACCTCTTTCTCTAAATCTTCAATCATTAGGTATCTAATTGAAGTGGTTCTGGGTTCAAGAGTGTTAGGTGGATGACCGTTAGAAAAACTCTGGGATGGTTGGTCACCCCCAAGAAAAGGACAATTTTCATGAATGTGGGAAGAATTTTGGCAATTTGAACAAATGAATTAGGAATAAGTATAAACAAAAGAATAAGAATTGTGAGAAATTGAAGTAAATTGTGTATCACCCATATTAACAAGAATTCACAAATATCACAAACATAAAGAATGTCACACCCCTAGCAGTCTACGGTATGCTAGTCAACTAGACCTGCTCAAGAACCTAATTGTCGAAATAAAACTGTGTCGAGAAAGGGGCTCAAGATATACGGATCACGAAGCCAGGTAAGTGCAAGAGAGAAGGGGAGGTTTTCCAACGCTTTCGCGAAGTTCCTTAATTAGATAACCCTTTCTCTTGAATACTTGCCTAGACACCCCGTGAACGATATACCGTTAAGAGGTGTTCTAAACGTAGTTAACTTCTCCTAATGAGCGCGATGTCCTTAAAGTCAAAGTCTACTTGATTTTAAATTACTGTGGGTATGAAAGTATGTTTTTTTGTGATTTGTGGGCTACGGAGAAAAGGTGATGAAATCCTTTACCGTATCTTGTTCGGTCATTTTTGCCCTTAAATCCGTATTAAGATGCAATGCGCAATCAAATAAAAGAATTCAAGAAGTCAAGCAATTTAATTCAATTCTTTTCGTTTAAGTTTAGGCGCTGCAAAAAATACGGTTAGTTCTCTGTACAATTGGCGGCAAAATTGTGCGAAGAATCGTGCAAAAGATAAAATATTGGAATGTGTCGGATTTGAGCGAAGGTGTTAGAAAATACGTACCAAAATGATTTGGTTTAAGAAAACCCTGTTGAAAGTGATCCGAGTCTTTTGATTGTTCGCCTCTGCGGGTCAAACTACCTGGATCTTTGGCACTGTACTTTCCTAACGTCTTGTAATTGCATTTGAGCCTCGCTCCACAAGATCGCTGGTCGTAATTCCTTAAAAACCTGAAATGTCAGAAAATACGATATTTAGTGTCAGAAAGCGATATATATGTGCCCCAATTCCTGCACACTTAAAATTAGAAAAATCAAACAATACCACTAGAACACCGACAACACACTGGAGACAACCCAAAAAGAAAAAATCACAAAAACCATCATTGGGCCGGTGAGCTCGGATTTCCCCTTGTTGTCGCCGGCCAAGTGATGCTTGTTTGTGTTGGAATTTTATGTGGCACCTCCAAATTATGTTAGTATTATAATGGTCATACTTGATTTTTTAGTTGAATCACATAGTGCAATCTGGTATGAAGGACAGAGAACTAAATAAAAAGAATGTCGTATTGTTAGTTTTTGAAAAATTTGAGTTAGTAGTTAGTTTTGTTAATAAGAACCAAAAAATACCAATTCCTAATACTACACCTCCCGGCAACGGCGCCAAAAACTTGTTGGGAATTCACCCGCGGGCGCAAAAGCGTATGTTATGGAAAAGGATATGCAATGAAGGAAATAGATTGCGCACGCAAGATCGTTCTCGTTTTAAATATTTATAAACCGTAAGTGCCTGGCGCGTTGTAGCAAGCCAGCAAGTACGGGTCGATCCACAGGGAATTGTGATTAGGTATTGTTGTTTAAGGTTCAACAAATTAATGAATTGGGTTAGTTGTCACAAAAATAAATAGAATACGAAAACAAGAAAAAGCAAGTAAAGAACTTAAAGAAGAATGGTCGTGGCTTTGGTTTGGAAGATTGAATCGCGACGATTCCCTCGACGCTCCTTTGATCATGAGTTGTCCGTTCTCACGTTGATCCCGGCATGAAGCACGACTTGTCGAAGCGGTTGCGAGGCACAAGTCGTCAAAATTTGATATTCTCCGCAATCACGAAACTAGTCCGTTTGTTCACTTACCGTTTTGTATGTCCGCGCTTGAGGTATCAACGCTAAGTACAAGTCTTAACAAGCATACGTCAACAACAAAAATACAAGTTAGTGAGTGAGAGCAAATGATTTTAGGGTTGAGTTTGCTAGGTGCTTGTGATAGTATATCGTATATGAAACCAAGCGATTGTCAAGCACTTGATCACAAAATACGATATCTAAACCTAGCAACATCAACACTAAATTGACTTTAGCTTAAACATTGAAATGGGGAAAGGGAGTGAATATGGTGTATGAGGAGGTTACAAAGTAACCATGTTTCAAAACACCATATCACATCAATACATAGCAATCTTTAAGTTAGAATCATATAGTTAAGCGCATTAAACATAAACAAGAGGTGTAGAAGGCAAAAGCCTTTCATCTCACTTCCTCACCAATACCACAAGCAAGGAATTAGTTATGCATGATAAAAGAAAAGAAAAACAAGCGAGTAAAGAAAAGAAACACAAATATTATTAACACTTGAGAAAGAGGTACAAGAATTTGGTTACTTGTTCAACCTCCTTAATGAAGCTTTCCAAAGAAAGCTTCAAGAGGGAAGAAGAAGAAGAAGAAACCAATGATGAAGCCCACTCACCCTCAAGCTAAACCAAAAAGAAAAGCAAAACTAAGAAAAACTATGAGAATCTATGAGAATGAGAGAGTCCTCCCCTTGCTTCACTTGTCTGCTATATATAGGAACCAAAAATGATTAAACAAACAATAAGAATGAGGTGACAAGGCAACAAGGGAGGGCCCACAGAATTTTGGTGCACTTTGGAGCAAGGGGGGCCGAGCTCACCGGTTTTGGGGGCATGTGCTCGGTCCAAATCCGAGGAGAGTGGCTCGTCTTGATGTGGTAGGTATATGTGTTCCCCCATATCACTTTGGTGATGTTTGTTTGATCTAAAATAACCTTGTTTGTATGCAGAGATTTGGAGGGAACAAGATGCTTCAAATTACATCATAACATTATGCATTTATTAGCCATGTCCCCCCATGTACCCACTTCATCATGTCTTGTGCCATGGGCAGCCCTCTCCTAGGTCCAAGCTATGTGCACACTTGTATGTGTTGGACCATTCTTGGCAAAAAGTGTGTACACATGAATTATTTGCAAGAGAGCTCCTGGGACGTCGGTCTGTTTTCTATTCTGATTGCAGTATCGGCTCCCAAATGTTATATCCATGATTTTGAGTATGTTTTCCAGTATTTGTCACGGATACCAGTAAACTGTAATTACTGATCAGACATTGATTAATAGTACTGATAAATAGCAAAATAGATAATGAATGAAAGGTATTAAAATGTAGTTTTCTGTGCTGAACATTTGACTGTAAGTCCACGTTGCGACCCCCGGTTCTTACGGGGAGGCGGAAACGGTATAAAAAACGAATTTTTATCGCAAGAGGCAACATGGACTAAACTATGGTCGGGATCGTTACCTAAACTAAAACTAGCATACTAAGCTAAAGATATTTAGCTACTCGGATGAGGATGGTTATACCTAAACTTGAACTCCTTCTCTTCAAGCTCCGATGGTGGTTCGATGGCTCCTTCTCGTTGTCTCCGTACGCCGAAGATAGATCCACTTGAAAGCTCCAACCTTTAGCTCCTTCTTCGTTCTTTGAAGAAACTAGTTCACTTGGTTTGCTAAACCTAGTGAACTAGAATGAGTAGAGATGATTTAGAATGGGATTTTATCTATGGTTCTTGATTCTCAACTCATGAGACAAGAGAACCATAGATCAAGAGAGGGAGCAAGAGGTTGAGGGTGAGAGCAAGAGGAGAGCTCAAGAACAAGAGAGAGAATGAGCAAGAAAGAATGAGCAAGTATTTTGTCTCTCACCCTCTCATAATCCAAAGCAATGATAACTCATCATATCAACAAAAGTCTTATGTGATGGTTGAAGTAACCATAACCTTATCATGTCATGCACTCATTTTACTCAAATGAACAAGCAAGAAAAAGTCTTTGGCATGAAATGATAACCATGGTTATCATGATGGTCAACTAGTCAAGCCTAGTCAACCGGTCAACAAGTCAACAAAAGTCAACAAGTCACCAAAGTCAACAAGTCAACAAAAGTCAACAAGTCAACAACCATATCACCATAATACTTAATTAATATAATAGTTAATCACATATCATATTCTCATTAGGGTTGAGCATAAAGTCAAAAAGTCAACGGTCAACTGTCAACAACCCTAATGAGAATCCGCTGCCTCTGCCTCCCTGTCAACTGTGCATACACACCCGCATCCGCGTTCCGAGGAACACGAATGCAAACTGGATAAATCCAATCCCATAAGGTACACTAGGATCTGGCTTAAACCAAAGCCCGCTAGTGTAAACTGTCCGGACACTGTACGTGCACAAGTGCACGGATGTGACCGAACCCTGTCGCAAAACCATGCGACCTGTCGCAATACCATGCGACCTCTACTCTTTTGCCTAAAGGCGAAAAGCTTTCTGTGTGGGACTCTAAAGACTCGACACTACGCTGGCAGTGGGTTTAACCACAGACCGCAAGCGGCACTAGCTGTGCGTAACGGTCCCCAGGTAATGCCGACAAGAAGACCGACGAGGCGAAACCCATCTGAACTCCTACTGAGCCTGAGTGTGACATTCTCCATACAGTCCGGTCTGTTCGTCTGATACATCGCATGGCGGGCCTAGGGGGCGGTAAACGTCAGTCCCCCAATAGCGGTACAAGTCGTGCCGGAGTGAAGCCCAATACACCCTGAGATAACACTGGAAACCTACCAGTATATCTCGTTTGCCCTGGCCAGGGACTACTCGTGTAATGGCTCTCCTAGACACAGCGCGATGTCAACCCCCAATACCGGGAGAGACGAATCCTGTCTAACCGTCACTGCCTCCAAGTGCTTCGGGACTGCACCCAACCACTACCTGTTTGCACGACTCCTTTGAGCCGTGGTAGGGTAGTGATCAAAGTACAGTGGGAACACACTCGAGGCGGAGTGACAGTGTCAAGTCAGCGGACTAAGCTGTACTCATGTCACCTGGGAACTGATAACTGACGATAGGTATAATACCAACTAGTCAGTTCCCGACGAGTCCTGTCCAGTGTACCCGTAACCTAACGAGCACCCGCATACTATCTCAAGTACGACGTACTGACGGCTGTGGGACAGACCGTCTCCCACACTGGGATGAGAAGCGCATGCGCTGGTCTACTCCGGAGTATCGATGCCCTGTCTCGATAGTCCTGCGACCAGGGACCTGCATAAGGATGTGCTTATAGATTACCCAGCCCCACTAGTGTGACGGCCATCACATCGCTGGTAATCAAGCAAAGATCCTAAGGGCTCTACTAATGTGTATAGGCGATATACAAAAATAAACACATGTACACATTGAAGTAGAAACAAACCAAGTAGCATACTACTATTTTGAGCAAGATTGTCAATACAAGGTGAATATCCCAAGCTTCCATTAAGTAATATACATACTAGTATGATACAGTAATGGCCTCTAGGGCATATACACTAACAATCTCCCACTTGCACTAAGGCCATGTACTGGCGTATCGAAGACCTATCATCTCGATCAGCCGCTCGAACTGAGTCTGGGGCAAGGCCTTGGTGAATGGATCTGCAGTGTTATCTTCTGATTTTACTCTCTTTACCTCGATCTCCTGGCGATCAATGATCTCCCTGATCAGGTGGAACCGCCTCAAAATGTGCCTGGACTTCTGATGGGACCTTGGTTCCTTCGCTAAAGCTATAGCGCCGTTGTTGTCACAATACAGCGGTATTGGATCAACACTGGTAGGAACCACCTGAAGTTCCGTGAGGAACTTCTTCATCCAGACAGCTTCCTTTGCGGCATCGCAAGCAGCTATGTACTCCGCTTCCATGGTTGAGTCAGCAACGGTTTCCTGCTTGGAACTCTTCCAGCAAACCGCCCCTCCATTGAGGGTAAAGACATAACCCGACATGGACTTGGAGTCATCCTTGTCACTCTGGAAGCTGGAGTCAGCAAAGGCCTCAATCTGGAGGTCTTTTCCGCCATACACCAAGAACATCTCCTTAGTCCTTCTCAGGTACTTGAGAATGTTCTTTACTGCTATCCAGTGTTTCTCCCCTGGGTCTGACTGATACCGGCTTACAACGCTCAATGCGTATGCTACATCTGGTCTGGTACATAACATCGCATACATAATAGAGCCTACCGCAGATGCGTAGGGTATTGATGACATGCGAGCCCTTTCCAAATCAGTCTTGGGAGACATCTCTTTGGAGAGGGTGATTCCGTGACAAGCCGGTAGATTACCGCGCTTGGAATCTTCCATACTGAATCGTTTCAGTATGGTGTCGATGTACCTTGACTGTGAAAGTCCCAACATCCTTTTAGATCTATCACGATAGATCTGGATCCCCAGAATGTAGTTGGCATCGCCCAGGTCCTTCATGGAGAACCTCTGTGACAAGAATCCTTTGACTGACTGTAGCATAGGAATATCATTTCCTATTAGGAGAATGTCATCGACGTACAAGACGAGGAATACCACATTTCTCCCTACAATCTTACTGTAAATGCATGGTTCATCTGGGTTTTTGACAAAGTCGAATTCTTTGACAGTATCATCAAAGCAGATGTTCCAACTCCGCGATGCCTGCTTAAGTCCATAGATGGACTTGAGCAACTTGCACACTTTACCGCTGCTCCCACTCTGATTGAATCCCTCTGGCTGATCCATATAGACGCACTCTTCTAAATTTCCATTTAGGAAAGCCGTCTTAACGTCCATCTGCCAGATCTCATAATCGTGGAAGGCAGCAATGGCAAGAAGGATCCGAATGGATTTAAGCATGGCTACCGGAGAAAAAGTCTCGTCATAGTCCAAACCAGGTCTTTGACGAAAACCCTTTGCAACGAGCCTAGCCTTATAGGTTTCAACCTGCCCATCTACACCAATCTTCTTTCTGAAGATCCATTTGCAGCCTACGGGTTTTACCCCTTCTGGAGCAAAGTCCAAAGTCCAAACTTTGTTGGTGTACATGGACTCCATCTCGGTCCGCATTGCATCCAGCCATTTTACCGAGTCACCGCTCTGAATGGCTTGCTGGAAGCTAGTAGGCTCATCATAATCTATGATGCAATCCTCTCTATCCCCGTCTATGAGAAAACCGTAGTATCTCTCGGGCGGATGAGACTGCCTACTACTCCTGCGGAGCGGCGTAGGAATGTCCGGTTCCCCTGAACCTTCTGGTTCTACTAAGGTTTCAGTAATAGCTTGTGGTTCTGGAATTTCTTCCAGTTCTATTGCGCTCCCACTTATCTGATTTTCTAAAAACTCAGTTTCCATGAAGCGGGCATGACGAGAAACAAGGACTTTTTGCTCCTCTGCGTAATAGAAAAGATACCCCTTGGAGTTCTTTGGGTATCCCACAAACTTGCACTGTACTGAGCGTGCCTCGAGCTTGTCCGCATGCTGCTTTTTTACAAAAGCCGGACATCCCCATGTCTTAAAGGATTTAAGACAGGGTTTCTTCCCACTCCACATCTGGTATGGTGTGGTAGGCACTGTCTTAGTAGGAACTTGGTTCAAGAGATGTGCAGCTGTTTCCAGTGCATAACCCCAGAAAGATCGCGGTAACTCAGCCTTACTCATCATGGAACGAACCATATCTAGTAGGGTTCGATTCCTTCTTTCCGATACACCATTGTGTTGTGGTGTGTATGGAGGAGTACGCTGAGAGAGAATTCCATTCTCTTTTAAGTAGTCCAGAAACTCGGCACTCAAGTATTCACCACCTCGATCCGATCTTAGGATCTTGATACTTTTGCCCGTTTGTTTTTCTACTTCATTCTTATATTCTCGAAATTTCTCAAAGGCCTCGGATTTGTGCTTCAATAAGAAGACATGTCCAAACCTAGAGAAATCATCTGTGAAAGTAATGAAGTATGAATAACCGCTTCGCGCATGTGTAGACATTGGACCACACACGTCACTGTGTATAAGTCCCAAGAGCTCGCTCGCTCTTACTCCGTGTCCAGTGAACGGAGTCTTTGTCATCTTTCCCATGAGACAAGATTCACAAGTGGCATAAGACTGGTACTCGAACGGATCCAAGTATCCTTCTTTATGTAACTTAGTCAACCGTGTCTCATTAATGTGACCCAGTCTACAATGCCATAAGAAAGCCTGATTTAATTCTGGAGACTTTCTTTTAAGTATGTTCTGGACACTGAATATCTGAGCTTGATTCAATACGTATATACCGTTATTTAATGTACCTGACCCAATCAGTGCTTGATTTAGGTGGATGTTTACTACATCGCTTACAAAAGCAAAATCATATCCTTCCTTAGAAAGTAAGGATACAGATATGATGTTACAAGTCGCACCTGGTACATACAAACAGTCACGCAGAATCAATATCTGCCCAGTTGTCAGTCCTAGGTGATATTCCCCTACGGATACAGCATCCATGCTCATTCCGTTAGCAACCCTGAGAGTCATATCACCTTTCCTGATAACCCCACGGTTTCTCAGACCCTGTAACGAATTACAGATATGAGATCCTGATCCGGTATCCAATACCCAGGAAGTAGGGTTAACTGACAAACAGTTCTCAATTACAAACACACTCGAAGCCGAAGCCACAACATGCTTCGAATTCTGGCTACAGGCTTTACAAGCCCTGCAATCTTTCTGCCATAGTTCATTCCCGTTACAATAGGAACATCCCTCTTTTACTATATCCAGTCCTGAAACTTTTGCCCTTGTTTTTCCTTTTTCTTCCCTGGTTTCTTTCAGGGTATAAGCAGAGGGCAGGGACTGTTGAGTTAGGTCAGTACTTGACCCATTCGCCAACGTGGTCTCCAGGTCCGTGAGCTCAATATAGCTGGTCTCTGTAAGGACGTTGCCCCTTACAGATGACCCGACTGCCAACCTCGCTTGAAGCAATTCGTTCGAGGTCTCATATCTTGCGATACGAGATTGCTCTCCATATAAAACTTTGTTATGGAGGAAGATAGAAACTGAGTCCATCTTCTCGTGCTGCCTCTGGTTTGTACCATCAACTGAGGCTAACACGAGGCACTTGGCTTTCGCACAATCCTTTTCCGATGTCCTGCGGATGTGAACATCCGTGACAGGGGAAACTGGACCTGAGACAGCAGGGTTTAGATTAGTTAAGAGGTGTTCCAACTTGTCATGGGCAATGGACATCTGGACAGACCTCTGCCAGTCATAACAGTCAGGTTCAGTCATATTTTTATCTAGATGTAACCTAGGCGTGGTCACAGGGTCGCTGCAATTAAGAGAGAGAAGAAGAAACACTCAGCATGATGCTCTTGCAAGTTTAGAGTGGTTTTTAGTTTGTCTAAACAGGATGGCTCCCACTGTTTCTCGAATCCCTCCTCAAACCATAAAGGAAGAATTAGTCGGGATTAATCCCACCGCACAATACTTGCTTAACCGTTCAGCCAGGCCGGTGTCGGTACTTCGAGGGAGGTTTTCCAACGCTTTCGCGAAGTTCCTTAATTAAAGAACCTCTTTTCCCTGGGGGCGTAGCCCCGCTAACACCTTTCTAGGCACCTACTAGGTTTATAGCATTGATCGTTTAGTGAGAAATTTTCCGAGGAGTAGCATATACTCACAGTAGGATCGGGATCCAAATATCATCGCGTGACGAAACTGAAGGAATCCTACCAGAATCATCACACTCCAAATGGTATGCAAATCTAGCAAGTTTCAGTACTTATGAAACTCCCGATGTATATTTTTGCCCCATGCTCTTATGACCTTGACTAAGGCCAACAAATCATAAGTCACATGTCAAGTTCTACCCGTCGTTGTCCAGGTTAATTTGAATCCACCCGTACATACCCTTGACTAAGGCCAACAAGGTAATACGACTGTCCCAAACCAACGCATTCTATCTATGCAACATATGAATACCCACCAGCTACCAAACACTGTGCCTTGACTAAGGCCAACAAACACAGCTTGAATACTGTTGAATATTCATATGAAACGACGGAGGGCTACGAATGGTTTTGGCGAAACCGTGAACGTAGTGAACTTGATTTAGTCGATGGAACGAGATAGCTTTTAAATGGAGTGGCTCAAACTCCGCATTTTAAAAGTTTGTTTTGAAAAGAACCGAGTGGTTTTTCGAAAATGTTCCAACGACTTATACTTGGTTTATTTTCTTGCATTAGTTCTTTTAATGCATGTTTTGCTTGCATTAGTTCTTTTAATGCGTGATATTCTTGCATTAGTTCTTTTAATGCGTCCCATCAATTAATCCTACCATTGCAGAAAACAACCAAAATATGACGTACGCTTATGCCATTCGCATTCGCCACGGGGCCCCGTCATTACCCGTTAGGTTACTTAACTAACGACAGAGCGGGGGCTGGGCTAGCGCGTCTGTAAAACATAAGCAACGCCTAAATAATATCATATATAGATATACTGCAATGATAAACATTTCAGATCACAGATAAATACATTGGATATACTAGCAATCTGTAATTTGTACGAGCCTGTAACAAAAACAGATAACACGGTCGCGGTGAATAGCCAAAACCCCACCCAAGACCCCTACGGGTGCGGCAAACTACCCGCCAAGTACCCGAAGCGTAGCAACCTCTCTCAACTCCATGAGTAGGCCACTCGACACTTCGGCATACCCGGTAGTTTGTGCACCCCTCCATGGGTCTATCCTAGGAGCAAAAACAGTAAAAAGAAATTATACAATGACGGCTACAACCCCTTCCCGGTTGTGCGGCCATACAAATAATTATTACATCAATTTACAAATTTACATGAATTGCAAGAAAAGAAAACTCTCGTCTCACAACCCCCGGCTATTCACCCGCGACAATCCAACATATTTATATACACATTCCAGCACATTACAGATCATGTATAACCCCGACCAATCGACTTATAGCGATAAGCCGACGTTCAATACATGCAAACATTACAGATATAACCATCATAGTCAAAGTGCAGTGAAGTTCGGAAAAAATACGGAATTATAGGACCCCAAAAGGAAATTTCTTTTCTGGACAATCTGGGCACATATAATATATTTTAAAAATCCCAAAACCAACACACAAACACACTGCACGAAAAACGATGCAGAGAAGACAACAACTCGCGGCGGTTCCGCGGCGGCTAAGAAGGCTCACGCGGCGGAAGGGCGGCGGTTTAGAGGAATTACTGCATCGTTTTTCTTGGGTGTTCTCACAAAATCCTGAGCCGAATTTAGGAGTATAAAGTTTTTCATTTTGACCGGAAAAAATTTCAACAGAAACTCAGTTTTAGTAAAAGTTTGGTTTTTGGATTTTTCCGGTTCCGAACTTCGTTACACTTCACTACCAAGCTAGTTTAAGTTTAGTTAGGCTCTGATACCACTGTAAGTCCACGTTGCGACCCCCGGTTCTTACGGGGAGGCGGAAACGGTATAAAAAACGAATTTTTATCGCAAGAGGCAACATGGACTAAACTATGGTCGGGATCGTTACCTAAACTAAAACTAGCATACTAAGCTAAAGATATTTAGCTACTCGGATGAGGATGGTTATACCTAAACTTGAACTCCTTCTCTTCAAGCTCCGATGGTGGTTCGATGGCTCCTTCTCGTTGTCTCCGTACGCCGAAGATAGATCCACTTGAAAGCTCCAACCTTTAGCTCCTTCTTCGTTCTTTGAAGAAACTAGTTCACTTGGTTTGCTAAACCTAGTGAACTAGAATGAGTAGAGATGATTTAGAATGGGATTTTATCTATGGTTCTTGATTCTCAACTCATGAGACAAGAGAACCATAGATCAAGAGAGGGAGCAAGAGGTTGAGGGTGAGAGCAAGAGGAGAGCTCAAGAACAAGAGAGAGAATGAGCAAGAAAGAATGAGCAAGTATTTTGTCTCTCACCCTCTCATAATCCAAAGCAATGATAACTCATCATATCAACAAAAGTCTTATGTGATGGTTGAAGTAACCATAACCTTATCATGTCATGCACTCATTTTACTCAAATGAACAAGCAAGAAAAAGTCTTTGGCATGAAATGATAACCATGGTTATCATGATGGTCAACTAGTCAAGCCTAGTCAACCGGTCAACAAGTCAACAAAAGTCAACAAGTCACCAAAGTCAACAAGTCAACAAAAGTCAACAAGTCAACAACCATATCACCATAATACTTAATTAATATAATAGTTAATCACATATCATATTCTCATTAGGGTTGAGCATAAAGTCAAAAAGTCAACGGTCAACTGTCAACAACCCTAATGAGAATCCGCTGCCTCTGCCTCCCTGTCAACTGTGCATACACACCCGCATCCGCGTTCCGAGGAACACGAATGCAAACTGGATAAATCCAATCCCATAAGGTACACTAGGATCTGGCTTAAACCAAAGCCCGCTAGTGTAAACTGTCCGGACACTGTACGTGCACAAGTGCACGGATGTGACCGAACCCTGTCGCAAAACCATGCGACCTGTCGCAATACCATGCGACCTCTACTCTTTTGCCTAAAGGCGAAAAGCTTTCTGTGTGGGACTCTAAAGACTCGACACTACGCTGGCAGTGGGTTTAACTACAGACCGCAAGCGGCACTAGCTGTGCGTAACGGTCCCCAGGTAATGCCGACAAGAAGACCGACGAGGCGAAACCCATCTGAACTCCTACTGAGCCTGAGTGTGACATTCTCCATACAGTCCGGTCTGTTCGTCTGATACATCGCATGGCGGGCCTAGGGGGCGGTAAACGTCAGTCCCCCAATAGCGGTACAAGTCGTGCCGGAGTGAAGCCCAATACACCCTGAGATAACACTGGAAACCTACCAGTATATCTCGTTTGCCCTGGCCAGGGACTACTCGTGTAATGGCTCTCCTAGACACAGCGCGATGTCAACCCCCAATACCGGGAGAGACGAATCCTGTCTAACCGTCACTGCCTCCAAGTGCTTCGGGACTGCACCCAACCACTACCTGTTTGCACGACTCCTTTGAGCCGTGGTAGGGTAGTGATCAAAGTACAGTGGGAACACACTCGAGGCGGAGTGACGGTGTCAAGTCAGCGGACTAAGCTGTACTCATGTCACCTGGGAACTGATAACTGACGATAGGTATAATACCAACTAGTCAGTTCCCGACGAGTCCTGTCCAGTGTACCCGTAACCTAACGAGCACCCGCATACTATCTCAAGTACGACGTACTGACGGCTGTGGGACAGACCGTCTCCCACACTGGGATGAGAAGCGCATGCGCTGGTCTACTCCGGAGTATCGATGCCCTGTCTCGATAGTCTTGCGACCAGGGACCTGCATAAGGATGTGCTTATAGATTACCCAGCCCCACTAGTGTGACGGCCATCACATCGCTGGTAATCAAGCAAAGATCCTAAGGGCTCTACTAATGTGTATAGGCGATATACAAAAATAAACACATGTACACATTGAAGTAGAAACAAACCAAGTAGCATACTACTATTTTGAGCAAGATTGTCAATACAAGGTGAATATCCCAAGCTTCCATTAAGTAATATACATACTAGTATGATACAGTAATGGCCTCTAGGGCATATACACTAACAATGACTTCGTCAAAAACGTAGACGAACCTTGTATATAGAAGAAGGTGGCAGAGAGTAAGGTTGTCTTCCTCGTATTGTACGTGGATGACATACTCTTGAAAGGAAATGATATTCATATGCTGCACTCGGTCAAGCTCTTCTTATCACAAAGATTCTCAATGAAAGATCTAGGTGATACCTTCTACATCTTGGGGATTAACATCTATAGAGATAGATCTAAACGGATACTGGGATTGTCCCAATTCAGGTGCATTGACACCATACTAAAGAGGTTTAGTATGGAAGAATCCAAGCGTGGGAATTTACCCACGATCTCAGGACTCACTCTCACCAAAGAGATGTCTCCTAAGACTGATTTGGAGAGAGATCGCATGCAAGGGATACTCTATGCTTCGGCAGTTGAAAGGTTAGACTAGCACCTCATGAAGGGTTTGGAAGCATCACATGAACCAAAGGTGGAGTCTTTAGGGTGCTAAGTTAACAAACATCGGATCGTGCCTAGAAAATTAGGGTTTCTAAAAATTTCACATCAACATATGAAAGAATAGATGGGGTTTAGAGAGTATAACCTTTGTAGCTCCCTACGCTAGACTCCTCGGCTACTTGGGGTTTGAAAAAGCTTCGCTTGAACTCCTCGAGGTCACCGATGATCCACCCGGAGTCCGCTTTGTCCAAGCTTGCAACTTTATCCGATCAAGTGAACGAAATCAAGCTAACACTCCAAACAAGTGGGCTAGACTTGTGTAGAATGGTGTTGTGCTTCTCTTTCTCACTTCAAAATCCAATCTAGATGAGTATATACCTCACTACAAAGAACTAGAGAGAAACATGAGAGAGGAAGAAGAAGATGATGGCAATATCTTTTTCAAGAGTGAAAAGGATAACTCTTGTAAAGAAAAATGAAAATATATCTTTATATATTTTCTTGTTCTCATCTCAAACCATGGTTAAAACAATGAATTCATTATTGAACTTGAGTTAAAACACAAAAGGAAACTTTACCTAAGGTTAAAAGGTGGGTGAGAATAGTTAGGTCAAAAGAAGAGTGTAGAAACAAATCAATAATGAACCCTTTTTATTTCCTTTTATGTTTTAGTATAAATACAATAATAATCCAAATTAAAACCATGGTGTGAGTCTTATATTGCCATCATATTCCATGTATAAGCAACCATGAAGGATGATGCATGTATGTATGTGTATATGTACATCCATATGTGCATGAATCAAAAAGAAGGCATACATGCATGCACACATCCAACTAACTCAAGCAAGGATTTCAAGTGAGAAACTAATGGTTAATTAATAAATCAACACTTGACTTATCAATCTGGTCATATCACATATGACCCCACCAAAAGCAAGCCGCCCGATCAATACACGGTATCCTATACGCGCATTTTAATCGGGTCCATGCGCATATCGCATACGCGCACCACAACGTTTCGCCTGGACTAGAAAACTCCATTGTGGGACTCTGAGACTAGTCAATACGCCGGCAGTGGGTAATGATCATATCAAGCACCCCCAAGCCGCAAGCGGTCAGCTAAATGTAACGGCCACCCGGGTATTGAGCGATCAGAAGAGAACAAGCGAACCTGCTACAACTCCCGTCGAGCCAATCGGCGACACTACCGTGCAGTCCGGTCTCCTCGTCTGATATGTCGCATATCAAGTCTAGGGGTGGTAAACGTCAGACCCCAATAACTGATAAGTCGTGCCGATGTGAGGCTCATAACGGGTCGAGAAACTACTGGTAACACTTACCCGCAAATCTCTGAATGAGCCCTGGCCAGGGACTTCCCTGTTACGGCCAATCGAGCACAGCGCAACATCAACCCCCAATACCGGGAGAGACGAAACCCCTCCTATCGCTCATTGCATCCATGTGACTCAGGATTGTACCCAAAAACCACCGTTTTGCACGCCCTCATGGACGTGGTAAGGTGGAGATCAAAGCACAGTGGGAATCACACAAGACACTATGACGATCTCGGGTCTACAGACTAATCTGCACAAGTGTCACCTGAGAACTGCCATCTGACGTGAGGTATAATACCATCTGGGAGTTCTCGGTGAGTCCGTCCAGTGTACCCAGTCTCCACTGAGCACCCGTATACCATCTCTGATGTCAAACACCAATGGATATGGGATCATCCATCGCCCATCTCATGGGTCGAGAAGCGTATACGCTAGTCTACACCGGTATATCGATGCCCCGTCTCGATACACCTACGACTAGGGACCTTGAAGGATGTACTTATGGACTACCATGTCCCCACTAGTATGATCCGCATCAAAGTCCAGGTAGTCAAGTACACATCCTAAGGGCTTTACCAACATGTAACTATAAGACAGTTTAAAGAGACTAGTATACATGTTAAGATAAAGAGCAACCAGATAGCATACTATCATATCGAGCAAGAAAGTCATCTCTATATATGTCCAAGCATCCAATATAATATACATCATCTGTACAATACTGGCTTCTAGGGCATACATACAACTAACAATCTCCCACTTGCACTAGGGCCAGCTGCTGTAGTATCGCATACCGAGCATTCCGAAGAGTCTCTCAAACTGTATCTGGGGAATGGCCTTCGTGAGTGGATCCGCCGTGTTGTTCTTCGTGTCAACCCTCCTGACCTCGATCTCCCGGCGATCAACTATCTCCCGGATCAGGTGATACCGCCTCAGAATATGCCTGGATCGCTGATGGGACCTGGGTTCCTTGGCCAAAGCCACCGCTCTATTGTTATCGCAATACAAAGGTATTGGATGCTCAATGGATGGAACCACTCCAAGTTCAGTAATGAACTTCTTGATCCAGACAACCTCTTTGGCAGCATCGTTGGCAGCGATGTATTCAGCCTCCATCGTCGAGTCTGCCACGGTCTCCTGCTTGGAACTCTTCCAGCTAACCGCCCCTCCGTAAAGGGTAAAGACAAATCCCGACTGTGACTTAGAGTCGTCATTATCACTCTGGAAGCTCGAATCGGTAAAGGACTCCACTTGGAGTTCTCCGTTACCATACACCAAGAGCATCTCTTTAGTCCTTCACAAGTACTTGAGAATGCTCTTCACAGCTGTCCAGTGACTCTCTCCAGGATCAGCTTGATACCTACTCACTATACGTAGTGAGTATGCTACATCGGGTCTGGTACATAGCATCGCGTACATGATAGAGCCTACAGCCGAAGCATAGGGTATCCCTTGCATGCGAGCTCTCTCCAAATCAGTTTTGGGAGACATCTCTTTGGAGAGAGTGACTCCAGAGATTGTGGGCAAGTTCCCACGCTTGGATTCTTCCATACTAAACCTCTTTAGTATGGTGTCAATGTACCTGGATTGGGACAATCCCAATATCCGTTTGGATCTATCTCTATAGATCCTAATTCCCAATATGCAGGAGGCATCACCAAGATCTTTCATTGAGAATCTTTGTGATAAGAAGAGCTTGACCGATTGCAGCATAGGAATATCATTTCCTATCAAGAGTATGTCGTCCACGTACAATACGAGGAAGACAACCTTACTCTCTGCCACCTTCCTGTAGATACAAGGTTCATCTGGGTTTTTGACGAAATCAAACTCTTTGATAACGACGTCAAAGCAGATGTTCCAACTCCGCGATGCTTGCTTTAATCCATAAATGGATTTAAGCAGCTTGCACACCTTCCCGCTACTCCCACTGTCTACGAAGCCCTCTGGCTGAGTCATGTACACGCACTCTTCTAAATCACCGTTTAGAAAGACGGTCTTAACATCCATTTGCCAGATTTCATAGTCATGATATGCAGCGATGGCAAGCATGATCCGGATGGACTTAAGCATAGCCACTGGAGAAAAGGTTTCTTCATAGTCTACACCTGGTCTTTGACGAAAACCCTTTGCAACAAGTCTAGCTTTGAAAGTCTCCACTTTCCCATCTACACCAAGTTTTTTCTTGAAGATCCACTTGCTCCCAATGGGTTTTACCCCTTCAGGAGCAACTTCCAAAGTCCATACTTTGTTGGTGTACATGGATTCCATCTCGGACCGCATTGCATCCAGCCATTTCACTGAGTCTCTACTCGTGATGGCCTGCTCGAAACTAGTTGGGTCATCATACTCCATGATGCAATCTTCGCTTCCACCGTCAATGAGAAAAACGTAGTATCACTCAGGTGGACGAGAAACCCTACTAGATCGGCGGAGAGGCTTGGGTTCGTCGGGCACTACCGAATCCTCTGGTTCTACTAAATCATTAGTTGTAGTTTGTGGTGCTGGAACCTCTTCCAGCTCTACCTCTTTGCCACTAATTTCTTTTGCAAGAAATTCCCTTTCCAAAAAGGTGGCATGTTGAGCAGCAAACACTCTTTGTTCCTCAGCTTGGTAGAAAAAATATCCTTGAGAATTCTTTGGATATCCCACAAACTTGCAAAGAACTGATCGTGCCTCGAGTTTGTCCGGATTTTTCTTTTTGACATAGGCCGGACAACCCCATATCTTAATTCGTTTAAAATATGGTCTCTTCCCACTCCATATCTCATATGGTGTGGTAGGTACAGATTTAGACGGAACCAGATTCAATAGGTATATGGCTATCTCAAGCGCATACCCCCAAAAGGAAATAGGTAACTCAGCATTGCTCATCATTGTACGCACCATATCTAATAGGGTGCGATTCCTTCGTTCCGATACACCGTTGTGCTGTGGTGTATAAGGAGGAGTAAGCTGAGAGAGAATCCCATTCTCTTTTAGATAATCCAGGAATTCAATGCTTAAGTATTCACCTCCTCGATCAGATCGAAGAATCTTAATACTTTTGCCCGTTTGGTTCTCTACCTCATGCTTATATTCTTTGAATTTCTCAAAAGCTTCAGACTTGTGTTTCAACAGGAACACATGCCCGTATCTAGAGAGATCGTCAGTGAATGTAATGAAGTAGGAAGAACCGTTTCTGGCGTGTGTAGACATAGGACCGCATACATCACTATGCACCAGTCCTAAGAGTTCAGTAACTCTTTCTCCGTGTCGACTAAACGGAGTTTTGGTCATTTTTCCTTTGAGACATGAATGGCAAGTGTCATAAGATGATAATTCGAATGAATTCAAATATCCATTCTTATGTAACTTAGCTAGTTGTGTCTCATTGATATGGCCAAGTCTACAGTGCCACAAGAAGGATTCGTTCATTTCTGAGCTTTTCCTCTTGTGTGTGTTTTGTATATTGAGGACTGTATTTTGATTGAGAATGAATATGCCATTATGTAACGAGCCTGATGCAATCAACTTTTGATCTAGGAATATGTTCATAACATTATCCTTTACTACAAAATTATATCCTTCTTTACTTAATAAAGAAACTGATATAATGTTGCACATCATGTTCGGTATATAATAGCACTCATTCAGGACTAGTGTATCACCATTTGGTAATACCAGGTGATATATGCCAACTGCTTTGGCTGCAACATTTGCCCCATTCCCTACTTGAACGGAATGATCACCTTTTCCCAGTTCTCTACCTTTCCGTAACCCATGTAACTGCTTACATATGTGGGATCCTGATCCGGTATCTAATACCCAGGACGTAGGGTGAACTGAAAAACAGTTCTCAATAACAAACACACCCGAAGAAGGTGCATCATCTTGCATGTTCTCCGTTTGGGCGGCGTGAGAATCCAGATATTCTCCTGTTTCCTGTTCAGTCTTATAACACTTATGAGATAGAACGGGTCCAACGTTCCCCTGCACAGTATAACATGCGGGTTCGGTCAATACATCCATATTATTATCTTGATTAGGGCATGACATGGTCGCTACCTGGAGAGAGAGAGAAGAAAACACTTTAGCGTATGCTCTTGCAAGATCAGATTGGTTATTATCTCATCTAATCAGGATGGCTCCCACTGGTTTTTATCAAATCTTCCTTCAAACCCTAAAAGGAAAGACTAGCCGGGATTAATTATACCTTACAACTTCATCGATCTTTCAGCCAGGCCAGTGTCGGAACTTTGAGGGAGGTTCCCCGTGCTTTCGCACGGACCTAATTAAAGTAAACCTCGTTTTTCCAGAGGCGTAACCCCGTTGACACCTTTCTAGACACCTACTTGATCGGCTAATTGTCCTGTGTAAAACTCTCCCAGGAGTAACAATTACTCGCAGTGGGTATCGGGATCCAACTATCTCATAGAAGGTATGCAATCTCATTGCAAATTTCAACACTTGAAATTCCCGATAATGCTTTTGCCCCTAGCGATCTATGACCTTGACTAAATCAACAAACCATAAATCACAAGTCAAGTTCAACCCGTACATTTCTCGATTGAATTAAACCCACCCGTACAACTCTTGACTGAGTCAACAAGGCCGTACGAATGCCCTAATCCAATCACATCTCATGTTGTAACAGATAAACATTATTTAGCTACCATACACTATGCCTTGACTAAGTCAACAAACATAGCACGAATACTAAACAATATCTATCTCAAATGACGGAGGGCTACGCAGGTTTTTCAGAAAAACCATGAGCGTAATGAACTTGATATCGTTGCAGAATCTAGTGAATTTTGAAATGGAGTGATTTTGAGGCCTTTATAGTTTTGCTAAAGGGGTCACTCCGCCCTTTCCTCGTCGAATGAGGTGCAGGATATATCATATATATCACTGTGCAAAGCAAAACTCCAAAAGCCGTCAAAAGTCAAACCGAGTGTTGTAGCATCTGCCAGTTTCGCTAAAGAGGTCACTCCCGGTGAAGGGATCTCGGCTCTTTCCTCATCGAATAAGGTGCAGGGTATATCATATATACCGCTATGCAAAGCAAAACTGTAGCTACCCTTTTTATTTAAAATTTGATTCTACAACATCTTTTTAGGTTTCTTTCCTTTCATTAATCACATTAATGAAGTCCCATCATTTAAGTCACCTAAACATCACAGATAAATACGGCGTACACTTATGCCATCCGCATTCGCCTCGATGTCCCCTCGTGCACCGTTAGGTTAGGTAACTAACGACAGAGCAGGGCAGGGCTAGTGCGGGTGTAAAACATAAGTAACGCCTATATAATATTGTTAGTTATATGTATGCCCTAGAGGCCATTACTATACATAGGATGTATATTGTAGTGGATGCTGGGACATATATAGGGAGGACTTTCTTGCTCGACATGATAGTATGCTATCTGGTTGAAATTTACCTTAACGTGTATGCTGATTGTCTCTCTGTTACATGTTGGTAAAGCCCTTAGGATCTGTACTTGACTACCTGGACTATGATGCGGATCATACTAGTGGGGACATGGTAGTCCATAAGTACATCCTTCAAAGTCCCTAGTCGTGGGTGTATCGAGACGGGGCATCGATATACCAGAGTAGACTAGCGTGTACCTTCTCGACCCATACAGATGGGCGATGGATGATCCCATATCCATCGGTGTTTGACATCAGAGGAGATATACGGGTGCTCAGTAGAGACTGGGTACACTGGACGGACTCGCCGAGAACTCCCAGATGGTATTATACCTCACGTCAGATGGCAGTTCTCTGGTGACACTGGTACATAGTAGTCTGTTGACCCGAGATCGTCATAGAGTCTTGTGTGGTTCCCACTGTGCTTTGATTTCCATCTTACCACGTCCAAGAGGGCGTGCAAAACGGTGGTTTTTGGGTACAGTCCCGAGTCACATGGAGGCAATGAGCGATAGGAGGGGATTCGTCTCTCCCGGTATAGGGGGTTGATGTTGCGCTGTGTTCGATTGGCTATAACAGGAAATCCCTGGCCAGGGTTGCTGAGATTTACTGGTAAGTGTTACCAGTAGTTTCTCGAACAGTTATAGACCTCATATCGACACGACTTATTGAGCTATTGGGGTCTGATGTTTACCACCCCTAGGCGAGATATGCGACATATTAGACGATCAGACCGGACTGTACGGTAGTGTTACTGGTCGGATTCACTGGAGTGTGAGCGGGCTTGCTCGTCGATCTTCAGATCGCTCAATACCCGGGTGGCCGTTACGTTTAGCAGACCGCTTGCGGCTTGTGGATGCTTGATATGATCATCATTTGCTGCCGGCGTATTGACGAGTCTTTAGAGTCCTACACAGAGGTTTCCTGGCTCAAGCGAAACGAAATAGGAGCGCATATGAGATATGTGCGGGACCGAGAATAATGCGTGTATGTGATACCGTATTCTATTCTCGCGATAAATATATCGAATGGTTGTATGCGATATAACCTAGTTATCGATTCAAGCGTTGATTCGATAAGCCGATATATTAGATACCAGTCGGTTATGTGCGCATGACCGGATCATTGAATCAAGTGTTGATTTAATGATTTAATGTATAATTATATATTTGATATATTACTTTGCATTAACTAGTATCGGTTCACTTTAAACGGATTTTCTCACTTGGTTTGTGCACAAAGTATATGTGATATACTTTAGTACACATCTATGTATCATGTTTGATGATGCTTGCTCTTGAGGTTAAGTGTGAAGAATTAAACCATGGTTAAGAGTTGATTAGGGTTTGCTTTATCATTTTATTTATTCATTTATTTATTTAAATGAAAATGGTTATGAGTTATGATAAGAATGGAGGCCATTTTTGTTTCTTATTGGATGCTTCATGAACAATTGACTTTATGCCACCATTCTTGTCATTTTGCTTAACCCTAACCCACTCTAATCACCATGGTTAATTCTCTACACCTAACCCTAGTTAGTTATGATAAGTATTGGATTTTCTTTTTGATTAAAAAAAAGACTTATCATAATTCTATGCTCATCTTCTTCTTCTTCCTCAAGTGAGCAACCTTGATGCCATTCATGGCAACTTGTGTTCTAGTGAGCAAAATCCAAATCTAAAGTGAACCCACCTCCTATTTCTTCATCCTCTACCTCTTGCCAAGTAGTAGAGTGTGTTTTCTTCACAAGTTTCATGACTTGGTGAAGTGAGAGCTTGATCTTGCGATGCTTCGACGTAGATCATCTTCGGCATGGACATCGACGACCTAGCTTGCCCATTCTCCGACGAAGCCGATCCTAGAGCCCGGATTTGATTTGGACAGCGGAGAGGACCTCGTTGCGGAGCTATGGAGGTGGAGCACCGGATCTACAAAGGTTGTATTTCCGTATCTTTTAGTTAAGTGTTAACTAGTTAGCATGTTCGCCTAGAAATCTAGTTATCGATCCGTAGTTTAGGGTTTGTAGGCACCATAATTTTTTGAAATTGCCATGGTTGATGGCTTGGGAGACCTCACTAGTGTGCCTAGGAACCCTACAAATATATCATATATACTATATACTGTATCCATCACAACATATCAAATGATCACATCACAGATATCGCAGCAGAAACATAGATATGATATGGGATATACTAGGACGTCCGTATTTAGTATTTAGCCAAAATAGAAAATACGGATTCCACAGTCGCGATGAATAGCCAAGCCCACACCCTGGACCCCTACGAGAGCGGCAAGCGACCCTACCAATTCTGGAGTTTAGGAGACCCGGTCTCGACTCCTCGAGATGGCCTCCCACTGAACTCCAGAACCCGGTCACCCGTGCTCCCTCCTTGGGTCCATCCTAATGCGGAAAAGTAAATAATATACAACACAGGTGGCATCGACCTCAACCCGGAAGTGCCCCAAATAAAAGAATATTACATTACATTTGAATTTACATGAATGAAAATATAAAACTCTCATCTCACATAAAAAAAACCCGGCTATTCAATTGCGACAATCCTGCACATCATATCTCAGCAACACATAATATCTCATATCATCAACGTAAGTAAGTATGTATACACCGATTGTCGTCGACGTATAGCAACGACAATCGGTAAATACATACTACACTTACGGTCACAGAAAAGAAAGTGTAAAACTGCAATATCTGGAATCTACATTCTCTTTAGACATCGTAAATGCGAAGCATCACATACCTCGTATTTCATGTCTTATAATATGAATTCCACACATTGCATCACATTCCAGATAATTAGACAGTATTAAAGTTTTCGAACGAACGATCAAATACCCAAGATTCACTAAAGCTCAACACTTGAGCGGAGTTCAAAACCCGGAGTGTGACACAGTGGTAGCGGTCCAGCCGTAGAAGGGTCAAGCCAACGCTTCACATGTGGCACGCCGTACTGCCCTAAACCCTAAGGTTCAAAAGGCAGTTCAAGACGGTCGCATAATCGAGTTAAGGTTTGTTGTCTTCTAGAGGGTCTACCACAAACAAACTTGCACGTATTTCAGAAAGATTTTAAACCCCGTGAAAAGTGAGCAAATGATACTCGTTCAAATACTTCAATACATTCTAATTTATCCGGAAAAGAAACGAAATGAAAATTCCGATCGAATCGTCAAGTCCAAAACCATCTCCAGAATTTTCAACAGTATATTCAGATTAAACATACTCAATACAATGTACAAGCAGTTTAAGGAGTTACTGTGCAAAAACGCCATGAAGCCACTATATGGCCGCGGAGCCGCGGCCTAAGCCAAGATTTGCCGCGGTTCCGCGGCGGTTTGTTCAGATCATGGGTTCGTACTTCACAGTATTTCTTATACTTTCCTGCTGTATTTTTTAAGCATTTTTAATTCTGAAAATAACCAGATTTTAAAAAATGTCCAGAGAGCATTCTAAAAGGTCGTATTTCAGTTCGATCGGAGTATTAACTTCGTAAAATAGTCGCCTAATGTTCTAGGTTGCCTCTGATACCATTGAAAGGTTAGCCTAGCACCTCATGAAGGGTTTGGAAGCATCACATGAACCAAAGGTTGAGTCTTTAGGGTGCTAAGTTAACAAACATCGGATCGTGCCTAGAAAATTAGGGTTTCTAAAAATTTCACATCAACATATGAAAGAATAGATGGGGTTTAGAGAGTACAACCTTTGTAGATCCCTACGCTGGACTCCTCAGCTACTTGGGGTTTGAAAAAGCTTCGCTTGAACTCCTTGAGGTCACCGATGATCCACCCGGAGTCCGCTTTGTCCAAGCTTGCAACTTTATCCGATCAAGTGAACGAAATCAAGCTAACACTCCAAACAAGTGGGCTAGACTTGTGTAGAATGGTGTTGTGGTTCTCTTTCTCACTTCAAAATCCAATCTTGATGAGTATTTTGCTCACTACAAAGAACTAGAGAGCAACATGAGAGAGAAAGAAGAAGATGATGGCAATATCTTTTTCAAGAGTGAAAAGGATAACTCTTGTAAAGAAAAATGAAAATATATCTTTATAAATTTTCTTGTTCTCATCTCAAACCATGGTTAAAACAATGAATTCATTATTGAACTTGAGTTAAAACACAAAAGGAAACTTTACCTAAGGTTAAAAGGTGGGTGAGAATGGTTAGGTCAAAAGAAGAGTGTAGAAACAAATCAATAATGAACCCTTTTTATTTCCTTTTATGTTTTAGAATAAATACAATAATAATCCATATTAAAACCATGGTGTGAGTCTTATATTGCCATCATATTCCATGTATAAGCAACCATGAAGGATGATGCATGTATGTATGTGTATATGTACATCCATATGTGCATGAATCAAAAAGAAGGCATACATTCATGCATACATCCAACTAACTCAAGAAAGGATTTTGAGTGAGAAACTAATGGTTAATTAATAAATCAACACTTGATTTATCAATCCGGTCATATCACATATGACCCCACCAAAAGCAAGCCGCCCGATCAATATACGGTATCCTATACGCGCATTTTAATCGGGTCCATACGCATATCGCATACGCGCACCACAACGTTTCGTCTGGACTAGGAAACTCCATTGTGGGACTCTGAGACTTGTCAATACGCCGACAGTGGGTGATGATCATATCAAGCACCCCCAAGCCGCAAGCGGTTAGCTAAACGTAACGGCCACCCGGGTATTGAGCGATCAGAAGAGAACAAGCGAACCTGCTACAACTCCCGTCGAGCCAATCGGCGACACTACCGTGCAGTCCGGTCTCCTCGTCTGATATGTCGCATATCAAGTCTAGGGATGGTAAACGTCAGACCCCAATAACTGATAAGTCGTGCTGATGTGAGGCTCATAACGGGTCGAGAAACTACTGGTAACACTTACCAGCAAATCTCTGAATCAGCCCTGGCCAGGGACTTCCCTGTTACGGCCAATCGAGCACAGCGCAACATCAACCCCCAATACCGAGAGAGGCAAAACCCCTCCTATCGCTCATTGCCTCCATGTGACTCGGAACTGTACCCAAAAACCACCGTTTTGCACGCCCTCATGGACGTGGTAAGGTGGAGATCAAAGCACAGTGGGAATCACACAAGACTCTATGACGATCTCGGGTCTACAGACTAACCTGCACAAGTGTCACCTGAGAACTGCCATCTGACGTGAGGTATAATACCATCTGGGAGTTCTCGGTGAGTCCGTCCAGTGTACCCAGTCTCCACTGAGCACCCGTATACCATCTCTGATGTCAAACACCAATGGATATGGGATCATCCATCGCCCATCTCATGGGTCGAGAAGCGTATACGCTAGTCTACACTGGTATATCGATGCCCCGTCTCGATACACCCACGACTAGGGACCTTGAAGGATGTACTTATTGACTACCATGTCTCCACTAGTATGATCTGCATCATAGTCCAGGTGTCA
This sequence comes from Agapanthus africanus, assembly GCA_030015575.1. Taxonomy (NCBI): domain Eukaryota; kingdom Viridiplantae; phylum Streptophyta; class Magnoliopsida; order Asparagales; family Amaryllidaceae; genus Agapanthus; species Agapanthus africanus. The sequence continues at coordinate 248,755,348 of CM057347.1, read as the reverse complement.
AGTACACATCCTTAGGGCTTTACCAACATGTAACTATAGGACAGTTTAAAGAGACTAGTATACATGTTAAGATAAAGAGCAACCAGATAGCATACTATCATATCGAGCAAGAAAGTCATCTCTATATATGTCCAAGCATCCAATATAATATACATCATCTGTACAATACTGGCCTCTAGGGCATACATACAAGTAACAGCAGTAGGCTCTATCATGTACGCGATGTTATGTACCAAACCCGATGTAGCATGCTCACTAAGTGTAGTGAGTAGGTATCAAGCAGATCCAGGAGAGAGTCACTGGACATCTTTGAAGAACATTATCAAGTACTTGAGAAGGACTAAAGAGATGTTCTTGGTGTATGGTAACGGTGAACTCCAAGTGGAGTCCTTTACCGATTTGAGCTTGCAGAGTGATAAGGACGACTCTAATTCGGTCTCGGGATTTGTCTTTACCCTCAATGGAAGGGCGGTTTTTTGGAAGAGTTCCAAATAGGAAACCGTGGCAGACTCGACGATGGAGGCTGAATACATCGCTGCCAACGATGCTGCCAAAGAGGCTGTCTGGATGAAGAAGTTCATAACTGAACTTGGTTTGTGTTCCGACCATTCAGCATCCAATACCTTTGTTTTACGATAACAATGGAGCAGTGGCATTAGCCAAGGAACCCAGGTCCCATCAGCGATCCAGGCATATTCTGAAGCGGTATCGCCTGATCCGGGAGATGGTTGATCGCCGGGAGATCGAGGTCAGGAGAGTTGACATGAAGAACAACATAGCGGATCTACTCACGAAGGCCATACCCCAGATACAATTTGAGAGACTCTTCGGGATGTTGGGTATGAGATACTACAACAACTGTTTTAGTGCAAGTGGGAGATTGTTAGTTATGTATATGTCCTAGAGGCCATTATTATACATGAGATGTATATTATAGTGGATGCTTAGATATATACAGAGAGGACTTTCTTGCTCGACATGATAGTATGCTACCTGGTTGCTCTTTATCTTAACATGTTGACTTGTATTGTGATACCGTCATGGTCTCACATGTTGATAAAACCCTTAGGATTTGTACTTGACTACCAGGACTGTGATGGAGATCATACTAGTGGGGCCAAGGGTAGTCCACAAGTACATTTTATAATTGTTTCTAGTCGAGGGTGTATCGAGACAGGGCATCGATATTCCAGAGTAGACTAGCGTATATGCTTCTTGACCCATATGATGGGCGATGGATGATCCCACATCCATTGGTGTTTGACATCAAAGATGGTATACGGGTGCTCAGTGAAGACTGGGTACACTGAACAGACTCGCCGAGAACTTCTAGTTGGTATTATACCTATCGTCAGATAGCAGTTCTCTGGTGACACTGGTACAGGTTAGTCTGTAGACCCGAGATCGTCATAGAGTCTTGTGTAATTCCCACTGTGCTTTGATTTCCACCTTACCACATTCAAGAGAACGTGCAAAACGGTGGCTTTTGGGTACAGCCCCGAATCGTATGGAGGCAATGAGCGATAGGAGGGGATTCGCCTCTCCCGGTATAGGGTTTGATGTTGCGCTGTGCTCGATTGGCCATAACAGGAAGTCCCTGGCCAGGGCTGATTCGGAGATCTACTGGTAAGTATTATCAGTAGTTTCTAGACCCGTTATGACCCTCACATCGGCACGACTTATCGGTTACTGGGGTCTGACGTTTACCACCCATAGACTAGATATGCGACATATCAGACGAAGAGACCGGACTGTACGGTAGTGTTACTGACAGGCTTTACAGGAGTTAGAGCGGGCTTGCTTGTTGATCTTCTGATCGCTCAATACCCGGGTAGCCGTTACGTCCAGCTAGTACCGCTGACGGCTTGTGGGTGCTTGATGTGATCATCACCTACTGCCGGCGTATTGACGAGTCTTTAGAGTCCTACACAGAGGTTTACTGGCTCAGGCAAAACGAAGTAGGAGCGCATATGTGATATGTGCGGGACCGAGATTAGTACGAGTATATGATACCGTATTATATTCTCATGATATTAGTATCGGTCGGTTATATGTGATATAGCCGGGTTATCGATTCAAGTGTTGATTCGATAAGATGATACAAATGATATTAGTCGGTTATATGTAATATAGCCAGATTATTAAATCAAGTGTTGATTTGATAATTTAATGTATAATTGTATCTTTGATATACTAGATTACATTAACTAATATTAGCTCACTTAAACATTTCCTTTTCTCACTTGTGTGCATATAGTATATATATGATATATATTAATGTACATTTTAATTGTGTCATGCTTGATGATACACACTACATGGGTGTATGAGACTTAAACCATGATCATAATAATGTGAGGATTATTTATTTAAAGTAAATCCAAATTAGATGGAAATTAGTCACATGCATGAAGCTTGTGGAAGCTTGTAGATGCATTGACTTAGTTGTCACGACCTGAAATTTAGTTCATGACCGGCACTTAAATCACGCAACGTATAAAGGCACAACGTAAATTAAGTAAGCCAAAGCCCAGAAATCTAAACCTTTTAAAGAAAATAAAAGAAGTGTAGTTTTGAAATAAGGATATGATGAAATCAAAAGTTTTCTTAAATGCATGGATAATGGAACATGAAAAATGCAAGTGGATTTTATTAGTTGGAAAACATGTTTCATCTTTTAAAAATTTGGGCAGCACCTCCTTTGTATATTTTGATCCAAAACCACATACACATGATAATATAAAAGGCATCCTCAAGCGGGAGCTAGTTCTTCGCCAATCGGCGGATTCACAACCACGCAAGTCACAATATAAGTATATGACGCCCAACGGCGAAGATCACCACAAAAGATAAATAAATAAGCAAGACATCAAACCCACCAAGCGAACATATAACCCATCGCTCAAGTCTCGCAACTACAAGTCTTGCTAAGTCTTACTACTTATACAAATACTAGTTTCTGAATTGATGGAGTTAACTAGATACAACAGGAATAATAAATACAAGAGGGGTACAATCCAACATGTACCACCTACCAAAGCAAAACACCTGAATGCAAGCTGTGTGCTAGCGATGCCGCTACTGATCCATGCGGTCAACCTGCAAGAACTGTAGCACAACGGGGGTAAGTTGCCAACTCGTGAGTACAAAACATCATCAGGTAGAAATCGAATAAACAACGATTCCTAGGTCAACTATATCATAAAGGTAATACTATGATACCTAGGGTGACTGTATCTGCATATGTGCCAACAATATACTCAATGCCTATCTGCATGTGGATATCATCCACGTGTCCATCAATGACACAACAACGTCATGCATGTAAATATCATAAAAGCATATGCATGAAAGTATGAGGATATAAATCAACGTGCGTCCCTCTCGACACATCAAAATCATGGAACCTGAGTGTCCAGCATCGACACTCGAAACATCATGAAACCCATGTCCAACATCGACACGTAAATCCTCATATCTCGGGCTCCATCAGTCCGGATCAGCCCAAGGGCCCCGTCGGTCCGGATCGGCCCATATCATCTCATAACTCCTGTCGGTATCCTCTGGATAACCGCCGAGCCCAAATACTATCACCGGTAGGTAGTGCTCCCCTGCCAGGATCACTGCCTAACAATACGAGTCTTCTTTCCCTGGGGAACCTCACCGGGTCCACCATGTACCCTCAGACGGTGCCTGCCGCTTCTCGAATCGGGTTTCACATGCCAATCTCATAATCGAGAAAACACATGGTGGATGCACTGAAATATCATATCAAGAGAAACCGGGTTTTTAAAACAATACATACTTTCTTTAGAAATAACCACAGTTCTAAAATCCAGAAATCGCATGAAAACAGCATATCTCAATGCGTATAATCGTAAAGTATGATGTATGCGACATATAACAGAATGTAAGCATATCCGTATATCATGCAATATGGAACAGTGATGTGAGCATGGGCATATCATCATAATGTGAGCATAGCAATAAAATAGCATGATGTAGCAATTCTACTATGTGAGTGACATAGTAATTATCGATGATGAAGTGTGTGAGCCAGCCAATCTGTGTAAGTGTAACATACGCATCATCGATAATGGTGTAGATGTACTAGCACAGGTATATGGGATGCAATGAAAATGACATGAACGTAGCATAAGTAAATCGTCAGCTTAATGCTATATGGTATATGTATCTAACATGACCGAGTCGGTGAATCTATCAATCGGCATCCAGCCTCACAAGTCAAGGATACAGATCAATCATCAGATACACTCATCGCGTACGGTAATCTATCGTACGGCGGCATTAAACAATTAGGGATTCTATCAACCTATATGACAATGAGGATACGGACCTAATCTCTCGTACCGCATAACACTCATGATTCACAACATCATATATATCTATATACCTACATTCCAGGTCACATCCATAACAGTCTCATATCAGGGGACCGGTAAGGGTATCAATCATCTCATATCGACTCGCATCCGTATACCAACATATTAATCAAGTCATCATATCACATAGTATATCCTTTTCATCGCATTAAGTCATCTTACATCAAGTCAATTTTATATATATACATTCTACCTTATACGTCAAATGTCATGCTACTCTAAAACTCATACCTATTCTAGTGTAACTACATATCTATAAATCGTGATTCGCATTCACTTTTCATATCCCTAAAGATTTCAACTCATATCTTAATATATATATTCAATCACTCATATCATCTCTAACTATCTTTTAACCATGTCCCTAGTTTTCTAATCTAGGTTTCTATGACTGTATCCTATAGATCGGTTTCCATTTATAATTTGCGGGGGTGCTATACGTCATCCACCCGACTTCCCCCGTAGATATAGATCTACTCACATTCGTCCTTACTTGCCGAAGTCGATGATGCCATGCTCCGTCGTCTCGGAATCCACGTGATGGTACCTACAACAAATGGTCCAGCCGTAGAAGGGTCAAACCAACGCCTCACGTGTGGCAACGTCGTACTGCCCCAAACCCTAAGGTTTAGAGGCGGTTCAGACGGTCACATAATCGAGTTAAGGTTTGTGTTCTTCTAGAGGGTCCACCGCATTACTTGCACGACTTTGAACGTTCTTTAACTAAGGAAAAATCCAACACTTGGAAATTTTCCGATAGGGGAAAAAGTGAGTTATTGACATCCGTTCGAACCTTTTAACACGTTCTAAATTTCCCGGAAAAACTTAAACGAAGTTAAACTTTCCGATCGAATCAACGAATTCTAAGGGATCTCCAGAACACTCAACACTTGATTAATATTAAAAATTCCCAGAAGCACTTGGTAACACCTACGGATCAACTGTTGAAAAAACGATCCCTCAATCCTCAAGACTTGCCGCGGAACCGCCGCCAATACCTTGGTTTAGCCGCGGTTCCGCGGCACTTTGATGGATTCAGGGGTTCGTTTTTTGCCAATATCCATAAAATTACCTGCTTAATTTTCTGAGTATTTTTAATACAGAAAAAATCAACATTTTAAAAAAATTCCAGAGAGGGGGTCTAATTCGACGTTTCGGGGTTCGATCGGACTTTAAATTTCGTCTAGACTTTGCCTAAAGCTCTAGCTTGGCTATGATACCACTGTAGGGTTACTAGGCACTGTCACAAGGTTCTACAAGGCATCAACCATGCCAAAATCAAAAAATTTCATATGCCAAACAACCCTAACCAAGATCTTAGACTAGAGATTAGGCGAAACAAAGAGCAAGTAAACAACTTTACTTCTAAGAGTTTGGGATTACAACCTTTGTAGTCCGTTCCTTCGCTTCATAAGCTCCGTGTTGAGGTCCCTTCGCCGCAATCATCATGTACCCGGACTCTAGAGAGGCTCCATGAAGAGAAAGATGCAATCTTGCTTCCGATCTTCAATAACAAAGATGATCTACCTTGAAGAAACTCAAACCCAAGCTCTTGCTTTGCTAATCAAGTATTAGCAAAGCAAACACCTAATCTAAGTGGCTAGAATAGATGAGGATAATGAAGTAGGAATTTAGCTCTCATTTGTTTTCGATTTCTCACTCATTTTCATCACTTATGAAAAAGCTAGAAAGCTTTTCATCAAAAAGGAAGAAGAAGAAGAAGAAGAAGAAGAAGAAGAAAATCCCTTTGTGATGAATAATGAAATCTTGTGCGTGAGGTTAGAAATGAAATCATGGGTTAAGAATATAAACTAAACCCTTGTAGAGAAATAACTATGGTAAAGGGTTGGGTTGGGTTAAAGAAATATCTATGCAAAATATCATAAGTCAAAGTCAAAGCTTCAAGAAGCTTCTTGAAAGCTTCATGCAAGCTTAACCCTAATCCAAACCCTAACCATATTTAAACTCCACAAAACATGTTGCATTTATAACCATAACTTGTTACAATATTATATATCACATATACAATATTTATTGTAACAAAATAAAATAATACAATTAACATATATCACATATATATCAATGTATTACCCGAGTGAGAAAAAGAATCTTTAAGTGAGCTTATACTAGTTAATGTAATTTAATATATCAAATATATAATTATACATTAAATTATCGAATCAACACTTGATCCGATAATCCGGCTATTTCACAAATAACCGACTAATATAATCTGTATCAGTTCATCGAATCAACACTTGATCCGATGACCCGGCTATATCACATATACCCAGCCGATATCTCATATCGCGAGAATCTAATACGGTATCGCATACACGTATTATTCTCGGTCCTACACATATCACATATGTGCTCCTACTCCTTTTTGCCTGAGCCAGGAAACCTCTGTGTAAGACTCTAAAGAATCGTCAATACGCCGGCAGTAGGTGATGATCATATCAAACACCCACAAGCTGCAAGCGGTCAGCTAAACGTAACAGCCACCCAGGTATTGAGCGATCAGAATATCAACGAGCAAGCCTGTACATTCTCCTGTGAATCTAATCAGTAACACTACCGTACAGTCCGGTCTCTTCGTCTGATATGTCGCATATCTCGCCTAGGGGTGGTAAACGTCAGACCCCAGTAGCTTGACAAGTCGTGTCGATATGAGGTCCATAATAGTTCAAGAAACTACTGATAACACTTACCAGTAAATCTCAGCAACCCTGGCCAGGGATTTCCAGTTATAGCCAATCGAACACAGCGCAACATCAACTCTCTATACCAGGAGAGACGAAACCCCTCCTATCGCTCATTGCCTCCATGTGATTCGGGACTGTACCCAAAAGCCACCTTTTTGCACGCCCTCTTGGACGTGGTATGATGGAAATCAAAGCACAGTGGGAATCACACAAGACTCTATGACGATCTCGGGTCTACAGACTAACCTGTACCAGTGTCACCAGAGAACTGCAATCTGACGTGAGGTATAATACCATCTGGGAGTTCTCGGCGAGTCCGTCCAGTGTACCCAGTCTCCACTGAGCACCCGTATACCTTCTCTGATATCAAACACCAATGGATATGGGATCATCCATCGCCCATCATATGGGTCAAGAAGCGCATACGCTAGTCTACTCTGGAGTATCGATGCCCTGTCTCGATACTCCCACGACTAGGAACATTTGAAGGATGTACTTGGTGACTACACTATCCCCACTAGTATGATCTGCATCATAGTCCTGGTAGTCAAGTACTCATCCTGAGGGCTTTATCAACATGTGACATAGAGACAATCAGAGTACATGTTAAGATAAAGAGTAACCAGATAGCATACTATTATGTCGAGCAAGAAAGTCCTCCCTATATATGTCCAGGCATCCACTACAATATACAATGTATGTACAGTAATGGCCTCTAGGGCATACATATAACTAACAATAAAACTGCCAAATCCAATAAATATATTTTTAAATGAATAAATCATTTTAAACTCCAATTATTTCATAAATATTGGTATATATTTATACCATTTTACGAAAACCCCAATTTCGCAAATCAGTAGTTTTCGCGAAATATATTATTTTAATATTAAATTCCAAAAATAATATTTTATATTTTCTGAAAATTTTACAATCTTCCTCCCTTAAATAAATTCGGTCCCCGAATTTAAACTTAAACCCCCAATTACTAAAACATTTCAATAATCAACTCAAATCAACGGGGCTCCGAAATCACGGAAGATATAGAAATAACACAGCGCATCGTGTGCGCCTGAAAACGAGTACGAAACTCAAAATCGAACTCCGTCAAGCGTCACGCAAATCTTTGGATTTGCACTCATATCATCGGAGTTACAATGGAGATACAGATCTCGAAATCCACTACCGATATCCAATATGCACTAGTCAAATACTATAATACGTATATAGTACGCATCCTTGAAAAATCTTCTAAATACTTCATAAAACACATGCAAAATATTTTCTGAATAGCCGCGTGATGTGTAACTCACGGAACAAGTGACGGACGCTTATTTGTAAAGTAATAAATATATGTTCATATAGGTTTTGCTAAAATATACGTTCCGCCCTTTTAAAATACCCCCAAAGGTTTTCCTTTGTAAACGTTCGTATCGCTTACGGACACGTAAGAAATAGCGAGACTACAGCTCCTTTTTGAAAACCTCTTGTTAAACTTTTTAATGCATGCAAAATACTCAGGTACTGTCCTCAGATCAGTCATGTTTGGCTACTTTATAGTATAGTGCCCATCATGAAAACAAAGTGCTCAAGAGCAAAATCAGCCCCAAAAGGCGTATCCAATGATCACGTGCGTCTGGTGTGCACGGAAATCAAATCCAAATACAAGTTACACAATATGCACAAAAGCAGAACTAAGTGCAACGGGTGTGCACGAAAGCATCTGTCCAGTGCAACGGGTGTGCATGACAACAACATCTAGTGCATCTTTAGTGCACGAAAATCTCAATCCAGTGCAATTAATATGCACGAATGAAAATCCCAATCGAGTGCATCCGGTGTGTACAAAATCACATCTCATATCATGTGCCCAACATGCGTGAAAATCCAAATCAAGTGCTGTCACGACCCGAAAAGTACGGAAAATGACCGGCACTTAAATTACGAAACGTCTCGAGGCGTACGTAATCTAAGTAAGCCAAAACCCAGAAATCAAAACCAGTTAAAGCAGTAGAATGAAGGAAAAACCAATTTAAAGCAAGTAGTTTTAATCAACATAGGCCGAAGTATGTATTTTTAAAATCTCAAGTATTTCCGGAAAATTTCGGCAGAGTCTCCTTTGCAAATACTGGCCCCCAAACGGGATACAACATGAATAGTATACGAAATACAAAAAGGCATCCCCAAGCGGGAGCTAGCTCTTCGTCAATCGACGGTCACAACCACGCAAGCAATATAATATACAACGTCGAAGGGCGAGGATCAAAACTCAAAAGAAAACCCAAAATCAGCATGAAAACCATAATAATACAACGCGCGACTCTAAGGTCGAAAGATTAACAAGTCTGGTCTTCTATCTCTATCAAATATACAATCTAGTTGATGGAGATTCTAGATACAACTGAAATAATAAATAAACAATGGTGGTCCTGATGCAAAAGAACCCACCTACCGAAGCAATCATCCGGAAGGAGCAGCGTGCCAGCAAAGCCGCAACGAAACCTGTACGGCAAAACCTGCAAGGAACTGTGGCACAACGGGGGTGAGTTGCCAACTCGTGAGTAGAAAATATCTATGAGTAGAAATCGCATGCATAACGCTATCCTAGGTCATATCAGGCAATATCCTCAAATAATATCCTGATCCATCTACAAATAAGTGCAATACTACGTGTGCGTGTCAGTGCCTCAGATAGCAACATATCAGATATATATGATGTATGAATGCATTACGAATGGAAACAGAATATATCATGAGTGAGACAAATGTTTTCTTTAATCAATGCTATTTCTATGTGTATATCAATGAAAGCAACAGAGAAATCAGTGTCAGCATCGACACAAAACGTAAGTCTCAGTATCTCAACATCAAATCTCAATATCTCAAATCTCAGATCTCAAATATCAATATCTCAGGCATTTGTATCATCTGCGGGATCGGCCCGCTGGCTTCTACAGAATGGTTCAGCCTGTATCCATCTCATGACTCTGTCCGGTATCCTCCGGATAACCGACGAGTCCAAATAATATCACCGGTAGGTAGTGCTCCCCTGCCAGGCTCATCGAATACAACTCGAGCTTCTTGCCCCCAGGTACCATACCGGGCCCACCATGTACCCGAGACGGTTCATCCAACTCCTCGAATCGGGTTTCCAAATCCAACAGCAATCATGAAAACTCATGGTGGACGACTCATACATCACGAGAAAACCGCAATTTGCATTTTAAAATGATGATACAAAGCTTTTATTAAATTCTTGCGGTTTTCCCCCAAATCCAGAAATCTTATTTAAATCCGAAATCATCAAAACCATGATACCAATAAACAATGAATACCGGCATAAATCTCCATAATACTGCATAACCAATGAATATATGGATGCACCTAATATCATGCAACGAATGCAATATTTAAACTAGCATATGGAAGCTATAAAATATTGCGACTATCAGTAATCAAGCTATGTGATAAAAAGGTATTTTCTAAGGTGTACGTGACATGGCAATTACCGATGAAGATGTGTGTGAGCCGGCAAGCGAGTGTACGTGGAGCATACGCGTCATCGGTAATAGTGCTGGTGTCCTAACAGCATGGTTTCAAAATTACTACGTACACAATAACATGCAATGAGGCGATAACAACATAATAAGGAAAATGAATACTAAATACAACAATAATATGCGGAACATGAATAATAACGTAACAACAAGGAATCTACCTTACTATACATGTATTATACTGTTTTGCTGTTTGAAAAAGTACGAATCGTGGTGTTTTGAAAATAAGGGCTACGGTGTTTTTAAGAAAATGTACGTCTTCTGAAATATCCGTAGTATCCCTTGACATCTCTTTAAAATCCTCACGATTCGTTGGTTTTGGAAATAGGTATGACTCGGGTCCAGTCTAAAATCTACTAGGTAAACTACAGGTCTAACTAACAACCAATCGAAAGGGGTATGGAAACCACCTAAATATGAGTCGATATATATACTCATGTATAATAGTCGGTGATCCCGCCTCAATAGTATCCAATACGATACCCTATATAATATGACATCCTCGAGTCAAGAGTGCAGATCTATCATCAATATATAGCTCGTACGGTAAATCCGTCGTACGGCCTCCCAAATCTGGGTACGGGTCAAATATCATATTTATCTCATTATTCATCTGGTATCCTCATTATCAAATATCATGATCGGGGGTACTGATCTACGTCTATTACTGATACCATCTATTTATGCATGCGTTTGTATGAAAACACCACGCCTAAAAGACCCTCTAAACATATCATGTCGTAACTCGAATACGAACCCTGTCACATCACCGATCTCACGGCCTCAAGTCCAATCTCATCGACTCATCTCCAATCCCAAGTACTTATCCTCAAAATCCATGTATATGCATATGTATACACACACACACACACACAGACCCATACCCATGTATATATATATATACACACATATCCCCATATACGCACATGTAAATAGATGTATGCAAATGCGTGTGTGCGTGTGGGTGTGAACCTATTCTAGGGTTCGCGACTAAGAAACTATGCTAGTTTCCTCCTAATTACACTAAACTAAACCATGAACACAATAATCATCTCTTGATAATATCCACGTATCATGAATCACATATATAACATATATATATCATAACTATACTACGAACTGTGGGGGTGCTATACGCCATCCACCCGACTTCCCCCATAGATATATATCTACTCACCTGGTCCTCGCTTGCCGAAATCGATGTCGCCACGCGCTTTCTTGTCTTCTCGAAGCCCTCGTGATGGTACCTACGTGTAAACATATAGTATCGTAAACCGAAATCGCGGATGAAAGTCCAAAACAGCATACGAATTTCACGTAGGTAAAAACCTAGGATCCGCTCAAGTAAAAGAACCAAATATCCCTCGACATCGACGTATAAATGCCAATTGATCGCGATAAAATCAAAACGTACCAATCGTGCTTTCACAACTCACTAAATGTTATAAGAAATAGGGTGCAAATCATCAAACCTTAAAATTAATCAAATCGATTTGTTTCCAAAAAACCTAGTAAGCGGTCATTAACCGTTTTAATGCAAATCTTGATATTTTAACAAAACTGATAGCCATAATATTCACCAAATATCATAACTAAATCATAAAAACCATTTCTATAATTTATTCTCATCAATGTGTATTAAACTAACGTTTTTAGTTTGCACATTAACCCAATTTTAACCACTTCGAAGCAACAATACACAAATCCACAACAAGACTAGGTTTTGCATGCCCTAAAGTATTAAACCACTCATTATAATGTTAATGATATGATGAAACCCTTACTATATTTTAAATTCTCAATTATCAATTAATTACAAAAACCTAGTTAGCTAAAAATCTTAATTAGCACAATTTACATGCAACAATTAGTAAACTAGCAACTAGCTTAGGTTTATCAATACATAAGATGATAAATTATACTTTGCAACCATAATTACATAATAAAAACCCTAACTTGAATTTCACAAACCCTAATCTTGAATTTGGACTTGCAATTTAAAACCTAAATTAAACCTTTCATTAACTTAGTTTGAAGTAATAACAAACAATTTAACAAAAGGTCAAGATTTATACCTCATGATCCATGGATCAAACATACAACCTAGCCTCCAAGATGCTCTCTTTGCTCCAAGGATTCAAGCAAGATTGATCAAAGAATAATGGGTATGGCTTGGAATTGGAATTAGCTTTGAATTTGCATGGATTTTGAAGTGATTTTGTGGATTTTTGATGCAAAATTGAGTCGAATTTTTAGGGGGGAGCTGCTACTGTGTTGCTCGGCCAGGAGCAGGAGGTGGAAGTGTGTGGGTGAGGGAAAAATGATAAATGTTATACCCCAATATCTATTTACACTAATTTCACTATTTAAGCATTTTTCTTCGATATTTTCTAAAACCGTTTGACAGCTTCATTTCATTTCAAAAACAATATGTTAAAATTTTGTTTAATGTGTTATGATGCACAAAATTTGTTTCAACTCATTCCAATTTGTAATTTTCCCTAATTAAATGTATTAGTGACGGTTTAAAATAATATTAAAATAATTAATTTCGGAAAAAATTTCAGAAAATTAGAAATTTTACCAGTGGCTCAATAAACACCCAATACTAGCAATTATATAACTAGAATATGTATATTTAATTTTATATTAAAAGATATTTATATTTTGACTTTTTACGGAAAACCCCCTTATTTTACCGATTTTTCCGAAATTTCACCGAAACGATTTTCAAAACGTCACAATCTTCCCCCTTAAAGAAATTTGGTCCCCGAATTTAAATTAAAACTCCCCCAAATACTAAAACATCTAAGCAAAACCACCAAGTCGTCGGGGCTCCGAAATCATAAATACATAAAACACATCGTTGCACAATGCATGCGCATGAAAAAAAGATATATAAACCAAAAATCAAAACTCCGTAAAACATCCCGCAATCATCGGAGTTATGATGAAGACACCAATGTCAAGATCCAAAACGAAAATCAATATGATATACATCAAAACTATACCTGTAAATGTCAGAACAATAAGGTAAACATCATTAGAACATCTTGAAGCAATGCATGCCAAACTTTTTTCAAATCGCTGTGCGATGTGTGTATCACTGCACAGTGGCGGACGTCCATTGTGAGAAAATAACTATATATATATATATATATATATATATCCTTTGTTTAACATACACGTCCCGCCATTTTGAAAATAATTTAGAAGGGTTTCCCTTTTAAACAGTTTCGTGTCATCATTGACACGTAGGTAAATACTGAGACTATAGCTCCTCCTTGGAAATCCCTTCGATAACTACCAATACATACAAAATATACTCAGGTACTGTCCTCTGACTAGTCCTGCTCGGTACTAAACCAAATAGCAAGTATCATAAAATATACTGCTCCAAAAGAAATCAATCCCAAATATATATGAATGCCACGTGCGTCTGGTGCGCACGGAAATCGAAATCCATGAATGTGCCATACATGTTCACAGAAACAACATCTAAGTGCAATGGGTGTGCACGAAAACACCTGTCAAAAGCAACGTGTGTGCCTGACAGCAAAACCAGGTGCATCTGATATGCACGAAGAATCTCGATTTAGTGCATCTAGTGTGCACCTAAATCGCATCAAGCGCCTTAAGTATGCGCAAAATCGAAGTCAAGTGCACAAGGTGCACGAAAACAAATATCGAATATCAAAATCGAAATCGACGGTATACAACATATTTCAATCAAAAATCCCAATCAGGTATACCGTGGTATAAAATCTCACCATCCTGTGTATCGGCGTGTACAAAAGCAAATCAAAATACCAAAAGAGCATGAGAACTATGCCGAAAGCATAAGTCAAATCCTATGCATGCCTTAGGCATGAAATCAAATATTATGAAACTCGGTCATCAAAACTCAATCATGAAATAATTCACCCAAAAATACTGAAAGCCAATATGACGGATACGTGATAATCAATCACAAAATCATAAATCATAAATGTTGTCGTCGATGTCCTTCCTTCAAGGTCGAGAAGGTATCGATGCACCCAATGCTAGCAGAGCAAGGTATCTACTTGCTTCCTGATCATGGCCTGTCGCCTAGTGCCCTTAGGCTCTCGTCTCTCACTGCAGATTGCTAAATACATAGCTCTTCGGCTCAACGGTCCAATATAGAAACGATAACGGAACAGCCAGCTCTGACACATCCTCTAAAGATCTCTGACCAACGATCATGGTTACTCATAACATGTCTCGTTGAGGATGCCGAACTCTGGCCTACTCGGTGTGCGTCATATGACCGCTACTGGGTCCAGGTCTTCTTGTTCAGTATTTCCAGAAAGGTCCTGTCGAAGTCTCTCCCAAGTCTCATTTCTGCCAAACTTCCTGGAAGTTATCATCTCTTGCTAAATCTTTATCTTATTCCGGAACGGCTGCATACTCATCACGACTCCTTCGGAAAGATATATCCATATACAACACCTCTGCAAGCGTATCACATCTCTGATGTCGGCGGAGTGGAACGTCATCTCATCAAGATCTCGTACGAACCTCTTACTCCACTTTTCTCTAATGTCGACTGCTTCGGACTCGTCTTTTCGTGGCTGCATGGACTGCGCTCCAACGGCTATACTCGTATCTGGAGTCTCCCAAGCAATGCATCTCATCACATGATATCCGAATTAAGTCGAACCATCCGATCGATTGTCAAAACCTCATAATCCCCCAAGAGCGTACAGTTTAATAGTATCAAATATATGCCACAGCACCTATGGACCAACCGTAGAAGGGCAGACCCAAGCCTCACTAATGGCACCGCTAAACTGCCGCAAACCCTAAAGTTCACTAGCGTTCTATGGTCATTAAATCGAGTTAGGGTTTCATTCTTCTAGAGTGTCCGTTGAATTACTTGCATTATTTTCTGAATACTCTAAACATGGAAAATGGGTTCCTGACATTCGATCGTCTCTATCGACTCTCAACGTATCAGCGTAAAGTTGTCTCTAGCTGAAATCAATCAATCTGATGACCTCGCATCGGGGTAGGCGATGAATCACATGTCCTAGTCTTTCATCTTTGGTGACTAGCGATCTTCTATCATATCTCGAAGTATAACTCGTGCGGCGTTAGCTTCAAACATCTGGGGCGATATCTTTTCATTCGCCAAAATCACTGGCTCATTCGTCCGCACGCTGAACAGTTCCTCAATCATCAAAATAATCTGTGCTCTGACGGTCATCACAATCTGGCTGGCCTCTTGAAGTGGCCCAATCCTCTGGTGCTGATCTGCACGTCCAAGAAATCTCGTAAAAGCGATCCATCAAACGCTCGTGGCGCGAAAACACAATAAAATGGCGCCTCTATGCAAACCGTATGTCCCTGGAATCACGCCCTGGTCTGTCCTCGTTCGTGACGAGCTCGCGCAGACCGCAACTCTAGCCGTAGCTCTCTCTGCCCGTACCACCATGATAACAAAACCATAAACTGGTACTGATGAGGCTAGATCATAGGAATGAATATAATGCTGTGCAAAGAAATGTACATCCTAAGGCTTCTTAAGTGGAGTATCGTATCGTAAATATGCCGTGGAACATATGTACGGTACGTCACTTTACTCAAGCTACCTACTCCATCAACTAAGGGTCATCCTACACTCCGAAGGTAAAACCTAATGCTCTGATACCAATTTTATCATGACCCGAAAAGTGCGGAACATGACCGGCACTTAAATTACGAAACGTCTCGAGGCGTACGTAATCTAAGTAAGCCAAAACCCAGAAATCAAAACCAGTTAAAGCAGTAGAGTGAAGGAAAAACTAATTTAAAGCAAGTAGTTTTAATCAACATAGGCCGAAGTATGTATTTTTAAAATCTCAAGTATTTCCTGAAAATTTCGGCAGAGACTCCTTTGTAAATACTGGCCCCCAAACGGGATACAACATGAATAATATACGAAATACAAAAAGGCATCCCCAAGCGGGAGCTAGCTCTTCGTCAATCGACGGTCATAACCACGCAAGCAATATAATATACAATGCCGAAGGGCGAGGATCAAAACTCAAAAGAAAACCCAAAATCAGCATGAAAACCATAATAATACAACGCGCGACTCTAAGATCGAAAGATTAACAAGTCTGGTCTTCTATCTCTATCAAATATACAATCTGGTTGATGGAGTTTCTAGATACAACTGAAATAATAAATAAATAATGGTGGTCCTGATGCAAAAGAACCCACCTACCGAAGCAATCACTCGGAAAGGGAAGTGTAACAGCAAAGCCGCAACGATACCTGTACGGTAAAACCTGCAAGGAACTGTGGCACAACGGGGGTGAGTTGCCAACTCATGAGTAGAAAACATCTACGAGTAGAAATCGCATGCATAACGCTATGCTAGGTCATATCAGGCAATATCCTCAAATAATATCATGATCCATCTACAAATAAGTGCAATACTACGTGCACGTGTCAGTGCCTCAGATAGCAACATATCAGATATATATGATGTATGAATGCATTACGAATGGAAACAGAATATATCATGAGTAAGACAACTGTTTTCTTTAATCAATGCGATTTCTATATGTATATCAATGAAAGCAACAGAGAAATCAGTGTTAGCATAGACACAAAACGTAAGTCTCAGAATCTCAACATCAAATCTCAATATCTCAAATCTCAGATCTCAAATATCAATATCTCAGGCATCCGTATCATCTGCGGGATCGGCCCGCGGGCTCCGGCAGAATGGATCAGCCTGTACCCATCTCATGACTCTGTCCGGTATCCTCTGGATAACCGACGAGTCTAAATAATATCACCGATAGATAGTGCTCCCCTGCCGGCTCATCGAATACAACTCGAGCTTCTTGCCCCGGGGTACCATACCAGGCACACCATATACCCGAGACGGTTCATCCAACTCCTCGAATCGGGTTTCCAAATCCAACAGCAATCATGAAAACTCATGGTGGACGACTCATACATCATAAGAAAACCGCAATTTGCATTTTAAAATGATGATACTAAGCTTTAACTAAATTCTTGCGGTTTTCCCCCAAATCCAGAAATCTCATTTAAATCCGAAATCATCAAAATCATGATAACAATAAACAGTGAATACCGGCATAAATCTCCATAATACTGCATAACCAATGAATATATGGATGCACCTAATATCATGCAACGAATGCAATATTTAAACTAGCATATGGAAGCTATAACATATTGCGACTATCAGTTATCAAGCTATGTAATAAAAAGGTATTTTCTAAAGTGTACGTGACATGGCAATTACCGATGAAGATGTGTATGAGCCGGCAAACGAGTGTACGTGGAGCATACGCGTCATCGGTAATGGTGCTGGTATCCTAATAGCATGGTTTCATAATTACTACGTACACAATAACATGCAATGAGGCGATAACAACATAATAAGGAAAATGAATAGTAAATATAACAATAATATGCGGAACATGAATAATAACGTAACAACAAGATTCTACCTTATTATACATGTATTATACTATTTTGCCGTTTGAAAAAGTACGAATCGTAGTGTTTTGAAAATAAGGGCTACGGTGTTTTTAAGAAAAGGTACGTCTTTTGAAATATCCATAGTATCCCTTGACATGTCTTTAAAATCCTCACGATTCATTAGTTTTGGAAATAGGTATGACGGAGGTCCAGTCTAACATCTACTAGATAAACTACAGGTCTAACTAACAACCAATCGAAAGGGGTATGGAAACCACCTAAATCTGAGTCGATATTATATACATGTATAATAGTCGGTGATCCCGCCTCAATAGTATCCAATACGATACCCTATATAATATGACATCCTCGACTCAAGAGTGCGGATCTATCATCAATATATAGCTCGTACGGTAAATCCATCGTACGGCCTCCCAAATCTGGGTACGGGTCAAATATCACATTTATCTCATTATTCATCTGGTATCCTCTTTATCAAATATCATGATCGGGGGTACTGATCTACGTCTAGTACAATACTGATACCATCTATGTATGCATGCGTGTGTATGAAAACACCACGCCTAAAGGACCCGCTAAACATATCACGTCGTAACTCGAATACGAACCCTTTCACATCACCGATCTCACGGCCTCAAGCCCAATCTCATCGACTCATCTCCAATCCGAAGTACTTATCCTCAAAATCCATGTATATGCATACGTATACACACACACACACACACACATAGTCCCATAACCATGTGTGTGTGTGTGTGTGTACATATCCCCATATACGCACATGTAAATAGATGTATGCAAATGAGTGTGTGCGTGTGGGTGTGAACCTATTCTAGGGTTCGCGACTAAGAAACTATGCTAGTTTACTCCTAATTACCCTAAACTAAACCATGAACACAATAATCATCTCTTGATAATATCCGCGTATCATGAATCACATATATAACATATATATCATAACTATACTACGAACTGCGGGGGTGCTATACGCCATCCACCCGACTTCCCCCGTAGATATATATCTACTCACCTGGTCCTCGCTTGCCGAAATCGATGTCACCACGCGCTTGCTTGTCGTCTCGAAGCCCTCTTGTGGGTACCTACGTGTAAACATATAGTATCTTAAACCGAAATCGCGGATGAAAGTCCAAAACAGCATACGAATTTCACATAGGTAAAAACCTAGGATCCGCTCAAGTAAAAGAACCTAATATCCCTCGACATCGGCGTATAAACGCCGATAGATCGTGATAAAACCCAAACGTACCAATCGTGGTTTCACAACTCACTAAATGTTATAAGAAATAGGGTGCAAATCCTCAAACCTTAAAATTAATCAAATCGATTTGTTTCCAAAAAACCTAGTAAGCGGTCATTAACCGTTTTAATACAAATATTGATGTTTTAACAAAACTAATAGCCATAATATTCACCAAATATCATAACTAAGTCATAAAAACCATTTCTATAATTTATTCTCATCAATTTGTATTAAACTAACGTTTTTAGTTTGCACATTAACCCAATTTTAACCACTTCGAAGCAACAATACACAAATCCACAACTAGACTTGGTTTTGCATGCCCTAAAGTATTAAACCACTCATTATAATGTTAATGATGTGATGAAACCCTTACTATATTTTAAATTCTCAATTATCAATTAATTACAAAAACCTAGTTAGCTAAAAATCTTAATTAGCACAATTTACATGCAACAATTAGTAAACTAGCAACTAGCTTAGGTTTATCAATACATAAGATGATAAATTACACTTTTCAACCATAATTACATAATAAAAACCCTAACTTGAATTTCACAAACCCTAATCTTGAATTTGGACTTGCAATTTAAAACCTAAATTAAACTCTTCATTAACTTAGTTTGAAGTAATAACAAACAATTTAACAAAAGGTCAGGATTTATACTTCATGATCCATGGATCAAACATACAACCTAGCCTCCAAGATGCTCTCTTTGCTCCAAGGATTCAAGCAAGATTGATCAAAGAATAATGGTAAGGCTTGGAATTGGTATTAGCTTTGAATTTGCATGGATTTTGAAGTGATTTTGTGGTTTTTTGATGCAAAATTGAGTGGAATTTTAGGGGGGATATGCTGCTATGTTGCTCGACCAGGTGCAGGAGGTGGGTGTGTGTACGTGAGGGAAAAATGATAAATGTTATACCCCAATATCTTTTTACACTAATTTCACTATTTAAGCATTTTTCTTCGATATTTTCTAAAACCGTTTGACAGCTTCATTTCATTTCAAAAATAAATGTTAAAACTTTGCTTAATATGTTATGATGCACAAAATTTATTTCAACTCATTCCAATATGTAATTTTCCCTAATTAAATGTATTAGTGACGGCTTAAAATAATATTAAAATAATTAATTTCGGAAAAAATTTCAGAAAATTAGAAATTTTACCAGTGGCTCAATAAACACCAAATACTAGACATTATATATCTAGAATATGTATATTTAATTTTATATTAAAAGATGTTTATATTTTGACTTTTTACGGAAACCCCCCTTATTTTACTGATTTTTCTGAAATTTCACCGAAACGATTTTCAAAACGTTACAAGTGCATCCGTCATGCACAAATGAAATCTAAATCAAGTGTATCTGACATGCACGAATGAAATCTGAATCAAGTGGATCCAACATGCACGAAAAAAATTTCAATCAAGGGCATTCGACATGCACGAATAAGATCTCACTCAAGTGCATTAGATGCTCCCGAAATCCAATACCAAGCACCTAATATGCGCAAAAATCAAAATCAAATGCGTCAGGTTTGTAAAAAGCATCTAGTGCAGTAGCATGCACAAAAACGACCGTCAAGTGCAAACGCGCATAAAAACATAAATCTGGTAAAATGAATGCTCAAATAAATAAATCGGGTGCAACCAAGGTACGGAGTATAAATCCGCTGCAACCAATGCACCAAATACCAAGCTGGTGCAACAAATGCACGAAATAATAATCTGGTGCAACAAATACATGAAATAGGAATCCGGTGCATCCAGTGCACGAAATACAACTCCAGTGCATCCAGTGCACGAAATACAAATCCGGTGCAACAATTGCACAACATACAAGTTGGATGCAACAAGTGCACGGAATCGCAGCAATAACTCAAATGCGTATAAAAAGCAACACCGAGTGTACCAAGGTGTATAAAATCATAAATGCATGCAACTGCGTGCACAAAACACGTATCAATACACTGCAAGCACATGTGAGTTATACCGAGTGCAAAAATCAAATAGAGTGCGTACCATATGAACAAAATCAAATCAACTGTATGAAAATCCATGAAATCATAAACACGTGCAGCCAAGGCACAAAATGAATATCAAGTGTAATAGATATGCACAAATCGCAAACCGATATAGCGGTGCATAAACATAAATCAACACAACGGTGTATAAAGCATATCTCAAGTGCAATAACTATGCACAGAAATTTAAATACCCAGCAAGTGCAGCCAGGATGCACGAAATCAATATCATGAAACTCAATCATCAAAACTCAAATCCAAGCGATATAAGTGTGATACTCGGATCACAAACGCTAATCGCAACAAATGACATTGAGGTATACCTCCTACAATGTCGAAAAATGTCGGTGCGCTCAAAACTGGCAGAGCAAGAACATCCGCTTGCCTCCTACTCACGGTCTAGCGTCCTCTGTCTCTGGGTCCTCATTTTCTATGTGGATTACAAATATCGCAACTCGTCGGCCTGGTCGGGTGTGCTAACGGAAACGATCCCGCTCTGGCACTCCTCTGGTCATCTCTCGACCAATTAGCATGACCACTCGTAAAGCAGCACGTCACTGGCGTCGGCCTCTGGCCCGTCTGAATACACGCGACACAACTGATCCTGGGTGCAATCTTATCGCAGCAGTATCCTGGAAGGAACCTGATCAAGGTCTCTTCTAATCTCTCCTATGCCGAACTATACGGAGGCTGGTACTCTTGCATAATCTTTTCTCGTTTTCTGGACATCTGCGTTCTAAGCACAGCATTTTCTCGGGAACTGGCCGCATCCCAACGCCTTTGTATGCATATCAGATCTCTAATCTCAACAGGGAGTAACAACAGCTCGTTAACATCTCGCACGAACCTCTTGTTCCACTCATCTTTATTATCGTCCGCTTTGACGTCACGTCATGCTTTCTGCGTACTGCAATTGTTCTCGGCTACATTCAATCCGGAATCTCTCGAACGGACTCGAAATCGCGAACTCGGTATCTTCATCACTATGTAGAAGATATCTAGCCGAACACGTCCTCGGGAACTCGTCCCAACCATCGGAGGAATACTCAATACTCGTCCGTTCTCGATCAACTCACAGCGCATCTGGGTGAGGTCATCTATCCGAAGCTAGTCAACTTTCTGATCTCCTATCGGATCATCCAACGAACAACGTAATCTCTGGATCGATCTACTCTAGATCTGAATAAGATTCTCCACACTGGAAATCTTCAACTCAACTGGGCCTGCGTTGGCGCATCAATCAGACGAATCATCTCAATCGCTCAACTCTACTCAAGATAGACTAGCTATCTACCGTCGCATCTCAGCCTGAAAGCTCCAGCGATCTCAGCTCATAAAGTCTGGGAGCGACATCCCATCAATCTCAGCAATAGCTGGGTCATCTGTCTGCAAGGTGATGACATCACGATCTCTGAGGTAGGCTGTACATCAACGGTCCTCTCACAAAAGGCAGCCTCTATCAGTGGCCCGATCATACGGTGCAAAACCGAACACTCGCCTCAACAAGAGGTCACAACACAAATACAAAATCGAGACATTCCCGTGTCACCAGAAAACACGATGGTCAGTCCTCGTCCATGACGAGCTCGCCCTGACCGCATCACTGGCAGCAGCTCAAACTGCGCTCAAACCATGGTGAAAGGAACCTCAAGCATGTATTGATCAAAACAGATCAAAGGAATGAAAGGAATTAGCAGATCCAGAATGGATACATAATCATAAGGAGGAACGAAATCAATAAGAGTATGATCATGGAAACGAATAGAATCAAGGATCTCAAATGGATGTATAATCATGGGGACGAAGAGAATCACAGATCTCAAAATATGTACAAACTAAGGTTTCTTAAGTGGAGCATCGTATCGTAAATATGTCGTGGAACATACGTACGGTACGTCACTCTACTCAAGCTACCTACTCCATCAATCAGGGTCAGCCTATGTAACAAAAGTTCGGGTCTAATAACCCCCCTTCCGTTCAAGTCTAAGTTCCGTAAGGTCAAGCCTAGGTTCCGAAATAAATTACGCCCCAAACTCCATATAGTCAAACCTAAACTCGAACCAAGGTTAAACCCAGCGCTCTGATACCAACTTTGTCACGACCCGAAATTTTGTTCGTGACCGGCATTTAAATCACCCAACGTCTAAAGGCGCAACGTAAATTAAGTAAACCGAAGCCCAGAAATCTAAAAGTTTTTAAGAAAATAAAAGAGGTGAAGTTTTGAAATAAGGGTATGATGAAATCAAAAGTTTTCTTAATGCATGGATAATGGAACATGAAAATTGCAAATGGATTTTATTAGCTGAAAAACATGTTTCGTCTTTTAAAAATTTAGGCAGCACCTCCTTTGTATATTTTGATCCAAAACCACATACACATGATAATATAAAAGGCATCCCCAAGCGGGAGCTACCTCTTCGCCAATCGGCGGATTCACAACCACTCAAGTCACAATATAAGAATACGACGCCCAACGGTGAAGATCACTACAAAAGATAAAGAAATAAGCAAGACATCAAACCCACCAAGCGAACATATAACCCATCGCTCAAGTCTCGCAACTACAAGTCTTGATAAGTCTTACTACTTATACAAATACTAGTTTCTGATTTTATGGAGTTAACTAGATACAACAGGAATAATAAATACAAGAGGGGTACGATCCAACATGCACCACCTACCAAAGCAAAACACCCGAATGCAAGCTGTGTACCAGCGATGCCGCTACTGATCCATGCGGTCAACCTGCAAGAACTGTGGCACAACGGGGGTGAGTTTCCAACTCGTGAGTAGAAAAAATCATCAGGTAGAAATCGAATAAACAA
Organism: Agapanthus africanus; assembly: GCA_030015575.1. Taxonomy (NCBI): domain Eukaryota; kingdom Viridiplantae; phylum Streptophyta; class Magnoliopsida; order Asparagales; family Amaryllidaceae; genus Agapanthus; species Agapanthus africanus. The sequence continues at coordinate 248,731,080 of CM057347.1, read as the reverse complement.
CGATTCCTATGTCAACTATATCATAAAGGTAATACTGTGATATCTAGGGTGACCGTATCTGCATATGTGCCAACAATATACTCAATGCCTATCTGCATGTGGATATCATCCACGTGTCCATCAATGACACAGTAACGTCATGCATGTAAATATCATAAAAGCATATGCAAGAAAATATGAGGATATAAATCAACATGTGTCCCTCTCGACACAACAAAATCATGGAACCTGAGTGTCCAGCATCGACACTCAAAACATCATGAAACCCGTTTCCAACATCGACACGTAAATCCTCATATCTCGGGCTCCGTCAATCTGAATCGGCCCATATCATCTCACGACCCCGGTCGGTATCCTCCGGATAATAGCCGAGCCCAAATACTATCACCGGTAGGTAGTGCTCCCCTGCCAGGATCACCACCTAACAATACGAGTCTTTTTTCCCCGGGGTACCTCACTGGGTCCACCATGTACCCGCAGACGGTGCCTACCGCTCCTCGAATCGGGTTTCACATGCCAATCTAAGAACCAAGAAAACACATGGTGGACGCACTAAAATATCATATCAAGAGAAACCGGGTTTTTAAAACAATACATACTTTCCTTTGAAATAACTGTTAGTTATATGTATGCCCCAGAGGCCATTACTGTACATTGGATGTATATTGTAGTGGATGCTGGGACATATATAGGTAGGACTTTCTTGCTCAACATGATAGTACGCTATCTGGTTGCTCTTTATCTTAACATGTATACTTTATGTCTCTCTCTGATTACATGTTGATAAAGCCCTATAGGATGTGTACTCGACTTCCAGGACTATGATGCAGATCATACTAGTGGGGCCTGGATAGTCCATGAGTACATCCTTCAATGTTCCTAGTCGAGGGAATATCGAGACGGGGCATCGATATTCCAGAGTAGACTAGCGTATATCTTCTCGACCCATGCGATGGGCGATGGATGATCCCATATCCATTGGTGTTTGACATCAGAGATGGTATACGGGTGCTCAGTGGAGACTGGGTACACTGAACGGACTCACCGAGAACTCCCAGATGGTATTATACCTCACGTCAGATGGCAGTTCTCTGGTGACACTGGTACAGCTTAGTCTGTTGACCCGAGATCGTCATAGAGTCTTGTGTGTCTCCCACTGAGCTTTGATTTCCACCCTACCACGGCTCTGCTGAGTCATGCAAACAGGTGGTTTTTGGGTACAGTCCCGATTCACATGGAGGCAATGAGCGATAGGAGGGGATTCGTCTCTCTCGGTATTGGGGGTTGATGTTGCGCAATGCACGACTGGCCATAACAGGAAATCCCTGGCCAGGGTTGCTGTGATATACTGGTAAGAGTTATCAGTAGTTTCACGAAAGTTATGGACCCTACGTCGACATGACTTATCAAGCTATTGGGGTCTGACGTTTACCACCCCTAGCCGAGATATGCGACATATCAGACGAACAGACCGGACTGTACGGTAAGTGTTACTGGTTGGATTCACAGGAGTGTGAGCGGTCTTGCTCGTCGATCTTCTGATCGCTCAATACCCGGGTGGCCATTACGTTTAGCAGACCGCTTGCGGCTTGTGGGTGTTTGATATGATCATCATCTGCTGCCGGCGTATTGACGAGTCTTTAGAGTCCTACACAGAGGTTTCCTGGCTCAAGAGAAACGAAATAGGAGCACATATAGGATATGTGCGGGACCGAGAATAATGCGTGTATGTGATACCGTATTCCATTCTCGCGATGAATGTATCGATTGGTTGTATGCGATATAACCTAGTTATCGAATCAAGGATTGATTCGATAAGCCGATACGTTGGATACTAGCCGGTTATATGCGACATGACCGGATCATTGAATCAATTGTTGATTTAATGATTTAATGTAGAATTATGTATTTGATATATTACTTTGCATTAACTAGTATTGGTTCACTTAAAATGGATTTTCTCACTTGATATGCATATTGTATATATGATATAATTTTTGTGCACAAGATTGTATCATGTTTGATGATACATGCAAGCTTGGGTTTGTGTAAAGAATTGACCATGGTTATATGAATGGTTAGGGTTTCATTTTATTTACTTATTCATTTATTTATTCTTTTTGTTAATTTTGGAAAAAGAAAATGATAAAGAAAATGAAATGGTGGCTTGATTTGTTTGTAGTTGAAGTTTCTTGAAACTTTGACTAAGTGACCATTTTGTCTTCATGCTTAACCCTAACCCTTCAAACTAACCTTAGTCAATTCTCTACACCTAACTAAGGTTAAAGATATGATAAGTATCATTTTACTTTATATTTTAAATAACTTATCATATCTTCATCTTCTTCTTCTTCTTCATCTTCTTCTTCCATGAAAAGAAGCTTGCTACATCAATGGTGATTGATGAAAAAGTGTAAGAAATCCAAATCTAAAGTCTACCCACTTCCTATTTCTTCATCCTATACCTCTTGCCAAGTAGTATAGGGTGTTTTCTTCACAAGTTTTCTTGACTTGGTGAAGTTGGAGCTTGATCTAGCGATGCCTCGATGTAGATCATCTTCGGCATCGTCGTCGATGACCTAGCCCGCTTTTTCTCCGATGAAGCCGACGCTAGAGCCCAAGATCCGATTTGTACAGCGAGGATACTTCATCGCGGAGCCTAGGAGGTGGAGGACCGGATCTACAAAGGTTGTAGCCCCTTCCCTTTAGCTATATTTCCGTTTACTTGCTTGCATCGCCTTGATTTCTAGTTAACGATCCGTATTAGGGTTTGTAGGCACAAGGAATTTTTTGATTTGTGCATGTTTGATCACTTGTGAGACTCCATTAGAGTGCCTAGGAACCCCAACAGTGGTATCAGAGCCTAGCTAGAGCCTTAGGCGATGCGTAGACGGAGTTAGAAGTCCGATCGACCCGAAACCCCGATTTTAACATGCTCTCTGGACATTTTTGAAATTTGTGGATTTTTGTGAATTAAAAATATGCAGAAAAATCAGCAGGTATTCCTAAGAATTACTGTGAAATTTGAGAGATTGATTCCTCTGGAGTGCGGCGGAACCGCGGCACAAGCATGGCTTGTGCGGCGGTTCCGCGGCCAAGTTGTCCCATCATCTGTTTAAATTTTCATAGTAACTCCTAGTTTTTAGTGCTGGTTTTCCTGGGAATATTTTAATATTTATTCCAGTGTTTTATTTTCTGGGTTGTATTGGGAACTCAGTGTATCGATCGGATTGTCTAATTTTGTCAGTGTGTTTTTCCGGGTATTTTAGAATATGTTAAAAGGTTCGACCGGATATAAATACCCACTTTTTCCCTTGCCGGGAAATTTCCAATTGTTAGATTTTCCGTAGTTTAACGACGTTCTAAGTAGTGCAAGTAACGCGATGGACCCTCTAGAAGACAACAAACCTTAACTCGATTATGTGACCGTCTTGAACTGCCCTTTGAACCTTCGGGTTTGGGGCAGTACGGCGTGCCACATGTGAGGCGTTGGCTTGACCCTTCTACGGCTGGACCGTTGGTACTGAGGCACGAACTGAATGTTGTTAGACTTATTTCATGTGTTGAGCTGTTTCGGGAAAACTTGGGTGTTCGAATATTCAATCGGAAAGTTTAACATTTTCTGTTTATCCGGAATGTGATACAACAATTGGAATTCACAAAAGTTATGTGATAACTGAATGAATGTTATAAACATAGCACTCTAGTCTCACTTGATCGGTTGCCACGGAATTTTGATGTGATCAAAAGTCCGTCGCAATCACGTAGCGTACGCGGATGCTCGCCGGGTAAACTTAATAGACAGCCTCGCCCCATAGCCCCGACCGAGTGACTGTAGGAGAACCCCGTCGCCGAAAGCATCCGTTCGGGTGCTCGCGGTAGCGGTGTTCCGCCTTGGTGCACTTCGTCGATGGCATCGGGGGTGCGGCCGTCTACTGAAGTTTGCGACGAGCATTCGATCAGGATGTCGGGAATCTTGTTGAATTGCCCGACTTGATATTGAAAAGTGTTTTCGATAATGAGACTAAAATGCGGGGTTTATAATTGTTAGGCATGCGATGTCTAAGTATTTCATTTGATTAGGCATGTGATGTCTAAAAAGGTTGCGGATTCCAATTGTTGTAGTTTTATACTTTCTTTTCTGTGACCGTAAGTGTAATATGTGATATCGCCGGTTTCGTTGCTATATGTCAACGACAATTGGGATACGCATGTTTGCTTATGTTGATGACATGTGATGTTATGTGTTGCTGGATATGTTATATTGGATCGTCGTGTTTGAATAGACGGGTTTTTTTTTATGTGAGATGAGTGTTTTTCATTTTCATTCATGTAAAAACTTGTATGTAATATTATTTTATTGAGGCACTTCCAGGTTGCGGAAGATGTCACCGTTGATGTATATTATTTACTTTTCTGCACTAGGATAGACCCAAGGAGGGGAGCACAAGTAACCGGGTTCTAGGGTCCAGTGGGAGACCATCTCGAGGAGTCGAGTCCGGGTCTCCTAACCCTAGAATTGGTAGGGTTGCTTGCCGCTCTCGTAGGGGTCTAGGGGTGTGGGATAGGCTATTCATCATGACCGTGGAATCCGTGTTTTATACTGGCTCGTATTGAAAACACGGACGTCCTAGTATATCCAATATTTCATATGTTTCTTCTGCTGTGATTTATCTGTGATATGATCATGTGATGTTCTGTGACAGATATTATATATAATATATATGATATATTATATAGACGTTGCTTATTTTTTACACCCGCGCTAGCCCTGCCTCGTTCTGGCGTTAGTTACCTAACCTAACGGTGCAGACGGGACATCGAGGCGAATGCGGATGGCATAAGCGTACGTTATATTTATCTGTGATGTTTAGGTGGACTTAAATGATGGGATATTCATTAATGAGATTAATGAAAGAAAATAAACCTAATTGATGTTGTGGAATCGAATTTCTAAATAAAACAGGTAGCTACAGTTCTTGCTTTGCATCGCGGTGTTCATTATAGAACATCCTGCACCTTATTCGATGAGGAAAGGACCGAGATCTCTTCACCGGGAGTGACTCCTTTAGCAATAACTGGCAGATGCTACAACCCTCGGTTTGTCATTTGATCGCTTCTATAGTTTCCGCTTTGCACAGTGATATATATGATATATCCCGCACCTCATTCGACGAGGAAAGGGCCGACGATCCCTTCACCGGGAGTGACCCCTTTAGTAAAACTAGAAAAGCCTCGAAAACATTCCATTTAAAAACCATTTGATTCCGCAACGAGATAAAGTTCAAAGCGTTAAAGGTTTTCATAAAAACCATTCGCAACCCTCCGTCATTTTAGGAAGTAGAGTACTTAGTATTCGTGCTGTGTTTGTTGACCATAGTCAAGGCACAGTGTACGGTAGCTAAGTGATGTCTTCCTACACCGCATATGATGCGATTAGTTAGGACAGTCGCGTGACTTTGTTGACCTTAGTTAAGGGTCATGTGGGTGGGTCTAATTAATCACGAAATGACGGGTAGAACTTGACTAGTGCTTATGATTTGTTGACCATAGTTAAGGTCATAAGTGCTAGGGGTAAAAATCTTTATCGGGAGTTTCAAGTGTTGAAATTTGCAATGAGATTGCATACCTTCTATATGATAGTTGGATCCCGATACCCACTGCGAGTAATTGTTACTCCTGGGAGAGTTTTGCACTTTGCAATTAGCCGATCAAGTAGGTGTCTAGAAAGGTGTCAACGGGGTTACGCCTCTAGGAAAACGAGGTTTACTGTAATTAGGTCCGTGCGAAAGCACGGGAAACCTCCCTCAAAGTACCGACACTGGCCTGGCTGAAAGATTGGCGAACTTATAGAGTGTAATTAATCCCGGCTAGTCTTTCCTTTTAGGGTTTGAAGGAAGATTTGATAAAAACAGTGGGAGTCATCCTGATTAGATAAAATACATAACCAATCTAATCTTGCAAGAGCGCACGCAGAGTATTTTCTTCTCTCTCTCTCCTGGTAGCGATCATATCACGCCTTAATCAAGATAATAATACGGATATTGACCGAACCCGCTTGTTATACTGAGCTGGGGAACGTTGGTCCCGCTCCAACTTATAATTGTTATAAGACAGAGCAGGAAATAGGGAATACCAGAATTCCTATGCCGCCCAAACGAAGAAAGTGCATATGATGCATCTCCTTCGGGTGTGTTCATTACAAAGAACAGTTTCTCAGTATCCTCTGCATCCTGGGTATATGATACCGGATCAGGATCCCAGATATGTAATCTGTTACATAGGGCTACAAAAAGGTAGAAAACTGAGAACGGGTGATAAGTTTCATGAGACAGAAAACGGGGCAAGTGTTGCAGCCAAGTCTGTCGGTCACTATCACCCTGTATTACCAATACATTGATTCTGAACAAATGCTATTAGATACCGAACCTGATATACAAAATCATATCAGTCTCTTTATTAGTAAAGAAATGATATAATTTTGTATTGTTGGATAATGTTTTAAACATTTCCTATATCAAAAGTTGATCAGTTCAGGCGCGTTATCTAAAAGCATTAACGTTCTAAATCAAACTACAGTTCTTAGTATTCAGAACACACACAAGAGGAAGAGTTCAGAAATGAACGAATCATTCTTGAGGCATTGTAGACTAGGTCATATCAAAGCGACCCGACTGGCTGAAGTTACATTATGGATGCATATTTAAATCAGTTTGAATTTACATCTTGTGAAACTTGCCAGTCATGTCACAAAGATTAGATGACCTTAGCCCTGTTTATTGGAAACAGAGAAAGAGTTAATGAACTCTTGGGACTGATACATGATGATGTATGTAAGGTCTCCTGTCTACACATGCCAGGACAGGTTTTTTATACTTCATTATATTCTCTGATAATCTCTCAAGATTCAGTCATATATTCCTGTTGAAATATAAGTCCGAACCTTTTGAGGTATTCACGGAATATAACTAGGAAGTAGAGAACCAAAATACGGGTATAAGTATTATGTCCTATGATGAGGTCAGGGAGGAGAATACTTGTGTATGGAATCCTTAGACTATTCTAAAGGAAAATGAGATTCTCTCTCAGTATTACTCCTCTGAATACACCACAGCACAACGGTGTATCGGGGCAGAGCAATCACACAATATTAGATATCGTGTGCTCTATGATGAGTATTACTGAGTTACCTATTTCCTTTTGGATGTTATGCGCTTGAGAAGCTGCATACCTATTGAATTGGGTTCAAATCAAATCAGTTGCCTACCACTTCATATGTGATATGGAAAGGGAAGAGCCCATATCTTAAGTTAGTTAAGATTTGGGGTTGTCTGGCCTATGTCAAAAGAAAAATCCGGAAAAGATCGAGGTAAAGTCAATTGTGTAGAACTGGAAAGGTTCCAGCTATACAAAACTGCAGCTGATGATTTGAAAGGACCAAAGAATTCAATAGTTCCCGACGAACCTCAGCCTCTCCGCCGATCTAGCAGGGTTCCTCACCTGCTTGAGAGATACTTCAGTTTCTCGATGACAGTGGGAGCAAGGATTGCATCATGAGATGATGACCCAACTAGATTCGAGCAGGCCATCAAGAGTAGGGACTCTGTAAGAATGGCTGGATGCTTAGCAATCTGAGATGGAATCCATATACACCAACAAAGTATGGACTTTGGTTGCGATATATGAAGGGTTAAATCCCCATCAGGAGCAAGTATATCTTGAGAAGATTACTTGGTGTAGATGGACAAGTTGAGACTTTCAAAGCTAGACTTGTTAAAGGTTTTCGTCATCGACCAGGCACGGAAAATGATGAAACCTTTTTCCAGGGAATATGCTTAAGTACATCCAGATCCTACTTGCCACGGCTACATACCATAACTACGTTATCTGGTGGTTGGGTGCCATGACTACTTTTCTAAATAATGTTTTAGAAGAGTGCGTCTATAAGTACACAGCCAGAGGGCCTCGTAGACAGTGGGAGCAGCGGAAACGTGTGCAAGATGCTTTATAGGATAAAGCAGGCATCGCGGAGTTGGAACATCTGTTTTGATGGATTAGTCAAAGAAGTTGACATCATCAAAATGGTAGATGAAACTTGTATAAACAAAAAGGTAGTAGGGAGTATGGTGACGATCCTCGTAGAGTACGTGGATGACATACTCTTGTTAGGGAAGGAGTTTCCTATGCTACGCTCGATCAATCTCCGCTTATCACAATGATTTTCCATATAGGATCAAAGTGATACCTACTAAATCCTAAGCTTTGGATCTATGAGATAGATCTAAATAGATTTTAGGATTCTCACTAGCTATAGTGAGATAGTATCAGTTGATCCTGGGGAGAATCACTGGAAGTGTTCCAGGGTGATAAAGACGACTGAATGTCAGTCACAGGCATTGTCTTTACCCCCAGTAAAGGGACGGTATGTTGGAAGATTTCCAAGCTAGATACCGTGACAAACTAGACGATAAAGGCTGGTAACATCGCTATTAAAGATACTACCAAAGAGGCAGTTTGGGTGTATACTGGTTCATAAGATGAACTAGGTTCCTGCCATTGTATGACAATGGAAGTGTGGCTTTGGCCCTGGAACCCTGGTCCCATCAGTGACCCAGACATATTCTGAGGCAGCATCACCTGATCATGGAGATAGTTGATCTCCAAGATGATCCAGGTTAGGAAAGTAGACTCAGAGGACAACACGGCGGATCCACTCACGAAGGCCTTTTCCCAAAGAGAGACTTTTAGGGGATGGTTGAGTATGTGATACTGCAACCACTGCTACAGATGGCCCTAGTGCAAGTGGGAGATTGTTAGTTATATGTATGCCCTAGAGGCCATTACTGTACATTGGATGTATATTGTAGTGGATGCTGGGACATATATAGGTAGGACTTTCTTGCTCGACATGATAGTACGCTATCTGGTTGCTCTTTATCTTAACATGTATACTTTATGTCTCTCTCTGATTACATGTTGATAAAGCCCTATAGGATGTGTACTCGACTTCCAGGACTATGATGCAGATCATACTAGTGGGGCCTGGATAGTCCATGAGTACATCCTTCAATGTTCCTAGTCGAGGGAATATCGAGACGGGGCATCGATATTCCAGAGTAGACTAGCGTATATCTTCTCGACCCATGCGATGGGCGATGGATGATCCCATATCCATTGGTGTTTGACATCAGAGATGGTATACGGGTGCTCAGTGGAGACTGGGTACACTGAACGGACTCGCCGAGAACTCCCAGATGGTATTATACCTCACGTCAGATGGCAGTTCTCTGGTGACACTGGTACAGCTTAGTCTGTTGACCCGAGATCGTCATAGAGTCTTGTGTGTCTCCCACTGTGCTTTGATTTCCACCCTACCATGGCTCTGCTGAGTCGTGCAAACAGGTGGTTTTTGGGTACAGTCCCGATTCACATGGAGGCAATGAGCGATAGGAGGGGATTCGTCTCTCCCGGTATTGGGGGTTGATGTTGCGCAATGCACGACTGGCCATAACAGGAAATCCCTGGCCAGGGTTGCTGTGATATACTGGTAAGAGTTATCAGTAGTTTCACGAAAGTTATGGACCCTACGTCGGCATGACTTATCAAGCTATTGGGGTCTGACGTTTACCACCCCTAGGCGAGATATGCGACATATCAGACGAACAGACCGGACTGTACGGTAAGTGTTACTGGTTGGATTCACAGGAGTGTGAGCGGGCTTGCTCATCGATCTTCTGATCGCTCAATACCCGGGTGGCCGTTATGTTTAGCAGTCCGCTTGCGGCTTGTGGGTGTTTGATATGATCATCATCTGCTGCCGGCGTATTGACGAGTCTTTAGAGTCCTACACAGAGGTTTCCTGGCTCAAGCGAAACGAAATAGGAGCACATATGGGATATGTGCGGGACCGAGAATAATGCGTGTATGTGATACCGTATTCCATTCTCGCGATGAATGTATCGATTGGTTGTATGCGATATAACCTAGTTATCGAATCAAGGATTGATTCGATAAGCCGATACGTTGGATACTAGCCGGTTATATGCGACATGACCGGATCATTGAATCAAGTGTTGATTTAATGATTTAATGTAGAATTATGTATTTGATATATTACTTTGCATTAACTAGTATTGGTTCACTTAAAATGAATTTTCTCACTTGATGTGCATATTGTATATGTGATATAATTTTTGTGCACAAGATTGTATCATGTTTGATGATACATGCAAGCTTGGGTTTTTGTAAAGAATTGACCATGGTTATATGAATGGTTAGGGTTTCATTTTATTTACTTATTCATTTATTTATTCTTTTTGTTAATTTTGGAAAAAGAAAATGATAAAGAAAATGAAATGGTGGCTTGATTTGTTTGTAGTTGAAGTTTCTTGAAACTTTGACTAAGTGACCATTTTGTCTTCATGCTTAACCCTAACCCTTCAAACTAACCTTAGTCAATTCTCTACACCTAACTAAGGTTAAAGATATGATAAGTATCATTTTACTTTATATTTTAAATAACTTATCATATCTTCATCTTCTTCTTCTTCTTCATCTTCTTCTTCCATGAAAAGAAGCTTGCTACATCAATGGTGATTGATGAAAAAGTGTGAGAAATCCAAATCTAAAGTCTACCCACTTCCTATTTCTTCATCCTCTACCTCTTGCCAAGTAGTATAGGGTGTTTCCTTCACAAGTTTTCTTGACTTGGTGAAGTTGGAGCTTGATCTAGCGATGCCTCGACGTAGATCATCTTCGGCATCGTCGTCGATGACCTAGCCCGCTTTTTCTCCGATGAAGCCGACGCTAGAGCCCAAGATCCGATTTGTACAGCGAGGATACTTCATCGCGGAGCCTAGGAGGTGGAGGACCGGATCTACAACGGTTGTAGCCCCTTCCCTTTAGCTATATTTCCGTTTACTTGCTTGCATCGCCTTGATTTCTAGTTAACGATCCGTATTAGGGTTTGTAGGCACAAGGAATTTTTTGATTTGTGCATGTTTGATCACTTGTGAGACTCCATTAGAGTGCCTAGGAACCCAACAATAACCACGGTTCTCAAATCTAGAAATCGCATGAAAACAGCATATCTCAATGCGTATAATCGTAAAGCATGATGTATGCGACATATAACAGAATGTAAGCATATTCGTATATCATGCAACATGGAACAGTGATGTAACTATGGGCATATCATCATAATGTGAGCATAGCAATAAAATAGCATAATGTAGCAATTCTACTGTGTAAGTGACATAGTAATTATCGATGATGAAGTGTGTGAGCCGGCCAATCTGTGTAAGTGTAACGTACGCACCATCGATAATGGTGTAGGTATACTAGCACAGGTATATGGAATGCAATGAAAATGACATGAACGTAGCATAAATAAATCGTCAGCTAAATACTATAAAGTATACGTATCTAACATGACCGAGTCGGTGAATCTATCAATCGACATCCAGCCTCACAACATCACGTACGGTATAATCCATCGTACGACATCCTCTAGTCAAGGGTACGGATCAATCATCAGATACACTCATCACGTACGGTAATCCATCGTACGACGGCATTAAACAATTAGGGATTCTATCAACCTATATGACAATGAGGGTACAGACCTAATGTCTCGTACGACATAACACTCATGGTTCACAACATCATATATATCTATAAACCTATATCCCAGGTCACATCCATAACAATCTCATATCAGGGGACCAGCAAGGTTATCAATCATCTCATATCGACTCGCATCCGTATACCAACATATCAATCAAGTCATCATATCACATCGTATATCCTTTTCATCGCATTAAGTCATCTTACATCAAGTCAATTTTATATATATACATTCTACCTTATACGTCAAATGTCATGCTACTCTAAAACTCATACCTATTCTAGTGCAACTACATATCTATAAGTCATGATTCACATTCACTTTTCATATCCCTAAAGCTTTCATCTCATATCTCAATATATATATTCAATCACTCATATCATCTCTAACTACATTTTAACCATGTCCCTAGTTTTCTAATCTAGGTTTCTACGACTGTATCCTATAGATCGGTTTCCATTTATAATTTACGGGGGTGCTATACGCCATCTACCCGACTTCCCCCGTAGATATAGATCTACTCACATTGATCCTTGCTTGCCGAAGTCGATGACGCCATGCTCCGTCGTCTCGGAATCTACGCGAAGGTACCTACAATAAATACATGGTCGCAATGCTATAAAAATCAATTCTGGAAAACCAATACGGCACACGGTGCGCTCATAGGTTAGAACCTATAGCCTACGCATGAAAAAACAACCAATTATACCTCGTCGTTGACGTACAAACATCCAACGACCAAATACAATATCAAATACCAAAACCTATGTTTCAAAATCGCAAAACACGAAAACAGCAACCTAGGAAAACCACTCATAGATTTCACCCTAGGCCAAACTAGAACATTTTGCATATTGGGTTGATCTAGATATCAGATAAGGAAGCTATGGTCCAAAAATCACACGAAACCACCACTACTTGGCCGCAATTTGCGGCCAAATCCTTTAAATTTGCGGCCAGAAAAGCTCAATTGGGGCTAGGGTTTCAGGTGTTGCTTCATAGTTGCATGCACGTCTCACTGTCATGGGAACTTAATTTATGGGTCTCTCGGGTCATCCCAGATTCCTAATTGCACTCACAAACTGTCAAATAATCGATATCGGGAAATTCTAACTTCGTGTTTTTGGTTTTTATTCTCTAGTCCAGGTCAAGAATCATCTCTAATATCTTGTAAACAGCCACTAAACATCACCACATGTCCACACAATCACTCAACCCTTCTCTAGGAAATTTCTAACTTCACAAACCCTAACCCAATCACATTCTAAACTAAACTAGAATACAAGAAAACTCAAACTAACTAAATGGAAGAAGATATACCTCATTTGGGCAACTAAAGAAAAACCCTAGATGCCCAAGTTCATCAAAATCCAACTTTGATAGGTCCAATGGGTTTGTAGAGAGGTGGGGATCATCTTTTGTGGAGAGAGTATAGGGTTTTGGTGATGATTTTGAGATGATGTATGAAGGTGGAGGTGGAGGGAGATGAGGAGGAAGAAGATGAAGAAAATAATGGGGAAGAAATAATGGGCAGCCCCCCTCTCTCTTTCTTATTCTCATCCTCTCTCAACTCATTTCTCACTCTCTCTCTCTCCAATCATTCTCTCTTTTACCCTTATCTCTTTTTCTTTTCTTTTTTAAAACCAAACCACATAACACCCCAAAAATAACACAAGAAAACAACATGTAACCAAAATGTAACATGACATGGTGCACTAGCCATGGAAAACTGTAAAAACACGGATTTGGCTTAATCGCGATTAGTAGTGCACTAATCACTTTTTATTTAAACTGCATATAATTAATTATAAAAATGCCAAATCCAATAAATATATTTTTAAATGAATAAATCATTTTAATCTCCAATTATTTCAAAAATATTGGTATATATTTATACCATTTTACGAAAACCCCAATTTCGCAAATCGGTAGTTTTTGCGAAATATATTATTTTAATATTAAATTCCAAAAATTATATTTTATATTTTCTGAAATGTTATATTAGTCCACTAATTTTGTTTCATTAAGATATTTATTAACCCAACCATTCTCATTAGCCATGGTTATGTCTCTACATGAGTTAGTATATGATACAAACTCACCCATGGTTGCCATTCACTCTCTCATCTATTTTTTGCTTCTTCTTCCTCTTCACAAGAGAGAGCTCTGTAGGTTCATGAGAGGTGAGGAAAATTAGTGAGAAAATCAATTCTAAAGTGAGCAAAAATCCTACTTCATCATCTTCTACTAGATTAGCCATTTAGTTTAGGGTGTTAGCTTCACTAATCCCTCATTAGTGAAGAAGTAGTTTGGGTTAGTGTCTCCTCAACGTAGATCATCTTCAGCCTCGAAGACTTCGTGCAAGCTCGTTCCTTTCACCTTGTAGAGCCATTCTAGAGTCCGCAAGATCACTACTTGGAGCGAAGGGACTACTACACGGAGTTATTGAAGTGAAGGACCGGTCTACAAAGGTTGTATTCCTAGTTCAATTAGTTGTAAAGTTGTTTACACTTTGTTTCGTTTAAATCTTTAGTTAAGATTCTAGGGTTAGGGTTAAGTAGCATGGAAAAAATTTGAATTTGGCATGGACGATACCTCCCGAAACCTTGCTGTCATGCTAAGTAGCCTTACAGTAAGTGTTATCTGTAGTTTCTCGAACCGTTATGAGCCATATATCGGCATGACTTATCTAGTTACTGGGGTCTGACGATTCCACCCCTAGACTCGATATGCAACATATCAGAAGAAGAGACCGGACTGTACGGTAAGTGTTACTTATAGGCTTTATGGGAGTTTGGACAAGCTTGTTTGTTGATCTTCTATTCGCTCAATACCTGGGTAGCCGTTACGTCCAGCTAGTACCGCTGACGGCTTGTGGGTAACTGATGTGATCATTACCTACTGCTTGCGTATTGACGAGTCTTTAGAGTCCCACACAGAAGTTTCCTAGTTCAGGCCAAACGAAGTAGGGCACATATGCTGATATGTGCGGGGCCAGATTAAATAAGAGTATGTGATACCGTATTCTAATCTGGCAGTTATTTATTATCGGTTAGATTATATGTGATATAACCAGATTATTGAATCAAGTGTTGATTTGATAATGTGATATACAGATAAATGATATTAGTCGGTTATATGTGATATAACCGGATTATTAAATCAAGTGTTGATTTAATAATTTGATATATATTATATTTGATATAATTATATATTAACTAATATTATTAGCTCACTAATTATTTTCTTAATATATATATTAATATATATATTTGATATATGCATATATATATATATATTAAATGAAGCATCGCATGGATTTTTTATTTTTAGAAAATAGAAAATGAGGTGGAAAATTAGGAGATATTTGTAGAATGGGCAAGTATGGCATTTATCTTTTTTTTATTAGTCTTGACTCACTATTCAAGTATGGTTACAATTTATTACCGCAATTTATTCCATGCTTGAATGAGTGAGGTCAAGAGACACTTAGCCATTCTACACTTTAGTTTTTCTTGAGCTTATTTTGCTCTCTAGCTCTCTCTCATTTTTCCTTCTTCTTCCTCTTGCTTCAACAAAACCCTAACCCTCACATGTGATGTGAATCATAGAGTTTTGTAGAAACCTAGTGAGCAAACAAAACCCCTGTTTCACCATCCTACACTTAATTAGCACTAAAGTGTAGTCTGTTTCCTTCACTAAAGTAAGTTTAGTGAAGAGGTAGCTTGGATTAGCGGAGCTTCGGGTGGATCATCTTCGGCACGAAGATCGCAAAGGAAGATCGATCCAACTTCAAGTGGAGCCTAGTGGAGTCGCATGGACTACTACACGGAGCTTGAGAAGAGAATGACACGGTCTACAAAGGTTGTAGCTCCATCTCTTAGCTAGTATAGTTGATATCAAACCATAAACCCAAATCAACTAGTTTAGATTCTAGGTTAGTATTAATTAACATCCCAAAATTTTTTAAAATGGCTTGCTTGATGCTAGTAAACCCTGTGGTGGTGGTAATAAATACTTTCATGGTATCAGAGCCAGGCTAGAAGATTATATGATGTTAGTTGAATTGCGAAACCGATACAACTCCGAAACTGTAACCTAAATACCATAGTTTCTGTCGAATTTTAAAAGGTCTCTAAAATTTTTTTAAACAAGTACAGAATGTTACATGTGATGTAACTAGAACACCAGAGAAATTTGAGGCCAAAACTCCAAAAATGACCCGGCGAAAACCCTCATTTGGCCGGCATGGCCAGTCCCATAACAATATTTTGGTCTCGTATTTTTTTGGTGTTCTGATGGCTTGGTTTTAGGGTTTTAGGTTATGTTTATTTGGCCCAAAATTGCATGTGATGTTAATTTAGTTAAGGGGCTAATCAGAGTGTTTCGTAGTCGCAATTTTAACATTGTTTCGGGTTTAAGTTTGATATGTGATGCAATAGTTAAAATCCACATTTAATTAGTTTTGTGAAAACTAGTTAGTGTTTGTAAATCTAGCATGTTAGTCTTTAATGATCGATTTCCACAAAGTTTCGATTCGGATCAAAACTTCGTCGCGGTCGCATATGGTATGCGAACACTCGACAGATAACTCTACTAGATAGCCATGCCCCATTGCCCCGACCAAGTGACTGTAGGAGAACCCCATTGCCAAAAGCATCCACTCGGGTGATCGCGGCCACGGTATTCCTCCTAAATGCACTTCGTCGTCGGCATCGGAGGTACGGCCATCTACTAAAGTTCCCGACGAGTATTCGATTATCTTAGTCGGGAATCTTGTTGAATTACCGGACTAAGTTATTGAAAATTGTTTTCAATTTTATACTAAAATGCAAGGATTATATGTTAGGCATGAAATTCAGCATATGAGATATTCCGGTTTTATGATGTCTAAGATATTTGTTGTTAGTGATATATGCCCTAGAGGCCATTATTGTAACATATTGGATTGTATATTACTTAATGTGAGCTTGGGATATACATGGATATAGTAACAGTCTTGCTCAAAATGGTAGTATGCTACCTGGTTTGTCTTTACCTCAATATGTGCATGTGTTTTCTTAGCATATCGCTTATACATATTGGTAGAGCCCTTAGGATCTTTTCTTGATTACCAGCGTTGTGATGGCAGTCACATTAGTGGGAGCTGGGTAGTCTATAAGCACATCCTATACAGGTCCCAAGTCGTGGGATTATCGAGACGAGGCATCGATATTCCAGAGTAGACTGGTGTATACGCTTCTCATCCCAGCAGGGGAGATGGTTTGTCCCACAGCCATTAGTACGTCATACTGGAGATAGTATGCAGGTGCTCGTTAGGTTACGAGTACACTGGACAGGACTCGTCGGGAACTGTTGGTTGGTATTATACCTATCGTCGGGTAGCAGTTCTCAGGTGACATGAGTACAGCTTAGTCCGTCGACTTGACACTGCTACTTCGCCTCGAGTGTGTTCCCACTGTACTTTGATTACTACCCTACCACGGCTCGAAGGAGTCATGCAAACAGGTAGTAGTTGGGTGCAGTCCCAAAGCACTTGGAGGCAGTGGCAGTTAGATAGGATGCGTCTCTCCTGGTATTGGGGGTTGATATCGTGCTGTGTTCGGAAAGCTATTACACAAAGTCCCTGGCCAGGGCAAGCAAGATTTACTGGTAAGTATTCCATTAGTTTCTCATTGCTTTTTGGGCTACACTCCGGCATGACTTATTGCTCTATTAGGGGTCTGATTATTAACGTCCCCTAAACCCGATATGCGTTATTGTTGGGTTAGCCTAGCACCTCATGAAGGGTTTGGAAGCATCACATGAACCAAAAACTGAATTTTTAGGGTGCTAAGTTAACGAACATAGAATCGTTCCTAGAAAAATTAGGATTTCAAATTTTTCACATCATCATATGAAAGAAAAGCTAGGGTTTAGAGAGTACAACCTTTGTAGCTCCCTACGCTAGACTCCTTGGCTACTTGGGGTTTGTAAAAGCTCCGCTTGAACTCCTCTAGGTCACCGATGATCCACTCGGAGTCCGCTTTGTCCAAGCTTGCAACTTTATCCGATCAAGTGAACGAAATCAAGCTAACACTCTAAATAAGTGGGCTAGACTTGTGTAGAATGGTGTTGTGGTTCTCTTTCTCACTTCAAAATCCAATCTTGATGAGTATATTGCTCACTACAAAGAACTAGAGAGCAAAATGAGAGAGGAAGAAGAAGATGATGGCAATATTAGAAGATGATAAGTTCAACTCTAAAAAGTAAATAGAAAATATATCAATATATATTTTTATCTCTCATCTCAAACCATGGTTGAATCATTATTGTACTTGAGTTAAAAACTAAAAGGAAGAGTAAACCATGGTTAAATGGTGGGTGAGAAAGGTTAGGTCAAGAAGAGTGTAGAAACAATCCAAAACTAACCCTTTTCTTTTTCTTTTTGTTTTTAGCTTAAATACAATAATATTCCAAATAAAATACCCATGGTGTGAGTCTTATATTGCCACCATTTTCTTGTATATACAACCATGAAGGATGTATGTATGTATGTATGTATGTATGTATGTATGTGTATATGTACATCCATATGTGCATGAATCAATAAAGAAACTATACATGCATGCATACATCCATCATACTCAAGAAAGGATTTCAAGTGAGAAGCTAATGGTTAAATGATAAATCAACACTTGATTTATCAATCCGGCCATATCACATATGACCCCTACCAAAAGCAAGCCGCCCGATCAATATACGGTATCCTATACGCGCATTTTAATCGGGTCCTTGCGCATATCGCATACGCGCACCACAACGTTTCGCCTGGACTAGGAAACTCCATTGTGGGACTCTGAGACTCGTCAATACGCCGGCAGTGGGTGATGATCATATCAAGCACCCCCAAGCCGCAAGCGGTCAGCTAAACGTAACGGCCACCCGGGTATTGAGCGATCAGAAGAGAACAAGCGAACCTGCTACAACTCCCGTCGAGCCAACCGGCAACACTTCCCGTACAGTCCGGTCTCCTCGTCTGATATGTCGCATATCAAGTCTAGGGGTGGTAAACGTCAGACCCCAATAACCGATAAGTCGTGCCGATGTGAGGCTCATAACGGGTCGAGAAACTACTGGTAACACTTACCAGCAAATCTCTGAATCAGCCCTGGCCAGGGACTTCCCTGCTACGGCCAATCGAGCACAGCGCAACATCAACCCCCAATACCGGGAGAGAAGAAACCCCTCCTATCGCTCATTGCCTCCATGTGATTCGGGACTGTACCCAAAAACCACCATTTTGCACGCCCTCATGGACGTGGTAAGGTGGAGATCAAAGCACAGTGGGAATCATACAAGACTCTATGACGATCTCGGGTCTACAGACTAACCTGCACAAGTGTCACCTGAGAACTGCCATCTGACGTGAGGTATAATACCATCTGGGAGTTCTCGGCGAGTCCGTCCAGTGTACCCAGTCTCCACTGAGCACCCGTATACCATCTCTGATGTCAAACACCAATGGATATGGGATCATCCATCGCCCATCTCATCGGTGGAGAAGCGTATACGCTAGTCTACACTGGTATATCGATGCCCCGTCTCGATACACCTACGACTAAGGACCTTGAAAGATGTACTTATGGACTACCATGTCCCCACTGGTATGATCTGCATCATAATCCAGGTAGTCAAGTACACATCCTAAGGGCTTTACCAACATGTAACTATAAGACAGTTTAAAGAGACTAGTATACATGTTAAGATAAAGTGCAACCAGATAGCATACTATCATATCGAGCAAGAAAGTCATCTCTATATATGTCCAAGCATCCAATATAATATACATCATCTGTACAATACTGGCCTCTCGGGCATACATACAACTAACAATCTCCCACTTGCACTAGGGCCAGCTGCTGTAGTATCGCATACCGAGCATCCCGAAGAGTCTCTCAAACTGTATCTGGGGAATGGCCTTCGTGAGTGGATCCACCGTGTTGTTCTTCATGTCAACCCTCCTGACCTCGATCTCCCGGCGATCAACCATCTCCCGGATCAGGTGATACCGCCTCAGAATATGCCTGGATCGCTGATGGGACCTGGGTTCCTTGGACAAAGCCACCGCTCCATTGTTATCGCAATACAAAAGTATTGGATGCTCAATGGATGGAACCACTCCAAGTTCAGTAATGAACTTCTTGATCCAGACAGCCTCTTTAGCAGCATCGTTGGCAGCGATGTATTCAGCCTCCATCGTCGAGTCTGCCATGGTTTCCTTCTTGGAACTCTTCCAGCTAACCGCCCCTCTGTAAAGGGTAAAGAGAAATCCCGACTGCGACTTAGAGTCGTCCTTATCACTCTGGAAGCTCGAATCGGTAAAGGACTCCACTTGGAGTTCTCCGTTACCATACACCAAGAGCATCTCTTTAGTCCTTCGTAAGTACTTGAGAATGCTCTTCACAGCTGTCCAGTGACTCTCTCCAGGATCAGCTTGATACCTACTCACTACACTTAGTAAGTATGCTACATCGGGTCTGGTACATAGCATCGCGTACATGATAGAGCCTACAGCCGAAGCATAGGGTATCCCTTGCATGCGAGCTCTCTCCAAATCAGTCTTGGGAGACATATCTTTGGAGAGAGTGACTCCAGAGATCGTGGGCAAGTTCCCACGCTTGGATTCTTCCATACTAAACCTCTTTAGTATGGTGTCAATGTACCTGGATTGGGACAATCCCAATATCCGTTTGGATCTATCTCTATAGATCCTAATTCCCAATATGCAGGAGGCATCACCAAGATCTTTCATTGAGAATCTTTGTGATAAGAAGAGCTTGACCGATTGCAGCATAGGAATATCATTTCCTATCAAGAGTATGTCGTCCACGTACAATACGAGGAAGACAACCTTACTCTCTGCCACCTTCTTGTAGATATAAGGTTCATCTGGGTTTTTGACGAAATCAAACTCTTTGATAACGACGTCAAAGCAGTTGTTCCAACACCATGATGCTTGCTTTAATCCATAAATGGATTTAAGCAGCTTGCACACCTTCCCGCTGCTCCCACTGTCTACGAAGCCCTCTGGCTGAGTCATCTACACGCACTCTTCTAAATCACCGTTTAGAAAGGCGGTCTTAACATCCATTTGCCAGATTTCGTAATCAAGATAAGCAGCTATGGCAAGCATGATCCGGATGGATTTAAGCATAGCCACTGGAGAAAAGGTTTCGTCATAGTCCACACCTGGTCTTTGACGAAAACCCTTTGCAACAAGTCTAGCTTTGAAAGTCTCCACTTTCCTATCTACAACAAGTTTTTTCTTGAAGATCCACTTGCTCCCAATGGGTTTTACCCCTTCAGGAGCAACTTCCAAAGTCCACACTTTGTTGGTGTACATGGATTCCATCTCGGACCGCATTGCATCCAGCCATTTCACTGAGTCCCTACTCGTGATGGCCTGCTCGAAGCTAGTTGGATCATCATCCTCCACGATGCAATCCTCGCTTCCACCGTCAATGAGAAAACCATAGTATCTCTCAGGTGGATGAGAAACCCTGCTAGATCGGCGGAGCGGCTGGGGTTCGTCAGGTACTACTGAATCCTCTGGTTCTACCATGTCTTCTGTTATAGTTTGTGTCGCTGGAACCTCTTCCAGTTCTACCTCAATGCCACTTTTCTGTTTCATAAGAAAACCTTTTTCTAAGAAAGTGGCATGTCGAGAAACAAACACCTTTTGTTCCTCGGGATGATAGAAGATATACCCTTGTGAATTTTTGGGATATCCTATAAACTTACATAAGACTGATCTTGCCTCGAGTTTGTCCGGATTTTGTCTTTTGACATAGGCTGGACAACCCTATATCTTAATGTAATTAAGATGTAGTCTCTTCCCTTTCCATATCTCATATAGAGTGGTAGGCACTGATTTGGTAGGAACTCTATTCAATAGGTCCATGGCTGTCTCAAGCGCATATCCCCAGAAGGAAATAGGTAACTCAGCTATACTCATCATTGAGCGCACCATATCTAATAGGGTGCGGTTTCTCCGTTCCGATACACCGTTGTGCTGTGGTGTATAAGGAGGAGTGAGCTGAGAGAGAATCCCATTCTCTTTTAGATAATCCAGAAAATCATTGCTCAAGTATTCTCCTCCTCGATCAGATCGAAGGATCTTAATACTTTTGCCCGTTTGGTTCTCTACTTCGTGCTTATATTCTCTGAATTTCTCAAAAGCTTCAGACTTGTGTTTTATCAGGAACACATGTCCGCATCTAGAGAGATCGTCAGTGAATGTAATGAAGTAGGAAGAACCGTCCCTGGCATGTGTAGACATGGGACCGCATACATCACTATGTATCAGCCCTAAGAGTTCCGTAACTCTTTCTCCGTGTCCCGTAAACGGAGTTTTGGTCATCTTGCCTTTGAGACATGACTGGCAAGTGTCATAAGATGAAAATTCAAACGGATTTAAATATCCATCCTTATGCAACTTAGCTAGTCGTGTCGCATAGATGTGACCAAGTCTACAATGCCACAAGAAGGATTCGTTCATTTCTGAACTTTTCCTCTTGTGTGTGTTTTGTATATTGAGGACTGTATTTTGATTTAGAATGAATATGCCATTATGTAGCGAGCCTGATGCAATCAAATTTTGATCTAGGAATATGTTCATAACATTATCCTTTACTACAAAATTATATCCTTTTTTACTTAATAAAGAAACAGATATAATGTTGCATATCATGTTTGGTATATAATAGCATTCATTTAAAATCAGTGTATTACCACTTGGTAATACTAGGTGATACTCGCCAACTGCTTTGGCTGCAACATTTGCCCCATTCCCTACTTGAACGGAATGATCACCTTTTCCCAGTTCTCTACCTTTCCGTAGCCCATGTAACATTTTACATATGTAGGATCCTGATCCGGTATCTAATACCCAGGACGTAGGGTGAACTGAGAAACGGTTCTCAATAACTAACACACCTGTAGAAGATGCATCAACATGCATGTTCTTTTGGGCGGCTTGAGAATCTAGATATTCTCCTATTCCCTGTTCAGTCTTATAACTCTTATAAGAAAGAACGGGTCCAACGTTCCCCTGCACAGTACAACATGCGGGTTCGGTCAATACATCCATTTTATTATCTTGATTAGGGCATGACATGGTCGCTACCTGGAGAGAGAGAGAAGAAAACACTTTAGCGTATACTCTTGCAAGATCAGATTGGTTATTATCTTATCTAATCAGGATGGCTCCCACTGGTTTTTGTCAAATCTTCCTTCAAACCCTAAAAGGAAAGATTAGCCGGGATTAATTACACCCTACAACTTCGCCAATCTTTCAGCCAGGCCAGTGTCGGTACTTTGAGGGAGTTTCCCCGTGCTTTCGCACGGAACTAATTAAAGTAAACCTCGTTTTCCCAGAGGCGTAACCCCGTTGACACCTTTCTAGATACATACTTGATCGGCTAATTGTAATGTGTAAAACTCTCCCAGGAGTAACTCTTACTCGCAGTGGGTATCGGGATCCAACTATCTCATAGAAGGTATGCAATCTCATTGCAAATTTCAACACTTGAAATTCCCGATAGTATTTTGCCCCTAACGTGCTATGACCTTGACGCATGCCAAATAACCCATAGTCCGCTAGTCAAGTTCAACCCGTACAATTCATGATTAAATTAAACCCACCCGTACGACCCTTGACGCATGCCAAACAACGCCGTACGAATACCTTAATCCAATCGCATCTCATGCTACAGATAAGTAATAATCAGCTACCGTACACTCCGCCTTGACGCATGCCAAACAACCGTAGCACGAATACTAAATATTACAGATTTGAATTGACGGAGGGCTACGCAGGTTTTTCTGAAAACCATGAGCGTAATGAACTTGATATCGTTGTAGAATCAAGTGAAGTTTTGAAATGGAGTGATTTTGAGGCTTTTATTAGTTTTGCTAAAGAGGTTACTCCCGGTGAAGGGATCTTGGCTCTTTCCTCATCGAATAAGGTGCGGGATATATCATATATATCACTGTGCAAAGCAAAACTCCAAAAGCAATCAAAAGCAAACCGAGTGTTGTAGCATCTGCAAGTTTCGCTAAAGAGGTCACTCCTGGTGAAGGGATCTCGGCTCTTTCCTCATCGAATAAGGTGCAGGGTATATCATATATACCACTATGCAAAGCAAAACTGTAGATACCCTTTTTATTTAAAATTTGATTCTACAACATCTTTTAAGTTTCTTTTCTTTCATTAATCACATTAATGAAGTCCCATCATTTAAGTCACCTAAACATCACAGATAAATATGACGTACACTTATGCCATCCGCATTCGCCTCGATGTACCCTCATGCACCGTTAGGTTAGGTAACTAACGACAGAGCAGGGCAGGGCTAGTACGGGTGTAAAACATAAGTAACGCCTATATAATATATCATATATACTATATACTGTATCCATCATAACATATCAAATGATCACATCACAGATATCGCAGCAGAAACATAGATATAATATGGGATATACTAGGACGTCCGTATTTAGTATTTAGCCAAAATAGAAAATACGGATTCCACAGTCGCGATGAATAGCCAAGCCCACACCCTGGACCCCTACGAGAGCGGCAAGCGACCCTACCAATTCTGGAGTTTAGGAAACCCGGTCTCGACTCCTCGAGATGGCCTCCCACTGAACCCCAGAACCCGGTCACCTGTGCTCCCCTCCTTGGGTCCATCCTAATGCGGAAAAGTAAATAATATACAACATAGGTGGCATCGACCTCAACCCGGAAGTGCCCCAAATAAAAGAATATTACATTACATTTGAATTTACATGAATGAAAATATAAAACTCTCATCTCACATAAAAAAACCCCGGCTATTCAATCGCGACAATCCTGCACATCATATCTCAGCAACACATAATATCTCATATCATCAACGTAAGTAAGTATGCATACCCTAATTGTCGTTGATGTATAGCAACGAAACCGGCGATATCGACATACTACACTTACGGTCACAGAAAAGAAAGTGTAAAACTGCAATATTTGGAATCCACATCCTCTTTAGACATCGTAAATGCGAAATATCACATACTTCGTATTTCATGTCCAACTATATGAATTCCAGATATTGCATCACATTCCAGATAAATAGACGGTATTAAAGTTTTCGAACGAACGATCAAATACCCAAGATTCGCTAAAGCTCAACACTTGAGTGGAGTTCAAAAAACCCGGAGTGTGACACAGTGGTAGCGGTCCAGCCGTAGAAGGGTCAAGCCAACGCCTCACATGTGGCACGCCGTACTTCCCCAAACCCTAAGGTTCAAAGGGCAGTTCAAGACGGTCACATAATCGAGTTAAGGTTTGTTGTCTTCTAGAGGGTCCACCACAAACAAACTTGCACGTATTTCCGAAAGATTTTAAACCCCGTGAAAAGTGAGCAAATGATACTCGTTCAAACACTTCAATACTTTCTAATTTATCCGGAAAAGTCACGAAATCAAAATTCCAATCGAATCGGCGAGTCCAAAACCATCTCCAGAATTTTCAGCACTAAATTCAGATTAAAAATACCCTAAAAAATATACAAGCAGAACAAAACATTACAGTATAAAATTGATGCAGTGATCGATTTGTACGGCCGCGGAACAGCGGCCTAAGCAAGCTTAGGCCGCGTTTCCGTGGCAAAAATTAACTGTTCATCGCATCATTTTTACATCGTAATTCTTATATTTTCCTGCTGAATTTTTTACATATTTTCAATTCTGAAAAACAGCAATTTTTAAAAAATGTCCAGAGAGCGCTCAAAAATCCGTATTTTCGGTTTGATCGGAGTTTTAACTTCGTAAAAGTGTCGCCTAATGTTCTAGGTCGGCTCTGATACCAATGTTGGGTTAGCCTAGCACCTCATGAAGGGTTTGGAAGCATCACATGAACCAAAAACTGAATTTTTAGGGTGCTAAGTTAACGAAAATAGAATCGTTCCTAGAAAAATTAGGGTTTCAAATTTTTCACATCATCATATGAAAGAAAAGCTAGGATTTAGAGAGTACAACCTTTGTAGCTCCCTACGCTAGACTCCTCGGCTACTTGGGGTTTGTAAAAGCTCCGCTTGAACTCCTCTAGGTCACCGATGATCCACCCGGAGTCCGCTTTGTCCAAGCTTGCAACTTTATCCGATCAAGTGAACGAAATCAAGCTAACACTCTAAACAAGTGGGCTAGACTTGTGTAGAATGGTGTTGTGGTTCTCTTTCTCACTTCAAAATCCAATCTTGATGAGTATATTGCTCACTACAAAGAACTAGAGAGCAAAATGAGAGAGGAAGAAGAAGATGATGGCAATATTAGAAGATGATAAGTTCAACTCTAAAAAGTAAATAGAAAATATATCAATATATATTTTTATCTCTCATCTCAAACCATGGTTGAATCATTATTGTTCTTGAGTTAAAAACTAAAAGGAAGAGTAAACCATGGTTAAATGGTGGGTGAGAAAGGTTAGGTCAAGAAGAGTGTAGAAACAATCCAAAACTAACCCTTTTCTTTTTCCTTTTGTTTTTAGCTTAAATACAATAATATTCCAAATAAAATACCCATGGTGTGAGTCTTATATTGCCACCATTTTCTTGTATATACAACCATGAAGGATGTATGTATGTATGTATGTGTATATGTACATCCATATGTGCATGAATCAATAAAGAAACTATACATGCATGCATACATCCATCATACTCAAGATAGGATTTCAAGTGAGAAGCTAATGGTTAAATGATAAATCAACACTTGATTTATCAATCCGGCTATATCACATATAACCCCTACCAAAAGCAAGCCGCCCGATCAATATACGGTATCCTATACGGGCATTTTAATCGGGTCCTTGCGCATATCGCATACGCGCACCACAACGTTTCGCCTGGACTAGAAAACTCCATTGTAGGACTCTGAGACTCGTCAATACGTCGGCAGTGGGTGATGATCATATCAAGCACCCCCAAGCCGCAAGCGGTCAGCTAAACGTAAAGGCCACCTGGGTATTGAGCGATCAGAAGAGAACAAGCGAACCTGCTACAACTCCCGTCGAGCCAACCGGCAACACTTCCCATACAGTCCGGTCTCCTCGTCTGATATGTCGCATATCAAGTCTAGGGGTGGTAAACGTCAGACCCCGATAACCGATAAGTCGTGCCGATGTGAGGCTCATAACGGGTCGAGAAACTACTGGTAACACTTACCAGCAAATCTCTGAATCAGCCCTGGCCAGGGACTTCCCTGTTACGGCCAATCGAGCACAGCGCATCATCAACCCCCAATACCGGGAGAGACGAAACCCCTCCTATCGCTCATTGCCTCCATGTGATTCGGGACTGTACCCAAAAACCACCATTTTGCACGCCCTCATGGACGTGGTAAGGTGGAGATCAAAGCACAGTGGGAATCACACAATACTCTATGACGATCTCGGGTCTACAGACTAACCTGCACAATTGTCACCTGAAAACTGCCATCTGATGTGAGGTATAATACCATCTGGGAGTTCTCGGCGAGTCCGTCCAGTGTACCCAGTCTTCACTGAGCACCCGTATACCATCCCTGATGTCAAACACCAATGGATATGGGATCATCCATCGCCCATATCATGGGTCGAGAAGCGTATACGCTAGTCTACACTGGTATATCGATGCCCCGTCTCGATACACCTATGACTAGGGACCTTGAAGGATGTACTTATGGACTACCATGTCCCTACTAGTATGGTCTACATCATAATCTAGGTAGTCAAGTACACATCCTAAGGGCTTTACCAACGTGTAACTATAAGACAGTTTAAAGAGACCAGTATACATGTTAAGATAAAGTGCAACCAGATAGCATACTATCATATCGAGCAAGAAAGTCATCTCTATATATGTCCAAGCATCCAATATAATATACATCATCTGTACAATACTGGCCTCTAGGGCATACATACAACTAACAGTTATTCTTAGACGAACAGACCGGACTGTACAGAGATTTTCACATTCAGGCTCAGTAGAAGTTCGGATGGGTTTCCTCATCGGCCTTTTTATCGACAGATACCTCGGTAGCCATTACGTGCAGCTAGTACTACTTGCGGTTTGTGGTTAAACCTACTGCCAGCGTAGTGTCAAGTGTTTAGAGTCCTACGCAGAGAGTTTCCCTGCATCGGGCGAAAGATGTAGAGGCTGTATGGTTTTACGGCAGGGCATCGATCACGTACGTGCACTTGTGCGCGTATGATATTCGGGCGGATAATACTAGTGGGCTATGGTTTAAGACGGATCCTAGTATTATATTGATGGATCAGTTTCGTCTCTTTGTATTCGTGTTTCTCGGAACACAGATATGGGTATGTATATACGAATGAGAGGGGCATAGAAGGAAACATCTCATTAGGGTTTTGACCATTGACTTGATTAAAACAATTATGAGGTGGAGGAAAGTATTTGTTATATTTGTAAATGATAATTGTGGCATGGCTACTTGTATTGACTACTTGACTTGGTTTGACCATTTGACTTGGTTTGACCACTTGACTTGGTTTGACTCTTTGACTAGATATTTCTTTTGAGATATTTTGTGGCACTGGATATTTTGGGTGAGATATTTTCTTGCCATGCTTGTAGTCATATCATGTGAGCCATCTCATTTTTCTATTATCATTATCATAAACAACTTCTCTTTCCTCAAGTTAGCTCTCTTCTTCTTCCTCTCAACAAAAACCCTTAAGGTCTCATGAGTTGAGTAAACTAGGGTTTCAAGAGACAAATAAATCCATCCTCATTCTCTACATCACCTAGGCCATCAAGTTTAGCAAGCTTATTACCCTAGTTACCTTGGATTTGAGGTTGGAGCTTGGACAATAGACTCTAGAGTTGACCGTCTTTGATTCGAGGAAGCCAACGAGGAAGTTACGATCTGGATCGATCCTTGGAGCTTATGATGATTGTAAGGCTACGCCAGCACCCCGGACATCTTTCCATGGCCAAATGCGGAACAAAACCTTTTAAAACTTGGCGCTAACGGAACCCTAAATGACGGATCGTGCCATTAACCCTATACTAGTTAACTGTAAAGAGTTTATAGAGGTTATACTGATCGATCCGTGTCCTTCGGTCTTCAACCTGTATCCTAAGCTCGTCATGGCTGCCTCGACGAAGTTCGCTCTCCGGTCTCCCTCGTCGAAGAGGATCCACGTCGAGGATTCTTTATACGAGCTCCCACTTCTAAACCGATGCAACTCGGACATCAAGTTTGCTAGCCTGGATGCCCAAGATGAAGTAGAGAGAGTGTGTGTGAATACTTTGTCTCAATACACCCTAGGTTGCTCAACACATGAGACATGTTAGGGTGGAGATGAAAGAGTTGCCATGGGTGAAGAGGTGAGCTCAAGACTTGGCTTGTGAGGAAAAAATGAGCTTGATGTTGTTTTTCTTGAGTTGCTTTTGCTTAATCTTTTGTGTGTGATATTATTAGCACTTAAAGAAAATCTTATGGCCAAAAAATGGGCAGCCACTTGCACAAATATCTCACACAAAATATCCTAACAAAAACAAAAGACATTCATGTCACAATGAATGCCAAAGCCAAGACTTTCACTCACCTTTTCAACACAATTTAAACATTTAATCTTAAATGTTTAATCCAAATAAAATGGCAACCCTAAAGTAATCTCGTAACGAATCACAAGAATACCCCTCATCCGTATATACATACCCGCATCCGTATTCCGACTGAATACAAATACAACGAGAAAAAAATAATCCAACAATATAATACTAGGATCCGGCTTAAACCAAAGCCCACTAGTATTATCTGTCCGATCATGATCCGTGCACAAGTGCACGATTATGATCGAACCCCGCCATAAAACCATATGGCCTATACAACATTTTTCCCGAACTAGGGAAACCCTCTGTGTGGGACTCTAAAGACTCGTCAAAAAGCTGGCAGTAGGTTTAACCATAAGCACGTCAGTGGCACTAGCTGTACGTAACAGCTGCCCAGGTATTGAGCGAAAGGGAGGCCGA
Source organism: Agapanthus africanus (assembly GCA_030015575.1). NCBI lineage: Eukaryota > Viridiplantae > Streptophyta > Magnoliopsida > Asparagales > Amaryllidaceae > Agapanthus > Agapanthus africanus. The sequence continues at coordinate 248,701,389 of CM057347.1, read as the reverse complement.
CGAGCGAACTCATCCTGAAACCCTACTGAGCCTGACAGTGACAATATCCGTACCGTCCGGTCCGTTCGTCTATGAGTATCGCATATCGGGTCTAAGGGTGGATAAAGTCAGACCCCTAATAACGCAATATTTAATGTCAGTATGAAGCCCATCACCGCCTGAGAAACTAATGATCCAAATCAGTAATTCTTGACTACCTTGGCCAAGGATTTCTGGTGATGGACACCCGTGCACACCGCGACCTCTACCCTCAATACCGGGAGAGACGAATCCCCTGACAATCCGCTCACTGCCTCCAGTGGCTCGGGACTGTACCCAACTAAAACCTGTTTGCTTGACTCCTTTGAGCCGTGGTAGCGTAGTAATCAAAGAACAATGAGAACTCACACAAGACAAATGACGATCTCAGGTCGATAGACTAACCTGTACACAAGTCACCAGGGAACAGCTATCTGACAATAGGTATAATACCAACTAGCATGTTCCCAGCGAGTTCGTCTGGTGTACTCATAACCCAATAAGCACATGTATACTATCTTAGGTGAACCAACTGACACTAATGGCTTGTAAGATCGGCCGCCGCCCCTCTTCGGGGTCTCGATTCGTATACACTAGTCCACTCTGGGAGTATCGATGCCCAGTCTCGAAACTTCCACGACTAGGGACACTTTAAGGATGTGCTTATTGACCACCCAACTCTCACGTATATGATCGCCATCATACTGCTGGTAGTCAAGCAAGAATCCTATGGGATCTATCAACATGTAATAGTGATCTATAATGTCACCTGAAAAATGTACACGATGATAAAGACAAACCAGATAGCATACTATCATCTCGAGTAAGACTATCCTACCGGTATAGGTCCTCCCTCAATCATTGCAATCACGTGCCTGCGGTCCAATAATTGACTTGAGGGCACTATAGCCAACAATCTCCCACTTGCACTTAAGGCTAATTATTGCAATGTCGCAAACTCACAGCCCGTGTGATACCGAACACCCAACTCCTCTACTAATCAGTTTCACAAAGATCGTTTGTGAAACTACTGCGTTCGAGAAATAGCCTCAGTAAGTGGATCCGCTCTAATGTTTCTTTCTATGTCTCTTTTTATCTCAAGTTCGCGGAGAAAGCCATCTTCCGAAATGAGCAATACCTGTCTTAGAATATGTCTGGATATCTGATGGGACCCAGTTCACAAATGAACTCCAGATCCAGCAAACTTCTTAGACTGTATCGTCCACTGAACTTAATCAGTATCCTGCGCTACGCCTCCCTCAGTATCCGCTTGGACCACCTGTCCAAATTACTTCCCCTCGTAAGAGGGAAAGCTATAACTCTTGACAGTCACTCTGTCATCCAGGTCACCTTGGAAGCCTGGAATGATAGCCGTCTCCCGAAGGAGGCTGCCGTTATCAAATCTCTAGAACATCCACTTATGTTCATAAACTCCTTCCGAACGTTTCTCCAAGATTGGATTAATATAAACTTATTGCATCTAGTGCAAAAACAACATCTAGTGTGGTACTTGACATCTCATGATTGACTCAATTGCCTAAGCAAGTGATATACCAATCATGCACATCCCTCTCCTCTTTAGTCTGTAAGACACATTTAGAGATGGTGACTCTATCACCTGCAGGTACACCACCATGCCAGGAGTCGTCCATTCTAAAACACCTTTAGAATACTGTCTAAATACCCAGATTGGGAAACTATCCAAATCTAGATCTAAAACCATAGATCTAGTAACCAGAATGCCTGATATTATATCCATATCCTATGTGGAGAAACCACTGTATGACAACCACAGTATAACCGATCGTAGTATAGAATTATACTTCCTATAAAGTGTATGTAATCCAAATACCAGGACATCACACTCTACTACCTTCTTAACAGATCCATCTCCTATTCTTATGAAGTCAAAGCCTATGACTGTCACATCAAAAATAAATTATCTATCTCCGCTATATCTGCTTTAGTCTATAAATAGACATAAGTTACTTTTCCACCACGCTTCCGCTGCTCCCACTAACTACAACAACCCTCTGGCAGAGTCATATACACGTGCACTTCTAAAGCTAGTTTAGAACGACGCTATACTCATCCTTCTGCTGGGTCTCATAGTCTAGAACAGTAGTAATGGCAAGTCTGGGTAAACAAGAACCTCCCTGTCACCGTCTTCGAGGATAATGAAGTACCTCTCGGGCGCCTGAGGTTACCCACCATATCTGCGAAGTGGCTAATGGAATGTCAAAACCGATTGAATCTTTAGGTCCTATTAAATTTTCAGTAATCGTTTGCGGTTCTGGAATCACTTCCAGTTCTACCGTACTCCCACTACTGTTTTTTGAAAAGTCCATTTTACTAAAACTATGGCGAGTTAAGAACAATATCACTATTGATCTTCTAGATGGTAGAAAGTTACCCCTCGTCATAGCCCGGGATAACCCACAAACTGCCATTACAGAACGTGCCTTAAGTTATCCAGAGTCTGGTTTTAAGCATAAGACGGACAACTCCATATATCTTAACATCGTTAATATATGAACCATTCTATATACAATATAGAAACAGAGGCACTGATTTAATTGGAACCAGATTCAAATCATGCAGCTGTCTCCAGTGCATTTCAACTGAATGGAGAGAGGTCGATCGGCATTACTCAACTTAGGAGTGCATCCAGATATGAGTGACCTAAAAGAGAAGCAAGTTTTCAAAACCATTACTATCAACTGAATACCAAACACAAGTATCTACATCTTCGATCATCCCGAAAAATCCTGATACTTGCAACACCTGGTTCTCTACTTTAATCTTGTACATATAACTTCTCAAAACTTGGACCTTGTATTTCTATGAAACACTTGTCTAAAACTGGAGAAGTCATAAATTGACAGAATATAGTACGAGGACCAACCCCTCTGTCCTAATGGACACTGAACAACATACAATACTTTGTATAAGTCCCCTGAGTTCAATAACTCAAACCCTGTGCGTCGTAGGTTGAAAACTGTACTTATAGTTAAGAAGAATTACACCGCTGTTTAATGCTCCTTACCTAACCATCAACTGATATAGGTAAATGTCATGGACATAATTTCAAAAAGTTATATCTCACTTTATAAAATAAACGTACAGATATATCAGTTTGAAATTGCTGCATAACAGAGGAAATTCAAAACCAAATATTTGTCGTCATGCAAAACCCCAGGTGATTTCCTCAAATATCACCAATTACTAGGAATTCCGATATAATGAGAATATAAACACCTAATTCCCAATAACTTACTCCCATTCATCATCTATAAAACCATACAGATGTGAGAGTCAAACGTGGTAAATACATACCCTGGAGCAAGGATCTAATTAGGAAATCAGTTTTCAATTAACAACGCATAGTAAAACTGAAACATGAAAATGTTTCGAAGGGGTATCCGGGTATTCCTAGTAATGCCTCTTCCATTATCCAGATTCATGACTGTAACCATATATTTCTTTTCCATCTCTCCAAATCCCTTTATATGTCTTTACTCATTACCTTATATACACCACCCTTAGGCTAATTGGTTTTCTTCCTTCCCTATCGTTCGGCACCATCCTATGGTTTGGAAGAAGACTATCCAATAAGCATAACTGGTGTACTCTCCTAATCCTAGGAGCCATCGCAACCTGAGATAAGGTAAAGATAAAAGACAACTGAATAAATCTTATTTTATTTCTCCTGAACCACAATCCATTCCTCGAACTGGAACAAGTTCCTTCGAGTTCGTATGTAACTATACGACGAATTATCCATTAACTGTGGATCTTCGTAGTGATATGGGGTGTTCTGAAGAAATACAAAGGTGAAGTAGGAGTAGCGATGAAATATGTGGTTTGGTCGTGAATGATAGCAGTCGCAATTTACTTTGCCCTCTTTCAAATCCTTTTATCTATCTTTACATATTACCTCATGTACACCACACTTAGGCTAATTGGTTTTCTTCTTTCCCTACCTTTCGGCACCTGCCTATGGTTTAGAAGAAGATTATCCAATAAGTACAATAGGTGTACCTTCTCCTAATCCTAGGAGCCCTCACAACCTGAGAGAAGGTAAAAGGAAAAGACAACTGAATAGTCCTATTCAATTTCTCCAGAACAGGAAACCATCCTCGAATCTGAAACAAGTTTCTTCGAGTTCGTATGTAACTATAAGATGGTCATATCCAATAACTGTGGATCTTCGTAATGATACGGAATGTTCCGGAGAAAAGCAAAGGGTAAAAGTAGGAGTGGCAATGAAGTATGCAACTCAGACAATCCAAAGGCCAGTGTTTTAAGAAAGTTTGGTTAACTTGGTTACTGAGTTATAGTCTAGGGTCGGGCCATGGTCGCTACCAAAGAGAGAGAGAGAAAATAAACACTCTGCGTGCACTCTAACCTAGATCAGAATGGTTAATCACTTTATCTAATAAGGATGCATCCCACTGTATCCTTAAATTCTCCTCCAAACCTGAAAGAAGAATTAGTCGGGATCATCTAAAATCACCCGAGGAGTAAACCAACTCATCAGTAGGTATCGGGATCCAACTATCATCGCATGATAACCTGATGGAATCCACTCAAGTTATCACACTCCAGATGGTATGCGCATGCCTGGCAAGTTTCCTATATGTCGAAACTCCCGATGTGATTTTTACCCCATGCACTTATGACCTTAACTAAGGCCAACAAATCATAAGTCACATGTCAAGTGTTAGTTATATGTATGCCCTAGAGGCCATTACTATACATAGGATGTATATTGTAGTGGATGCTGGGACATATATAGGGAGGACTTTCTTGCTCGACATGATAGTATGCTATCTGGTTGATCTTTACCTTAACGTGTATACTGATTGTCTCTCTGTTACATGTTGGTAAAGCCCTTAGGATCTGTACTTGACTACCTGGACTATGATGCGGATCATACTAGTGGGGACATGGTAGTCCATAAGTGCATCCTTCAAAGTCCCTAGTCGTGGGTGTATCGAGACGGGGCATCGATATACCAGAGTAGACTAGCGTGTACCTTCTCGACCCATATAGATGGGCGATGGATGATCCCATATCCATCGGTGTTTGACATCAGAGATGATATACGGGTGCTCAGTAGAGACTGGGTACACTGGACGGACTCGCCGAGAACTCCCAGATGGTATTATACCTCACGTCAGATGGCAGTTCTCTGGTGACACTGGTACAGAGTAGTCTGTTGACCCGAGATCGTCATAGAGTCTTGTGTGGTTCCCACTGTGCTTTGATTTCCATCTTACCACGTCCAAGAGGGTGTGCAAAACGGTGGTTTTTGGGTACAGTCCCGAGTCACATGGAGGCAATGAGCGATAGGAGGGGATTCGTCTCTCCCGGTATATGGGGGTTGATGTTGCGCTGTGTTCGATTGGCTATAACAGGAAATCCCTGGCCAGGGTTTTTGAGATTTACTGGTAAGTGTTACCAGTAGTTTCTCGAAAAGTTATAGACCTCATATCGACACGACTTATCGAGCTATTGGGGTCTGACGTTTACCACCCCTAGGCGAGATATGCGACAGATCAGACGATCAGACCGGACTGTACGGTAGTGTTACTGGTCGGATTCACTGGAGTGTGAGCGGGCTTGCTCGTCGATCTTCAGATCGCTCAATACCCGGGTGGCCGTTACGTTTAGCAGACCGCTTGCGGCTTGTGGGTGTTTGATATGATCATCATCTGCTGCCGGCGTATTGACGAGTCTTTAGAGTCCTACACAGAGGTTTCCTGGCTCAAGCGAAACGAAATAGGAGCGCATATGAGATATGTGCGGGACCGAGAATAATACCAGTATGTGATACTGGATTCGATTCTCGCGATGTGACATTGATCGGTTATATGCGATTTAGCCGGGTTATCGGATCAAGTGTTGATTCGATAAGTTGTTACTATAGATACCAGTCGGTTATGTGCGACATGACCGGATCATTGAATCAAGTGTTGATTTAATGATTTAATGCATATTTATATATTTGATATATTACTTTGCATCAACTAGTATCGGTTTACTTAAGATGGATTTTCTCACTCGGATGGGCGCATTGTATATGCGATATACTTTTGTGCACTTGATTGTATCATGTTTGATGATACAAGTCATGCTAGGGTTCAAGTGTAAAGATTAAACCTTGGTTAATGAAATGGTTAGGGTTTATTATTTATTATTCATTTATCTTATTTAATTATCCTTTTTATTTTTGATAAATGAATAAAAGAAAAGAGAAAAGAATGGTGGCTAATTTTGTTCTTTAGTTGAAGCTTCATGAAGCTTTGTTCAAGTCAACCATTCTTATCTCATCCTTAACCCTAACCATTCCCACTAACCATGATTCATTCTCTACACTTGACTCTAGTTAAAATTATGATAAGAATTCATTTTCTTTTCTTATTCTTTTAACTTATCATAACATTTCTTCTTCTTCTTCCTTGCTTCAAGTGAAGAAAAGCTTACCTCATCAATGGTGATTGATGTTTTTGAGTGAGAAATCCAATTCTAAAGTTAACCCACTTCCTATTTCTTCATCCTCTACCTCTTGCCAAGTAGTAGAGTGTGTTTACTTCACAAGTTTCATGACTTGGTGAAGTTGTGAGCTTGATCTAGCGATGCCTCGACGTAGATCATCTTCGGCATGGACATCGACGACCTAGCTTGCCCATTCTCCGACGAAGCCGACTCTAGAGCCCGGATTTGATTTGGACAGTGGAGACGACCTCGTTGCGGAGCCATGGAGGTGGAGGACCGGATCTACAAAGGTTGTATTTCCGTTTTCTCATTAGTTAAGTGTTAACTAGTTCAATGTTCGCCTAGACATCTAGTTATCGATCCGTAGTTTAGGGTTTGTAGGCACCATAATTTTTGAAATTGCCATGGTTGATGGCTTGGGAGACCTCACTAGCGTGCCTAGGAACCCTACAGTGGTATCAGAGCCTAGCTAGAGTCTTAGGCGATGCGTAGACGGAGTTTGAAGTCCGATCGAACCGAAACCCAAACCTTAGAATGCTCTCTGTACATTTTTGAAATTCGTGGATTTTTGCAAATTAAAAATATGCAGAAAAACAAGAAGGTAAATCTAAGAATTATGATGCAAAAATTACTTAATGATCTTTCTAAAGTGCGGCGGAACCGCGGTATTAGCGTGCTAATGCGGCCCTTCCGCCGCACTTTTGTCTTATCTGCCATTGAATTTTGCACAGTAACTCCTATTTTTCAGAGCTGGTTTTCCTGGGAATTTTTAATCTGAAATAAAGAGTTGAGTATTTTGGGTTGTATTGGGAGTTCATACATTCGATCGGATTGTCAAACTTTGTCTATGTGTCGTTCCGGATAATTTTTTGAATATGTTAAAAAGTTCGACCGGATATAAATACCCAATTTTTCCCCTGTCGGGAAATTTCCAAGTGTTGGATATTTCTGTAGTTTAATCACGTTCTAAGTAGTGCAAGTAACGCGATGGTCCCTCTAGAAGACACAAACCTTAACTCGATTATGTGACCGTCTTGAACTGCCCTTTGAACCTTTGGGTTTGGGGCAGTACGGCGTGCCACATGTGAGGCGTTGGCTTGACCCTTCTACGGCTGGACCGTTGGTACTGAGGTACGAACTGAATGTTGTTAGACTAGTTTCATGTGTTGATCTGTATCGGGAAAACTTGGGTGTTAGAATGTTCGATCGGAAAGTTTAACATTTTCTATTTATCTGGAATGGGATACAATAATTGGAATTCACAAAGTTATGAGATAACTGAATGAATGTTATAAATCTAGCAATTTAGTCTCACTTGATCGGTTGCCACGGAATTTTGATGTGATCAAAAGTCCGTCGCAATCACGTAGCGTACGCGGATACTCGCCGGGTAAACTTAATAGACAGCTACACCCCATAGCCCCGACCAAGTGACCGAAGGAGAACCCCATCGCCGAAAGCATCCGTTCGGGTGCTCGCGGTAGCGGTGTTCCGCCTTGGTGCACTTCGTCGACGGTATCGGGGGTGCAGCCGTCTACTGAAGTTTGCGACGAGCATTCGATCAGGATGTCGGGAATCTTGTTGAATTACCCGACTTGATATTGAAAAGTGTTTTCGATTTTGAGACTAAAATGCGAGGTTTATAATTGTTAGGCATGTGATGTCTAAGGTATTCATTTGATTAGGCATGCGATGTCTATGCAGATTGCGGATTCCAACTGTTGTAGTTTTACACTTTCTTTTCTGTGACCGTAAGTGTAATATGTGATTTCGCCGGTTTCGTTGCTATATGTCAACGACAATTGGGATGGACATATTTACTTACGTTGATGACATGTGATGTTATGTGTTGCTGGATATGTTATATTGGATCGCCGTGTTTGAATAGCCGGGTTTTTTTTTATGTGAGATGAGTGTTTTTCATTTTCATTCATGTAAAAACTTGTATGTAATATTCTTTTAATTGGGGCGCTTCCAGGTTGCGGAAGTTGTCACCTGTTGTATATTATTTACTTTTCCGCACTAGGATAGACCCAAGGAGAAGGGCACAAGTAACCGGGTTCTGGAGTCCAGTGGGAGACCAACTCGAGGAGTCGAGTCCGGGTCTCCTAACTCTAGAATTGGTAGGGTTGCTTGCCGCTCTCGTAGGGGTCTTGGGGTGTGGGTTTGGCTATTCATCACGACCGTGGAATCCGTGTTTTATACTGGCTCGTATTGAAAACACGGACGTCCTAGTATATCCAATATTTCATATGATTCTTCTGCTGCGATATCTGTGATGTGATCATGTGATGTTCTGTGATAGATATAGTATATAGTATATATGATATATTATTTAGATGTTACTTATGTTTTACACCCGCGCTAGCCCTGCCCTGCTCTGCCGTTAGTTACCTAACCTAACGGTGCACGAGGGGACATCGAGGCGAATGCGGATGGCATAAGTGTACGTCATATCTATCTGTGATGTTTAGGTACTTAAATGATGGGACTTCATTAATGTGATTAATGAAATAAAAGAAACCTAAGATGTTGTAGAATCGAATTTCATAATAAAACAGGTAGCTACAGTTCTTGCTTTGCACAGCGGTATATGTGATATATCCTGCACCTCATCCGACGAGGAAAGGACCGAGATCCCTTCACCGGGAGTGACTCCTTTAGCAATAACTGGCGGATGCTACACACTCGGTTTGTCTTTTGATTGCTTTTAAAAGTTTTTGCTTTGCACAGTGATATATACGATATATCCCGCACCTCATTCGACGAGGAAAGGACCGACGATCCCTTCACCGGGAGTGACTCCTTTAGCAAAACTAGAAAAGCCTCAAAAACACTCCATTTCAAAATTCATTCGATCCTACAACGATATCAAGTTCATTACGCAATAGGTTTTCAGAAAAACCTGTCGTAGCCCTCCGTTATTTCAGATAAGTATTAGTTAGTATTCGTGCTGCGGTTGTTTGGCATGCGTCAAGGCGTAGTGTACGGTAGCTAACTAGTGCTTATCTGCCAGCATATGATGCGATTGGATTAGGGTATTCGTACGGCGTTGTTTGGCATGCGTCAAGGGTCGTGCGGGTGGGTTTAATTCAATCAGGAAATGACGGGTTGAACTTGACTAGCAGACTATGGGTTGTTTGGCATGCGTCAAGGTCATAGCGAGCTAGGGGCAAAATATTATCGGGAATTTCAAGTGTTGAAATTTGCAATGAGATTGCATACCTTCTATGAGATAGTTGGATCCCGATACCCGCTGCGAGTAAGTGTTACTCCTGGGAGAGTTTTATACATTACAATTAGCCGATCAAGTAGGTGTCTAGAAAGGTGTCAACGGGGTTACGCCTCTGGGAAAACGAGGTTTACATTAATTAGGTTTGTGCGAAAGCACGGGGGACCTCCCTCAAAGTACCGACACTGGCCTGGCTGAAAGATTGGCGAACTTGTAGTGTGTAATTAATCCCGGCTAGTCTTTCCTTTTAGGGCTTGAAGGAAGATTTGATAAAAAGCAGTGGGAGCCATCCTGATTAGATAAAATAATAACCAATCTATTCTTGCAAGAGCGCACGCTGAGTGTTTTCTTCTCTCTCTCTCCAGGTAGCGACCTTATCACGCCTTAATCAAGATAATAATACGGAATATTGACCGAACCCGCTTGTTATACTGAGCTGGGGAACGTTGGTCCCGCTCTAACTTATAATTGTTATAAGACAGAGCAGGAAATTGGGGAATACCAGATTTCCCGTGCCGCCCAAACGAAGAGAGTGCATGTTGATGCATCATCTTCGGGTTTGTTCATTATACAGAACTGTTTCTCAGTATCCTTTACGTCCTGGGTATATGATACCGGATCAGGATCCCAGATATGTAATCTGTTACATAGGGCTACAGATAGGTAGAGAACTGAGAACGGGTGATAAGTTTCATGAGGCAGAAAACGGGGCAAATGTTGCAGCCAAGTCTGTTGGTCACTGTCACCCTGTATTACCGATACATTGATTCTGAACGAATGTTATTAGATATCGAACCTGATATACCAAATCATATCACTCTCTTTGTTAGAAAAGAAAGGATATAATTTTGTATTGTTGGATAATGTTTTGAACATTTCCTATATCAAAAGTTGATCGGTTCAGGCACGTTATCTAAAAGCATTAATGTTCTAAATCAAAATACAGTTCTTAATATACGGAACACACACAAGAGGAAGAGTTCAGAAATGAACGAATCCTTTTTGAGGTATTGTAGACTAGGTCAGATCAATGCGACCCGACTGGCTAGAGTTACATATAGATGTATATTTAAATCAGTTTGAATTTACATCTTGTGAAACTCGCCAGTCATGTCACAAAGATAAGATGACCATAGCTCCGTTTACTGGAAACAGAGAAAGAGTTGGTGAACTCTTGGGATAATACATGTTGATGTATGTAGGTCCCCTGTCTACACATGCCAAGACTGGTTCTTTTTACTTCATTACGTTCTCTGATAATCTCTCAAGATTCAGACATATGTTCCTGTTGAAACACAAGTCTGAACCTTTTGAGATATTCACAGAATATAAGTTAGAAGTAGAGAACCAATACAGGTATAAGTATTATGTCCTATGATGTGATCAAGGAGGAGAATACTTGAGCACGGAATTCCTGGACTTTTCTAAAGGAGAATGAGATTCTCTCTCAGCATTACTCCTCTCTATACACCATGGCACGATGGTATATCGGGGTGGAGCAATTACATCCTATGTGATAAGGTGTGCTCTATGATGAGTAATACTGAGCTACCTATTTCCTTATGGGAGTTATGCGCTTATGAAGCTGCATACCTATTGAATAGGATTCGAATCAAATCAGTTGCCTACCATTTCATATATGATATGGAAAGGGAAGTGCCCATATCTTAAGTTAGTTAAGATTTGGGGTTGTCCGGCCTATGTCTGAAAAGAAAAATCCGGACGAGCTCGAGGCAAGGTCAGTTATGTAGAACTGGAAATGTTCCAGCTATACAGACTGCAGCTGATGACTTGATAGAACCAAAGGATTCAGTAGATTCCAACGAACCTCAGCCTCTCCGCCGATCTAGTAGGGTTTTCTCACCCACCTGAGAGATACATTAGTTTCTCTATGACAGTGGGAGCGAGGATTGCATCATGAGATGATGACCCAACTAGCTTCGAGCAGGCCATCGAGAGTAAGACTCTGTAAGAATGGCTGGATGTTTATCGATCTGAGATGGAATCCTTATACACCAACAAAGTATGGACTTTGCTTGCTATATCTGAAGGGTTAAATCCCCATCAGGAGCAAGTATATCTTGAGAAGATTACTTGGTGTAGATGGAAAAGTTGAGACTTTCAAAGCTAGACTTGTTAAAGCTTTTCGTCATCGACCAGGTATGGATCATGACGAAACCTTTTCTAAGGAGCTATGCTTAAGTCCATCCAGATCCTACTTGCCACGGCTACATACCATGACTACGATATCTGGTGGTTGTGTGTCATGACAGCTTTTCTAAATGATGTTTAGAAGAGAGTGTCTATAAGTACACAGCCAGAGGGCTTCGTAGACAGTGGGAGCAGCGGAAACGTGTGCAAGATGCTTTATAGGATAAAGCAGGCATCGCGGAGTTGGAACGTCTGTTTTGATGAAGCAGTCAAAGAGTTTGACATCATCAAAATGGTAGATGAACCTTGTAAATACAAAAAGGTAGTAGGGAGTATGGTGACGATCCTCGTAGAGTACGTGGATGACATACTCTTGATAAGAAAGGAGTTTCCTATGCTACGCTCGATCAATCTCCGCTTATCACTATGATTCTCCATATAGGATCAAAATGATACCTACTAAATCCTGGGTTTTGGATCTATGAGATAGATCTAAATGGATGTTAGGATACTCACTAGATGTAGTGAGATGGTGTCAATCGATCCTGAGGAGAATCACTGGAAGTGTTCCAGTGTGATAAAGACGACTGAGTGTCAGTCGCAGGCATTGTCTTTACCCTCAGTAAAGGGACGGTATGTTGGAAGAGTTCCAAGCTAGATACCGTGACATACTAGACGATAAAGGCTGGATACATCGCTACTTAAGATGCTACCAAAGAGGCTGTTTGGGTGTATATTGGTTCATGAGATGAACTATGTTCCTTCCATTGTGTGACAATGGAGTTGTGGCTCATGCCAAGGAACACCCGTCCCATCAGTGATCCAAACATATTCTAAGGCAGTGTCACCTGATCATGGAGATAGTTGATCTCCAGGGTGATCGAGGTTAGGAGAGTAGACTCAGAGGACAACACAGCGGATCCACTCACAAAGGCCTGTTCCCAGAGAGAGACACTTTTATGGGATGGTTGAGTATGAGATACTTCAAACCACTGCTACAGATGGCCCTAGTGCAAGTGGGAGATTGTTAGTTATATGTATGCCCTAGAGGCCATTACTATACATAGGATGTATATTGTAGTGGATGCTGGGACATATATAGGGAGGACTTTCTTGCTCGACATGATAGTATGCTATCTGGTTGATCTTTACCTTAACATGTATACTGATTATCTCTCTGTTACATGTTGGTAAAGCCCTTAGGATCTGTACTTGACTACCTGGACTATGATGCGGATCATACTAGTGGGGACATGGTAGTCCATAAGTGCATCCTTCAAAGTCCCTAGTCGTGGGTGTATCGAGACGGGGCATCGATATACCAGAGTAGACTAGCGTGTACCTTCTCGACCCATATAGATGGGCGATGGATGATCCCATATCCATCGGTGTTTGACATCAGAGATGATATACGGGTGCTCAGTAGAGACTGGGTACACTGGACGGACTCGCCGAGAACTCCCAGATGGTATTATACCTCACGTCAGATGGCAGTTCTCTGGTGACACTGGTACAGAGTAGTCTGTTGACCCGAGATCGTCATAGAGTCTTGTGTGGTTCCCACTGTGCTTTGATTTCCATCTTACCACGTCCAAGAGGGCGTGCAAAACGGTGGTTTTTGGGTACAGTCCCGAGTCACATGGAGGCAATGAGCGATAAGAGGGGATTCGTCTCTCCCGGTATATGGGGGTTGATGTTGCGCTGTGTTCGATTGGCTATAACAGGAAATCCCTGGCCAGGGTTGTTGAGATTTACTGGTAAGTGTTACCAGTAGTTTCTCGAAAAGTTATAGACCTCATATCGCCACGACTTATCGAGCTATTGGGGTCTGACGTTTACCACCCCTAGGCGAGATATGCGACAGATCAGACGATCAGACCGGACTGTACGGTAGTGTTACTGGTCGGATTCACTGGAGTGTGAGCGGGCTTGCTCGTCGATCTTTAGATCGCTCAATACCCGGGTGGCCGTTACGTTTAGCAGACCGCTTGCGGCTTGTGGGTGTTTGATATGATCATCATCTGCTGCCGGCGTATTGACGAGTCTTTAGAGTCCTACACAGAGGTTTCCTGGCTCAAGCGAAACGAAATAGGAGCGCATATGAGATATGTGCGGGACCGAGAATAATACCAGTATGTGATACTGGATTCGATTCTCGCGATGTGACATTGATCGGTTATATGCGATTTAGCCGGGTTATCGGATCAAGTGTTGATTCGATAAGTTGTTACTATAGATACCAGTCGGTTATTGCAGGGTTCCTAGGCACTCTAGTGAGGTCTCCGAAGCCATCAACCATGGCAATTTCAAAAATTATGGTGCCTACAAACCCTAAACAACGGATCGTATACTAGAAGTCTAGGCGAACAAGAACTAGTTAACAGTTAACTAATGAGAATACGGAAATACAACCTTTGTAGATCCGGTCCTCCACCTCCACGGCTCCGCAACGAGGTCGTCTCCGCTGTCCAAATCAAATCCGGGCTCTAGAGTCGGCTTCGTCGGAGAATGGGCAAGCTAGGTCGTCGATGTCCATGCCGAAGATGATCTACGTCGAAGCATCGATGAATCAAGCTCCACCTTCAACGAGTCATGAAACTTGTGAAGGAAACACACTCTACTACTTGGCAAGAGGTAGAGGATGAAGAAATAGGAAGTGGGTAGACTTTAGAATTGGATTTCTCACTCTTTTTGATCACTTGCCATTGTTGAAGTGAAGGTTTCTTCACTTGAAGCAAGGAAGAAGAAGCAAGTTATATTATGATAAGTTTATAATAAAAAAGAATAATTAAATCATACTTATCATAACATAACCATGGTTATGTGTAGAGAGCAAACCCTAGTTAGGTGAATGGTTAGGTTAGGCATGAAACAAAAATGGTTGACTTTTCAATCCTTCATGAAACTTCAAGATAGAAACAAAATAAAGCAACCATTTTTCCTTTTGCCAAAATGCAATAAATAAATTAATAAATGATTAAAATAATTAAACATAACCTTAACCATTTACTTAACTAAGGTTTAGACTAAATCTACACACAAACATGCATGTACCATCAAATATGATACAAGTAAGTGCACAAATCATATCGCATATGCAATGCGCACACCCGAGTGAGAAAAAACCATCTTAAGTGAACCGATACTAGTTAACGCAAAGTAATATATCAAATATATAATTATGCATTAAATCATTAAATCAACACTTGATTCAATGATCCGGTCATGCGCACATAACCGACTGGTATCATTAGTAACATCTTATCGAATCAACACTTGATCCGATAACCCGGCTATATCGCATATAACCGATCAATGTCACATCGCGAGAATCAAATACAGTATCACATACTCGTATTATTCTCGGTCCCGCACATATCTCATATGCGCTCCTATTTCGTTTCGCTTGAGCCAGGAAACCTCTGTGTAGGACTCTAAAGACTCGTCAATACGCCGGCAGCGGATGATGATCATATCAAACATCCACAAGTCGCAAGCGGTTTGCTAAACGTAACGGCCACCCGGGTATTGAGCGATCTGAAGATCGACGAGCAAGCCCGCTCACACTCCAGTGAATCCGACCAGTAACACTACCGTACAGTCCGGTCTGATCGTCTGATATGTCGCATATCTCGCCTAGGGGTGGTAAACGTCAGACCCCAATAGCTCAATAAGTCGTGTCGATATGAGGCTCATAACGGGTCGAGAAACTACTGGTAACACTTACCAGCAATTCTCTGAGCAGCCCTGGCCAGGGACTTCCTGTTATAGCCGATCGAACACAGCGCAACATCAACCCCCATATACCGGGAGAGACGAATCCCCTCCTATCGCTCATTGCCTCCATGTGACTCGGGACTGTACCCAAAAACCACCGTTTTGCATGCCCTCTTGGACGTGGTAAGATGGAAATCAAAGCACAGTGGGAACCACACAAGACTCTATGACGATCTCGGGTCAACAGACTACTCTGTACCAGTGTCACCAGAGAACTGCCATCTGACGTGAGGTATAATACCATCTGGGAGTTCTCGGCGAGTCCGTCCAGTGTACCCAGTCTCTACTAAGCACCCGTATATCATCTCTGATGTCAAACACCGATGGATATGGGATCATCCATCGCCCATCTGTATGGGTCGAGAAGGTATACGCTAGTCTACTCTGGTATATCGATGCCCCGTCTCGATACACCCACGACTAGGGACTTTGAAGGATGTACTTATGGACTACCATGTCCCCACTAGTATGATCCGCATCATAGTCCAGGTAGTCAAGTACAGATCCTAAGGGCTTTACCAACATGTAACAGAGAGACAATCAGCATACACGTTAAGGTAAAGGTCAACCAGATAGCATACTATCATGTCGAGCAAGAAAGTCCTCCCTATATATGTCCCAGCATCCACTACAATATACATCCTATGTATAGTAATGGCCTCTAGGGCATACATATAACTAACAATCTCCCACTTGCACTAGGGCCATCTGTAGCAGTGGTTTGAAGTATCTCATACTCAACCATCCCATAAAAGTGTCTCTCTCTGGGAACAGGCCTTTGTGAGTGGATCCGCTGTGTTGTTCTCTGAGTCTACTCTCCAAACCTCGATCACCCTGGAGATCAATCATCTCCATGATCAGGCGATGCTGCCTTAGAATAAGTCTGGATCACTGATGGGACCGGTGTTCCTCGGCATGAGCCACAACTCCATTGTCTCACAATGGTAGGAACATAGTTCATCTCATGAACCAATATACACCCAGACTGCCTCTTTGGTAGTATCTTAAGTAGCGATGTATCCAGCCTGTATCGTCTAGTATGCCACGGTATATAGCTTGGAACTCTTCCATCATACCGTCCCTTTGCTGAGGGTAAAGACAATGCCTGCGACTGACACTCAGTCGTCTTTATCACCCTGGAACACTTCCAGTGATTCTCCTCAGGATTGATTGACACCATCTCACTACATCTAGTGAGTATCCTAACATCCATTTAGATCTATCTCATAGATCCAAAATCCAGGATTTAGGTGGTATCACTTTAATCCTATATGGAGAATCATAGTGATAAGCGGAGATTGATCGAGCGTAGCATAAGAAACTCTTTTCTTATCAAGAGTATGTCGTCCACGTACTCTACGAGGATCACCACCATACTCCCTACTACCCTTTTGTTTATACAAGGTTCATCTACCATTTTGATGATGTCAACTTCTTTGACTAATCCATCAAAACAGATGTTCCAACTCCGCGATGCCTGCTTTATCCTATAAAGCATCTTGCACACGTTTCCGCTGCTCCTACTGTCTACGAAGCCCTCTGGCTGTGTACTTATAGACACTCTCTTCTAAATCATCATTTAGAAAAGCAGTCAAGACACACAACCACCAGATATCGCAGTCATGGTATGTAGCCGTGGCAAGTAGGATCTGGATGGACTTAAGCATAGCCACTTGAAAAGGTTTCATCATGATCCACGCCTGGTCGATGACGAAAACCTTTAACAAGTCTAGCTTTGAAAGTCTTAACCTTTCCATGTACACCAAGTAATCTTCTCAAGATATACTTGCTCCTGATGGGGATTTAACCCTTCAGATATAGCAACCAAAGTCCATACTTTGTTGGTGTATAAGGATTCCATCTCAGATCACTAAGCATCCAGCCATTCTTACAGAGTCTCACTCTCGATGGCCAGCTCGAAGCTAGTTGGGTCATCATCTCATGATGCAATCCTCACTCCCACTGTCATAGAGAAACCAAAGTATCTCTCAGGTGGGTGAGGAACCCTACTAGATCGGCGGAGAGGCCGAGGTTCGTTGGTATCTACTGAATCCCTCGGTTCTACCAAATCATCTGTGTAGTTTGTATGGCTGGAACATTTCCAGTTCTACATTACAGACCTTGCCTCGAGCTTGTCCGGATTTTGCTTTTAAACATAGGCCGGGCAACCCCAAATCTTAACTAACTTAAGATATGGGCTCTTCCCTATCCATATCACATATGAAGTGGTAGGCAACTGATTTGATTCGAACCCTATTCAATAGGTATGCAGCTTCTCAAGTGCATAACTCCCAAAGAAGAAATAGGTGACTCAGTATTACTCATCATAGAGCACACCATATCAAATAGGGTGTATCTGCTCCGCCCCGATATACCATCGTGCTATGGTGTATACGGAGGAGTAATGCTGAGAGAGAATCTCATTCTCCTTTAGAATAGTCCAGTATTTCCGTGCTCAAGTATTCTCCTCCTTGATCTCATCAAAGGACATAATACTTATACCCGTTTTGGTTCTCTACTTCTCGCTTATATTCTGTGAATATCTCAAAAGGTTCGGACTTGTGTTTCAACAGGAACATAGGTCTGAATCTTGAAAGATTATCAGAGAATGTAATGAAGTATAAAGAACCAGTCTTGGCATGTGTAGACAGGGGACTTTCATACATCATTATGTATCATCCCAAGAGTTTACCAACTCTTTCTCTGTTTCCATTAAACAGAGCTATGGTCATCTTATCTTTGTGACATGACTGGCGAGTTTCACAAGATGTAAATTCAAACTGATTTAAATATGCATCTATATGTAACTCTAGCCAGTCGGGTCGCATTGATCTGACCTAGTCTACTATACCTCAAGAAGGATTCGTTCATTTCTGAACTCTTCCTCTTGTGTGTGTTCTGTATACTAAGAACTGTAGTTTGATTTAGAACATTAATGCTTTTAGATAACGTGCCTGAACCGATCAACTTTTGATATAGGAAATGTTCAAAACATTGTCCAACAATACAAAATTATATCCTTTCTTTACTAATAAAGAGACTGATATGATTTTGTATATCAGGTTCGGTATCTAATAACATTCGTTCAGAATCAATGTATTGTAATACAGGGTGACAGTGACCGACAGACTTGGCTGCAACACTTGCCCCGTTTTCTGCCTCATGAAACTTATCACCCGTTCTCAGTTCTCTACCTATCTGTAGCCCTATGTAACAGATTACATATCTGGGATCCTGATCCGGTATCATATACCCAGGACGTAAAGGATACTGAGAAACAGTTCTGTATAACGAACACACCCGAAGATGATGCATCAGCATGCACTCTCTTCGTTTGGGCGGCACGGGAAATCTGGTATTCCCCAAATTCCTGCTCTGTCTTATAACACTTATAAGTTGGAGCGGGACCAACGTTCCCCAGCTCAGTATAACAAGCGGGTTCGGTCAATATTCCGTATTATTATCTTGATTAAGGCGTGATATGGTCGCTACCAGGAGAGAGAGAGAAGAAAACACTCAGCGTGCGCTCTGTCAAGAATAGATTGGTTATTATTTTATCTAATCAGGATGGCTCCCACTGCTTTTTATCAAATCTTCCTTCAAACCCTAAAAGGAAAGACTAGCCGGGATTAATTACACACTACAAGTTCGCCAATCTTTCAGCCAGGCCAGTGTCGGTACTTTGAGGGAGGTCCCCCGTGCTTTCGCACGAACCTAATTACTGTAAACCTCGTTTTCCCAGAGGCTTAACCCCGTTGACACCTTTCTAGACACCTACTTGATCGGCTAATTGTAATGTATAAAACTCTCCCAGGAGTAACACTTACTCGCAGCGGGTATCGGGATCCAACTATCTCATAGAAGGTATGCAATCTCATTGCAAATTTCAACACTTGAAATTCCCGATAATATTTTGCCCCTAGCGTCCTATGACCTTGACGCAGGCCAACAAACCATAGTCCGCTAGTCAAGTTCAACCCGTCATTTCCTGATTGAATTAAACCCACCCGCACGACCCTTGACGCAGGCCAACAAAGTCGCACGACTACCCTAATCCAATCACATCATATGCTTATACAGATAAGCACCAGTTAGCTACCGCACACTACGCCTTGACGCAGGCCAACAAACGTAGCACGAATACTAACTACTACTTATCTGAAATGACGGAGGGCTACGACAGGTTTTTCTGAAAACCTATTGCGTAATGAACTTGATATCGTTGTAGGATCGAATGAATTTTGAAATGGAGTGTTTTTGAGGCTTTTCTAGTTTTGCTAAAGGAGTCACTCCCGGTGAAGGGATCGTCGGTCCTTTCCTCGTCGAATGAGGTGCGGGATATATCATATATATCACTGTGCAAAGCAAAAACTCTTAAAAGCAATCAAAAGACAAACCGAATGTGTAGCATCTGCCAGTTATTGCTAAAGGAGTCACTCCCGGTGAAGGGATCTCGGTCCTTTCCTCATCGAATAAGGTGCAGGATATATCACATATACCACTGTGCAAAGCAAGAACTGTAGCTACCTGTTTTATTTTGAAATTCGATTCTACAACATCTTAGGTTTCTTTTATTTCATTAATCACATTAATGAAGTCCCATCATTTATGTACCTAAACATCACAGATAAATACGACGTACACTTATGCCATCCGCATTCGCCTCGATGTCCCCTCGTGCACCGTTAGGTTAGGTAACTAACGACAGAGCGGGGCAGGGCTAGCGCGGGTGTAAAACATAAGTAACGTCTATATAATATATCATATATACTATATACTATATCCATCACAGAACATCTCATGATCACATCACAGATATCGCAGCAGAAGAAACATATGAAATATTGGATATACTAGGACGTCCGTGTTTTCAATACGAGCCAGTATAAAACACGGATTCCACGGTCGTGATGAATAGCCAAACCCACACCCCTAGACCCCTACGAGAGCGGCAAGCAACCCTACCAATTCTAGAGTTAGGAGACCCGGACTCGACTCCTCGAGTTGGTCTCCTACTGGACTCCAGAACCCGGTTACTTGTGCTCCCCTCCTTGGGTCTATCCTAGTGCGGAAAAGTAAATAATATACAACAGGTGACAACTCCCGCAACCTGGAAGCGCCCCAATAAAAGAATATTACATACAAGTTTTTACATGAATGAAAATGAAAAACACTCATCTCACATAAAAACCCCCGGCTATTCAAACACGACGATCCAATATAACATATCCAGCAACACATAACATCACATGTCATCAACGTAAGTAAATATGTCCATCCCAATTGTCGTTGACATATAGCAACGAAACCGGCGATATCACATATTACACTTACGGTCACAGAAAAGAAAGTGTAAAACTACAACAGTTGGAATCCGCAATCTCTTCAGACATCGCATGCCTGACCAAATGAATTACTTAGACATCACATGCATAACAATTATAAACCCCGCATTTTAGTCTCATTATCGAAAACTCTTTTCAATATCAAGTCGGGCAATTCAACAAGATTCCCGACAGTCTGATCGAATACTCGTCGCAAACTTCAGTAGACGGCCGCACCCCCGATACCGTCGACGAAGTGCACCAAGGCGGAACACCGCTACCGCGAGCACCCGGAGGGATGCTTTCGGCGACGGGGTTCTCCTACAGTCACTTGGTCGGGGCTATGGGGTAAGGCTGTCTATTAAGTTTACCCGGCGAGTATCCGCGTACGCTACGTGATTGCGACGGACTTTTGATCACATCAAAATTCCGTGGCAACCGATCAAGTGAGACTAAACTGCTACGTTTATAATATTCATTCAGTTATCATATAACTATTGTGAATTCCAATTATTGTATCCCATTCCAGATAAATAGAAAATGTTAAACTTTCCGATCGAAGATTCTAACACCCAAGTTTTCCCGATACAGATCAACACATGAAACTAGTCTAACAACATTCAGTTCGTACCTCAGTACCAACGGTCCAGCCGTAGAAGGGTCAAGCCAACGCCTCACATGTGGCACGCCGTACTGCCCCAAACCCGAAGGTTCAAAGGGTAGTTCAAGACGGTCACATAATCGAGTTAAGGTTTGTGTCTTCTAGAGGGACCATCGCGTTACTTGCACTACTTAGAACGTTGTTAAACTACGGGAAAATCCAACACTTGGAAATTTCCCGACAGGGGAAAGATTGGGTATTTATATCCGGTCGAACTTTTTAACATATTCTAAAATTTATCCGGAAAGCCACACAGACAAAATTTGATACCCCGATCGAAACACCGAAGCTCCAAAACAACTCAGAAAAATTCAACTCTGGAAAAAATATTAAAAATTCCCAGAAACACCAGCACAGCACAATAAGAATTACTGTAGAAAGTAGGATGCCAGAAACGACAAAATGGCCGCGCTTGCGCCGCACAAGCCAGGCTCGTGCCGCGGAAGCGCGGCACACTGTTGGAATTGGGCAGCCGAATTTTACAGTCTTTCTTATAATTGCCTGCTGAGTTTTCTGAACATTTTTAATGTTGAAAAATCCCAGATTTTAAAAATTGTACAGAGAGCATGTTTTGGGTTTCGGTTTTGTGTCGTTCGGACTTCAATTTCCTTCTGGACTTCGCCTAAGGCTCTAGCTAGGCTCTGATACCACTGCAGGGTTCCTAGGCACTCTAGTGAGGTCTCCGAAGCCATCAACCATGGCAATTTCAAAAATTATGGTGCCTACAAACCCTAAACAACGGATCGTATACTAGAAGTCTAGGCGAACAAGAACTAGTTAACAGTTAACTAATGAGAATACGGAAATACAACCTTTGTAGATCCGGTCCTCCACCTCCACGGCTCCGCAACGAGGTCGTCTCCGCTGTCCAAATCAAATCCGGGCTCTAGAGTCGGCTTCGTCGGAGAATGGGCAAGCTAGGTCGTCGATGTCCATGCCGAAGATGATCTACGTCGAAGCATCGATGAATCAAGCTCCACCTTCAACGAGTCATGAAACTTATGAAGGAAACACACTCTACTACTTGGCAAGAGGTAGAGGATGAAGAAATAGGAAGTGGGTAGACTTTAGAATTGGATTTCTCACTCTTTTTGATCACTTGCCATTGTTGAAGTGAAGGTTTCTTCACTTGAAGCAAGGAAGAAGAAGCAAGTTATATTATGATAAGTTTATAATAAAAAAGAATAATTAAATCATACTTATCATAACATAACCATGGTTATGTGTAGAGAGCAAACCCTAGTTAGGTGAATGGTTAGGTTAGGCATGAAACAAAAATGGTTGACTTTTCAATCCTTCATGAAACTTCAAGATAGAAACAAAATAAAGCAACCATTTTTCCTTTTGCCAAAATGCAATAAATAAATTAATAAATGATTAAAATAATTAAACATAACCTTAACCATTTACTTAACTAAGGTTTAGACTAAATCTACACACAAACATGCATGTACCATCAAATATGATACAAGTAAGTGCACAAATCATATCGCATATGCAATGCGCACACCCGAGTGAGAAAAAAACCATCTTAAGTGAACCGATACTAGTTAACGCAAAGTAATATATCAAATATATAATTATGCATTAAATCATTAAATCAACACTTGATTCAATGATCCGGTCATGCGCACATAACCGACTGGTATCATTAGTAACATCTTATCGAATCAACACTTGATCCGATAACCCGGCTATATCGCATATAACCGATCAATGTCACATCGCGAGAATCAAATACAGTATCACATACTCGTATTATTCTCGGTCCCGCACATATCTCATATGCGCTCCTATTTCGTTTCGCTTGAGCCAGGAAACCTCTGTGTAGGACTCTAAAGACTCGTCAATACGCCGGCAGCGGATGATGATCATATCAAACATCCACAAGTCGCAAGCGGTTTGCTAAACGTAACGGCCACCCGGGTATTGAGCGATCTGAAGATCGACGAGCAAGCCCGCTCACACTCCAGTGAATCCGACCAGTAACACTACCGTACAGTCCGGTCTGATCGTCTGATATGTCGCATATCTCGCCTAGGGGTGGTAAACGTCAGACCCCAATAGCTCAATAAGTCGTGTCGATATGAGGCTCATAACGGGTCGAGAAACTACTGGTAACACTTACCAGCAATTCTCTGAGCAGCCCTGGCCAGGGACTTCCTGTTATAGCCGATCGAACACAGCGCAACATCAACCCCCATATACCGGGAGAGACGAATCCCCTCCTATCGCTCATTGCCTCCATGTGACTCGGGACTGTACCCAAAAACCACCGTTTTGCACGCCCTCTTGGACGTGGTAAGATGGAAATCAAAGCACAGTGGGAACCACACAAGACTCTATGACGATCTCGGGTCAACAGACTACTCTGTACCAGTGTCACCAGAGAACTGCCATCTGACGTGAGGTATAATACCATCTGGGAGTTCTCGGCGAGTCCGTCCAGTGTACCCAGTCTCTACTGAGCACCCGTATATCATCTCTGATGTCAAACACCGATGGATATGGGATCATCCATCGCCCATCTGTATGGGTCGAGAAGGTATACGCTAGTCTACTCTGGTATATCGATGCCCCGTCTCGATACACCCACGACTAGGGACTTTGAAGGATGTACTTATGGACTACCATGTCCCCACTAGTATGATCCGCATCATAGTCCAGGTAGTCAAGTACAGATCCTAAGGGCTTTACCAACATGTAACAGAGAGACAATCAGCATACACGTTAAGGTAAAGGTCAACCAGATAGCATACTATCATGTCGAGCAAGAAAGTCCTCCCTATATATGTCCCAGCATCCACTACAATATACATCCTATGTATAGTAATGGCCTCTAGGGCATACATATAACTAACAGTTATGTGCGACATGACCGGATCATTGAATCAAGTGTTGATTTAATGATTTAATGCATATTTATATATTTGATATATTACTTTGCATCAACTAGTATCGGTTTACTTAAGATGGATTTTCTCACTCGGATGGGCGCATTGTATATGCGATATACTTTTGTGCACTTGATTGTATCATGTTTGATGATACAAGTCATGCTAGGGTTCAAGTGTAAAGATTAAACCTAGGTTAATGAAATGGTTAGGGTTTATTATTTATTATTCATTTATCTTATTTAATTATCCTTTTTATTTTTGATAAATGAATAAAAGAAAAGAGAAAAGAATGGTGGCTAATTTTGTTCTTTAGTTGAAGCTTCATGAAGCTTTGTTCAAGTCAACCATTCTTATCTCATCCTTAACCCTAACCATTCCCACTAACCATGATTCATTCTCTACACTTGACTCTAGTTAAAATTATGATAAGAATTCATTTTCTTTTCTTATTCTTTTAACTTATCATAACATTTCTTCTTCTTCTTCCTTGCTTCAAGTGAAGAAAAGCTTACCTCATCAATGGTGATTGATGTTTTTGAGTGAGAAATCCAATTCTAAAGTTAACCCACTTCCTATTTCTTCATCCTCTACCTCTTGCCAAGTAGTAGAGTGTGTTTACTTCACAAGTTTCATGACTTGGTGAAGTTGTGAGCTTGATCTAGCGATGCCTCGACGTAGATCATCTTCGGCATGGACATCGACGACCTAGCTTGCCCATTCTCCGACGAAGCCGACTCTAGAGCCCGGATTTGATTTGGACAGCGGAGACGACCTCGTTGCGGAGCCATGGAGGTGGAGGACCGGATCTACAAAGGTTGTATTTCCGTTTTCTCATTAGTTAAGTGTTAACTAGTTCAATGTTCGCCTAGACATCTAGTTATCGATCCGTAGTTTAGGGTTTGTAGGCACCATAATTTTTGAAATTGCCATGGTTGATGGCTTGGGAGACCTCACTAGCGTGCCTAGGAACCCTACATCAAGTTCTACCCGTCATTGTATAGGTTAATTTGAACCCACCCGTACTCGCCCTTGACTAGGGCCAACAAGGCTGTACGACTATCCCAAACCAACGCATATATCTATGCAACAGAAAAGTAATAAGTAGTTACCATACACTATGCCTTGACTAAGGCCAACAAACATAGCATGAATACTAAGTGCTACCCGTCTGAAATTACAGAGGGCTACGAATGGTTTTTGGCTAAAAACCTTTAACGTAATGAACTTGATATCGTTGAAGCAACCGGATAGCATTTTACAAATATATAGTAGCGAAAACCTTTGCTAAAAAGGCACTCCCGGTGAAGGGATCTCAGCTCTTTCCCTATAGAATGAGGTGCAGGATATTCCAACTGAATACCGCGATGCAAAGAAAAAAGTAATTGACTATAGTGAAGTTATTACCCTGACGCAAACTTCTGCCCAAGGGGTCACTCCCGATGAAGGGATCTCGGCCTTTGCCTCGTCGAATGAGGTGCTGGATATTCATAACCGAATACCACTGTGCAAAACAAAAGAAAACGACCTTGTAATAACAGCTTTTGAAAATTTGTTCCAAAAACATCGAATAGGTCTGTTTTCCTTGCATTGATCTGAATCAACGCAGTCCCATCAATTAATCACACCACAATGAACAAAAATATGATGAACGTATATGCCATCCGCATTCGCCACTGGGTCCTGTCATCACTCGTTAGGTTACTTAACTAACGACAGAGCGGGGACTGGACAAGCGCGGGTGTAAAATATATACAACATCTACTAGTATATGTATAACAATATATAATAATCGCTCCAAGCGTGATAAATGCAACATCACAGAACAATACAGATAATCTGGGAGCCCCGGGTTTCCTTTGAGCCGCAACTGAAACCCGACGTTCCCCTGGTCGTGTGGATAGCCTGTGCAATGAAAACCTAGACCCCTACGAGCGCGGCAAGTTACCCGCCAAAACCAGAAGCGAGGCAGCCCCCTTCAGCAAAGTGAATGGGCTACCCGGCACTTCACGGAATCCGATAACTTGAGCACTCCACCTTGGGTCAACCTGTACCCCTACAAGTGCGGCGAACAGCCCGCTAATTCTAGAGTGAGGCCCCCTCCTTCTCAACGCCACGAGATGCGGACCCGTTGCCCTCCAGAATCCGGCTATCCGTGCATTCCACCGCAGGGTAATCCTAGTATAGAAAGAAAATATGTACAACTGTGACATCGACCTCAACCCGGTCGTGCCCCAAACAAAAAATATACAAAAAGGCAGTGATGGCAGTCCACATGTCGGACGCTCGCCACGCGATATCAAATGTACAAATAAAACTAAACTATACTAAAATTGCACCTAAGATATCCACCACGACGAATCCGCAACAAACACAGCATAACATAGAACATCAACGTGAATGTCACGTTCGCGAACCCGTCTAAAAGAACTATAGAAATTAGACAAGTTGTACCGCTCGAATGACATTCACGGTCACAGATAGTAATGTAAGTACTGTAAACTTTAAACAATGTTAGAAAATATCGAGTTCGAAATAACCCCGAATAGCCCCCAAACACCTAGATAAATCCATATCAAAACTGGGCTAAACTGGCAATACCACTGTTCCCCTCCGAAAGACGGCGCACAGGACTGCGATGTCCTGACGCTGAGATTCGGGGCAGATACTATTTGGTTTTATACGTCCACCTCTCCGAAGATGCCAAGTTGATTTATGGCATCGTGTATCGGAGGTTTAGACGGATGCGGCCGATATTGCAGACTTCGTCAGATTCCCCCTCGCTTGAGGGGTTTTTGATTATGGGGACGCTCTTCCTTGCAGGCGCAACCCCCTGCAGTTAATTACGCTACCGCATCGCGGTAGCAACTTTCTCATTCTCCAGAATTTCACTTCGTGTCGTGTGTGTTTGTTTTGTTTGTGGTTGCCCGTGGATTGTATACGGAGACTAAGTAATGCCGTCGCCCGTAGGATGTGGATTAGTCCAAATCCGTATTTACTTAGATTTGGGTTTGGTGTTTTTAGTTTAAGGATACGTTAGCCGCGTTGCGGCTAAGATCAACTTAAACGTTCGTTAAAGATACGATAGTCCTGTTTGAGACTAAGATCAACTTAACGTGATAATCCATTTAATATCTGGCCATCGGGACACGTCACCTCTCTAACGTCGTAGAAGGATTACAACGGCAGATGTCAGAGGAGTTCAGAGATGTACCCTTGAACCGGAGGTAAATTGATTTGAGAGAACATTTGTGCTCAGTTCAATTTAATTTGAGGACTTACGGCCATGATTGGGCTAAGTCCAGTTGAAAAATGTTCAACATTTTTATTTGTTTTTGGCCTAATAGGCTTGTGCTAGGGCTTGGCCTCTTTTTAATAATGCATAGCATTATTTATTTTGTCAGGGCTGTCCCCATTTATAGATGATGCAGAGCATCAGTCTTGTTTGGGCTCTGCCCTGTTTATTGCATTATCAATTTTTGTTTGGGCTCTGCCCTTTTATAAATGATGCAGAGCATCAATATTGTTTGGGCTCTGCCCCTTTTCATTGTACTGCAATTTAATTTGGCCTACTAGGCCCCTCTGATTTGGGCCTGGCCCTTCAGTGACAGAAATGCATTGCATTTGTCAGGCGCTTTGCGCCAATCACTGAGCGCAAGCGCTTATGGTAGGATACGTGTCATGCTCTGGTGAGCGCAAGCGTAACAGCGCAGTGCGCTGCGCTAGTGCGCTGCGCTGTTGCGCTGCAGACACGTGGCGCTCTCCCAAAAGCGCAACAGCGCAGTTTGGAAGTACAAAGCACTAAGAATCTTTTAGATTCAAGAACAGAAGTGCAAAGCACTATTTGATTTCTTGATCTAATTTAGATCAAAGAAAAGATAAGTTTTCTTGTTTTTCTTATCTCAAAGAACCAAAGGTTCATAAAAGTGCAAAGCACTATTTTATTATTATTATTTTTTATTAAAGATCATTGATCTTGTTTTTATATCTATGATCTGTTCATGAGAGAACTTTCTCCTTTTTTCTAAGGTTTTTACCTTTTTATTCTTGAGGAATTCTTCAGAGTTCTCTTTCCCTTCTTCTTTTTTTTTATTGAAAATGTTGATACCTTTGAATTGAGGCCTAGGGTCCTTTTTATAGTGCCCATAAATTAGTTAAATTTGTTAAAGAGGTCTTTTTCAGAGTGATTTGGGGAATTTTCCCCACCGTTGGATCTTTGATCCAATGGCTTCTGTTTTACAGAAGAAAATCTTCTTGTTTTAACAAGAACAGAAAGATTTCTTAAAATCTTTATTCTGTTTGGCGCAACTGCCCCAGTGCGTGACACGTGTCACGCAGCGCACAGAGCAGCGCAACTGCGCTAGCGCGTCTGCGCTGACACGTGTCGCGCAGCGCAACTGCGCTAGCGCGTCTGCGCTGACACGTGTCGCGCAGCGCACAGCGCAGCGCAACTGCGCTAGCGCGTCTTCACTGACACGTGTCACGCAGCGCAGTGCTTGCGCAACTGAAGCGTTGCTTCCTCTAATAGAGCTTTGCTCTGATTGGGCGCGCCTTCTTGGGTGCTGCGCTGATGCGTCTGCGCATGACACGTGGCGCGTTGCGCCCGGGATTTGAAACGTTACTTCAAAATTTGAATTTTGAATTTCCAGCAGAGCTTTGCTCTGATTGGGGGAAACAAATGCCCCCCCCCACCGTTGCGCTCACGTGGCGCACACGTGAGTGCAGCGGTGGCAAACTCCTGATCGTTGGATCAAGGGGTGAGCTCAAGAGGCGCAAGCGCCTTATAAATAGGACCTCTGGCACTTAAAAAAATCTCACCATTTTCTAGATTTTGATTTCCAGAGCTTTGCTCTTGCTTAGAACTCCAGAGCTTTGCTCTTGTTTCCAGAACTTTAGAGCTTTGCTCTCATTTTCCAAGTTAGAAAACTTTAGGTAAAATTAATCTTAAGTTAAATTAATTTTAATTAACCAATAGAGCTTTGCTCTCACAGATCTTTTGATCTAAAGAAATCCCCTTTGGGGTTTCATCAATAGAGTTTTGCTCTCATGAATCCATAGATCTACAGAGATCTTGTTCATGGGTTTTAACCCATGAACAGAGCTTTGCTCATGGATCCAAAAATAGCTCTTTTAGATTTGAAAAATGAAGAATCTTTTTATAAGTTTTTCATGAATCTTTCAAGATTCCAAAATTGTTAATTCTTTGAAGTGTAAATTTTTTTTCTGATGGACCATTTCCATTATTACCATAGAGCC
Organism: Agapanthus africanus; assembly: GCA_030015575.1. Taxonomy (NCBI): domain Eukaryota; kingdom Viridiplantae; phylum Streptophyta; class Magnoliopsida; order Asparagales; family Amaryllidaceae; genus Agapanthus; species Agapanthus africanus. Next base: position 248,671,575 of record CM057347.1, on the reverse strand, counting down.
ATGCTCCTTTAAGGAATCTTATTTCTCTGGGACCAGAGTTTGACAAGTGTCACTCTGTGACAGAGCTTTGCTCTGAAAAAGGAGATTTTCTCCTTGTCTCTAGGGAATCCCTACTGATGATAATATTCTCTTGGGGATCTTTTCTCTAACTGACAGTCTCACCCAATGATGAGGCTGTCTTATTAAAAGAGGCATTTTCATCCAGATTTTATGGGTCCCCATTTGGTCCCCTACCCACAGCACTGCAGTGTGATTAATTTTAATCTAATTAATTTTTAAATTCATTTAATTGAAGATTTTTTTTAAATGCCAAGCGTTGGGATTGTAGCACTGACGGCTATTTTGTTCTTTTGTAGCGATCATGTCTCTCGACACCTCATTCCCGTTTGTTCGTTCAGAGGAGGGATTTCCCGAGGCGCCTTTGGACCGTGAGGTCCTGGCCATGATTAAGGAACACGACCCGGAATACAAGAGTCTCCACCTTTGGGGGTCGTGGTATAATCAGATCATCATGGGCCGCCGGAGCTTCACATGCGCGGTGCCGTCGGAACCCATCACGGCGATTCACTATACTACCCCACCCTCGGTGCAGTATGCCATGGAGATGGCGGATTGGACATCGAAGGGTTTTCTTCATCCGGCTATAGATGCCATTCCGGTCCAGCGTCCTATGGTCTTGGATATCCTAGGACGCCGTATCTGTCAGGGCGAGGCAAGACCCTGGGGCAATCATATAACATTGTTCTGATCCCCCGCCACCCGATTGGCTATCTGTCATGGCCCCGGTACATCCTGTCGACGAAAAAGTCGCAGTTGATAAGGTTAGGACTGTACACCGCAGTGTACGTCTCTCTGTTCCAATATCCCACGCTCCCGACCTGGTGGTTCAAGGCCTGTAGGGTTCCTAGGCACACTAATGAGGTCTCACAAGGCATCAACCATGCCAATTTCTAATTTTACAAGTGTCGAGAAACCCTAATACGGATCGTTAACTAGATTTTAGGCGAAACATGCAACTAGTTAACAACTTAACTAAGTGAACGGAAATACAACCTTTGTAGATCCGGTTCTCCACCTCCATAGCTCCATGATGAAGTCTCCTTGCTGTCCAAATCGAATCCCGGGCTCTAGCGTCGGCTTCATCGGAGAAATGGGCGGGCTAGGTCGTCGACTTCGATGCCGAAGATGATCTACGTCGAGGCATCACAAGATCAAGCTCCAACTTCACCAAGTCATGAAACTTGTGAAGAAAACACCCTATACTACTTGGCAAGTGGTAGAGGATGAAGAAATAAGAAGTGGGTTCACTTTAGAATTGGATTTCTCACTCTTTTTCACTAGTTGCCATTGATGGAGGCAAGGTTTCTTCTTGAAGAAGAGGAAGAAGAAGATGATAGATTATGATATGTTTTTTTAAAATAGAAAATAATCTCAATACTTATCATATGGCAACCATGATTAGGTGTAGAGAATAGACTATGGTTAGTGGGAATGGTTAGGGTTAAGCATGAGACAAAAATGGTGGACTTGTTCAAAGCTTCATGAAGCTTTAACAAGCAAACAAAGAAAGCCACCATTTCTTATTTATCTTTCCAAAATGAAAAATAAATAAATGAATAAGAAAAATGTAAACCCTAATCATCAACTTAACCATGGTTTAATTCTTTACACAAACCCAAGTGAGCTTGTATCATCAAATGATTTTAAAATGGAGTGTTTTTGAAGCTTTTCTAGTTTTGCTAAAGGAGTCACTCCCGGTGAAGGGATCGTCGGTCCTTTCCTCGTCGAATGAGGTGCGGGATATATCATATATATCACTGTGCAAAGATGAAACTATAGAAGCAATCAAAAGTCAAACCGAGGGTTGTAGTATCTGCCAGTTATTGCTAAAGGAGTCACTCCCGGTGAAGGGATCTCGGTCCTTTCCTCATCGAATAAGGTGCAGGATATATCATATATACGCTGTGCAAAGAAAGAACTGTAGCTACCTGTTTTATTTTTGAAATTCGATTCTACAACATCTTAGGTTTCTTTTCTTTCATTAATCATATTAATGAAGTCCCATCATTTAAGTACCTAAACATCACAGATAAATACGACGTACACTTATGCCATCCGCATTCGCCTCGATGTCCCCTCATTCACCGTTAGGTTAGGTAACTAACGGCAGAGCGGGGCAGGGCTAGCGCGGGTGTAAAACATAAGTAACGTCTATATAATATATCATATATACTATATACTGTATCCATCATAGAACATATCACATGATCACATCACAAATATCGCAGCAGAAGTATCATATGAAACATTGGATATACTAGGACGTCCGTGTTTTCAATACGAGCTAGTATAAAACACGGATTCCACGTCGCGATGAATAGCCAAACCCACACCCCTAGACCCCTACGAGAGCGGCAAGCAACCCTACCAATTCTAGAGTTAAGAGACCCGGACTCGACTCCTCGAGTTGGTCTCCCACTGGACTCCAGAACCCGGCTACTTGTGCTCCCCTCCTTGGGTCTATCCTAGTGCGGAAAAGTAAATAATATACAAACGGTGACATCTTCCGCAACCTGGAAGTGCCCCAATAATAGAATATTACATACAAGTTTTTACATGAATGAAAATGAAAAACACTCATCTCACATAAAAACCCCCGGCTATTCGAACACGACGATCCAATATAACATATCCAGCAACACATAACATCACATGTCATCAACGTAAGTAAATATGCGCATCCCAATTGTCGTTGACATATAGCAACGAAACCGGCGATATCACATCACTTACGGTCGCAGAAAAGAAAGAGTAAAACTACAATAGTTGGAATCCGCAACCTCCATAGACATCACATGCCTAATCAAATGAATTACTTAGACATCGCATGCCTAACAATTATAAACCCCGCATTTTAGTCTCATTATCGAAAACTCTTTTCAAAATCAAGTCGGGTAATTCAACAAGATTCCCGACATCCTGATCGAATGCTCGTCGCAAACTTTAGTAGGCAGCCGCACCCCCGACGCCGTCGACAAAGTGCACCAAGGCGGAACACCGCTGCCGCGAGCACCCGAACGGATGCTTTCGGCGACGGGGTTCTCCTACAGTCACTTGGTCGGGGCTATGGGGCGAGGCTGTCTATTAAGTTTACCCGGCGAGTATCCGCGTACGCTACGTGATTGCGACGGACTTTTGATCACATCAAAATTCCGTGGCAACCGATCAAGTGAGACTAAACCGCTAGATTTATAATATTCATTCAGTTATCTCATAACAACTTGTGAATTCCAATTATTGTATCCCATTCCGGATAAATAGAAAATATTAAACTTTCCGATCGAACATTCGAACACCCAAGTTTTCCCGAAACCGTTCAACACATGAAATAAGTTCAAAGACATTCATTTCATGCCTCAGTACCAACGGTCCAGCCGTAGAAGGGTCAAGCCAACGCCTCACATGTGGCACGCCGTACTGCCCCAAACCCTAAGGTTCAAAGGGCAGTTCAAGACGGTCACATAATCGAGTTAAGGTTTGTTGTCTTCTAGAGGGACCATCGCGTTACTTGCACTGCTTAGAACGTCATTAAACTACGGAAAAGTCCAACAATTGGAAATTTCCCGGCAGGGAAAAGATTGGGTATTTACATCCGGTCGAACTTTTTAACATATTCTAAAATTATCTGGAAAACCACATAGACGAAGTCTGATAATCCGATCGAATAATCGAATCCCCAAAACAACCCAGAATATTCAACTCTTGAATAAATATTAAAAATTCCCAGAAAATACAGCACCTGAATATAGGAATTACTGTGCAATTTTAAAGACCCAATCTGATAATATGGCCGCGGAACCGCCGCACGAGCCATGCTCGTGCCGCGGTTCCGCCGCGCTTTAGTTGAATCACGGGCATGTGCTGCACAGTTATTCTTACAATTCCCTGCTGAATTTTCTGCGTATTTTTAATGTCGAAAAAACCCAGTTTTGAAAAAAGTCCAGAGAGCATTTTGGATTAGGGTTTCGATGTTCGTTCGGATTTCAAACGTCGTCTACACTTCGCCTAAGGCTCTAGCTAGGCTCTGATACCACTGTAGGGTTCCTAGGCACACTAATGAGGTCTCACAAGGCATCAACCATGCCAATTTCTAATTTTACAAGTACCGAGAAACCCTAATACGGATCGTTAACTAGATTTTAGGCGAAACATGCAACTAGTTAACAACTTAACTAAGTGAACGGAAATACAACCTTTGTAGATCCGGTTCTCCACCTCCATAGCTCCATGATGAAGTCTCCTTGCTGTCCAAATCGAATCCCGGGCTCTAGCGTCGGCTTCATCGGAGAAATGGGCGGGCTAGGTCGTCGACTTCGATGCCGAAGATGATCTACGTCGAGGCATCACAAGATCAAGCTCCAACTTCACCAAGTCATGAAACTTGTGAAGAAAACACCCTATACTACTTGGCAAGTGGTAGAGGATGAAGAAATAGGAAGTGGGTTCACTTTAGAAATGGATTTCTCACTCTTTTTCACTAGTTTCCATTGATGGAGGCAAGGTTTCTTCTTGAAGAAGAGGAAGAAGAAGATGATAGAATATGATATGTTTTTTTAAAATAGAAAATAATCTCAATACTTATCATATGGCAACCATGATTAGGTGTAGAGAATAGACTATGGTTAGTGGGAATGGTTAGGGTTAAGCATGAGACAAAAATGGTGGACTTGTTCAAAGCTTCATGAAGCTTCAACAAGCAAACAAAGAAAGCCACCATTTCTTATTTATCTTTACAAAATGAAAAATAAATAAATGAATAAGAAAAATGTAAACCCTAATCATCAACTTAACCATGGTTTAATTCTTTACACAAACCCAAGTGAGCTTGTATCATCAAACATGATACAAACAAGTGCACAAAAGTATATCACATATACAACTTGTGTACTTCAAGTGAGAAAATCCTTTTAAAGTGAACCAATACTAGTTAATGCAAAAATATATCAAATATATAATTATGCATTAAATCATTAAATCAACACTTGATTTAACGATCCGGTCATATCGCATATGACCGACTAATATCCAATGTATCGACTTATCGAATCAATCCTCGATTCGATAACTAGGTTATATCGCATACAACCAATCGATACATTCATCACGAGAATAGAATACGGTATCACATACACGTATTATTCTCGGTCCCGCACATATCTCATATGCGCTCCTATTTCGTTTCGCTTGAGCCAGGAAACCTCTGTGTAGGACTCTAAAGACTCGTCAATACGCCGGCAGCAGATGATGATCATATCAAACACCCACAAGCCATAAGCGGTCTGCTAAACGTAACGACCACCCGGGTATTGAGCGATCAGAAGATCGACGAGCAAGCCCGCTCATACTCCTGTGAATCCAACCAGTAACACTTACCGTACAGTCCAGTCTGTCCGTCTGATATGTCGCATATCTCGCCTAGGGGTGGTAAACGTCAGACCCCAACAGCTCGATAAGTCGTGTCGATATGAGGTCTATAACTGTTCGAGAAACTACTGGTAACACTTACCAATAAATCTCAGCAACCCTGGCCAGGGATTTCCGGTTATAGCCAATCGAACACAGCGCAACATCAACTCCCTATACCAGGAGAGACGAATCCCCTCCTATCGCTCATTGCCTCCATGTGATTCGGGACTGTACCCAAAAGCCACCATTTTGCATGCCCTCTTGGACGTGGTAAGGTGGAAATCAAAGCACGGTGGGAACTACACAAGACTCTATGACGATCTCGGGTCAACAGACTACTCTGTACCAGTGTCACCAGAGAACTGCCATCTGACGTAAGGTATAATACCATCTGGGAGTTCTCGGCGAGTCCGTCCAGTGTACCCAGTCTCCACTGAGCACCCGTATATCATCTCTGATGTCAAACACCAATGGATATGGGATCATCCATCACCCATCTGTATGGGTCGAGAAGGTATACGCTAGTCTACTCTGGTATATCGATGCCCCGTCTCAATACACCCACGACTAGGGACCTTGAAGGATGTACTTATGGACTACCATGTCCCCACTAGTATGATCTGCATCATAGTCCAGGTAGTCAAGTACACATCCTAAGGGCTTTACCAACATGTAACAGAAAGACAATCAATATACACGTTAAGCTAAAGTGTAACCAGATAGCATACTATCATGTCGAGCAAGAATGTCCTCCCTATATAGGTCCCAGCATCCACTACAATATACATCCAATGTACAGTAATGGCCTCTAGGGCATACATATAACTAACAAGGCCTTCCTGGAGCAGTGGAACATTCCTACCCACACTTTCCTTGCTATGGATCGGGAAGTGTCAATCTCCTTGGAGGAGTTCACGGAGGTATCCGGTTTACCAGTTATGGGGGAACATTATGTGGAGTTGCTCCCGACAGATGAGTACGTCATTGGTGCTAAGCCGATGGTAAGGGGGCTCATGCCGGAGAACGCTGTTCAACATCAGTTCCCAAGCTTGATTAAAGTGTTGAACATATATGAGTCCCTTTTCATCGAACACGGGAGTCGAGGAGTTAACTTTGAGGATTTCATTGCTCGGTTTCTTCACCCAAACGTCCTCTCGGCAGACACTGCCAAATTTGCCACCCTTGAGGACCCTTTCGGTTTAGGTTTGGATAACCTGCCGGCGAATGAAGTAGTCCAAAAGTATTTTTTTTCTTCCTAGCTTCCCGACCATGTCTCTTGCAGAAGTTGCGGCCGCTGGAATGGATGAGGAGGACTTTTTCTTAGGATTTCTCGGGCTATGGTTGAGTTGGTTTGTGATTCCAATGCATTCTCACCGTATGCGGCCTTCTCTATTTTACCCAGCCCACCGGATGGTTATTGGGGTAAAGGTAGCCGTTGGGATCGCTGGCTTGACACACCTCTATCATGGCCTCAGCCGAGCAGCGGATGCTAACGAGCCAGGGGTATCGCACGTGGTCTTTCCGATGCACTACTTTATGTCGTGGCTCGAGCTACATACATCGGGTGTTTTCGGCATGCATAAAAGGCCCTCGTTCTACGAAAGGTGCAGCTTCCCTCGCATCATATAGCTGATTGGCGCATCAATTGTGAATCCATCACCATGAAATGCCAGGGGTTTACTCCTTCGCTCCTCCACCGTTGGAGCCGGTGTATCTTTCGTTGACAAAGTGTTGACTATTGGAAAAGCGTCTACAACTGCAGTGCGGTCATTGCAAGACACCTTCAAGGATGGAGCTTCGGTTTTAACGGCCCGGGAGACCCTTCACTTATATTCCATCAGACCGGGCTTCTTGGTGTTTAGGCAGAACGGGGCAGCGATCTTCATGAGATATAACCCGCCTCGGTTCGCCCAGCAGCTGAGCTATAATCAAAGGGTACCGCTGGAGGCTTTCTTATCAGAACCTGTTGCGACCGAAGAAGGGATGGAGAGAGCGCTGCATCATTTCATGCGCCTAAACACGGGCTCCCACTTCTTTATCAGTGAGCCGGCTTGTGCTCTGCGACTCCTTAGTGTTAGTGTATATGCCCTAGGGGCCATTATTGTATCATACTAGTTTGTATATTACTTAATGGAAGCTTGGGATATTCACATGTATATAACAGTCTTGCTAAACATGGTAGTATGCTACTTGGTTTTTCTATCTTAATATGTGAGTATACGTATTGATAGAGCTCTTAGGATCTTGCTTGACTACCGGCGTTGTGATGGCAGTCACACTAGTGGGGGCTGGGTAGTCTACAAGCACATCCTTATTCAGGTCCCTAGTCATAGGATTATCGAGACAGGGTATCGATACTCCGGACTAGACTAGTGTGTACGCTTCTCATCCCAGTTGGGGAGATGGTCTGTCCCACAGCCGTCAGTACGTCGTACTGGAGATAGTATACAGGTGCTCGTTGGGTTACGGGTACACCGGACAGGACTCACAGGGAACTGTTGGATGGTTTTATACCAGTCGTCAGTGAACAGTTCCTAGGTGACATGAGTATAGCATAGTCCGCAGACTTGACACTGCTACATCGCCTCGAGTGTGTCCCACTGTTCTTAGATTGCTACCCTACCACGGCTCAAAGGAGTCGTGCAAACAGGTAGCAGTTGGGTGCAGTCCCGAGCACTTGGAGGCAGTGGCGGTTAGACAGGATTCGTCTCTCCCGGTATTGGGGGTTGATATCGCGCTGTGTCAGAGAGCCATTACGCAAAGTCCCTGGCCAGGGCAAGCGAGATTTGCTGGTAGGTTCCAGTAGTTTCTCAGGGTGTAATGGGCTTCCCTCCGACACGACTTATACCGCTATTAGGGGACTGACGCTTGCCGCCCCCTAGGCCCGATATGCGATAGTCTTAGACGAACGGACAAGACTGTACGGAGATTGTCACATCAGACTCAGTAGGAGTTCGGATGGGTTTCCTCATCGGCCTTCTTATCGACATCTACCTAGGGACCGTTACGTACAGCTAATGCCGCTTGCGGTCCTTGGTTAAACCCACTGCCAGCGTAGTAGTCGAGTCTCTAGAGTCCCACACAGAGAGTTTCCCTACTCCAGGCGAAACGATATAGAGGTCGTATGGTTTTACGACAAGGGTTCGGACGCATACGTGTGTTTACACACGTACGACTTTCGGACAGTTTTTACCAGTCGGCTTTGGTTTAAGCCAGTTACTGGTATCCGGTTATTGGATTTATACAGTCTAAAGTTTTTCCGTATTTTTGCGGAAAGGAGGGGCGTTCTCGTAATTGCGCGAGAAGCTTCTAGAAGGTGGTGACTAAGGAGGTTTAGGTGGCATATACATTGAATGAGATTAGTGAGTCATATGGATGATTCATCCATGTCATTAATGCTTCATAATTGCTTAATGACTCATGGATATGAATCACCACAAGATATTTATCAAGCATGGTTGTAAATCATTTTCTTTTCTTTTCTTGATAAAATAAAATGCTTGATATATATTATGATAACTCATTTTCTCTTCTCATTATTATGTTCATCTTCTCTCTCCTCAAGCTCTCCCTCTTCAAACCCTAATCCTCCCCTCTCATGTGTTGAGCACAAGGATTAGTTAGACTAATTAAACCATAACCCTCACTCTATATCACCTAGCTTCTTTGATTAGCACTTAAAGAAAGTTAGTTGCCTCAAGTTTAGAGGCTAAGCTTGGAGTAAAGCTCTCGGGTGGATCGTCTACTACTTCGAGAAGGCCGAGGAGGAGGTGGAGTTCGTAAAGACGAAGGACACGGTTCTTTAGGTATAATCCCTTTACATAGTAGTTGTTAACTTCTATGTTTGATGTTAGTTATCGTTTAGCTTCGATTCATGCGGTTAGTCGATGTTTAGCATAAGAACAAGATCGTTTTTCATATTTCCGCCTCCCCGCAAGTCATGGGGTGTTGTACATCGACTTACAGTGGTATCAGAGCCTCGCTAAACAATAAATAACTTACTTGCAAATTTGTATGAATTTCGAACGGAAAAAACGACACCGGAAAAACCAGAAATCACAAGTTTCTGTCGATTTTTAAATGAAGTCCAAAAATTTTTCAGGGATGTTCAGAAAGCTTGTAAAGACAGTAGAAGAACACCCAAGAAAATTGGGCCCCTGAATCGCTTAAAGAGCCGCGGAACCGCGGCGCATCCCACCGATCCGCCGCGATTCCGCCGCCGGGTTGGCGATTCAGGAACCCAATTTTCCTGTGTTGCTTCTCTGTGATATTTGGTATTTTCTGGAATATTTTATTTTTGCTCAGGTTTCAGATTTACAGAGAAGTATTGGAGCAAAATTAAAAGTGTTTAATCGGTCGAAATTGTAGGGTTCCTAGGCACTCTAATGAGGTCTCACAAGGCATCAACCATGCCAATTTCAAATTTTACAAGTGCCGAGAGACCCTAATACGGATCGTTAACTAGATATCTAGGCGAAAAGGAAACTAGTTAACAACTTAACTACAAGAACGGAAATACAACCTTTGTAGATCCGGTCCTCCACCTCCATAGCTCCGTAATGAAGTCTCCTCGCTGTCCAAATCCAATCCCGGGCTCTAGCGTCGGTTTCATCGGAGGAATGGGCGGGCTTGGTCGTCGGTTCGATGCCGAAGATGATCTACGTCGAGGCATCACAAGATCAAGCTCCAACTTCACCAAACCTTGAAAACTTGTGAAGGAAACACCCTATACTACTTGGCAAGAGGTAGAGGATGAAGAAATAGGAGGTGGGTTCACTTTAGAATTGGATTTCTCACTCATTAGCTCAAGTTGCCATTGATGGAGCAAGCTTTCTTCATGTTGATGATGAAGAAGAAGAAGAAGGAATATTATGATAAGTATTTCTAAAAAGAATAATAAAATCATTCTTATCATAATATTAACAATGGTTATGTGTAGAGAATTGACTAAGGTTAAATGAATGGTTAGGGTTAATGAGATGAAGACAAAAGGGTTTCTTTGGTCAAAGCTTCATGAAGCTTCAACTAGCTTCATGAAAGAAAGAAACCTTTTGTTTTTCTTTTCTCTTTTCTTTTAATCCAAATAAAAAGATAAATGAATGAATAAAAGAAAACCCTAACCATTTACTTAACCAAGGTTTAACTCTTCACACATACCCTAGCAATCTTGCATCATCAAACATGATACGTTCAAGTGCACAGAAAAAATATATCACATATACGATGTACACATGCGAGTGAGAAAATCCATCTTAAGTGAACCGGTACTAGTTAATGCAAAGTAATATATCAAATATATATTTATGCATTAAATCATTAAATCAACACTTGATTTAACGATCCGGTCATATCGCATATAACCGACTAATACCTAATGTATCGACTTATCGAATCAATCCTTGATTTGATAACTAGGTTATATCGCATACAACCAATCGATACATTCATCGCGAGAATAGAATACGGTATCACATACACGCATTATTCTCGGTCCCGCACATATCTCATATGCGCTCCTATTTCATTTCGCTTGAGCCAGGAAACCTCTGTGTAGGACTCTAAAGACTCGTCAATACGCCGGCAGCAGGTGATGATCATATCAAACACCCACAAGCCGCAAGCGGTCTGCTAAACGTAACGGCCACCCGGGTATTGAGCGATCAGAAAATCGACGAGCAAGCCCGCTCACACTCCTGTGAATCCAACCAGTAACACTTATCGTACAGTCCGGTCTGTTCGTCTGATATGTCGCATATCTTGCCTAGGGGTGGTAAACGTCAGACCCCAATAGCTCGATAAGTCGTGTCGATATGAGGTCTATAACAGTTCGAGAAACTACTGGTAACACTTACCAGTAAATATCAGCAACCCTGGCCAGGGATTTCCGGTTATAGCCAATCGAACACAGCGCAACATCAACTCCCTATACCGGGAGAGACGAATCCCCTCCTATCGCTCATTGCCTCCATGTGATTCGGGACTGTACCCAAAAGCCACCGTTTTGCACGCCCTCTTGGACGTGGTAAGGTGGAAATCAAAGCACAGTGGGAACCACACCAGACTCTATGACGATCTTGGGTCAACAGACTACTCTGTACCAGTGTCACCAGAGAACTGCCATCTGACGTAAGGTATAATACCATCTGGGAGTTCTCGACGAGTCCGTCCAGTGTACCCAGTCTATACTGAGCACCCGTATATCATCTCTGATGTCAAACACCAATGGATATGGGATCATCCATCGCCCATCTGTATGGGACGAGAGGGTATACGCTAGTCTACTCTGGTATATCGATGCCCCGTCTCGATATACCCACGACTAGGGACCTTGAAGGATGTACTTATGGACTACCATATCCCTACTAGTATGATCCGCATCATAGTCCAGGTAGTCAAGTACACATCTTAAGGGCTTTACCAACATGTAACAGAGAGACAATCATTATACACGTTAAGGTAAAGATCAACCAGATAGCATACTATCATGTCGAGCAAGAAAGTCCTCCCTATATATGTCCCAGCATCCACTACAATATACATCCTATGTACAGTAATGGCCTCTAGGGCATACATATAACTAACAGAAATTATACAGTATTTGCTTGTTGGATTATATCTGTGTTTGTATAATGTGTTCGTAAACCTCCCCTAACTGCTAGTATGTCGGTTGGCAGGGGGTTGCACATTTCTGTAATGGTTTTTACTGTTTGTGGATATGAACTGTGTTGGACTGTTGTGATGTTTAGCCGGGGTTTTGTGATGGGTTATTATTTAATTCATTTGATGTAAATGTAATTTGTTGTAATATTATTTTGCGGGGCACATCCAGGTTGCGGTTGTAGCCACCGTTGTATTATTTCATTTTACTGTTTTTGCTCCTAGGACAGACCCAAGGTGGGGTACACAAACTGCCGGGCGGGTAGTTTGCCGTACCCGTTGGGGTCTTGGGTGGGGTAATGGCTATTCATCACAACTGTGTAATCCGTCTTTTGTTGCAGGCTCAAAACAAACACGGATTGCTTGCAAATCCAATAAAGTTCATCTGTGATATGGAATGCCTATTATTGCGTCTGACGAATGTACAATATCTATATATGATAGCTATTTAGACGTCACTTATGTTTTACACCCGCGCTAGCCCAGCCCCCGCTCTGTCGTTAGTTAAGTAACCTAACGGGTGATGACGGGACCCCGTGGCGAATGCGGATGGCATAAGAGGACGTTGTATTTTCGTTGTTTTCTGCAATGATAGGTTAATGATGGGACGCATTATTTATAATGCAAAGAAAGTAAACCAAAAAGTTTAATCGTTGGAACAATTTAAAAGAAACCTCTCGGTTAATTTTAAAAACAGATATTTTTAAATGCGAAGCTTTAACCACTCCTTTTAAAAGCTATCAGGTTCCTTCGGTTATATCAAGTTCACTACGTTCACGGTTTCGCCAAAACCATTCGTAACCCTCCGTCATTTCATTTGGGTATTCAGTAGTATTCAAGCTATGCATTTTGGCCAAAGTCAAGGCATAGTGTTTGGTAGCTGCTGGGTTTTCATTTGTTGCATAAGATAGATGAGTTAGTTTGGGACAGTCGTATTATCATTTGACCAAAGTCAGGGGTATATACGGATGGGTTCAAATTGACAAGATAATGACGGGTAGAACTTGACATGTGACTTATGACATTTTGACCAAAGCCAAGGTCATAAGAGCATGGGGCAAAAACAAATATCGGGAATTTCTAAAGAAACTGAAATTTGCAAAGAGATGCATACCATTTGGAGTTTGATGAATGTTGGTAGCATTCCTTCAACATTATCATACGATGATATTTGGATCCCGATCCTACTGTGAGTATATTCTACTTATCAGGATATTCGTCACTTAACGATCAATTCTATAAACCAAGTAGGTGTCAAGAAAAGTGTCGGCGGGGTTACGCCCCCAGAGAAAAGAGGTTCTTTAATTAAGGAACTTCGTGAAAGCGTTGGAAAACCTCCCTCGAAGTATCGACACTAGCCTGGCTGAATGGTTAAGCAAGAATTGTACAGTGAGAATAGTCCTGGCTAATTCTTCTTTTATGGTTTGAAGAAGGATTCGAGAAACAGTGGGAGCCATCCAGTTTAGATAAACTAAAAACCACTCTAAACTTGCAAGAGCATCATGCTAAAGAGTTTTCTTCTCTCTCTCCTAATTGCAGCGACCCTGAAAATGACTGGACTTAAGTTACTTTTAGAGAAAAATATACTGACAGGGCCAAACTATAAAGATTGGCTGCGGAATGTCAAAATGGCTTTGACCTATGACAAATTGGGGTACGTCCTCACCGCTACGGCACCTGCTGTCCCTGGTCCCAAATCCAGCAATGCGGATAAGGAAATCCGCAAAACCTGGGATTTAGATTGCGCGAAAGCCAAGTGCATCGTGCTTGCCTCGATGAACAATGAACATCAGAGGAGGCACGAGGATATGGACCTAGATGGCATATTTCTCCATACAAAGGAACTTTATGGAGAGCAATCTCGTATAGCAAAATACGAGACCTCTAAGAACTTGTTTCGAGCGAGGTTGGCTGTCGGGTCATCGGTAGGAGAACATGTCCTAAAGATGATCGGCTATATTGAAAAGCTCGCAGACCTTGGGACGACTTTGGATAATGAGCTCTATACAGACCTTATTCTCCAGTCCCTTCCTCACACCTACGCCCAGTTTATCCTGAACTTCAACATTCAAAGAAAAGAAGTTGAACTTCCGGAACTCCTGAACATGTTAAGGAGTGCAGAGGGCACCTTGCAGAAGACAAGGGAAACACCCGCTATGTTTGTTAGCGGTACATCTTCTTCCGGGTCCAAGGCAAGGGCCAAAGGAAGGAAGAAGAAGGCCGCCACCAAACCTAGAGGAGGTTTTAGTAAGGTGGGAGGGAAGGGAAAGAAAAAGTTTGCGGTACCGGTAGTTGGCCAGGATGAGTGCTTCCATTGTCACAGGAAAGGGCACTGGAAGAAGGATTGCAAGGCATGGAACGCCAAGAACCAGGAACCGAAGCAAGCTGTGGCTTCGACTTCAGGTGTGTTTGTAATTGAGAATTGTCTGTCGATCAACTCTACTTCCTGGGTATTGGATACCGGATCAGGATCTCATATTTGCAATTCATTGCAGGCACTGAGAAACCGTAGAGTGCTGAAGGAAGGTGATATGACCCTAAAGGTTGCTAAAGGAGCTAGCGTGGGAGCTGCGTCCGTCGGGGATTATCACCTAGGATTGATGTGTGGACACATTTTGGTTTTACATAACTTTTTTTTTGTACCAAGCTTAACGTGTAATATCATATCAGTTTCCTTGTTATCAAATAAAAGTTATGATTTCACGTTTGTAAGAGATGTTGTTAACATCCACCTTAATCATGGTTTGATTGGGTCCGGTACACTAAATAACGGTATATATGTTTTAAACCAACTCTAAATTTTCAATGTCCAGAACACACTTAAAAGAAAGTCTCCAGATTTAAATAAAGCTTTCTTATGGCATTGTAGACTGGGTCGCATCAATGAGAGAAGGTTGACTAAGTTGCATAGAGAAGGATATTTGGACTCGTTCGAATATCAAACTTATGAAACTTGTCAATCTTGTCTCAAAGGAAAGATGACAAAGACTCCATTTACTGGACATGGAGTAAGAGCGAGCGAGCTCTTAGGACTCATACACAGCGATGTATGTGGTCCATTGTTTACACATGCAAGAGATGGTTTTTCCTATTTCATTACTTTCACAGATGATTATTCAAGATACGGATTCATTTATCTGATGAAACATAAATCCGAGGCTTTTGAGAAATTCCAAGAGTATAAGAATGAAGTAGAAAACCAAACCGGCAAAAGTATCAAGACACTTAGATCTGATCGAGGTGGTGAATACTTGAGTGCCGAGTTCCTAGGTTACCTAAAAGAGAAAGGAATTCTCTCTCAGCTTACTCCTCCATACACTCCACAGCATAACGGTGTATCGGAGAGACGGAATCGAACCCTATTGGATATGGTACGATCCATGATGAGTAATGCTGAGTTACCGCGATCTTTCTGGGGTTATGCGCTAGAATCAGCGGCATATCTTTTGAACAGGGCTCCTACCAAGACTGTGCCTACCACTCCATATCAGATGTGGACTGGGAAGAAACCCCATCTTCAGCATATGAAGATTTGGGGATGTCCAGCTTTTGTTAAAAAGCAGTATGTGGACAAGCTCGAGGCACGATCAGTAAAATGTATGTTTGTGGGATATCCAAAGAACTCTAAGGGATATTATTTCTATTACGCAGAGGAACAAAAGGTTTTTGTTTCTCGTAATGCCCATTTTCTAGAACATCAGTTTTTAGAAAAGGAAATAAGTGGGAGCGAAATAGAACTGGAAGAAATTCCAGAACCACAAGCTGCTACTGAAAGTTTGGTAGAACCGGAAGTTCAAGAAGAACAGGACATTCCCGCACCCCTCCGCAGGAGTAGTAGGCCGTCTCATCCGCCTGAGAGATACTACGGTTTTCTCATAGATGGGGATAGAGAGGATTGCATCATAGGTGATGATGAACCTACTGACTTCCAGCAGGCCATCCAGAGCGGCGACTCGGTACGATGGCTAGATGCAATGCGGACCAAAATGGAGTCCATGTACACCAACAAAGTATGGACTTTGGACTTTGCTCCAGATGGGGTAAAACCCATAGGATGCAAATGGATCTTCAAGAAAAAGATTGGTGTAGATGGACAGGTGGAAACCTATAAGGCTAGACTTGTTGCAAAGGGTTTTCGTCAAAGACCTGGTTTGGACTATGACGAAACTTTTTCTCCAGTGGCTATGCTCAAATCCATTCGGGTCCTTCTTGCTATTGTTGCCTTCCATGATTATGAAATCTGGCAGATGGACGTAAAGACGGCTTTTCTGAATGGAAATTTAGAAGAATACGTCTATATGGATCAGCCAGAGGGTTTCAATCAGAGTGGGAGCAGCGGGAAAGTATGCAAGCTGCTTAAGTCCATTTATGGACTAAAGCAGGTATCACGGAGTTGGAACATCTGTTTTGATGAAATAGTCAAAGAATATGACTTTATCAAAAATCCAGATGAACCGTGCATATATAGTAAAGTTGTAGCCAGAAGTGTCGTATTCCTCGTCTTGTACGTGGATGACATTCTATTGATAGGAAATGACATTCCTATGCTACAATCTATCAAAGGATTCTTGTCACACAGATTCTCCATGAAAGACCTGGGTGATGCCTCTTACATTCTGGGGATCCGGATCTATCGTGATAGATCCAAGAGGATGTTGGGACTTTCGCAGTCCAGGTATATCGACACTGTACTGAAAAGATTCAGTATAGAAGATTCTAAGCGCGGTAATCTACCGGCTTGTCACGGAATCACCCTCTCCAAAGAGATGTCTCCCAAGACTGATTTGGAAAGGGAACGCATGTCTATTATACCCTACGCTTCTGCGGTAGGCTCTATAATGTATGCGATGTTGTGTACCAGACCAGATGTAACTTACGCACTGAGCGTGGTAAGCCGGTATCAGTCACACCCAGGAGAGAAGCACTGGATAGCAGTAAAGAACATTCTCAAGTACCTGAGAAGGACTAAGGAGATGTTCTTGGTTTACGGCGGAAAAGACCTCAGGTTGGAGGCCTTTGCTGATTCCGGCTTCCAGAGTGATAAGGACGATTCCAAGTCCATGTCGGGTTATGTCTTTACCCTCAATGGAGGGGCGGTGTGCTGGAAGAGCTCCAAGCAGGACACCGTTGCTGACTCGACTATGGAAGCGGAGTATATAGCTGCTTGCGATGCCGCAAAAGAAGCGGTCTGGATGAAGAAGTTCCTAACAGAACTTCAGGTGGTTCCTACCATAGTTGATCCAATACCTCTGTATTGCGACAACAACGGAGCTATAGCTTTAGCGAAGGAACCAAGGTCCCATCAGAAGTCCAGACACATCTTAAGGCGGTATCACCTGATCAGGGAGATCATTGATCGTCAGGAGATCGAGGTACGGAGAGTTGCTTCTGAAGAGAACATTGCTGATCCATTCACGAAGGCCCTACCTCAGATTCAGTTCGAAAGGCTACTCGAGATCATCGGTCTTCGATATGCCAGTACATGGCCCTAGTGCAAGTGGGAGATTGTTAGTGTATATGCCCTAGAGGCCATTATTGTATCATACTAGTTTGTATATTACTTAATGGAAGCTTGGGATATTCACATGTATATAACAGTCTTGCTAAACATGGTAGTATGCTACTTGATTTTTCTATCTTAATATGTGAGTATACGTATTGATAGAGCTCTTAGGATCTTGCTTGAGTACCGGCGTTGTGATGGCAGTCACACTAGTGGGGGCTGGGTAGTCTACAAGCACATCCTTATTCAGGTCCCTAGTCGTAGGATTATCGAGACAGGGCATCGATACTCCGGAGTAGACTAGTGTGTACGCTTCTCATCCCAGTTGGGGAGATGGTCTGTCCCACAGCCGTCAGTACGTCGTACTGGAGATAGTATGCAGGTGCTCGTTGGGTTACGGGTACACCGGGCAGGACTCACAGGGAACTGTTGGATGGTTTTATACCAGTCGTCAGTGAACAGTTCCCAGGTGACATGAGTACAGCATAGTCCGCAGACTTGACACTGCTACTTCGCCTCGAGTGTGTCCCACTGTTCTTAGATTGCTACCCTACCACGGCTCAAAGGAGTCGTGCAAACAGGTAGCAGTTGGGTGCAGTCCTGAGCATTTGGAGGCAGTGGCGGTTAGACAGGATTCGTCTCTCCCGGTATTGGGGGTTGATATCGCGCTGTGTCAGAGAGCCATTACGCAAAGTCCCTGGCCAGGGCAAGCGAGATTTGCTGGTAGGTTCCAGTAGTTTCTCAGGGTGTAATGGGCTTCCCTCCGACACGACTTATACCGCTATTAGGGGACTGACGCTTGCCGCCCCTTAGGCCCGATATGCGATAGTCTTAGACGAACGGACCGGACTGTACGGAGATTGTCACATCAGACTCGGTAGGAGTTCGGATAGGTTTCCTCATCGGCCTTCTTATCGACATCTACCTGGGGACCGATACATACAGCTAGTGCCGCTTGCGGTCTGTGGTTAAACCCACTGCTAGCGTAGTAGTCGAGTCTCTACAGTCCCACACAGAGAGTTTCCCTACTCCAGGCGAAACGATATAGAGGTCGTATGGTTTTACGACAAGGGTTCGGACGCATACGTGTGTTTACACACATACGACTTTCGGAAAGTTTTTACCAGTCGGCTTTGGTTTAAGCCAGTTACTGGTATCCGGTTATTGGATTTATACAGTCTAAAGTTTTTCCGTATTTTTGCGGAAAGGAGGGGCGTTCTCGTAATTGCACGAGAAGCTTCTAGAAGGTGGTGACTAAGGAGGTTTAGGTGGAATATACATTGAATGAGATTAGTGAGTCATATGGATGATTCATCCATGTCATTAATACTTCATAATTGCTTAATGACTCATGGAGATGAATCACCACAAGATATTTATCAAGCATGGTTGTAAATCATTTTCTTTTCTTTTCTTGATAAAATAAAATGCTTGATATATATTATGATAACTTATTTTCTCTTCTCATTATTATGTTCATCTTCTCTCTCCTCAAGCTCTCCCTCTTCAAACCCTAATCCTCCCCTCTCATGTGTTGAGCACAAGGATTAGTTAGACTAATTAAACCATAACCCTCACTCTATATCACCTAGCTTCTTTGATTAGCACTTAAAGAAAGTTAGTTGCCTCAAGTTTAGAGGCTAAGCTTGGAGTAAAGCTCTCGGGTGGATCGTCTACTACTTCGAGAAGGCCGAGGAGGAGGTGGAGTTTCTAAAGATGAAGGACACGGTTCTTTAGGTATAATCCCTTTACATAGTAGTTGTTAACTTCTATGTTTGATGTTAGTTATCGTTTAGCTTCGATTCATGCGGTTAGTCGATGTTTAGCATAAGAACAAGATCGTTTTTCATATTTCCGCCTCCCCGCAAGTCGTGGGGTGTTGTACATCGACTTACACTTAGGGTATAGACAGAATGGTACAGTCATTCAATGGGAGCGGTCATAAAGGAGGAAAGGCGGTTGCTGATCGACCGTAAGGGTGCACCTCCAGGTAGAGATCGCAACGCTCCTTTGGTGCCAAGGACCCCGGTAATCCCCCCTTTAAAAGATGTCAGAGCCGGACCTTCGCGTGCGCAGAGTCCTCCACGCGGATTGCCGCTCCCTGATATTGCGGATGCACCCCCAGCGCCCTGTGCTCCAGTGGAGACAGTGGTTGTAGTTTCGCCGGAGTCTGGCGTGGGTGCGGACATCGGGACCCGCCGTCCCAAGGTGGCTGCTAAGCGGATGTCGATCCCACATGAGCCTAGGGTCGGAGGGCAGAAGAAAAAGAAATCGCTCTTCGCTGCAGATGTCGTATTCGGTCAGGAACCCCACGCTCCCTACGCCGAGGGCCTAATCGAATATGGGACTAACGTAGGATTAGTCATGCCGCCGCCGGATGACACAGACTTGGAAGCCGCTCTCGAAACTTCAGCGTGGTTGGCAAAGCGTGACGCGTGGCTGGCTAAGCTTGCGCAATCAGGTAACTACTAGTCGCATTTTCTTTATTGCATCATATTCTTCTCATTGCCTTTGACTAACGTTTTTCTTTCTTTTCTTCCAACAGGCATCACTGATGAGGAAGCCATTGCCGCTTCACTCAAGACCTTCCAGGAGGAGGAGCGCCTTAGAGCGTCTCTAGGCTTCAGTAAGTTTCGATTCATCAAGTTTTCATTTCCTTTGTGTTATGGTCGATCTAACTTTCCCTTTTTATCACAGGAACCTCAATGCCGCTCCCGCCAAGTGATGCAGATGTTCCGCCAGTTGCCGATGTTCCCGCTTCCTCAGGGTTACTGCAGGAAGTTCGTCTTGAAGAGCCGATGAGAGACGCCTTAAAGGCTCTGGAGGCATCTCTGAACGAGGATGACGACGCCTTGAAGGAAGCGTCACAGAGGTCCATCGCGACAGCCCGGGAGGAACGGAAGCGATCGAGGCGTGAAGCAAAGGAACGCAGGGCTGCCTTGGCTATGGGAGCGGGCCCCAGCACCGCCCCTCGTGCTGATACTCCTTCTGAAGAGCTCCCTGTCGCCCTCCTATCCACTGCTCGCAGACAAGTGGCGCGCGCAGCTCGGAGCGCAAATGATAAATCCACTTCAGGTAATATTTCTCCCAAGATTTTGTTGTAAGAGTTATAATGCCATCGGTTCTTATATATTTTATCTTATAGGGCCTAGTCCGACCGAAGGGGAGGCGGAGACCGTTGAACCCAAGGAAGCAGAGGAGGCGACACCTACCGAACCCGAGCCGCCCAAGGAAGCAGAGGAGGCGGCACCTACCGAACCCGAGCCGCCCAAGGAAGCAGAGGAGGCGGCACCTACCGAACCCGAGCCGTCGGTGGGCAACGTTGCTGAGGCTTTAGAGCCTGAGGTGGAGGTTGCGGGGTCTGTAGTCGAGAAGGTCATTGATGCCAAGCCTGAAGTGGCAGCAGATGAAATTATCATTATAACCGAGCCCAGGGTAGTGGCGGACGAGGCGCTTGAGGCCGGCGATCTCGTGGTGACGGCAGATAAGCCGATGGAGATCGTGGAACCCGCAGAAGTAGCGGGTGAGATGGGTACGACTCCTGGGGAAGAGTTAGCCGCTCCCTCCCAAGAGTCCGGCAACACTCCCATCATTGCCCTCCCTGTGTACGATCTTCTGCCATCTCCTGGCCGCGCGAGCACGACGACGGTCCCAATCGAATCGGGTGATGAGTCTACGGGCGGTGGCCTCATGTCGATAGAGGAGGGAGTCGCTTCCGTTTCAGCCGGGAGCTCCTCAGGTAAACCCCAAGTTGCTGTTTTTTCTTTACTTTACAATCCTTTCTGACAAGTTCACCTTTCTTGTAACGCAGGTGCAGCCAGCGCCGATCCACACTGCTTGAGGGAGCGCCTTCAACGACTGCCTTGGCGGTGGTCACCTCTCAACCCTCTCTCATACCATCTAAGATGTTGGAAGGTATGGGTTTGCAATTTATTAATCCTATACTTCAGACATATAATTCGTGTACTAAAGTCATATTGTTATGTCTTTTCAGGAGTGCTCTTTGATCATGTATATCAGATGTTGCTCCCACACTTCTCCTTCCCATCTGAACTTGCTTCTTCCTCTGGTGGCGTTGGTGAGTATGACTTCCATTGATATCTTTCTTTTTTCATTGATGGAATTACCTCTGACCCCTTTTTTTCTCATCTCAACTGCAGTGCTACAAATTGAAGGAGGGGATAAAAGATCAGCTGCGCCACCGGCCGTTCCGACCTTGCCACCTGTCCCAACTGGTACAGCGACTATCACACTGGTAACTTTCCCCTCTTTATTTTCTGTACTGTTATCTGATCACATTCCGTTTCTTTTCAGCTGTCGTTCCGGCCTCGGCGCCTTTCGAGCCTCGCATTACAATGCCGGCGGGTCCTTATCTGAGAAGTCCGTCTTCAAAAGGCGCCGCGAATAGTCTGCGCATGTTGAGTGACTACGTCGAGGAACTCGACGTTGAAACTCCTACATCTGCCGCCGACTTCGCTACGGTGGTTAACCCGATGCTGGCAATACTCGTAAACTTTCATGATGAGGGCATCATCGCATCTTGGGTTAACCATTGCAGGGAGATCGAGGCTCGTCTGCATCAGTTGGAGTTGCTGCGTCCCGCTCCCGAGACCTTGGCCGCCAGCAATCAAAGAACAGCGTGGATTGAGCAGAGCGCTTCTTACTTCCGCCACCTCGAACAAGAACTCATTTCAAGGCGTAAGGAGCACGGTGAGACTTTGAGCAAGTCTGCCCAACTGCATGCTCGGGTGGAGGCCAATGCTGCACGGCTGAGGGTTGTCTTTGAGGGCCTTCTGCAATGTCTTTTCGAAGGGTTATCATTGAGGCAACAACTTGACGTTGTCGAGCGAGATGCACCCAGCCAGGAAGCAGCCCAGAAGGCGGAGGAGGAGCAACTTTCATCCTTCTTGCAGCAGCAAGCCCAGGTGGAGGCGGAAGTAGCTGCGGCTGTCACCCAGGAGGAGGCGCTGAAGGAAGTGCGAGAGCAGCTTGTGAATTTACTAAAGACACTTCCTCCTCAGTAGCCATCCCTCTTTGTATCGTTTGTACTTGTAGATAAAAAAAATGTGTATATATATTTTTTTATTCTTTAACACAATGTATTCTGTACCCAATCAAGTTTATGAATAAAAGATACACATTTTCTGTAATGTCTTGTGTCATTTCTCCGCCTTTTCTTTCTTTTATTATCAGCACGCCACCTGAGTAAACATGGTCAACAGATAATAGGGCACGCATCTTGACTTTCTTAAGAAATAGCGATGGTTTAGGCCGCAGGTTCAGATCTGCTGCTTAAGACTTTTCAACTCTATGAGCCGTGAGGGTCTCGTAGAGATTTTTCTCCCTACGGATCGAGAGGATCTCGTAGGTGGGTTTTTCTCCTTAGGAATCGTGAGGATTCCTAAGTGCGGTTTTCTCTTATAAGTCGTAAGGATCCTATAAGAGAATTTTTCTCTCTTACAAGTCGAGAGGACCCATAAGCGGTTGTTTCCCTCCTCGTCGAAATTCGACTTTGAAGAGTGAGACCCGTGAATAGTATGCAAGAGACCGTCTAGATCGATTTGCAGGGTCCCATTGTTCAGGAAGCAAGTTTTTTAATCCCTGCTGCCCGAGGCTTCATCTTGCAATTTGAGATGAATCGGGATTTTCCCGCGGAGACAACGGTTTCTCTGCGAGCCGACGCGAATCAGGAGGCTCTCGTCAAGGAGTGTTTGCATCCGTGAGTCGAAGAATTTGCTAGGGATTATTTGTTTCCTAAGCGCCAAGGATTATTTGTTTCCTTGGGGTTTGAAACGAGTCGAGGATTTCCCACGGAGGCACTGGTGGCTCTACGAGTCGACGCGGATCAGGAGGCTCTCGTCAAGGAGTGTTTGTATCCGTGAATCGAGGAGTTTGCTAGGGATTATTTGTTTCCCAAGCCCCAAGGATTATTTGTTTCCTTGGGGTTTGAAACGAGTCGAGGATTTCCCACGGAGACACTGGTGGCTCTGCGAGTCGACGCGGATCAGGAGGCTCTCGTCAAGGAGTGTTTATATCCGTGAGTCGAGGAGTTTGCTAGGGATTATTTGTTTCCCAAGCGCCAAGGATTATTTGTTTCCTTGGGGTTTGAAACGAGTCGAGAATTTCCCACGGAGGCACTGGTTGCTCTGCGAGTCGACGCGGATCAGGAGGCTCTCGACAAGGAGTGTTTGTATCCGTGAGTCGAGGAGTTTGCTAGGGATTATTTGTTTCCCAAGCACCAAGGATTATTTGTTTCCTTGGGGTTTGAAACGAATCGAGAATTTCCCACGGAGGCACTGGTTGCTCTGCGAGTCGACGCGGATCAGGAGGCTCTCGTCAAGGAGTGTTTGTATTCGTGAGTCGAGGAGTTTGCTAGGGATTATTTGTTTCCCAAGCGCCAAGGATTATTTGTTTCCTTGGGGTTTGAAACGAGTCGAGGATTTCCCACGGAGACACTGGTGGCTCTGCGAGTCGACGCGGATCAGGAGGCTCTCGTCAAGGAGTGTTTGTATCCATGAGTTGAGGAATTTGCTAGGGATTATTTGTTTCCCAAGCGCCAAGGATTATTTGTTTCCTTGGGGTTTGAAACGAGTCGAGAATTTCCCACGGAGGCACTGGTTGCTCTGCGAGTCGATGCGGATCAGGAGGCTCTCGTCAAGGAGTGTTTGTATCTGTGAGTCGAGGAGTTTGCTAGGGATTATTTGTTTCCCAAGCGCCAAGGATTATTTGTTTCCTTGGGGTTTGAAACGAGTCGAGGATTTCCCACGGAGACACTGGTGGCTCTGCGAGTCGACGCGGATCAGGAGGCTCTCGTCAAGGAATGTTTGTATCCGTGAGTCGAGGAATTTGCTGAAGACACTGGTTTCTTCGGAGTTGGACTGAACCGTCAAGATTTGGCCTCGTCTTCTAGCGGAGCCTGTTGGGAAAGTATGGTTCCCTCTTTGTTTACGCCCTTGGATTGTATACAGGGATCGATGTGATCTTAACTGTAGGGCCAAAGTTTTATCATCTTCCTCTTTTTTTTGTTTTATTTCCGCGATGCTCTATCATTTCAGCTTTTATATCGCGAAGGTCATGATTGCCCAATCATTTCGGCTATTTTTCGTGGTGCCCAATCATTTCGGCTGTTTATTTCATTTTTACTCGCTGCTTTTTATTGCGAGTTGCCCCATCATTTCGGCTATTTTGCATGCATACATTTTTACTTGCTGCTTTTTATTGCAAGTTGCCCCATCATTTCGGCTATTTCATATGCATGTGTGGCCTACTGGCTTTTCGCCGTAAACCTGAAATTAGACACCGATTTCGGCATCAGCACCGCTACAACTGGAATATTGTCAGGAGCGAATCATCATCTGCTTCTGTCGATGTTGAACAAAGGTGGCTTAGCGACCAGGGTTAGGGTCCTGTCGTCTAAGGCTTTTAACTTCATGAGCCGTAAGGGTCTCACAAAGGTATTCCTCCCTACAAGTCGTGAGGATCTTGTAGGTGTATTTTCTCCTTAGGAATCGTGTGGATTCCTAAGTGTATGTTCCTCTGTAAGTCGTAAGGATCCTACAAGTGGATTTTCTCCTCATAAATCGAGAGGATTTACAAGGGTTGTTCACCATATGAACATATCCCCAGTCACGGATAGGACTTGGTCCGGGAAATGTTTATTCGCGCCCGTGGATTGTATACAAGAGCCCGTATTGGACCACTTGTAGGGCAATATCGGAAGTTGTGGGGGTTGCTTAAGCACAGGTTTAGGTCTCTGTAACTTAAGACTTTCAAATCTTATGAGCCGTGAGGGTCCCATAAGAGAGTTCTCCTTACGAGTCGTGAGGATCTCGCAAGTGTATTTTCTCCTTAGGAATCGTGGGGATCTCTAAGTGTGTTGCTCCCTTGTGAGTCGTAAGGATCTCACGCGAGTGGTTTCTCCATACAAGGTCGAGAGGACCCTATAAGTGTCCTTTAACGAGGTTGCGCCCTTTCAGGTTTTCATAAACACTCGCCGGTAGCCCTGCTGTTTTTACTCACGGAGCCCTTTCGGGTTTTTATTCGTGCCCATTTTGCTTATGGACGTACCGCTTTTTTTATTCTTTTTATTTTTTATATATTTTTTACGAGGTCGCGCCCTTTCGGGTTTTCACGAACACTCGCCAGTAGCCCTGCTGTTTTTACTCACGGAGCCCTTTCGGGTTTTCATCCGTGCCATTTTTTCTTATGGACATACCGTTTTTTATTTTATTTTATTTTTATATGTATTTTTTATATATCTCATCAACCTAAAAGATGCTGCGATAGTAGTTTAAAGACGTTTCGGTCTGCTATTAGTTTAAGGACATTTCGGTCCGACTTTGAGAAGGCTGGTTACTATTGATAGTGTTTGAGCTTAGGAAGATAGCGAGCGGATATAGTCGTCGTCATCTATCATTGACCTAGGCTGTGGCTCATTAAGCGTAGTATCTCTTTAGGAAGGGACCGTTTATTGGCCTGAAAGGCCTTTCACCGTGCATGTCCATGAGTAGATAGGCACCATCCTGGTAGACCTTATCTACGATGTACGGGCCTTCGTAGTTTGGCTCGAATTTTCCCCGCTTGGCGCGATTGGGGATCATAGGCCTTTTGACCACCAGCACGAGTTCGCCTTGGCGGAATGTCCTCGGTCGGGTTAATCATTCATATGAGCGCGTCATCTTTGCTTTATAAGCTTCCAGATTTTGTTGCGCTATGAGTCGGGTTTCATCAAGGGCATCAAGCTCCTCAAGACGAAGGTGAGCATTTTCTTCATCCGTCAGCTCATAGTGGACTGCCACTCGTAGAGAGGGTAACTCTATCTCGAGGGGGAGCACTGCTTCCGTCCCAAATACCAACGTGTATGGCGTTGTGTTCGTGACCGTCTTGAACGTAGTTCGATACGCCCAAAGAGCCTCTTGCAGTCTTTCGTGCCAGTCTTTCTTATTTCGGGACACCGTCTTCTTTATGATCTTCGTCAAGGTCTTGTTGAAGGCCTCAGCTAGACCGTTGGCTCGCGGATTATAAACCGAGGAATATCTCCAGTCTATATTGTGCTGCTGCCCAAAGCGACTGATCTTGTGGCTTCTGTAAGCTGGCCCGTTATCGGAGATGATCCGTCGCGGAGTTCCAAACCGATATATGACATGCGTCTTGAAGAAATGGAGGATATTCTCCGTCTTAACCTCTCTTAATGGTACTGCTTCTGCCCATTTAGAGAAGTAGTCAGTCGTCGCCAGAATGAAACGATGTCCCCTAGACGATGCTGGTTCGATAGGGCCGACTATGTCAGTTCCCCACATCTCGAACGGCCAGCTAGCCACCGTCGGATGTAATGGATTTGGATGCTGATGGATGAAATCCCCATGAATTTGACATGAATGACACTGCTTCGCATATTCGAGGCAGTCCTGAATCATCGTGGGCCAGTAGTAGCCCATCCGTTTGATCTTCAACTTCATCTTTGGGCTCGCTTGGTGAGAACCGCAGAGTCCGTCGTGAACTTCCTGGATGACTCTTTTCGCTTCGTCAGGTCCTAAGCATCTTGGCCACAAAGAATCAAACGACCTCTTGTACAGAGTATCATTGACGAAGGCGAAAGACAGAGCTCTTTTCATGAGCTGATGTCTTGTGGACGCTTCTTCAGGCATTCGGTGGGATTTAAAGTAGTCTATGAAGACTTCTCTCCAATCCTCGGTATTTTCCCAATCTTTTACTTGCAGGGTCGTCTGCTCGCTCGTTCATTTTTCTTCGGATGATTCCGGAGATATTTCTGTTGGGGCAAGCACCCGACGGCTTTGTACCATGATTCTGACGTCATTGAGGTTCTCATCAGCCAGCTCTTTAGCAAGTTTGGCCAACGCGTCTGCTTTGCTGTTTTCCGCGCGCGGTATGTTCTCCAAAGTATAGGAGGGAATTTGGGTCAACAGTTGTTGCACCTTTTCCCCGTACTTTACCAACTCCGGTTTGCACGTTTGGTAGTCGCCGTTTACTTGACTAACGACCAGTTGAGAATCTCCGTATATGAGGTGGTTTTCAATTCCCATGTCGATGGCGATCTCAAGACCTGCTATCAAGGCTTCATATCCGGCTTCGTTATTCGTCCTCGGCTCTGTTAAGGAGAAAGCGAAACGCATTATCCCTCCTAGTGGAGTCATGAAGATGAGGCCTACCCCCGATTTGATTATAGGGGTACTTTGTTTGCGCTTCTTCATGGAAGACGCTCCATCGAAAAAGAGCTCCCATCGGGTATCACCACCGTCGATTGTGTCGAATGCATGCTCGTCTGGTAGATCGCAGCTCAGAGGAGAATCGGCGGGTATCGGATGCTCAGCAAGGAAGTCGGCGATGGCCTGGCCTTTCACTGCCTTGAGAGGTTGATACGTTATCGAGAACTCCATCAAGAGCAGAGCCCATTTAGCGAGTCGTCCTGTCATTATGGCCTTTGACATTAATATTTAAGAGGGTCCACCTTTGAAATGAGACGGACTTCGTGCGCCAACGCATAGTGCCTGAGTTTTGTTATCGCGAAGATCAACGCCAGGCAGTGTTTTTCAATGGGAGAGTGGTTGCTTTCTGCCCCCAGCAGAACTCGACTTAAGTAGTAGAGTGCTCTTTCTTTCCCTTGATCATTCTCTTGTGCCCATAATGCGCCTAAGGAACCTTCGAGGGCGGTTGTATAAAGAATGAGGGGTTTTCCCTTGACCGGAGCAGCCAACACCGGCGGGTTCTGCAGGTATTGCTTGATCTCGTCTAGTGCGCTTTGGCATTTTTGGTCCCAGACGAACGGGGTTCCCTTCTTCATCAGGTGGCTGTAAGGACGGCACTTTCCTAAAAGGTTGGCTATAAATTGCCGTATATACGGGAGCTTCCCTTGGAGAGACCGCAGCTGTTTGAGAGTCCTTGGTAGAGGCATTTCCGTGATCGCCTTGATCTTGGACGGATCTATTTCGATACCCCGGTGTCGGACGATGAATCCCAGGAATTTGCCCGAGGAAACTCCGAATGCACATTTGAGAGGGTTTATCTTCAAGTTGTATTGCCGAAGGCGTTGAAATACAGTCTTTAGATGCTCGAAATGTTCCTCGTATGATTTGCTCTTAACCACGAGGTCGTCGATATAGCACTCGACGATTTCATGTATAAGGTCATCGAAGATCTTTGTCATGGCCCTCTGATAGGTGGCACCGGCGTTCTTCAAACCGAAAGGCATCACCTTGTAACAAAATATCCCTAGAGTGTTCCTGAAAGCGGTATGCTTTTGGTCTTCGGGATGCATCTTTATCTGATTATACCCTGACGAGCCGTCCATAAAGGAGAAAACCTCATCAGTGGACGTGTTGTCTATCATCAGTTCGGTGGCTGGCACTGGGAAGTCGTCTTTCGGGCAGGCTTTATTTAGATCCCGGAAGTCCACGCATATACGCACTGTCCCATTTTTCTTTATCACTGGGACAATGTTGGCGATCCATTCCGGATATTGAACCGCCTGAATAAAGCCAGAGTCGATCAGCTTTTTGACCTCAGCGTTGATGCTCATCTCAAGCTCGAGCCGCATTCTCCTCGGCCCCTGTTTGACTGGCTTGACGTCCGGGGATATCACCAATTTGTGCACGGCAACTTCTGGATCTAGTCCCGGCATTTCGGAATAGTTCCATGCGAAGCAATCTCTATGCTGTACAAGAACATCTTTTAACGCAGCCACCCTTTCTTCAGATAGCAGCTCGCTAACAAATATCGGTCGCGGGTCGTTTAGCGTCCCCAACTCAATTTTTTTGAGGTTATCTGCAGTGGTATGTATTCCATCCTCCAGTTCTTTCGGAGCTGGCGGAAATTCTGAGATCACCTCATCATTGTTGTTTTCGAAGCACCAGGGAAGATTATCCGTGTTCTCGGACCTATCTTTTAATATTGTTATCATGTGACAAGTGCGAATCCGCTTCCAATCCCAATGTGGAGTTGGCTCTGTTCTCGTGGCTTTGGGTTCGTGCTTCTGTGGCGGCCTTACCCTCCAGTTGTAAGACAGAGCGAACTTACCGAGCTGGTACTGATTTTCGACCCAATTCTTAAAGGTGAAGCAGTCTTCGAGCGGGTGCCCTATTACTCGATGGTAAGAGCAATAGTTTAGGTCAGAGACTTCGCTTGCTTGTTCGTGGTGCTTGGACTCCGGCAGTGTGAGCATCTGATGTTTTAGAGCAAGCTCAAGTATCTTCTTCGTCTTCTCCCGAGGAAACGAGTATGCTCGATCCATTTTCTTCATGAGGGACAGATCAATAACGCTCGACTCCCGCTCGCGTGGCTTCTTAGCCCCGCCTTATTGCTGTTGAGCCCCTTTTTGTCCTTTCGACTTGTTTCCGCTTCTGCGTCGAGCCTTCTTCATAACAGGTTGACACGGAGTGATACTTTCATTTTTGACGGCCTGTTGAAGGAGGCGTTGCGTTCTGGCTCTTTCGTAGATGGCCATTTCGCGATTATGGTCATCCTGGACTTTTTCACCTGCTTCCCTTATGAGCTTGTCCATTTGTTCTTCGAACGACGGACTGGGCTCTTTTGCATTTGGAACTTTCACTGTCTCAGGATTAACGTCCTCCCATTGAGCATCCGCTTCTTCATCGAAGTCATACATGACATAGCAGCGGTTTAGTAGCTCTCGTTTCTTTGACAGGATGTATCCAAGTCATTTTGTCTCCATTCTCCCATTAGGCAGTTTGCGTTGAGCCCCGGGAACGTTCCAGACTTTGTCATAGAAGTTGGCTTTTCGCACGGTCTGTTTGAAGGATATCCCCTGGCGTTTCAGCATCTTCTTCAAACCCTCTGTATAATATCTGGAAAGACGGATAGGCTGAATCCTGTCGAGCGTAGGATCCGCGCCATGCCAGATTTCTTTTTCCACCTTGGTTTCTTCAGAGCGGTAGAACAGAATTGCTTTCTCATTTTCTCGCCTGGGAGGGATATAGAACGTTTGCAGCTCTTCTACATTGTAAATATTAAGCGCATCCAGTTCTTTATGGTGTTTAAGCGGCACCATGGCGACTTGTAGACTTTGTTCTTCGTCAGCGAACTTTCGTATTGAAGGTCGAGCAGAGAATACAGCATGGATCTCATCTTCCGAGTCGCTACCAAAGACCAACGTAAGAGTGGACGGTCCTGGCTTGTTGTGTTGGGATGGACCCGAGCAAACTATCTCCTCTTCCTCCTCGGTATCACTGCCGAAGACAGGGACGGTGGCGTTAGCTTTGTTCTCTGGCTTGTGACACCTTTCCGTGTCTTCGAAACTCGGTAAGAAGTATTTGGCATCTTCATATTTGCGAACTTCATTTACGGAAAACGGATTCAATTCTCCCGTCACGGTATACTCGAAACCATCCTTAAAATACTTCATACACTGATGTTGTGTAGAAAGGATGATGTTGTACTCGTGTAACCATGGTCTCCGAGCAAAGCGTTGTAGCATGTCTTAGCATCTATGACGTGGAATTTAATGTCCGTGACGAGCAGCCCAAAGCGTAGCGTCAGTATCACAGATCCAAGAGTCTTTGATGATTGGGAGTCGAACCCGGAGATGGTGATCTTATCCCGAGCAAGGTGCTGGACGCTCATGCAGATTTCTTTTAACACCCGCACGTTGAGGAGATTAACGGAGGATCCATTGTCGATCAGGATTTTGCCTATCTTAATATCATGGCAGTATCCTGAGACATAGAGGGGGCGATAGTGTTCGCACGTCCCAAGGAGAAGGTCCTCGTCCCCGAAAGTGACATCGGCCGTGTGCACTTCCTCCAATTCATCCTTCATCTTTTCCTCGGCCAGGCATGCTTGGAATTATTCTGGATCTTGGAGTGCCTTAATCAACGAATCTCTCGCCTCTTTTGATAGCAAAGGGCGTCAAGAATGCTGAGCTGTGAGGGCAGCTTCCTCAGATGTGCTAAGACGTTGTAATCCACCTTATTCTTCTTCGGCGGGTCCTTGGCGCTTAGCTCTTCCCCCACTTGGTCATCTAAGACGATATCTTCAGAGACCTTTTCTTTCCCTTTATCTTTTCTGTTTAAGGGTCCGAGGTTCTTTTCAGGCAGCGTCCGATTCCGCAGCCGGATATTCTCGCAGACCTTCGGTTCTTCTTCTTTTCCCTAAGCGGGCTCTTTAAAGAGAGGGGCAAGTTCTAGCTCTTCATCAGAATCACTCCCGAATGTAGGCACTTGTGATCCACCGGTGTTAACCATGCAACAATCGCCAGCAGTTCTTTTAAGCCCTTCGGTCGTATTTCTTTGCTCCCGACGAATTTTGCGTTTCTCTCGCTTAAAATGTTGTCGATGAGCAACATATCCTTGCTACCATCTATCGAAAGCTTTGCACTCTTCAGTGGGGTGCGAAGTCTTCCGATGATACAAGCAATAGGAGGGGTGCATTTCCATTTCACCGGTAATTTTTCCTTCGGAGGATGGTAGCTTCATGCCCATTGATATGGCCTTAGCAAACCTTTTCCTCATCTTGAATTTGCTTTTGTCCGCAGTGGGTGTGCTTCGCTCCAGCGGGAGTATCTCAATTCTTTCGTCAAGGCGCTGGCGTTTGGCCCTTTCGAATATAACCTCCTCGTGCTCCCGATCAGCTTTACTTTTTAAGCGAGCTTCGTTGAGGAATGCGTCAATTTCCTCATCTGATGGCCCCAGAATTTTTGATTCAGGGTCTGCCCCCAGCGTTTCAGTACAAGAAGTCTCTTCATCGTTCGTGAACGAATGGGAAATCATATGACAGCTCACCACGTATTCTTCAGATTCATCTGACGAACTTTCTCCCTCACCTTCCTCTTGAAAGACGTGGTTGAGAAACTCTTGGAATATAATGGGAGTCCGTGCCTTCTGGTTGTATTCCTCCAACGCGTCAATTTGTTTTTGCAAGTCCGTACGCTTGTCGCCAGGCTTCACAGGCTTCTTCGACTTCTTTTTCTTCTTCTTCGAGAATTTTGATGGCTGGTTGCGAGTGCTTGAGCCACCACCATCGGTCTTTGGAGTTGGACGTAGCTTCAACATCCCCTCAATGACCTGCGGTTCCAACGGGTTCTTCCACCTAATCGCTGGACATGTCTGAAGGTCGTTCAGCATCCTCTTTGTCTTGGCTGATAATACAACCTCCCAAGGAGCTTCTTCAACGACGGAGCATGTTGCCCCCGGTGTATTCATCCCCTTAGAGATGTGGGGCTGCGGGGGATTCACCTTCCACTTGTCAGATAACGCGAACCTGCCCTGTCGGTATTGGTTTTCAAGCCAATTTTTGAAAACGTAGCAATCTTCGATCGGATGGCCTAGTACTCGATGATAAGGACAGTAGTTGGGCTCGTTGACGTCACTTGGTTGCAACGGACGTTTTGGATCCGGCAGATTTATGAGTCTGTTGCGTAATGCCAGCTCGAATAACCTTCTCGTTTTATCGCGGGGAAACAAGTAAGGACGCCCTAGTCTCTCCTCAAGGTCTACGTACAGGCGCATATTATTTTGACGCACGACCGGCTTCGAGTTGCTCGGTTGTTGTTGAGCATTAGCGACGACGATCGCTTTTCCCTTTCCTTTGTCATTTCGGGAGTCCGGCTTTGGAAGAGGGGGTTTATGGCCCATCTGATCCATCTGTGCTAGCTTGTCAATCAAGGTCTGGAAGGTAGTCGTCTTGAAAAACATCATAAATTGCGAGATGGTTGCTTGTGGATCAAGGGTTCCTACAAACATACCCACCGCGGGAGATTCTTCAATGCGCTGCTTGCACTTCGACCATAAGTCCCGCCATCGTATAGCGTACTGAACCCACGTCTTGCCTGGTTTTACCCTGGCGTTAATCAATGCCGTCATTGGGGTACGTTCACTGGCGCTTGCAAAACATTGAGTAAACAACAGCTCCATTTCCGCGAAGGTTTTGATAGAGTCGTTCGGGAGCTCAGAGTACCACTCGAACGCCGTATCCGATAAACTTCCAACAAACTAGCGAAGTAAAAGCTTGTCATCTCCACCGGTGTTGCCGCAGAGTGCCCTGAACTGGGCAACATGTTGGTGAGGATTGCCCATCCCCTTGTAGACATGGAACTTAGGAATTGTGTAACCGGGTGGGTACTTGATTTGATCATACCAACTTGGATATGGCCGTCCTGTTTTTACGACCTGGCCAGCTGCTTCGGTCGCATGATGAACCCGTATTTGTTGGGCGATGTACTCGTCCAAATCAGCTTTGGAGATTGCATCCCCTTTAGCCGTCGACAGAGCTGGTGGAGGATTTGATGTCTCTCCCCTATCATCTCCAAGGACGATCGGGGGCTCTTCGGCCGGAGGATCTTGTTGGATCATCATCCCTATTGTAGGGTTCCTAGGCACTCTCATGAGGTCTCACAAGGCATCAACCATGCCAATTTCAAAAATTACAAGTGCCGAGAAACCCTAATACGGATCGTTAACTAGATGTCTAGGCGAAACAATGAAACTAGTTAACAATTTAACTAAGTGAATGGAAATACAACCTTTGTAGATCCGGTCCTCCGCCTCCATAGCTCCGCAATGAAGTCTCCTCACTGTTCAAATCGAATCCCGGGCTCTAGCGTCGGCTTCATCGGAGAAATAGGCGGGCAAGGTCGTCGGCTTCGTGCCGAAGATGATCTACGTTGAGGCATCGCTAGATCAAGCTCCCACTTCACCAAGTCATGAAACTTGTGAAGAAAACACCCTATACTACTTGGCAAGAGGTAGAGGATGAAGAAATAGGAAGTGGGTTCACTTTAGAATTGGATTTCTCACTCATTTTCACTAGTTGCCATTGATGGAGCAAGCTTTCTTCATCTTTTAAGAAGAAGAAGATGAATTATGATAAGTTTTTCCAAATGAATAATAAATTCAATACTTATCATATGGCAACCATGATTAGGTGTAGAGAATAGACCATGGTTAATTGGAAGGGTTAGGGTTAAACATGAAGACAAAATGGTCACTAGGTCAAAGCTTCAAGAAGCTTCAAAAACAAACAAAGAAAGCCACCATTTTCTCTTCATCATTTTCTTTTGCTAAAATAAACAAAATGGATAAATAAATGAATAAGTAAATGAAGCAAAAGAAACCCTAACCATTGACCAACCATGGTTTAAACTATACACCAAACTATCATGTATCATCAAACATGATACAATCAAATGCACAAAAGTATATCATATATACAATGTGCACATCAAGTGAGAAAATCCTTTTTAAGTGAACCTATATTAGTTAATGTAAAGTGATATATCAAATATATAATTATATATTAAATCATTAAATCAACACTTGATTTAACGACCCGGTCATATCGCATATAACCGACTAATATCAATAGTAACAACTTATCGAATCAACACTTAATCCGATAACCCGGCTATAACGCATATAACCGATCAATGTTACAAATCGCGAGAATGGAATACGGTATCACATACACGCATTATTCTCGGTCCCGCACATATCTCATATGCGCTCCTATTTCGTTTCGCTTGAGCCAGGAAACCTCTGTGTAGGACTCTAAAGACTCATCAATACGCCGGCAGCAGGTGATGATCATATCAAACACCCACAAGCCGCAAGCGGTCTGCTAAACGTAACGGCCACCCGGGTATTGGGCGATCAGAAGATTGACGAGCAAGCCCGCTCATACTCCTGTGAATCCAACCAGTAACACTTACCGTACAGTCCGGTCTGATCGTCTGATATGTCGCATATCTTGCCTAGGGGTGGTAAACGTCAGACCCCAATAGCTCGATAAGTCGCGTCGATATGAGGTCTATAACATTCAAGAAACTACTGGTAACACTTACCAGTAAATCTCAGCAACCCTGGCCAGGGATTTCCGGTTATAGCCAATCGAACACAGCGCAACATCAACTCCCTATACCGGGAGAGACGAATCCCCTCCTATCGCTCATTGCCTCCATGTGATTCGGGACTGTACCCAAAAGCCACCGTTTTGCACGCCTTCTTGGACGTGGTAAGGTGGAAATCAAAGCACAGTGGGAACCACACAAGACTCTATGACGATCTCGGGTCAACAGACTACTCTGTACCAGTGTCACCAGAGAACTGCCATCTGACGTAAGGTATAATACCATCTGGGAGTTCTCGGCGAGTCCGTCCAGTGTACCCAGTCTCCACTGAGCACCCGTATATCATCTCTGATGTCAAACACCAATGGATATGGGATCATCCATCGCCCATCTGTATGGGTCGAGAAGGTATACGCTAGTCTACACTGGTGTATCGATGCCCCTTCTCGATACACCCACAACTAGGGACCTTGAAGGATGTACTTATGGACTACCATGTCCCCACTAGTATGATCCGCATCATAGTCCAGGTAATCAAGTACACATCCTAAAAGCTTTACCAACATGTAACAGAGAGACAATCAGTGTACACGTTAAGGTAAAGAGTAACCAGATAGCATACTATCATGTCGAGCGAGAATGTCCTCCCTATATACGTCCCAGCATCCATTACAATATACATCCTATGTACAGTAATGGCCTCTAGGGCATACATATAACTAACAATCTCCCACTTGCACTAGGGCCATCTGATAGCAGTGGTTGTAGTATCTCATACTCAACCATCCCATAAAAGTCTCTCTCTGGGAAAAGGCCTTTGTGAGTGGATCCGCCGTGTTGTCCTCTGAGTCTACTCTCCTTACCTCGATCACCCTGGAGATCAACTATCTCGATGATCAGGTGACACTGCCTTAGAATATATCTGGATCACTGATGGGACCGGCGTTCCTTGGCATAAGCCACAACTCCATTGTTTCACAATGGTAGGAACTAAGTTCATCTCATGAACTAATATACACCCAGACAGCCTCTTTGGTAGCATCTTAAGTAGCAATGTATCCAGCCTTTATCATCTAGTATGCCACGGTATCTATCTTGGAACTCTTCCAACATACCGTCCCTTTACTGAGGGTAAAGACAATGCCTGTGACTGACATTCAGTCGTCTTTATCACCCTGGAACCCTTCCAGTGATTCTCCCCTGGATCGATTGATACCATCTCACTACATTTAGTGAGTATCCTAACATCCAATTACATCTATCTCATAGATGAGAACTCAGAATTTAGGAGGTATCACTTTGATCCTTTATGGAGAATCCTTGTGATAAGCGGAGATTGACCGAGCGTAGCATAGAAAACTCCTTCCCTATCAAGAGTATGTCATCCACGTACTCTACGAGGATCAATACCATACTCTCTACTACCTTTTTGTATATACAAGGTTCATCTACCATTTTGATGAAGTCAAACTTTTTGACTACAACATCAAAACAGATGTTCCAACTCCGCGATGCCTGCTTTATCCTATAAAGCATCTTGCACACGTTTCCGCTACTCCCACTGTCTACGAAGCCCTCTGGCTGTGTACTTATAGACGCTCTCTTCCAAAACAGCAGTCATGACACCCAACCACCAGATATCGTAGTCATGGTATGTAGCCGTGGCAAGTAGGATCTGGATGGACTTAAGCATAGCCACTTGAAAAGGTTTCATCATTATCCACGCCTGGTCGATGACGAAAAGCTTTAACAAGTCTAGCTTTGAAAGTCTCAACTTTTCCATCTACACCAAGTAATCTTTTCAAGATATACTTGCTCCTGATGGGGATTTAACCCTTCAGATATAGCAACCAAAGTCCATACTTTGTTGGTGTATAAGGATTCCATCTCAGATCGCTAAGCATCCAGCCATTCTTACAGAGTCCCACTCCTGATGGCCAGCTCGAAACTAGTTGGGTCATCATCTCATGATGCAATCCTCGCTCCCACTGTCACAGAGAAACCGAAGTATCTCTCAGGTGGGTGAGGAACCCTACTAGATCGGCGGAGAGGCTGAGGTTCGTTGGTTACTATTGAATCCTTTAGTTCTACCAAATCATCGGCTGCAGTTTGTATAGCTGGAACATTTCCAGTTCTACATAACAGATCTTGCCTCGAGCTTGTCCGGATTATGCTTTTAGACATAGGTCGGACAACCCCAAATCTTAACCAACTTAAGATATGGGCTCTTCCCTTTTCATATCAAATATGAAGTGGTAGGCAATTGATTTGATTTGAACCCTATTCAATAGGTATGCAGCTTCTCAAGTGCATAACTCCCAAAAAGGAAATAGGTAACTCAGTAGTACTCATCATAGAGCACACCTTATCATATAGGGTGAGATTGCTCCGCCCCGATATACCATCGTGCTATGGTGTATTCGGAGGAGTAATGCTGAGAGAGAATCTCATTCTCCTGTTGAATAATCCAGGATTTCCGTGCATCAGTATTCTCCTCCTCGATCTCATCAAAGGACATAATACTTATACCCGTATTGGTTCTCTATTTCTAGCTTATATTCTATGAATATCTTAAAAGGTTCGGACTTGTGTTTCAACAGGAACATATGTCTGAATCTTGAGAGATTATCAGAGAATGTAATGAAGTAAAAAGAACCGGTCTTGGCAAGTGTAGACAGGGGACCTTACATACATCATCATGTATCATCCCAAGAGTTTACTAACTCTTTCTCTGTTTCCAATAAACAGAGCTGAGGTCATTTTATCTTTGTGACATGACTCGCAAGTTTCATAAGATGTAAATTCAAACAGTTTTAAATATGCATCTATGTGCAACTTAGCTAGTCGGGTCGCATTGATATGACCTAGTCTACAATGCCTCAAGAAGGATTCGTTCATTTCTGAACTCTTCCTCTTGTGTGTGTTCAGTATACTAAAGAACTGTAGTTTGATTTAGAACATCAATGCTTTTAGATAACGTGCCTGAACCGATCAACTTTTGATATAGAAAATGTTCAAAACATTATCCAACAATAAAAAATTTTATCGTTTCTTTACTAATAAAGAGACAGATATGATTTTGCATATCAGGTTCGGTATCTAATAACATTCATTCAGAATCAATGTATTGGTAATACAGGGTGACAGTGACCAACAGACTTGGCTGCAACTCTTGCCCCGTTTTCTGCCTCATGAAACTTATCACCCGTTCTCAGTTCTCTACCTTTCTGTAGCCCTATGTAACAGATTACATATCTGGGATCCTGATCTGGTATCACATACCCAGGACGTAGAGGATACAGAGAAACAGTTCTTTATAATGAACACACCCGAAGATGATGCATCAGCATGCACTCTCTTCGTTTGGGCGGCATGGGAATTCTGGTAATCCCGAATTTCCTGCTCTGTCTTATAACAATTATAAGTTGGAGCGGGACCAACGTTCCCCAACTCAGTATAACAAGCGGGTTCGGTCAATATCCGTATTATTATCTTGATTAAGGCGTGATATGGTCGCTACCTGGAGAGAGAGAGAAGAAAACACTCAGCGTGCGCTCTTGCAAGAATAGATTGGTTATTATTTTATCTAATCAGGATGGCTCCCACTGCTTTTTATCAAATCTTCCTTCAAACCCAAAAAGGAAAGACTAATCGGGATTAATTACACACTACAAGTTCGCCAATCTTTCAGCCAGGCCAGTGTCGGTACTTTGAGGGAGGTCCCCCGTGCTTTCGCACGAACCTAATTAATGTAAACCTCGTTTTCCCAGAGGCGTAACCCCGTTGACACCTTTCTAGACACCTACTTGATAGGCTAATTGTAATGTGTAAAACTCTTCCAGGAGTAACAATTACTCGCAGCGGGTATCGGGATCCAACTATCTCATAGAAGGTATGCAATCTCATTGCAAATTTCAACACTTGAAATTCCCGATAATATTTTGCCCCTAACCTCCTATGACCTTGACAAAGGCCAACAAACCATAGGATGCTGGTCAACTTCAACCCGTCATTTCCTGATTGAATTAAACCCACCCGCACGGCCCTTGACAAAGGCCAACAAGGTCGCACGACTACCCTAATCCAATCTGCATCATATGCATAAGCAGATAAGCACCAGTTAGCTACCGCACACTGCGCCTTGAAAAAGGCCAACAAACACAGCACGAATACTAACTACTACTTATCTGAAATGACGGAGGGCTACGTCAGGTTTTTCTGAAAACCTATTGCGTAATGAACTTGATATCGTTGTAGAACCAAATGATTTTAAAATGGAGTGTTTTTTAAGCTTTTCTAGTTTTGCTAAAGGAGTCACTCCCGGTGAAGGGATCGTCGGTCCTTTCCTCGTCGAATGAGGTGCGGGATATATCATATATATCACTGTGCAAAGCAAAAAACTCTTAAAAGCAATCAAAAGACAAACCGAGTGTGTAGCATCTGCCAGTTATTGCTAAAGGAGTCACTCCCGGTGAAGGGATCTCGGTCCTTTCCTCATCGAATAAGGTGCAGGGTATATCATATATATCTGTGTGCAAAGCAAGAACTGTAGCTACCTGTTTTATTTTTAAATTCGATTCTACAACATCTTCGGTTTCTTTTCTTTCATTAATCACATTAATGAAGTCCCATCATTTAAAACACCTAAACATCACAGATAAATGCGACGTACACTTATACCATCCGCATTCGCCTCGATGTTCCCTCGTGCACCGTTAGGTTAGGTAACTAACGGCAGAGCAGGGCAGGGCTAGCGCGGGTGTAAAACATAAGTAACGTCTATATAATATATCATATATACAATATAAAGTATCTATCACAGAACATCACATGATCACATCACAGATATCGCAGCAGAAGAAACATATGAAATATTGGATATACTAGGACGTCCGTGTTTTCAATACGAGCCAGTATAAAACACGGATTCCACGGTCGTGATGAATAGCCAAACCCACACCCCTAGACCCCTACGAGAGCGGCAAGCAACCCTACCAATTCTAGAGTTAGGAGACCCAGACTCGACTCCTCGAGTTGGTCTCCCACTGGACTCCAGAACCCGGTTACTCGTGCTCCCCTCCTTTGGTCTATCCTAGTGCGGAAAAGTAAATAATATACAAAGGGTGACATCTTCCGCAACCTGGAAATGCCCCAATAAAAGAATATTACATACAAGTTTTTACATGAATGAAAATGAAAAACACTCATCTCACATAAAAACCCCTGGCTATTCAAACACGACGATCCAATATAACATATCCAGTAACACATAACATCACATGTAATCAACGTAAGTAAATATGCCCATCCCAATTGTCGTTGACATATAGCAACGAAACCGGCGATATCACATATTACACTTACGGTCACAGAAAAGAAAGTGTAAAACTACAACAGTTGGAATCCGCAATCTGCATAGACATCGCATGCCTAATCAAATGAATACCTTAGACATCACATGCCTAATAATTATAAACCCCGCATTTTAGTCTCAAAATCGAAAACACTTTTCAATATCAAGTCGGGCAATTCAACAAGATTCCCGACATCCTGATCGAATGCTCGTCGCAAAATTCAGTAGACGGCCGCACCCCCGATACCGTCGACGAAGTGCACCAAGGCGGAACACCGCTACCGGGAGCACCCGAACGGATGCTTTCGGCGACGGGGTTCTCCTACAGTCACTTGGTCGGGGCTATGGAGTGAGGCTGTCTATTAAGTTTACCAGGCGAGTATCCGCGTACGTTACGTGATTGCGACGGACTTTTGATCGCATCAAAATTCCGTAGCAAACGATCAAGTGAGACTAAAGTTCTATGTTTATAATATTCATTCAGTTATCTCATAACTACTTGTGAATTCCAATTATTTTATCCCATTCCAGATAATTAGAAAATGTTAAACTTTCCGATCGAACATTCAAACACCCAAGTTTTCCCGATACAGATCAACACATGAAACAAGTCTAAAAACATTCAGTTCGTGCCTCAGTACCAACGGTCCAGCCGTAGAAGGGTCAAGCCAACGCCTCACATGTGGCACGCCGTACTGCCCCAAACCCTAAGGTTCAAAGGGCAGTTCAAGACGGTCACATAATCGAGTTAAGGTTTGTTGTCTTCTAGAGGGACCATCGCGTTACTTGCACTACTTAGAACGTCGTTAAACTACGGAAAGATCCAATACTTGGAAATTTCCCGACAGGGGAAAAGGTGGGTATTTATATCCGGTCGAACTTTTTAACATATTCTAAAATTTATCCGGAAAAACACAGACGAAGTTAAACTTCCCGATCGATACACCGAGTCCCCAATACAACCCAGAAAACTCAACTCTTGAATAAATATTAAAAATTCCCAGGAAAACCAGCACTGCAAATTATGAATTACTGTGCAAAATTCGATGCCACATAAGACAAAAACGCCACGGAATGTATAATTATATATTTGATATATCACTTTACATTAACTAATATAGGTTCACTTAAAAAGGATTTTCTCACTTGATGTGCACATTGTATATATGATATACTTTTGTGCATTTGATTGTATCATGTTTGATGATACATGATAGTTTGGTGTATAGTTTAAACCATGGTTGGTCAATGGTTAGGGTTTCTTTTGCTTCATTTACTTATTCATTTATTCATTTATTTATCCATTTTGTTTATTTTAGCAAAAGAAAATGATGAAGAGAAAATGATGGCTTTCTTTGTTTGTTTTTGAAGCTTCTTGAAGCTTTGACCTAGTGACCATTTTGTCTTCATGTTTAACCCTAACCCTTCCAATTAACCATGGTCTATTCTCTACACCTAATCATGGTTGCCATATGATAAGTATTGAATTTATTATTCATTTGGAAAAACTTATCATAATTCATCTTCTTCTTCTTAAAAGATGAAGAAAGCTTGCTCCATCAATGGCAACTAGTGAAAATGAGTGAGAAATCCAATTCTAAAGTGAACCCACTTCCTATTTCTTCATCCTCTACCTCTTGCCAAGTAGTATAGGGTGTTTTCTTCACAAGTTTCATGACTTGGTGAAGTGGGAGCTTGATCTAGCGATGCCTCGACGTAGATCATCTTCGGCACGAAGCCGACGACCTTGCCCGCCCATTTCTCCGATGAAGCTGACGCTAGAGCCTGGGATTCGATTTGAACAGCGAGGAGACTTCATTGCGGAGCTATGGAGGCGGAGGACCGTATCTACAAAGGTTGTATCTCCATTCACTTAGTTAAATTGTTAACTAGTTTCATTGTTTCGCCTAGACATCTAGTTAACGATCCGTATTAGGGTTTCTCGGCACTTGTAATTTTTGAAATTGGCATGGTTGATGCCTTGTGAGACCTCATGAGAGTGCCTAGGAACCCTACAGTGGTATCAGAGCACAGTGGGAACCACACAAGACTCTATGACGATCTCGGGTCAACAGACTACTCTGTACCAGTGTCACCAGAGAACTGCCATCTGACGTAAGGTATAATACCATCTGGGAGTTCTCGGCGAGTCCGTCCAGTGTACCCAGTCTCCATTGAGCACCCGTATATCATCTCTGATGTCAAACACCAATGGATATGGGATCATCCATCGCCCATCTGTATGGGTCGAGAAGGTATACGCTAGTCTACACTGGTGTATCGATGCCCCGTCTCGATACACCCACGACTAGGGACCTTGAAGGATGTACTTATGGACTACCATGTCCCCACTAGTATGATCCGCATCATAGTCCAGGTAATCAAGTACACATCCTAAGGGCTTTACCAACATGTAACAGAGAGACAATCAGTGTACACGTTAATGTAAAGAGTAACCAGATAGCATACTATCATGTCGAGCGAGAAAGTCCTCCCTATATACGTCCCAGCATCCATTACAATATACATCCTATGTACAGTAATGGCCTCTAGGGCATACATATAACTAACACCTATCATGTCTTGGAAGAGGAGGCCCATACGCTGTATGTTGGCTGCTTGTTCAGCAGCCTCTTTGTCCTTCTTCTCTAATATCCGACGGAGGAATTCGGCGTCGGTTTCTTTCTTTTGGCGTTCATCCGAGGACGTTTCAAGGTTTTCTTTTGGCCCTGTAAGTGCGGCCATAGCGTTCATCATTTCTTGGAGCTTCTGCTGCTGCTCCTGAGCCTTAGTCACTGACCTCGTGTGCGGTCTATGACCTGTTGATATGCGGCTATCCTCCTTTCCCGATGCCACATAGACGGTATGAACTACAATGCCCCCTGACTTAGGGCGTTTGGGTTCACCACCTTTGATATTCGTCGTCGGCGTTGGCATTTTCTCCGGCCTTCTTCTTTTATGGGCCGTAGAAGTTGAGGGGGCCGTTGCTTTAGGCACCCAAGCGGTCGTTGCCTTTCGTTGCTTGACCAGGGGATTTTCTTCCTGCCGGCCTTTCGACTTCTTATGCTGGCGAGAGAAGTTAGGATCAATGACAGATTCTCGGACTCGTCGCTATGTCTTGTAGATCCTGGAGGACAGCGATTGAGGAGGCTGCTCCGGCTTTTCTGTTTCCACGGCAGTCTCTACCGGGGGAGGAGATCTCTTGAGCACTGCAGTTGGCGAGTTCCTGCGTACCCTATTCAGTAGCTCAAAGCTGTTCCCAGTAGGAACAGCAGCATTAACTTCCACCGTTGGTGCTGGTGGAGTTATCTCGGAAGGGGAGTTGCCCCCAGTCTTCCTTATTCGGCGCCAGTGGCGTCGTCGGGCGCGACGAGTCGTCGGTATTGGTTCAGAGACAGAAACAGCCTCTTCTTGCCCCCTGTTCAGGTATGGGGCTGTTGCCGGCGTCAGCCTATTGAAGACTGATGTCTTTTGATCAGCAGGAGCAGGAGTGGGAGTTGGGACGGTCAATCTTGTAAAGACCGATTTCTTAGCAGGAGAAGCCGCCTTGACGACTTCAGGAGCAGGTTTGGCTATTCTTTTTGGAATAATCTTTTCTGGGACTGCAAACTTCATTGTGGGCCCGCAGGAGTTTTGGCCCAATCTGGAGAAGACCGAGGCACCGGTGTTGGGCGACCCGTTGAGAGGGGCCGCAGTAACTGAAAGTCGATCGAAGACCGACTTCTTAGGAGCTTCTTGTATGGGCACGAGGGTGCTAAAGCTTGCTGGCGGATGCATGGTTCCGAAAAACAACCCCGTAGTGGCTTGAGTAATCTGCTCCACGGGCATAGTGAACAGAGAGGCCGCTTGGGGCCCATAGGTTATGCCCCCAGTTGAGGCCAGACGCGAACTGCAGCTGCAGTTAGAGCACTTCGAACAGGTAGAGGCCATCAATGCTTGATTCCTTTTTCTCTGCCAAGCAAGAGACCAAATCTTAGTAAACTTGAAATCCAAAGGCAACCGTTAACAAACCGCGATTGGGACTACAAGCTTCATTGTGGGTCCGCAGGAGTTTTGGCCCAATCTGGAGAAGACCGAGGCACTGGTGTTGGGCGACCCGTTGAGAGGGGCCGCAGTAACAGAAAGTCGATTGAAGACCGACTTCTTAGGAGCTTCTTGTACGGGCACGAGGGTGCTAAAGCTTGTTGGCGGAAGC
Source organism: Agapanthus africanus (assembly GCA_030015575.1). Taxonomy (NCBI): domain Eukaryota; kingdom Viridiplantae; phylum Streptophyta; class Magnoliopsida; order Asparagales; family Amaryllidaceae; genus Agapanthus; species Agapanthus africanus. The sequence goes on along the minus strand of CM057347.1, from coordinate 248,626,586 downwards.
ATGGTTCCGAAAAACAACCCCGTAGTGGCTTGAGTAATCTGCTCCACAGGCATAGTGAACAGAGAGGCCGCTTGGGGCCCATAGGTTATGCCCCCAGTTGAGGCCAGACGAGAATTGCAGCTGCAGTTAGAGCACTTCGAACAGGTAGAGGCCATCGATGCTTGATTCCTTTTTCTCTGCCAAGCAAGAGACCAAATCTTAGTAAACTTGAAATCCAAAGGCAACCGTTAACAAAGCACTAAGAATCTTTTAGATTCAAAAACAGAAGTGCAAAACACTATTTGATTTCTTGATCTAATTTAGATCAAAGAAAAGATAAGTTTTTCTTGTTTTTCTTATCTCAAAGAACCAAAGGTTCATAAAAGTGCAAAGCACTATTTTATTATTATTTTTTTTTATTAAAGATCCTTGATCTTATTTTTGGATCTATGATCGGTTCATGAGAGAACTTTCTCCTTTTTTCTAAAGGTTTTTACCTTTTTGTTCTTGAGGAATTCTTCAGAGTTCTCTTTCCCTTATTCTTCTTTTTTTAAGAAAATGTTGATGCCTTGGAATTGAGGCCTAGGGTCCTTTTTATAGTGCCCATAAATTAGTTAAATTTGTTAAAGAGATCTTTTTCTGAGTGATTTGGGGAATTTTCCCCACCGTTGGATCTTTGATCCAAGGGCTTCTGTTTTACAGAAGAAAATCTTCTTGTTTTAACAAGAACAGAAAGATTTCTTAAATCTTTATTCTGTTTGGCGCAAATGTCCCAGCGCGTGACACGTGTCGCGCAGCGCACAGCGCAGCGCGTCTGCGCTAGCGCGTCTGCGCTGACACGTGTCGCACAGCGCACAGCGCAGCGCAACTGCGCTAGCGCGTCTGCGCTGACACGTCTGCGCTGACACGTCTGCGCTGACACGTGTCGCGCAGCGCAGTGCTTGCGCAACTGAAGCGTTGCTTCCTCTAATAGAGCTTTGCTCTGATTGGGCGCGTCTTCTTGGGCGCTGCGCTGATGCGTCTGCGCATGACACGTGGCGCGTTGCGCCCGGGATTTGAAGCGTTACTTCAAAATTTGAATTTTGAATTTCCAGCAGAGCTTTGCTCTGATTGGGGGAAACAAACACTGAACCAACATTCCAGAGACCAGACCACAACCCAAACACGAAACCCAAACTCATCAAAGAGGCCAGTCTCCTCGGTTTTTATGCATTGTGCTCGGCCAAAAAGTGTTAGAATGGTCCCGTATTTGGGGAGCAGTCTACGGGTCACCTAAGTAGTCTTCTGCGGTTCCTAAAAAATTTTTACAAGACGATATAAAATTTGACAGAAACTCGAATGCATCGGGTATTGTTTCGGGGTTGTTTCAGTTTCGATAGTTTAATATCTTCTAAACCAACTAGTATGCGGTTAATGGGTTGGCTCTGATACCATGTAAGACTACGCCGGTGTCCCGGCCATCTTTCCGTGGCCAAATGCGGAACAAAAACTTTTAAAACTTGGCGCTAACGGAACCCTAAACGACGGATCGTGCCATTAACCCTGTACTAGTTAACTGTAAAGAGTTTAGAGAGGTTATGCCGATCGATCTGTGTCCTTCGGTCTTCAACCTCTGTCCTAGGCTCGTCGCGGCTGCCTCGAAAAAATTCGCTCTCTGGTCTCCCTCGTCGAAGAGGATCCACATCGAGGATTCTTTATACGGGCTCCCGCTTCTAAACCGAAGCAACTCGGACATCAAGTTTGCTAGCCTAGATGCCCAAGGTAAAGTAAAAAGAGTGTCTGTGAATACTTTGTCTCAATACACCCTAGGTTGCTCAACACATAAGACAAGTTAGGGTGGAGGTGAAAGAGTTGCCATAGGTGAAGAAGTGAGCTCAAGACTTGGCTTATGAGGAAAAAATGAGCTTGCTGTTGTTTTTCTTGAGTTGATTTTGCTTAATCTTTTGTGTGTGATATTATTAGCACTTAAAGAAAATCCTATGGCCAAAAAATGAGTAGCCACTTGCACAAATATCTCACACAAAATATCCTAACAAAAACAAAAGACATTCATGTCACAATGAATGTCAAAGCCAAGACTTTCACTCACCTTTTCAACACAATTTAAACATTTAATCTTAAATGTTTAATCCAAATGAAATGGCAACCTTAAAGTAATCTCGTAACAAATTACAAGAATACCCCCCATCCGTATATACATACCCGCATCCGTATTCCGACTGAATACAAATACAACGAGACGAAAATAATCCAACAATATAATATTAGGATCTGGCTTAAAGCAAAGCCCACTAGTATTATCTGTCCGATCATGATCCGTGCATAAGTGCACGAATATGATCGAACCCCGCCATAAAACCATACAGCCTCTACAACGTTTTGCCCGAACTAGGGAAACCCTCTGTGTGGGACTCTAAAGACTCGTCAATACGCTGGCAGTAGGTTTAACCACAAGCACGTCAGTGGCACAAGCTGTACGTAACGGCCGCCCAAGTATTGAGAGAAAGGGAGGCCGACGAGCGAACTTATCCTAAAACCCTACTGAGCCTGACAGTGACAATATCCGTACTGTCCGGTCCGTTCGTCTATGAGCATCACATATCGGGTCTAGGGGGATAAAGTCAGACCCTTAATAACGCAATATTCAGTGTTGGTATGAAGCCAATCACCACCTGAGAAACTAATGATCCGAATCAGTAATTCTCGACTACCTTGGCCAAGGATTTTTGGTGATGGACACCCGTGCACACCGCGACCTCTACCCCCAATACCGGGAGAGACGAATCCCCTGACGATCCGCTCACTGCCTCCAGTGGCTCGGGACTGTACCCAACTAAAACATGTTTGCACGACTCCTTCGAACTGTGGTAGGGTAGTAATCAAAGCACAGCGGTAACTCACACGAGACAAATGACGATCTCAGGTCGATAGACTAACCTGTACACATGTCACCAGGGAACTGCTATCTGAAAATAGGTATAATACCAACTAGCATGTTCCCGGCGAGTCCATCCGGTGTACTCATAACCCAATGAGCACCTGTAAACTATCTTAGGTGAACCAACTGACACCAATAGCTTGTGAGACCGGCCACCGCCCCTCGTCGGGGTCTCGATCTGTATACACTAGTCCACTCTCGTAGTATCGATGGCCAGTCTCGAAACTCCCACGACTAGGGACACTTTAAGGATGTGCTTATAGACCACCCAACTCTCACGTATATGATCGCCATCATACTGCTGGTAGTCAAGCAAGAATCCTATGGGCTCTATCAACATGTAATAGTGATCTGTAATGTCACCTGAAGCATGTACACGATGATAAAGACAAACCAGATAGCATACTATCATCTCGAGTAAGATTATCCTACCGGCATAGGTCCTCCCTCAATCATTGCAATCACGTGCCTACGATCCAATAATTGACTTGAGGGCACTATAGCCAGCAATGATGAGGAGGACAGCGGAGAAGACCCTAAGGACTTGTATCATGAGGTATAACATTATTTCCGAGTAGTTAAATCTCATGTAGTTTGCTAGCTAGGGTTTATGTTTGATCCTTGGTTCTAGTCGGTGTTGTGAAGCCCGTAAAAATCATTTTTGGCAATTTCCGCCTCCCCGCAAACACGTGGGGTGCGCGACATCGACTTACATTTGCGGATTCTAAATATTGTAGTTTTCATTTCTTTTCTGCGACCGTAAGTGTAATATGTGGTGTATCCCCGATCTCGTTACTCTATGTCAATGGAATTTGGGATACGCATATTTACTTACGTTGATGACATGTGATATTATGCGTTGCTGTGATATATTATATTGGATCGTCATGAATGAATAGCCTGGTTTTTTGCATGAGATAAGAGTTTTTTAATTTTCATTCATGTAAAATTTGTATGTAATATTCTTTTATTGGGACACTTCTGGGTTGAGGATGATATCACCATTGATGTATATTATTTACTTTTCCGCATTATGATAGACCCAAGGCGGGGAGCACAAGTAACCGGGTTCTAGAGTCCGGTGGGAGACCGTCTCGAGGAGTCGAGACCGGGTCTCCTAACTCTAGAATTGGCAGGTTGCTTGCCGCTCTCATAGGGGTCTAGGGATGTGGGTTTGGCTATTCATTATGACCGTGGAATCCGTGTTTTTCATTATTGGCTTAATTTAAAACACGGACCTCCTAGTATATCCAATATTTCATATGTTGACTTCTGCTGCTTGGTTCTGTGATGTGATCATATAACTACGTGAGACAAATGCTATATATATATATATATGATATATATAATAAACGTTGCTTATGTTTTTCACCCGCGCTAGTCCAGCCCCCGCTCTGCCATTAGTTAAGTAACCTAACGGGGCATGACAGGGCCCCGTGGCGAATGCGAATGGCATAAACGTACGTTCTATTTTCGGTTCTTTTCTATGATGTTTAGGGAAACATAAATGATGGGACTTCATTAATGTGATTAATGGAAAGAAAAGAAACCTACAGATGTTGTAGAATCGAAATTTTAAAAAGGTATCTCTAGTTCATGCTTTACATAGTGGTATTCCTTGATGAATATCCAGCACCTCATTCGATGAGGAAAGGGCTGAGATCCCTTCACCGGGAGTGACCTCTTTAACAAAACTAGCAAATGCTACAACCCACTCGGTTTTGTTTTTATAGCTTCTCTAGTTCATACTTTGCATAGTGGTATTCCTTGATGAATATCCAGCACCTCGTTCGATGAGGAAAGAGCCGACATCCCTTCACAGGGAGTGGCATCTTTAGCAAAACTAGCAAAAGTTAAACACTCCTTTTTAAATCATTAGATTCTACAACGATATCAAGTTCATTACATTAAAGGCTTTCTTCAAAACCAGTTGTAGCCCTCCGTCATTTCAGATAAGTGCTATTTAGTATTCGTGCTACGTTTGTTGGCCTTCGTCAAGGCGTAGTGTGCGGTAGCTGATTAGTGCTTATCTGCAGGATGTGATGCAGTTGAATTAGGGTAGTCTTGCGACTTTGTTGGCCTTGGTCAAGGGTCGTGCGGGTGGGTTTAATTCAATCAAGAAATGAACGGGTTGAACTTGACTAACGACCTATGGTTTATCGGCCTTCGTCAAGGTCATAGGATGCTAGGGGTAAAAACAGATATTGAGAATTTCAAGTGTTGAAATTTGCAACAAGATTGAATACCTTCTATGAGATAGTTGGATCCCGATACCCACTCCGAGTAAGTGTTACTCCTGGGAGAGTTTTCCACTTTACAATTAGCCGATCCATTAGGTGTCTAATAAAGGTGTTAACGGGGTGATGCCCCTACGGAAATGAGGTTATTTAATTAGTTCCATTCGAAAGCGTGGGGAGACTCTCTCGGTGTACCAATACCTGCCTGGCTGACCGATTGGCGAACTTGTAGGGTGTCCTTAATCCCGGCTAATCTTACCTTTTATGGTTTAAAGGAAGATTTGATAAAAACAGTGGGAGACACCCTAATTAGATAAAATAATAACCATTCTAATCTTGCAAAGAGCGCACGCTAAAGCGTTTCCTTCTCTCTCTCTCCTGGTAGCAACCATGACACGCCTTAATCAAGATAATAATATGGATGTATTGACCGAACCCGCTTATTATACTAAGCTGGGGAACGTTGGTTCCGCTCTATCTTTTGACTGTCATAAGTCTGAGCTAGGAATAGGGGAATATCAGGATTCCCACGCCACCCGAACAAAGAAGGAGCATTCTGATGCATCTTCTTCGGGTGTGTTCGTTACCGAGAACCGTTTCTCAGTTTGCTCTACGTCCTGGGTATTGGATACCGGATCAGGATCCCACGTATGTAATTTGTTACATGGGTTAAAGAGAGGTAGAGAACTGGGAAAGGGTGATATGTCTCTAAAAGTAGGAAATGGAGCAATTGTTGCAACCAAAGCAGTGGGCGAATATCACCTTATATTACCAAATGGTAATACAATGATTCTGAATGACTGTTATTACATTCCAAATATGATGTGCAATATCATATCAGTTTCTTTGTTGCATAAAGAAGGATATAACTTTGTATTGGAGGATAATGTTATGAACATTTTCCTAAATCAAGTGTTTATTAGGTTTGGTACGTTGTGTAACGGTATATACGTTCTAAATCAAACAACAGTTCTAAACGAACAGAACACACACAAGAGGAAAAGTTCAGAAATGAACGAAACCTTCTTATGGTATTGTAAACTAGGTCATATCAATGCGACAAGACTAGCTAAGTTGCATAAAGATGAATATTTGAATCCGTTCGAATTTACATCTTATTAAACTTGCTAGTCATGTCTCAAAGGTAAAATGACCAAAACTCCGTTTACAAGACACGGAGAAAGAGGTACTGAACTGTTGGGACTGATACATAGTGATGTATGCGATCCTATGTCTATACATGCCAGGAATGGTTTTGCGTACTTCATTACATTCACCGTTGATCTCTCAAGATACGAATATGTGTTCCTGATAAAAAACAAATCTGAATCTTTTGAGAAATTCAAGGAATATAAGTACGAAGTTGAAAACCAGATGGGTAAAAGTATTAAAGTCCTACGATCTGATCGGGTAGGAGAATACTTGAGCATGGAATTCAGAGACTACTTAAAAGAGAATGGGATTCTCTCTCAGCTTACTCCTCCGTAAACACCACAGCACAATGGAGTTTCGGAGCGCAGGAATTGCACCCTATTAGATATGGTACGCTCTATGATGAGTAATGCTGAGTTGCCTATTTCCTTTTGGGGTTATGCACTTGAGACAGCTAGATACCTATTTAATAGAGTTCCGACCAAATCCGTGCCTACCACTCCATATGAGATATGGAATGGGAAGAGACCATCTCTAAAACGAGTTAAGATATGGGGTTGTCCGGCCTATATTAAAAAGCAAAATCCGGACAAGCTCGAGCCAAGGTCTGTTTTGTGCAAGTTTGTGGGATATCCAAAGGATTCATATAGATATATTTTCTACCATACTGAGGAACAAAAAGTATTTGTTTCTCAACATGCTACCTTTTTAGAAAAGGAATTTCTTGTAAAAGAAATTATCGGTAATGAGGTAGAACTGGAAGAAGTTCCAGCAACACAAACTTTAACTCACGATTTGGTAGAACCGGAGGATTCAATAGTCCCCAACAAACCTCGGCCACTCCACAAATCTAGTAGGGTTCCTCATCTACCTGAGAGATACTACGGTTTTCTCATAGACGGTGGGAGCGAGGATTGCATTATGGAAGATGATGACCCAACTAGTTTCAAGCAGGCCATCACAATGTTGGCTATAGTGCCCTCAAGTCAATTATTAGATCGCAGGCACATGATTGCAATGATTGTGGGAGGACCTATACCGGTAGAACAGTCTTACTCGAGATGATAGTATGATATCTAGTTTGTCTTTATCATCGTGTACATGCTTCAGGTGACATTACAGATCACTATTACATATTGATAGAGCCCATAGGATCCATGCTTGATTACCAGCAGTATGATGGCGATCATATACATGAGAGTTGGGCGGTCTATAAGCATATCCTTAAAGTGTCCCTAGTCGTGGGAGTTTTGAGACTGGGCATCGATACTCCGAGAGTAGACTAGTGTATACGGATCGAGACCCCGACGAGGGGAGGTGGCCGGTCTCATAAGCCATTGGTATCAGTTGGTTCATCTAAGATGTATACAGGTGCTCATTGGGTTATGAGTACACCGGGCGGACTCACCGGGAACATGCTAGTTGGTATTATACCTATTGTCAGATAGCAGTTCCCTGGTGACATGTGTACAGGTTAGTCTATCGACCTGAGATCATCATTTGTCTTGTGTGAGTTCCCACTGTTCTTTGATTACTACCCTACCATGGCTCAAAGGAGTCATGCAAACAGGTTTTAGTTGGGTACAGTCCCAAGCCACATGGAGGCAGTGAGCGGATCGTCAGGGGATTCGTCTCTCCCGGTATTGGGGGTTGATGTCGCGGAGTGCACGGGTGGCCATCACCAGAAATCCTTGGCCAAGGTAGTCGAGAATTACTGATCTAGGATCGGTAGTTTCTCAGGTGGTGTTATGCTTCATACCGACACTGAATGTCAAGTTATTAGGGGTCTGACTTTATCCACCCCCCTAGACTCGATATACGATACTGATAGACGAACGGACCGGACTGTACGGATATTGTCACTGTCAGGCTCAGTAGGGTTTCAGGATGAGTTTGCTCGTCGGCTTCCCTTTCGCTCAATACCTGGGTAGCCGTTACGTACAGTTAGTTCCACTGACATGCTTGTGGTTAAACCCACTTCCAGCGTATTGACGAGTCTTTAGAGTCCCACACAGAGGGTTTCCCTGGTTTGGGCGAAACGTTGTAGAGGCCGTATGGTTCTGTAGGGTTCCTATGAATGACAGCAAGGTTTCGGGAGGCATCGTCCATGCAATTTTCAAAAATTTTCCATTTTAAAAAAAACCTAAAATAGAATCGTTAACTAGAGAATCATACGAAACATAAAGAATCTACTTTACACCTAAGTGATAACGGAATACAACCTTTGTAGACCTGTCCTTCACTTCAATTGCTCCTTGTAGTGGTCCCTTCGCTGCGATCATGGAACTCCCAGACTCTTGAATGGCTTCTCAAGGTGAAAGGAACGATCTTGCTTGAAGTCTTCGAGGCCGAAGATGATCTACATCGAGAAGACACTAACTCAAGCTACTAATTCACTAATGAGAGATTAGTGAAGCTAACACCCTATACTAAAGTGCTAATCTGGTAGAGGATGATGAAGTAGGAAGTGGACTCACTTTAGTTTTATTTTTCTCACAATATTTTCTCACTTTTGAAAAAGCTAGCAAGCTTTTTCTCAAGGATGAAGAAGATGAAGTCAAGAGATGAGAATGAACTAATGAGGTGAGAGAATCAACCATGGGTGAGTTTGTATCATATACTAACTCATGTAGAGACATAACCATGGCTAAGTTATAATGGTTAGGTTAATAAATATGTTTAGTAAAACAAAATTAGTGGACCAAGTCAATGCATCCACAAGCTTCTACAAGCTTCATGCATGTGGCTAATTATCCACTAATTTGGATTTACTTTAAATATTTAAACGCTACATTATAATTAGTATGTTGTAAGTCTCATACACCCTTGTAGTTTGTATCATCAACCATGACACAAAATAAAAAAAACAATTAATATATATCACATATATATTAAGTGTGCGCATGTGAGAAAAATAAATGCTTAAGTGAGCTAATATTAGTTAATGTAAACTAGTATATCAAATATACAATTATACACTAAATTATCAAATCAACACTTGATTTAATAATCCGGCTATATCACATATAACCGACTATATTATATGTACCATCTTATCGAATCAACACTTGATTCGATAACCCGGCTATATCACATATAACTGACCGATACAAATAATCGCGATAATAGAATACGGTATCACATACTCGTATTAATCTCGGTCCCGCACATATCACATATGTGCTCCTACTTCATTTTGCCTGAGCCAGTGAAACCTCTGTATAGGACTCTAAAGACTCGTCAATACGCCGGCAGTAGGTGATGATCATATCAAGCACCCACAAGCCGTCAGCTGTACTAGCTGGACATAATGGCTACCCGGGTATTGAGCGATCAGAAGATCAACAAGCAAGCCCGCTCTAGCTCCTGTAAAGCCTGTCAGTAACACTACCGTACAGTCCGGTCTCCTCGTCTGATATGTCGCATATCAAGTCTAGGGGTGGTAAATGTCAGACCCCAATAACTCGATAAGTCATGCCGATATGAGGCTCATAACGGGTTGAGAAACTACTGATAACACTTACTAGTAAATCTCTAAATCAGCCCTGGCCAGGGACTTCCCTGTTATGGCCAATCGAGCACAGCGCAACATCAACCCCCAATACCGGGAGAGACGAAACCCCTCCTATCGCACATTGCCTCCATGTGACTCGAAACTGTACCCAAAAACCACCGTTTTGCACGTCCTCTTGAACATGGTAAGGTAGAAATCAAAGCACGGTAGGAATCACACAAGACTCTATGACGATCTCGGGTATACAGACTAACATGTACCAGTGTCACCAGAGAACTGCTATCTGACGTGAGGTATAATACCATCTAGGAGTTCTCGGCGAGTCCGTCCAGTGTACCCAGTCTCCACTGAACATCCGTATACCATCTCCGATGTTAAACATCAATGGATATGGGATCATCCATCGCCCATCTCATGGGTCGAGAAGCGTATACGCTAGTCTACTCTGGTATATCGATGCCCTGTCTCGATACACCCACGACTAAGAACATTAAAGGATGAACTTATGGACTACCATGGCCCTACTAGTATGATCTGCATCATAATCCTAGTAGTCAAGTACACATCCTAAGGGCTTTACCAACATGTAACCACAAGACAGTATCAAGAGACAAGTATACATGTTAAGATAAAGAGCAACCAGATAACATACTATCATGTTGAGCAAGAAAGTCCTCTCTATATATGTCCAAGCATCCACTATATGTCCAAGCATCCACTATAATATACATCATATGTACAATAATGGCCTCTAGGGCATACATACAACTAACAGGTTTTATGGCATGGTTCGATCATATACGTGCACTTGTGCACGGATCATGATCGGACGGATAATACTGGTGGGCTTTGGTTTAAGCCGGATCCTAGTATTATATTGTTGGATTACTTTCGTCTCGTTATAGTCGTATTCAGTCGGAATACGGATGCGGGTATGTATATACGGATGAGGGGTATTCTTGTAATTCGTTACAAGATTTCTTTAGTTTATGCCATTTTCTTTTTGGATTAAACATTTAATTTAATTGTTTATTGTGAGGTGGAAAGTGTGAGTGCGAGTCTTGGCTTTGTGCATTGATTCATAGCACATGCACTTGGTGACTCATGTTATTGGGTCATGTGTTGATTCATTGTGACATGGATTGTTTTGTTTTTGCTAAGATATTTTGGTGTGGGATTTTTTGTGAGAAAGAGGCAACTCATTTTCAAAATAGGGCTCACAAAATATCACACACATTAGCCAAGCCAAAACAACTCAAAAAAGAGCAGCCACCATTTTCCTTCACTTGCTCTTTTCTTTTCTTGAGCTCAGACTCTTCACCTCTGGCATCTTCTTCAACCTCCACCCATACCCTCTCATGAGTTGAGATTCCTTGGGTGTATTGAGACAAAGTAATCACACACTATCTCTACTTCATCTTGGGTATCTAGGCTAGCAAACTGGATGCCCGAGTTGCTTCGGTTTAAAGGCGGGAGCCCGTATTACGAACCCTCGACGTGGATCTTCTTCGATGTGGGGAGACCGGAAATCAAACTTGATCGGGGAAGCCGCAAGGAGCTTGGGACAGAGGTTGAAGACCGAAGGACATGGATCGATAGGTAAAACCTCTCTAAACTCCTTTCAAAGAACTAGTATAGGGTTAATGGCACGATCCGTCGATTAGGGTTCCGTTAGCGCCGGTTTTTAAAAGTTTTTGTTCCGCGTTTGGCCATGTATTGATGGACGGGACACTGGCGTAACCCAACATGCTATCAAAGCCAACCTATTAACCCCATACTAACTCATTGCGACATTAGAAATCTGCCATTTTTGTCGTGCAAAACTGCCAACAAAAACAGTTCCAAAAACTGAAAGTTTGAGATGTTTGCACACCCCGCGGGCTCACGACTTGAACTGAGAATCCTTGGGGTGGTGCATGGGCACCCCGGGGAACCCCCAAAGGGGACCGAGTGGCTGGGCCTACTCCCCAAGACCACCACAAGGTGGTCTTGGCGGTGGGGCCCCGAAACTGCACCATCTTGGGCAGTTTCGGGTCTGCCCCATCCCCTGGCCACCTCGTGGTGGCCTCTGGGATGGGGTACCCCCTTTAAGCCCCCTGACTCGAAGTTAATTTCATGCTCTAACTCCCCGCGAGGGTTCGGGCGCGTTTCGTTTTGATTCGAACTTCCGGATTGGCTTTAAACGGTAGTTTTTAGAACTTTAGCTCACTATTTTTTTCCTCATGGTTTTGGAAATTGGTTTGGTTTGATAATTGCGTGCCGAATTCTAATGTCGTAGTTTACAGTACATACATTACTATCTATGACCGTGAATGTCATTAGAGCGGTACAACTTGTCTAATTGCTATAGTTCTTTTAGACGGGTTTGCGAACGTAACATTCACGTTGATGTTCTGTGTTGTGCTGTGTTCGTTGCGGAATCATCGTGGTGGATAGCTTGGGTGCAATATTAGTATAATTTAGTTTCATTTGTACATTTGATATCGCGGGGCGAGCGTCCGACATGTGGGCTGCCGTCACTACCTGTTTGTATATTATTTGTTTGGGGCACGACCGGGTTGAGGTCGATGTCACCATTATACATATTTTCTTTTCTTTACTAAGATTACCCCGCGATGGAGTGCATGGATAGCCGGGTTCTAGAGGGCAACGGGTCCACATCTCAAGGAGTTGAGATGGAGGGGGGCCCACTCTAGAATTGGCGGGCTATTCTCCGCACTCGTAGGGGTACAGGTTGATCCAAGGAGGGATACTCAAGTTACCGGATTCCGTGAGGTGCCGGGTGGCCCATTCACTTTGATGAAGGGGGCTGGCTCGCTTCTGGTATTGGAGGGTAACTAGTCGCGCTCGTAGGGGTCTAGGTTTTCATTGCACAGGCTATCCACATGACCAGGGGAACGTCGGGTTTCAGTTGCGGCTTAAAGGAAACCCGGGGCTTCGAGATTATCTGTATTGTTCTGTAATGCTTATCACTTATCTGTGATGTTGCATTTATCATGCCTGGAGCGATTATTATATATTGTTATATATATACTAGTAAATGGTGTATATGTTTTGCATCCGCGCTAGTCCAGCCCCCTCTCTGTCGTTAGTTAAGTAACCTAATGGGTGATGACGGGGCCCAGTGGCGAATGCGGATGGCATATACGTACATCATATTTTCGTTCTTTTCTGGTGTGATTAATTGATGGGACAGCGTTAATTCTGATCAATGCAAGGGAAATAGACCTATTTGATGTTGTTGGAACAAATTTTCAAAAGATGTTATTACAAGGAAGTTTTCTTTTGTTTTGCACAACGGTATTTAGTTATGAATATCCAGCACCTAATTCGATGAGGCAAGAGCCGAGATCCCCTCACCGGGAGTTACCTCTTCGGCAGAAGTTTGCTTCAGGGTAATAACTTCACTATAGTCGATTACTTTTTCGCTTTGCGTCGAGATATTCAGTGGGAATATCCTGCACCTCATTCCATAAGGAAAGAGCCGAGATCCCTTCACCGGGAGTGACCTCTTTAGCAAAGGTTTTCGCCACTATATATTTGTAAAAAGCTATCCGGTTCCTTCAACGATATCAAGTTCATTACGTTAAAGGTTTTTCGCCAAAAACCATTCGTAGCCCTCCGTCATTTCAGATAGGTAGCACTTAGTATTCATGCTATGCTTGTTGGCCTTCGTCAAGGCATAGTGTATGGTAGCTGTTTGTTACTTTTCTATTGCATAGATAGATGCGTTGGTTTGGGATACTCGTACTACTTTGTTGGCCTTCGTCAAGGGTATGTACGGGTAGGTTCAAATTAACCTGGATAATGACGGGTAGAACTTGACATGTGACTTATGATTTGTTGGCCTTTGTCAAGGTCATAAGAGCATGGGGTAAAAATAACATCGGGAGTTTCAAACATACAGGAAACTTGCCAGGCATGCGCATAACTTCTGGAGTGTGATAACTTGAGTGGATTCCATCAGGTTATCATGCGATGATAGTTGGATCCTGATACCCACTGATGAGTTGGTTTACTCCTCGGGTGATTTTAGATGATCCCGACTAATTCTTCTTTCAGGTTTGGAGGAGAATTTGAGAATACAGTGGGAGACATCCTGATTAGATAAAGTGATTAACTATTCTGATCTAGGTTAGAGTGCACGCTGAGTGTTTCTTTTCTCTCTCTCTTTGGCAGGGACCATGTCCTGACCCTAGACTAGAACTCATAAACAAAGTTAACCAAACCTTCTTAAAACACACTGGCTTTTGGATTGTCAGAGTTGCATACTTCATTGCCACTCCTACTTTTACCCTTTGCTTTTCTCCGGAACATTCCATATCACTACGAAGATCCACATTTATTGGATATAACCATCGTATAGTTACATACGAACTCGAAGAAACTCATTTCAGATTCGAGAATGGTTTCTGGTTCTGGAGAAATTGAATAGGACTATACAGTTGTTTTTTCCTTTTTACCTTCTCTCAGGTTGTGAGGGCTCCTAAGATTAGGAGAGGGTACACCTATTGCGTTTATTGGATAGTCTTCTTTCAAACCATAGGCAGGTGCCGAAAGGTGGGGAATGAAGAAAACCAATTAGCCTAAGTGTGGTGTACAGAAGGTAATAAGTAAAGACAAATAAAGGGAGTAGAAAGAGAGCAAAGTAAATTGCGACTGCTATCATTCACGACCAAACCGCATATATCATCGCCACTCCTACTTCGCCTTTGAATTTCTCCAGAACACCCCATATCACTACGAAGATCCACAGTTATTGGATAATCCATCGTATAGTTACATTCGAACTCGAAGGAACTTGTTCCAGTTTGAGGATGGATTCTGGTTCAGGAGAAATAAAATAAGGATTATTCAGTTATCATTTATCTTTACCTTCTCTCAGATTGCGTGGGCTCCTAGGATTAGGAGAGTACACCTATTACGCTTATTGGATAGTCTTCTTCCAAAACATAAACTGGTGCCGAACGGTAGGGAAGGAAGAAAACCATTTAGCCTAAGTACGGTTTACAGAAGGTAATAAGTAAAGACAAATGAAGGGATTGGAGAGATGGAAAGGAAATATACGGTTACAGTCATGAATCTGGATAATGGAAGAGGCATTACTAGGAATACCTGGGTACCCCTTCGAAACATTTTCATGTTTCAGTTTCACTGTGCATTGTTAATTGAAAACTGATTTCCTAATTAGATCCTTACTTCAAGGTATGTATTTACCAGGTTTGATTCTCACATCTGTATGATTTTACAGATGATGAGTGGGAGTAAGTTATTAGGAATTAGGTGATTATATCCTCATTATATCGGAATTCGTTGTAATTGGTGATATTTGAGGAAATCGCCTGGGTTTTAGCCGGACGGAAAATATTTGGTTTTGAATATCCGTTGTTATGCACCAATTTCAAACTGATATATCTGTATGATTATTTTATAAAGTGAGATATAACTTTTTGAAATTATGTTCATGACATTTACCTATATTAGTTGATGATTGGGTAAGGAGCATTAAACAGCGGTGTAACTCTTCTTAACCATAGTACAGTTTTCAACCTACGACGCACAGGGTTTGAGTTATTCAACTCAGGAGACTTATACAAAGTATTGTATGTTGTCCAGTGTCCATTAGGACAAAGGGGTTAGTCCTCGTGCTATATTCTGTTTACTTGTAACTTCTCCAGTTTTAGACAAGTGTTTCGTAGAAATACAAGGTCCATGTTTTGAGAAGTTATAGGTACAAGAATAAAGTAGAGAACCATGTGTTGCAAGTATCAGGATTCTTCAAGGTGATTGAAAATGTATATACCTGTATTTAGTATTCAGTTAATAATAATGGTTTTGAGAACTTGCTTCTCTTATAGGTTGCTCATATCTGGATGCATTCCTAAGTTGAGTAACGTTGATAGGCCTCTCTCGATTTATTTGACATGCACCGGAGACAGCTGCATGATTTGAATCTGGTTCCAATTAAATCAGTGCCTCTGTTTCTAAATTGTACATAGAATGGTTCATATCTTAACAATGTTAAGGTATATAGAGTTGTCCAGCTTATACTTAAAACCGGACTCCGGATAACTCTAGGCACGTTTCCGTAATAGCAGATTGTGGGTTATCTCGGACTATGACGAGGGTTAACATTCTACCATCTGGAAGATCAATAGTGATATTGTTCTTGACTCGCCACAGTTTTAGTAAAATGGATTTTTTCATAAAACAGTAGTGAGAGTATGGTAGAACTGGAAGTGATTCCAGAACCACAAACGATTACTGAAAATTTAATAGAACCTAAAGATTCAATCGGGTTTGAAATTCCATTAGCCACTCCGCAGATATGGTAGGTAACCTTAGACGCCCGAGAGGTATTTTGGTATTCTCAAAGACGGTGACATGGAGGTTCTTGTTTACCCGGACTTGCCATTACTGTTGTTCTAGACTGTGAGACCCGGCAGGAGGATGAGTATAGCATCGTTCTAAAGTTTACTTTATAAGTGCACGTGTATATGACTCTGCTAGAGAGTTGTTATAGTCAGTGGAAGCAGTGGGAGCATAGTGGACAAGTAGCTTGTGCCTATTTATAGACTAAAGTAGGTATAGCAGAGATAGATCGTATATTTTGATGTGACGGTCATAGGTTTTTTGACTTTATCAGAATAGGGGATGGATCTGTTAAGAAGGTAGTAGGGTATGATGTCCTGGTATTTGGAAGACATACACTTTGTAGGAAGTGAAATTACTACACTACGGTCGGTTATACTGTGGTTGTCACACAGTTCTTTCTCCACATAGGATATGGATATAATATCAGTCATTCTGGTTACTAGATCTATGGTTTTAGATCTAGATTTGGGTAGTTTCCCAATTTGGGTACTTCGACACTATTCTAAAGGTGTTTTAGAATGGACGACTCCTGGCATGGTGGTGTACCTGCAGGTGATAAAGTCACCCTCTTTAAAGGTGTCTTACAAACTAAAGGGGAGAGGGATGTACATGATTGGCATATCACTTGCTTAGGAAATTGAGTCAATCATGAGATGTCAAGTACCACACCAGATGTTATTTTTGCACTAGCTGCAATAATTTTATATATTAATCCAATCCTGGATAAACGTTCGGAAGCAGTTTATGAACATAAGTGGATGTTCTAGGGATTTGGTAACGGCAACCTCCTTCAGGAGATGGTTATCTTTCCAGGCTTCCAAAGTGACCTGGATGACAGAGTGACTGTCAGAGTTATAGTTTTCCCTCTTGACGAGAGGTAGTAGTTTGGACAGGTCGTCCAAGCGGATACTGAGGGAGGCATGGCGCAGGAGACTGATTAATTCAGTGGATGATACAGTCGATGAAGTTTGCTGGATTTGGAGTTCATTTGTGAACTGGGTCCCATCAGATATCCAAACATATTCTAAAATAGGTATTGCTCATTTCGGGAGATGGCTTTCTCCGTGAACTTGAGATAAAGAGAGACATAGAAAGATACATTAGAGCGGATCCACTCACTGAGGCTATTTCTCGAACGCGATAGTTTTACAAACGAGCTTTGTGAAACTGATTAGTAGAGAAGTCGGGTGTTCGGTATCACACGGGCTGTGAGTATGCGACACCGCAATAATTAGCCTTAAGTGCAAGTGGGAGATTGTTGGCTATAGTGCCCTCAAGTCAATTATTGGATCGCAGGAACATGATTGCAATGATTGAGGGAGGACCTATACCGGTAGAACAGTCTTACTCGAGATGATAGTATGCTATCTAGATTGTCTTTATCATTGTGTACATGCTTCAGGTGACATTACAGATCACTATTACATGTTGATAGAGCCCATAGGATTCATGCTTGACAACCAGCAGTATGATGGCGATCATATACGTAAGAGTTGGGTGGTCTATAAGCACATCCTTAAAGTGTCCCTAGTCGTGGGAGTTTCGAGACTGGGCATCGATACTCCATTAGTAAACTAGTGTATACGGATCGAGACCCCGACGAGGGGCGGTGGCCGGTCTCATAAGTCATTGGTGTCAGCTGGTTCACCTAAGATGTATACAGGTGCTCATTGGGTTATGAGTACACCGGACGGACTCGCCGGGAACATGCTAGTTGGTATTATACCTATTGTCAGATAGCAGTTCCCTGGTGACATGTATACAGCTTAGTCTATCGACCTGAGATCATCATTTGTCTTGTGTGAGTTCCCACTATGCTTTGATTACTACCCTACCACGGCTCAAAGGAATTTTGCAAACAGGTTTTAGTTGGGTACAATCCCGAGCCACATGGAGGCAGTGAGCGAATCGTCAGGGGATTCGTCTCTCCCTGTATTGGGGGTTGATGTTGCGTAGTGCACGGGTGGCCATCACCAGAAATCCTTGGCCAAGGTAGTCGAGAATTACTGATCTAGGATCGGTAGTTTCTTAGTTGGTGATAGGCTTCTTACCGACACTGAATGTCAAGTTATTAGGGGTCTGATTTTATCCACCCCCTAGACCCGATATGCGATACTCATAGACGAACGGACCGGACTGTACGGATATTGTCACTGTCAGGCTCAGTAGGGTTTCAGGATGAGTTCGCTCGTCGGCCTCCCTTTCGCTCAATACCTGGGCAGCCGTTACGTACAGCTAGTGCCACTGACGTGCTTATGGTTAAACCCACTGCCAGCATATTGACGAGTCTTTAGAGTCCCACACAGAGGGTTTCCCTGGTTCGGGCGAAACGTTGTAGAGGCCGTATGGTTTTATGGCAGGGTTCGATCATATATGTGCACTTGAGCACGGATCATAATCGGACGGATAATACTAGTGGGCTTTGGTTTAAGCCGGATCCTAGTATTATATTGTTGGATTACTTTCGTCTCGTTGTATTCGTATTCAGTCGGAATACGGATGCAGGTATGTATATACGAATGAGGGGTATTCTTATAATTCGTTACAAGATTTCTTTAGTTGATGCCGTTTTCTTTTTGGAGTAAACATTTAGTTTAAATGTTTATTGTGAGGTAGAAAGTGTGAGTGCAAGTCTTGGCTTTGTGTAAGCCCGCGGGGGCGCCCCGGCCGTCGATCCGACGCCGGAAACGCGGAAAACAAAAACTTTGCGAACTTTGCAAAACGGCACCGCCGCGGACTTTTCACCCGGATCGGGCCATTAACCTAGCTAGCTAGCAAACAAGAAAAGAGTAAAGAAGTATACCAAGCGATCCGTGTCCTTCGGTCTTCGTCTCCACTCCGATCTCCCGCGGAATCTCCGTCACCTCCTCGCTCGTCGGAAAGGGCACCACGTAGCCGGAATCTTTTACGGGCTCCCGTCTCTTGACCGAGACAACTCGGGCGCGAAGTTGGCTAGCCGACGCGTCCAAGACTTGCTATAGAATAGTGTAGAAGGTTATCTCTTTGGGGTTCTTGAAGTTGCCATGATGGAAGGATTTTGCACAAGGATTTTTTTCATGAAGGCTTGAAGAAAAAAAATGGAGCATGCTTGAAAATGGGCTCGGCCAAGCAATTGTGCTCTCTGCATACAAAATAAGCTCCTCCCCCTTTAAGAAATTAATCCCTCATCTTATAAGAACCTCCAGCACACTCCATAAGCACACATGGGGGGGGGGGGGCCCACGAAATATACATGAAGGGAAATTCTCCCACCAAAAATAAACCACTCCATTAGCACAAAGCAACCATATGTAAATTAATTCATCAACTCCAATTCTCCAATTCCAGCACACTCACAAATAAATAACAAACATTTCTTATGCTGGAATAGTGGCCGGCCCACAAGGAAAAAGGATGTGGCTTTTTTTTAATCAAAAAAGCAAGGAAGGAAATAAAAGAATCAAAATCTAAAAGGATAATTGTCACAACCATTTCCAATCTCATTCTTATCACATAAATGCAAAAGAATGATGCAAAGAGAATCTCATGATGATGGTCAAATCATAATCCACACATATGCAAGAAAACCCCACACAATTAAGTTAATTGCAAACTTGCAATTAACCCCCTCCAACGAAAAGTCCGGCCGAGAAGGAATAAAAGAAAACCGGCCGGAACGGAATGCAAACTGGCAACCCCAGAAAACCGATCCCGTAATAAATTACAGGAAAACCCCGCTACTGCAAATACATGCCCGCATTTGTATTCCTACTGAACACAAATGCAAAGAGACAAAACTACACTATCAAATACTAGTATCCGGCTTAAGCCAAAGCCGGCTAGTAAAAACTGTCCGATCACGATCCGTGCAATACCGCACGTATCTGATCGAACCCTGCCATATCTCCATACGGCCTCTACAGCGTTTCGCCCGAAACCTGAGTAACTGTCTGTGTGGTGGACTCTAAAGACTCGTCAATACTGTGGCTGTGGATTTAACCACTAGCACGTCAGAGGTATAAGCCAATACGTGACGGGCCACCAGGTATTGACCAAAAGGGACGTCGATGAGCGAACTCATCCTGACACCCTACTGAGCCTGTCAGTGACAATATCCGTACAGTCCGGTCCGTTCGTCTATAAGCATCGCATGGCGGGCCTAGGGGGTTGGTATAAGTCAGACCCCCAAAAGCGGTACAAGTCGTGTCGGAGTGTAGCCCAGAACACCCTGAGATACTACTGGAATACCTACCAGCAAATCTCCTGCCTTGGCCAAGGACTTTTCATGTTCTGGCTCTCCTAGACACAGCACGACCTCACCCCCAATACCGGGAGAGACGAACCCCTGCAGATCCGCTCACTGCCTCCATGTGGCTCGGGACTGTACCCAACTAAAACCTGTTTGCACGACTCCTTTGAGCCGTGGTAGGGTAGTAATCAAAGTACAGTGGGAACTCACACGAGACAAATGACGATCTCAGGTCGATGAACTAACCTGTACACATGTCACCAGGGAACTGCTATCTGACGTCTGGTATAATCCCAACTAGCAGGTTCCCGGCGAGTCCTGTCCGGTGTACTCATAACCCAATGAGCACCTGTATACATCTTAGGTGAACCAACTGACACCAGTGGCTTGTGAGACCGGCCACCGCCCCTCGTCGGGGTCTCGACTGTATACACTAGTCTACTCTGGAGAAACGATGCCCTGTCTCGAATCTCCCACGACTAGGGACCTTTTAAGGATGTGCTTGTAGACCCCCAGCTCCCACTTATATGATCGCCCTCATACTGCTGGTGGTCAAGCAAGAATCCAAGGGGCTTTATCAACGTGTAATAGCGACTCGAAAGGTCACCTGAAGCAGTACACGATGATAGAGATAAACCAGATAGCATACTATCATCTCGAGTAAGACTGTCCTACCGGGATAGGTCCTCCCCTCAATCATTGCAATCACGTGCCTGTGACCCAATAATTGACTCTAAGGGCACTATCTCCAACAATCTCCCACTTGCACTCGAGGCTAATTATTGCGATGTCGCATACTCACAGCCCGTGTGATACCGAACACCCAACTCCTCTACTAGTCGGTCTCACAAAGCTCGTTTGTGAAACTATTGCGTTCGAGGAATAGCCTCAGTGAGTGGATCCGCTTTGATGTTTCTTTCTATGTCTCTCTATATCTCAAGTTCGCGGAGAAAACCATCTCCCGAAATGAGCAATACCTGTCTTAGAATGTCTGGATGTCTGATGGGACCTAGTTCATAAATGAACTCCATATCCAAACTTCTTAGACTGTATCGTCAACTGAACTTAATCAGTGTCCTGCGCCATGCCTCCCCTCAGTATCCACTTGGACCATCTGTCCAACATACTGCCCCTCGTCAAAGGGAAAACTATAACTCTGACAGGCACTCTGCCATCCAGGTCACCTTGGAAGCCTGGAATGATAACCGTCTCGTAAAGGAGGCTGCCATTATCAATTCCCTAGAACATCAACTTATGTTCTAAAACTTCTTCCGATTGTTTCTCCAGGGTTGGATCAATATCAACTTATTGCACCTACTGCAAGAACAACATCTGGTGTGGTACTTGACATCTCATGATTGACTCAATTGCCCAAGCAAGTGATCTGTCAATCATGCGCATTCCTCTCCCCTTTAGTCTGCAAGACACCTTTAGAGAGGGTGACTCCATCACCTGCAGGTATACTACCGTGCCAGGAGTCGTCCATTCTAAATACTCATAGAATGCGGTCAAAGTACCCAGATTGGGAAACCACCCAAATCTAGATCTAAAATCATAGATCTAGTAACCAGAATGTCTGATATAATATCCAAATCCTATATGGAGAAACTACTGTGTGACGACCAAAGTATAACCGATCGTAGTATAGGAATATCACTTCCTACTCTGTGTATGTCATCAAATACCAGGACATCACACCCTACTACCTTCTTAACAGATCCACCCCCTATTCTGATGAAGTCAAACCTATGACTGTCACACCAGAAATAGATGATCTATCTCCGTTATATCTGCTTTAGTCTATAAATAGACATAAGCCTGATATCCACCAATGCTTCCGCTGCTCCCACTGACTACGACAACCCTCTGGCAGAGTCATATAGACGTGCACTTCTAAAGCCAGTTTAGAACGACGCTATACTCATCCTCCCGCCGGGTCTCGCAGCCTGGAACAACAGCAATGGCAAGTCTGGGTAAACAAGAACCTCCCTGCCACCGTCCTTGAGCATACCGAAGTACCTCTCGGGTGCCTGAGGTTACCCACCTTATCTGCGGAGTGGCCAATGGAATGTCAAACCAGATTGAATCTTTAGGTTCTTATGAAATCTTCAGTAATCGTTTGTGGTTCTGGAATCACTTCCAGTTCTACCATACTCCCACTACTGCTTTCTGAAAAAATCCATTTTTGATAAAACTGTGGCGAGTCAAGAACAATATCACTATTGATCTTCCAGATGGTAGAAAGTCAACCCTCGTCATAGCCCGGGTCAACCCACAAACAGCCACTACTGAAACGTGCCTTGAGTTGTCCAGTGTCTGGTTTTAAGCATAAGCCGGACAACTCCCCGTATCTTAACAATGTCAAGATATGAACTGTTCTATATCCAAGAACCAGAGGCACTGATTTAATTGAACCAGATTCAAATCATGCAGCTGTCTCCAGTGCATGTCAAGTAAATGGAAGAGAGGCCGATCAGCGTTACTCAACTTAGGAGTACTTCCAATTATGAGTAACCTGAAAAAGAAGCTAGTTCTCTTAATCATTACTATCAACTGAATACCATTCACAAGTATCCACATCTTCGATCTCCTTGAAGAATCCCGATACTTGCAACACTTGGTTCTCTACTTTACTCTTATACCTATAACTCCTCAAAACTTAGACCCTGTGTTTCTACGAAACACATGTCTAAGAACTTAGAGAAGTTAAAAGTAAACAGAATATAGTACGAGGACCAACCCCTCTGTCCTAATGGACACTGGACAATATACAATACTCTGTATAAGTCCCCTGAGTCTAGTGACCCATTCACTGTGTGTCGTAGGTTGAAAACTGTACTTTTGGTTAAGAAGAATTACACCGTTGTTCAATGCTCCTTCCCTAACCATCCACTGGTATAGGTAAATGTCATAGACATAATTTCAAAAAGTATATCTCACTCTATAAAAATAGACGTACAGATATATCAATTTGAAATTGGTGCACAACAACGGATATTCAAAACCAAATATTTGCCGACCGGCAAACAACCCAGATGGCTTCCTCAAATATCACCAATTCCAACGAATCCCGATATAATGAGGATGGTCACCTAATTCCCAATAACTTACTCCCACTCATCATCTGTAAAACCATACAGATGTAAGAATTCTACCTGGTAAATACATACCCTGGAGCAAGTGTCTAATTGGGAAATCGGTTTTCTATTAACAGTACACAGTGAAACTGAAACATTGAAATGTTTCGATGGGGTATCCTGGTATTCCTAGTAATGCCTCTTCCATTATCCAGATTCACAACTATAACTGTATAATTCTTTGCCACCTCTCCAAATCCCTTTATATGTCTTTAGTCATTACCTTCTGTACACCCCTTTAGGCCAAATGGTTTTCTTCCTTCCCTACCGTTCGGCACCAGCCTATGGTTTGGAAGAAGACTATCCAATAAGCATAATGGGTGTACTGTCCTAGTCCTAGGAGCACTCGCAATGCGAGAGAAGGTGAGGATAAAAGACAACCGAATGAACTTAATTCATAGGTGATTTAGGATTGACAAAGAAGTACATGGTTTGGTCGTGAATAGCAGTCGCAATTTACTTTGCCCTCTTACTAATCCCTTGCTTTGTCTGAACTTAATACCTTCTGTACACCGTTTAGGCTAATTGGCTTTCTTCATTCCCTACCGGTCGGCACCAGCCTAGGGTCTGGAAGAAGACTATCCAATTTGCGTAATAGGTGTACTACTCCTAAACCAAGGAGTACTCGCAACCTGAGAGAAGATAAAAGGTAAAGACAACTGAATAGTCCTATTCATTTTCTCCAGAACCAGAAACCATCCTCGAATAAATTCCTTCGAGTTCGTATATAACCATACGATGGTTTTGTCCAATGGAAGTGGACGTTCGTAGTAATACGGGGTGCCCCGGAGAAAAGAGTAAAAGTAGGAGTGGCAAAGAGGTCTGCAACTCTGACAATCCAAAAGCCAGTGTTAAGAAGGTTCGGTCAACTTGGTCACTGAGTCATAGTCTAGGGTCGGGTCAATGGTCGCTGCCAGAGAGAGAGAGAAAAGAAACACTCAGCGTGCACTCTAACCTAGATCAGAATGGTTATCACTTTATCTAATCTGGAAACCTCCCACTGTAACGTCAAATTCTTCCCCAAACCTGAAAGAAGAATTAGCCGGGATAACCCGAGGAGTAAACCAACTCATCAGTGGGAATCGGGATCCAACTCTCATCGCATGATAACGTGACGGAATCCGCTCACGTTATCACACTCCAGAAGGTATGCGCATATCTGGCAAGTTTCAGTACTTTTGAAACTCCCGATGTGGATTTCTGCCCCATGCTCTTATGACCTTGACTTTGGCCAACATATCATAAGTCACATGTCAAGTTCTACCCGTCATTTTCCTGGTTAATTTGAACCCACCCGTACTTACCCTTGACTTTGGCCAAAATGGCAGTACGACTGTCCCAAACCAACGCATCTATCTATGCTGCATATGAATACCCAACAGCTACCAAACACTGTGCCTTGACTTTGGCCAACATACACAGCTTGAATACTATTGACTATCCATATGAAACGACGGAGGGCTACGAATGGTTTCTGGCGAAAACCTTTAACGTAATGAACTTGATATCGTTGAAGGAACGGATAGCTTTTAAAAATATAGTGACGAAAACCTTTGCTAAAGAGGTCACTCCCGGTGAAGGGATCTCGGCTCTTTCCCCGTAGAATGAGGTGCAGGATATTCCAACTGAATACCACAATGCAAAGCAAAAGTAATCGGCTATAGTGAAGTTACTGCCCTGACGCAAACTTTTGTCCAAGGGGTCACTCCCGGTGAAGGGATCTCGGCCCTTGCCTCGTCGACTGAGGAGCAGGATATTCCAACTGAATACCACGATGCAAAACAAAAGAGAACGCCCTTGCAATAACAGCTTTTTGAAAAATGTTCCAACAACATCAGAATAGGTTTGTTTAACTTGCATTGATCCGAATCAACGCAGTCCCATCAATTGATCACACCACAAAGAACGAAAATATACTGATGTACGTATATGCCATCCGCATTCGCCACTGGGTCCCGTCATCACCCGTTAGGTTAGCTAACTAACGACAGAGCGGGGACTGGACTAGCGCGGATGAAAAACATATACAACATCTACTAGTATATATATAATATATAATTTTCGCTCAAGGCGTGATAAACAATGCAGCACAGAAAAGTACAGCAATACAGATCAATACAGATATCTGGGATCCTCAGGTTTCACAGTGCCTCTGAAACCCGACGTTCCCCTGGTCGTGTGGATAGCCTGTGCAATGAAAACCTAGACCCCTACGGGCGCGGCAAGTTACCCGCCAAAACCTGAAGCGAGGCAGCCCCCTTCAGCACCGTGAATGGACCACCCAGCACTTCACGGAATCCGGTAACTTGGGCACCCCTCCTGGGTCAACCCTATACCC
Source organism: Agapanthus africanus (assembly GCA_030015575.1). Taxonomy (NCBI): domain Eukaryota; kingdom Viridiplantae; phylum Streptophyta; class Magnoliopsida; order Asparagales; family Amaryllidaceae; genus Agapanthus; species Agapanthus africanus. Next base: position 248,600,688 of record CM057347.1, on the reverse strand, counting down.
CCTACGAGTGCGGCGAATAGCCCGCCAATTCTAGAGTGAAGCCCCCTCCGTCTCAACGCCATGAGATGCGGGCTTGTTGCCCTCCAGAACCCGGCTGTCCGTGCACCCCTCCGCGGGGTAATCCTAGTACAGAAAGTAAAATATACATTCAACGGGTACATCGACCGCAACCTGGTCGTGCCCCAAAAGAATAATACAAACAGGCAGTGACGGCAGTCCACATGTCGGACGCTCGCCCCGCAATATCAAATGTACATATAAAACAGAACTGTACTATATTGCACCCAGGCTATCCCCCACGACCGATCCGCAACAACACAGCAAAACACAGAACATCAACGTGAATGTCACGTTCGCAAATCCGTCTAACCGGGCTATAGCAGTCAGACGGGATTTACCGATCAAGTGACATTCACGGTCGCAGATATAATGTAAAAACTGTGAACTAGCATGTTTAAAATATCCGATCGAACAAATTTATCAAAGTGGGCCCCACACACTACTGTAGCACTTACAGAAAATCTGGGCCCAAATAAAATATCCCAACTACCCTATTTTCAAGCCAAAAGCCCACTGGAAAAATTTCGCACTGCAAGGACTTCTTTCCACCGCGGAACAGCGGCCAAACCAGGGGTTTGGCCACGTTTCCGCGGTCATCCTGAAGCATCGCAAAACCAAATTTTTCCAGAGTCCTTCGAATTTCATTCTCATGTTTCTGCAATGTACTGAAAATTTTTCTGAGACAAAATAAAATCGACAGAAACCTGAAGCATGGGAAAATACGGTTTTTGGGATTTTCGTTCGATCGAGTCTTAAACATACTAGAGCAAGCTAGGCATGGTTAATGGCGTGTCTCTGATACCAATGTAACCCCGCGGGGGCGCCCCGGCCGTCGATCCGACGCCGGAAACGCGGAAAACAAAAACTTTGCGAACTTTGCAAAACGGCACCGCCGCGGACTTTTCACCCGGATCGGGCCATTAACCTAGCTAGCTAGCAAACAAGAAAAGAGTAGAGAAGTATACCAAGCGATCCGTGTCCTTCGGTCTTCGTCTCCACTCCGATCTCCCGCGGAATCTCCGTCACCTCCTCGCTCGTCGGAAAGGGCACCACGTAGCCGGAATCTTTTACGGGCTCCCGTCTCTTGACCGAGACAACTCGGGCGCGAAGTTGGCTAGCCGACGCGTCCAAGACTTGCTATAGAATAGTGTAGAAGGTTATCTCTTTGGGGTTCTTGAAGTTGCCATGATGGAAGGATTTTGCACAAGGATTTTTTTCATGAAGGCTTGAAGAAAAAAAATGGAGCATGCTTGAAAATGGGCTCGGCCAAGCAATTGTGCTCTCTGCATACAAAATAAGCTCCTCCCCCTCTAAGAAATTAATCCCTCATCTTATAAGAACCTCCAGCACACTCCATAAGCACACATGGGGGGGGGGGCCCACAAAATATACATGAAGGGAAATTCTCCCACCAAAAATAAACCACTCCATTAGCACAAAGCAACCATATGTAAATTAATTCATCAACTCCAATTCTCCAATTCCAGCACACTCACAAATAAATAACAAACATTTCTTATGCTGGAATAGTGGCCGGCCCACAAGGAAAAAGGATGTGGCTTTTTTTTAATCAAAAAAGCAAGGAAGGAAATAAAAGAATCAAAATCTAAAAGGATAATTGTCACAACCATTTCCAATCTCATTCTTATCACATAAATGCAAAAGAATGATGCAAAGAGAATCTCATGATGATGGTCAAATCATAATCCACACATATGCAAGAAAACCCCACACAATTAAGTTAATTGCAAACTTGCAATTAACCCCCTCCAACGAAAAGTCCGGCCGAGAAGGAATAAAAGAAAACCGGCCGGAACGGAATGCAAACTGGCAACCCCAGAAAACCGATCCCGTAATAAATTACAGGAAAACCCCGCTACTGCAAATACATGCCCGCATTTGTATTCCTACTGAACACAAATGCAAAGAGACAAAACTACACTATCAAATACTAGTATCCGGCTTAAGCCAAAGCCGGCTAGTAAAAACTGTCCGATCACGATCCGTGCAATACCGCACGTATCTGATCGAACCCTGCCATATCTCCATACGGCCTCTACAGCGTTTCGCCCGAAACCTGAGTAACTGTCTGTGTGGTGGACTCTAAAGACTCGTCAATACTGTGGCTGTGGATTTAACCACTAGCACGTCAGAGGTATAAGCCAATACGTGACGGGCCACCAGGTATTGACCAAAAGGGACGTCGATGAGCGAACTCATCCTGACACCCTACTGAGCCTGTCAGTGACAATATCCGTACAGTCCGGTCCGTTCGTCTATAAGCATCGCATGGCGGGCCTAGGGGGTTGGTATAAGTCAGACCCCCAAAAGCGGTACAAGTCGTGTCGGAGTGTAGCCCAGAACACCCTGAGATACTACTGGAATACCTACCAGCAAATCTCCTGCCTTGGCCAAGGACTTTTCATGTTCTGGCTCTCCTAGACACAGCACGACCTCACCCCCAATACCGGGAGAGACGAACCCCTGCAGATCCGCTCACTGCCTCCATGTGGCTCGGGACTGTACCCAACTAAAACCTGTTTGCACGACTCCTTTGAGCCGTGGTAGGGTAGTAATCAAAGTACAGTGGGAACTCACACGAGACAAATGACGATCTCAGGTCGATGAACTAACCTGTACACATGTCACCAGGGAACTGCTATCTGACGTCTGGTATAATCCCAACTAGCAGGTTCCCGGCGAGTCCTGTCCGGTGTACTCATAACCCAATGAGCACCTGTATACATCTTAGGTGAACCAACTGACACCAGTGGCTTGTGAGACCGGCCACCGCCCCTCGTCGGGGTCTCGACTGTATACACTAGTCTACTCTGGAGAAACGATGCCCTGTCTCGAATCTCCCACGACTAGGGACCTTTTAAGGATGTGCTTGTAGACCCCCAGCTCCCACTTATATGATCGCCCTCATACTGCTGGTGGTCAAGCAAGAATCCAAGGGGCTTTATCAACGTGTAATAGCGACTCAAAAGGTCACCTGAAGCAGTACACGATGATAGAGATAAACCAGATAGCATACTATCATCTCGAGTAAGACTGTCCTACCGGGATAGGTCCTCCCCTCAATCATTGCAATCACGTGCCTGTGACCCAATAATTGACTCTGAGGGCACTATCTCCAACACTTTGTGCATTGATTCATAGCACATGTACTTGGTGACTCATGGTATTGGGTCATGTGTTGATTCATTGTGACATGGATTGTTTTGTTTTTGCTAAGATATTTTGGTGTGGGATTTTATGTGAGAAAGAGGCAGCTCATTTTCAAAAAAGGGCTCACAAAATATCACACACATTAGCCAAGCCAAAACAACTCAAAAAAGAGCAGCCACCATTTTCCTTCACTTGCTCTTTTCTTTTCTTGAGCTCAGACTCTTCACCTCTAGGCATCTTCTTCAACCTCCACCCATACCCTCTCATGAGTTGAGATTCCTTGGGTGTATTGAGACAAAGTAATCACACACTATCTCTACTTCATCTTGGGTATCTAGGCTAGCAAACTGGATGCCCGAGTTGCTTCGGTTTAAAGGCGGGAGCCCGTATTACGAACCCTCGACGTGGATCTTCTTAGATGTTGGGAGACCGGAAATCAAACTTGATCGGGGAAGCCGCGAGGAGCTTGGGACAGAGGTTGAAGACCGAAGGACATAGATCAATCGGTAAAACCTCTCTAAACTCCTTTCTAAGAACTAGTATAGGGTTAATGGCACGATCCGTCGATTAGGGTTCCGATAGCGCCGGTTTTTAAAAGTTTTTGTTCCGCGTTTGGCCATGTATTGATGGACGGAACACTGGCGTAACCCAACATGCTATCAAAGCTAACCCATTAACCCCATACTAACTCATTGCGACATTAGAAATCCGCCGTTTTTGTCGTGCAAAACTGCCGACAAAAACAGTTCCAAAAACATAAAGTTTGAGATGTTTGCACACCCCGCGGGCTCACGGCTTGAACTGAGAATCCGCGGGGTGGTGGATGGGCACCCCGGGGAACCTCCAAGGGGGACTGATTGGCTGGGCCCACTCCCCAAGACCACCATAAGGTGGTCTTGGCGGTGGGGCCCCGAAACTGCATCTTGGGCAGTTTCGGGTCTGTCCCATCCCCTGGCCACCTCGTGGTGGCCTCCGGGATGGGGTATCCCCTTTAAGCCCTCTGACTCGAAGTTAATTTCATGCTCTAACTCCCCGTGAAGGTTCGGGCGCGTTTCGTTTTGATTCGAACTTCCGGATTGGCTTTAAACGGTAGTTTTTAGAACTTTAGCTCACTGTTTTTTTTCCTCATGGTTTTGGAAATTGGTTTGGTTTGATAATTGCGTGCGGAATTATAATGTCGTAGTTTACAGTACATACATTACTATCTGTGACTGTGAATGTCATTAGAGCGGTACAACTTGTCTAATTGCTATAGTTCTTTTAGACGGGTTTGCGAACGTGACATTCACGTTGATGTTTTGTGTTGTGCTGTGTTTGTTGCGGAATCATCGTGGTGGATAGCTTGGGTGCAATATTAGTATAATTTAGTTTCATTTGTACATTTGATATCGCGGGTCGAGCGTCCGACATGTGGGCTGCCGTCACTGCCTGTTTGTATATTATTTGTTTGGGGCACGACCGGGTTGAGGTCGATGTCACCATTATACATATTTTCTTTTCTTTACAAGGATTACCCCGCGATGGAGTGCACGGATAGCCGGGTTCTAGAGGGAAACGGGTCCGCATCTCAAGGAGTTGAGATGGAGGGGGGCTCACTCTAGAATTGGCGGGCTATTCTCCGCACTCGTAGGGGTACATGTTGATCCAAGGATGGGTGCTCAAGTTACCGGATTCCGTGAGGTGCCGGGTGGCCCATTCACTTTGATGAAGGGGACTGCCTCTCTTCTGGTATTGGAGGGTAACTTTTCGCGCTCGTAGGGGTCTAGGTTTTCATTGCACAGGCTATCCACATGACCAGGGGAACGTCGGGTTTCAGTTGCGGCTTAAAGGAAACCCGGGGCTTCGAGATTATCTGTATTGTTCTGTAATGCTTATCACTTATTTGTGATGTTGCATTTATCATGCCTGGAGCGATTATTATATATTGTTATATATATACTAGTAAATGGTGTATATGTTTTGCATCCGCGCTAGTCCATCCCCCTCTCTGTCGTTAGTTAAGTAACCTAATGGGTGATGACGGGGCCCAGTGGCGAATGCGGATGGCATATACGTACATCATATTTTCGTTCTTTTCTGGTGTGATTAATTGATGAGACTGCGTTAATTCTGATCAATGCAAGGGAAATAGACCTATTTGATGTTGTTGGAACAAATTTTCAAAAGATATTATTACAAGGACGTTTTCTTTAGTTTTGCACAGCGGTATTTAGTTATGAATATCCAGCACCTAATTCGATGAGGCAAGAGCCGAGATCCCCTCACCGGGAGTGACCTCTTCGGCAGAAGTTTGCGTCAGGGTAATAACTTCACTATAGTCGATTACTTTTTTGCTTTGCGTCGAGTTATTCAGTGGGAATATCCTGCACCTCATTCCACAAGGAAAGAGCCGAGATCCCTTCACCGGGAGTGACCTCTTTAGCAAAGGTTTTCGCCACTATATATTTGTAAAAAGCTATCTGGTTCCTTCAACGATATCAAGTTCATTATGTTAAAGGTTTTTCGCCAAAAACCATTCGTAGCCCTCCGTCATTTCAGATGGGTAGCACTTAGTATTCATGCTATGTTTGTTGGCCTTCGTCAAGGCATAGTGTATGGTAGCTGTTTGTTACTTTTCTGTTGCATAGATAGATGCATTGGTTTGGGATAATCGTACTACTTTGTTGGCCTTCGTCAAGGGTATGTACGGCTAGGTTCAAATTAACCTGGATAATGACGGGTAGAACTTGACATGTGACTTATGATTTGTTGGCCTTTGTCAAGGTCATAAGAGCATGGGGTAAAAATAACATCGGGAGTTTCAAACATACAGGAAACTTGCCAGGCATGCGCATAACTTCAGGAGTGTGATAACTTCAGTGGATTCTATCAGGTTATCATGCGATGATAGTTGGATCCTGATACCCACTGATGAGTTGGTTTACTCCTCGGGTGATTTTAGATGATCCCGACTAATTCTTCTTTCAGGTCTGGAGGAGAATTTGAGAATACAGTGGGAAACATCCTGATTAGATAAAGTGATTAACTATTCTGATCTAGGTTAGAGTGCACGCTGAGTGTTTCTTTTCTCTCTCTCTTTGGCAGGGACCATGTCCTGACCCTAGACTAGAACTCACAAACAAAGTTAACCAAACCTTCTTAAAACACACTGGCTTTTGGATTGTCAGAGTTGCATACTTCATTGCCACTCCTACTTTTACCCTTTGCTTTTCTCCGGAACATTCCATATCACTACAAAGATCCACATTTATTGGATATAACCATCGTATAGTAACATACGATCTCGAAGAAACTCATTTCAGATTCGAGAATAGTTTCTGGTTCTGGAGAAATTGAATAGGACTATACAGTTGTTTTTTCCTTTTTACCTTCTCTCAGGTTGTGAGGGCTCCTAAGATTAGGAGAGGGTACACCTATTGCGCTTATTGGATAGTCTTCTTCCAAACCATAGGCAGGTGCCTAAAGGTGGGGAATGAAGAAAACCAATTAGCCTAAGTGTGATGTATAGAAGGTAATAAGTAAAGACATATAAAGGGAGTAGAAAGAGAGCAAAGTAAATTGCGACTGCTATCATTCACGACCAAACCGCATATATCATCGCCACTCCTACTTCACCTTTGAATTTCTCCAGAACACCCCATATCACTACGAAAATCCACAGTTATTGGATAATCCATCGTATAGTTACATTCGAACTCGAAGGAACTTGTTCCAGTTTGAGGATGGATTCTAGTTCAGGAGAAATAGAATAAGGATTATTCAGTTATCATTTATCTTTACCTTCTCTCAGATTGCGTGGGCTCCTAGGATTAGTGTTAGTGTATATGCCCTAGAGGCCATTACTGTATCATACTAGTTTGTATATTACTTGATGGAAGCTTGGGATATTCACAGTTGTATATACAATCTTGCTCGAAATGGTAGTATGCTACATGGTTTGTCTCTGCTTTAATATGTGCATGTGTTTCTTTTAGCATATCACTGATATACATATTAGTAGAGCCCTTAGGATCTTTGCTTGATTACCAGCGTTGTGATGGCGCCCACACTCGTGAGGGCTGGGTAATCCATAAGCACATCCTTATACAGGTCCCTGGTCGTTGGACTATCGAGACAGGGCATCGATACTCCAGAGTAGACTAGCGTATGCGCTTCTCATCCCAGCGTGGGAGACGGTCTGTCCCACAGCCGTCAGTACGTCGTACTTGAGATAGTATGCGGGTGCTCGTTAGGTTACGAGTATACTGGACAGGACTCATCGGGGACTGTTGGTTGGTATTATACTTATCGTCAGTTATCAGTTCCCAGGTGACATGAGTACAGCTTAGTCCGCTGACTTGACACTGTCACTTCGCCTCGAGTGTGTTCCCACTGCACTTTGATTACTACCCTACCATGGCTCAAAGGAGTCATGCAAACAGGTAGTTTTTGGGTGCAGTCCCGAAGCACTTGGAGGCAGTGACGGTTAGACAGGATTCGTCTCTCCCGGTATTGGGGGTTGACATCGCGCTGTGTCCAGGAGAGCCATTACACGAGTAGTCCCTGGCCAGGGCAAGCGAGATATACTGGTAGGTTTCCAGTGTTATCTCAGGGTGTTCTGGGCTACACTCCGACACGACTTGTACCGCTATTAGGGGACTGACGTTCACCGCCCCCTAGGCCCGCCATGCGATGTATCAGACGAACAGACCGGACTGTACGGAGACTGTCATATACAGGCTCAGTAGGAGTTCAGATGGGGTTCACCTCGTCAGTCTTCTTATTGACATCTACCTGGGGACCGTTACATACAACTAGTGCCGCTTGCGGTCTGTGGTTAAACCCACTGCCAGCGTAGTGTCGAGTCTTTAGAGTCCCACACAGAGAGCTATTCGCCTTTAGGCAAAATGAGTAGAGGTCGCATGGTTTTGCGACAGGGTTCGTTCACATCCGTGCACTTGTGCACGTTTGCTGTCCGGACAGCTTATACTAGCGGGCTTTGGTTTAAGCCAGATCCTAGTATAGATTTGGGATTGGTTTTTTCTCATTGTATTCGTGTTCCTCGGATCACGAATACGGGTGCGTATGCACAGTTACTTGAGACAGAGGGAGAGGACTTTGATTAGGGTTAATGACTATTGTCATTTTATTAACCCTAATGCTTATGTGTGTTTTATGGTTAATTGATATTAGTTTAATATAATTGTGCATGGTTATGGTTGTTGACCAAGGTTGACACTTTGACCATCATTATTTCATTTGGATGATGCTCTTTGATCCTTGCAAATTGCATTAAAAATGAAATGATGATGTTCATGTCTTGATTAACCATGACAATTATCTAGCTAATTATCTAATTACAATAATTCACACATATATGAGAGAATGCTTCATATTTTCTCTCATTCTATCATTCACTTTCTCTCTCTTGTTCTTCCTCTCCCTCAAGCTCTCCCCTCTCATGTGTTGAGAAACACTTGAGCTTGAGAAAAACCCCTTCTTGATAATCTCTACTCTCATCTAGGGTTTAAGGATTATCACTTCTTGCACCCTAGTTACTTCTAGCTTGGAGTTGAAGCCAAACGTTGAGGCTTTCGGGTGGATCTTTCTTCGACGTGAGAAGACGACAAAGGTGACCTCTTTCCACTACTCCAAGGAGCAAGGAGAGAAGGACATAAAGCCCTAGGTATAACCTTTCTAACACTTAGCTAGTTTCTAGTTAGCTTTAGCTTGTTTTTGTTTAGCAAAGATCCTTCTTTGTCTAGTCCATGTTGCCTAAGTTGATAAAAATTTGATTTTTATTCCGTTTTCCGCCTCCCCGTAATCAGAGCCTAACTAAACATAAACTAGCTAGGTAGTAAAGTGTATGGAAGTTCGAATCGGAAAAATCGAAAAACCGAGTTTTCAAAAACCCAACTTTCTGTTAATTTTTTTCCTGCTCAAAATAAAATTTATCATACTCCAAAAATCGTCTCAGGGTTTTGTGAAGAAAGCCACCAAACCCGGTCCAGTGACTCGACCAAGGCGCCGCGGTTCCGCGGCAATAGCAAGCTATTGCCGCACAACCGCGGCCGAGTTGGCTCGTCTCTGGGTTGAGTTTGGTGCAGTGTTCTTCTGGCATGGTTTTGGGATTTTTAAGATGGTTTATATGTGCCCAGATTTTCCAGAATAGAAATTTGTTTTTGGGGGCCTATAAATCCGTATTTTTATCGAACTTCACTACACTTTGACTATAAGGGTTATATCTGTGATGTTTATATGTATTGAACGTCGGCTAATCGCTATATGTCGATTAGTCGGGGTTATACATATCTGTGATCTGTGTTTGATGATGGTATGTGTATATGAATGTGTTGGATTGTAGCGGGTGAATAGCCGGGGTGGATGTGAGATGAGTGTTTCTTTTTCTTTCATTCATTATAACATGTAAATTGATGTAATATTATTTGTATGGCCGCGCAACCGGGTCGGGGTTGTAGCCGTCATTGTATAATTCTTTTTACTGTTTTTGCTCCTAGGATAGACCCATGGAGGGGGTGCACAAACTACCGGGTATCTCGAAGTGCCGAGTGGCCTACTCACGGTGGTGAGGGAGGTTGCTTCGCTTCGGGTACTTGGCGGGTAGTTTGCCGCACCCGTAGGGGTCTTGGGTGGGGTATTGGCTATTCACCGCGACCGTGTAATCCGTTTTTCGTTGCAGGCTCGAACGTATTGCGGATTCCTAGTATATCCAATGTATTCATCTGTGATCTGTAATGTCTATCATTGCTATATATTTATATATGATAACTATTTAGGCGTTGCTTATGTTTTACAGCCGCGCTAGCCCAGCCCCCGCTCTGTCGTTAGTTAAGTAACCTAACGGGTGATGACGGGGCCCCGTGGCGAATGCGAATGGCATAAGCGTACGTCATATTTTGGTTGTTTTCTGCAATGGTAGGATTAAATGATGGGACGCATTAAAAGAACTAATGCAAGAAAATAAACCAAGTAAAAGTCGATTGGAACACTTTGAAAACCACTCGGTTCTTTTCAAAACTAAACTTTTAAATGCGGAACTTGAACAACTCCTTTTAAAAGCTATTTCGTTCCATCGATTATATCAAGTTCACTACGTTCACGGTTTCGCCAAAACCATTCGTAGCCCTCCGTCATTCCACATGAATGGTCAAAAGTATTCAAGCTATGTATTTTGGCCAAAGTCAAGATATAGTGATTGGTAGCTATTGGGTATTCATGTGCAGCATAGATAGATGCGTTGGTTTGGGACAGTCGTGCTGCCATTTTAGCCAAAATCAAGGGTAGGTACGGGTGGGTCCAAATTAACCAGGAGAATGACGGGTAGAACTTGACATGTGACTTATGATATTTTGGCCAAAGTCAAGGTCATAAGAGCATGGGGCAGAAATCCACATCGGGAGTTTCATAAGTACTGAAACTTGCTAGTGCTGCATACCATTTGGAGTGTGATAATTCTGGTAGGATTCCTTCGGTTTTATCACGCGATGATATTTGGATCCTGATCCTACTGTGAGTATATACTACTCCTCGGGAAAACTCTCACTTAACGATCAATGATATAAACTTAGTAGGTGTCTAAAAAGGTGTTAGCGGATCTACGCCCACAGGGAAAAGAGGTTACTTAATTAAGGAACTTTGCGAAAGCGTTGGAAAACCTCCCTCGAAGTACCGACACTGGCCTGGCTGAACGGTTAAGCTAGTATTGTACGGTGAGATTGATCCTGACTAATCCTTGCTTTACGGTTTGAGAAGGGATTCGAGAGACAGTGGGAGCCATCCAGTTTAGACAAACTAAAAACCACTATAAACTTGCAAGAGCATCATGCTAAAGTGTTTCTTTTCTCTCTCCTAATTGCAGCGACCATTCAACATGACCGGACTTAAGTTATTACTAGATAAAAACATATTGACAGGGCCAAACTACAAAGATTGGCTCAGGAATGTCAAGATGGCAATCACTTACGACAAGTTGGGGTATGTCCTTACCACCAAAGCTCCCCCTGTCCCAGGTCCCAAAACCAGTGTCGTAGATAGGAAAATCTACAAGACCTGGGAAATAGATTGCGCGAAGGCCAGATGCCTCGTACTAGCCTCGATGGACAACGAACATCAGAGGAGGCACGAGAATATGGACCTAGAGTCCATATTTCTTCATACAAAAGAACTGTATGGAGAGCAGTCTCGTATCGCAAGATACAAAGTGTCGAAGAAGTTGTTTTCGGTAAGGTTGGCCGTCGGATCATCGGTAGTGGAACACGTGCTTAAGATGATTGGCTATATAGAGGAGCTCGCGGACCTTGGGACCACGTTGGAGAATGAACTCTATACTGATTTGATTCTCCAGTCCCTTCCTTCCACTTACGCCCAGTTTATTCTTAACTTCAACATGCAAGGAAAGGAGGTTGAACTTTCCGAACTTCTGAACATGTTAAGGAGTGCTGAGGACACCCTACAGAAGGGTAGGGAGACATCCACTTTGTTTGTAGGAAGATCTTCCTCTTCTAGGTCCAGGGCGAAAGCCAAAGGCAAGAAGAAGAAATCCCCGGCCAAACCAAGAGGCGGTGTCAGTAAAGTGGATATGAAGGGAAAAGGAAAAGCAACAAAGGTAGCGGGAAAGCTGGTGGGGAAGGAAGAATGCTTCTACTGTCATAAAAGTGGTCACTAGAAACAGGATTGCAAGACTTGGAAGGCCAGAACACAGGATTTGAAGCAAGTTGCGGCTTCAGCTTCAGGTGTGTATGTTATTGAAAACTGTCTATCAATAAACTCTACATCCTGGGTATTGGATACCGGATCAGGATCTCATATCTGTAATTCTTTGCAGGCGTTGAGAAAGCGTAGAGTTTTGAAGGCAGATGACATGACCCTCAGAGTTGCAAACGGTGCTAGCATGGATGCTGAGGCCGTGGGGGACTATCACCTGGGATTGTCGGATGGACACTTTTTGGTTTTGCGTAGTTGTTATTATCTACCAAATGCAACCTGTAATATCATTTCTGTATCTTTATTATCTAAAGAAGGTTATGAATTTGCATTTGTAAGTAATGTAGTGAACATTCACCTTAATCAAGTTTTGATTGGGTCAGGTACATTGAACAACGGTATATACGTATTAAACCAACCACAGATTTTCAATGTCCAGAATACACACAAAAGAAAGTCTCTAGAAATCAATAAAACTTTCTTATGGCATTGCAGACTGGGTCACATCAATGAGAGAAGGTTGACTAAGTTACATGCAGAAGGATATTTGGATCCGTTCGAATATCAATCGTATGCAACTTGTCAATCCTGTCTCAAAGGAAAGATGACAAAGACTCCGTTCACTGGACACGGAGTAAGAGCGAGCGAGCTCTTGGGACTCGTACACAGCGACGTGTGCGGTCCAATGTCTACAAATGCACGAAGCGGTTATTCTTACTTCATTACTTTTACGGATGACTTTGCAAGGTACGGTTATGTCTTCTTAATGAAACATAAATCCGAGGCTTTTGAAAAATTCCAGGAATATAAGAATGAAGTAGAAAAACAAACAGGCAAAAGTATCAAGGCACTGAGATCTGATCGAGGTGGTGAATACTTGAGTGCCGAGTTCCTGGGTTACTTAAAAGAGAATGGAATTCTCTCTCAGCTTACTCCTCCATACACTCCGCAACATAACGGTGTATCGGAGAGACGGAACCGAACCCTATTGGATATGGTACGGTCCATGATGAGTAACGCCGAGTTGCCGCGATCGTTTTGGGGATATGCGCTAGAATCAGCTGCATACCTTTTGAACCGAGTTCCAACTAAGACTGTGCCTACTACACCATATCAGATGTGGTGTGGGAAGAGACCCTATCTTAATCACATTAAGACATGGGGATGTCCAGCTTTTGTAAAAAAGCAGCATGCGGACAAGCTCGAGGGACGCTCAGTACAGTGCAAGTTTGTGGGATATCCAAAGAACTCCAAGGGATATTTCTTCTATTGCGAAGAGGAACAAAAGGTGTTTGTTTCTCGCCATGCCCACTTTCTAGGACACCAGTTCATAGAAAAAGAATTAAGTGGGAGCGCAATAGAACTGGAAGAAATTCCAGAACCACGAGCTATTACTGAAAGCTTAGTAGAACCAGAGGGTTCGAAAGATCAGGACATTCCCACGCCACTCCGCAGGAGTAGTAGGCAGTCTCATCCGCCTGAGAGATACTACGGTTTTCTCATTGACGAGGATAGAGAGGATTGCATCATAGACTTTGATGAGCCTACTAGCTTCCAGCAAGCCATTCAGCGCGTCGACTCGGTAAAATGGCTGGATGCAATGCGGACCGAAATGGAGTCCATGTACACCAACAAAGTATGGACGTTGGACATTACTCCAGATGGGGTAAAACCCGTAGGATGAAAGTGGATCTTCAAAAGGAAGATTGGTGTAGATGGACAGGTTGAGACCTATAAAGCTAGACTGATAGCAAAGGGTTTTCGTCAGCGACCTGGTTTGGACTATGACGAAACCTTTTCTCCAGTAGCTATGCTGAAATCCATTCGGATCCTTCTTGCCATTGCTGCCTTCCACGATTATGAGATTTGGCAGATGGACGTAAAGACAGCTTTTCTAAATGGACATTTAGAGGAGTGTGTCTATATGGACCAGCCAGAGGGTTTCATTCAGAGTGGGAGCAGCAGAAAGGTGTGCAAGTTGCTTAAGTCCATTTATGGACTAAAGCAGGCATCGCGGAGTTGGAACATCTGTTTTGATGAGACGGTCAAAGAATTTGGCTTTATCAAAAATCCAAATGAACCATGCATCTATTGTAGATCTGTAGCGAGAACTGTAGTATTCCTCGTTTTATACGTGGATGACATTCTCTTAATAGGAAAAGATATTCCTATGCTACAATCTGTCAAAGGGTTCTTGTCACACAGGTTCTCCATGAAAGACCTGGGTGATGCCTCATACATTCTGGGTATCCGGATCTACCATGACAGATCCAAGAGGATATTAGGACTTTCACAGTCCAGGTACATCGACACCATACTGAAGAGATTCAGTATGGAAGATTCCAAGCACGGTAATCTACCGGCTTGTCACGAGATCACCCTCTCCAAAGAGATGTCTCCCAAGAATGATTTGGAGAGGGATCGCATGTCTGTTATACCCTACGCTTCTGCGGTAGGCTCTATAATATATGCGATGTTGTGTACCAGACCGGATGTGGCTTATGCACTGAGTGTGGTAAGCAGGTATCAGTCAAACCCTGGGGAGAAACATTGGATAGCAGTAAAGAACATTCTCAAGTACCTGAGAAGGACTAAGGAGATGTTCTTGGTGTATGGCGGAAAAGACCTCCAGATTGAGGCATTTGCTGACTCCAGCTTCCAGAGTGATAAGGATGATTCTAAGTCCATGTCGGGTTTTGTCTTCACCCTCAATGGAGGGGCGGTGTGTTGGGAGAGCTCCAAACAGGAAACCGTTGCTGACTCGACTATGGAAGCGGAATACATCGCTGCATCTGATGCCGCAAAAGAAGCTGTCTGGATGAGGAAGTTCTTGAAAGAACTTCAGGTGGTTCCGTCCATTGTTGACCCAATACCTCTGTATTGCGACAACAACGGGGCTATAGCTTTAGCGAAGGAACCCAAGTCCCATAAAAAATCCAGACACATCTTGAGGTGGTATCACCTGATCAGGAAGATCGTGGATCGCCAGGAGATCGAGGTTCGGAGGGTTGCTTCAGAAGATAACACAGCAGATCCATTCACCAAGGCCTTGCCCCAGACTCAGTTCGAGCGGCTGATCGAGATGATAGGTCTTCGATACGCCAGTACATAGCCTTAGTGCAAGTGGGAGATTGTTAGTGTATATGCCCTAGAGGCCATTACTGTATCATACTAGTTTGTATATTACTTGATGGAAGCTTGGGATATTCACAGTTGTATATACAATCTTGCTCGAAATGGTAGTATGCTACTTGGTTTGTCTCTGCTTTAAGATGTGCATGTGTTTCTTTTAGCATATCGCTGATATACATATTAGTAGAGCCCTTAGGATCTTTGCTTGATTACCAGCGTTGTGATGGCGCTCACACTCGTGAGAGCTGGGTAATCCATAAGCACATCCTTATACAGGTCCCTGGTCGTTGGACTATCGAGACAGGGCATCGATACTCCGGAGTAGACTAGCGTATGCGCTTCTCATCCCAGCGTGGGAGACGGTCTGTCCCACAGCCGTCAGTACGTCGTACTTGAGATAGTATGCGGGTGCTCGTTAGGTTACGAGTACACTGGACAGGACTCGTCGGGGACTGTTGGTTGGTATTATACCTATCGTCAGTTATCAGTTCCCAGGTGACATGAGTACAGCTTAGTCCGCTGACATGACACTGTCACTTCGCCTCGAGTGTGTTCCCACTACACTTTGATTACTACCCTACCACGGCTCAAAGGAGTCGTGCAAACAGGTAGTTTTTGGGTGCAGTCCCGAAGCACTTGGAGGCAGTGACGGTTAGACAGGATTCATCTCTCCCGGTATTGGGGGTTGACATCGCGCTGTGTCCAGGAGAGCCATTACACGAGTAGTCCCTGGCCAGGGAAAGCGAGATATACTAGTAGGTTTCCAGTGTTATCTCAGGGTGTTCTGGGCTACACTCCGACACGACTTGTACCGCTATTAGGGGATTGACGTTCACCGCCCCCCTAGGCCCGCCATGCGATGTATCAGACGAACAGACCGGACTGTACGGAGGCTGTCACATACAGGCTCAGTAGGAGTTCAGATGGGGTTCACCTCGTCAGTCTTCTTATCGACATCTACCTGGGGACCGTTACGTACAGCTAGTGCCGCTTGCGGTCTGTGGTTAAACCCACTGCCAGCGTAGTGTCGAGTCTTTAGAGTCCCACACAGAGAGCTATTCGCCTTTAGGCAAAATGAGTAGAGGTCGCAAGGTTTTGCGACAGGGTTCGTTCACATCCGCGCACTTGTGCACGTTTGCTGTCCGGACAGCTTATACTAGCGGGCTTTGGTTTAAGCCAGATCCTAGTATAGATTTGGGATTGGTTTTTTCTCATTGTATTCGTGTTCCTCGGATCACGAATACGGGTGCGTATGCACAGTTACTTGAGACAGAGGGAGAGGACTTTGATTAGGGTTAATGACTATTGTCATTTTATTAACCCTAATTCTTATGTGTGTATTATGGTTAATTGATATTAGTTTAATATAATTGTGCATGGTTATGGTTGTTGACCATTTGACCTCCATGATTTGTTGACCAAGGTTGACACTTTGACCATCATCATTTCATTTGGAAGATGCTCTTTGATCCTTGCAAATTGCATTAAAAATGAAATGATGATGGTCATGTCTTGATTAACCATGACAATTATCTAGCTAATTATCTAATTATAATAATTCACACATATATGAGAGAATGCTTCATATTTTCTCTCATTCTATCATTCACTTTCTCTCTCTTGTTCTTCCTCTCCCTCAAGCTCTCCCCTCTCATGTGTTGAGAAACACTTGAGCTTGTGAAAAACCCCTTCTTGATAATCTCTACTCTCATCTAGGGTTTAAGGATTAGCACTTCTTGCACCCTTGTTACTTCTAGCTTGGAGTTGAAGCCAAAGGTTGAGGCTTTCGGGTGGATCTTTCTTCGATGTGAGAAGACGACATAGGTGACCTCTTTCCACTACTCCAAGGAGCAAGGAGAGAAGGACATAAAGCCCTAGGTATAACCTTTCTAACACTTAGCTAGTTTCTAGTTAGCTTTAGCTTGTTTTTGTTTAGCAAAGATCCTTCTTTGTCTAGTCCATGTTGCCTAAGTTGATAAAAATTTGATTTTTATTCCGTTTTCCGCCTCCCTGTAAGTACCGGGGTGGGCAACGTGGACTTACAATTAGGAGAGTACACCTATTACACTTATTGGATAGTCTTCTTCCAAAACATAAACTGGTGCCGAACTGTAGGGAAGGAAGAAAACCATTTAGCCTAAGTACGGTTTACAGAAGGTAATAAGTAAAGACAAATGAAGGGATTGGAGAGATGGAAAGGAAATATACGGTTAGAGTCATGAATCTGGATAATGGAAGAGGCATTACTAGGAATACCTGGCTACCCCTTCGAAACATTTTCATGTTTCAGTTTCATTGTGCATTGTTAATTGAAAACTGATTTCCTAATTAGATCCTTACTCCAGTGTATGTATTTACCAGGTTTGATTCTCACATCTGTATGGTTTTACAGATAATGAGTGGGAGTAAGTTATTAGGAATTAGGTGATTATATCCTCATTATATCGGAATTCGTTGTAATTGGTGATATTTGAGGAAATCGCCTGGGTTTTTGCCGGACGGAAAATATTTGGTTTTGAATATCCGTTGTTATGCACCAATTTCAAACTGATATATCTGTATGATTATTTTATAAAGTGATATAGAACTTTTTGAAATTATGTCCATGACATTTACCTATATCAGTTGATGATTGGATAAGGAGTATTAAACAGCGGTGTAACTCTTCTTAACCATAGTACAGTTTTCAACCTACGACGCACAGGGTTTGAGTTATTCAACTTAGGAGACTTATACAAAGTATTGTATGTTGTCCAGTGTCCATTAAAACAGAGGGGTTAGTCCTCATGCTATATTATGTTTATTTGTAACTTCTCCAGTTTTAGACAAGTGTTTCATAGAAATACAAGGTCCATGTTTTGAGAAGTTATAGGTACAAGAATAAAGTAGAGAACCATGTGTTGCAAGTATCAGGATTCTTCAAGGTGATCGAAGATGTAGATACTTGTATTTGGTATTCAGTTAATAGTAATGGTTTTGAGAACTTGCTTCTCTTATAGGTTGCTCATATCTGGATGCATTCCTAAGTTGAGTAACATTGATAGGCCTCTCTCCATTTAGTTGACATGCACCAGAGACAGCTGCATGATTTGAATCTGGTTCCAATTAAATCAGTGCCTCTGTTTCTAAATTGTACATAGAATGGTTCATATCTTAACAATGTTAAGGTATATAGAGTTGTCCAGCTTATACTTAAAACCGGACTCTGGATAACTCTAGGCACGTTTCCGTAATAGCAGTTTGTGGGTTATCTCGGACTATGACGAGGGTTAACATTCTACCATCTGGAAGATCAATAGTGATATTGTTCTTGACTCGCCACAGTTTTAGTAAAATGGATTTTTTCATAAAACAGTAGTGGGAGTATGGTAGAACTGGAAGTGATTCCAGAACCACAAACGATTACTGAAAATTTAATAGAACCTAAAGATTCAATCGGGTTTGAAATTCCATTAGCCACTCCGCAGATATGGTAGGTAACCTTAGGCGCCCGAGAGATATTTCGGTATTCTCAAAGACGCTGACAGGGAGGTTCTTGTTTACCCGGACTTGCCATTACTGTTGTTCTAGACTGTGAGACCCGGCAGGAGGATGAGTATAGCGTTGTTCTAAAGTTTACTTTATAAGTGCACGTGTATATGACTCTGCTAGAGGGTTGTTATAGTCAGTGGGAGCAGCGGAAGCATAGTGGATAAGTAGCTTGTGCCTATTTATAGACTAAAGCAGGTATAGCAGAGATAGATCGTATATTTTGATGTGACAGTCATAGGTTTTTTGACTTCATCAGAATAGGGGATGGATCTGTTAAGAAGGTAGTGGTGTATGATGTCCTGGTATTTGGAAGACATACACTTTGTAGGAAGTGAAATTACTACACTACGGTCGGTTATACTGTGGTTGTCACACAGTTCTTTCTCCACATAGGATATGGATATAATATCATTCATTCTGGTTACTAGATCTATGGTTTTAGATCTAGATTTGGGTAGTTTCCTAATCTGGGTACTTCGACACTATTCTAAAGGTGTTTTAGAATGGACGACTCCTGGCATGGTGGTGTACCTGCAGGTGATGAAGTCACCCTCTTTAAAGGTGTCTTACAGACTAAAGGGGAGAGGGATGTACATGATTGGCATATCACTTGCTTAGGAAATCGAGTCAATCATGAGATGTCAAGTACCACACCAGATGTTATTTTTGCACTACCTGCAATAATTTTATATATTAATCCAATCCTGGATAAACGTTCGGAAGCAGTTTATGAACATAAGTGGATGTTATAGGGATTTGGTAACGGCAACCTCCTTCAGGAGATGGTTATCTTTCCAGGCTTCCAAAGTGACCTGGATGACATAGTGACTGTCAGAGTTATAGTTTTCCCTCTTGACGAGGGGCAGTAGTTTGGACAGGTCGTCCAAGCGGATACTGAGGGAGGCATGGCGCAGGATACTGATTAATTCAGTGGATGATACAGTCTATGAAGTTTGCTGGATTTGGAGTTCATTTGTGAACTGGGTCCCATCAGATATCCAAACATATTCTAAAATAGGTATTGCTCATTTCGGGAGATGGCTTTCTCCGTGAACTTGAGATAAAGAGAGACATAGAAAGATACATTAGAGCGGATCCACTCACTGAGGCTATTTCTCGAACGCGATAGTTTTACAAACGAGCATTGTGAACTGATTAGTAGAGATGTCGGGTGTTCGGTATCACACGGGCTTTGAGTATGCGACACCGCAATTATTAGCCTTAAGTGCAAGTGGGAGATTGTTGGCTATAGTGCCCTCAAGTCAATTATTGGATCGCATGAACATGATTGCAATGATTGAGGGAGGACCTATACCGGTAGAACAGTCTTACTCGAGATGATAATATGCTATCTAGATTGTCTTTATCATTGTGTACATGCTTCAGGTGACATTACAGATCACTATTACATGTTGATAGAGCCCATAGGATTCATGCTTGACAACCAGCAGTATGATGGCGATCATATACGTGAGAGTTGGGTGGTCTATAAGCACATCCTTAAAGTCTCCCTAGTCATGGGAGTTTCGAGACTGGGCATCGATACTCCATTAGTAAACTAGTGTATACGGATCGAGACCCCGACGAGGGGCGGTGGCCGGTCTCACAAGTCATTGGTGTCAGCTGGTTCACCTAAGATGTATACAGGTGCTCATTGGGTTATGAGTACACCGGACGGACTCGCCGGGAACATGCTAGCTGGTATTATACCTATTATCAGATAGCAGTTCCCTGGTGACATGTGTACAGCTTAGTCTATCGACCTGAGATCATCATTTGTCTTGTGTGAGTTCCCACTGTGCTTTGATTACTACCCTACCACGGCTCTAAGGATTTTTGCAAACAGGTTTTAGTTGGGTACAGTCCCGAGCCACATGGAGGCAGTGAGCGGATCGTCAGGGGATTCGTCTCTCCCTGTATTGGGGGTTGATGTTGCGTAGTGCACGGGTGGCCATCACCAGAAATCCTTGGCCAAGGTAGTCGAGAATTACTGATCTAGGATCGGTAGTTTCTTAGTTGGTGATAGGCTTCTTACCGATACTGAATGTCAAGTTATTAGGGGTCTGACTTTATCCACCCCCTAAACCCGATATGCGATACTCATAGACGAATGGACCGGAATGTACGGATATGGTCACTGTCAGGCTCAGTAGGGTTTCAGGATGAGTTCGCTCGTCGGCTTCCCTTTCGCTTAATACCTGGGCAGCCGTTACGTACAGCTAGTGCCACTGACGTGCTTATGGTTAAACTCACTGCCAGCATATTGACGAGTCTTTAGAGTCCCACACAGAGGGTTTCCCTGGTTCGGGCGAAACGTTGTAGAGGCCGTATGGTTTTATGGCAGGGTTCGATCATATATGTGCACTTGAGCACGGATCATAATCGGACGGATAATACTAGTGGGCTTTGGTTTAAGCCGGATCCTAGTATTATATTGTTGGATTACTTTCGTCTCGTTGTATTCGTATTCAGTCGGAATACGGATGCAGGTATGTATATACGAATGAGGGGTATTCTTGTAATTCGTTACAAGATTTCTTTAGTTGATGACGTTTTCTTTTTGGAGTAAACATTTAGTTTAAATGTTTATTGTGAGGTAGAAAGTGTGAGTGCAAGTCTTGGCTTTGTGCATTGATTCATAGCACATGTACTTGGTGACTCATGGTATTGGGTCATGTGTTGATTCATTGTGACATGGATTGTTTTGTTTTTGCTAAGATATTTTGGTGTGGGATTTTTTGTGAGAAAGAGGCAGCTCATTTTCAAAAAAGGGCTCACAAAATATCACACACATTAGCCAAGCCAAAACAACTCAAAAAAGCGCAGCCACCATTTTCCTTCACTTGCTCTTTTCTTTTCTTGAGCTCACACTCTTCACCTTTAGGCATCTTCTTCAACCTCCACCCATACCCTCTCATGAGTTGAGAATCCTTGGGTGTATTGAGGCAAAGTAATCACACACTATCTCTACTTCATCTTGGGTATCTAGGCTAGCAAACTGGATGCCCGAGTTGCTTCAGTTTAGAGGCGGGATCCCGTATTACGAACCCTCAACGTGGATCTTCTTCGATGTGGGGAGACTGGAGATCAAACTTGATCGGGGAAGCCGCAAGGAGTTTGGGACAGAGGTTGAAGACCGAAGGACACGGATCGATCGGTATAACCTCTCTAAACTCCTTTCTAAGAACTTGTATAGGGTTAATGGCACGATCCGTCGATTAGGGTTCCGTTAACGCCGGTTTTTAAAAGTTTTTGTTCCGTGTCTGGCCACGGATTGATGGCCGGGGTGCTAGCGTAACCCAACACACAAGTAAAGACTCTGTGAAATAGCTGGATGCTATGCGATCTGAGATGGAATCCATGTACACCAACAAAGTATGGACTTTGGAAGTTGCTCCTGAAAGGATAAAACCCATCGGGAGTGATTGATTTGATTCTCGGTGTGTAGGTAGAAAATGTATAGAAATCACAACCAAAGATATTTGTAAACCGCAATCAATAATGGTGCCGTATGTACCGCGTTAGTGAATACGGATCGTCCTCAGGGAAAATGTGATCCGTTCGAATTTGATTTAGATGAATTGAAAATTAAAGAGAAAAGAAAAGAGAAATCAATTCAAGAATTTAAAAATGAATTTCAAGAATTATCTAGATCTAAATCAAGAAAACTCAAAATCAAGAATCAAGAATTGATGATATCCAATTGAATTAGGTTTCAAGAATTGAAGTGAGGCTCGTAGGAATCGATCGAATTTATAGAAGTGATAAAAACTAGTGATTACGTTTTCTTATCCATTAATGATTTGATACTAGATCGATGACGATTAATCGAGGTTTAAGGATCTCTTGAAGGAACTAGGGTTTCTTCATCTCATCCTTTATCCTTTCGATGAATCTCATTCAAAAACTAGCCTCTAGTGAATTGAATTACCGATCGTTGATCTCTAGTTACGAGTGAAAACATTCAAGAAAGCATCTCACTCGAAACTAGGTTGTCGATGATTCAATTTTTAAGAGTTTACAAAACTTATAGGAATTAAGAATCGTTTCAAGATTTGTAACATCATCATCTATTGATTCTCTCGACTCCTCCACGAGCGGAGTTTTTACTCAAGCATCATATCAAAGAACACAATCAAGAATTGAGATCTAATCATAATGCTCAAATATAGAAGTAAGCAAGATAAAGAAATTTCACCTTTTATTTATCAACAATTTTGTTACAATTCTCTCAAGATCTACAAGAGGAAAGAACTCGATCGTCGATTTAGCTCTGCATCGTCTCCGTGAGTCGCGGATCGTCTTGGATCACTTGCTCGGTTGAAGATCGGCGTCACTTCTAAAAGGTTGAAGGCTTCTTACTTGATTTATAGTCAAAGATCTTGAATTTTGGCTTTGGTGATTGGATTAGGGTTAGGGTTTGAATGCACAAGTTGTGTCACTCAACTTGTGGGTGGAAATTGATGGAAGGATCAACAACCTTTAGATAGAAGCTTTAAGGTCCCTTTTATAGCTTTCATTAGCTTCCCCTAGAAGCTTGATTAGGATTAGCTTCCTTTAGAAGCTAGGTTTAGTTTAGCTTCTCTTGTAAGCTTGGTAGTTAGGTAGAAGCTTCTAGGCTTAAGTCGTTATTTGAGAGGCTTGCTTGAGAAGCTTGAGAGCGTTTAGCTTGAACAAGGAGCTTTGCTGTTCGGACAGAAGCTTCTGGAGATATTTCGAGTTTGCAGTGGCTTGAATGAGTGCGGGCCTTGAATGGAGAAACTTGAAGCAAAGAAATGCTGACGTCATCACCACTTGGCCGCGGATCCGCCGCCAATAGGGCCCTACGGCCGCGGATCCGCGGCTCTTTAATGGCCTTGGGGCATGAAACTTTCAGGTAATTCTAGTGCTGACCTTGTGGCACTTTTCTGATGTGTGGAATCTCATATTTCTTTCTTGATTTCTGCCAGATCTCAGGGCAAAGACTTGGCGCATTTTTATCAGCACTTTTCACAGTTTCGGCTCTTTTACCTGGAATTTCCTGCACAGATTCTCGAGACAAGTGTTGCGCTACATAAAGATGTAGGGTTCCTAGGCACTCTTACAAGGGTTCATAAGGCATCAACCATGCCCGAATAAAAATTTAGACGTGCCGAACAACCCAAAGCCGGGATCTTTGCTAGATTATTAGGGTTTAATATGCAAGTAAACATCTTTACAACTAAAAGTGAGGGATTACAACCTTTGTAGTCCGCTCCTTCGCTTCATAAGCTCCGAGTAGAAGTCCCATCGCCGCAATCCACGATCTTCCGGACTCAAGAGAGGCTCCACGACTCGAACGATCCATGCTAGCTTGTAGTGTTCATTTTCTCCGATGATCTACGTCGAAGTTTCTATAACTCAAGCTCTCTCACTCTAATGAGGTGAACACCCTAATCTAATTGGCTAGATTAGATGAGGATGATGGAGTAGTATTTATGCTTTCTTTTTATATCAAATTCTCACATGAAATCATCACAAAATGAAAACCTAGTAAGCTTTCTCAAAGCTCAAGGTTGAAGAAGAAGATGATAAAATCAATTAATCCTTTTGTGATGAATAATGAAATGATATACGAATAATAATGCAACCATGGTCAAGGATGACAAGGATAACTCATGTAGTGAATTAACTAGGGCTAGGGTTTGGGTTGAGTTAAACTATGAGTCGTAAGAAAATATCAACCATAATATCTTTCTCATGACAAAAGAAAAGCTTCTAGAAGGTGCATGAAAGATCAAACCCAAATCAAACCCTAAGCTTGTTTAATCTCCACTAAACAAGTTGCATCAGTAATCATATCATGTTACAATAATATATATCACATATTTATTATATATTTGCAACAAAAGAAAATAATACAATTAACATATATCGCATATATATCAATGTATTATCTGGTGAGAAAATGAAATAATAAAGCGAGCCAATATTAGATAATGTAATGCAATATATCATATATATTATTATACATTAAATTATCGAATCAACACTTGATCCGACAATCCGGCTATATCGAATATAACCGACTAATATATCATGTACCGATTCATCGAATCAACACTTGATCCGATGACCCGGCTCATATCTAAATATTGCGAGAATATAATACGGTATCCCATATCGCATTATCCTCGGTCCTGCACATATCACATATGTTCCCCTACTCCGTTTTGCCTGAGTCAAGAAACCTCTGTGTAGGACTCTAAAGAATCGTCAATACGCTAGCAGCAGGTGATGATCATATCAAACACCCATAAGCTGCAAGCGGTCAGCTAAACGTAACAACCACCCGGGTATTGAGCGATCAGAAGATCAACAAGCTAGCCTGTACATTCTCCTGTGAATCCATTCAGTAACACTCACGTACAGTCCGTTCTCTTCGTCTGATATGTGGCATATCAAGTCTAGGGGTGGTATACGTCAGACCCCAGTAACCGATAAGTCGTGTCGATATGAGGCTCATAACGGGTCGAGAAACTACTGGTAACACTTACCAGTAAATCTCTATATCAGCCCTGGCCAGGGACTTCCAGTTATAGCCAATCGAACACAGCACTACATCAACTCCCTATACCGGGAGAGACGAATCCCCTCCTATCGCTCATTGCATCCATGTGATTCGGGACTGCACCCAAAAGCGACCGTTTTGCACGCCCTCTTGGACGTGGTAAGGTGGAAATCAAAGCACAGTGAGAATCACACAAGTCTCTATGACGATCTCGGGTCTACAGACTACCTTATATCAGTGTCACCGGAGAACTGCCATCTGACGTGTGGTATATCACCATCTGGGAGTTCTCGGCGAGTCCGTCCAGTGTACCCAGTCTCCACTGAGCACCCGTACACCATCCTTGATGTCAAAACACTGATGGATATGGGATCATCCATCGCCCATCATATGGGTTAAGATGCGTATACGCTAGTCTACTCTGGTGTATCGATGCCCTGTCTCGATAAACCCTAGACTAGGAACAGTTATAGGATGTACTCACCGACTACCGTGGCCCCACTAGTATGATCTCATCATAGTCCCAGTAGTCGAGGACAGATCCTAAGGGCTTTATCAACATGTGAGAGTAAGACAGTAAACCAATACAAGTCAACATGTTAAGATAAAGTGAAACCAAATAGCATACTATCATGACGAGTAAGAAAGTCCTCTCTATATATATCCAAGCATCCATTTTAATATACATCATATGTAAGTGCACGGCGGCGCCCCGACAGTCAATCTGACGCCGGAATGCAGAAACGAAACTTATCAAGAACTTATAAACCGGCACCACCGCGCACTATAAAAACCCGGATCGGGCCATTAACCTAATGCTAGCTAACTAGAGAAAGATAAAGAGCTATACCGAGCGATCCGTTTCCTTCGGTCTTTGGCCTCTACTCCGATCTCCTCGCGGAATCTCCGGTCTTCATCTCCTCGTCGGAAAAGGCACCACATCGCCGGGTTCTTTTACGGGCTCCCGCCTCTGGACCGAGTCAACTCAAGCACGAAGTTGGCGAGTCGACGTGCCCAAGGATGCTGTAGATGAAGTGTGGATCACTTTGTCTCATGGGGTTATGAAGTTGCCATTTGATGTGGAGAAATAAACTTTTGGAGAGGTGAAGAATTTTGTAGCAAGCTAAAAATGTGATGAATATTTTTCCCACCATCAAAAAATGAATCTCTCTCCTTCTCCCACATGAATGTGGCCGGCCTCTCTAAAGAATGGGAGTGGGAAAAATGCAAGGGGTGAGCACAAGAGAGGATGGTGGTAACCATAAGAAATGTGAAGATAATGAGGATATAAGGTCACATCTATTTCTAATCCAATCCTTTCACAAATCCCTTCTCATAAATGCACACCATGATGAATGAAAAAGCAAAGATTCTTGTATTGTCATAATCCCTCAAATCACAAATAACACCCTCCAAATAACTAATTTGCACACTTGCAAATAACCCCCTCCATCGGAAAAATCCGGCCGTGAAGGAACAAAAGAAAACTGGCCGAAGCGGAATGCAAACTGGCAACTTCAAAAAACTGATCCCTTAATAAATTACAGGAAAACCCCGCGACTGTATATACATACCCGTATTTGTATTCCCACTGAATACAAATGCAAAGAGACAAAATCTACTCTGTACAATACTAGGATCCGGCTTAAACCAAAGCCCGCTAGTATTATCTGTCCGATCATGATCCGTGCAATACCGCACGGATATGATCGAACCCTGCCATATCTCCATTTAGCCTCTACAGCGTTTCGCCCGAAACTTGAGAAAACGGTCTGTGGGGGACTCTAAAGACTCGTCAATACTTTGGCTGTGGATTTAACCACTAGCACGTCAGAGGTATTAGCCATACGTGACGGGCTACCAAGTATTGACCAAAAGGGACGTCGATGAGCGAACTCATCCTGACACCCTACTGAGCCTGTCAGTGACAATATCCGTACAGTCCGGTCCGTTCGTCAATGAGAATCGCATGGCGGGCCTAGGGGGTTGGTAAAAGTCAGACCCCCAAAAGCGGCACAAGTCGTGTCGGAGTGTAGCCCAGAACACCCTAAGATATTACTGGAATACCTACCAGTAAATCTCCTGCCTTTGCCAAGGACTTCGTGTAATGGCTCTCCTAGACACAGCGCGACCTCACCCCCAATACCGGGAGAGACGAACCCCTGAAGATCCGCTCACTGCCTCCATGTGGCTCGGGACTGTACCCAACTAAAACCTGTTTGCACGTCTCCTTTGAGCGTGGTAGGGTAGTAATCAAAGTACAGTGGGAACTCACACGAGACAAATGACGATCTCAGGTCGATGAACTAACCTGTACACATGTCACCAGGGAACTGCTATCTGACGTCTGGTATAAGACAAACTAGCATGTTCCCGGCGAGTCCTGTCCGGTGTACTCATAACCTAATGAGCACCTGTATACATCTTAGGTGAACTAACTGACACCAGTGGCTTGTGAGACCAGCCACCGCCCCTCGTCGGGGTCTCGACTGTATACACTAGTCTACTCTGGAGAATCGATGCCCTGTCTCGAAAACTCCCATGACTAGGGACCTTTTAAGGATATGCTTATAGACCCTAGATCCCAGGTATATGATCGCCATCATACTGCTGGTCGTCAAGCAAGAATCCTAAGGGCACTATCAACGTGCAATAGTGACCTGTAAGGTCACCTAAAGCAGTACACGATGATAAAGATAAACCAGAAAGCATACTATCATCTCGAGCAAGACTGTCCTACCGGCATAGGACCTCTCTCAATCATTGCAATCACATGCCTGTGATCCAATAATTGCCTCTGAGGGCACTATATCCAACAATCTCCCACTTGCACTCAAGGCTAATTATTGCGATGTCGCATACTCACAGCCTATGTGATACCGAACACCCAACTCCTCTACCAATCTGTCTCACAAAACCCGTTTGCGAAACTAATGCGTTCGAGGAATACCCTCAGTGAGTGGATCCGCTCTAATGTTTCTTTCTATGTCTCTCTTTATCTCATGTTCGCGGAGAAAGCCATCTCCCAAAATGAGCAATACCTGTCTTAGAGTATGTCTGGATATCTGATGGGACCTAGTTCATAAATGAACTCCAAATCCAAACTTCTCAGACTGTATCGTCAACTGAACTTAATCATTATCCTGCGCCATGCCTCCCTCAGTATCCGCCTGGACCACCTGTCCAAAATACTGCCCCTCGTCAGAGGGAAAACTATAACTCTGACAGTCACTCTGTCATCCAGGTCACCTTGGAAGCCTGGAATGATAACTGTCTCCCGAAGGAGGATGCCGTCACCATATCCCTAGAACATCAACTTATGTTCTAAAACTGCTTCCGAACGTTTCTCCAGGATTGGATCAATATCACCTTATTGCATCTAGTGCAAAAACAACATCTATATCCTATGTGGAGAAACCACTGTGTGACAACCAAAGTATAACCGATCATAGTATAGGAATTTCACTTCCTACTCTATGTATGTCATCCTAATACCAGGACATCACACCCTACTACCTTCTTAACAGATCCATCCGCTATTCTGATGAAGTCAAACCTATGACTGTCACATCAGAAATAGATGATCTATCTCTGCTATATCTGCTTTAGTCTATAAATAGACATAAGCCACTTGTCCACTATGCTTCCGCTGCTCCTACTGACTATGACAACCCTCTGACAGAGTCATATAGACGTACACTTCTAAAGCTAGTTCAGAACGACGCTATACTCATCCTCCTGCCAGGTCTCACAGCCAGGAACAACAGCAATGGCAAGTCTGGGTAAACAAGAACCTCCCTGTCACCGTCCTTGAGGCTGCCAGAGTACCTCTCGGGTGCCTGAGGTTACCCATCATATCTGCGGAGTGGCCAATGGAATGTCAAACTAGATTGAATCTTTAGGTTCTTATCAAATCTTCAGTAATCGTTTGCGGTTCTGGAATTACTTCCAGTTCTACCATACTTCCACTACTGTTTTCTGAAAAAATCCATTTTTATTAAAACTGTGGCGAGTCAAGAACAATATCACTATTGATCTTCCAGATGGTAGAAAGTCAACCCTCGTCATAGCCTGGGTCAACCCACAAACAGCTACTACAGAAGCGTGCCTTGTGTCATCCAGAGTCTGGTTTTAAGCATAAGCTGGACAACTCCCCGTATCTTAACAATGTCAAGATATGAACTGTTCTATATCCAATACGGAAACAGAGGCACTGATTTAATTGAACCAGATTCAAATCATGCAGCTGTCTCCAATGCATGTCAAGTAAATGGAGAGAGGCCGATCAGCGTTACTCAACTTAGGAATGCTTCCAATTATGAGAAACCTGAAAGAGAAGCAAGTTCTCTTTAATCATTACTATCAACTGAATACCATACACAAGTATCTACATCTTCGATCACCTTGAAGAATCCTGATACTTGCAACATCTGGTACTCTACTTTATTCTTATACCTATAACTCCTCAAAACTTAGACCTTGCATTTCTACGAAACACATGTCTAAGAACTAGAGAAGTCATAAGTAAACAGAATATAGTACGAGGACCAACCCCTCTGTCCTAATGGACACTGGACAATATACAATACTTTGTATAAGTCCCCTGAATTTAATAACTCACTCCCTGTGTGCCGTAGATTGAAAACTGTACTTATGAAGAATTACACCGCTGTTTAATGCTCCTTACCTAACCATCCACTGATATAGGTAAATGTCATAGGCATAATTTCAAAACGGTATATCTCACTCTATAAAAATAGACGTACAGATATATCAATTTGAAATTGGTGCATAACAACGGATATTCAAAACCAAATATTTGCCATCCGGCAAACAACCCAGGTGACTTCCTCAAATATCACCAATTACAACGAATTCTGATATAATGAGGATAATCACCTAATTCCCAATAACTTACTCCCACTCATCATCTGTAAAACCATACAGATGTGAGAATCAAACCTGGTAAATACATACCCTGGAGCAAGGACTAATTGGGAAAACAGTTTTCTTTTAACAATACACAGTGAAACTGAAACATTGAAATGTTTCGTAGGGGTATCCGGGTATTCCTAGTAATGCCTCTTCCATTATCCAGATTCACAACTGTAACCGTATATTTCTTTGCCATCTCTCCATATCCTTTCATATGTCTTTAGTCATTACCTTCTGCACACCCCTTTAGGCTAAATGGTTTTCTTCCTTCCCTACCGTTCGGCACCAGCCTATGGTTTGGAAGAAGACTATCAAATAAGCATAATGGGTGTACTGTCCTAATCCTAGGAGCACTCGCAATGCGAGAGAAGGTGAAGATAAAAGACAACCGAATAAACCTTATTCCTATTTCTCCTGAACCAGAATCCATCCCCGAACTGGAACAAGTTCCTTTCGAGTTCGTATATAACCATACGATGGAATATCCAAATAACTGTGGATCTTCGTAGTGATACGGAGTGTTCTAGAGAAATACAAAGGTGAAGTGGGAGTGGTAATGAAAATACTTGGTTTGGTCGTGAATAGCAGTCACAATTTACTTTGCCCTCTCACTAATCCCTTTATTTTTCTTAACTTAATACCTTCTGTACACCACACTTAGGCTAATCGTCTTTCTTCATTCCCTACCGTTCGGCACCAGCCTAAGCTTTGGAAGAAGACTATCCAATAGGCGTAACGGGTGTTCTATCCCCTAATCCAAGGAGTACTCACAACATGAGAGAAGGTAAAAGGAAAAGATGACTGAATAGTCCTATTCATTTTCTCCAGAACCAGAAACCATCCTCGAATAAATTCCTTCGAGCTCGTATATAAGCATACGATGGTTTTGTCTAATGGAAGTGGACGTTCGTAGTAACACGGGGTGTTCTGGAGAAAAGGGTAAAAGTAGGAGTGGCAATGAGATATGCAACTCAGACAATCCAAAAGCCAGTGTTTAAGAAGGTTCGGTCAACTTGGTCACTGAGTCATAGTCTAGGGTCGAGTCATGGTCACTACCAAAGAGAGAGAGAAAAGAAACACTCAGCGTGCACTCTAACCTAGATCAGAATGGTTATCACTTTATCTAATCAGGAAACCTCCCACTGTACCGTCAAATTCTCCTCCAAACCTGAAAGAAGAATTAGTCGGGATCGCCCGAGGAGTAAACCAACTCATCAGTGGGAATCGGGATCCAAATATCATCGCATTATAACGTGACGGAATCCGCTCACGTTATCACACTCCAGAAGGTATGCGCATATCTGGCAAGTTTCAGTTTCTTTAGAAACTCCCGATGTGATTTTTGCCCTATGCTCTTATGACCTTGACTTTGGCCAACAAATCATAAGTCACATGTCAAGTTCTACCCGTCATTCTCCAGGTTGATTTGAACCCACCCGTACCTACCCTTGACTTTGGCCAACAAGGCAGTACGACTGTCCCAAACCAACGCATCTATCTATGCTGCATATGAATATCCAATAGCTACCAAACACTATGCCTTGATTTTGGCCAACAAACACAGCTTGAATACTATTGACTATCCATATGAAATGACGGAGGGCTACGAATGGTTTTTGGCGAAAAACCTTTAACGTAATGAACTTGATATCGTTGAAGGAACCGGATAGCTTTTATAAAAATATAGTGGCGAAAACCTTTGCTAAAGAGGTCACTCCCAGTGAAAGGATCTCGGCTCTTTCCCCGTAGAATAAGGTGCAGGATATTCCAACTGAATACCACGATGCAAAGCAAAAGTAAACGACTATAGTGAAGTTATTGCCCTGACGCAAACTTCTGTCCAAGGGGTCACTCCCGGTGAAGGGATCTCGGCCCTTGCCTCGTCGACTGAGGTGCTGGATATTCATAACTGAATACCACTGTGCAAAACAAAAAAGAACGCCCTTGCAATAACAGTTTTTTGAAAAATGTTCCAACAACATCAGATTAGGTTTGTTTAGCTTGCATTGATCCGAATCAACATAGTCCCATCAATTGATCACACCACAAAAGAACGAAAATAATGATGTATGTATATGCCATCCGCATTCGCCACTGGGTCCTGTCATCACCCGTTAGATTACTTAACTAACGACAGAGCGGGTACTGGACTAGCGTGGATGCAAAACATATACAACATCTACTAGTATATATATCAATATATAATATTCGCTCAAGGCGTGAAAAAAAATGCAATATCACAGAAAAGTAATAAGCATCACAGAACAATACAGATAACTGGGATCCCCTGGTTTCATAGAGCCGCTACTGAAACTCGACGTTCCCCTGGTCGTGTGGATAGCCTGTGCAATGAAATCCTAGACCCCTACGGGCGCGGCAAGTTACCCTCCAAAACCTGAAGCGAGGCAGCCCCCTTCAACAACGTGAATGGACCACCCAGCACTTCACGGAATCCGGTAACTTAGGCACCCCTCCTTGGGTCAACCTGTACCCCTTACGAGTGCGGCGAATAGCCCGCCAATTCTAGAGTAAAGCCCCCTCCGTCTCAACGCCATGAGATGCGGGCCTGCTGCCCTCTAGTACCCGGCTATCTGTGCACCCCTCCTTGGGGTAATTCTAGTACAGAAAGTAAAATATACTTACAACGGGTACATCGACCTCAGCCCGGTCGTGCCCCAAAAGAATAATATACAAACAGGCAGTGACGGCAGCCCACATGTCGGACGCTCGCCCCGCAATATCAAATATACATAATAAACCAAACTGTACTACCATTGCATCCAGGCTATCGACCACGACAATTCGCAACATCACAGCACAACACAGAACATCAACGTGAATGTCACGTTCGCAAATCCGTCTAAAAGGGCTATAGCAGTTAGACAGAATTTACCGATCAAATGACATTCACGGTCGCAGATATAATGTAAATATTGTGAACTAACATGTTTAAAATTTTCGATCGACTAAAATTCCCGAAGTGGGCCCCAAGCACAACTGTTGCACTCAAAGAAAATCTGGGCCCAAACAGAATATACCAAAAACCCCATTTTCAAGTCAGAAGCCCTCTGTAAAATTTTGGTGCATTGAACAGTCAAAACGGCGGTGAAACCGCGGCCCAAGCATAGGTTTGGCCGCGGTTCCGCGGCGGAATAGTAATAACATGCGACCAAATTTTCACAGAATGCATAAAAAACCGTGCACGTATTTTTACAATGTACCAAATAATTTTTTGACCACTGCAAAAATTCGACAGAAACTGATGCTAGAAAATACGGTTTTTGGAAAATCCGATCGATCGAACTTGTAAACATGTTAGAGCAAGCTAGACTAGGTTAATGGCGTGGCTCTGATACCAATGTAAGTGCACGGCGGCGCCCCGGCCATCAATCCGACACCGGAATACGGAAACGAAACTTTTCAAGAACTTGTAAACCGGCACCACCGCGCACTATAAAAACCCAGATCGGGCCATTAACCTAATACTAGCTAACTAGAGAAAGATAGAGAGCTATACCGGGCAATCCGTGTCCTTCGGTCTTCGGCCTCCACTCCGATCTCCTCACGGAATCTCTGGTCTTCATCTCCTCGTCGGAAAGGGCACCACATCGCCGGGTTCTTTTACAGGCTCCC
Source organism: Agapanthus africanus (assembly GCA_030015575.1). Taxonomy (NCBI): domain Eukaryota; kingdom Viridiplantae; phylum Streptophyta; class Magnoliopsida; order Asparagales; family Amaryllidaceae; genus Agapanthus; species Agapanthus africanus. The sequence goes on along the minus strand of CM057347.1, from coordinate 248,566,994 downwards.
ACCTCTGGACCGAGGCAACTCGAGCATGAAGTTGGCGAGTCGACGTGCCCAAGGATGCTGTAGATGAAGTGTATATCACTTTGTCTCATGGGGTTATGAAGTTGCCATTTGATGTGGAGAAAATTTGATGTGGAGAAATGAACTTTTGGAGAGGTGAGGAATTTTGTAGCAAGCTAAAAATGTGATGAATATTTTTCCCACCGTCAAAAAATGAATCTCTCTCGTTCTCCTACATGAATGTGGCCGGCCTCTCTAAAGAATGGGAGTGGGAAAATGCAAGGGGTGAGCACAAGAGAGGATGGTGGTAACCATAAGAAATGTGAAGATAATGAGGATATAATGTCACATCTATTTCTAATCCAATCCTTTCACAAATCCCTTCTCATAAATGCACACCATGATGAATGAAAAAGCAAAGATGCTTGTATTATCATAATCCCTCAAATCACAAATAACACCCTCCAAATAACTAATTCGCACACTTGCAAATAACCCCCTCCATCGGAAAAATCCGGCCGTGAAGGAACAGAGGAAAACCGGCCGAAACGGAATGCAAAATGGCAACTCAAAAAACTGATCCCGTAATAAATTACAGGAAAACCCCGCGACTGTATATACATACCCGCATTTGTATTCCCACTGAATACAAATGCAAAGAGACAAAATCTACACTGTACAATACTAGGATCTGGCTTAAACCAAAGCCCGCTAGGATTATCTGTCCGATCATGATCCGTGCAATACCGCACAGATAAGATCGAACCCTGCCATATCTCCATACGGCCTCTACAGCGTTTCGCCCGAAACTTGAGAAAACGGTCTGTGGGGGACTCTAAAGACTCGTCAATACTTTGGCTGTGTATTTAACTACTAGCACGTCAGAGGTATTAGCCATACGTGACGGGCTACCAGGTATTGACAAAAAGGGAAGTCGATGGGTGAACTCATCCTGACACCCTACTGAGCCTGCCAGTGACAATATCCGTACAGTCCGGTCCGTTCGTCTTAGAGTCGTCCTTATCACTTTGGAAGCTGGAATCGGTAAAGGACTCCACCTGGAGTTCTCCGTTACCATACACCAAGAACATATCCTTAGTCCTTCGTAAGTACTTGAGAATGTTCTTCACAGCTGTCCAGTGACTCTCCAGGATCTGCTTGATACCGACTCACTACACTTAGTGAGTATGCTACATCGGGTCTGGTACATAGCATCCATACATGATAGAGCCTACTGCCGAAGCATAGGGTATCCCTTGCATGCGAGCTCTCTCCAAATCAGTCTTGGGAGACATCTCTTTGGAGAGAGTGAGTCCAGAGATCGTGGGTTGGTTCCCACGCTTGGATTCTTCCATACTAAACCTCTTTTGTATAGTGTCAATGTACCTGGATTGGGACAATCCCAGTATCCGTTTAGATCTATCTCTATAGATCATGATTCCCAATATGCAGGAGGCATCACCTAGATCTTTCATTGAGAATCTTTGTGATAAGAAAAGCTTGACTGATTGCAGCATAGGAACATCATTTCCTATCAAGAGTATGTCATCCACGTATAATACGAGGAATACAACCTTACTCTCTGCAACCTTCTTATAGATACAAGGTTCATCTATATTTTTGATGAAGTCAAACTCTTTGACTACAACATCAAAACAGATGTTCCAACTCCGCGATGGTTGCTCTAACCCATAAATGGATTTAAGTAGCTTGCACACCTTTCCGCTGCTCCCACTATCTACGAAGCCCTCTGGCTGAGTCATGTACACGTACTCTTCTAAATCACCGTTTAGAAAGGCGGTCTTAACATCTATTTGCCAGATTTCGTAGTCATGGTATGCAGCAATGGCAAGTAAGATCCGGATGGACTTAAGCATAGCCACTGGAGAAAAGGTTTCGTCATAATCCACACCTGGTCGTTGACGAAAACCCTTTGCAACAAGTCTAGCTTTGAAAGTCTCAACTTTTCCATCTACACCAATTTTCTTTTTAAAGATCCACTTGCTCCCAATGGGTTTTACCCCTTCAGGAGCATTTTCCAAAGTCTATACTTTGTTGGTGTACATGGATTCCATCTCAGATCGCATTGCATCCAGCCATTTCACAGAGTCACCACTCGTGATGGCCTGCTCGAAACTAGTCGGGTCATCATCTTCCATGATGCAATCCTCGCTCCCACCATCAATGAGAAAACCATAGTATCTCTCAGGTGGATGAGAAACCCTACTAGATCGGCGGAGAGGCTGGGGTTCGTCGGGTACAACTAAATCCTCTGGTTCTACCAAGTCTTCTGTTGTAGTTTGTGTCGCTGGAACCTCTTCTAGTTCTACCTCAATGCCACTAATCTGTTTCATAAGAAAACCTTTTTCTAAGAAAGTGGCATGTCGAGAAACAAACACCTTTTGTTCCTCGGGGTGGTAGAAGATATACCCTTATGAATTTTTGGGATATCCTACAAACTTACATAAGACAGATCTTGCCTCGAGTTTGTCCGGATTTTGTCTTTTGACATAGGCCGGACAACCCCATATCTTAATATAATTAAGATGTGGTCTCTTTCCTTTCCATATCTCATATAGAGTGGTGGGCACAGATTTGGTGGGAACCCTATTCAATAGGTCTATGGCTGTCTCAAGCGCATACACCCAGAAGGAAATAGGTAACTCAGCTGTACTCATCATCGAGCACACCATATCTAATAGGGTGCGATTCCTCCGTTCTAATACACCGTTGTGCTGTGGTGTATAAGGAGGAGTAAGCTGAGAGAGAATCCCATTCTCTTTTAGATAACCTTGGAACTCATTGCTTAAGTATTCACCTCCTCGATCAGATCGAAGAATCTTAATACTTTTGCCCATTTGGTTCTCTACTTCGTTCTTATATTCTCTGAATTTCTCAAAAGCTTCAGACTTGTGTTTCATCAGGAACACATGTCCGAATCTAGAGAGATCGTCAGTAAATGTAATGAAGTAAGAAGAACCGTTCCTAGCATGCGTAGACATAGGACCGCATACATCACTATGTACCAGTCCTAAGAGTTTCGTAACTCTTTCTCCGTGTCTACTAAACGGAATTTTGGTCATTTTGCCTTTGAGACATGAATGGCAAGTATCATAAGATGATAATTCGAACGGATTCAAATATCCATCCTTATGTAACTTAGCTAGTCGTGTCGCATTGATATGACCAAGTCTACAATGCCACTAGAAGGATTCGTTCATTTCTGAACTCTTCCTCTTGTGTGTGTTTTGTATATTGAAGACCGTATTTTGATTGAGAATGAATATGCCATTATGTAACGAGCCTGATTCAATCAACTTTTGATCTAGGAATATGTTCATAACATTATCCTTTACTACAAAATTATATCCTTCTTTACTTTATAAAGAAACTTATATAATGTTGCACATCATGTTCGGTATATAATAGCACTCATTCAGAATCAGTGTATTACCACTTGGTAATACTCGGTGATATTCGCCAACTGCTTTGGCTACAATACTTGCACCATTCCCTAGTTGAACGGAATGATCACCTTTTCCCAGTTCTCTACCTTTCCGTAGCCCATGTAACAATTTACATATGTGGGATCCTGATCCGGTATCTAATACCCAGGACGTAGGGTGAACTGAGAAACAGTTCTCAATAACTAACACACCCGAAGAAGATGCATCAGCATGCATGTTCTTAGTTTGGGCGGTGTGAGAATCCAGATATTCTCCTGTTTCCTGTTCAGTCTTATAACTCTTATAAGAAAGAATGGGACCAACGATCCCCAGCTCAGTATAATAAGCGGGTTCAGTCAATACATCCATATTATTATCTTGATTAAGTCCTGACTTGGTCACTACCTGGAGAGAGAGAGAAGGAAACACTTTAGCGTATGCTCTTGCAAGATTAGATTGGTTATTATCTTATCTAATCAGGATGTCTCCCACTGTTTTTATCAAATCTTCCTTCAAAACCTAAAAGGTAAGATTTGCCGGGATTAATTACACCCTACAATTTCGTCAATCTTTCAGCCAGATCAGTGTCGGTACTTGAGGGAGGTTCCCCGTGCTTTCGTACGGACCTAATTAAAATAAACCTCGTTTTCCCAGAGGCTTAACCCCGTTAACACCTTTCTAGACACCTACTTGATCGGCTAATTGTCCTGTGTAAAACTCTCATAGGAGTAACTCTTACTCGCAGTGGGTATCGAGATCCAACTATCTCATAGGAGGTATGCAATCTCATTGCAAATTTCAACACTTGAAATTCCCGATAATGCTTTTACCCCTAGCGTGCTATGACCTTGACGCATGCCAAACAACCCATAGTCCACTAGTCAAGTTCAACCCGCACATTTCATGATTGAATTAAACCTACCCGTACGACCCTTGACGCATGCCAAACAACGCCGTACGAATACCCTAACCCAATCGCATCTCATGCTACAGATAAGTAATAATCAGCTACGTACACTACGCCTTGACGCATGCCAAACTACCGCAGCACGATTACTAAATATCACTTATCTGAAATGACGGAGGGCTACGCAGGTTTTTCAGAAAACCATGAGCGTAATGAACTTGATATCGTTGTAGAAATAAGTAATTTTGAAAAGAAGTGTTTTTGAAGCTTTTCTAGTTTCACTAAAAAGGTCACTCCCGGTGAAGGTATTAGATATGTATGCCCTAGAGGCCATTATTGTATAGTACTAGTTTGTATAATACATTTTGGAGGCTTGGGATATATATATACGGGTTTGCGACAGTCTTGCTCGACATAGTAGTATGTTACTTGGTTTGTTTCTATCTTAATATGTGTATATGTTTCTTTTAACATATCGCTAAAAACATATTGGTAGAGCCCTAAGGATTTTTGCTTGACTGCCGGCGTTGTGATGGCGATCACACTAGTGGGGGCTGGGTAGTCTATAAGCACATCCTTATTTTGGTCCCTAGTCGTAGGATTATCGAGACAGGGCATCGATACTCCAGAGTAGACGGGTGCATACACTTCTCTTCCCAGCAGGGGAAATGGTCTGTCCCACAGCCATCAGTACGTCGTACTGGAGATAGTATGCAGGTGCTCATTAGGTTACGAGTACACTGGACAGGACTCATCAGGAACTGTTAGTTAGTATTATACCTATCGTCAGTTAACAGTTCCCAGGTGACATGAGTACAGCTTAGTCCGCTGACTTGACACTGTCACTTTGCCTCAAGTGTGTTCCCACTGTTCTTAGATTACTACCCTACCACGGCTCTACTGAGTCGTGCAAACAGGTAGTAGTTGGGTGCAGTACCGAAACACTTGGAGGCAGTGACGGTTAGATAGGATTCGTCCCTCCCGGTATTGGGAGTTGATATCGCGCTGTGTCTAGGAGAGCCATTACACATTGTCGTCCCTGGCCAGGGCAAGCGAGAATTGCTGGTAGGTTTTCCAGTAGATTCTCAGGGTGTTTTGGGCTACACTCCAACACGACTTGTACCGCTATTAGAAGACTGACGTTTACCGCCCCCTAGGCCCGCCATGGGATATTCTCAGACGAACAGACCGTACTGTACGGAGATTGTCACATTCAGGCTCAGTAGAAGTTCGATGGGTTCACCTCATCAGTCTTCTTATCGGCATCTACTTGGGGACCGTTACGTACAGCTAGTACCGCTTGCGGCCTGTGGTTAAACCCACTGCCAGCGTAGTGTCGAGACTTTAGAGTCCCACACAGAGGGTTACTCGCCTTTGGGCAAAACAGAGTAGAGGTTGCATGGTTTTGCGACGGGGTTCGTTCACATCCGCGCACTTGTGCACGTTTGGTGTCCGAACAATAGTTACTAGCGGGCTTTGGTTTAAACCAGATCCTAGTACTTGATTTGGAATTGGTTTTGTCTCAGTGTGTTCGTGTTCCTTAGAGCACGGATGCGGGTGTGTATGCACAGTTGACAGAGGCAGAGGCAGAGGATTCTCATTAGGGTTGTTGACCATTTGGCTTTGGTTGACTTGTTGACCGTTGACTTTTCTCTAAACCCTAATGAGAATAAGAAATATGACTAATAATATTAATTAAGTGTTATTGTGTCATGGTTGAGTTGAAAGTTTGACTTTTGTTGACTTGTAGACTTTGTTGACCGGTTGACTATTTTGGACTTGTTGACCATCATCATTTCATGGCTATCATTTCATGGGTATGAGTTTTGCTTGCTTGTTGTTTACAAAATGCAATAATAGCATGAAATGATAATGGTCATTGAAACTAACCATCACCATATACTTAATTATTATTATTATTATTATCATTATTCTCACTTTTGTGAGAATGGTTGGATTATGAGAGCTCATTCTATTATTTCCTTTCTCTCTCCTAAAAAAAGAAAAGGAAAGCTCTCCCTCTTCCTCACAAAAGGTTCAAGTGTTCCATGAGTTGGAAATCATGAACCTTTGAGACCAAACCACCATCACTCTTCTCTACTCAATCTAAGATATTAGGTTTAGCAAACCAAACACCTTAGTCATCTCTAGGTTAAGATAGGAGCTCAATTTCAAGACCCTCGGGTGGATCCATCTATGGCAAAGAGGAGACGACAAGGAGGATCCATTCAAGCAACTACAAGGAGCAAGCAAGAGGAAGAAACATAACAAGAAGAGAAGGAGTTCAAGACCAAAGTATAACCATTCTACATAGTAGTTAGAACTTGTAGAATATTTGTTAGTTCTTGTTTAGCAACGATCCTTCATGAAACGGTCCATGTTACCTAGCTAGGGAAAATTTTCGTTTTACCTATTCCGCCTCCCCGAAAGGACCGGGGTGGGTAACGTGGACCTAACAGTGGTATCAGAGCCTAGCTAAACACTATCTAGCATGTTAGCAAAGTAACTAGAAGTTCGATCGGAGAAAAAACCGCAAAACACCCCGAAAAAATCAACTTTCTGCCGATTTTGTTTTCTGTTCAAAAAATAATAAATCATACACTAAAAATCGGCTCAGGGTTTTTAAAGCACACCCAAGAAAAATGGTCCATCGACTCGGTCAAAGCGCCACGGAACCGCGGCAAAAGCATGCTCTTGCTGCGGATCCGCGGCAGAGTTGACTCGGTCGTGGGAAGTTTTTCCTGCAGTGTGTTCAGTGGGGTGTTTTGGGATTTTTACAATATGTTTTTTCTGCCTAGATTTTCCGGAAAACAAATTTGTGTTTTGGGGTGGTTACAAATCCGTATTTTGATCGAACTTCTATAGACTTTAGCTAACGGGTTATATCTGTGATGTGATATATGTATTGAACGTCTGCTAATCGCTATATGTCGATTAGTGGGGGTTATACATATCTGTGATCTGTAATGTTGATGGTTTGTGTATATGAATTCGTTGGATTGTCGCGGATGAATAGCCGGGGGGTTGTGAGATGAGAGTTTTCCTTTATCTTTCAATTCATGTAATTTGTAATTGATGTAATATTATTTATATTGCCGCACATCCGGGATGAGGTTGTAGCCGCCATTGTATAATTTCTTTTACTGTTTTTTCTCCTAGGATAGACCCAAGGAGGGGGTGCACAAACTACTGGGTACCTCGAAGTGCCGAGTGGCCTACTCACGTTGTTGAGGGAGGTTGCTTCACTTCGGGCATTTGGCGGGTAGTTTGCCGCACCCGTAGGGGTCTAGGGTGGGGTATTGGCTATTCATCGCGACCGTGTAATCCGTCTTTCGTTGCAGGCTCGAACAAAACGCGGATTCCTAGTATATCCAATGTGTTCATCTGTGATCTGGAATAGCTATCATTGCATCTGAAGAATGCGTATATATATCTATATGATATCTATTTAGGCATTGCTTATGTTTTGCATCCGCGCTAGTCCAGCCCCCGCTCTGTCGTTAGTTAAGTAACCTGACGGGTAATGACGGGACCCCGTGGCGAATGCGGATGGCATAAGCGTACGTCATATTTTCGTTGTTTTCTATAATGATAGGATTAATTGATGGGACGCATTAAATTAATGCAAGAAAACAAACCTAAAAAGACGTTGTTGGAACAATTTTTAAGAAAAAAATCTGTTATTGCAAGGACGTTCTCTTTTGTTTTGCACAGAGGTATTCGGTTATGAATGCCCAGCACCTCATTCGACGAGGCAAGGGCCGAGATCCCTTCATCGGGAGTGACCCCTTGGACAAAAGTTTGCGTCAGGGTAATAACTTCACTATAGTCGATTATTCTTGCTTTGCATCGAGGTATTCAGCTTAGAATATCCTGCACCTCATTCGACGAGGAAAGAGCCGGGATCCCTTCACAAGGAGTGACCTCTTTAGCAAAAGTTTTCGCCACTATATTTTCAAAAGGGTATCACGTTCCTTCAACGATATCAAGTTCACTACGTTAACGGGTTTTCGCCAAAACCCAGCCGTAGCCCTCCGTCGTTTCAGATTGGTATTGCTTAGTATCCGTGCTACGTATTTCGTGCTCAGCCGAGGCGTAGTGTACGGTAGCTATGTAATATTTTTCCGTAGGATACAATGTGATTGGTTGGGACAGTCGTGCAGTCATTTTGGCTTAGTCAAGGACTCATACGGGTGGGTCTAATGCAATCAAGATAATGACGGGTTGAACTTGATTACGATCCTTTGATGTGTTGGCTCAGTCAAGGTCACTTGGGTCCTACGGGCAAAAACCACATCGGGTGTTTCTAAAGAAACTGAAACTTGCAGATTTAGCATACCTTCTGGAGTGTGGTGACTAGAGTGGATTCCATCTAGGTCATCACACAATAATAGTTGGATCCCGATCCCACTGATGAGTTGGATTACTCTTGGGAGATTATTTCACTTAACAATCAATGCTATAAACCAAGTAGGTGTCTAGAACGGTGTTAGCGGGGCTACGCCTCCAGGGAAAAGAGGTTACTTAATTAAGGAACTTCGCGAAAGCGTTGGAAAACCTCCCTCGAAGTACCAACACTAGCCTGGCTGAAAGGTTAAGCAAGTATTGTGACGTGCAATTAATCCCAACTAGTTCTTCTTTTAAAAGGTTTTAAGAAGAATTTAAGGAAACAGTGGGTGCCATCCTGGTTAGATAAACTAATAAACCAATCTAATCTTGCAAGAGCGCACGCTGAGTGTTTCTTTTCTCTCTCTACAGGTAGCAACCATTTCACGCCCTAATCAAGATAATAAAATGTATCGCTTGACCGATCCGAATTCTTATTCAGGGCTGGGGAACGTTGGTTCGGCTTTAACTTACGACAATAGTCATAAGTTTGAGCAAGGGAAAGAGGATTGTATGGATTCCAAGGATACCCAGTTGAAGAAGATGCATGGTTTTGCATCTACTTCAGGTGTTCTTGTAATTGAGAACTGCTTTACGGTCAGCCCTACCTCTTGGGTACTTGATACCGGATCAGGATCTCATATCTGTAATTTATTGCAGGGACTGAGAAAAAGTAGGAAAGTTGCACCTGGTGATATGTCGCTCAGAGTAGCGAACGGAGCACAAGTTAATGCTGCAGCCATCGGTGAATATCACCTTGTGTTGCCAAATGGCAATACTATGATTTTGAACGATTGCTACTATGTACCTTCCATGGTTTGCAACATCATATCAGTTTCTTTACTCGATAAAGATGGAGATAACTTTGTTCTTGATAGAAATATCATGAACATTTACCTTCATAAGGTACTGGTTGCAGAAGGTACACTGTGAAATGGTATCTACGTTCTAAATCAGAATACAGTTCTCAATGTGCAAAACAGATACAAGAGGAAGAATTCAGATACGAATGAATCCTACTTGTGGCATTGTAGACTTGGTCATATCGGAGAGAAAAGACTAAGTAAGTTGCATAAAGATGGACTCTTGAATGCGTTCGAGTTTTCATCTTATGAAACTTGTCAGTCTTGTCTCAAAGGGAAGATGACCAAATCTCCGTTCACCGGACATGGAGAAAGAGCAACAGAGCTCTTGGGACTCATACACAGTGATGTATGTGGGTCGATGTCTATAAATGCAAGGGGTGGGTTCTCGTACTTCATCACATTCACTGACGATCTCTCTAGATTCGGATATGTGTATCTTATGACACACAAATCTGAAGCTTTTGAGAAATTCAAGGAATTCAGAAATGAAGTAGAGAACCAGACTGGCATAAGTATCAAGATCCTCCGGTCTGATAGAAGAGGGGAGTACTTAAGCACGGAATTCCTAGATTACTTAAAAGAGAATGGTATTCTCTCTCAGCTTACTCCCCCTTATACACCACAGCACAACGGTGTATCGGAGCGGAGGAATCGTACCCTACTGGATATGGTTCGCTCCATGATGAGTAATGCCGAGTTGCCTCTTTCATTTTGGGGACATGCGCTATTGACAGCGGCATATCTATTGAACGATGTTCCGTCTAAATCTGTGCCTAAGACACCATTCGAGATATGGAATGGTAAAAGGCCGTATCTTAAACGTATTAAGATATGGGGTTGTCCGGCCTATGTAAAAGTACAAAATCCGGACAAACTTCAGGCACGTTCAGTTCTATGTAAATTTATGGGATATCCTAAAAACTCCACAGGATATCTGTTCTACCACACCGAGGAACAGAAGGTGTTTGTATCTCGCCACGCCACCTTTTTAGAGTGGCATTTTCTTGCAAAAGAAACAAGTGGGAGTTCGGTAGAACTGGAAGAAATTCAGCGACCACAAAGTGAAACTGAAGATTTGACAGAACCTCGGAACTCAATAACCCCAGACGAACCTCAGCCACTCCGCAGATCTGGTAGGATTTCTCATCCGCCCGAAAGATACTACGGTTTTCTCTTAGACGGGGATCGAGAGGATTGCATCTTGGAAGAAGATGACCCTACCAGTTTCAGGCAGGCCATTATCAGTAGGGACTCTGATAAGTAGCAGGAAGCAATGCAATCCGAAATGGAGTCCATGTACACCAATAAAGTGTGGACCTTGGATTTTGCTCCACCTGGGGTAAAACCCGTTGGATGCAAATGGATCTACAAAAGGAAACTTGGTGTAGATGGGCAGGTGGAAACCTATAAGGCTAGACTCATTGCAAAAGGTTTTCGTCAAAGACTTGGTGTGGACTATGACGAAACTTTTTCTCCGGTGGCTATGCTCAAATCCATTCAGATCCTACTTGCCATTGCTGCCTTCCATGACTATGAAATCTGGCAGATGGACATTAAAACGGCTTTTCTAAACGGCTGTTTGGAAGAGTGCGTTTACATGGATCAGCCAGAAGGTTTCGTAGACATTGGGAGCAGCGGGAAGGTGTGCAAGTTGCTTAAATCCATTTATGGATTAAAGCAGGCATCGCGGAGCTGGAACATCTGTTTTGATGAGGCAATCAAGGAATTTGATTTCATCAAGAACGAAGATGAACCTTGTGTATATAAGAAGATTGTAGGACGAACTGTCGTGTTCCTAGTCTTGTACGTGGACGACATTCTTTTGATAGGAAATGACATTCCTATGCTACAATCGGTCAAGCTATTTTTTTCACAACGGTTCTCCATGAAGGACCTGGGTGATGCCTCATACATTCTGGGGATCAAGATCTACAGAGATAGATCCAAGAGACTACTGTAACTTTCACAGTCTAGGTACATAGAGACCGTACTAAAGGGATTTAGTATGGAGGATTCCAAGCACGGTAACATACCAGCATTGCACGGAATTACCCTCTCCAAGAAGATGTCTCCTAAGACTGACGAGGAGAGCGTTCGCATGAGCACTATACCCTACGCTTCGGCGGTAGGATATATAATGTATGCGATGCTATGAACAAGACCAGATGTAGCTTACGCGCTGAGCGTGGTGAGCCGGTATCAGTCAGACCCAGGTGAGGACCACTGGACGGCAGTGAAGAACATTCTCAAGTACCTGAGAAAGACTAAGGAGATGTTCCTGGTTTACGGTAACGGAGACCTCCGGGTCGAGTCCTTTACCGATTCAAGCTTCCAGAGTGACAAAGATGACAGCAAGTCTGTCTCGGGTTTTGTGTTTACCCTCAACTGAGGGGCGGTATGTTGGAAGAGTTCCAAACAGGATACCGTCACAGACTCGACGATGGAGGCTGAATACATTGCTGCAAGCGATGCCGCAAAAGAGGCGGTCTGGATGAAGAAGTTCATTAGTGAACTTCAGGTGGTTCCGTCCATTGTTGACCCAATACCATTGTATTGCGATAACAATGGGGCTATAGCTTTAGCGAAGGAACCAACATCCCATCAAAAATCCAGACACATCTTAAGGCGGTATCACCTGATCAGGGAGATCATTGATCGCCAGGAGATCGAGGTACGGAGAGTGGACACAAAAGACAACACGGCGGATCCATTCATAAAGGCCCTCCCTCAAACACAGTTCGAGCGACTTTTTGAGCTATTGGGTATGCGGTACGCCAGCAGCTGGCCTTAGTGCAGACGTTGGGTATGCGGTACACCAATTACTGGGCTTTAGTGCAAGTGGGAGATTGTTAGATATGTATGCCCTAGAGGCCATTATTGTATAGTACTAGTTTGTATAATACATTTTGGAGGCTTGGGATATATATATACGGGTTTGCGACAGTCTTGCTCGACATAGTAGTATGCTACTTGGTTTGTTTCTATCTTAATATGTGTATATATTTCTTTTAACATATCGCTAAAAACATATTGGTAGAGCCCTTAGGATTTTTGCTTGACTACCGGCGTTGTGATGGCGATCACACTAGTGGGGGCTGGGTAGTCTATAAGCACATCCTTATTTTGGTCCCTAGTCGTAGGATTATCGAGACAGGGCATCGATACTCCAGAGTAGACTGGTGTATACGCTTCTCTTCCCAGCATGGGAGATGGTCTGTCCCACAGCCATCAGTACGTCGTACTGGAGATAGTATGCAGGTGCTCGTTAGGTTACGAGTACACTGGACAGGACTCGTCGGGAACTGTTGGTTGGTATTATACCTATCGTCAGTTAACAGTTCCCAGGTGACATGAGTACAGCTTAGTCCGCTGACTTGACACTGTCACTTCGCCTCGAGTGTGTTCCCACTGTTCTTAGATTACTACCCTACCACGGCTCTACTGAGTCATGAAAACAGGTAGTAGTTGGGTGCAGTCCCGAAGAACTTGGAGGCAGTGACGGTTAGACAGGATTCGTCTCTCCCGGTATTGGGAGTTGATATCGCGCTGTGTCTAGGAGAGCCATTAAACATTGTCGTCCCTGGCCAGGGCAAGAGAGAATTGCTGGTAGGTTTTCCAGTAGATTCTCAAGGTGTTTTGGGCTACACTCCGACACGACTTGTATCATTATTAGGGGACTGACGTTTACCGCCCCCCTAGGCCCTCCATGCGATATTTTCAGACGAACAGAACGGACTGTATGGAGATTGTCACATTCAGGCTCAGTACGAGTTCGATGGGTTTACCTCATCAGTCTTCTTATCGGCATCTACCTGGGGACCATTACGTACAGCTAGTACCGCTTGCGGCCTGTGGTTAAACCCACTGCCAGCGTAGTGTCGAGCCTTTAGAGTCCCACGCAGAGGGTTACTCGCCTTTGGGCAAAACAGAGTAGAGGTTGCATGGTTTTGCGACGGGGTTCGTTCACATCCACGCACTTGTGCACATTTGGTGTCCGAACAGTAGTTACTAGCGGGCTTTGGTTTAAGCCAGATCCTAGTACTTGTTTTAGGATTGGTTTTGTCTCAGTGTGTTCGTGTTTCTTGGAGCACGGATGCGGGTGTGTATGCACAGTTGACAGAGGCAGAGGCAGAGGAATCTCATTAGGGTTGTTGACCATTTGGCTTTAGTTGACTTGTTGACCGTTGACTTTTCTCTAAACCCTAATGAGAATAAGAAATATGACTAATAATATTAATTAAGTGTTATTGTGTCATGGTTGAGTTGAAAATTTGACTTTTGTTGACTTGTTGACTTTGTTGACCGGTTGACTATATTGGACTTGTTGACCATCATCATTTCATGGGTATGACTTTTGCTTGCTTGTTGTTTACAAAATGCAATAATGGCATGAAATGATAATGGTCATTGAAACTAACCATCACCATATACTTAATTATTATTATTATCATTATTCTCACTTTTGTGAGAATGGTTGGATTATGAGAGCTCATTCTATCATTTCCTTTCTCTCTCCTATAAAAAGAAAAGGAAAGCTCTCCCTCTTCCTCACAAAAGGTTCAAGTGTTCCATGAGTTGGAAATCATGAACCTTTGAGACAAAACCACCATCACTCTTCTCAACTCAATCTAAGGTATTAGGTTTAGCAAACCAAACAACTTAGTCATCTCTAGGTTGAGATAGGAGCTCAATTTCGAGACCCTCGGATGGATCCATCTATGGCAAAGAGGAGACGACAAGGAGGATCCGTTCAAGCAACTACAAGGAGCAAGCAAGAGGAAGAACCACAACAAGAAGAGAAGGAGTTCAAGACCAAGGTATAACCATTCTACATAGTAGTTAGAACTTGTAGAATATTTGTTAGTTCTTGTTTAGCAACGATCCTTCATGAAACGGTCCATGTTACCTAGCTAGGGAAAATTTTCGTTTTACCTATTCCGCCTCCCCGAAAGGACCGGGGTGGGTAACGTGGACCTAACAGAAGGGATCTCGGCTCTTTCCCCATCGAATAAGGTGCAAGATATATCATATATACCGCTGTGCAAAGCAAGAACTATATAAGCCGTCAAAAACTAAACCGTGAGTTTGTAGCATCTGCCAATTTCACTAAAGAGGTCACTCCCGGTGAAGGGATCTCGGCTCTTTCCTCATCGAATAAGGTGCAGGGTATATCATATATACCGTTGTGCAAAGCAAAACTGTAGCTACCCTTTTTATAAAGTTTTGATTCTACAACATCTTTTAGGTTTCTTTTCTTTTTATTAATCTCATTAATAAATCCCATCAGCTTATGCTTTCTAAGCATCACAGAAGAAACGAAAGCAGTAATATTTATATATCAGCATATATATATATATAGTATAAGCATTCGTCTCAGGCAGTAATATGATCTCATCACAGAACATTGCAGCAGAAGAACATATATGAAATATTGGATATACTAGGATGTCCGTGTTTTAATACGAGCCGGTATAAAACACGGATTCGACGGTCATGATGAATAGCCAAACCCACATCCCTAGACCCCTACGAGAGCGGCAAGTAACACTGCCAATTCTAGGGTTAGGAGACCCGGTCTCGACTCCTCGAGATGGCCTCCCACTGGACCCTAGAACCCGGTTACTTGTGCTCCCCTCCTTGGGTCTACCTAATGCGGAAAAGTAAATAATATACACGGGTGACATCAACCTCATCCCGGAAGTGCCCCAGTAAAAGAATATTACATACAAAAGAATTTTACATGAATGAAAATAAAAACCCTCATCTCACATAAAACCCCCGGCTATTCAGAACACGACGATCCAATATAACATATCACAGCAACACATAATATCTGTAGGGTTCCTAGGCACTCTAGTGGAGTCTTACAAGTGATCAAACATGCAAATTTCTGAAAATTACGGTGCCGAGGAAACCTAGAACGGATCGTTAACTAGATATCTAGGCGAAGTATGCAAGTAAACGGAAATGTATCTAAAGGAAAGGGGCTACAACCTTTGTAGATCCGGTCCACCACCTCCTAGGCTCCGTGATGAAGTCCCCTCGCTGTCCAAATCGTATCTTGAACTCTAGCATCGGCTTCATCGAAGAATGGGCGGGCTTGATCTTCGATTCGATGCCGAAGATGATCTACGTCGAGGCATCGCTAGAACAAGCTCCAACTTCATCAAGTCGGGAAAACTTGTGAAGGAAACACCCTATACTACTTGGCAAGAGGTAAAGGATGGAGAAATAGGAAGTGGGTAGACTTTAGTTTTGGATTTCTCACTAGTTTTCATCACTTGCCATTAGAGTAGCAAGCTTTCTCCATGGAAGAAAAAGATGAAGAAGAAGAAGATGATATGATAAGTCTTAATTAAAAATAAAAACAATATGATACTTATCATGTCAACAACCATGGTTTAGTGTAGAGATTTAACCAAGGTTACATAAGTGGTTAGGGTTAGAGAAAAGACAAGAATGGTGGACTTAGTCAAGGTTTCAAGAAGTTTCAACTAAAAAAAAAAATAAGTCCACCATTTATCTTTCTCTTTATCTTTTCTAAATGAAATAAATAAAAAAGATAAATGAATAAGCAAATGAAAAGATACCCTAACCACTAACTAACCATGGTTCAATACTTTACACAAAATCAAGAAAGAATGTATCATCAAACATGATACAATGATGTGCACAAAAATATATCACATAAACAATGTGCAATACAAGTGAGTAAATCCATTTAAAGTGAACCAATACTAGTTAATGCAAAGTAATATATCAAATATATAATTATACATTAAATCATTAAATCAACACTTGATTTAACGATCCGGTCATATCGCATATAACCGACTAGTATCATATGTATCGGCTTATCGAATCAATCCTTGATTCGACAACTAGGTTATATCGCATATAACCAATCGATACATTCATCGCGAGAATAGAATACGGTATCACATACATGTATTATTCTCGGTCCCGCACATATCTCATATGCGCTCCTATTTCGTTTCTCTTGAGCTAGGAAACCTCTGTGTAGGACTCTAAAGACTCGTCAATACGCCGGCAGCAGATGATGATCATATCAAACACCCACAAGCCGCAAGCGGTCTGCTAAACGTAACGGCCACCCGGGTATTGAGCGATCAGAAGATCGACGAGCAAGCCCGCTCACACTCCTGTGAATCCAACCAGTAACACTTACCGTATAGTCCGGTCTGTTCGTCTGATATGTCGCATATCTCGCCAAGGGGTGGTAAACGTCAGACCCCAATAGCTCGATAAGTCATGCCGACTTGAGGTCCATAACATTCGTGAAAATACTGATAACTCTTACCAGTATATCACAGCAACCCTGGCCAGGGATTTCCTGTTATGGCCAGTCGAGCATAGCACAACATCAACCCCCAATACCGGGAGAGACGAATCCCCTCCTATCGCTCATTGCCTCCATGTGAATCGGGACTGTACCCAAAAACCACCTGTTTGCACAACTCAGTAGAGCCGTGGTAGGGTGGAAATCAAAGCACAGTGGGAGACACATAAGACTCTATGACGATCTCGGGTCAACAGACTAAGCTGTACCAGTGTCACCAGAGAACTGCCATCTGACGTGAGGTATAATACCATCTGGGAGTTCTCGGCGGGTCCGTTCAGTGTACCCAGTCTCCACTGAGCACCCGCATACCATCTTCGATGTCAAACGCCAATGGATATGGGATCATCCATCGCCCATCACATGGGTCGAGAAGATATGCGCTAGTCTACTCTGGAATATCGATGCCCCGTCTCGATATTCCCTTGACTAGGAACATTTCAAGGATGTACTCATGGACTATCCAGGCCCCACTAGTATGATCTTCATCATAGTCCTGGAAGTCGAGTAAACATCCTAAGGGCTTTATCAACATGTAATCAGAGAGACAGAAAGTATACATGTTAAGATAAAGTGCAACCAGATAGCGTACTATCATGTCGAGCAAGAAAGTCCTACCTATATATGTCCCAGCATCCACTACAATATACATCCAATGTACAGTAATGGCCTCTAGGGCATACATATAACTAACAATCTCCCACTTGCACTAGGGCCATCTGTAGCAGTGGTTGCAGTATCACATACTCAACCATCCCCAAAAAGTCTCTCTTTGGGAAAAGGGCCTTCGTGAGTGGATTCGCCGTGTTGTCCTCTGAGTCTACTCTCCTAACCTCGATCACCCTGGAGATCAACTATCTCCATGATCAGGTGATGCTGCCTTAGATTATGTCTGGGTCACTGATGGGACCAGGGTTCCAGGGCTAAAGTCACTGTTCCATTGTCACACAATGGTAGGAACCTAGTTCATCCTATGAACCAATATACACCCAAACTGCCTCTTTGGTAGTATCTTTAATAGCGATGTTACCAGCCTTTATCGTCTAGTTTGCCACGGTATTGAGTTTGGAACTCTTCCAACATACCGTCCCTTTACTGAGGGAAAAGACAATGCCTGTGACTGACATTCAGTCGTCTTTATCACCCTGGAACACTTCCAGTGATTCTTCCCAGGATCGGTTGATACCATCTCACTACAACTAGTGAGAATCCTAACATCCTATTAGATCTATCTCATAGATCCAAACCCAAGATTTAGGAGGTATCACTTTGATCCTATGTGGAGAATCATTGTAATAAGCGGAGATTGATCGAGCGTAGCATAGGAAACTCTTTCCTTATCAAGAGTATGTCATCCACGTACTCTACGAGGATCACCACCATACTCCCTACTACCTTTTTGTATATACAAGGTTCATCTACCATTTTGATGATGTCAAACTCTTCGACTAACACATCAAAACAGACGTTCCAACTCCGCGATGCCTGCTTTATCCTATAAAACATCTTGCACACGTTTCCGCTGCTCCTACTGTCTACGAGGCCCTCTGGCTGTGTACTTATAGACGCATTCTTCTAAAACATCATTTAGAAAAGCAGTCAAGACACCCAACCGCCAGATATCGCAGTCATGGTATGTAGCCGTGGCAAGTAGTATCTGGATGGACTTAAGCATAGGTACTGGAAAAGGTTTCATCATTTTCCACGCCTGGTCCATGACGAAAAACTTTAACAAGTCTAGCTTTGAAAGTCTCAACTTTTCCATCTACACCAAGTAATCTTCTCAAGATTTACTTGCTCCTGATGGGGATTTAACCCTTCAGATATAGCAACCAAAGTCCATACTTTGTTGGTGTATATGGATTCCATCTCAGATCACTAAGCATCCAGCCATTCTTACAGAGTCCCACTCCTGATGGCCAGCTCGAAACTGGTTGGGTCATCATCTCATGATGCAATCCTCGCTCCCACTGTCATAGAGAAACAGGAGTAACTCTCAGGTGGGTGAGGAACCCGACTAGATCGGCGGAGAGGCTGAGGTTCGTTGGAATCTACTGAATCCTTCGGTTCTACCAAATCATTTGCTGTAGTTTGTATAGCTGGAACCTTTCCAGTTGAACATAACAGACCTTGCCTCGAGCTTGTCCGGATTTTGCTTTTAAACATAGGCCGGACAACCCCAAATCTTAACCAACTTAAGATATGGGCTCTTCCCTTTCCATATCACATATGAAGCGGTAGGCTTCGATTTGATTCGAACCTAATTCAATAGGTATGCAGCTTCTCAAGTGCATAACTCCCATAAAGGAAATAGGCAACTCAGTAGTACTCATCATAGAGCACACCTTATCATATAAGGTGAGATTGCTCCGCCCCGATATACCATCGTGCTATGGTGTATACGGAGGAGTAATGCTGAGAGAGAATCCTATTCTCCTTTAGAATAGTCCAGGAATTCCATGCACAAGTATTCTCCTCCTTGATCTCATCATAGGTCATAATACTTATACCCGTATTGTGGTTCTCTACTTCTAACTTATATTCTGTGAATATCTTAAAAGGTTCGGACTCATGTTTCAACAGGAACATAGGTCTGAATCTCGAAAGATTATCAGAGAATATAATGAAGTATAAAGAACCAGTCCTGGCATGTGTAGACAGGAGACCTTACATACATCATAATGTATCAGTCCCAAGAGTTTACTAACTCTTTCTCTGTTTCCAGTAAACGGAGCTATGGTCATCTAATCTTTGTGACATGACTGGCAAGTTTCATAAGATGTAAATTCAAACTGATTTAAATATGCATCTAAAATGTAACTTCAGCCAGTCGGGTCGCATTGATATGACCTAGTCTACAATGCCTCAAGAATGATCCGTTCATTTCTGAACTCTTCCTCTTGTGTGTGTTCCGTATACTAAGAACTGTAGTTTGATTTAGAACATCAATGCTTTTAGATAACGTGCCTGAACCGATCAACTTTTGATATAGGAAATGTTCAAAACATTATCCATCAATACAAAATTATATCATTTCTTTACTAATAAAGAGACTGATATGATTTTGTATATCAGGTTCGGTATCTAATAGCATTTGTTCAGAATCAATGTATTGTTAATACAGGGTGACAGTGACCAACAGACTTGGCTGCAACATTTGCCCCGTTTTCTACCTCATGAAACTTATCACCCGTTCTCAGTTTTTCTACCTTTTTGTAGCCCTATGTAACATATTACATATCTGGGATCCTGATCCGGTATCATATACCCAGGATTCGGAGGATACTGAGAAACAGTTCTATGTAATGAACACACCCGAAGATGATGCATCAGCATGCACTCTCTTCGTTTGGGCGGCATAGGAATCTTGGTATTCCCTATTTCCTGGTCTGTCTTATAACAATTATAAGTTAGAGCGGGACCAACGTTCCCAGCTCAGTATAACAAGCGGGTTCGGTCAATACATCCATATTATTATCTTGATTAAGGCGTGATATGGTCGCTACCAGGAGAGAGAGAAGAAAACACTCTGCGTGCGCTCTTGCAAGATCAGATTGGTTATATATTTTATCTAATCAGGATGGCTCCCACTGTTTTTATCAAATCTTCCTTCAAACCCTAAAAGGAAAGACTAGCCGGGATTAATTACACTCTACAAGTTCGCCAATCTTTCAGCCAGGCCAGTGTCGGTACTTTGAGGGAGGTTCCCCATGCTTTTGCACGGACCTAATTACTGTAAACCTCGTTTTCCCAGAGGCGTAACCCCGTTGACACCTTTCTAGACACCTACTTGATCGGCTAATTGCAAAGAGCAAAACTCTCCCAGGAGTAACAATTACTCGCAGTGGGTATCGGGATCCAACTATCACATAGAAGGTATGCAATCTCATTGCAAGTTTCAACACTTGAAACTCCCGATATAGGTTTTTACCCCTAGCACCTATGACCTTAACTATGGTCAACAAATCATAAGTACTAGTCAAGTTCTATCCGTCATTTCGTGATTAATTAGACCCACCCACATGACCCTTAACTAAGGTCAACAAAGTCACGTGACTGTCCTAACTAATCGCATCATATGCGGTGTAGGAAGACATCACTTAGCTACCGTACACTGTGCCTTGACTATGGTCAACAAACACAGCACGAATACTAAGTACTCTACTTCCTAAAATGACGGAGGGTTGCGGTAGGTTTTTGTGAAAACCTTTAACGCTTTGAACTTGATCTCGTTGCGGAATCAAATGGTTTTTTAAATGGAATGTTTTTAAAGCTTTTCTAGTTTTGCTAAAGGGGTCACTCCCGGTGAAGGGATCGTCGGCCCTTTCCTCGTCGAATGAGGTGCGGGATATATCATATATATCACTGTGCAAAGCAGAAACTATAGAAGCGATCAAATACAAACCGAGTGTGTAGCATCTTCCAGTTATTGCTAAAGGAGTCACTCCCGGTGAAGGGATCTCGGTCCTTTCCTCATCGAATAAGGTGCAGGATGTTCTATAATGAACACCACAATGCAAAGCAAGAACTGTAGCTACTTGTTTTATTTTGAAATTCGATTCCACAACATTAATTAGGTTTATTTTCTTTTATTAATCTCATTAATGAATATCCCATCATTTAAATTACCTAAACATCACAGATAGATATGACGTACACTTATGCCATCCGCATTCGCCTCGATGTCCCCTCGTGCACCGTTAGGTTAGGTAACTAACGGCAGAGCGGGGCAGGGCTAGCGCGGGTGTAAAACATAAGTAACGTCTATATAATATATCATATATACTATACTATATATAATACCTGTCACAGAACATCACATGATCACAGATAAATCACAGCAAAAGAAACATATGAAATATTGGATATACTAGGACGTCCGTGTTTTCAATACGAGCCAGTATAAAACACGGATTCCACGGTCGTGATGAATAGCCAAACCCACACCCCTAGACCCCTACGAGAGCGGCAAGCAACCCTGCCAATTCTAGGGTTAGGAGACCCGGACTCGACTCCTCGAGTTGGTCTCCCACTGGACCCCAGAACCCGGTTACTTGTGCTCCCCTCCTTTGGTCTATCCTAGTGCAGAAAAGTAAATATTATACAAACGGTGACTACTTCCGCAACCTGGAAGTGCCCCAATAAAAGAATATTACATACAAGTTTTTACATGAATGAAAATGAAAAACACTCATCTCACATAAAAAACCCCGGCTATTCAAATACGACGATCCAATATAACATATCCAGCAACACATAACATCACATGTCATCAACGTAAGTAAATATGCGCATCCCAATTGTCGTTGACATATAGCAACGAAACCGGCGACATCACATATTACACTTACGGTCGCAGAAAAGAAAGTGTAAAACTACAACAGTTGGAATCCGCAACCACCTCAGACATCGCATGCCTGACCAAATGAATTCTTAAGACATCGCATGCCTAACAATTATAAACCCCGCATTTTAGTCTCATTATCGAAAACTCTTTTCAATATCAAGTCGGGCAATTCAACAGGATTCCCGACATACAGATCGAATGCTCGTCGCAAACTTCAGTAGACGGCCGCACCCCTAATACCGTCGACGAAGTGCACCAAGGCGGAACACCGCTACCGCGAGCACCCGAACGGATGCTTTCGGCGACGGGGTTCTTCTACAGTCACTTGGTCGGGGCTATGGAGTGAGGCTGTCTATAAAGTTTACCCGGCGAGTATCCGCGTACGCTACGTGATTGCGACGGACTTTTGATCAAATCAAAATTTCGTGGCAACCGATCAAGTGAGACTAAACTGCTATGTTTATAACATTCATTCCGTTATCTTATAACTATTTGCGAATTCCAATTATTGTATCACATTCCGGATAAATAGAAAATGCTAAACTTTTCGATCGAACAATCGAACACCCAAGTTTTCCCGATACTACTCAACACATGAAATAAGTCTAACAACATTCAGTTCGT
This sequence comes from Agapanthus africanus, assembly GCA_030015575.1. NCBI lineage: Eukaryota > Viridiplantae > Streptophyta > Magnoliopsida > Asparagales > Amaryllidaceae > Agapanthus > Agapanthus africanus. The sequence continues at coordinate 248,544,061 of CM057347.1, read as the reverse complement.
GCCTCAGTAGCAACGGTCCAGCCGTAGAAGGGTCAAGCCAACGCCTCACATGTGGCACGCCGTACTGCCCCAAACCCGAAGGTTCAAAGGGCAGTTCAAGACGGTCACATAATCGAGTTAAGGTTTGTTGTCTTCTAGAGGGTCCATCGCGTTACTTGCACTACTTAGAACGTCGTTAAACTACGGAAAAAATCCAACAATTGGAAATTTCCCGGCAGGGGAAAAAGTGGGTATTTATACCCGGTCGAACTTTTTAACATATTCTAAAAATACCCGGAAAAGCACACCGACAAAATTAGACAGTCCGATCGAATACACCGAGTCCCCAATACAACTCTGGAATAAATTATTAAAAATCCCCAGGAAAACCAGCACTGCCAAATATGAGTTACTGTGCCAAATTCTCTGCAAGATACGACAAAATAGCCGCGGAACCGCCGCACGAGCCAGGCTCGTGCCGCGGAACCGCGGCAGTTTAATGGAATTAGGGTTACGAATTGCACAGTTACCCTTATATTTTCCTGCTGATTTTTCTGGATATTTTTAATTCCAAAAAATCCACATTTTACAGAAAAGTCCAGAGAGCAATTTCAAAGTCGGGTTTTGGGTCGATCAGACTTCTAACTCCGTCGGGACTTCGCCTAAGGCTCTAGCTAGGCTCTGATACCACTGTAGGGTTCCTAGGCACTCTAGTGGAGTCTTACAAGTGATCAAACATGCAAATTTCTAAAAATTACGGTGCCGAGGAAACCTAGAACGGATCGTTAACTAGATATCTAGGCGAAGTATGCAACTAAACGGAAATGTATCTAAAGGAAAGGGGCTACAACCTTTGTAGATCCGGTCCACCACCTCCTAGGCTCCGTGATGAAGTCCCCTCGCTGTCCAAATCGTATCTTGAACTCTAGCATCGGCTTCATCGAAGAATGGGCGGGCTTGATCGTCGATTCGATGCCGAAGATGATCTATGTCGAGGCATCGCTAGAACAAGCTCCAACTTCATCAAGTCGGGAAAACTTGTGAAGGAAACACCCTATACTACTTGGAAAGAGGTAGAGGATGGAGAAATAGGAAATGGGTAGACTTTAGTTTTGGATTTCTCACTAGTTTTCATCACTTGCCATTGGAGTAGCAAGCTTTCTCCATGGAAGAAAAAGATGAAGAAGAAGATGATATGATAAGTCTTAATTAAAAATAAAAACAATATGATACTTATCATGTCAACAACCATGGTTTAGTGTAGAGATTTAACCAAGGTTACATAAGTGGTTAGGGTTAGAGAAAAGACAAGAATGGTGGACTTAGTCAAGGTTTCAAGAAGTTTCAACTAAAAACAAGATAAGTCCACCATTTATCTTTCTCTTTATCTTTTCTAAATGAAATAAATAAAAAAGATAAATGAATAAGCAAATGAAAAGATACCCTAACCACTAACTAACCATGGTTCAATACTTTACACAAAATCAAGAAAGAATGTATCATCAAACATGATACAATGATGTGCACAAAAATATATCACATATACAATGTGCAATACAAGTGAGTAAATCCATTTAAAGTGAACCAATACTAGTTAATGCAAAGTAATATATCAAATATATAATTATACATTAAATCATTAAATCAATACTTGATTTAACGATCCGGTCATATCGCATATAACCGACTAGTATCATATGTATCGGCTTATCGAATCAATCCTTGATTCGACAACTAGGTTATATCGCATATAACCAATCGATACATTCATCGCGAGAATAGAATACGGTATCACATACATGTATTATTCTCGGTCCCGCACATATCTCATATACGCTCCTATTTCGTTTCGCTTGAGCTAGGAAACCTCTGTGTAGGACTCTAAAGACTCGTCAATACGCCGGCAGCAGATGATGATCATATCAAACACCCACAAGCCGCAAGCGGTCTGCTAAACGTAACGGCCACCCAGGTATTGAGCGATCAGAAGATCGACGAGCAAGCCCTCTCACACTCCTATGAATCCAACCAGTAACACTTACCGTATAGTCCGGTCTGTTCGTCTGATATGTCGCATATCTCGCCTAGGGGTGGTAAACGTCAGACCCCAATAGCTCGATAAGTCATGCCGACTTGAGGTCCATAACATTCGTGAAAATACTGATAACTCTTACCAGTATATCACAGCAACCCTGGCCAGGGATTTCCTATTATGGCCAGTCGAGCATAGCACAACATCAACCCCCAATACCGGGAGAGACGAATCCCCTCATATCGCTCATTGCCTCCATGTGAATCGGGACTGTACCCAAAAACCACCTGTTTGCATAACTCAGTAGAGCCGTGGTAGGGTGGAAATCAAAGCACAGTGGGAGACACACAAGACTCTATGACGATCTCGGGTCAACAGACTAAGCTGTACCAGTGTCACCAGAGAACTGCCATCTGACGTGAGGTATAATACCATCTGGGAGTTCTCGGCGAGTCCGTTCAGTGTACCCAGTCTCCACTGAGCACCCGCATACCATCTTCGATGTCAAACACCAATGGATATGGGATCATCCATCGCCCATCGCATGGGTCGAGAAGATATGCGCTAGTCTACTCTGGAATATCGATGCCCCGTCTCGATATTCCCTTGACTAGGAACATTTCAAGGATGTACTCATGGACTATCCAGGCCCCACTAGTATGATCTTCATCATAGTCCTGGAAGTCGAGTACACATCCTAAGGGCTTTATCAACATGTAATCAGAGAGACAGAAAGTATACATGTTAAGATAAAGTGCAACCAGATAGCGTACTATCATGTCGAGCAAGAAAGTCCTACCTATATATGTCCCAGCATTCACTACAATATACATCCAATGTACAGTAATGGCCTCTAGGGCATACATATAACTAACAATATCTCATATCATCAACGTAAGTAAGTATGCATACACCGATCGTCGTTGATGTATAGCAACGAAAACTGGCAATACAACTACATACTACACTTACGGTCACAGAAAAGAAATTGTAAAACTACAACATTTGGAATCCACAATCACTTTAGACATCATAAATCCAAAATATCACATACTTCGCATTTTATGCCTAACTATATGAATTCCACATATTGTATCACATTCCAGATATATAGACAGTATTAGACCGGATAATCAAATGCCCAAGATTTCCTAAATAGCTCAACGCTTGAGCGGAGTTCAAATAATCCCAGAATATGTCACAGTACCGATGGTCCAGCCGTAGAAGGGTCAAGCCAACGCCTCACATGTGGCACGCCGTACTGCACCAAACCCTAAGGTTTAGAGGCGGTTCAGACGGTCACATAATCGAGTTAAGGTTTGTGTTCTTCTAGAGGGACCACCGCGTTACTTGCACGTTTTTCCGAAAGATTTAAACACAAGAAAAAATCAACACTTGAAAGTTTTTCGTGCCGGGAAAAAAAGAGTTAATGATATCCGTTTGAACATTTTAATAGTTTCTAAATATCCGGAAAACATAACGAAATTAAATTTTCCGATCGAATCAACGAATACAAAATAATCCCCAGAACACTCAACACTTAAGTCAGATTAAAAATCAGCTACGGTCATTACTGTGCCAAAAGAAAAGTCAAACCCAACTGTACGACCGCGGTTCCGTGGCCGTCCGTACGGTTTAGCTTCTCATTTTTCACAGTGATACTTATAATTCCCTCCTTATTTTTTAGGTATTTTTAATACAGAAAAAATCGCTTTTTTAAAATTTGTCCAGAGAGGGGATCGTTTTGACGTTGCGGGGTTCGATCGGAGTTTTAACTTCGTATACACATCGCCTAATGCTCTAGCTAGGCTCTGATACCACCGTAGGGTTCCTAGGCACTCTTACAAGGGTTCATAAGGCATCAACCATGCCCGAATAAAAATTTAGACGTGCCGAACAACCCAAAGCCGGAATCTTTGCTAGATTATTAGGGTTTAACATGCAAGTAAACATCTTTACAACTAAAAGTGAGGGATTACAACCTTTGTGGTTCGCTCCTTCACTTCATAAGCTCCGAGTAGAAGTCCCTTCGCCACGATCCACGATCACCCAGACTCAAGAGAGGCTCAATGACTCGAACGATCCATGCTAGCTTGTAGTGTTCCTTTTCTCCGATGATCTACGTCGAAGTTTCTATAACTCAAGCTCTCTCACTCTAATGAGGTGAACACCTTAATCTAATTGGCTATATTAGATGAGGATGATGGAGTAGCATTTATGCTTTCTTTTATATCAAATTCTCACATGAAATCATCACAAAATGAAAACCTAGTAAGCTTTCTCAAAGCTCAAGGTTGAAGAAGAAGATGATAAAATCAATTAATCCTTTTGTGATGAATAATGAAATGATATATGAATAATAATGCAACCATTGTCAAGGATGACAAGGATAACTTATGTAAAGAATTAACTAAGGCTAGGGTTTGGGTTGAGTTAAACTATGAGTCATAAGAAAATATCAACCATAATATTTTTCTCATGACAAAAGAAAAGCTTCTAGAAGGTGCATGAAAGATCTAACCCAAATCAAATCTTAACCTTGTTTAATCTCCACTAAACAAATTGCATTAGTAATCATATCATGTTACAAGAATATATATCACATATATATTATATTTGCAACAAAAGAAAATAATACAATTAACATATATCGCATATATATCAATGTATGATCCGGTGAGAAAATGAAATAATAAAGCGAGCCAATATTAGATAATGTAATCCAATATATCATATATATTATTATACATTAAATTATCGAATCAACACTTGATCCGACAATCCGACTATATCGAATATAACCGACTAATATATCATGTACCGATTCATCGAATCAACACTTGATCCGATGACCCGGCTCATATCTAAATATCGCGAGAATATAATACGGTATCTCATATCGCATTATCCTCGGTCCTGCACATATCACATATGTGCCCCTACTCTGTTTTGCCTGAGTCAAGAAACCTCTGTGTAGGACTCTAAAGAATCGTCAATATGTCGGCAGCAGGTGATGATCATATCAAACACCCACAAGCTGCAAGCGGTCAGCTAAACGTAACAGCCACCCGGGTATTGAGCGATCAGAAGATCAACAAGCTAGCCTGTACGTTCTCCTGTGAATCCAATCAGTAACACTCCCGTACAGTCTGGTCTCTTCGTCTGATATGTCGCATATCAAGTCTAGGGGTGGTATACGTCAGACCCCAGTAACCGATAAGTCGTGTCGATGTGAGGCTCATAACGGGTCGAGAAACTACTGGTAACACTTACCAGTAAATCTCTATATCAGCCCTGGCCAGGGACTTCCAGTTATAGCCAATCGAACACAGCACAACATCAACTGCCTATACCGGGAGAGACGAATCCCCTCCTATCGCTCATTGCCTCCATGTGATTCGGGAATGCACCCAAAAGCCACCATTTTGCACGCCCTCTTGGACGTGGTATGGTGGAAATCAAAGCACAGTGGGAATCACACAAGACTCTATGACGATCTCGGGTCTACAGACTACCCTGTACCAGTGTCACCGGAGAACTGCCATCTGACGTGTGGTATATCACCATCATTGAGTTCTTGGCGAGTCCGTCCAGTGTACCCAGTCTCCACTGAGCACCCGTACACCATCCTTGATGTCAAAACACCGATGGATATGGGATCATCCATCGCCCATCATATGGGTCAAGATGCGTATACACTAGTCTACTCTGGTGTATCGATGCCCTGTCTCGATATACCCTCGACTAGGAACAGTTATAGGATGTACTCACCGACTACCGTGGCCCCACTAGTATGATATCATCATAGTCCCAGTAGTCGAGTACAGATCCTAAGGGCTTTATCAACATGTGAGAGTAAGACATTAAACCAATACAAGTCAACATGTTAAGATAAAGTGAAACCAAATAGCATACTATCTTGACGAGCAAGAAAGTCCTCTCTATATATATCCAAGCATCCATTATAATATACATCATATATACAACAATGGCCTCTAGGGCATATACATAACTAACAAAAGATTATGCGATGCAATGATAAACACTTAATTTCCCTCAAAATGTCGGTTTTAAGGTATAACACAAGTTATTTGGTATGTTACAGATGTTTTGCTAATATGTGCTATATTCATACCGAACACCTCTAGATGAGTGCAAATGGTAGGGAAATTGTCGTGTTAGAAATGCAATATTTTCGACTGATCAAATTCCCCCAAACTTATTTTTGGTCGTCTCGAGCAAACTATTTTATTAAAAAGAGAAGGAGAAAATAAAGAAAGAGAAAAACTAACTAGCACACTTTCGTAGGCAACACGGTTGCACTGAGCACGTGCAACAAGCCTTTAAACCTCTAGGTGTCCCTAGTAGGAGGAGTGTTGTCTCCTGAGGGTTTTTAGCGGATTGCACCCATAAAATCCCATAATAAAAGGAAGACCGTGAAAGTTACATATAAAGATAAGAATTGTAAAAGAAAGACTTTGAAAATTAGAGTTTCCAACTACACTACCTTTTCGGTTGTCATGAGCCCTATCTTAATAGTCATGAAAAGATGTTAGAAATCACATCATCTCTCAATAAAACATCGTCTTTATTCTTCATTCTTATCTTTCCTCCAAACATCGATCATATAACCCTACGTGTGTGTAAAGAACATCTCTACACCCGGAGAATTCAATTCAAGCTATCATACTCTTGTCCATCTGCCTCAGTACTTTTTAATTAATGAATATTTAGATGAATTTGCTCACACACTTTCATGCGACCTTTTTGAGGTACTAACCGACCGATTACTCGTGTGCTTGCTTATTAGGTGTATTTTCCTCGTCTTGCACCACCTAAGGCTTAGCAGTGACTCCCAGACCAGTTGGTCTAAGGCACTAGATGAAGAAGCACCCTCACTATATTTTTTTATTGTTGTCTTGGCGATAACAAAACCAGTGTTCATTTTTTTCTTCACCGCTAATATTTTTATTCATTTTTTTTTATTTCCTTCATACTTTGGCTTTTAGACAAGAGCATTTCAAGGTATCCTCTACTATCCCGAGTTTCAAGACGTGTGTAAGTGCATATAGTAGGATATCAATGTTCAAATGTTTCGCTTCCAGAATAGGAACTATTTTTCAGACTTATTTTTATCCTCAGATTAGTGACTTCTTTCATCTTACTAACCCTTGGAACAACGGCTCATAACTACTTATTACTAGTTCGTTTAAGAAAACTTCTAATTTTCTTGGTTTTCTTAAATTTTTCTAATCTTTTGGATGTAATTTTTCACTATCTAATCTTTTATTATCTTATTTATGTACAAAATTTTTATTTTTTTGAAATTTTTTAAATTTTTATAGGTTTTAAATGTTTTGTGCTTATGCAAAGTGATATGCAAATGATGCGAAAAATAAGCACAAACCACCCCCAAACTTGTTTTCAACAGTGTCCTCATTGTTGCCAACCGCTATATCTACAAAAAATTATAAGTCTGGGAAGAAATTTATTAATGGGGGCAATAAATATGATCGTGAAAATCCTCCCCCAAACTTATTCTTTAAACTCACCACCATTCACAGTAATTTACAGGACATGGAGATGAGACGGAGGAATTTTAATCAAGATAAAATGGCTCCTGTAAAAACAGGAGCTCCTCCATGGGGTCAGTGGAAAAATACGGCTTTAATCTATATCAATTCACTTTGAAAAATGTACCATTTTTTAACATTTTCTACCTCAACTGCCCAGTGCGGGTATACAGACCGCACAACAAAAGGTCCTTTCCACCGAGATCGTAGCTTACCCGCGTGAAGGTGTAGTCGTGAATCATAAAGAAGGACTTGTTGACCAGGTGTAAATGTTTTCCTCAAAATATTTTTATCATGAAATACCTTAGTCCGGTTCTTTACAATTACAGCGTTATCATAAGCTTCATCGCGAAGTTCGCTTAGCTCATTTAATTGCAGCTTCCGAAAGTTGCAGGCTTGATTTAAGTCAAAGTTGATTTCTCTAATGGCCCACATTTCTTTGTGCTCTATCTCGACTGGCAAGTGACAAGCCTTCCCAAACACTAACCTATAAGGAGACATCCCCAGATCGGTTTTATATGCAGTTCGGAATGCCCAAAGAGCATCCGTCAATTTGGTTGACCAATCTTTTCTATTTTTCGAAACAGTTTTCTCCATAATTTGTTTGATTTGTCTGTTAGAAATCTCAGCCTGCCCGCTCGTTTGGGGATGATAGGGTGTAGAAAGTTTGTGGTTGATTGCATATTTCCGCATAAAAGTCTCGAAAGATTTGTTGCAGAAATGTGTCCCGTTATCGCTAACGATAGCACGTGGGTGTCCAAATCGCGAAAAGATGTTTTCTTTTAAGAACTTAATGACAACCTTTTTGTCATTAGTGCGACAAGGAATAGCTTCAACCCACTTTGAGACGTAATCAACCTCAAGCAGTATGTACAAATTCCCAAAAGAGTTGGGAAAAGGACCCATAAAGTCAATGCCCCAAACGTCAAAAATTTCAACCACTAAGATGGGTTGCCGTGGCATCTCATTTCTCCGGGAAATCCTACCCTTGTGTTGACACTGTGTACAGGTTTTGCAATGATCAAATGCGTCTTTGAACAAGGTCGGCCATTAAAAACCGCATTGCAAAACCTTCTCCGCCGTCTTTCTAGGACCGAATTGACCCCCACATACCTAATCATGACAAAAAAATAGAACACTCTTGAATTCCTCATTAGGGACACACCGACGAATGATCTGATCAGGACAATACTTAAACAGATATGGTTCATCCCAGTAAAAGTGTTTTACATGGGATAGAAATCTATGTTTGTCCTGTTTTGACCATTCACGGGGAATAAGTCATATGGCAAGATAGTTCACAATATCCCTGAACCATGGTTCATCGAATACGTTCAAGAGTTGTTCATCTGGAAAAGAATCACTGATCGGCAGGGTCACAGGTGAAGAAGAGATGCGCAAAAGATGGTTGGCTACAACGTTTTCACATCCTTTCTTATCTTTAATAACAAGATCAAATTCTTGTAATAGAAGGATCCAACGTATTAACCTACCTTTAGCATCCTTCTTCGCCAAAAGATGTTTCAAGACGGAGTGGTCAGTGTATACAACAATTGGTGAGCCAATCAAGTAAGGCCTGATTTTTTCTAATGCAAATACAACCGCCAAAGTTCTTTTTCGGTAGTTGTATAATTCACTTGAGCATCGTTCAGAGTCTTACTTGCATAATAGATCACGTGTGGCATCTTTTCAATGTGTTGTCCTAAGACTGCACCAACTGCAAGATCCGATGCATCACACATAAGCTCAAAAGAGTGGTTCCAATCTGGAGACGATAGAATGGGGGCTGTAGTGAGAGAGTGTTTGAGTGAGTCGAATGCTGCCCCATAATCCGAGTCAAAGTGGAAGGTCATATCCTTGGCCAAGAGAAGAGTTAAAGGTCTATCAATTTTGCTAAAATCCTTAATGAATCTCCTGTAAAAGCCTGCATGGCAAAGAAAAGATCGGATATCCTTGACGCTTTTGGGATGAGGAAGGTTTTGAATGACATCAATTTTAGCTTTGTCAACCTCAATGCCTTTTCGTGAAATAACATGTCCAAGTACAATTCCTTCTTGGACCATGAAATGGCATTTTTCCCAATTCAAGATTAAGTTCTTCTCTTTACAACAAGTAAGAACTGCGTCAAGATTTGATAGGCAGTCAGAAAAAGAATCTCCGAAAGTCGAGAAATCATCCATGAAAATCTCCAAAAAATTCTCGACCATGTCCGAGAATATCCCCATCATACACCGCTGAAATGTAGCGGGAAGATTGCATAACCCAAAGGGCATGCGTCTATAAGCAAAAGTACTAAAAGGACAAGTAAATATGGTTTTATCTTGATCCTTTTTGGCAATGGGGACCTGATTATAGCCAAAGTATCCGTCCATAAAGCAATAATACTCACGTCCAGCTAAGCGTTCTAGCATCTGGTCAATGAAAGGTAGAGGAAAGTGGTCTTTCCTCGTTGCGGCATTGAGTTTCCTGTAATCAATACATACACGCCACCCAGTTTGAGTGCGTGTCTGGATTAACTCATTAGCCTCATTGGTAATGACTGTGATGCCAGATTTCTTAGGGACGACATGAATTGGACTTACCCATTGGCTATCGGAGATTGGGTAAATGATACCATTGTTGAGACATTTGACAATTTCTTTCTTCACCAGATCCTTCATGACGGGGTTCAACTGTCTCTGTGGTTCTCGGGTTGGTTTGGCTTCATCCATCAAATGTATATGATGTTCTACAATCAAGGGACTAATCCCTTTGATGTCAGCCATGGTCCAACCAAACGCCTGCCTATTAGATCTCAATACCGTCAAAAGCGCGTTCTCTTGCTCTGATGCTAGAAAAGCGGATATGATAACCGGTAAAGACTCATTCTCACCTAAATATGCATATTTAAGATGAGAAGGTAAAAGTTTGAGATCTAATGCTGGCGGAGAAATAATAGAAGGTGGGATCATCGAATGATTTTCGGAGTCACAAAGAAGCTCATAGCCTGTGAAAGATACAGAATCGGAAGGTGAGAAGTCAAGAGTGTCGGGATCAAGCGTGGAAGATGTGTCCTCACTAAGATGTGCAAGATCAAATATTGATGTGGTAGTGTCATCGAGATCTTCAAAGCAAAGTTCATCAACTTCTCAACTTTCGGGAGCAATCTCGTGGACAGAACAAACATCAAGTATATGAGCAGAGGGTTCAGATGGCTGACTTCCAATTTTATAGATGTTCAGTTCAATTGTCATTTTTCCAAAAGATAGGTTCATTGAACCGTTTCGACAGTTAATGACAACATTGGAAGTGGCAAGGAATGGTCGACCCAAAATCACCGGAATTTGATTCCGTAGGTTTGCTACAGGTTGTGTATCTAGAACAATGAAGTCAATAGGGAATACAAATTCCCCGACTTTTATTAACACATCCTTTAGTTCATCCCTAGGTTTGGTGATTGAACGGTCTGCCATTTGGAGAGTGCAGTGAGCTGGTTTCAACTCTCCAATCTCTAACTGCTCGTATACAGAATATGGAAATAGGTTAACACTTGCGCCTAGGTCAAGAAGAGCACGGTTAATGTTTTTACCCCCAATAGAAATCGATATCATAGGACATCCTGGGTCCTTACGTTTCTTTGGTAGCTGTGGGGTAAACGCAGTGCTAACATTATTAGTCATGAAGACCATTTTGGGCACTTGAGTCTTCCTCTTCCTAGTGCACAAAACTTTAAGAATTTTCGCATAAGCGGGGACTTGTTGAATAGCATCTAGCAGAGGGATGTTGATGTTAACCTGTTTGAACATTTCCATAATCTTCTCCATATGTGGACTCAATTTGTTACCCCTTAACCGATTCGGATAAGGTGCTTTAGCAATAAGAGCTGGGTCCATCATAGGAGAAGGTGGTGTGGGTGGAAGTGATCCCAGAATAGGAGTGGGGATCGTCTTATGTGAACTAGAAGAGGGTTGCTGAGGTAACGAGCCTTGTGGGAAATGGAGAATAGGCTCGCAAGAAGGCGGTGGGGTAGAAGAACAAGGATCAGAAGTAGAAGTATGTGTGTAAGGAAAGGTTTCAGCCGGGGTGTTATTGATAGATTTTTCGGCAGCATCAATCTCTTCCCCAACATGATTATTCAGCACTCTTCCTGATCCCAATGTTGTGATGGCATTTACATTGTAATGCCCAGGATTCGGTAAGGGTTGAGACGGAAGTTTCCGTTTCTCTCGCGCACTCATTTCGGCTTTTAATCGTGAAATTTCTGCTTCCATCAATTTTAAACTCTCAGCTTGGAGGTCAGAGTTTTTCTCAAATTTATCGAGGGAAGACCTAAATTCGGCTGACATTCGTTTCATGTACATTTCAAAAGTCCGTTCGAGTGAAGCAGAGAGATCAGTACCAGTCAACTGTGCAGGATTATACGGTGCAGGTGTGTTGACTGGATCTTGAAAGTTTTGTGATTGGTAGGGGTGTTGAGTCAGTTGAAATGGCTGCTGTGGTGGTGGAAGAGCCCTTTGAAAATTATTTTGATTTGGAACCGCGTGTTGATTTTGCTGTTGGTTCCAAGCAAAATTAGGGTGATTCCTCCAACCCTGATTATATGTGGAAGAATAAGGATCGTTCCTAGGTCTTTAAAAAGTAGCATTGGTATGCTCTTGACCTGGAAACGGAAAATTCAATGGACATTCTTCCGTCAAATGAGAAGGATCAGAACAGCAACCACATACAGTTTTGGGAAGGGACATCGGATTTAGGGAGGCTACTAAAAATTTTTGTTCCATAGCTTCTAGCTTCTTTTGCATTGCTGCCATCTCAGCTCTAACACCTATGGAAAAATCAATTTAGTGAATGCCACCCCTAGACGATGACTGGTTTACACTCTCCCACTGTAAAGATATTTCAGCGAAATCTTCTAAGAATTTCCAAGCTTCCCCATCATCTTTGGTCATAAATGTGCCTTGACACATAGCTTCAAGGTTCTGTTTAGTGGTAGGATTAATGCCCTCATATATAATTCTACACAGATCCCATCTAGGGATTCCGTGATGTGGACATTGAACCATCAGATCCTTGAAGCGTTCAAAACACTTCGAGAATGGTTCATTCGGAAGCTGGGTGAATTGATTTATTTCGCTACGGACTCGAGCTGTTTTATGATTAGGGTAGAATTTCTTTAGGAATGCTGCAACGAATTCTTCCCAGTTTGAAATGGAATGTGCGGTTGTGTTATACAGCCACTTCTCGGCTATATCGCACAAAGTAAATGGGAGAAGACGGAGACGCATAGCATCCACAGAAAGCTGTGAAGTACCCATCATAGCGCATACATTTTCAAATTTGGTAATAAAGACATATGCGTCGTCAGACTCGAGACCGTGATATTTGGGTAGAAGATTGATGTATTGGGGTTTTATTTCAAAATTATCCCCGTTGGCTGGTGGAATGGTGAGACAGGTCGAAAGAGGACCTCGCATAGGGTAGCATCTCTCCTGGAGAGAGATGCGGGGAGGATTCTGCGCACCTGCGGACGGCGGCAGCGTAGTGGTAAAGAAGTTTGATGGAGAAGCTTCCATCGATGTGGGTGTAGTGGTGGGTAAAGAAGAAGTAGACGTAGAATTACCGACTTCGGAGTCGATCGGGGGAACGCGGACAAGACGGGCACTAGAATCCCGTGTCCAGCCTATCTTGCACTAAAGGGTTTAGTACAAGTGGCAGTGTTAAGATAATTAAGGAAAATGTGGATTGGTGTTTGTTTTGAAAAAGATACGGATTTTTGAAAAAATGATGCAAATCACAACAAATGCACACACAACCCTAAGTCTAATGGTCACCTAAGTCAAGTCTCTAGACCGCTCCTAACTGCCAGAAGACAAATCGCAGGATCAATCCTCTACTGCCTCTTTGTCCCTCCTGTGGCCAGGTAAGTGCCAGGTAAGTGGGAGGTTCTCCACTACATAAGTAGTAGGCCTAATTAAGTAACTACTTGCCTTAGACACACTTGTCTTAGACACCACAAAAGAAACGCGGATAAGCAATAGATTACCCACGACCTTCTCCTGTCCTAAGTGAGCGCGACGGTCCTTAGAGTCATGTCTAGATATTTTTTAGTTAATGATGGTAATGCGGATGCAGTTTTTGTGATTATCGGGGCTTAGGAAGGGTAATGAACTCCCCACCTAATCTGAATTTGGTCTTTACCCTTTAATTTCCGTATTAAAAAATGCAAACAACTAAGATCAAACACGCACAATTTTTGCTTTTTGCGGCGCTGCGAATTTTTTGCAAAGAATCCTGCAGAAATTGGTTAATGGAGCAGATCGAGGAGAAGATAAGAAAGTTAAGGATTCACCGAGAGATTTTCGTGCAGCGAAGCCTAAAGCCCGTCGCGATTCCGCCGCAATAGGCAGCTAATATCGCGCTTCTGCGGTCCGATGGTTCGTTCCCTGCACAAAAATTCTTGGCACAGTTCCTGTTCACTCCCTGAACTCTCTGGAATATTCAAAATATTTTTCCTCAAGCTCCACAGATTCCAGATTTCCTTGCAACAAATCACAACGAATCGTTTAGTATTTGCGCGAATTTTGATCTAAAAAAAATTCTGATGGAATAAATTTTTCAACTTAAATTTCAAAAACGAACAAATTAGCACACGATCCTCGGCAACGGCGCCATTTTATTGATTTGAATCTCGGTGTGTAGGTAGAATATGTATAGAAATCACAACCAAAGATATTTGTAAACCGTAATCAATAACGGTGTCGTATGTAGCGCGTTAGTGAATACGGATCATCCTCAGGAAAAATGTGATCCGTTCGAATTTGATTTAGATGAATTAAAAATTAAAGAGAAATCAATTCAAGAATTTAAAAATGAATTTCAAGAATTATCTAGATCTAAATCAAGAAAACTCAAAATCAAGAATTGATGATATCCAATCGAATTAGGTTTCAAGAATTGAAGTGAGGCTCGTAGGAATTGATCGAATCTATAGAAGTGATGAAAACTAGTGATTATGTTTTCTTATCCATTAATGATTTGATACTAGATCGATGACGATTAATCGAGGTTTAAGGATCTCTTGAAGGAACTAGGGTTTCTTAATCTCATCATTTGTCCTTTCGACGAATCTCATTCAAAAACTAGCCTCTAGTGAATTGAATTACCGATCGTTGATCTCTAGTTACGAGCGAAAACATTCAAGAAAGTATCTCGCTCGAAACTAGGTTGTCGATGATTCAATTTTCAAGAGTTTACAAAACTTATAGGAATTAAGAATCATTTCAAGATTTGTAACATCATCATCTATTGATTCTCTCGACTCCTCCACGAGCGGAGTTTTTACTCAAGCATCATATCAAAGAACACAATCAAGAATTGAGATCTAATCATAATGCTCAAATATAGAAGTAAGCAAGATAAAGAAATTTCACATTTTATTTATCAACAATTTTGTTACAATTCTCTCAAGATCTACAAGAGGAAAGAACTCGATTGTCGATTTAGCTCCGCATCGTCTCCGTGAGTTGCGGATCGTCTTGGATCACTTGCTCGGTTGAAGATCGGCGTCGCTTCTAAAATGTTGAAGGCTTCTTGCTTGATTTGTACTCAAAGATCTTGAATTTTGGCTTTGGTGATTGGATTAGGGTTAGGGTTTGAATGCACAAGTTGTGTCACTCAACTTGTGGGTGGAAATTGATGGAAGGATCAACAACCTTTAGATAGAAGCTTTAGGGTCCCTTTTATAGCTTTCATTAGCTTCCCCTAGAAGCTTGATTAAGATTAGCTTCCTTTAGAAGCTAGGTTTAGTTTAGCTTCTCTTGTAAGCTTGGTAGTTAGGTAGAAGCTTCTAGGCTTAAGTAGTTATTTGAGAGGCTTGCTTGAGAAGCTTGAGAGTGTTTAGCTTGAACAAGGAGCTTTGCTGTTCGGACAGAAGCTTCTGGAGATATCTGGAGTTTGCAGTGGCTTGAATGAGTGTGGGCCTTGAATGGAGAAACCTGAAGCAAAGAAATGCTGACATCATCACCACTTGGCCGCGGATCCGCCGCTAATAGAGCCCTATGGCCGCGGATCCGCAGCTCTTTAATGGCCTTGGGGCATGAAACTTTCAGGTAATTCTAGTGCTGACTTTGTGGCACTTTTATGATATGTGGAATCTCATATTTCTTTCTTGATTTCTACCAGATCTCAGGGCAAGGACTTGGCGCATTTTTATCAGCACTTTTCACAGTTTCGGCTCTTTTACCTGGAATTTCCTGCACAGATTCTCGAGACAAGTATTGCGCTACACAAAGATTATGCAATGCAATGATAAACACTCAATTTCCCTAAAAATGTCGGTTTTAAAGTATAACACAAGTTATTTGATATTTTATAGATGTTTTGCTAATATGTGTTATATTCATATCGAACACCTCTAGATGAGTGCAAATGGTAGGTAAATTGTCGTGTTAGAAATGCAATATTTTCGACTGATCAGGGAGCAAATGGATCTGTAAGAAGAAAATTGGTGTAGATGGAAATGTTGAGACTTTCAAAGCTAGACTTGTAGCAAAAGGTTTTCGTCAACAACCA
Source organism: Agapanthus africanus (assembly GCA_030015575.1). NCBI lineage: Eukaryota > Viridiplantae > Streptophyta > Magnoliopsida > Asparagales > Amaryllidaceae > Agapanthus > Agapanthus africanus. The sequence continues at coordinate 248,527,927 of CM057347.1, read as the reverse complement.
GGTGTCGACTATGATAAAACCTTTTCTCCTGTCGCCATGCTTAAGTCCATCAGGATCCTACTTGCTATTGCTACATACCATGACTACGAAATCTGGCAGATGGACGTCAAGACCGCTTTTCTAAATGGTGATTTAGAAGAGAGCGTGTACATGACATAGCCAGAGGGCTTCATAGACAGTAGGAGCAGCGAAAGCGTGTGCAAGCTGCTTAAATCAATCTATGGATTAAAGCAGGCATCGCGGAGCTGGAACATCTGTTTTGATGAAGCTATCAAAGAGTTTGACTTCATCAAAAACGTAGATGAACCTTGTATATACAAAAAGGTTGCAGATAGTAAGGTTGTCTTCCTCGTATTGTACATGGATGACATACTCTTGATAGGAAACGATGTTCCTATGCTACACTCGATCAAGCTCTTCTTATCATACAAGTTCTCCATGAAAGGTCTAGGTGATGCCTCCTACATCCTTGGGATAAATATCTATAGAGATAGATCTAAGCGGATGTTGGGATTGTCCCAATCCACGTACATTGACACCATACTAAAGAGGTTTAGTATGGAAGATCCTAAGCATGGTAATTTACCTGCTTGTTCAGGAATTACTCTCTCCAAAGAGATGTCTCCCAAGACTGATTTGGAAAGGGCTCGCATGCAAGGGATACCCTATGCTTCGGCAGTCGGGTCTATCATGTATGCGATTTTATATACCAGACCGGATGTAGCTTACTCACTAGGTATAGTGAGTAGGTATCAATCATATCCTGGGAAGAAACACTGGACAGCTGTGAAGAACATTCTTAAGTACTTGAGAAGGACTAAAGAAATGTTTTTGGTGTATGGTAATGGTGAACTCCAGGTGAAGTTCTTTACCGATTCGAGCTTCCAGAGTGATAAGGACGACAGTAAGTCATTCTCAGGTTTAGTCTTCACCCTCAATGGAGGGGCGGTATGTTAGAAGAGTTTAAAGCAAGATACCGTAGTAGATTTGACGATGGAGGCTGAATACATTGCTACCAACTATGCTGCCAAAGAGGCTGTCTGGATGAAGAAGTTCATAGCTGAACTTGGTGTGGTTCCATCCATTAAATATCCAATACTTGTGTATTGTGATAACAATCGAGCTGTGGCTTTGGCCAAAGAACCCCGGTCCCATTAGAGATCCAGACATATTCTTAGACGGTATCACCTGATCCGGGAGATAGTAGATCGACGGGAGATCAAGGTCAGGAGAGTTGACACGAAGGACAACGTAGCGGATCCACTCACGAAGGCCCTTCCACAAACGCAATTTGAGAGACTTTTTGGGATGTTGGGTATGAGATATTGTTGGATATGTATGCCCTATTGGCCATTATTGTTTAGTACTAGTTTGTATATTACATTTTGTAAGCTTGGGATATATACATGGATTGACGACAGTCTTACTCGATATTGTAGTATGCTACTTCGTTTGTATCTATCTTAATATGTGTATATATTTCTTTTAACATATCGCTAATACATATTGATGGAGCCCTTAGGATCTTTGCTTGACTACCGGCGTTATGATGGCGATCACACTAGTAGGGGCTGGGTAGTCTATAAGCACATCCTTATACAGGTCCCTAGTTGTAGGATTATCGAGACAGGGTATCGATACTCCAAAGTAGACTAGTGCATACGCTTCTCATCCCAGCAGAGAAGATAGTCTGTCCCACAGCCATCAGTACGTCGTACTGGAGATAGTATGCAGGTGCTCGTTAGGTTACGAGTACACTGGATAGGACTCGTCGGGAACTATTGGTTGGTATTATACCTATCGTCAGGTAGCAGTTCCCAGATGACATGAGTACATCTTAGTCCGTTGACTTGATACTGCTACTTCGCCTCAAGTATGTTCCCACTATTCTTTGATTGCTACCCTACCACGGCTCTATTGATTCGTGTAAACAGGTAGTAGTTGGGTGCAGTCCTGAAGCACTTGGAGGCAGTGGCGGTTAGACAGGATTCGTCTCTCCCATTATTGGGGGTTGATATCGCCCTGTGTTTAGGAGAGCCATTACACAAAGTCCCTGGCCAGGGCAAGTGAGATTTACTGGTAGGGTTTTCCAGTAGCTTCTCAGGGTGTTCTGGGCTACACTCCGATACGACTTATACCGCTATTAGGGGACTGACGTTTACCACCCCCTAGGCCCGATATGCGATACTCTTAGACGAACTGACCGGACTGTACGGAGATTGTCACAGATAGGCTCAGTAGGAGTTTGGATGAGCTTGCTCGTCGACCTTCTTATCGACAGATACCTGGATAGCTGTTACACATAGCTAGTACCGCTGACATGCTTGTGGTTAAACCTACTGCCAGAGTACTGTCGAGTCTTTAGAGTCCCACACAGAGGGTTTCCCAGCTTCGGGCGAAACGATGTAGAGGTCGTATGGTTTTACGATTGGGTTCGTTCACATACGCGTACTTGTGCGTGTATGGTGTTCGGGCGGTTGATACTAGTGGGCTTTGGTTTAAGACGGATCCTAGTATTAGATTTTGGGTTGGTTTAGTCTCATTGTATTCATGTTTCTCGGAACACGGATGCGGGTATGTATATATGGTTGAGAGGGACAGAGAAGGAGACACCTCATTAGGGTTTTTACCATTGACTTGATTAAAACCATAATGAGATGGAGGAAATTGTTTACTAATCTTTATTAAAGATAATTGTGTCATGGTTAATTGGTTTGACCATTTGACTTGTTGACTATTATTGACTTAGATATTTTTGTTAAGCACAAGATATTTTGCTTAGCATTAATTGTGACATGATAATGGTCAAATCAAATGAACCATCACAATTATCCTAATAAAACTTATTATTCTTTTTCCTCATATGAGAACTTTCTTGATTTTTCATTCTCATTCTCTCTCATGGTTCTCTCCTCCTCCCTCTCTCAAACCCTAGTGTATCATGTGTTGATAATCAAGGGTTAATGAGACTAAACCACTCAAATCACACTCTACTCACTCTAGTCTACTTAGATTTGCAAGCTAAGTATTCTAGTTACCTCAAGTTAGAGGTTTAGCTCGAGGTTGGAGCTCTCGGGTGGATCATCGTTGACACAAGGAGGCCGAAGTTCAAGCACGATCCCTACATCCATCGAGGAGCTTAAGGAGAGGATCGAAGACCCGAAGGACTTGCTTTCGTTAGGTATATTTTCTATCATAGTAGATAGAACTCTTTTTGCTAACTAGGTTCATGGTAAAGATCCGGTTTAGGGTTGTTATAGCGCCAAGTTTTTTATCGTAGTAAAAAATTTGTTCCGCATTTGGCCACGGTTGTTGGCCGGGGCACTGTCATAACCCTTCATGGTATCAGAGACAGCCTATAAACCATAGACTAGCAATTTTAAACAATGTTAAAACAACGAAACCGAAACGACTCTGTAACATCAAAACCCAAACTGCAGTTTTTGTTAATTTTAAAAAGGTTTCAAATATTTTTTTAAACAACTGCAGAGTGGTATTTATACTGTGAGATGAACACTGACCAAAAACGACACAATTCCAGCACTTTTTGGCCAGCCAGAACCCACCAAAAACCGGCCTCCTCGGTTTTCTTTTAGAGATTGGTGTCGTGCTTTGGTCTGTGTTCTCATCCAGTGAAGTTTGGGTTTCTGGTGTTGTTTGTTTTTTGCCCAAGTTTGATTCTCTGTTGTTTTCTGTACGGGGCAATTTGGAGTGTTTCGAAGTCGTTAAATTTGACACTGTTTAATAAGTTTACAGTACATTCACTTTTATCAGCGACCGTGAATGTCACTTGATCGGTAAACTCGTCTGATTGCTATATGTTAGACGGGTTTGCGAACGTGACATTCGCGTTGATGTTTTGTGCTTGTGCTGTGATTGTGGTTGGATAGTCGTGATGGATAGCAAGTGGTGCAATGTTAGCAGTACAGTTTATATTCATTTGTACATTTGTTATTGCGGGGCGAGCGTCCGACATGTGGACTGCCGTCTTTGCCGGGTTGTATATTATTTTGGGGCACGACCGGGTTGAGGTCAATGTCACCATTTATACATATTATTTTCTTTTTCTATACTAGGATTACCCCACGGTAGAGTGCACGAATAGCCGGGTTCTAGAAGGCAACAAGCCCGCATCTCATGGTATTGAGACGGAGGGGGCTTCATTCTAGAATTGGCGAGCTATAGGTTGACCCACGGAGGGGCGCCCAAGTTACCGGATTTTGTGAAGTGCTGGGTGGCTCATTCACTTTATTGAAGGGGGCTGCCTCACTTCTGGGATTGGCGGGTAACTTGCCGCGCTCGTAGGGGTCCAAGTTTTCATTGCACAGGCTATCCACAAGACAGGGAACGTCGGGTTTTATTTGCAGCTCAAATGAAACCCGGGGCTCCAAGATTATCCACCATTCTGTATTGGTGGCTGAGATTCTGTGATGTTGATTATTATCATGCCTGGGACGAATGTTGTATATACATATATATATATACTAGTAGATGTTGTATATGTTTGCACCCGCGCTAGTCCAGCCCCCGCTCTGTCGTTAGCTAAGTAACCTAACGGGTGATGACGGGGCCCAGTGGGGAATGCGGATGGCATATACGTACATTATATTTTCGTTCTTTTCTGGTGTGATAGATTAAATTGATGGGACCACATTAATTTTGATTAATGCAAGAAAATAAACCTAATAGACGTTGTTGGAACAAATTTCTAAAAACTACAGTAATATTCTTTCGCTTTGCATAGTGGTATTCGGTCATGAATATCCAGCACCTCATTCTACGAGGAAAGAGCCGAGATCCCTTCGCCGTGAGTGACCTCTTGAGCTAAAGTCTATACTATAGATTACTCGTTTTTTTCAAAACCAGAAATTTTCAAAAAAGGCAGAGCTTAAACCACTCCTTTTCAAAATTGCTCAGGTTCCTTCAACGATATCAAGTTCATTACGTTAACGGGTTTTTCGCCAAAAACCCAACCGTAGCCTTCCGTCATTTCATACAAGTAACACTTAGTATTCGTGTTGCGTTTGTTGACTCCGTTAAGGCGTAGTGTACGGTAGCTGAGTGGTGCTTGTTTGTAGCACTAGATGGGATTGGTTTGGACAGTCGTATAACCTTGTTGACTCCGTCAAGGGTTATGTGGGTGGGTTTAATGCAATCCAGATAATGACGGGTTGACCTTGACTAGGACTCTTTGATTTGTTGACTCCGTCAAGGTCACTAGGGTCCTAGGGATAAAAACCACATCGGGAGTTTCAAACATACAGGAAACTTGCAGATTTAGCATACCTTCTGGAGTGTGGTGACTAGAGTGGATTTCATCTAGGTCATCACACAATGATATTTGGATCCCGATCCCACTGATGAGTAGGATTACTCTCGGGACATTATTTCACTAAACAATCAATGCTATAAACCAAGTAGGTGTCTAGAAAGGTGTTAGCAGGGCTACGCCTCAAGGGAAAAGAGGTTATGTAATTAAGGAACTTCACAAAAGCATTGGGAAACCTCCCTCGAAGTATCAACACTGGCTTGGCTGAAAGGCTAAGCAAGTATTGTGACGTGCGATTAATCCTGACTAGTTCTTCTTTTAAGGTTTGAAGAAGAATTCGAGGAAACAGTGGGAGCCATCCTGGTTAGATAAATTAATAACCAATCTAATCTTGCAAGAGCACACGCTGAATGTTTCTTTTCTCTCTCTCCGGGTAGCAACCATTTCACGCCCTAATCAAGATAATAAAATGTATCGCTTGACCGATCCGAATTCTTATTCGGGACTGGGAAACGTCAGTTTGGCTCTAACTTATGATGGTAATCATAAGTATGAGCAAGGGAAAGAGGATTGTTTGAATTCCAAGGAGACCCCATTGAAGAAGAAGCATACTAATGCATCTACTTCAGGTGTTCTTGTAATTGAGAACTGCTTTTCGGTCAGTCCTACCTCCTGGGTACTAGATACCGGATCAGGATCTCATATCTGTAATTTATTGCAGAGACTGAGAAAAAGTAGGAAAGTTGCACCTGGTGATATTTCCCTCAGGGTAGGGAACGGAGCACAAGTTAATGCTGCAGCCGTCGGTGAATATCACCTAGTGTTGCCAAATGGAAATACTATGATTTTGAACAATTGCTACTATATACCTTCCATGGTTTGCAACATCATATCAGTTTCTTTACTTGATAAAGATGGATATAACTTTGTTCTTGATAGAAATATCATGAACATTTACCTTGATAAGGTACTGGTTGCAGAAGGTACACTGTGTAATAGTATCTATGTTCTAAATCAGAATACAGTTCTCAATGTACAAAACACATGCAAGAGGAAGAGTTCATATACGAACGAATCCTACTTGTGGCATTGTAGACTTGGTCATATTGGAGAGAAAAGACTAAGTAACTTACATAAAGATGGACTCTTGAATACGTTCGAATTTTCATCTTATGAAACTTGTCAATCTTGTCTCAAAGGAAAGATGACCAAATCTCCGTTCACCGGACATGGAGAAAGAGTGGCAGAGCTCTTGGGACTCATACACAGTAATGTGTGTGGTCCGATGTCTATACATTCAAGGGGAAGGTTCTCACACTTTATCACATTCACTGACGATCTCTCTAGATTCGGATATGTGTATCTTATGAAACACAAATCCAAAGCTTTTGAGAAATTCAAAGAATTCAAAAACAAAGTAGAGAACCAGACTGGCAAAAGTATCAAGATCCTTCGGTCTGATAGGGAAGGGGAGTACTTAAGCACGGAATTCCTGGATTACTTAAAAGAGAATGGAATACTCTCTCAGCTTACTCCTCCTTACACACCACAGCACAACGGTGTATCGGAGTGGAGGAATCGTACCCAATTGGATATGGTTCGCTCCATGATGAGTGACACTGAGTTGCCTCTTTCATTTTGGGGATATGCGCTTCAAACAGCTGCATACTTACTGAACTACATTCCATCCAAATCTGTGCTTAAGACTCAATATGAAGTATGGAGTGGACGAAATCCATATCTTAAGCGATTTAAGATATGGGGTTGTCCGGCCTATGTGAAAACACAGAAACCGGACAAGCTAGAGGCACGGTCAATTCTATGTAAATTTGTGGGATATCCTAAGAATTCACTAGAATATCTGTTCTACAACACTGAGAAACAGCGAACAGAAGGTGTTTGTATCTCGCCATGCTACCATTTTAGAAAGGGAGTTTCTTGCAAAAGAAACTAGTGGGAGTACGGTAGAACTGGGAGAAATCCATGAACCACAAAATATAACTGAAGATTTGGAGGAACCACTAGATTCAGTAATCCCAGACGAACCTTAGCCACTTCGCAGATCTGGTAGGATTTCTCATCCGCCCAAGAGATACTACGGTTTACTCATAGACGGGGATTGAGAGAATTGCATCTTGGAAGAAGATGATCCTATCAGTTTCAGGCAGGCCATTATCAGCAAGGACTCTGATAAGTGGATGGATGCTATTGTTGGATATATTGCCCTCAAAGTCAATTATTGGCTCGCAGGCACATGATTGCAATGATTGAGGGAGGACCTATACCGGTAGGACAGTCTTACTTGAGAGGATTGTATACTATCTGGTTTGTCTTTATCATCGTGTGCATGCTTTAGGTGACATTGCAGTTCACTATTACACGTTGATAGAGAATAGTATGCTACCTGGTTTGCCTTTATCATTGTGTACAGCTTTAGGTGATATTACACATCACTATTACACGTTGATAGAGCCCTTAGGATTTTTGCTTGACTACCAGCAGTATGATGGTGATCATATACGTGAGAGTTGGGTAGTCTATAAGCATATCCTTAAATGTGTCCCTAGTCGTGGGAGTTTCGAGACCGGGCATCGATACTCCGTTAGTAGAATAGTGTATACAGTCGAGACCCCGACGAGGGGCGGTGGCCGGTCTTACAAGCCATTGGTGTCAGTTGGATCACCTAAGATGTATACAGGTGCTCATTGGGTTATGAGTACACCGGACAGGACTCGCTGGGAACATGCTAGTTGGTATTATACCTAGCGTCAGATAGCAGTTCCCTGGTGACATGTGTACAAGTTAGTTCATCGGCCTGAGATCGTCATTTGTCTCGTGTGAGTTCCCACTGTACTTTGATTACTACCCTACCACGGCTCAAAGGAGTCATGCAAACAGGTTTTAGTTGGGTACAACCCCGAGCCACATGGAGGCCGTGAGTGGATCGGCAGGGGTTACGTCTCTCCTGGTATTAGGGGTGAGATCGCGCTGTGTCTAGGAGAACCATTACACGAAATCCTTGGCCAAGGCAGGAGATTTACTGGTAGGTATTCCAGTAGTATCTCAGGGTGTTCTGGGCTGCACTCCGACACGACTTGTACCACTTTTGGGGGTCTGACTTTTACCAACCCCCTAGGCCCGACATGCGATACTCATAGACGAACGGACCGGACTGTACGGATATTGTCACTGACAGGCCCAGTAGGGTGCCAGGATAAGTTCTCTCATCGACTTTCCTTTTGGTCAATACCTAGTAGCCCGTTACGTACAGCTAGTACCACTGACGTGCTAGTGGTTAAATCCACAGCCAAAGTATAGACGAGTCTTTAGAATCCCCCATAGACAGTTTCTCAAGTTTCAGGTGAAACGTTGTAGAGGCCATATGGTATTATGGCAGGGTTCGATCATATACGTGCACTTGTGCACGGATCATGATCGGACGGATCATACTAGTGGGCTTTGGTTTAAGCCGGATCCTAGTATTAGATTTGTTGGATTACTTTCGTCTCATTGCATTCGCATTCAGTCGGAATGCGGATGCAGGTATGTATATACAGGTGAGGGGTATCCTTGTAATCCGTCACGAGTTTACTTTAGATGTTGCCATATCTTTTTATTGTTGTAAACATTTGGATTAATGTTTACAAGTGGAAATTGTGAGTGGAAATAATCATGAGGAGCATTTAATGTGACATAGACATGGGTAGTGACTCATGGTCTTTTTATTTGTGCTAATGTCACATTAGTAGTAGTTTATTGTGTTGAAATGATGTGTAGAAAGAGAGTGGACAGCCACTAAGGCTTAAGCTTGCTCTTTGGATTTATTCTAGTGCTCTGTCACGACCCGAAAGTACGGAACGTGACCGGAACTTAGATTACGAAACGTCTAGAGGCGCAACGTAACCTAAGTAAGCCGAAGCCCAGAAATCTAAACCATATAAAAGGAGAAGAAGTAAAAGAAAACATGAAGAAAAACAAGTTTAAAAGTATCAGCAAATTTTCCCAAAAATTTCGGCAGAGTCTCCTCTGTAAAAACTGGCCCCAAACGGGTACAACAAGTACAATATACATAAACAATAAAAAGCATCCCCAAACGGGAGCTAGCTCAACGCCAACAGACGGAAACAACCACAACAAGCACAATAATATACAACGCCAAAGGACGAGGCTCAAAACTCAAAAGAAAACAAATCCACCAAATCAGAATAAAACACGCGACTCTATGGTCGAAATAAATAAATGGTCCAATAATCTATCAAATAATACAAGTTTAGTTGATGGAGCTTTCTAGATACAAATGAAATAATAAAAATACAACGGCGGTCCAGATACAAATGAACCAACCTACCGTGCAAATCACCCGGAAAGAAATCATGTGCCAGCAATCTGTCAAGGAACCCTGTACATCAACCTGTAATAAAATTTGGCACAACGGGGGTGAGTTGCCAACTCGTAAGTAGAAGACATCTACGAAAAGAAATCGAATGCACGACGCTATCCTAGGTCATAATGATACACTACTAAGTCCCAATCATCTAGTAATGGAAGGGTAATACTACGTGTAAATGCAAATACTCCGTGCTCGTGTCAGTGCCTCATATAATACTATATCATAAGAATGAGTATGCATGCACCATGAATGTAACATAACCAATCCTGAAATCTAGATATATTCGCATAAGAAGTCTTTAGCTTTTACCATGTAAAATCTGTATAGAAATCTGAAATAGCAACAATGAAATCCATGGAACTCCGTGTCAAGTATCGACACAAAACATGTAAATCTCAAGTCTCAATACCTCAAAATCTCAATGTCCTATAGTCTCAATATCTCGGGCTCCGTCAGTCCGGATCGGCCCATATCATCAAATCTCACGACAACGGTCGGTATCCTCCGGATATCCGCCGCGCCAGACATCACCGGTAGGTAGCCTTCCCCTACCAGGCTCATCATCTACAACTCGATCTTCTTGCCCCGGGGTACCATACCGGGCCCACCATGTACCCGAGACGGTTCATCCACTCCTCGAATCGGGTCTCGAAATCCAACAGAAAACGTGAAATCTCATGGTGGACGACACACACATCACGAGAAAACCGCATCTTATGTTTTAAAAAGAGAGGAGGAGAGAGAGAAGTTTTTTATATATTCTTGCGGTTTTCCCCCAAAATCTAGAAATCTCATAGAAAACCAGAATCCCAAAATCATGAGTAAGTATATGATAAGTGTCGGCATATGCCCATAATACTGCATGATAACATGGAAATATGAATGCATGAAATGTCTAATTAATCAATGCTATGTCTATACTAACACCAGAGAGTAATCACAATATTATACCGATCTAGCTGTTTGCCGATTCTATCAATAAAAGATAACATGATCTAAAGTGTACGTGACATAGCAATTACAGATGATGATTTGTGTGAGCCGGCAAATAAGTGTGCGTGGAATATGCGCATCATCGGTAATGGTGCCGGTGTCCTAACAGGCAAAGTTTATACTGATTATAGAAACATATGTATGAACAGGCAATATTATGATTGCAGTATGAATGTAAAGACAGATGTGCAATAACCACTCATTTGATATACAAATATAACTACAACTATATGTCTCGAGCCTAACTAGTGTCCATCTAACCTCCTAAGGAACTAAACCTAAGAACTAGTCGATAAGAAATAGGGATACACTTAAAGTTTGAGTCCATATCTCTAATAGTCAGCGATCCAGCCTCATTAGCGTCACGTACGTAGTACGATTTCCTCGAAACAAGAGTGCGGATCAATCATCACATCTATGCCTCGTACGGTAAAATCCATCGTACGGCATCCCAATATCGGGGTACGGGTCAAGTATCACCTACGAGTCTCATCATTCGTATGATATCATCATCAACACATATCATGATCAAGGTGCTATACTGTAATCGCATACATCAAACATATATCATTGTCACATATATCATATCTTGATCAAGTCACATATGTCAAATCGTGATTAAGTCGCCTATAAGATATCGAAATCACGTTACACCTTTATGATATCGCAATCAAGTTACATCTATATGATGTTGTAATCAAGTCACACATATAACATATCAGAATATCAATCACATGTTACGGTTCGGGTGCTATTTTAGAGTCCCATGTACCTCTATATCATCACCACCCTTTATTATCTATGTATACCCATTCGTTATATCATTTTTGTAATGATCCGCTAACATCATAATACGACCGTATAGTTAAGAATCACGGCATCAAGCCCAGCTATACTGTTTCATTTCCGTGTATCATATCACATCATTGTATCCCATATACGTGTTGTATTTATATATATATATACCTATACCTAGTCCTATATATATAAACATATACGTATACACCACGTCGAGTTTCAGTGTGCGCGTGTGTGTGCATCTACCTGAAGCCTACGAATCTCTTCCAAGTTATTCATCCTCTGGTATGGTCCTTCTAAATCAGTCTAGTCCAGCCTAGGGGTATTACTAGGGTCCTACTCATTAAGAATCTAGGGTCACATCTGGTTTCCTAATGTCAATACGTACCGTTCCTATTCTACGTGCGGGGGTGCTAAACTCCATCCACCCGACTTCCCCCCGTAGATATACATCTACTCACTTGGTCCTTGTCGGCCGAAGACGGTGTCGCCATCATCTCCTTCATCGACCGCAGTCCACATGAGGGGTACCTATACGCAAAGATATATATAGTATCGTAAACTGAATCACATACAAAAGTCAAAACGACGCAAGGAACAAGCATAGGTTAAAACCTATGTCCCGTTCACGCAAAAGAACCAAATATCGCTCGATATCAGCGTACAAACTCCGATGGATCGAGATAAAACATCAACAAATAACTCATAGTTTTAAAACTCATTACTTCTATTATAAAACATGATTAAATCCATCGAAACCCTAAAATCGATCAAACAGTCCGATTTCGAAAAACCCGAAAATGCCAATTTACCGTTTTACTTCAAACTTGATGTTTAAATGAAACTAATGGTCGTGATACTCATTAAATAACCTCAATAGATTATAGAAACCATTACCATATTTTTCTCATACTAATTTGTACGAAAAATAGATTCCTAGTTTGCAATTTTATCAACTTTATACATCTTACAAGCAAAATACCACAATTCCACCACTAAACATGATTTTACATGGATTAACTTACTAAACAACAATTCATGATGATAATAATATAATGAAACTATAATTTAAATTTTTACTCTCATTTATTTAAGAATTTCCAAAACTAGTTAGCAAAAATAGCAATTTTTATCATAATTTATCCATTATCAATAAAACTAGTAACTAACTTGAGTTTTTTCATTCCACCAACAAATTAAAATTCTCTTTAAAAGCACACTCTAGTGTTATAAACATTAATTGAAATTTTATTTCACCAAAAATTATGTTTTATAGAAACCTAGTTAGCAAAATATTTAATTTAAACAATTTTAAATGAACAAATTACAATTCAACAACCATGCAAGATTTTCCCATTCTAAAAGTGTTGAACTAATTATTATAACCCTATTTAATTAATAAAAACTATAACTTGATTTAACAACCCTAACTTGAATTTTTGAAAATTTAAATAGAAACCACAATTAATTTTGCAATTAAGCTAGATTAATAAAGCAAACAACAATTTAATTATGGTTTAGGATTTATACCTCAAGTGATGTGGATCAACATGAAAACTTAGCCTCCCAAAGATGCTAATTTTGCTCCAAGAACCAAACTAAAATAAGCAAGAATGGTGGGTAGGAATTTATATAGGAATTTGTGGGTTTTTATTTGGATTTTTAATGAATTTTTGACGGATTTTTGATGCAAAATGAAGTGGGGAAATTTTGGGGCAGCCAAGAGGTGAGGCCGGCCATGGCAAAGTGAGGAAATAGAGTGAAGTGAGAGTGTGTAGAAATGTGTAGAAGACTTCTTTAGTTAATGCCTCTTTCTTGTCATATCAATAATTATTCCATTTTATTTATTTCTACTTAAATTTTCCTATAGAAAACTCTAGAATTATGAAGACACATTGCAACAAAATAAACATATTACAAACTAAATTCTAATATGTTATGGTTCACATTTGCAAATTAAAACCATTCAAATTTGTAATTTACACTAATTTAGTGTAAAAATAAAGCTTATGTTAATATTTAAAATAATTAATTTAGGAAAAATATTTAATTAAACTAAAAATTTATAAGTGGCTAAATAAACACCATTTACTTGTAATTACCTAATTAAAATAATTATTTTTGAAATTATAATGAAAAACAATTACGGTTTATTTTTACGAAAAATACATTTTACTTTACCGAAAATCATAAAATTCACTTAAACGATTTTATTTATTTAATTATTTTTAAAACGTTACAATCTTCCCCCTTTTAAGAAATTCGGTCTTCGAATTTAAATCAAAAATCCTCCTCCAAATACTAAAACATTTAGCAAAACACTTAAATCGTCGGGGCTCCGAAATCATCAATACATAACTAAAATCAACTCCGTCAAGCATAACGCAATCATCGGAGTTATGGTGAGAATAAAATATCAAAACCTAATATGAAAACCATCATAATATACATCAATCTATAACTTATATATAGTGCGCATCATAGTAAGACCGTCCAAATATCTGGATAAGGAAATATGCAAAAACACCTTTTGAAAATTGCCGTGTGATGCACGTGTCACGGCATAAGTAGCGGACGTTTATTAAAAAAAATAGCTATTTATATATATATATCTTTTATTTAACATACACGTCCCGCCTGGTTACTAAATCAATTAATAATGATTATGAAAACATACTGCTCAAACTGAAATCAATCCCAATCACATCATAAAAATATCATGTACGTCCGGTGCGCACTGAAATCGAAACCAAATATAGATGCCATAAATTCACACAAAAACAAAGCTCAGTGCAACAGGTGTGCACCAAAAACAACTGTCAAGTGCAACGGGCGTGCACGACTTAATATCAGGTGCATCTAATCTGCACAAAACCCCGATTTAGTGCATCTGGTGTGCACAAAATCGCATCAAGTGCGCAAGAATCTCAATCAGGTGCACATGGTGCACGAAAACATACACCGAATATCAAAATCAAAATCACAGTACGAAAATGCATGAAAACTGTTAGTTATATGTATGCCCTAGAGGCCATTACTGTACATAGGATGTATATTGTAGTGGATGCTGGGACATATATAGGGAGGACTTTCTTGCTCGACATGATAGTATGCTATCTGGTTACTCTTTACCTTAACGTGTATGCTGATTGTCTCTCTGTTACATATTGGTAAAGCCCTTAGGATCTGTACTTGACTACCTGGACTATGATGCGGATCATACTAGTGGGGACATGGTAGTCCATAAGTACATCCTTCAAAGTCCCTAGTCGTGGGTGTATCGAGACGGGGCATCGATATACCAGAGTAGACTAGCGTGTACCTTCTCGACCCATACAGATGGGCGATGGATGATCCCATATCCATTGGTGTTTGACATCAGAGATGATATACGGGTGCTCAGTAGAGACTGGGTACACTGGACGGACTCGCCGAGAACTCCCAGATGGTATTATACCTCACGTCAGATGGCAGTTCTCTGGTGACACCGGTACAGAGTAGTCTGTTGACCCGAGATCGTCATAGAGTCTTGTGTGGTTCCCACTGTGCTTTGATTTCCATCTTACCACGTCCAAGAGGGCGTGCAAAACGGTGGTTTTTGGGTACAGTCCCGAGTCACATGGAGGCAATGAGCGATAGGAGGGGATTCGTCTCTCCCGGTATAGGGGGTTGATGTTGTGCTGTGTTCGATTGGCTATAACAGGAAATCCCTGGCCAGGGTTGCTGAGATTTACTGGTAAGTGTTACCAGTAGTTTCTCGAACAGTTATAGACCTCATATCGACACGACTTATTGAGCTATTGGGGTCTGACGTTTACCACCCCTAGGCGAGATATGCGACATATCAGACGATCAGACCGGACTGTACGGTAGTGTTACTGGTCGGATTCACTGGAGTGTGAGCGGGCTTGCTCGTCGATCTTCAGATCGCTCAATACCCGGGTGGCCGTTACGTTTAGCAGACCGCTTGCGGCTTGTGGGTGTTTGATATGATCATCGCCTGCTGCCGGCGTATTGACGAGTCTTTAGAGTCCTACACAGAGGTTTCCTGGCTCAAGCGAAACGAAATAGGAGCGCATATGAGATATGTGCGGGACCGAGAATAATGCGAGTATGTGATACCGTATTCCATTCTCGCGATGAATGTATCGAATGGTTGTATGCGATATAACCTAGTTATCGATTCAAGCGTTGATTCGATAAGCCGATACATTGTATACTAGTCGGTTGTGTGCGACATGACCGGATCATTGAATCAAGTGTTGATTTAATGATTTAATGTATAATTATATATTTGATATATTACTTTGCATTAACTAGTATAGGTTCACTTTAAATGGATTTTCTCACTCGGGTGTGCGCATTACATATGCGATATGATTTTGTGCATTTGATTGTATCATGTTTGATGATACATGAATACTTGGTTAAGTGCAAAGAATTAAACCATGGTTAAAAGAATGGTTAGGGTTTCATTTCCTTTATTTATTCATTTATTTATTTGTTTATTCATTTTGGAAAAGAGGAGAAAAGAATGGTGGCTTAATTTGGAGTTTAGTTGAAGCATCATGAATCTTTGATCAAGTCAACCATTCTTATCTCATCCTTAACCCTAACCATTCCCACTAACCATGATTCATTCTCTACACTTAACTCTAGTTAACATTATGATAAGTTTTGATTTTTCTATTGTTTTTTAATTAACTTATCATAATATTCTTCTTCATCTTCTTCATTTCTTCAAGTGAAGAAAGCTTGCCCCATCAATGGCAAGTGATGGAAATGAGTGAGAAATCCAATTCCAAAGTCTACCCACTTCCTATTTCTTCATCCTCTACCTCTTGCCAAGTAGTAGAGTGTGTTTCCTTCACAACTTTTCACGGTTTGGTGAAGGTGGAGCTTGATCTTTCGATGCCTCGACGTAGATCATCTTCGGCATGGACATCGACGACCTAGCTTGCCCATTCTCCAACGAAGCCGACGCTTGAGCCCGGATTTGATTTGGACAGCGGAGAGGACCTCGTTGTGGAGCTATGGAGGTGGAGCACCGGATCTACAAAGGTTGTATTTCCGTTAAACTTTTAGTTAAGTGTTAACTAGTTAGTTTTTCGCCTAGACATCTAGCCGACGATCCGTAGTTTAGGGTTTGTAGGCACCGTAAAATTTGAAATTGGCATGGTTGATGCCTTGTGAGACCTCACTAGTGTGCCTAGGAACCCTACAAAAACTAGGTAGAAGCATATGTCAAAATCATGTGTAACCCATATGCATGAAATCAAATCAAAATCTCAAAATGTATTAAAACCAAATCAAGTGCACTGAGTATGTACTAAACAACATCAATACAACTGATATATGAAACACGCATAGAATAAAATGAATGTACACATAAGAAATACCAATCGTAGAACAAAATCCTCAAAATACCATAATCCAATCAACGGAAATATGAAATTCAAATCACCAAATCACAATCGTAAACACTATCGTTAATGTGTGCCTCTTTCCTCTGATGTCGACTGCTTCGAACTCGTCTCTTCGTAGCTGTGCTGACTGCGCTACCAACGGCAATACTCGTATCTTGAGTCTCCACATAATCTATCCCTTCACCTGATATCCGGACTATGTTAAACTTTTCGATCGATCCATCAAAATCCAATAATTCCCCGAGAGCTCAACACTCAAGTACAGTTTAGAAATATCCGGTACATACCCCAGCATCGATGATCCAGCAGTAGAAGGGCAAACCCAAGCCTCACTAATGGCACCGCGGAACTGCCGTAAACCCTAAGGTTCAAGAGCGTCTTCATGGTCATTATGTCGAGTTAGGGTTTCATTCTTCTAGAGGGTCCATCGAAATACCTGCATGTTCTTCCGAATACCTTAAACTTGGGAAAATGGGTTTTCTGATAATCGTTCGAACCCTTTAACTTCGTCTGGACGGCATGTGAATACCCTTCGTCCGCACGCTAAACAATGCTTCAATCTTCAAGAATGAACGATACCCCAATGGTTATCACATTCGAGCCGCAGCTCCCTCCGCCCGTGCGACCGTGGTAACAGAAACCACCATCCGATATCGACGAAGATAGATCAAAGGAACGAATAGAATACGGTGCAAGGAAATGTACATCCTAAGGCTACTTAAGAAGAGTAGCGTATCGTAAGTATGCCGCGGACCATACCCACGGTACGTTACTCTACCTAAATCGCCTACTCTATCAACCAAGGGTCACCTAGACTTATACAAGGTTAAACCTAGCGCTTTGATACCAACTTTGTCACGACCCGAAAGTACGGAACGTGACCAGCACTTAGATTACGAAACGTCTAGAGGCGCAACGTAACCTAAGTAAGCCGAAGCCTAGAAATCTAAACCATATAAAAGGAGAAGAAGTAAAAGAAAACATGAAGAAAAACAAGTTTAAAAGTATCAGCAAATTTTCCCAAAAATTTCGGCAGAGTCTCCTCTGTAAAAACTGGCCCCAAACGGGTACAACAAGTACAATATACATAAAAAATAAAAAGAATCCCCAAACGGGAGATAGCTCAACGCCAACAGGCGGAAACAACCACAACAAGCACAATAATATACAACGCCAAAGGACGAGGCTCAAAACTCAAAAGAAAACAAATCCACCAAATCAAAATAAAACACGCGACTCTATGGTCGAAATAAATAAATGGTCCAATAATCTATCAAATAATACAAGTTTAGTTGATGGAGCTTTCTAGATACAAATGAAATAATAAAAATACAACGGCGGTCCAGATACAAATGAACCAACCTACCATGCAAATCACCCGGAAAGAAATCATGTGCCTGCAATCTGCCAAGGAACCCTGTACATCAACCTGTAATAAAATTTGGCACAACGGGGGTGAGTTGCCAACTCGTGAGTAGAAGACATCTACGAAAAGAAATCGAATGCACGACACTATCCTAGGTCATAATGATACACTACTAAGTCCCAATCATCTAGTAATGGCAGGGTAATACTACGTGTAAATGCAAATACTCCGTGCTCGTGTCAGTGCCTCATATA
Organism: Agapanthus africanus; assembly: GCA_030015575.1. NCBI lineage: Eukaryota > Viridiplantae > Streptophyta > Magnoliopsida > Asparagales > Amaryllidaceae > Agapanthus > Agapanthus africanus. The sequence goes on along the minus strand of CM057347.1, from coordinate 248,509,431 downwards.
ATACTATATCATAAGAATGAGTATGCATGCACTATGAATGTAACATAACCAATCCTGAAATCTAGATATATTCGCATAAGAAGTCTTTAGCTTTTACCATGTAAAATCTGTATAGAAATCTGAAATAGCAACAATGAAATCCATGGAACTCCGTGTCAAGCATCGACACAAAACATGTAAAACTCAAGTCTCAATACCTCAAAATCTCAATGTCTCATAGTCTCAATATCTCGAGCTCCGTCAGTCCGGATCGGCCCATATCATCAAATCTCACGACAACGGTTGGTATCCTCCGGATATCCGCCGCGCCAGACATCACCGGTAGGTAGCCTTCCCCTGCCAGGCTCATTGTCTACAACTCGATCTTCTTGTCCCAGGGTACCATACCGGGCCCACCATGTACCCGAGACGGTTCATCCACTCCTCGAATCGGGTCTCGAAATCCAACAGAAAACGTGAAATCTCATGGTGGACGACACACACATCACGAGAAAACCGCATCTTATGTTTTAAAAAGAGAGGAGGAGAGAGAGAAGTTTTTTTATATATTCTTGCGGTTTTCCCCCAAAATCCAGAAATCTCATAGAAAACCAGAATCCCAAAATCATGAGTAAGTATATGATAAGTGTCGGCATATGCCCATAATACTGCATGATAACATGGAAATATGAATGCATGAAATGTCTAATTAATCAATGCCATGTCTATACTAACACCAGAGAGTAATCACAATATTATACCGATCTAGCTGTTTACCAATTCTATCAATAAAAGATAACATGATCTAAAGTGTACGTGACATAGCAATTACCGATGATGATGTGTGTGAGCCGGCAAATAAGTGTGCGTGGAATATGCGCATCATCGGTAATGGTGCCGGTGTCCTAACAGCCAAAGTTTATACTGATTATAGAAACATATGTATGAACATGCAGCATTATGATTACAGTATGAATGTAAAGACAGATGTGCAATAACCACTCATTTGATATACAAATATAACTACAACTATATGTCTCGAGCCTAACTAGTGTCCATCTAACCTCCTAAGGAACTAAACCTAAGAACTAGTCGATAAGAAATAGGGATACACTTAAAGTTTGAGTCCATATCTCTAATAGTCGGCGATCCAACCTCATTAGCGTCACGTACGTAGTACGATTTCCTCGAAACAAGAGTGCGGATTAATCATCACATCTATACCTCGTACGGTAAAATCCATCGTACGGCATCCCAATATCGGGGTATGGGTCAAGTATCACTTACGAGTCTCATCATTCGTATGATATCATCATCAACACATGTCATGATCAAGGTGCTATACTGTAATCGTATACATCAAACATATATCATTGTCACATATATCATATCTTGATCAAGTCACATATGTCAAATCGTGATTAAGTCGCCTATAAGTTATCGAAATCACGTTACACCTTTATGATATCGCAATCAAGTTACATCTATATGATGTTGTAATCAAGTCACACATATAACATATCAGAATATCAATCACATGTTACGGTTCGGGTGCTATTTTAGAGTCCCATGTACCTCTATATCATCACCACCCTTTATTATCTATGTATACCCATTCGTTATATCATTTTTGTAATGATCCGCTAACATCATAATACGACCGTATAGTTAAGAATCACGGCATCAAGCCCAGCTATACTGTTTCATTTCCGTGTATCATATCACATCATTGTATCCCATATACGTGTAGTATTTATATATATATATACCTATACCTTGTCCTATATATATATATACATACACGTATACACCACGTCGAGTTTCAGTGTGCGCGTGTGTGTGCATCTACCTGAAGCCTACGAATCTCTTCCAAGGTATTCATCCTCTGGTATGGTCTTTCTAAATCAGTCTAGTCCAGCCTAGGGGCATTACTAGGGTCCTACTCATTAAGAATCTAGGGTCACATCTGGTTTCCTAATGTCAATACGTACCATTCCTATTCTACGTGCGGGGGTGCTAAACGTCATCCACCCGACTTCCCCCCGTAGATATACATCTACTCACCTGGTCCTTGTCGACCGAAGACGGTGTCGCCATCATCTCCTTCATCGACCGCAGTCCACATGAGGGGTACCTATACGCAAACATATATATAGTATCGTAAACTGAATCACATACAAAAGTCAAAACGACGCAAGGAACAAGTATAGGTTAAAACCTATGTCCCGTTCACGCAAAAGACCAAATATCGCTCGATATCGGCGTACAAACTCCGATGGATCGAGATAAAACATCAACAAATAACTCATAATTTTAAAACTCATTAGTTATATTATAAAACATGATTAAATCCATCGAAACCCTAAAATCGATCAAACAGTCCGATTTCGAAAAACCCGAAAATGCCAATTTACCGTTTTACTTCAAACTTGATGTTTAAATGAAACTAATGGTCGTGATACTCATTAAATAACCTAAATAGATTATAGAAACCATTACCATATTTTTCTCATACTAATTTGTATGAAAAATAAATTCCTAGTTTGCAATTTTATCAACTTTATACATCTTACAAGCAAAATACCACAATTCCACCACTAAACATGATTTTACATGGATTAACTTACTAAACTACAATTCATGATGATAATAATATAATGAAACTATAATTTAAATTTTTACTCTCATTTATTTAAGAATTTCCAAAACTAGTTAGCAAAAATAGCAATTTTTATCATAATTTATCCATTATCAATAAAACTAGTAACTAACTTGAGTTTTTTCATTCCACCAACAAATTAAAATTCTCTTTAAAAGCACACTCTAGTGTTATAAACATTAATTGAAATTTCATTTCACCAAAAATTATGTTTTATAGAAACCTAGTTAGCAAAATATTTAATTTAAACAATTTTAAATGAACAAATTACAATTCAACAACCATGCAAGATTTTCCCATTCTAAAAGTGTTGAACTAATTATTATAACCCTATTTAATTAATAAAAACTATAACTTGATTTAACAACCCTAACTTGAATTTTTGAAAATTTAAATAGAAACCACAATTAATTTTGCAATTAAGCTAGATTAATAAAGCAAACAACAATTTAATTATGGTTTAGGATTTATACCTCAAGTGATGTGGATCAACATGAAAACTTAGCCTCCCAAAGATGCTAATTTTGCTCCAAGAACCAAACTAAAATAAGCAAGAATGGTGGGTAGGAATTTATATAGGAATTTGTGGGTTTTTATTTGGATTTTTAATGAATTTTTGACGGATTTTTGATGCAAAATGAAGTGGGGAAATTTTGGGGCAGCCAAGAGGTGAGGCCGGCCATGGCAAAGTGAGGAAATAGAGTGAAGTGAGAGTGTGTAGAAATGTGTAGAAGACTTCTTTAGTTAATGCCTCTTTCTTGTCATATCAATAATTATTCCATTTTATTTATTTCTACTTAAATTTTCCTATAGAAAACTCTAGAATTATGAAGACACATTGCAACAAAATAAACATATTACAAACTAAATTCTAATATGTTATGGTTCACATTTGCAAATTAAAACCATTCAAATTTGTAATTTACACTAATTTAGTGTAAAAATAAAGCTTATGTTAATATTTAAAATAATTAATTTAAGAAAAATATTTAATTAAACTAAAAATTTATAAGTGGCTAAATAAACACCATTTACTTGTAATTACATAATTAAAATAGGTATTTTTGAAATTATAATGAAAAACAATTACAGTTTAGTTTTACGAAAAATACATTTTAGTTTACCGAAAATCATAAAATTCACTTAAACGATTTTATTTATTTAATTATTTTTAAAACGTTACAATCTTCCCCCTTTTAAGAAATTCGGTCTTCGAATTTAAATCAAAACTCCCCCTCCAAATACTAAAACATTTAGCAAAACACTTAAATCGTCGGGGCTCCGAAATTATCAATACATAACTAAAATCAACTCCGTCAAGCATAATGCAATCATCGGAGTTATGGCGAGAATAAAATATCAAAACCCAATATGAAAACCATCATAATATACATCAATCTATAACTTATATATAGTGCGCATCATAGTTAGACCGTCCAAATATCTGGATAAGGAAATATGCAAAAACACCTTTTGAAAATTGCCGTGTGATGCACGTGTCACGGCATAAGTAGCGGACGTTTATTAAAAAAAATAGCTATATATATATATATATATATATATCTTTTATTTAAAATACACGTCCCGCCTGGTTACTAAATCAATTAATAATGATTATGAAAACATACTGCTCAAACTGAAATCAATCCCAATCACATCATAAAAATATCATGTACGTCCGGTGCGCACTGAAATCGAAACCAAATATAGATACCACAAATTCACACAAAAACAAAGCTCAGTGCAACAGGTGTGCACCAAAAACATCTGTCAAGTGCAACGGGCGTGCACGACTTAATATCAGGTGCATCTAATCTGCACAAAACCCCGATTTAGTGCATCTGGTGTGCACAAAATCGCATCGAGTGCGCAAGAATCTCAATCAGGTGCACATGGTGCACGAAAACATACACCGAATATCAAAATCGAAATCACAGTACGAAAATGCATGAAAACTAGGTCGAAGCATATGTCAAAATCATGTGTAACCCATATGCATGAAATCAAATCAAAATCTCAAAATGTATTAAAACCAAATCAAGTGCACTGAGTATGTACTGAACAACATCAATACAACTGATATATGAAACACGCATAGAATATAATGAATGTACACATAAGAAATACCAAAAGTAGAACAAAATCCTCAAAATACCATAATCCAATCAACGGAAATATGAAATTCAAATCACCAAATCACAATCGTAAACACTATCGTCAATGTGTGCCTCTTTCCTCTGATGCCGACTGCTTCGAATTCGTCTCTTCGTAGCTGTGCTGACTGCGCTACCAACGGCAATACTCGTATCTAGAGTCTCCACATAATCTATCCCTTCACCTGATAATCGGACTATGTTAAACTTTTCGATCGATCCATCAAAATCCCATAATTCCCCGAGAGCTCAACACTCAAGTACATTTTAGAAATATCCGGTACATACCCCAGCATCGATGATCCAGCAGTAGAAGGGCAAACCCAAGCCTCACTAATGGCACCACGGAACTGCCGTAAACCCTAAGGTTCAAGAGCGTCTTCGTGGTCATTATGTCGAGTTAGGGTTTCATTCTTCTAGAGGGTCCATCGAAATACCTGCATGTTCTTCCGAATACCTTAAACTTGGGAAAATGGGTTTTCTGATAATAGTTCGAACCCTTTAACTTCGTCTGGACGGCATGTGAATACCCTTCGTCCGCATGCTAAACAATGCTTCAATCTTCAAGAATGAACGATACCCCAATGGTTATCGCAATCGAGCCGCAGCTCCCTCCGCCCGTGCGACCGTGGTAACAGAAACCACCATCCGATATCGACGAAGATAGATCAAAGGAACGAATAGAATATGGTGCAAGGAAATGTACATCCTAAGGCTACTTAAGAAGAGTAGCGTATCGTAAGTATGCCGCGGACCATACCCACAGTACGTTACTCTACCTAAATCGCCTACTCCATCAACCAAGGTTAACCTAGACTTATACAAGGTTAAACCTAGCGCTTTGATACCAACTTTGTCACGACCCGAAAGTACGGAACGTGACCAGCACTTAGATTACGAAACGTCTAGAGGCGCAACGTAACCTAAGTAAGCCGAAGCCCAGAAATCTAAACCATATAAAAGGAGAAGAAGTAAAAGAAAACATGAAGAAAAACAAGTTTAAAAGTATCAGCAAATTTTCTCAAAAATTTCGGCAGAGTCTCCTCTGTAAAAACTGGCCCCAAACGGGTACAACAAGTACAATATACATAAACAATAAAAAGCATCCCCAAACGGGAGCTAGCTCAACGCCAACAGGCGGAAACAACCACAACAAGCACAATAATATACAACGCCAAAGGGCGAGGCTCAAAACTCAAAAGAAAACAAATCCACCAAATCAGAATAAAACACGCGACTCTATGGTCGAAATAAATAAATGGTCCAATAATCTATCAAATAATACAAGTTTGGTTGATGGAGCTTTCTAGATACAAATGAAATAATAAAAATACAACGGCGGTCCAGATACAAATGAACCAACCTACCGTGCAAATCACCCGGAAAGAAATCATGTGCCAGCAATCTGCCAAGGAACCCTGTACATCAACATGTAATAAAATTTGGCACAACGGGGGTGAGTTGCCAACTCGTGAGTAGAAGACATCTACGAAAAGAAATCGAATGCACGACGCTATCCTAGGTCATAATGATACACTACTAAGTCCCAATCATCTAGTAATGGCAGGGTAATACTACGTGTAAATGCAAATACTCCGTGCTCGTGTCAGTGCCTCATATAATACTATATCATAAGAATGAGTATGCATGCACCATGAATGTAACATAACCAATCCTGAAATCTAGATATATTCGCATAAGAAGTCTTTAGCTTTTACCATGTAAAATCTGTATAGAAATCTGAAATAGCAACAATGAAATCCATGGAACTCCGTGTCAAGCATCGACACAAAACATGTAAATCCCAAGTCTCAATACCTCAAAATCTCAATGTCTCATAGTCTCAATATCTCGGGCTCCGTCAGTCCGGATCGGCCCATATCATCAAATCTCACGACAACGGTCGGTATCCTCCGGATATCCGCCGCGCCAGACATCACCGGTAGGTAGCCTTCCCCTGCCAGGCTCATCGTCTACAACTCGATCTTCTTGCCCCGGGATACCATACCGGGCCCACCATGTACCCGAGACGGTTCATCCACTCCTCGAATTGGGTCTCGAAATCCAACAGAAAACGTGAAATCTCATGGTGGACGACACACACATCACGAGAAAACCGCATCTTATGTTTTAAAAAGAGAGGAGGAGAGAGAGAGAAGTTTTTTATATATTCTTGCGGTTTTCCCCCAAAATCCAGAAATCTCATAGAAAACCAGAATCCCAAAATCATGAGTAAGTATATGATAAGTGTCGACATATGCCCATAATACTGCATGATAACATGGAAATATGAATGAATGAAATGTCTAATTAATCAATGCCATGTCTATACTAACACCAGAGAGTAATCACATTATTATACCGATCTAGCTGTTTGTCGATTCTATCAATAAAAGATAACATGATCTATAGTGTACGTGACATAGCAATTACCGATGATGATGTGTGTGAGCCGGCAAATAAATGTGCGTGGAATATGCGCATCATCGGTAATGGTGCCGGTGTCCTAACAGCCAAAGTTTATACTGATTATAGAAACATATGTATGAACATGCAACATTATGATTACAGTATGAATGTAAAGACAGATGTGCAATAACCACTCATTTGATATACAAATATAACTACAACTATATGTCTCGAGCCAAACTAGTGTCCATCTAACCTCCTAAGGAACTAAACCTAAGAACTAGTCGATAAGAAATAGGGATACACTTAAAGTTTGAGTCCATATCTCTAATAGTCGGCGATCCAGCCTCATTAGCGTCACGTACGTAGTACGATTCCTCGAAACAAGAGTGCGGATCAATCATCACATCTATGCCTCGTACGGTAAAATCCATCGTACGGCATCCCAATATCGGGGTACGGGTCAAGTATCACCTATGAGTCTCATCATTCGTATGATATCATCATCAACACATGTCATGATCAAGGTGCTATACTGTAATCGCATACATCAAACATATATCATTGTCACATATATCATATCTTGATCAAGTCACATATGTCAAATCGTGATTAAGTCGCATATAAGATATCGAAATCACGTTACACCTTTATGATATCGCAATCAAGTTACATCTATATGATGTTGTAATCAAGTCACACATATAACATATCAGAATATCAATCGCATGTTATGGTTCGGGTGCTATTTTAGAGTCCCATGTACCTCTATATCATCACCACCCTTTATTATCTATGTATACCCAGTCGTTATATCATTTTTGTAATGATCCGCTAACATCATAATACGACCGTATAGTTAAGAATCACGGCATCAAGCCCAGCTATACTGTTTCATTTCCGTGTTTCATTTCCGTGTATCATATCACATCAGTGTATCCCATATACGTGTTGTATTTATATAGATATACCTATACCTAGTCCTATATATATATATACATACACGTATACACCACGTCGAGTTTCAGTGTGCGCGTGTGTGTGCATCTACCTGAAGCCTACGAATCTCTTCCAAGGTATTCATCCTCTGGTATGGTCTTTCTAAATCAGTCTAGTCCAGCCTAGGGGCATTACTAGGGTCCTACTCATTAAGAATCTAGGGTCACATCTGGTTTCCTAATGTCAATACGTACCGTTCCTATTCTACATGCGGGGGTGCTAAACGCCATCCACCCGACTTCCCCCCGTAGATATACATCTACTCACCTGGTCCTTGTCGGCCGAAGACGGTGTCGCCATCATCTCCTTCATCGACCGCAGTACACATGAGGGGTACCTATACGCAAACATATATATAGTATCGTAAACTGAATCACATACAAAAGTCAAAACGACGCAAGGAACAAACATAGGTTAAAACCTATGTCCCGTTCACGCAAAAGAACCAAATATCGCTCGATATCGGCGTACAAACTCCGATGGATCGAGATAAAACATCAACAAATAATTCATAGTTTTAAAACTCATTACTTATATTATAAAACATGATTAAATCCATCAACCCTAAAATCGATCAAACAGTCCGATTTCGAAAAACCCGAAAATGCCAATTTACCATTTTACTTCAAACTTGATGTTTAAATGAAACTAATGGTCGTGATACTCATTAAATAACCTAAATAGATTATAGAAACCATTACCATATTTTTCTCACACTAATTTGTATGAAAAATAGATTCCTAGTTTGCAATTTTATCAACTTTATACATCTTACAAGCAAAATACCACAATTTCACCACTAAACAAGATTTTACATGGATTAACTTACTAAACTACAATTCATGATGATAATAATATAATGAAACTATAATTTAAATTTTTACTCTCATTTATTTAAGAATTTCCAAAACTTGTTAGCAAAAATAGCAATTTTTATCATAATTTATCCATTATCAATAAAACTAGTAACTAACTTGAGTTTTTTCATTCCACCAACAAATTAAAATTCTCTTTAAAAGCACACTCTAGTGTTATAAACATTAATTGAAATTTTATTTCACCAAAAATTATGTTTTATAGAAACCTAGTTAGCAAAATATTTAATTTAAACAATTTTAAATGAACAAATTACAATTCAACAACCATGCAAGATTTTCCCATTCTAAAAGTGTTGAACTAATTATTATAACCCTATTTAATTAATAAAAATTATAACTTGATTTAACAACCCCAACTTGAATTTTTGAAAATTTAAATAGAAACCACAATTAATTTTGCAATTAAGCTAGATTAATAAAGCAAACAACAATTTAATTATGGTTTAGGATTTATACCTCAAGTGATGTGGACCAACATGAAAACTTAGCCTCCCAAAGATGCTAATTTTGCTCCAAGAACCAAACTAAAATAAGCAAAAATGGTGGGTAGGAATTTATATAGGAATTTGTGGGTTTTTATTTGGATTTTTAATGAATTTTTGACGGATTTTTGATGCAAAATGAAGTGGGGAAATTTTGGGGCAGCCAAGAGGTGAGGCCAGCCATGGCAAAGTGAGGAAATAGAGTGAAGTGAGAGTGTGTAGAAATGTGTAAAAGACTTCTTTAGTTAATGCCTCTTTCTTGTCATATCAATAATTATTCCATTTTATTTATTTATACTTAAATTTTCCTATAGAAAACTCTAGAATTATGAAGACACATTGCAACAAAATAAACATACTACAAACTAAATTCTAATATGTCATGGTTCACATTTGCAAATTAAAACCATTCAAATTTATAATTTACACTAATTTAGTGTAAAAATAAAGCTTATGTTAATATTTAAAATAATTAATTTAGAAAAATATTTAATTAAACTAAAAATTTATAAGTGGCTAAATAAACACCATTTACTAGTAATTACATAATTAAAATAGGTATTTTTGAAATTATAATGAAAAACAATTACGGTTTAGTTTTACGAAAAATACATTTTACTTTACCGAAAATCATAAAATTCACTTAAACGATTTTATTTATTTAATTATTTATTTAATTATTTTTAAAACGTTACATGCTCACATTATCATTCCAACATAATAGAAAGAAAAAAGCCTCTTCTTCTTCTTCTTCCTCTAGCTCACCATTTCCACTAATAGCATCATCTTCAACCTCCATCCATACACTCTCATTTGTTGAGAATCAATGGATGCTTGAGACAAAGTTATCACACACATTCTCTACATCGTCTTGGACATGTCGGCTAGCAAACTTCATGTTCGAGTTGCTTCGGATGAAGCGGGAGCCCGTAAAAAGACTTCTTGACGTGGTGCCCTTTCGACGAGGAGACCGGAGATCGAGCGAGATCGGAGATTCCGCGAGGAGCTAGGGATGGTGGCTAAAGACCGAAGGACACAGATCGATCGGTATAGCCATTCTAACTTCTTGTAGATTGCTAGTTTAGCGTTAATGGGTCGATCCGGATTAAAGTCTGCGTTAGCGCCAGTTTCAAGTTTATGAAAAGTTTTTGTTTCCGCATTTTGGCCTCGGATTGACGGCCGGGGCGCTACCGTAGACTTACAGCTATGCGATCCGAAATGGAGTCCATGTACACCAATAAAGTGTGGACCTTGGATATTACTCCACCTGGGGTAAAACCCGTGGGATGCAAATGGATCTACAAAAGGAAACTTGGTGTAGATGGGCAGGTGGAAACCTATAAGGCGAGACACGTTGCAAAAGGTTTTCGTCAAAGACCTGGTGTGGACTATGACGAAACTTTTTCTCCAGTGGCTATGCTCAAATCCATTCAGATCCTACTTGCCATTGCTGCCTTCCATGGCTATGAAATCTGGCAGATGGACGTAAAAACGGCTTTTCTAAACGGCAGTTTGGAAGAGTGCGTTTATATGGATCAGCCAGAAGAATTTTTAGACAGTGGGAGCAGCGGGAAGGAGTGTAAGTTGCTTAAATCCATTTATGGATTAAAGTAGGCATCGCGGAGCTAGAACATCTGTTTTCATGAAACAGTCAAAGAATTTGACTTCATCAAGAACGAGGATGAGCCTTATATTTATATGAAGATTGTAGGACGAACTGTCGTATTCCTAGCCTTGTACGTGCACGACATTCTTTTGATAGGAAATGACAATCCTATGCTACAATCGGTCAAGCTATTCTTGTCACAACGGTTCTCCATGAAGGACCTGGGTGATGCCTCGTGCATTCTGGGGATCAAGATCTATAGAGATAAATCCAAGAGATTACTAGGACTTTCACAGTCCAGGTACATAGAGACCGTACTAAAGAGATTTAGTATGGAAGATTCCAAGCGTCGTAATATACCAGCATTGCACGGAATCACCCTCTCCAAGGAGATGTCTCCCAAGACTGACGAGGAGAGGGTTCGCATGAGCATTATACCCTACGCTTCGGCGGTAGGATCTATAATGTATGCGATGCTATGTACAAGACCAGATGTAGCTTACGCGCAAAGCGTGGTGAGCCGGTATCAGTCAGACCCAGGTGAAAACCACTGGACAGCAGTGAAGAACATTCTCAAGTACCTGAGAAGGACTAAGGAGATGTTCCTGGTTTACGGTAATGGAGACCTCAGGGTCGAGTCCTTTACCGATTCAAGCTTCCAGAGTGACAACGATGATAGCAAGTCTGTCTCAGGTATTGTGTTTACCCTCAACGGAGGGGCGGTGTGTTGGAGTAGTTCCAAACAGGATACCGTCGAAGACTCAATGATGGAGGCTGAATACATTGCTGCAAGCGATGCCGCAAAAGAAGCGGTCTGGATGAAGAAGTTCATTAGTGAACTTCAGGTAGTTCCGTCCATTGTTGACCCAATACCTTTGTATTGCGATAACAATGGGGCTATAGCTTTAGCGAAGGAACCACGGTCCCATCAGAAATCCAGACACATCTTAAGGCGGTATCACCTGATCAGGGAGATCATTGATCGCCAGGAGATCGAGGTACGAAGAGTGGACACTAAAGACAACACGGTGGATCCATTCACAAAGGCCCTCCCTCAAACACAGTTCAAACGACTTTTTGAGCTATTGGGTATGCGGTTCGCCAGTAGCTGGCCTTAGTGCAGACGTTGGGTATGCGGTACACCAATTATTGGCCTTTAGTACAAGTTGGAGATTGTTGGATATGTATGCCCTAGAGGCCATTATTGTATAGTACTAGTTTGTATATTACATTTTGGAAGCTTGGGATATATACATGGATTGATGACAGTCTTGCTCGATACTGTAGTATGCTACTTGGTTTGTATCTATCTTAATATGTGTATATGTTTCTTTTAAAATATCGTTAATACATATTGATGGAGCCCTTAGGATCTTTGCTTGACTACCGGCGTTGTGATGGCGATCACACTAGTAGGGGCTGGGTAGTCTATAAGCACATCCTTATACAGGTCCATAGTCGTTGGATTATCGAGACAGGGCATCGATACTCCAGAGTAGACTAGTGCATACACTTCTCATCCCAGCAGAAGAGATGGTCTGTCCCACAGCCATCAGTACGTCGTACTGGAGATAATATGTAGATGCTCGTTAGGTTACGAGTACACTGGACAAGACTCGTCGGGAACTGTTGGTTGGTATTATTGTTGGAGATAGTGCCCTCAGAGTCAATTATTAGATCACAGGCACGTGATTGCAATGATTGAGGGATGACCTATACCGTTAGAACAGTCTTACTCAAGATGATAATATGCTATCTGGTTTATCTTTATTATCGTGTACTGCTTTAGGTGACCTTACAGGTCACTATTGCACGTTGATAGAGCCCTTAGGATTCTTGCTAGACAGCCAGCAGTATGATGGCGATCATATACCTGGGATCTGGTAGTCTATAAGCACATCCTTAAAAGGTCCCTAGTCGTGGGAGTTTTCGAGACAGGGCATCGATACTCCAGAGTAGACTAGTGTATACAGTCGAGACCCCGACGAGGGGCGGTGGCCGGTCTCACAAGCCACTGGTGTCAGTTGGTTCACCTAAGATGTATACAAGTGCTCATTGGGTTATGAGTACACCGGACAGGACTCGCCGGGAACATGCAAGTTGGTTTTATACCAGACGTCAGATAGCAGTTCCCTGGTGACATGTGTACAGGTTAGTTCATCGACCTGAGATCGTCATTTGTCTCGTGTGAGTTCCCAATGTACTTTGATTACTACCCTACCACGGCTCAAAGGAGTCGTGCAAACAGGTTTTAGTTGGGTACAGTCCTGAGCCACATGGAGGCAGTGAGTGGATCTTCAGGGGTTCGTCTCTCCCGGTATTGGGGGTGAGGTCGCGTTGTGTCTAAGAGAGCCATTACACGAAGTCCTTGGCCAAGGCAGGAGATTTACTGGTAGGTATTCCAGTAGTATTTCAGGGTGTTCTGGGCTACACTCCGACACGACTTGTACCGCTTTTGGGGACTGACTTTTACCAACCCCCTAGGCCCGCCATGCGATGCTCATAGACAAACGGACCGGACTGTACGGATATTGTCACTGACAGGCTCAGTAGGGTGTCAGGATGAGTTCGCTCATCGACGTCCCTTTTGGTCAATACCTGGTAGCCCGTTATGTATGGCTAATACCTATGACGTGCTAGTGGTTAAATCCACAGCCAAAGTATTGACGAGTCTTTAGAGTCCCCCACAGACCGTTTCTCAAGTTTCGGGCGAAACGCTGTAGAGGTCGTATGGAGATATGGCGGGGTTCGATCATATACGTGCGGTATTGCATGAATCATGATCGGACGGATAATACTAGCGGGCTTTGGTTTAAGCCGGATCCTAGTATTGTACAGTGTATATTTTGTCTCATTGCATTTGTATTCGGTCGGAATACAAATGCGGGTATGTATATACAGTCGCGGGGTTTTCCTGTAATTTATTACGGGATCGGTTTTTTGAAGTTGCCAGTTTGTTTTCTGTTTCGGCCATTTTCCTTTGTTTCCTTTCTTTGGATGAAAATTGTGGAGGGGGTTATTTGCAATTGTGCAATTAACAAATGAGAGGACTTTTTGTGGCACATGGTTGCTTCATGATTGTGCACCATCCATTGACTTCATTGGTTCATCATTGCTTGACTTTGCTTGATGAGATGGTCGATGTGTAGAAGACTTTGTTGTGATGTTTATGTTCTCATCATCACTCATCATTCTTTCTTGCATGACACTCACACACCCTCCTCTCTCTTGTGCTCACCCCCTCTTGAGATTTTTCCTCCTCTTTATCATGGCCGGCCACAACTTGTGGAGAGGGGTTGTCCAAATTTTGGAAGGGGATTTTGTTCTCATTATGCTTGCTAAAAATTCCCAAGTTCATCCAAAAAAGTTTACAACTCCATCTCCACATTCATATGGCAACTTCTTCAAACCCCTTGAGACAAAGAATACTACACTATCCTACAGCATTCTTGGACACGTCGACTTGCCAACTTCGTGCCCGAGTTGCCTCGGTCCAGAGGTGGGAGCCCGTAAAAGAACCCGGCGATGTGGTGCCCTTTCCGACCAGGAGATGAAGACCGGAGATTCCGCGGGGAGATCGAGACGACGACGAGAAGACTGAAGGACACGGATTGCTCGGTATATCTCTCTACCCCTTCTCTAGTTAGCTAAGATTAGGTTAATAGCCCGATCCGGGTTTTACAGTCCGCGGTAGCGCCGGTTCTAGTTGTTAGAAAAGTTTTGTTTCCGCATTTTGGCCTCATATAGACGGCCGGGGCGCTGCCGTGCACTTACACTGGTATCAGAGCCATGCCATTAACCTAGTCTATCTTGCTCTAACGTGTTTACAAGTTCGATCGAACGGATTTTCCAAAAGCCACGTTTCCATGCATCAGTTTCTGTCGAATTTTTGCAGTGGTCAAAATATTATTTGGTACATTGTAAAATTATTGCAGGGATTTTTATGCATTCTGTGAAAATTTGGTGCTCTGATATTACTGTTACACCGCAGAACTGTGTCCAAACCCATGCATTGGCAGCGGTTCCGCGGCCATTATGACTCCTTGCTGCGCCAAATTTTTACAGTGGGCTTCTAACATGGAAATAGGGTTTTTAGTATGTTCTGTTTGGGCCCACATTTTCTTTGAGTGCTACAGTTGTGCTTGGGGCCCACTTCGGTAAATTTAGTCGATCGAAAATTTTAAACATGTTAGTTCACAGTATTTACATTATATCTGCGACCGTGAATGTCATTTGATCGGTAAATCCCGTCTAACTGCTATAAACCTTTTAGACGGATTTGCGAACGTGACATTCACGTTGATGTTCTGTGTTGTGCTGTGATGTTGCGGATTGTCGTGGTGGATAGCCTGGATGCAATGGTAGTACAGTTTGGTTGTATATACACATTTGATATTGCGGGGCGAGCGTCCAACATGTGGACTGCCGTCACTGCCTGTTTGTATATTATTATTTTTTTGGCACGACCAGGTTGAGGTCGATGTACCCGTTGTATATTTTACTTTCTGTACTAGGATTACCCCGCGGAGGAGTGCACGGGTAGCCGGGTTCTAGAGGGCAATGAGCCCGCATCTCAAGGCGTTGAGACGGAGGGGGCTTCACTCTAGAATTGGCGGGCTATTCGCCGCACTCGTAGGGGGTACAGGTTGACCCAAGGAGGGGTGCTCAAGTTACCGGATTCCGTGAAGTGCTGGGTGGTCCATTCACGTTGTTGAAGGGGGCTGCCTCACTTCAGGTTTTGGCGGGTAACTTGCCGCGCCCGTAGGGGTCTAGGATTTCATTGCACAGGCTATCCACACAACCACGGGAACGTCGGGTTTCAGTAGCGGCTCTATGAAACCGGGGGATCCTAGATATTTGTATTATTCTGTGATGCTTATTACATTTCTGTGATGTTGCATTTTATCACGCCTTGAGCGAATATTATATATTGATATATATACTAGTAGATGTTGTATATGTTTTGCATCCGCGCTAGTCCAGTCCCCGCTCTGTCGTTAGTTAAGTAACCTAACGGGTAACGACGGGACCCAGTGGCGAATGCGGGTGGCATATACGTACATCATTATTTTCGTTCTTTATTGGTGTGATCAATTGATGGGACTGCATTGATTCGGATCAATGCAAGCTAAACAAACCTATTCTGATGTTGTTGGAACATTTTTCAAAAAGCTGTTATTGCAAGGACGTTCTCTTTTGTTTTGCACAGTGGTATTCGGTTATGAATATCCAGCACCTCAGTCGACGAGGCAAGGGCCGAGATCCCTTCACCGGGAGTGACCCCTTGGACAGAAGTTTGCGTCAGGGCAATAACTTCACTATAGCCGATTGCCTTTTGCTTTGCATCGTGGTATTCAGTTGGAATATCCTGCACCTCATTCTACGGGGAAAGAGGCGAGATCCCTTCACCGGGAGTGACCTCTTTAGCAAAGGTTTTCTCCACTATATTTTTATAAAGCTATCCAGTTCCTTCAACGATATCAAGTTCATTACGTTAAAGGTTTTTCGCCAAAAACCATTCGTAGCCCTCCGTCATTTCAGACGGATAGCACGTAGTATTCATGCTATGTTTGTTGGCCTTAGTCAAGGCATAGTGTAAGGTAGCTGCTTGTTACCTTTCTGCTGCATAGATAGATGCGTTGGTTTGGGACATTCATACAGCCTTGTTGGCCCTAGTCAAGGGCTTGTACGGGTGGGTTCAAATTAACCTAGACAATGACGGGTAGAACTTGACATGTGACTTATGATTTGTTGGCCTTAGTCAAGGTCATAAGAGCATGGGGCAAAAATCACATCGGGAGTTTCTAAAGAAACTGAAACTTGCCAGATATGCGCATACCTTCTGGAGTATGATAACGTGAGTGGATTCCATCACGTTATCATGCGATGATAGTTGGATCCCGATTCCCACTGATGAGTTGGTTTATTCCTCGGGTGATCCCGACTAATTCTTCTTTCAGGTTTGGAGGAAAATTTGACGGCACAGTGGGAGGTTTACTGATTAGATAAATTGATAACCATTCTGATCAGGATTAGAGTGCACGCTGAGTGTTTCTTTTCTCTCTCTCTTTGGCAGCGACCATAGCCCGACCCTTGACCATGACTCAGTGACCAAGATTAACCGAACCTTCTTATAACACTGGCTTTTGGATTGTCAGAGTTGCAAACCTCATTGCCACTCCTACTCTTACCCTTTTCTCCAGGACACCCCGTATTACTACGAACATCCACTTCCATTGGATAAAACCATCGTATGGTTATATACGAACTCGAAGGAATTTATTCGAGGATGGTTTCAGGTTCTGGAGAAAACGAATAGGACTATTCAGTTGTCTTTTCCTTTTACCTTCTCTCAGGTTGCGAGTGCTCCTTGGATTAGGGGATAGTACACCCGTTATGCAAATTGGATAGTCTTCTTCCAAACCATAGGCAGGTGCCGAAAGGTAGGGAATGAAGAAAGCCGATTAGCCTAAGTGTGGTGTACAGAAGGTATTAAGTTAAGACAAATTATGGGATTAGAAGGAGGGCAAAGTAAATTGCGACTGCTATTCACGAACAAACCAAGTATTTCATTACCACTCCCACTTCACCTTTGTATTTCTCCAGAACACTCCGTATCACTACGAAGATCCACAGTTATTTGGATACTCCATCGTATGGTTATATACGAACTCGAAAGGAACTTGTTCCAGTTCGGGGATGGATTCTGGTTCAGGAGAAATAGGAATAAGGTTTATTCGGTTGTTTTTTATCTTCACCTTCTCTCGCATTGCGAGTGCTCCTAGGATTAGGACAGTACACCCATTATGCTTATTGGATAGTCTTCTTCCAAACCATAGGCTGGTGCCGAAAGGTAGGGAAGAAAGAAAACCATTTAGCCTAAGAGGGTGTACAGAACGTAATAACTAAAGACATATGAAGGGATGTGGAGAGATGGCAAAGAAATATACGGTTATAGTTGTGAATCTGATAATGGAAGAGGCATTACTAGGAATACCCCATCGAAACATTTCAATGTTTCAGTTTCACTGTGTACTGTTAAAGGAAAACCGATTTCCCAATTAGCCCTTGCTCCAGGGTTTGTATTTACCAGGTTTGATTCTCACATCTGTATGGTTTTACAGATGATGAGTGGGAGTAAGTTATTGGGAATTGGGTGATCATCCTCATTATATCGGGATTCGTTGTAATTGGTGATATTTGAGGAAATCACCTGGGTTGTTTGCCGGACGGCAAATATTTGGTTTTGAATATCCGCTGTTATGCACCAATTTCAAATTGATATATCTGTACGTCTATTTTTATAGAGTGAGATATACTTTTTGAAATTATGTCGATGACATTTACCTATATCAGTGGATGGTTAGGTAAGGAGCATTAAACAGTGGTGTAATTCTTCTTAACCATAAGTACAGTTTTCAACCTACGACGCACAGGGTTTGAGTTATTAGACTCAGAGGACTTATACAGAGGATTGTATATTGTCCAGTGTCCATTAGGACAGAGGGGTTGGTCCTCGTACTATATTCGGTTTACTTATGACTTCTCTAGGATTTAGACAAGTGTTTCGTAGAAACGCAAGGTCCGAATTTTGAGAAGTTATAGGTATATGAATAAAGTAGAGAACCAGATGGTGCAAGTATCGGGATTCTTCAAAGTGATCGAAGATTTAGATACTTATGGTATTCAGTAGATAGTAATGGTTAAGAGAACTTGCTTCACTTTCAGGTTACTCATATCTGGATGTATTCCTAAGTTGAGTAATGTTGATCGGCCTCTCTCCATTTAGCTAACATGCACTGGAGACAGCTGCATGATTTGAATCTGGTTCAATTAAATCAATGCCTCTATTTCTATATTGGATATAGAACAGTTCATATCTTAACGATGTTAAGGTATGGGGAGTTGTCCAGCTTATGCTTAAAACCAGACTCCGGATAACTCAAGGCACGTTTCTGTAATGGCTGTTTGTGGTTTGACCCAAGCTATGACGAGGGTTGACTTTCTACCATCTGGAAGATCAATAGTGATATTGTTCTTAACTCTCCACAGTTTTAGTAAAAATGGGTTTTTTCAGAAAACAGTAGTGAGAGTATGGTAGAACTGGAAGTGATTCCAGAACCGCAAACGATTACTGAAAATTTGATAAGAACCTAAAGATTCAATCTGGTTTGACATTCTATTGGCCACTTCGCAGATAAGGTGGGTAACCTCAGGCACCCGAGAGGTACTCCGGTAGCCTCAAGGACGGTGGCAGGGAGGTTCTTGTTTACCCAGACTTGCTGTTGCTGTTGTTGTTGCTCCAGACTGTGAGACCCGGCAGGAGGATGAGTATAGCGTCGTTCTAAACTAGCTTTAGAAGTGTACGTCTATATAACTCTGCCAGAGGGTTGTCGTAGTCAGTGGGAGCAACGGAAGCATAGTGGACAAGTGACTTATGTCTATTTATAGACTAAAGCAGATATAGCGGAGATAGATCATCTATTTCTGACGTGACAGCCATAGGTTTGACTTCATCAGAATAGGGGATGGATCTGTTAAGAAGGTAGTAGCGTGTGATGTGCTGGTATTTGGATGACATACACAGAGTAGGAAGTGAAATTCCTTTACTATGGTCGGTTATACTTTGGTCGTCACACAGTGATTTCTCCACAAAGGAAATGGATTTCATATCAGACATTCTGGTTCTAGATCTATGGTTTTAGATCTAGATTTGGGTAGTATCCCAATCAGGGTACTTAGACAGCATTCTAAAGGTGTTTTAGAATGGACGACTCCAGGCACGGTAGTGTACCTGCAGGTGATGGAGTCACCCTCTCTAAAGGTGCCTTATAGACAAAAGGGGAGAGGGATGTGCATGATTGGCAGATCACTTGCTTAGGCAATTGAGTCAATCATGAGATGTCAAGTACCACACCAGATGTTTTTGCACTAGATGCAATAAGTTAATATTGATCCAATCCTGGAGAAACGATTGGAAGCAGTGTTAGAACATAAGTGGATGTTCTAGGGATATGATAACGACAGCCTCATTCGGGAGACAGTTATCATTCCAGGCTTCCAAGGTGACCTGGATAACAGAGTGACTGTCAGAGTTATAGTTTTCCCTCTGACGAGGGGCAGTATTTTGGATAGGTGGTCCAAGTGGATACTGAGGGAGGCATGGCGCAGGATACTGATTAACTTCAGTTGACGATACAGTCTAAGAAGTTTGGATTTGGAGTTCATTTATGAACTAGGTCCCATCAGACATCCGAACTTATTCTAAAACAGGTATTGCTCATTTCGGGAGATGGCTTTCTCCGCGATCTTGAGATAAAGAGAGACATAGAAAGAAACATTAGGGCGGATCCACTCACTGAGGCTATTCCTCGACGCATTAGTTTCGCAAACGGGTTTTGTGAGACTGATTAGTAGAGGAGTTGGGTGTTCGGTATCACACAGGCTGTGAGAATGCGACATCGCAAAAATTAACCTTGAGTGCAAGTGGGAGATTGTTGGAGATAGTGCCCTCAGAGTCAATTATTGGATCACAGGCACATGATTGCAATGATTGAGGGAGGACCTATACCGTTAGAACAGTCTTACTCAAGATGATAGTATGCTATCTAGTTTATCTTTATCATTGTGTACTGCTTTAGGTGACCTTACAGGTCACTATTGCATGTTGATAGAGCCCTTAGGATTCTTGCTTGACAGCCAGTAGTATGATGGTGATCATATACGTGGGAGCTGGTAGTCTATAAGCATATCCTTAAAAGGTCCCTAGTCGTGGGAGTTTTCGAGACAGGGCATCGATACTCCAGAGTAGACTAGTGTATACAGTCGAGACCCCGACGAGGGGCGGTGGCCGGTCTCACAAGCCACTGGTGTCAGTTGGTTCACCTAAGATGTATACAAGTGCTCATTGGGTTATGAGTACACCGGACAGGACTCGCCGGGAACATGCAAGTTGGTTTTATACCAGACGTCAGATAGCAGTTCCCTGGTGACATGTGTACAGGTTAGTTCATCGACCTGAGATCGTCATTTGTCTCGTGTGAGTTCCCAATGTACTTTGATTACTACCCTACCACGGCTCAAAGGAGTCGTGCAAACAGGTTTTAGTTGGGTACAGTCCTGAGCCACATGGAGGCAGTGAGTGGATCTTCAGGGGTTCGTCTCTCCCGGTATTGGGGGTGAGGTCGCGTTGTGTCTAAGAGAGCCATTACACGAAGTCCTTGGCCAAGGCAGGAGATTTACTGGTAGGTATTCCAGTAGTATTTCAGGGTGTTCTGGGCTACACTCCGACACGACTTGTACCGCTTTTGGGGACTGACTTTTACCAACCCCCTAGGCCCGCCATGCGATGCTCATAGACAAACGGACCGGACTGTACGGATATTGTCACTGACAGGCTCAGTAGGGTGTCAGGATGAGTTCGCTCATCGACGTCCCTTTTGGTCAATACCTGGTAGCCCGTTATGTATGGCTAATACCTATGACGTGCTAGTGGTTAAATCCACAGCCAAAGTATTGACGAGTCTTTAGAGTCCCCCACAGACCGTTTCTCAAGTTTCGGGCGAAACGCTGTAGAGGTCGTATGGAGATATGGCGGGGTTCGATCATATACGTGCGGTATTGCATGAATCATGATCGGACGGATAATACTAGCGGGCTTTGGTTTAAGCCGGATCCTAGTATTGTACAGTGTATATTTTGTCTCATTGCATTTGTATTCGGTCGGAATACAAATGCGGGTATGTATATACAGTCGCGGGGTTTTCCTGTAATTTATTACGGGATCGGTTTTTTGAAGTTGCCAGTTTGTTTTCTGTTTCGGCCATTTTCCTTTGTTTCCTTTCTTTGGATGAAAATTGTGGAGGGGGTTATTTGCAATTGTGCAATTAACAAATGAGAGGACTTTTTGTGGCACATGGTTGCTTCATGATTGTGCACCATCCATTGACTTCATTGGTTCATCATTGCTTGACTTTGCTTGATGAGATGGTCGATGTGTAGAAGACTTTGTTGTGATGTTTATGTTCTCATCATCACTCATCATTCTTTCTTGCATGACACTCACACACCCTCCTCTCTCTTGTGCTCACCCCCTCTTGAGATTTTTCCTCCTCTTTATCATGGCCGGCCACAACTTGTGGAGAGGGGTTGTCCAAATTTTGGAAGGGGATTTTGTTCTCATTATGCTTGCTAAAAATTCCCAAGTTCATCCAAAAAAGTTTACAACTCCATCTCCACATTCATATGGCAACTTCTTCAAACCCCTTGAGACAAAGAATACTACACTATCCTACAGCATTCTTGGACACGTCGACTTGCCAACTTCGTGCCCGAGTTGCCTCGGTCCAGAGGTGGGAGCCCGTAAAAGAACCCGGCGATGTGGTGCCCTTTCCGACCAGGAGATGAAGACCGGAGATTCCGCGGGGAGATCGAGACGACGACGAGAAGACTGAAGGACACGGATTGCTCGGTATATCTCTCTACCCCTTCTCTAGTTAGCTAAGATTAGGTTAATAGCCCGATCCGGGTTTTACAGTCCGCGGTAGCGCCGGTTCTAGTTGTTAGAAAAGTTTTGTTTCCGCATTTTGGCCTCATATAGACGGCCGGGGCGCTGCCGTGCACTTACACTGGTATCAGAGCCATGCCATTAACCTAGTCTATCTTGCTCTAACGTGTTTACAAGTTCGATCGAACGGATTTTCCAAAAGCCACGTTTCCATGCATCAGTTTCTGTCGAATTTTTGCAGTGGTCAAAATATTATTTGGTACATTGTAAAATTATTGCAGGGATTTTTATGCATTCTGTGAAAATTTGGTGCTCTGATATTACTGTTACACCGCAGAACTGTGTCCAAACCCATGCATTGGCAGCGGTTCCGCGGCCATTATGACTCCTTGCTGCGCCAAATTTTTACAGTGGGCTTCTAACATGGAAATAGGGTTTTTAGTATGTTCTGTTTGGGCCCACATTTTCTTTGAGTGCTACAGTTGTGCTTGGGGCCCACTTCGGTAAATTTAGTCGATCGAAAATTTTAAACATGTTAGTTCACAGTATTTACATTATATCTGCGACCGTGAATGTCATTTGATCGGTAAATCCCGTCTAACTGCTATAAACCTTTTAGACGGATTTGCGAACGTGACATTCACGTTGATGTTCTGTGTTGTGCTGTGATGTTGCGGATTGTCGTGGTGGATAGCCTGGATGCAATGGTAGTACAGTTTGGTTGTATATACACATTTGATATTGCGGGGCGAGCGTCCAACATGTGGACTGCCGTCACTGCCTGTTTGTATATTATTATTTTTTTGGCACGACCAGGTTGAGGTCGATGTACCCGTTGTATATTTTACTTTCTGTACTAGGATTACCCCGCGGAGGAGTGCACGGGTAGCCGGGTTCTAGAGGGCAATGAGCCCGCATCTCAAGGCGTTGAGACGGAGGGGGCTTCACTCTAGAATTGGCGGGCTATTCGCCGCACTCGTAGGGGGTACAGGTTGACCCAAGGAGGGGTGCTCAAGTTACCGGATTCCGTGAAGTGCTGGGTGGTCCATTCACGTTGTTGAAGGGGGCTGCCTCACTTCAGGTTTTGGCGGGTAACTTGCCGCGCCCGTAGGGGTCTAGGATTTCATTGCACAGGCTATCCACACAACCACGGGAACGTCGGGTTTCAGTAGCGGCTCTATGAAACCGGGGGATCCTAGATATTTGTATTATTCTGTGATGCTTATTACATTTCTGTGATGTTGCATTTTATCACGCCTTGAGCGAATATTATATATTGATATATATACTAGTAGATGTTGTATATGTTTTGCATCCGCGCTAGTCCAGTCCCCGCTCTGTCGTTAGTTAAGTAACCTAACGGGTAACGACGGGACCCAGTGGCGAATGCGGGTGGCATATACGTACATCATTATTTTCGTTCTTTATTGGTGTGATCAATTGATGGGACTGCATTGATTCGGATCAATGCAAGCTAAACAAACCTATTCTGATGTTGTTGGAACATTTTTCAAAAAGCTGTTATTGCAAGGACGTTCTCTTTTGTTTTGCACAGTGGTATTCGGTTATGAATATCCAGCACCTCAGTCGACGAGGCAAGGGCCGAGATCCCTTCACCGGGAGTGACCCCTTGGACAGAAGTTTGCGTCAGGGCAATAACTTCACTATAGCCGATTGCCTTTTGCTTTGCATCGTGGTATTCAGTTGGAATATCCTGCACCTCATTCTACGGGGAAAGAGGCGAGATCCCTTCACCGGGAGTGACCTCTTTAGCAAAGGTTTTCTCCACTATATTTTTATAAAGCTATCCAGTTCCTTCAACGATATCAAGTTCATTACGTTAAAGGTTTTTCGCCAAAAACCATTCGTAGCCCTCCGTCATTTCAGACGGATAGCACGTAGTATTCATGCTATGTTTGTTGGCCTTAGTCAAGGCATAGTGTAAGGTAGCAGCTTGTTACCTTTCTGCTGCATAGATAGATGCGTTGGTTTGGGACATTCATACAGCCTTGTTGGCCCTAGTCAAGGGCTTGTACGGGTGGGTTCAAATTAACCTAGACAATGACGGGTAGAACTTGACATGTGACTTATGATTTGTTGGCCTTAGTCAAGGTCATAAGAGCATGGGGCAAAAATCACATCGGGAGTTTCTAAAGAAACTGAAACTTGCCAGATATGCGCATACCTTCTGGAGTATGATAACGTGAGTGGATTCCATCACGTTATCATGCGATGATAGTTGGATCCCGATTCCCACTGATGAGTTGGTTTATTCCTCGGGTGATCCCGACTAATTCTTCTTTCAGGTTTGGAGGAAAATTTGACGGCACAGTGGGAGGTTTACTGATTAGATAAATTGATAACCATTCTGATCAGGGTTAGAGTGCACGCTGAGTGTTTCTTTTCTCTCTCTCTTTGGCAGCGACCATAGCCCGACCCTTGACCATGACTCAGTGACCAAGATTAACCGAACCTTCTTATAACACTGGCTTTTGGATTGTCAGAGTTGCAAACCTCATTGCCACTCCTACTCTTACCCTTTTCTCCAGGACACCCCGTATTACTACGAACATCCACTTCCATTGGATAAAACCATCGTATGGTTATATACGAACTCGAAGGAATTTATTCGAGGATGGTTTCAGGTTCTGGAGAAAACGAATAGGACTATTCAGTTGTCTTTTCCTTTTACCTTCTCTCAGGTTGCGAGTGCTCCTTGGATTAGGGGATAGTACACCCGTTATGCAAATTGGATAGTCTTCTTCCAAACCATAGGCAGGTGCCGAAAGGTAGGGAATGAAGAAAGCCGATTAGCCTAAGTGTGGTGTACAGAAGGTATTAAGTTAAGACAAATTAAGGGATTAGAAGGAGGGCAAAGTAAATTGCGACTGCTATTCACGAACAAACCAAGTATTTCATTACCACTCCCACTTCACCTTTGTATTTCTCCAGAACACTCCGTATCACTACGAAGATCCACAGTTATTTGGATACTCCATCGTATGGTTATATACGAACTCGAAAGGAACTTGTTCCAGTTCGGGGATGGATTCTGGTTCAGGAGAAATAGGAATAAGGTTTATTCGGTTGTTTTTTATCTTCACCTTCTCTCGCATTGCGAGTGCTCCTATGATTAGGACAGTACACCCATTATGCTTATTGGATAGTCTTCTTCCAAACCATAGGCTGGTGCCGAAAGGTAGGGAAGAAAGAAAACCATTTAGCCTAAGAGGGTGTACAGAACGTAATAACTAAAGACATATGAAGGGATGTGGAGAGATGGCAAAGAAATATACGGTTATAGTTGTGAATCTGATAATGGAAGAGGCATTACTAGGAATACCCCATCGAAACATTTCAATGTTTCAGTTTCACTGTGTACTGTTAAAGGAAAACCGATTTCCCAATTAGCCCTTGCTCCAGGGTTTGTATTTACCAGGTTTGATTCTCACATCTGTATGGTTTTACAGATGATGAGTGGGAGTAAGTTATTGGGAATTGGGTGATCATCCTCATTATATCGGGATTCGTTGTAATTGGTGATATTTGAGGAAATCACCTGGGTTGTTTGCCGGACGGCAAATATTTGGTTTTGAATATCCGCTGTTATGCACCAATTTCAAATTGATATATCTGTACGTCTATTTTTATAGAGTGAGATATACTTTTTGAAATTATGTCGATGACATTTACCTATATCAGTGGATGGTTAGGTAAGGAGCATTAAACAGTGGTGTAATTCTTCTTAACCATAAGTACAGTTTTCAACCTACGACGCACAGGGTTTGAGTTATTAGACTCAGAGGACTTATACAGAGGATTGTATATTGTCCAGTGTCCATTAGGACAGAGGGGTTGGTCCTCATACTATATTCGGTTTACTTATGACTTCTCTAGGATTTAGACAAGTGTTTCGTAGAAACGCAAGGTCCGAATTTTGAGAAGTTATAGGTATATGAATAAAGTAGAGAACCAGATGTTGCAAGTATCGGGATTCTTCAAAGTGATCGAAGATTTAGATACTTATGGTATTCAGTAGATAGTAATGGTTAAGAGAACTTGCTTCACTTTCAGGTTACTCATATCTGGATGTATTCCTAAGTTGAGTAATGTTGATCGGCCTCTCTCCATTTAGCTAACATGCACTGGAGACAGCTGCATGATTTGAATCTGGTTCAATTAAATCAATGCCTCTATTTCTATATTGGATATAGAACAGTTCATATCTTAACGATGTTAAGGTACGGGGAGTTGTCCAGCTTATGCTTAAAACCAGACTCCGGATAACTCAAGGCACGTTTCTGTAATGGCTGTTTGTGGTTTGACCCAGGCTATGACGAGGGTTGACTTTCTACCATCTGGAAGATCAATAGTGATATTGTTCTTAACTCTCCACAGTTTTAGTAAAAATGGGTTTTTTCAGAAAACAGTAGTGAGAGTATGGTAGAACTGGAAGTGATTCCAGAACCGCAAACGATTACTGAAAATTTGATAAGAACCTAAAGATTCAATCTGGTTTGACATTCTATTGGCCACTTCGCAGATAAGGTGGGTAACCTCAGGCACCCGAGAGGTACTCCGGTAGCTTCAAGGACGGTGGCAGGGAGGTTCTTGTTTACCCAGACTTGCTGTTGCTGTTGCTGTTGCTCCAGACTGTGAGACCCGGCAGGAGGATGAGTATAGCGTCGTTCTAAACTAGCTTTAGAAGTGTACGTCTATATAACTCTGCCAGAGGGTTGTCGTAGTCAGTGGGAGCAACGGAAGCATAGTGGACAAGTGACTTATGTCTATTTATAGACTAAAGCAGATATAGCGGAGATAGATCATCTATTTCTGACGTGACAGCCATAGGTTTGACTTCATCAGAATAGGGGATGGATCTGTTAAGAAGGTAGTAGCGTGTGATGTGCTGGTATTTGGATGACATACACAGAGTAGGAAGTGAAATTCCTTTACTATGGTCGGTTATACTTTGGTCGTCACACAGTGATTTCTCCACAAAGGAAATGGATTTCATATCAGACATTCTGGTTCTAGATCTATGGTTTTAGATCTAGATTTGGGTAGTATCCCAATCAGGGTACTTAGACAGCATTCTAAAGGTGTTTTAGAATGGACGACTCCAGGCACGGTAGTGTACCTGCAGGTGATGGAGTCACCCTCTCTAAAGGTGCCTTATAGACAAAAGGGGAGAGGGATGTGCATGATTGGCAGATCACTTGCTTAGGCAATTGAGTCAATCATGAGATGTCAAGTACCACACCAGATGTTTTTGCACTAGATGCAATAAGTTAATATTGATCCAATCCTGGAGAAACGATTGGAAGCAGTGTTAGAACATAAGTGGATGTTCTAGGGATATGATAACGACAGCCTCATTCGGGAGACAGTTATCATTCCAGGCTTCCAAGGTGACCTGGATAACAGAGTGACTGTCAGAGTTATAGTTTTCCCTCTGACGAGGGGCAGTATTTTGGATAGGTGGTCCAAGTGGATACTGAGGGAGGCATGGCGCAGGATACTGATTAACTTCAGTTGACGATACAGTCTAAGAAGTTTGGATTTGGAGTTCATTTATGAACTAGGTCCCATCAGACATCCGAACTTATTCTAAAACAGGTATTGCTCATTTCGGGAGATGGCTTTCTCCGCGATCTTGAGATAAAGAGAGACATAGAAAGAAACATTAGGGCGGATCCACTCACTGAGGCTATTCCTCGACGCATTAGTTTCGCAAATGGGTTTTGTGAGACTGATTAGTAGAGGAGTTGGGTGTTCGGTATCACACAGGCTGTGAGAATGCGACATCGCAAAAATTAACCTTGAGTGCAAGTGGGAGATTGTTGGAGATAGTGCCCTCAGAGTCAATTATTGGATCACAGGCACATGATTGCAATGATTGAGGGAGGACCTATACCGTTAGAACAGTCTTACTCAAGATGATAGTATGCTATCTAGTTTATCTTTATCATTGTGTACTGCTTTAGGTGACCTTACAGGTCACTATTGCATGTTGATAGAGCCCTTAGGATTCTTGCTTGACAGCCAGTAGTATGATGGTGATCATATACGTGGGAGCTGGTAGTCTATAAGCACATCCTTAAAAGGTCCCTAGTCGTGGGAGTTTTCGAGACAGGGCATCGATACTCCAGAGTAGACTAGTGTATACAGTCGAGACCCCGACGAGGGGCGGTGGCCGGTCTCACAAGCCACTGGTGTCAGTTGGTTCACCTAAGATGTATACAAGTGCTCATTGGGTTATGAGTACACCGGACAGGACTCGCCGGGAACATGCAAGTTGGTTTTATACCAGACGTCAGATAGCAGTTCCCTGGTGACATGTGTACAGGTTAGTTCATCGACCTGAGATCGTCATTTGTCTCGTGTGAGTTCCCAATGTACTTTGATTACTACCCTACCACGGCTCAAAGGAGTCGTGCAAACAGGTTTTAGTTGGGTACAGTCCTGAGCCACATGGAGGCAGTGAGTGGATCTTCAGGGGTTCGTCTCTCCCGGTATTGGGGGTGAGGTCGCGTTGTGTCTAAGAGAGCCATTACACGAAGTCCTTGGCCAAGGCAGGAGATTTACTGGTAGGTATTCCAGTAGTATTTCAGGGTGTTCTGGGCTACACTCCGACACGACTTGTACCGCTTTTGGGGACTGACTTTTACCAACCCCCTAGGCCCGCCATGCGATGCTCATAGACAAACGGACCGGACTGTACGGATATTGTCACTGACAGGCTCAGTAGGGTGTCAGGATGAGTTCGCTCATCGACGTCCCTTTTGGTCAATACCTGGTAGCCCGTTATGTATGGCTAATACCTATGACGTGCTAGTAGTTAAATCCACAGCCAAAGTATTGACGAGTCTTTAGAGTCCCCCACAGACCGTTTCTCAAGTTTCGGGCGAAACGCTGTAGAGGTCGTATGGAGATATGGCGGGGTTCGATCATATACGTGCGGTATTGCATGAATCATGATCGGACGGATAATACTAGCGGGCTTTGGTTTAAGCCGGATCCTAGTATTGTACAGTGTATATTTTGTCTCATTGCATTTGTATTCGGTCGGAATACAAATGCGGGTATGTATATACAGTCGCGGGGTTTTCCTGTAATTTATTACGGGATCGGTTTTTTGAAGTTGCCAATTTGCTTTCCGTTTCGGCCATTTTCCTTTGTTTCCTTTCTTTGACTGAAAATTGGTGGAGGGGGTTATTTGCAATTGTGCAATTAACAAAGGAGAAGACTTTTTGTGGCACATGGTTGCTTCATGATTGTGCACCATCAATTGACTTCATTGGTTCATCATTGCTTGACTTTGCTTGATGAGATGGTTGATGTGTAGGAGACTTTGTTGTAATGTTTATGTTCTCATCATCACTCATCATTCTTTCTTGCATGACACTCACACACCCTCCTCTCTCTTGTGCTCACCCCCCTTGAGATTTTTGCTCCTCTTTATCATGGCCAGCCACAACTTGTGGAGAGGGGCTGTCCAAATTTTGGAAGGGGATTTTGTTCTCATTATGCTTGCTAAAAATTCCCAAGTTCATCCAAAAAAGTTTACTACTCCATCACCACATTCATATGGCAACTTCTTCAAATCCCTTGAGACAAAGAATACTACACTATCCTACAGCATTCTTGGACACGTCGACTTGCCAACTTTGTGCCCGAGTTGCCTCGGTCCAGAGGTGGGAGCCCGTAAAAGAACCTGGCGATGTGGTGCCCTTTCCGACGAGTAGATAAAGACCGGAGATTCCGCGGGGAGATCGGGACGACGATGAGAAGACCGAAGGACACAGATCACTCGGTATATCTCTCTACCCCTTCTCTAGTTAGCTAGGATTAGGTTAATGGCCCGATCCGGGTTTTAAAGTCCGCAGTAGCGCCGGTTCTAGTTTTTAGAAAAGTTTCGTTTCCGCATTTTGGCCTCGTACAGACGGCCGGGGCGCTGCCGTGCACTTACAATTATACCTATCGTCAAGTAGAAGTTCCCAGGTGACATGAGTACAGCTTAGTCCATTGACTTGACACTGCTACTTCGCCTCAAGTGTGTTCCCACTGTTCTTTGATTGCTACCCTACCACGGCTCTATTGAGTCGTGCAAACAGGTAGTAGTTGGGTGCAGTCCCGAAGCACTTGGAGGCAGTGGCGGTTAGACAGGATTCGTCTCTCCCGGTATTGGGGGTTGATATCGCGCTATGTTTAGGAGAGCCATTACACAAAATCCCTGGCCAGGGCAAATGAGATTTACTGGTAGGATTTTCCAGTAGTTTCTTTGGGTGTTCTGGGATACACTCTGACATGACTTATACCGCTATTAGGGGACTGACGTTTACCACCCCCTAGGCCCGATATGCGATACTCTTAGACGAACAGACCGGACTGTACGGAGATTGTCACAGATAGGCTCAGTAGGAGTTTGGATGAGCTTGCTCGTCGACCTTCTTATCGATAGATACCTAGGTAGCCGTTACGTACAGCTAGTGCCGCTGACGTGCTTGTCGTTAAACCCACTGCCAAAGTACTGTCGAGTCTTTAGAGTCCCACACAGAGGGTTTCCAAGCTTCGGGCGAAACGATGTAGAGGTCGTATGGTTTTATGACAGGGTTCGTTCATATACGCGTACTTATGCGCGTATGGTGTTTGGGCGGTTGATACTAGTGGGCTTTGGTTTAAGCCGGATCCTAGTATTAGATTTTGAGTTGGTTTAGTCTCATTGTATTCGTGTTTCTCGGAACACGGATGCGGGTATGTATATACGGTTGAGAAGGACAGAGAAGGAGACACCTCATTAGGGTTTTGACCATTGACTTGATTAAAACCATAATGAGATGGAGGAAATTGTTTACTAATCTTTATTAGAGATAATTGTGTCATGGTTAATTGGTTTGACCATTTGACTTGTTGACCATTGTTGACTTAGATATTTTTGTTGAGCACAAGATATTTTGCTTAGCATTAATTGTGACATGATAATGGTCAAATCAAATGAACCATCACAATTATCCTAATAAAACTTATTATTCTTTTTCCTCATATGAGAACTCTCTTGATTTTTCATTCTCATTCTCTCTCATAGTTCTCTCCTCCTCCCTCTCTCAAACCCTAGTGTATCATGTGTTGATAATCAAGGGTTAATGAGACTAAGCCACTCAAATCACACTCTACTCACTCTAGTCTACTTAGATTAGCAAGCTAAGTATTCTAGTTACCTCAAGTTAGAGGTTTAGCTCAAGGTTGTAGCTCTCGGGTGGATCATCATTGACACAAGGAGGCCGAAGTTCAAGCACGATCCATACATCCATCAAGGTTCTTAAAGAGAGGATCAAAGACCCGAAGGACTTGTTTTCGTTAGGTATATTTTCTATCATCGTAGATAGAACTCTTTTTGCTAACTAGGTTTATGGTAAAGATCCGGTTTAGGGTTGTTATAGCGCCAAGTTTTTTATCGTAGTAAAAATTTTGTTCCGCATTTGGCCACGGATGTTGGCCGGAGCACTGTCATAACCCTTCAGATACTACAACAACTGGCCTTAGTGCAAGTAGGAGATTGTTAGGAATATGTATGCCCTAGAGGCCATTATTGTTTGATATAGTGGATGCTTGGACATATATATAGAGGCCTTTCTTGCTCGACATGATAGTATTCTATCTGGTTGCTTTTTATCTTAACATGTACACTAGTATTTTCATACTGTCACTCTGATACATGTTGATAAAGCCCTTAGGATGTTTGCCTGACTACCAGGACTATGATGCGGATCGTACTACTAGGACTTATGTAGTCTACAAGCACATCCTTTAATTGTTCCTAGTCGAAGGAGTATCGAGACAGGGCATCAATATTCCAGAGTAGACTAGTGTGTACGTTTCTTGACCCTGTATGGGGCGATGGTTGATCCCATAACCATTGGTGTTTAACATCAAAGATTGTACACAGGTGCTCATTAGAGAATGGGTACACTGACAGGACTCGCCGAGAAGTCCAATTGGTATTATACATATCGTTATATAGCAGTTCTCTAGTGACACTGGTACAGGTTAGTTTGTAGACCCGAGATCGTCATAGAGTCTTGTATGGTTCCCACTATACTTTGATTTCTTCCCTACCACGGCTCAAATGAGTCATGCAAACAGGTGGATTTTGGGTACAGTCCCGAGTCACATGGAGGCAATGAGCGATAGGAGGGGTTTCGTCTCTCCCAGTATTAGGAGTTGATGTTACGCTATGCTCGATTGGCTATAACAGTAAGTCCCTGGCCAGGGCTGATGGGATTTACTAGTAAGTGTTATCAGTAGTTTCTTGAACCATTATGAGCCATACATCGGCATGACTTATCTTGTTACTGGGGTCTAACGATTCCACCCCTAGACTCGATATGCGACATATCAGATGAAGAGACCGGACTATACGGTAAGTGTTACTTATAGGCTTCATGGGAGTTTGGACAAGCTTGTTTGTTGATCTTCTATTCGCTCAATACCTGGGTAGCCGTTACGTCCAGCTAGAACCGCTGACAACTTATGGGTAACTGATGTGATCATTACCTACTACTGGGATATTGATGAGTCTTTAGAGTCCCACACAGAAGTTTCCTAGTTCAGGTGAAACGAAGTAGGGGCACATATGCTGATATGTGCGGGGCCGGATTAAATACGAGTATGTGATACCGTATTCTAATCTGGAGGTTATTTGTTATCGGTTATGTTATATGTGATATAACCGTATTATTGAATCAAGTGTTGATTTGATAATGTGATATACAGATAAATGATATTAGTCGGTTATATGTGATATAACCGGATTATTAAATCAAGTGTTGATTTAATAATTTGATATAATTATATATTAACTAATATTATTAGCTCACTAATTATTTTCTTAATATATATATTTGATATATGCATATATATATATATATATATATATATATATATATATATATATTAAATGAAGCATGGCATGGATTTTCTATTTTTAGAAAATAGAAAATGAGGTGGAAAAATAGGGAGATATTTATGGAATGGGCAAGTATGGCATTTATCTTTTGTTTATTAGTCTTGACTCATTATTCAAGCATGGTTGCAATTTATTATTGCAATTTATTCCATGCTTGAATGAGTGAGGTCAAGAGACACTTAGCCATTCTACACTTTAGTTTTTCTTGAGCTCATTTTGCTCTCTAGCACTCTCTCATTTTTCCTTCTTCTTCCTCTTGCTTCAACAAAACCCTAACCTTCATATGTGATGTGAATCATAAGGTTTTGTAGAAACCTAGTGAGCAAACAAAACCCCTACTTCACCATCCTACACATGATTAGCACTTAGGTGTAGTGTGTTTCCTTCACTAAAGTAAGTTTAGTGAAGAGGTAGCTTGGATCAGTGGAGCTTCGAATGGATCATCTTCGTCACGAAGATCGCAAAGGAAGTTCAATCCAACTTCAAGTGGAGCCTAGTGGAGTCGCGTGGACTACTACATGGAGCTTGAGAAGAGAAGGACACGGTCTACAAAGGTTGTAGC
This sequence comes from Agapanthus africanus, assembly GCA_030015575.1. NCBI lineage: Eukaryota > Viridiplantae > Streptophyta > Magnoliopsida > Asparagales > Amaryllidaceae > Agapanthus > Agapanthus africanus. The sequence goes on along the minus strand of CM057347.1, from coordinate 248,475,229 downwards.
CTCCATCTCTTAGCTAGTTTAGTTGATATCAAACCATAAACCCTAATCATCTAGTTTAGATTCTAGGTTAGTGTTAATTAGCACCCCAAAAATTTTTAAAATGGCATGCTTGATGCTAGTAAAACCCAGTGGTGGTGATAATAAACACTTTCAAAAGTTACTACATGTCATGTGTATCATTTATAAATGCATCATCCAACGTGTGTCCAGCAACGACACACAAATCATGAAAAACCTAAGTGCCAAGCATCGACACTCGAAAACATCATGAAAACCGTTTCCATCAGTGACACATAATTCTTGTATCTCGGGCTCCTTCAGTCCGGATCGGCCCATATCACCTGAATCTCGAGCTCCGTCAGTCCGGATCGGCCCATATCATCTGATCTCACGACTATGGTGGGTATCCTCCGGATATCCACCGCGCTAACTATCTCAGGCTCCGTCAGTCCGGATCGACCCAAACTATCACCGGTCGGTAGTGCTCCCCTGCCGGGCTCAACGTCTCTATCTCTCTCTATACATCAATCTTGTCCCGGGGTACCGCACCGGGTCCACCATGTACCCGCAGACGGTGTCGTCCTTGCTCCTTAAATCGGGTAATCATATATCATATGCTCCAGTACCGAGAAATCTCATGGTGGACACCACACATCATATCAAGGAAAACTGCATTTTTCTTTTAAAAATGAGCATAAGTTTTAAATTTTACATGCGGTTTTCCAAATCCAGAATCTCATGAAATAACGAAATCTCCTAATCATGAGTCAACAAAAAGATAATGAATGCCGGCAAAGAGCCAAATCCACAGTGTATAACCAGAACATATATAATTGTAAATGCATGTGGTATCTAAGTAAGAAATGCAATGTCTAAACTAGCATATGATATCATGAATGCAAAACAGTACTATGTAGCTACAGTTTATCAGGTTATACGAGTGAAGTAACAGTTTCTAAAGTGTACGTGACATGGCAATTACCGATGCTGATGTGTGTGAGCCGGCAAGCAAATGTACGTGCAACATATGCATCATCGGTAATGGTGCATGTGTCCTAACAGACGAGATCATAACAGAAAGTAAACAGTAAAAGCAACAATAAGGTATATAAATCTATATACGAGCCATACCGTTTATTTTGTTTAAACAGCACGAATCGTTGTTTTTAGAAAAGTAGGGACTACAGTGTTTTGAGAAAAGAGATGTCTTTTGAAAATCTGTAGTGTCCCTCAGTTTATCCTTTAAAAATGCCTACAATTCGTCAGTTTTGAAAATAGGTATGACTCGAGCCTAAGATAACATCTATCTAAGCAACTAAAGACTAAACTAAGAACCGAGTCGAAAGTAAATAGGAATCGAAAGCATATCCAAGTCGATATATCTAGTAATCGGCGCTCCAACCTTATAGCATCACGTACGGTAATATCCATTGTACGGCATTCTCGAGTCAAGAGTGTGGATCAATCATCATATACATCTCGTACGGTAAAATCCATCGTACGGCATCCTCAAAATCGAGGGTACGGGTCAAATATCATATATATATTATATAGTTCGTACGGTATCAATCATCGTACAATATCATAATTAGGGGTACGGATCTAAGGTCTCGTACAATCTATTATTTATCAAGTCATATGTTATCGCATGTTATGTAAATAACGCCCAACGATCCACTAATATGTCGCATCATAAACGATGTCTCGTCCTAAATCAAGTATCAATTATCTCCTGACATCCTACTCGATCATATCGACTCAAACCATATAATACATCATATCCTTATCTTACACGTATATGCATACTGTATATATATATATATCAACACATCCATATTGTTAGTTATATGTATGCCCTAGAGGCCATTACTGTACATGCGATGTATATTGTAGTGGATGCTTGGACATATATAGGGAGGACTTTCCTGCTCGACATGATAGTATGCTATCTGGTTGCACTTTATTTTAACATGTACACTTATTGTCTCTCTATTACATGTTGATAAAGCCCTTAGGATGAGTACTTGACTACCAGGATTATGATGCGGATCATACTATTAGGGCAGAGGTAGTCGGCAAGTACATCCTTTAAATGTTCCTAGTCGTGGGAGTATCGAGACGGGGCATCGATATTCCAGAGTAGACTAGCGTATACGCTTCTCGACCCATATGATGGGCGATGGATGATCCCATATCCATTGGTGTTTGACATCAGAGAAGGTATACGGGTGCTCAGTGGAGACTGGGTACACTGAACGGACTCGTCGAGAACTCCTAGATGGTATTATACCTATCGTCAGATAGCAGTTCTCTGGTGACACTGGTATAGGTTAGTCTGTCGACCCGAGATCGTCATAGAGTATTGTGTGATTCCCACTGTACTTTGATTTCCACCATACCACGTTTCAAAAGATCATGCAAAAAGTTGGGTTTTGGGTACATTCCCAAGTCACATGGAGGCAATGAGCGATAGGAGGGGATTCGTCTGTCACGACCCGAAAGAGCACGTGACTGGCCTTTGAACCATATGAAGTCTATAGGACCCCATCTGATCCAAGTAAGCCAAAAGCCCAGAAATCTAAAACCATTTAAAGAGTAAATAAGGAAAACTGGTTTTTAAGAAGTAAAGAAATCGTGTTTCAAAAATCCAAGTTTTTAAATAACTAAGCCGAATATGTATTTTTAAAATGTGTAACCTTTCCTGAAAATTTCGGCAGAGTTTCCTTTGTAAAAACTGGCCCCGAACGGGGTACAACAAGAATAACATATGAGAAATGATAAAAAGCATCCCCAAGCGGGAGCTAGCTCTTCATCAATCGACGGTCACAACCACGCAAGCAATATAATATACAACGCCAAAGGGCGAGGATCAAAACCCAAAAAGAAACTCAAAACAGCCAGAATCCGTAATACTACAAGCGCGACTCTAAGGTCGAAATAATACAACACAGCTTTCTAAGTCTGAAACAATAAACAAGTTTTGGTTGATGGAAATTTCTAGATACAATAAATAATACAGGAACAATGGCGGTTCTGATACAAAAGAACCCACCTACCAACGCAAGTCACCCAAATGGAAGCAGTGTGCTAGAAATGCAGCTATGGAATCTGTACGGCAAAAACCTGCAAGGACTGTGGCACAACGGGGGTGAGTTGCCAACTCGTGAATAGAAAATATCTACAAGCAGAGATCGAATGCATGACCCATCCTAGGTCAATACGATCAGATATAAATAAACCTCAATATGAATAAAGCTGAAGCATGCTAAACTGGCAATGTAATCTCTATACATGAGTGTAGTGACAAGTGCTCGTGCTAGTGCCTCAGATAATAGCATATCATGAATGTGAGGTATGATCAATATAATCAAATCTGCATATACGTGGATCCCGTCCACTCGTCACCCAATGACAAAACCATCATGCATGTAAATATCATCAGCATATGCATGGAAATATGAGGATATAAACCATCAGTGTCCCTCGCGACACGTCAAAATCATGGAACCGGAGTGCCCAGCATCGGCACTCGAAAACATCATGAAAACTGTGCCCAGCATCGGCATGTAAATCCTCATACATCGGGCTCCGTCAGTCCGGATCGGCCCACGGGCTCTGTCTGCGGTATAGGCCCTCGGCCCCGGCAGTACGCCCATATCCATCTATCGACTCTGGTCAGTATCCTCCGGATAACTGCCAGGTCCAACCAATCACCGGTAGGTACTCGCCCGCCTCCAGGCTCAATCGGAAAAATCCTTCGATCATCTTGCCGAGGGGAACCATACCGGGTCCACCATGTACCCGCACTCGGCTCGTCCACTCCTCGAATCGGGTCTCACATGTCGCTCTCAGCACCGAGAAAACACATGGTGGACGCACTGAAATATCATATCACGGGTAACCGGGTTTTTAAAACAATTACATATCCTCTTTGAAACACCCACGGTTCCCAAAACCAGAAATATCATGGAAACAGCATATCTCAATGCGTATAATCAGAAAACAACATGTATGCGGCATATAGCGGAAAAGTAAGCATATCAATATGTCGTGTAAGGGTCATATCCTGAATGCAACAGTACTACAGTGTAGTGACATGGCAATTATCGATGATGAAGTGTGTGAGCCGGCAAACAAGTGTACGTAGAACATACGCATCATCGATAATTGTGCTGGTGTCCTAGCAGCATGACTGAAATATATCCACAATATAAGCGATGCAATGCAAACTGCATGAATATGCGGAATCGAGTAATCACGCAACAGTAAAGAACCTGCCTCAACAAATATATCATGCAACCTTGCCTTTTGAAATAAGACGAATCAGGACTTTTGGTAAAATAAGGGCTATGGTGTTTTAAGAAAAGACGCGTCGTTTGAAAATATCCGTATAAACCCTTTTGCTCTATCTTTAAAATATCCCCGATTCGTTGGTTTTGAAATAGGTATGACTCGGGTCTAGCCTAACGCCTACTAGGCGAACTACGAACCCAACAATCAAGCCAATCGAGAGGGGTATGAAAACCACCTAAATCTGAGTCGATATCACACTATCTCATCGCATGACAGGTATCACTACCATCGTATCGCATCTCCAATACGAACTCTGTCATGTCGCCAAATCTCACGGCCTCAATCGCATCTCATCGACTCATCTCAATCCCACGTATCATCCTCAAAACTCGTATATGAACACATAGTCCCATACCCATGTGTAGATATACACACCATCATATGCGTACAGATAATGAAAGAATGTATGCAAGTATATGTGTATGTGTGAGTGCACCCCCTACTCTAGGGTTTCGCACTACTAAACCAATACATCCTTATTATCAATAATCCTAAACAACACATAATAAATATATGTGTGTATACGTATTCGTATACATCACCACGGACTGCGGGGGTGCTATACGCCGTCCACCCGACTTCTCCCCGTAGATATAAATCTACTCACCTTGCTTCTCATGTGTCGGTGCCGATGTCGCCATCTTCATCTTCTTTGCCTCACATCTCGTAGGGTACCTACAAGGATATCACAAACGCTAAAGCACATGAAAATCACATCGGAAACCAAAACGGCACACGCTACGCCTATAGGTAAAAACCTATAATCTCGCATGCAAACACGATCAATATCCACTTGTCGTTGACGTCCAAACGCCACCCGACAGCAACGAAACACCAAATACCAAAATCCATACTAACACAAGTCGTAAACCATGCACCAACATAGGAAAATCAACCCAGATTTCACCATAGATGGAATCAGTCAAAACTAGACATACCCAGGGTCAAGAATATAGGAAATGGGGCCATGCACAAAAATCGAGGCAATTCCCTCCTGCTCTGGCCGCAATTTGCGGCCAGAAGGAATTAATTGGCGGCCTCACCTTGGAGTTGGGGGCTAGGGTTTGGTGTGGTGGTTCCATGGTGCCTGCACATCTCACTGTCAACTCAGTTTCATTTTTGGGGTCTCGGGGTAATAGCAGATTCCACAAAACACTTCCAGATTTACAGTTTTCCCCGATATCGATTCCGTAATTCCGTATTCTGGTTTCAAGTTCAGGTTTGGGTCCAAATTAGCATCACACAAGGGATTCTAAGGTCACCACAATCCTCAATTCCATCTTTGATTTCAGTTTTACCCTAAACCCTAACTTGAATTCTCTAAAGTCCACAAACAACACAATGTCGATATGAAACTAGAATAGATGCACAAGGAAATGAAATACTACTCTATTAGGTGCAGAAATTACCTCCTTTGGCAACTCAAGAAAATTCTTGAGTTGCTCGAAGTTCTCCAAATCCAATCTTGCTTGGTTCAAAGTGTAGCTAGTGAGCTCGGGAACACTTTTTGTGAAGTGTGAATAGGGTTTTGGCTTTGTTTTCATGGTGGATCTAGGGTTTTTGTGAAGAGGGAGAGTGAGGGAGAGGGAGGAGCAGCAATAGCTTATGGAGGGGGAGAGAGAAATGAGATGGGGAAATGATGGAGGAAGGGGTCAAACTCAAAAGCAACCTACTCTCTCTCTCTCTCATCATCACTTATCTTTTCTTTTCTTTTCTTCACTAAACTCTTCTCACTTGAATAGTAGATCCAAAATAACAACCATGGTAGAAATGCACAAGCAACACAAGTGTAACAAGTGTGGAAAATGATATGTGCACATTTTTGCACAAAAAAGCTAAAAATCCAATTAGCGATTTTTAATCGCGATTAGCTCTATATTAGCATATAACTAATCTTAAAAACTTTAAAATGGCATAATTCCATGAAATACCTTATTTTAGAATTTTCCATAATTTTTCCCCATTTATTTTTATTTAATTATACCAGAATATTAAAATATTCATTAAAATAATATTAAATTATAAAATTTCCCAAAAATCATATTTTATTATTTTGGAAACGTTACAATCTACCCCCCTTAAAGAAATTCGGTCCCCGAATTTAAATTTAAACCCTCAAATACTAAAATATTTCAATACCAATTCCAAGTCATCGGGGCTCCGAAATCATCAATACATAAAACATCATAGCGCAATGCATGCGCATGAGTACTGAGCAGATAACTCAAAAGCAACACTCCATCAAGCATCCCGCAATCATCGGAGTCATGGTAAAGACACAATGTCAAATCCAATACAAAACCAATATGATATAGATCAGAACTATACATGTAGACATCCAATCTATACATGTAAATAGCTGATGTAAATGCATGCCAAATCTTTTTAAGTCGCTGTGCGATGCGCGTAACACTGCACAGTGGCGGACGTTTTTCACAAGAAAATAACTATATATGTATATATATATCCTTTGTTTAATAGGTACGTTCCGCCGTTTTGAAAACAATTTTGAAGGGTTTCCTTGTTTTTAAACGTTTCGTGTCATATCGGACACGTAGGCATATATATATCGAGACCATAGCTCGCTCTTTGGAAATCCCTTCGAACTATCAATGCAAAATATATCCTGGTACTGTCCTCTGACTAGTCCTGCTCGGTACAAAACGAATATCAAATATCATAGAAATGTACTGCTCCAAAAGGAATAAATCCCAAAATGCACATAACACCACCTTGTGCGTCTGGTGCGCACGGAAATCAAAATCCATATATGTGCCATACAGGTGCATAAAACAACATCTAGGTGCAACGGGTGTGCACGAAGCATGTGTCATAGGCAACGTGTGTGCCTGACATCCAAAATCCGGTGCATCTGATATGCATGAAGAAATCTCGATTTAGTGCATCGGGTGTGTACCAAAATCGTATCTCAAAACATGCGCCCAACATGCGCGAAAATCCAAATCGGTGCATCCATCGTGCACGAATGAAAATCTAGACCCTGCGCACTCAACATGCACGGAATCACAAAATCCAATAGCAACGCCGAACATGCGTAAGTCCAGTCAAAAGCACGGAGTGCAAGAATCCACATCAATATCACAATCAAAATCGACATATCGAAAGACATCAAATCGAAGTCAGGTGCAACCGTAATGCACAAAATGTAAATCCGGTGTAACAAAGGCATGATATATAAATCTGATGCGATAAACGCAAGAAACATAAAACTGGTGCGACAAACGCACGAAGTATAGAACTGGTGCATCCCATGCACAAATATCAAGCAATAACTCAAATACGTAAGCAGCAACACCAAGTGTACCCAGGTATAAAGAAAATCATAAACGTGTGCAACTGCGTGCACAAAACACACATCAATGCACAACAAGCACATATAAGCTATACCAAGTGCAAAAATCAAATCGTGTGCGTAACATATGCACAACATTAAATCAACCGTATGAAATCCATAAAGTCATAAGCAGGTGCAGCCAAGGCACGAAACGATATACAACGCGGCTCAATCAAAATCAGGTGTACCGCGATGGAAAAACTCACAACCGTGTGCATCAGCGTGCACAAATCAAAACACTAAAGGTACATGAAACTATGCTGGAAGCGTAAATCAAATCACCGACATAAAATAGGCATGAAATCACAATCAATACCTCAAGAGTAATAACTATGTGCAAGGTATAAATATCCAGTAGGTGCAACCATGATGCACCAAATCAAATATCATGGAACTCAGTCATCAAGACTAAATCATGCAAATAGATCACCCAAAATACCGAAATCCCAAAGTGACGGATACGTGATAGTCGAATCATAAAATCACAAATCATAAATACCGTCGTCGGTATATCCTCCTTCGAAGTCGAGAAGGTGCCGGTATATCCAATGCTAGCGGCGCAAGATATCTACTTGCCTCTTGCTCGCGGCTGGCGTCCTCTGCCTCTGGTTCCTTATCTTTCCTGTAGATTACCAATCTCGCAATCTATCGGCTCATCGGCCCGGTCAGGTGTTCTGACAAGAACGATCCCGTTCTGGCACTTTTCAGTCATCACTCGGTCAACCCTCACGACCGCTCGTAAAGCAGCACATCTCTGGCGCCGACCTCGGGTCCTCTGAATGCACGTCACGCATCTGCTCCTGGTGCAAATCTTATGGCAGCAGTGTATTGGAAGGAATCCCTGCTCAAGGTCTCTTCTGATTTTGCCTAGGCCAAACTGTACAGGGCTGGTACTCTGGCATAATCTTTTCTCGCTCTCTGTACATCTGCGTCCTTAGTACCTCATCTCCTCGGAAGCCGGTCGCATCCCTGTGCTTCTGTATGCATATCCGACTTTTAATCTTAACGGGGTGTAGTAGCAGCTCGTCTGCTTCTCGCACGAACTTCTTGTCCCGCTTGTCTGTACCATCGACCATTTCGACATCGCGTCTCTATTTGCGCACTTCAATGCCATCGGCTACGGTCCCTCCGAAGTCTCTAATACGGACTCGAAATCACGAACTCAGTATCTTCATCACTCAGTAGGAGATATCTAGCCGAACACGTCCTCAGCGTGCATATCACATCTCTGATGTCAGCGGAGTGAAACGTCATCTCGTCAAAATCTCATGCAAACTCTTTACTCCACCCTGCTCCAATATCGACTGATTCGGACTCATCTCATCGTGGCTACACAGACTGCGCTCCAACGGCTATGCTCGTATCTGGAGTCTCCCAAGCAGTGTCCCATCACATGATATCCGAATGATGTCGAATCGTCCGATCGACTCGTCAGAACCTCATAATCCCCAAGAGCTCAACATCTCGGGTACAGTTTAATAGTATCGAGTACATACCACAGTATCGGTAGTCCAGCCGTAGAAGGGCAAACCCAAGCCTCACAAATGGTGCCGCAGAACTGCCGCAAACCCTAAGGTTCAAAGGCTTTCACACGGTCATTATGTCGAGTTAGGGTTTCATTCTTCTAGAGGGTCCATAGAATCGCTTGCATGTCTTTCCGAATACTTTAAACTTGGAAAATGGGTTCCTGACATTCGATCGTCTCAATCGACTCTCAACGAATCTGCGTGAAGTCGCCTCTAGCTGGAATCAATCCATCTGATGGCCTCGCATCGGGGTAAGCGAAAAAACCACATGTCCTAGTCATTAATCCTCGGTGACTAGCGACTCACTATCATATCTCTAAGAATATGCTCATGCTGCAGTAGCTCCAATCATCTGGGCGATATCTCATCATTCGCAGCACCAACTGGCTCAATCGTCGGTACGCTAAGCAGCGCCTCAACCATCATGAATAAGCGATATATCAACAGTCATCATATCCTGGCTGGCCTCTATCAGTGGCTCAATCCTCTGGTACCGACCGATACATCCGAAAAATCTCGCAACAGCGATCTGTCAAACGCTCATAGTGCGGAAACACAAAATACGAAGCCTCAATGCAACCGTATGCCTCTGGAATCACGCCCCGGTCAGCCCTCATCCCCGACGAGCTCATGCTGACACAACTCGAGCCGTAGCTCACTCTGCCCGTGCAATCGCGGCAGCAAAACCATAACCAGTATCGATGAAGGTAGATCATAGGAAGAAATATAATACGGTGCAAGGAAATATACAACCTAAGGTTTCTTAAGCGGAGTGGCGTGTCGTAAGTATGCCGCGGAACATACCCACGGTACGTCATTCTACTATAGTCACCTATTCCATCAACCAAGGGTCATCCTACACGATGAAAGTTTGGGTCTAATACCCCCTCGACTAAGTCTAAGTTCCGTAAGGTCAAGCCTAAGTTCCGTATATAGATAACGCCCTAGGCTCCACGTAGTAAAACTTAGACTCGAACCAAGGTCAACCTAGCGCTCTGATACCAATTTTGTCACGACCCGAAAGAGCACGTGACTGGCCCTTGAACCATATGAAGTCTATAGAACCCCATCTGATCCAAGTAAGCCAAAAGCCCATAAATCTAAAACCATTTAAAGAGTAAATAAGGAAAACTGGTTTTTAAGAAGTAAAGAAATCGTGTTTCAAAAATCCAAGTTTTTAAATAACTAAGCTGAATATGTATTTTTAAAATGTGTAACCTTTCCTGAAAATTTCGGCAGAGTTTCCTTTGTAAAAACTGGCCCCGAACGGGGTACAACAAGAATAATATATGAGAAATGATAAAAGGCATCCCCAAGCGGGAGCTAGCTCTTCGTCAATCGACGGTCACAACCACGCAAGCAATATAATATACAACGCCAAAGGGTGAGTATCAAAACCCAAAAAGAAACTCAAAACAGCCAGAACCCGTAATACTACAAGCGCGACTCTAAGGTCGAAATAATACAACACTGCTTTCTAAGTCTGAAACAATAAACAAGTTTTGGTTGATGGAAATTTCTAGATACAATAAATAATACAGGAACAACGGCGGTTCTGATACAAAAGAACCCACCTACCAACGCAAGTCACCCAAATGGAAGCAGTATGCCAGAAATGCCGCTATGGAATCTGTACGGCAAAAACCTGCAAGGACTGTGGCACAACGGGGATGAGTTGCCAACTCGTGAATAGAAAATATCTACAAGCAGAGATCGAATGCATGACCCATCCTAGGTCAATACGATCAGATATAAATAAACCTCAATATGAATAAAGCTGAAGCATGCTAAACTGGCAATGTAATCTCTATACATGAGTGTAGTGCCAAGTGCTCGTGCTAGTTCCTCAGATAATAGCATATCATGAATGTGAGGTATGATCAATATAATCAAATCTGCATATACGTGGATCCCGTCCACTCGTCACCCAATGACAAAACCATCATGCATGTAAATATCATCAGCATATGCATGGAAATATGAGGATATAAACCATCGGTGTCCCTCGCGACATGTCAAAATCATGGAACCGGAGTGCCCAGCATCGGCACTCGAAAACATCATGAAAACTGTGCCCAGTATCGGCACGTAAATCCTCATACATCGGGCTCCGTCAGTCCGGATCGGCCCACGGGCTCTGTCTGCGGTATAGGCCCTCGGCCCCGGCAGTACGCCCATATCCATCTATCGACTCTGGTCAGTATCCTTTGGATAACTGCCAGGTCCAACCAATCACCGGTAGGTACTCGCCCGCCTCCAGGCTCAATCGGCAAAATCCTTCGATCATCTTGCCGAGGGGAACCATACCGGGTCCACCATGTACCCGCACTCGGCTCGTCCACTCCTCGAATCGGGTCTCACATGTAGCTCTCAGCACCGAGAAAACACATGGTGGACGCACTGAAATATCATATCACGGGTAACCGGGTTTTTAAAACAATTACATATCCTCTTTGAAACACCCACGGTTCCCAAAACCAGAAATATCATGGAAACAGCATATCTCAATGCGTATAATCAGAAAACAGCATGTATGCGGCATATAGCGGAAAGGTAAGCATATCAATATGTCGTGCAAGGGTCATATCCTGAATGCAACAGTACTACAGTGTAGTGACATGGCAATTATCGATGATGAAGTGTGTGAGCCGGCAAACAAGTGTACGTGGAACATACGCATCATCGATAATTGTGCTGGTGTCCTAGCAGCATGACTGAAATATATCCACAATATAAGAGATGCAATGCAAACAGCATGAATATGCGGAATCGAGTAATCACGCAACAGTAAAGAACCTGCCTCACCAAATATATCATGCAACCTTGCCTTTTGAAATAAGACGAATCAGGACTTTTGGTAAAATAAGGGCTACGGTGTTTTAAGAAAAGACGCGTCGTTTGAAAATATCCGTATAAACCCTTTTTGCTCTATCTTTAAAATATCCCCGATTCGTTAGTTTTGAAATAGGTATGACTCGGGTCTAGCCTAACGCCTACTAGGCGAACTACGAACCCAACAATCAAGCCAATCGAGAGGGGTATGAAAACCACCTAAATCTGAGTCGATATCACACTATCTCATCGCATGACAGGTATCACTACCATCGTATCGCATCTCCAATACGAACTCTGTCATGTCGCCAAATCTCACGGCCTCAATCGCATCTCATCGACTCATCTCAATCCCACGTATCATCCTCAAAATTCGTATATGAACACATAGTCCCATACCCATGTGTAGATATACACACCATCATATGCGCACAGATAATGAAAGAATGTATGCAAGTATATGTGTATGTGTGAGTGCACCCCCTACTCTGGGGTTTCGCACTACTAAACCAATACATCCTTATTATCAATAATCCTAAACAACACATAATAAATATATGTGTGTATACGTATTCATATACATCACCACGGACTGCGGGGGTGCTATACGCCATCCACCCGACTTCAACCCGTAGATATAAATCTACTCACCTTGCTTCTCATGTGTCGGTGCCGATGTCGCCATCTTCATCTTCTTTGCCTCACATCTCGTAGGGTACCTACAAGGATACCACAAACGCTAAAGCACATGAAAATCACATCGGAAACCAAAACGGCACACGCTACGCCTATAGGTAAAAACCTATAACCTCGCATGCAAACACGATCAATATCCACTTGTCGTTGACGTCCAAACGCCACCCGACAGCAACGAAACACCAAATACCAAAATCCATACTAACACAAGTCGTAAACCATGCACCAACATAGGAAAATCAACCCAGATTTCACCATAGATGGAATCAGTCAAAACTAGACATACCCAGGGTCAAGAATATAGGAAATGGGGCCATGCACAAAAATCGAGGCAATTCCCTCCTGCTCTGGCCGCAATTTGCGGCCAGAAGGAATTAATTGGCGGCCTCACCTTAGATTTGGGGGCTAGGGTTTGGTGTGGTGGTTCCATGGTGCCTGCACATCTCACTGTCAACTCAGTTTCATTTTTGGGGTCTCGGGGTAATAGCAGATTCCACAAAACACTTCCAGATTTACAGTTTTCCCCGATATCGATTCCGTAATTCCGTATTCTGGTTTCAAGTTCAGGTTTGGGTCCAAATTAGCATCACACAAGGGATTCTAAGGTCACCACAATCCTCAATTCCATCTTTGATTTCAGTTTTACCCTAAACCCTAACTTGAATTCTCTAAAGTCCACAAACAACACAATGTCGATATGAAACTAGAATAGATGCACAAGGAAATGAAATACTACTCTATTAGGTGCAGAAATTACCTCCTTTGGCAACTCAAGAAAATTCTTGAGTTGCTCAAAGTTCTCCAAATCCAATCTTGCTTGGTTCAAAGTGTAGCTAGTGAGCTCGGGAACACTTTTTATGAAGTGTGAATAGGGTTTTGGCTTTGTTTTCATGGTGGATCTAGGGTTTTTGTGAAGAGGAAGAGTGAGGGAAAGGGAGGAGCAGCAGTAGCTCATGGAGGGGGAGAGAGAAATGAGATGGGGAAATGATGGAGGAAGGGGTCAAACTCAAAAGCAACCTACTCTCTCTCTCTCTCATCATCACTTATCTTTTCTTTTCTTTTCTTCACTAAACTCTTCTCACTTGAATAGTAGATCCAAAAGAACAACCATGGTAGAAATGCACAAGCAACACAAGTGTAACAAGTGTGGAAAATGATATGTGCACATTTTTGCACAAAAAAGTTGAAATTCCAATTAGCGATTTTTAATCGCGATTAGCTCTATATTAGCATATAACTAATCTTAAAAACTTTAAAATGGCATAATTCCATGAAATACCTTATTTTAGAATTTTCCATAATTTTTCCCCATTTATTTGTATTTAATTATACCAGAATATTAAAATATTCATTAAAATAATATTAAATTATAAAATTTCCCAAAAATCATATTTTATTATTTTGGAAACGTTACATCGTCTCTCCCGGTATTGGGAGTTGATGTTGCGCTATGCTTTATTGGCCATAAAAGGAAATCTCTGGCCAGGGTTGCTGAGATTTACTGGTAAGTGTTATCAGTAGTTTCTCGAACCGTTATGGGCCTTGCATCGGCATGACTTATCAGGCTATTGGGGTCTGACGTTATACCACCCCCAGGCTACTATATGCGACATATCTGACGAAGAGACCGGACCGTACGGTAGTGTTGCTGATTGGATTCGCAGGAGTATGAGCAGGCTTACTTGTTGATCTTCTGATCGCTCAATACCCGGGTGGCCGTTACGTTTAGCAGACTGCTTGCGGCTTGTGAGTGTTTGATATGATCATCACCTACTGCCGGCGTATTGAAGAGTCTTTAGAGTCCTACACAGAGGTTTCCTGGTTCATGCGAAACGAAGTAGGAGCACATATGTGATATGTGCGGGACCGAGATTAATACGTGTATGTGATACCGCATTCTATTCTCGCGATATGTGATATCGGTCGGTTATATGTGATATAGCCGGGTTATCGGATCAAGTGTTGATTCGATAAGTTGTTACATTTGATATTAGTCGGTTGTATGTGATATAGCCGGATTATTAAATCAATTGTTGATTTAATAATTTAATGTATAATTATATATGTGATAATTAATTTACATTAACTAATATTAGCTCACTTAAGTTTTCTTTTTCTTACTGGTGTACACTTAGTATATATGTGATATATATTAACGTACATCTTTTGTGTCATGCTAGATGCCACATGCTACATGGGTGTTTGAGACTCACACCATGCTTATAATAATGTGAGGTTTTTATTTATTTAAAGTAATTCAATATTAGTTGGAAATTGTCATGCTTGGAAGCTTGGAGAAGCTTGAAGCATCTTTGACTTAGTCCACTAGTTTTGTTTTACTTGTAGATATTTATTAATCTAACCACTATTATTAGCCATGGTTTATTCTCTACATAAGTTAGTGTATGTAACGTTTTGGAAATCGTTTAGGCGATTTTCCGTTTTTAGGGTAAAATAGTCGATATTTTCCGTAAAAACTAGAAGCGATCTTTTTGCAGTATAGAATTTACTGCACCTAGTTTAGCTAGGAAATAGCTAGTTTGCGGGTTTTTGTAAGTCACTTGTAATTTTCGTGCATTTTAATATTTTTCCCTAATTAAAATATTATTTTAAGTTTTTAATTATGCACTTAATTGGTGGTAATTACATTTTGGTATGGGTTAATTACTACTAAAGTGAATCTATGCTAAGTTAATCACTAGATTAAGCTAGAACCTTCTCTTCCAAAATATCTTGATAATTGGTGATTTAAAATGAAACTTTAAATAGAAAATGAAATAGATTAAGAGGTGGCATGTAATAAATGAGCTTTAAATGGTGTTTTAGACTAGAATTTTCCACACTTATCCAAAACCCTCCCCTTTTCCTTGCTTGGCCGGCCACTCTCCCCCTTGCTTCCCTCTCTCTCATCTCACTCCATTTCCACTCTTTTAGCTCCAAAAATTCATCAAAAATCCTTAATTTATCACACAAACTCAAAAACAAAACATTACCCATTAATCGTTAGCCCTAAACTTTCTTGGATCTTCTTTAAAGTTAGCATTTTTGAGGCTATCTTGGTTTTCTCTTGCAAGTTTTAGAATCAAGATTTGAGGGATAAATCCAAACCCTAAGCTTAAGTTCTTGTTTTAATACCTTAATCTAGTTAATTAGATGGTTAAATAAAGCTTTCATTTGCATGTATAGAATTTCTAGAAAGGGGTTTTGAAATTCAAGTTAAGGTTTTGATTAGTGGTAATGGTTAATCAAGATGTTTAGACTAAAGAAAACTTAACCTAGTTGTTAGATTGTTAAATAATATTTTCCTAATTATCTAATTAGCATAATTACAAACTAAACTTTTACTAAATCCTATTTAAGTGAGATTAAAATTCTAGTAATGGTTTGTGCGATTTAATCAAGCTATATTGTGATGATTGTGTTAACTAGTTTTGGTAAAACTTGTAGGTTTGGGCTAAATTGATTAAAAGTTGCTTACTAGATTTTCGGATAATTTAGGCGTGGGTTTCTTTTGACGTTGCGACGTTATTTATATTAGATTCCACATTTTATATTGTGTTGTGACTGCGCGATCGGTACGATCGGGGTCTAGGCTTGGCGGTTGCATAGTTTTGCGTTCCTAGCTAGGGTTGTGTCGGTATCGTGCGTGTTTTGTGTAGTGAGTGCACAGTGGGTTTATATTGTGGGCGTTATCCTTGCGTTATGTGTATTTTTGTAGCTTTCGCTTTTGAGTGGTTTCGTAGTATTGCTACGCATGTTAGCCACTAGACGAACACTTGAGAGTATGTTTGGAGTTGGTGCGTCGATTAAACGTAATTGGTACGTGTTATTGGTCGATTGCTAATATATACTTGTTATGTTGTTTTATGATCTTTAGGTTCGCAGGCGGGGACTTTGGACGCTGCGAAGAAAGGAAAGCGAGTGGTTGGCTTTACTTAGCCAGGATAATGTGAGTAGATTTTACATCTACAGGGGAATCGCCTGCATGGCGTGATGCGTCTGGGCTAGATAAGATATGACATTAGCCGCATGTTTATTTGCATATATAGAGATTGTGCATGAAAACATTTCATATCATTACTTGTTGTGCTTAGACTTGTACCCATTGGACACTGCACTATTATTGACGGTTCATGTCGCACGAGCACTGATTGTATGCCACACACACCGTCGATAATTGCCATGACATGCACAACACACATACCTAGGTGATATTGTATGGTTAGTGACATTGCGCATATGACATATAGCATACCTGTTGATTGATCTATTTTAAAGAAGTGTGTGTAGTAACCGCAATCAGAATGGTGTCACGCATAGCTAGACCGATGTGAGTATGGGTCGTCCTCAGGAAAACATGGAACCTTTTATTCTTACTTTAGGCGTGTTGATTAGGAAGGGAGAATAAGAATGGTGAAGAATGATTGTAGGATCTATATCTATGTTAAACAAGGATGCAAAATATAGATCTAGATTAACTACGGAGGTAGGTTTAATATTAAAAGGGAGCTTGTAGGGTTCATTGGGATTTAGTAGTTATGGATGATTAATTAAATATTACTCTTTTTATCCTTTAATAGATTTAAAACTAGAACGACAGTGATGCATGTAGATTAGGGTTTCTGGAGGGAAAAGGGTTCCCGCTCTTAACCCCTATCTCGACATGGAACTCCGTTCATATCTAGGCTTTACCAAAATAATTGTTAATCTAATCTCTAATCGTGGTCGCGATTATCAATGAATTGATAGCGCGCCCAATTAGGATGTTAACTATTCTTTTGATAAAGTTTATAAACTTTATAGGACTTAAAAAGAGTTTAAGGATCTTCATCATCCATTAACCTACCCTAATCCCATGAACCCTAACAAGCGAAGAATTACTCGCGCATGCTGCGAGAAGAAGAGATGGAGAGAGAAATCATATTAAAACTACAAAGAGATAGAATAAGAAAACTACTACCTTTATTAATCAACAAAATTCATTTACACTTTGTTCCCTTAGAAAATGATTACAAAATGCTAGTTTGCTTCTCGATCTCTTCTAAGGAGGTAGATGAACAGTTGATGATCAGCCTGGATGCGTGAGCCTGTCTTGGACTTCGTGATCTCTTCAGCTTGATGATTTTTCCAAGAGGCTTTCGGTCCTTATTTATAGTTCCAGAGCCAGAACCTTAGTTTCCTAATTTGGAAACCAGTGGTTAAGATCCCAACAACAAAATCCCAACTCCTAACTCATCCAATCCGCGGCGGAACCGCGGCCAATAGGTAGGTTTGGTCGCGGTTCCGCGGCCAAACAGGGAGATCATGTGGTTGTTTTTCTGGGGCTTTAACTTGATGACACGTGGTGATCTTTTCACATCTCTGAAACTGAATATCTTCTCTTTGTCACTGCCAGAATTGATTTCTTTAGTTTACTTTCTTAATTAGGCAGGTTTGTTTTGCCAACTTTGATTTCCTTGATTTCAGCCCTGAAAATTCTGCATAATAACTCAACAAATAATATTAGTAAAGTTTGTTTTATTGAGATATTAACTTAACCATTAAAAATTGGTCAAAGGTATTAATAAGGTAAGCATATTTAAATGGGCCAAATGTTAAATGGATATTATATGCTTACTTTTTCCTACAAAATGTTAATTATAATATATAAACATATGAAAATAGTATTTTTACAGATAAACCCTCATATGTATCATATATTATATTAAACACCTTTTATTATATAGAAATAGTAGGAAAAATGTCATATTAAATGTGCGGTTTTATCAACTGAACAAATACCCCCAAACTTATCTTTGATTGTCCCGAGCAAACTAGTTTATTCAAGAGAAGGCGAAAAAGAAAGGAGAAAGCTAAGCACATTTTCGTAGGCAACACGATTGCACTGAGCGCGTGCAACAAGCCGTTAAACCTCTAGGTGTCCCTAGTAGGAGGAGTATTGTCTCCTGAGGGTTTTCAGCGGATTACACCCACAAAATCCTATAATAAAAGAGAGATGGTGAAAGTTACATATAAAGATAAGAACTATAAAAGAAAGAACTTGAAAATAAGAGTTTTCAACCACACCAGTTTTTCAGTTTCTATGAGCCCTATCTTAATGGTCGTGAAAAAATGTTAGAAATCACATCATCCCTCAATAAAACATCGCCTTTAGTTTTCCTCCCTATCTTTCCTTCAAACATAGATCATATACCCCTACGTGTGTGAACTGGACATCCCTACACTCGGAGAATTCAATTCAAGCAATCATACTCTTGTCTATCTACCTTAGTACTTTTTAATCGATATTTATATGGAATATGCTCACACATTTTTTCATGCGACCGTTAATACTTCTTGAGGTACTAACCGACCGATTACTCATGTGCTTGCTAATTAAGTGTTTTTCCTCATCTTGCAACACCTAAGGCTTAGCAGTGGCTCCCAAACCAGTTGGTCCAAGGCACTAGGTGATAAAGCACCCTCACTATATTTTTTTATTGCTGCCTTGGTGATAACAAAACCAGTGTTCATTTTCTTTTCACCGTTTTATCTTTTATACTTTGGCTTTTAGACAAGAGCATTTCAAGGTATCCTCTACTATCCCGAGTTTCAAGATGTATGTAAGTGCGTATAGTAGGGTATCAACGTTCAAATGTTTGGCTTCCAGAATAGGAACTATTTTTCAAGCTTATTTTTATCCTCAGATTAGTAGTTTCCTTCATCTTACTAACCCTTGGAACAACAGCTCATAACTACTTATTACTAGTTTCATTTAAGAAAACATCTAACTTTCTTGTTTTTCTTAAACTATTCCTATCTTTTAAATATAATTTTTCACTTTCTACTCTTTAATTATAAAAAAACAAAAAATTTTGAATGCCCAGTGTCAAAGATAATTCGGTGAATACAAACCTCCCCCCAAACCTGTTTTCAGCAGTGCCCTCACTGATGTTGTCTTTTGAGAGCATGGACCTGTATACTTGGGGAAAGACAAAAGGGGTAAAATAATAGTTAAATGAAAACTACCCCCAAACTTGTTCTTTGGCACGCACAGATATTCAGTTAAGTCCATTTTCACTCACCTCCATTCTTAAAACGAGAAAATGTTACCAAAACATGGAGGTGAGGCGGAGGAAATTCAGTTCTGATAAAGCGGCTCCTGTAAAAACAGGAGCTCCTCCGCTGGGTCAGCAGAGAAATACGGTTTTATCTATGCCCATTTACTTTAAAAATTGAACCGTTTTTCAAATTTTCAACTTCTACTGCCCCGTGCGGGTATACATACCGCACCACAAAAGGTCCTTTCCAACGAGATTTGAGCTTACCCGGATGAAGATAGAGACGGGAATCGTAAAGAAGGACTTGTTGCCCCGATGTGAAAGTTTTTCTAAAAAGGCTTTTATCATGGAACACTTTAGTCCGGTTCTTACTATCACTACATTATCGTAAGCTTCATCGCGGAGTTCGCTTAGCTCATTCAATTGCAGCTTCCGATAGCTGCTCGCTTGATCAAAATCGAAGTTAAGCTCTTTAATAGCCCACATTGCTTTATGTTCGATCTCGACAGAAAGGTGGCATGCCTTCCCAAACACAAGGCGGTATGGAGACATACGAAGATCGGTCTTATAAGCGGTGCGAAATGCCCATAGAGTATCCGTCAATTTGGTTGACCAATCTTTACGGTTTTTAGAAACCGTCTTCTCCAAAATTTGTTTGATTTACCTATTTGAGACCTCAGCCTGCCCGCTTGTTTGGGGATGATAGGGCGTAGAAAGTTTGTGAGTGATTGAATATTTCCGCATCAAAGCCTCGAAAGACCAATTACAGAAATGTGTCCCGTTGTCGCTAATTATAGCGCGAGGGTGTCCGAATCGCGAAAAGATATTTTCTTTAAGGAACTTAATGACAACTTTGTTGTCATTAGTGCAACACGGTATTGCTTCCACCCATTTCGAGACATAATCAACCGCTAACAAGATATATAAATTCCCAAAAGAGTTGGGAAAAGGGCCCATAAAATCAATACCCCAAACATCGAATATTTCCATAACCAATATAGGTTGGAGCGGCATCTCGTTTCTTCGTGAAATCCGACCCAAATGCTGACACCGCGGACAAGTTTTGCAATGTTCATATGCATCTTTAAATAATGTTGGCCAATAAAAGCCACATTGCAAAACTTTCTCCGCCGTTTTTCGAGGACCAAAATGTCCGCCGCATGCCTGATCATGACAAAATGATAACACACTCTTGAATTCATCGTTAGGGGCACACCTGCGAATGATTTGATTGGAACAATACTTAAACAGATAAGGTTCATCCCAGTAAAAGTATTTTACTTGGGATAGAAATCGAAGTTTGTCTTATTTCGACCAATCGCTAGGAATAAGTCCCGTCGCAAGATAGTTCACAATATCCATGAACCAAGATTCGTAGGATACAGTCAAGAGCTGTTCGTCAGGAAATGAGTCATTTATCGGCATGGTCAATGTTGGTGAAGAAGTGATGCGTGAAAGATGGTCGGCTACAACATTTTCACATCCATTCTTGTCTCGGATGACAAGATCAAATTCTTGTAACAACAGGATCCAACGTATTAGCCTGGATTTAGCATCCTTCTTCCATAAAAGGTGTCGTAGGGTGGAGTGATCAGTGTAAACCACTATTGGTGAGCCAATCAAGTAGGGCCTGAATTTTTCTAATGCAAATACAACTGCCAAGAGCTCTTTCTCGATAGTTGTGTAATTAATTTGTGTATCGTTCAAGGTCCTACTTGCATAGTAAATTACATGTGGCATCTTATCAATGTGCTGTCCTAAGACTGCATCAATAGCAAAATCTGATGCATCACACATAAGCTCGAACGGGTGGTTCCAGTCCGGAGATGATAGAACGAGGGCTGTAGTGAGAGATCCTTTAAGCGATTCAAAAGCAGCCTCACAATCCGAATTGAAGTGAAATGTAGTATCCTTGGCCAATAGAAGAGTTAAGGATCTAGCAATTTTGCTAAAGTCCTTAATGAATCTCCTATAAATCCTGCATGACCAAGAAAGGATCGTATATCTTTGACGCATTTGGGACGAGGGAGGTTATGAATGACATCTATTTTTGCTCTCAACCTCAATGCCTTTTTGTGAAATTATATGTCCAAGGACAATACCTTCTTGGACCATAAAATAACATTTTTCCCAATTCAAAGTTAAGTTCTTATTCTTATAGCGGATAAGAACCGCATCAAGATTACGAAGGCAGTCCTCAAAGGAGTCCCCGAAAATGGAGAAATCGTCCATAAAAATTTCCAGAAAATTCTCAACCGTATCTGAGAATATCCCCATCATACACCGCTGAAATGTAGCGGGAGCGTTGCATAACCCAAAGAGCATGCGTCTATAAGCAAAAGGACCGAAAGGACAAGTAAATGTGGTTTTATCTTGATCCTTGTCGGCGATGGGGACCTGGTTATAGCCAGAGTATCCGTCCAAGAAACAATAGTATTCGTGTCCAGCTAATCGTTCTAACATCTGGTCAATGAAAGGTAGAGGGAAGTGATCTTTTCTCGTCGCGGAATTGAGTTTTCTGTAATCAATATATACGCGCCACCCAGTTTGGGTGCATGTTTGGATTAACTCATTAACCTCATTAGTTATGACCGTGATGCCATACTTTTTAGGGACTACGTGAATTGGTGTAATACCCGGTTCTTTTTGTACACCAATATCCGTATTCTTCATAAAGTATTACTTACAAAATTTATTTATCTTTATTTAAATTATTTTATTTCTTTTAAACCCCAAACCCTAATCCCAATCCCTTTTATTTTTGTGCCTCAGCCCAATCTCTCCATCTCTCTGTTATTTTCTATTTCCTTTTTTCTCTAAAACCAAGCCCAAACAAAACATAAAAAATTAACCAAAATTCCCTAATCCCCAAGCCCAACAGAAAACATACAAAACTAAAACTAAATAATATATTTAACTAAACCCTAAGCCCACACTCATTTCCTCTCCCCTCACCGGCCCACTCCCCTCTATCTTTTTCTATTTTTATCTCTGAGCCCGGCCCATCTCTCCCCCTCCCAATTCAAATTAAACTCCTTCCCTACTCGACCCGACCGAACCCGTATCGCCTTCTCCCCCACGTCCCCTCTCCCTCTCTCGCTTTCCCGCTCGTTTTCCCATACGCCCTTCGCCCACGTCTCGCGCCCGCCTCCCTCACGCCCCACTTCCGCACGACTCTCGCGCGCGCGCTCGCGAAGCCCCTCTCTCCTCGTTTCTCTAACTCGCCCCCTCCTCACTCTCGTCTTCTCCATCTCCATCGCCATTCCCTTACACCCCCACGACGATGACGACAACCAACACCGACCTCCTCCACGACACCCTGCAACCTCCGACGACCCACCACGCCATCTCTTCCTCTTCGCAAACTCGACCCGAGCTCCACTGCCCGAGCACCGCCAGCAAACTTCTCACCCTCGCCGACGAACCCTCCTCCGACGAGCCCGCCACCTCACAACCACCACGACCACCGTACAGCTCCCTCCATCGTCTGCACCGAGCTTCTCGAACCCTCGCCCAGACCCCGCTCTCTGGCCGACCACCTTCTCTTGGCTGAGCACTCGTCGTCGGCGGCCAACAACATCACCGGCTGCCTCTTTCCACTGCGAGCTCCCCTCCAACCCAACTCCGGTCGTCCCGGGCTGCAGCTCCAGGCCAGCCACCCATTCCTAAAGCCAAACCATCACCAGCGACCACCCTCTCCATAGCCGAGCCCCTGCCACCTCCTCATCGACGCAAGCGAATACGTCAAAACCCCAGCGACCAAGCCTCCACTGCCAAGAACCCTTTTGTACAATCAGCCCTCACAACCACCGAGCCATTAAGCAATATCGAGCTCCATCGCTGAGGCCAAGCTCGAATTCAAGCCGTGTGTAGCAGTGTGCTTGTCGCTGTGCTAACCGTGCCGTCGCCGCAGGCTACCGCCATCATCGCCTTCGTGACCATCGAGCATCTTCAGGCAAGTTTAATACTTGCTTCATGCTACTTGTATATGTTACAATTCTAGTTACTAATAATTGTCACATACCCTTTTTACGTGAACCGTATAATTCAAGTGTTCGATGCACGGTCCGAATGGAAACTCCCATTAAATTGACGGAAACATATAAAATGTGATGGCCCGAGTTGTAAGGAATGTCTCTTGAGACTTTGGTTCCAATACTATGTCGTTTCCTCACATAAAATGATGTCCCAGATTCTGTCGTAAAACCTGAAAACCTTCGTACATGACAAACTATAAAATTTATTATAAATTGTGTATAAACCGGATTTTAGCGTTCGATGGCTCGTATCGAAGCTAACTGTTTAACCCACTGTATTATACTATGGATCACTGAATTTTAATACACTATGATAGTGATAACTGCGGTGGATTACGATTCTGGACTGCAGTCCAGAATGGAAATCCAGGTTAACCCCTGTTGCTAAAACCTGTATATCACTGTTCAAATAAGAGAATGCATGGAACCTTATATCGTCACGTAGGGAATTGAATTAGATTTATTAATCCACTGTTCTTACTGGTTTCCTCAACCGTTTGATATTTTTAATTCATTTTACAATGTCGACATGTCTTGCTGAATTCTGCAGAGGCAGATTTTACACATCGAACATAACCTGTCCATAACTCCCTGTCGATATAAGATTTTACTGATCCGTCAATTTCAGTGAAAACCTAACTAATAACCCTAAATAGTGTTCAACTATAGCGTCGCCTAAATACGGTCCCAAATGGGATTAAAATGCGTTACAAAACGGACTTCCGATTCTGAAACCGGATTTCCAGCAGTGAACGCTTAAAATGAAATGGCCATATCTAGTGATCCTGAAACCCGATTAACGTGAAACCAATTTTGATGGATAGATAATTAAACATACTACTTACCCCATGTTCATTATTTCGCTAAATTTTGCATGTATTATTTATGATAAATTATGCAAGTGGTAGGACACCGACTGATGATATCTTAATCATGCCTTAATTACTGTATTCTCATCACATTATACATACGTCATTGCATTGGTAACCTAGCGATCACATGCAGTACCGAGTATTAGGTATTAGTGTTTGATTGTGGCAAGTACGTTAGTGTTCAAGCATGAATGGATAAGTGAAAGTGACACATACGTGTACACAATCAGTGGACCCTATTGATCTATTGCATTGTCGACGTCTGTGGGACATGTATAAGTGTGACTATAATTGGTATGGGACAATTATGGAAGCACTTATATGGGTGTCACAGGTAGGGCACCAAACACTGTCCATTTATCTTGGGTATCAGTCGGGACATACTTGATGAAGACCCTATCTTCAGTTCTCGCGTAGACTCGTCATGGACCGACTGGTATTTGAGTTTATGGTTGGCGTTTGATGTAGACCACGGGGTGTGGGGTAGTTTGAGTGTGAGTTCAACAGAATCTCGGGAGTCCCATGCCGGCACATATGGAGATATATGGAGATATATGGGGATATTACTGACTATTAGCGAGCGACTCGGGCCTGTGTTCCCTTGTCCTTGGGTCCTACCCTTGGGTGGGGGATACTCACGAGTGGTTGACTCTCACACTCGGACTGACGATAGGCTTAGCGACCTGTACAGTGAGACTTAGAAACTAATAGGGTTAGTGACATTGACATGTATTGCTTACTGATTCAACATACCTGCCATACGGTTTACTGCTTCACTGTTTGCCTACTCTATTATATACCTGCATTGGCTACTTCATGTTGACGTCCTTACTCTTTTGATTACTGTTACATATTCGTTATTAGTGCACGAGTTACCATTTGTACCTACATATATATTGATATCGTGTCGCTCTGACGACCTGAGTATGCATGTTCAGAGTGAGAAGTGGATCCAACTTGGACCAGGACCTGACGTACCTCGAGGACATCGTGGACATCTTGATCAGTTGCCCAGAGCTATACTCTCTTGATCTCCATCCAGTTAGTTCTTTTGATTTAGTTACTGCATTTCTCATTACCTGTGCATTTTTTTCTGATTACCACGTAAGGCTAGAAGCTGAAGTGTGACTACGGAGAGATATTTCCTCGACCGTAGGAGCATGGCTGGCCTTGTCAACCCCTCGTATTCCGTATTTTGGGAAGCGGGGCATGACATGGTTTTGTTGGTATCAAAGCCAGGTTTTTCTTCGATCGGGATTGCGGTTTTCGTGTAGTGCTTGGCAATCTAAGACATCCTTCGGTCTAGATTGTAAATTTATTATTCTTGATATCGATTCACATAGTGTATGCTGTTATACACATTGATCCATTCGCTAGAGTTTTGGGTGACTTAGTAGAGTTACGTGGTTGTAATTATGAACTGCAGCATAGTTACAATACTGTACTCTATTGGGTAACTTGGAGTTCTACATTTGATTTCCGCTCGATTGAGTTTTATCTCACCCGATATTCTTGTTTCATTGTCTATTCCATATCTTGTTCTGATTTTTACCCCTGTATCTTATGCCGTCCTAAAATTGTTGTTTCAGGATCATGTCTTCCAACGACTCTTCCTCTACCTCCACTCCTCAAGATCAAACCGTTGAGATTTTGAACGTACTGCAAAGTCTGAAGGAAGCCCAGGAGCGAACAAACGACCTGTTAGCTGAAGGATTAAGAAGGCAAACGACTCAGGCACCAGCGGAAGTCTCCAATCGTAAAGGGATCCCTGCTAGACATGGAAAAGAAGTGAAGATGAAGCGCCCACTTGTTCCCCAGCAGCGGAAGTAACGGAAGACTCAACGTTGTGGGTACCGTAAGAAGCCAGGACACCTTCAGAGAGATTGTCGCAGCGCCAAAGGACAATGCCTGATTTGCGGATCCAGCGAACACCTTATCAATGGTTGCCCAAAAAGGAAGGAACTACAAGGAGGGGATTTGTCCACACTCTCCACTCCCGCTGAATGATGGTTATTTCATAGTTCGAGTTTCGAGGATAGTGCGGACCCAGCGCAGGATTCAACTCGCGTGACGAGGATGCAGCGGTCTAAGAATCAAAGAAGAGTTACCACGTTTTCTGCTTTCAATAAAATGTTGTCACTCCTTTGTAAATATTTTCTTTTCGTTTGGGATCTTGTATCCGTTGAACTTTAGTTGAAATGCAATGAAATTCTGAGTTGTGATGTATGTAACATCCCCTTGCCACTTATTTTCCTTATACTATTCATTGTATCAGCATACTAAAATTTGATTTTTCAGTCCTTACCTATCGCATATTTTCCTTGTACTCCGTATCCTTTATTATTTTGTTGATGTGTTCCACTGTCTAATCACGACCCTTTCTTTCAGGCCATGGCCCACTCTGGAGCAGCGCCGCATCTAGATGAAGACACACAGTCATGCATTTCCTTAGACCGCATGCTGGTGGGTTCGGATGATGAGATCAACGGCCCCCAGGTTATTTTCGGAAACAGCGATTCTGAGGACGAGGGAGCCGCAGCCCCAGAAGTTGACATGGTCGGTGATTCCGACGAGGAGGAAGAAGACCTCGAAGAAGACCCAATAGAGAAAGATTCCGAGGAGGACCCGATAGAAGAAAATCCAGGAGAGGAAAACCTTGGGGAGAATCCAGTGGAAGAAAATCCTATAGAAGAGGATCCAGAAGAAAAGAATCACATGGAAGCAGACCTCGATGAGGAAGCTCCAGCAGAGGAAGAAGGACCAGAAGGACAAGACCCCGCGGCAGAAGAACCTCCAGTGGCGATCCCTGCAATGCACTATGGAAATGGACGCCCCTATCTGAGCGCACGAGCCTACCGTAACCTGCTGAACTCCCATAACCATGACTGACGTGATCCAGTTTTTGCCTCCTCTGGCCAAATAAATCTATGTATAGTTTAGGGCCATCTGTGACCTTTCGTGAATGCCTTGTTTACAATTTTCTGGAATGAAATAAAATTTCTGAGTTCGCTAATCTTTTGATTGTTGGTTCACATGATGCTTTGACTGTTTCCCCTATACATATCTTTTCCTCCTGAGATTCATTACTGTCCTTCACTCCTGCACCTTGTACTGTTTTAACCCTCGGTTAGATTAGAAAGTACCGCATCCCGGTCTTTTGAATAGGACATACCCTATTGTATCCCTTACCCTGACTAGCCCTTATACATCAGTAGTGCTTCCTTTTTTTGTTACATTCAGTGACGTCGTTATTCGAAAATTTAGCTTTCACTATTTTGTATTTATCAAAAATTGCGTGTTATTGCCTATTTCCGTTTTATGCATTTTAAGTACTTTACTATTCTTCTCATTTTCGATAACGCAACCATATGTTGCACATATTATTTTATGCTATGTTTCTTATTTTTCACCATGTAAGTTTTCTAAGTTATTTTAAAATCGTTTGATCGGTACAGTTATTCTAAAATATTTTGGCCTATCGACAAATCCGCCACTATTTTATTATTGTTACTTTATTTTTCCCGGGTATTGTGCTTATAGTTTGCTATTATAAATGGTTATGCCTGATGCCATTATTTTAGCTGTGCTATTTTGATATACGTATGTGTGCATATATTTAGGATTTCGATTTTATCTAGCATGCCTCGAATGTTATTATTCGTTATTGTTATTTTTATTCTCTTGTACATATAGTTTACCCTTATAGTTGATTCTGCCTTATACTTACTTAGACCTTCGAATTTTTTTCTTTTCTTTTAACTGCTTTAAGTAAACCATTATATGTGAGCGTTCGAGGTCGTAGCTTTTCGCATGTTATTTTAAATAGCTTATCGCTTGTTTTAAATTTTGAGGACGAAATTTTTGTAAGGGTGGTATGATATAATACCCGGTTCTTTTTGTACACCAATATCCGTATTCTTCATAAAGTATTACGTACAAAATTTATTTATCTTTATTTATAATTATTTTATTTCTTTTAAACCCGAAACCGTAATCCTAATCCCGTTTATTTTTGTGCCTCAGCCCACTCTCTCCATCTATCTGTTATTTTCTATTTCCCTTTTTCTCTAAAACCAAGCCCAAACAAAACATAACAAAATTAACCAAAATTCCCTAATCCCCAAGCCCAACAAAAAACATACAAAACTAAAACTAAATAATATATTTAACTAAACCCTAAGCCCACACTCATTTCCTCTCCCCTCACCGGCCCACTACCCTCTATCTTTTTCTATTTTTATCTCCGAGCCCGGCCCATCTCTCCCCCTCCCAATTCAAATTAAACTCCTTCCCTACTCGACCCGACCCGTATCGCCTTCTTCCCCACGTCCCCTCTCTCTCTCTCGCTTTTCCACTCGTTTTCCCATACGCCCCTCGCCCACGTCTCGCGCCCGCCTCCCTCTCGCCCTACATCCCCACGACTCTCGCGCGCGCGCTCGCGAAGACCCTCTCTCCTCGTATCTCTAACTCGCCCTCTCCTCACTCTCATCTTCTCCATCTCCATCGCCATTCCCTTACACCCCCACGACGACGACGACGACAACCAACTCCGACCTCCTCCACGACACATTGGAACCTCCGACGACCCACCACGCCATCTCCTCCTCTTTGCAAACTCAAGACCCTAGCTCTACTGCCCGAGCATCGCCAGCAAACTTCTCACCCTCGCCGACGAACCCTCCTATGACGAGCCCGCCATCTCACAACCACCACGACCACCGTACAGCTCCCTCCATCATCTGCACCGAGCTTCTCGAACCCTCGCCCAAACCCCGCTCTCTGGCCGACCACCTTCTCTTGGCTGAGCACTCGGCGGCGGCGGCCAACAACATCGCCGGCTGCCTCTTTCCACTGCGAGCTCCCCTCCAACCCAACTCCGGTCGTCCCGGGCTGCAGCTCCTGGCCAGCCACCCATTCCCAAAGCCAAACCATCACCAGCGGCCACCCTCTCCATAGCCGAGCCCCTGCCACCTCCTCATCGACGCAAGCGAAGCCGTCAAAACCCCAGCGACCAAGCCTCCGCTGCCAAGAACCCTTTTGGACGAGCACCCATCGCAACCACCGAGCCATTAAGCAATATCGAGCTCCATCGCCGAGGCCAAGCTCGAATTCCAGCCGTGTGTAGCAGTGTGCTTGTCGCTGTGCTAACCGTGCCGTCGCCGCAGGCTGCCGCCATCATCGCCTTTGTGACCATCGAGCGTCTTCAGGCAAGTTTAATACTTGCTTCATGCTACTTGTATATGTTACAATTCTAGTTACTAATAATTGTCGCATACCCTTTTTACGTGAACCGTATAATTCAAGTGTTCGATGCACGGTACGAATGGAAACTCCCGTTAAATTGACGGCAACATATAAAATGTGATGGCCCGAGCTGTAAGGAATGTCCCTTGAGACTTTGGTTCCAATACTATGTCGTTTGCTCACATAAAATGATGTCCCAGATTCTGTCGTAAAACCTGAAAACCTTCGTACATGACAAACTATAAAATTTATTATAAATTGTGTATAAACCGGATTTTAGCGTTCGATGGCTCGTATCGAATCTAACTGCTTAACCCACTGTATTATACTATGGATCACTGAATTTTAATACACTATGATAGTGATAACTGCGGTGGATTACGATTCTGGACTGCAGTCCAGAATGGAAATCCAGGTTAACCCCTGTTGCTAAACCCTTGTATATCACTGTTCAAATAAGAGAATGCACAGAACCCTATATTTTCACATGGGAATTGAATTAGCTTTATTAATCCACTGTTCTTACTGGTTTCCTCAACCGTTTGATATTTTTAATTCATTTTACAATGTCGACACGTCTTGCTGAATTCTACAGAGGCAGATTTTACACATCGAACATAACCTGTCCATAACTCCCAGTCAATATAAGATTTTACTGATCCATTGATTGCGGTGAAAATCTAACTGATAAACCTAAATAGTGTTCAACTATAGCGTCGCCTAAATACGGTCCCAACTGGGATTAAAATGCGTTACAAAACGGACTTCCGATTCTGAAACCGGATTTCCAGCAGTGAACGCTTAAAATGAAATGGCCATATCTAGTGATCCTGAAACCCGATTAACGTGAAACCAATTTTGATGGATAGATAATTAAACATACTGCTTACTCTCTTTTTATTGTTTTGCTAAATTTTGCATGTATGATTTATGATAAATTATGCAAGTGGTAGGACACCGACTGATGATATCTTAATCATGCCTTAATTACTGTATTCTCATCACATTATACATACGTCATTGCATTGATAACCTAGTGATCACATGATGTACCCAGTGTTAGGTATTAGTGTTTGATTGTGGCAAGTACGTTAGTATTCAAGCATGAATGGATAAATGAAAGTGACGCGTACTTGTACACAATCAGTGGACCCTATTGATCTATTGCATTGTCGACGTCTGTGGGACATGTATAAGTGTGACTATAATTGGTATGGGACAATTATGGAAGCACTTATATGGGTGTCACAGGTAGGGCACCAAATACTATCCATTTATCTTGGGTATCAGTTGGGACATTCTTGATGAAGACCATGTCTTCAGTTCTCGCGTAGACTCATCATGGACCGACTGATATTTGAGTTTATGATTGGCGTTTGATGTAGACCACGGGGTGTGGGGTAGTTTGAGTGTGAGTTCAACAGAATCTCGAGAGTCCCATGCCGGCACATATGAAGATATATGGAGATATATGGGGATATTACTGATTATTAGCGAGTGACTCGGGCCCATGTTCCTTTGTCCTTGGGTCCTACCCTTGGGTGGGGGAAACTCACGAGTGGTTGACTCTCACACTTGGACTGATGATAGGCTTAGCGACCTGTACAGTGAGACTTAGAGACTGATAGGGTTAGTGACATTGACATGTATTGCTTACTGATTCAACATACCTGCCATACGGTTTACTGCTTCACTGTTTGCCTACTCTATTAGATACCTGCATTGGCTACTTCATGTTGACGTCCTTACTCTTTTGATTACTGTTACATATACGTTATTACTGCATGAGTTACCATTTGTACCTACATATATATTGTTATCGTGTCGCTCTGACGACCTGAGTATGCATGCTCAGAGTGAGAAGTGGATCCAGCTTGGACCAGGACCTGACGTACCTCAAGGACATCGCGGACATCTTGATCAGTTGCCCAGAGCTATACTCTCTTGATCTCCATCTGGTTAGTTATTTTGATTTAGTTACTGCATTTCTCATTACCTGTGCATTGTTTACTGATTACCACGTAAGGCTAGAAGCCGAAGTGTGACTACGGAGAGATATTTCCTCGACCGTAGAAGCATGGCTGGCCTTGTCAACCCCTCGTATTCCATATTTTGGGAAGCGGGGCGTGAAAATTGGGCTTACCCATTGGCTATCAGATATAGGGTAAATTATACTACTATCAAGGCACTTGATGATTTCTTTCTTTACCGCCTCCTTCATAACGGGATTTAACCATCTTTGTGGGTCTCGGGTTGGCTTGGCTTCATTCATCAGATGTATATAATGTTCAACAATTAAGGGACTAATCCCTTTGATGTTAGCCATTGTCCAACCAAATGCTTGCCGATTTGATCCCAACACTGCCAAAAGTGCATTCTCTTGCTCTGAGTCTAGAGAAGCGGATATAATTACGGGCAGAGTCTCATTCTCACCTAAATATGCATATTTAAGATGAGAAGGTAGCGGTTTGAGATCAAGTATTGGCGGAGACACAATAGAAGGTGGGGTAAGGGAATGATATTCGGTCTCCCTAAGAGGTTCAAAACTTGCATAGGATATTGACTCGGAAAGTGCTACTGACTTTTGCGACGAGTCAACGGATTCAAACTCTGGGACGGACTCATTGAACATATCCTCACTATGAAGTTGTGCAAGATCAAACGATGTCTCACTAGTGTTGTCACGACCCGAAAAATACAGAACGTGACTGGCACATAAATTACGAAACGTCTCGAGGCATACGTAATCTAAGTAAGCCAAAACCCAGAAATCAAAACCAAAAGAAGCAGTAGAGTGAAGGAAAAACCAATTCAAAGCAAGTAGTTTTAATAGCATAAGCCGAATTATGCGTTTTAAAAATATCAAGTCATTTCTGAAAATTTCGGCAGAGTTTCCTTTGTAAATACTGGCCCCAAACGGGATACAACATGAATAGTACACGAAATCAAAAAAGGCATCCCCAAGCGGGAGCTAGCTCTTCGTCAATCGACGGTCACAACCACGCAAGCAATATAATATACAACGCCGAAGGGCGAGGATCAAAACTCAAAAGAAACTCAAAATCAACATGAAAACCATAATAATACAACGCGCGACTCTAAGGTCGAAAGAATAAACAATGGTATTCTATCTCTATCAAATATACAAGTCCGGTTGATGGTGTTTCTAGATACAACTGAAATAATAAATTAACAATGGTGGTCCTGATGCAAAAGAACCCACCTACCAAGGCAATCACCCGGAAGGAACAGTGTGCCAGCAAAGCCGCAACAAAATCTGTACGGCAAAACCTGCAAGAAACTGTGGCACAACGGGGGTGAGTTGCCAACTCGTGAGTAGAAAACATCACCGAGCAGAAATCGCATGTATAACGCAATCCTAGGTCAATACGATCAAGTAAATATAACCTCAAAATGATAAGTCTGAAGCATAAAAAGGTGGCAAGGGTAAACGTGTATACATAAGTGTAATCCCAGTGCTTGTGACAGGGCCTCAGGTAGCAATATATCATATGTATGAGGTATGAATGTAATGTAATGAAATAAGTGAGACAACTGTTTTCTATTTTTAATGAGATATCTTTATGTATATAAATCGAGTAACGTCAATGAAATCAACTGAGAAATCCGTGTCAAGCATTGACACAAAACATAAATCCAAATATCTCAATATCTCAGGCTCCGGCTGCCTGGACTGACCTGTATCATCAAATCTCAATATCCCAGTGTCTCAAATCTCAAATCTCAATATCTCAAATATTAATATCTCAAGCATCCGTATCATCTGCGGGATCGGCCCACGGGCTCCGGCAGAACGGATCAGCCTGTATCCATCTCATGACTCCGGCCGGCATCCTCCGGATAACCGACGAGTCCAAATAATATCACCGGTAGGTAGTGCTCCCCTGCCAGGATCATCGAATACAACTCGAGCTTCTTGTCCCGGGGTACCATACCGGGCCCACCATGTACCCGAGACGGTTCATCCAACTTCTTGAATCGGGCCTCGAAATCCAACAGCAATCCTGAAAACTCATGGTGGACGACTCATACATCACGAGAAAACCGCAATTTGCATTTTAAAATGATGATACTAAGCTTTTATTAAATTCTTGCGGTTTTCCCCCAAATCCAGA
Organism: Agapanthus africanus; assembly: GCA_030015575.1. NCBI lineage: Eukaryota > Viridiplantae > Streptophyta > Magnoliopsida > Asparagales > Amaryllidaceae > Agapanthus > Agapanthus africanus. The sequence continues at coordinate 248,441,138 of CM057347.1, read as the reverse complement.
AATCTCGTGTAAATACGAAATCATCAAAATAATCTGATACCAATAAACAGTGAATACCGGCATAAATCTCCATAATACTAAATAACCAATGAATATATGAATGCACCTAATATCATGCAATGAATGCAATATTTAAACTAGCATATAGAAGCTATAACATATTGCGACTATCAGCTATCAAGCTATATCAATGAAAAGGTATTTTCTGAAGTGTACGTGGCATGGCAATTACCAATGATGATGTGTGTGAGCCGGCAAGTAAGTGTATGTGGAGCATACGCATCATCGGTAATGGTGCTGGTGTCCTGACGGCATGATCTCAATAATGGCACATGAAAAACACAATATAAGCATGCGATGCGATGCGAACTTCAATAATATGCGGGAGCTGAATATCAAATACAATGATAACGAATCTGCATATTTCTAAGTATGAGTCGCACAGTTTTGCCATTTAAAATAACACGAATCGTGGTGTTTTGAAAATAAGGGCTACGGTGTTTTTAAGAAAAGATACGTCCTTTGAAATATCCGTAGAATCTCTTGGTCTGTCTTTAAAATACTCACGATTCGTTAGTTTTGAAATAGGTATGACTCGAGTCTAATCTATCACTTATAAGTAAACTACCGGACTAAACTAAACAGGCTGATCGAAAGGTAAGGAAACCGCCTAACATCTGAGTCGATACATATATATATATATATATATATATATATAACAGTCGGTGATCCTGCCTCAAAAGTATCCCTGTTTCCTGATTTAAAATCAGAAAAGCTTATGGAAAAAGCTTCAGAAGAGGGTCACATGCTCACACGTGACCAACAGTCACGTGTTGGCACGTGACATCTAAAAGCATCATCAAGGCAGATTCAGCTTCCTGACTACATCAAAGAAAAAGGCTTCAGAAAGGGTCACGTGCTCCCACGTGACCAGGGTCACGTGTTGGCACGTGACATTTTAAAGCGGATTCAAAGGCACATCGGTTCCCTGATCAAATCAAGGAAAAAGCTTCAAAAGAGGTCACGTGCTCCCACGTGACCAGGGGTCACGTGTTGGCACGTGACGCTCAAAACATCAGAATTGTTGTCCAGTTAAATCAAGAAAAAGAGTCAAGCCAAGGGTCACGTGCTCACACGTGACCATGGGTCACGTGGTGGCACGTGACGGTTAAGCAGCAACCAGAAGACAGAGCGCAAAAGGAAAGAAGAGGGCTCATTTCAAAGAGGGTCACGTGCCCACACGTGACCATGGGTCACGTGCCCACACGTGACCGGCTTTCAAAGCCCATTTTGTTAACAGAATTAAATTCTGAAAGAGATTCAAATCTTTCCAAAGGAAAGCGATTATCTGGAACCAATCGAATTGAAGATTCAGAGGTGATTAAATATCATCTATCCATGGGAAAATCTCGGGTTTGGAAAGATTTCCCCTTTAAATCTAACCGAAATAACAAAAGAGAATCCCTGGATTTGAAATCCAATGGTGAATAAAATTCACCTAATAATCCAAAGGTCAAAAACGAATGATGGATGCAAATCAAATCTCTCAATGAAGATTCGTCAAAAAACTAATCGATTCGGCTGCTTCTCCTATAAATAGGAGCCAGGAGACATAGGGATAAAAAAAAGAGATAGATACGCAGAGAAAAAGAAATGAGAGAGAGCCTTGATACTTTGAGGAATTTGGATCTTCTGCAAAAAAGAAAACTCTAGGTAAGAAAGGGAAGGCTCCTTGAAAGAAAAGAGAATTTAATTCTCGACAGAGTTTAACTCTGATATATAAAAAAGAAGAACATATTTCTTCTCTCTTTGATAGAGGATCTGCAAAGTGCACATCTCCCCTTGAAGTTGAGAATTTAATTCTCAATGGGTCGAGATCCTGCCATGCAGATCTAAAACATAGAGAGGGAACGGAAGCACGAGAATTTAATTCTCACAGAACTATAGGAATTTAATTCCTTTAAAATAAAATTAGGGTTTGACCCTGTGTCATGGGAATTTAATTCCTTCAGAACAAAGAGAAACAGGGTTTAACCCTAGTTAAGAACCTAGTTCTGTTGAAACAGCGGGAATTTAATTCCCTTAATCATAATTTAACAGAGAATGGGAGTTTAATTCCTTAAAAGCTTTTATTAAGGTTTAACCCTATTCAGTTCTCCACATACATGAAGAATTTAATTCCTACAGAAAATTCAGAGTCCAACTCTACTCCAGAATATAAATCTTCGAAAGGAAGTAGGAATTTAATTCCTCTGAAATTATTGTCAGGGTTCAACCCTACGAGGAATTTAACTCCTGGAAAAGATTAACAGATCCTCTAAACAACATATATAGAGGCAGGGTCACGTGCCACCACATGACCCCCCCTCCAAAAAAGACCTACAGAAAGCCCCTTTGAGGCAGTGCCCCACGTGACCCACGTGACCCTTGACAGAAGCTTTAACACACAAGCATTTGAATGCCCGTCACGTGATGGCACGTGATGCTCTGAAAGATGCGATAATCTCAGCAGAATAAATGAAGGGAGGGCGCTCTCACGTGTCGCCACGTGACCCCTCTTGCCTTAGTATTTAACAATAAATTGAAACTCCCGAACCCAGTGTTAAAACACTGTTGGGCCTTAGTGTTCAACACTAATCAAAAAACTTTATTTGCAGTGTTCAACACTGACTACCTTAGTGTTTAACACTAATTTGAGATCTCTGTTGCCAGTGTTTGATACTGATCTGTTTTAGTGTTTAACACTAATTTGAAAGCCCTGTTGCTGGTGTTTAACACCAATTATCTTTTAGTGTTAAACACTAACTCGTCAATCTCATTCCCAGTGTTCAACACTGGTTGGTCTTTAGTGTTTAACACTAGACATTGGTCCAATTGGCTAAATGGATGGAGGCAAAGCCTCTCCTGATTGGACTTAGCCCAAGCTGGCCATAAGTCCTCAATTCGTAATCAACTGGGCTAATGGGCTTATAACATAATTAATTGGTCTTGATCCCAAATTGGGCCAAGGACTATTTAATCCACTCCGGTTCTAGGGTACATCTCTTCACTCCTTTGATACTTGGCATTGTAATCCCTCAATGTCTTCAAAGAGGTGACGGGTCCCGACGACCACACATTGATATGGACTGTGGGGTCCTTAAACCCATGGACTATGAGGTCCTTAACCTCGACCGAGATGTCTTTAAACTAACAATGGACTGTGGGGTCCTTAAACCCATGGACTACGACGTCCTTAACCTCGACCGAGATGTCTTTAAACTAACAATGGACTGTGGGGTCCTTAAACCCATGGACTATGAGGTCCTTAACCTCGACCGAGATGTCTTTAAACTAACAATGGACTGTGGGGTCCTTAAACCCATAGACTACGACGTCCTTAACCTCGACCGAGATGTCTTTAAACTAACAATGGACTGTGGGGTCCTTAAACCCATAGACTACGACGTCCTTAACCTCGACCGAGATGTCTTTAAACTAACAATGGACTGTGGGGTCCTTAAACCCATGGACTACGACGTCCTTAACCTTGACCGAGATGTCTTAAAACTAACAATGGACCACAATGTCCTTAAACTACCAATGGACCGCAATGTCCTTAAACTAGCAATGGACCACTATGTCCTTAAACTGGAACAATAGAGCCAAACGCTCTTTTGTCGGATCTAAACGGTCCCGTTTAAGTTGATCTTAGCTTCAAAGATGACTAACGTATCCTTAAACCTTCAAACAGACTGGACTATGAATCCCCCAAATTAATTCTGGCTCGAGGGTACATCTCTGAACTCCTCTGACATCCGTCGTTGTAATCCTTCAACGTCGTCAGAGAGGTGACGGGTCCCGACGGCCATACATACGATGGACCACTATGTCCCTAAACTGGAACAATGGAGCCCAAACGCTCCTTTGTCGGATCTAAACGATCCCGTTAAGTTGATCTTAGTCTCAAATTAGACTAACGTATCCTTAATAAATGTTTGAGTTGATCTTAGCCTCAAGTATGGCTAACGTATCCTCAAACCAAAACCCCAAACCCAAATCTAAGATAACACGGATTTGGACTAGTCCACGCCCTACGGGCGACGACACAACTCGGTCTCCGTAAACAATCCACGGGCAACAAAACATAAAATAAACACACACGACACGAAGTGACCATCTGGAGAAGGAGAAAGTTGTTACCGCGATGCGGTAGCGTAATTAACTGCAGGGGCTTGCGCCTGCAGGGAAAAGCGTCCCCACAATCAAAAACCCCTCAAACGAGGGGGAATCTGACGAAGTCTGCTACATTGGCCGCATCTGTTTAAACCTTCGATACATGGTGCCATAAATCAACTTGGCATCTTCGGAGAGGTGGACGGATAGCACCAATTAGCATCTGCCCCGAATTTCAGGCGAGACGGTCCATGTCTTGGCCGCCATTCGGAGGGGAACAGATTCTGGCACGCCCGGTGGGACCTTTTCCTCTTTCCACTCCACACTTCGTGTGTCGTGATTCGCGAACCAATCGCGGTTCGCTAATGGTGGCCCTTGGGTTTCAAGATACTAAGAATTGGCATCTCGCTTATTGCAGAAAGCAAAGGATCGATGGCTTCTACTTCCGTGAAATTCTCCAACTGCTCAGACTGCAATTGCGACCAACGCTTTGCCTCGCCAGGAGGTATAGCCTACGGACCCCAAGCTGCTTCGTTATTCACAATGCCGGTGGACCAGGTGACTCAGGCCACTACCGGATTGTTCTTCGGGACTATACTCCTACCAACAAGCTTCACGGAGCCAGTGCTGATAAAGGAAGCTCCCAAGAAGTCGGTCTTTGATCGTCTTACCTCTGTCGCGGCTCATCTCAACGGATCGCCCAACATCAGTGCCTCGGTCTTCTCTAGATTGGGCCAGAAATCCTGCGAACTCATCATGGGGCCTACAATCTCAGAGGAAGCTGCTTCTAAGAAAGTGGCCGCTCCTGCCCCCGAAGTCGCCAAGGCGGCCTCTCTGGCCAAAAAGTCGGTCTTTACAAGATTGACGGCTTCAGCTCCCGCCTCTGCTACCCAAAAGACGTCGGTCTTTGACAGGCTAACACCAACAGCGACCCCCCACCTACACAGGGGGCAAGACAAAACCATTCTTACCGCTGACCCAACGCCGTCCGCTCGACGTCGCCATTAGCGCCGAGTAAGGAAGGCTGGGGGCAACTCCCCCTCCGGGTTAACTCCATCAGCCCCGATGGCAGAAGATAATGCTGCTGTTCCAACTGGGAACAGCTTCGAGATGCTAAATAAGGTGCGAAGGAATTCTCCTACTGCAGTGCTAAAGAGGTCTCCTCCCCCATTAAAAAAGGTTGTGGAAATAAAATCAGAACAGCCCCGATCCCCTCAACGGCTGTCTTCCAAAATCTACAAGGTTTGGCGACAGGCCCGAGACTCGATCATCGATCCAAACTTCTCCCGCCAGCACAAGAAGCTGAAAATCCAACCAGAAGCTGGTCACCAGGCTAAACCCCGAAAGGCTGTCTGGACGCCCACCACAACGGCCCCCTCAACCTCCATGGCTCATGAAAGGAGGAAGCCAGAGAAGATCCCCCAGCCTGCAACGACAGCTAATAGCACTAAGCCCAGACGCCCTAAGTCTGGGGGCATGATGGTCCACACCGTATACATGGCGTCAGGAAAAGAAGACAGCCGCGCGTCCACGGGTCATAGACCGCTTACACGGTCGGTGACCAAAGCCCAGGAGCAGCAGCAAAAGCTCCAAGAAATGATGAATGCTATGGCCGCACTTACCGGGCCAAAAGAAAATCCAGAAACGTCCTCAGACGCACGCCAGGAGGAAGAAACCGACGCTGAATTCTTTCGCCGGATACTGGAGAAAAAGGACAAAGAGGCTGCTGAACAAGCGGCCAACATACAACGTATGGGCCTTCTCTTCCAAGATATGATAGGAATGATGATCCAGCAGGACTTACCCGCCGAGGATCCCCCAATCGTTCTTGAAGACGACCGAGGAGAAACGTCAAATCCACCACCAGCCCTCTCAACGGCTAAGGAGGAGGCAATCTCTAAGGCTGACTTGGTTGACTACATAGCCCAGCAAATCCGGGTTCATCATGCGACTGAGGCAGCTGGTCAAGTCGTAAAGACGGGACGGCCGTATCCAAGCTGGTACGACCAAATCAAATACCCGCAAGGCTATACGATACCAAAACTCCACATGTATAAGGGGACCGGCAATCCCCATCAACATGTCGCCCAGTTCCGGGCCCTCTGCGGTAACACCGGCGGTGATGATAAACTGTTGCTCCGCCAGTTCGTGGGCAGCTTATCAGAAACAGCGTTCGAATGGTACTCGGAACTCCCGAACGATTCTATCAAAACGTTCGCTGAAATGGAGTTGTTATTCACTCAGCGATTCGCAAGTGCCAGCGAACGCACTCCAATAACTGCATTAATTAACGCCAGAGTAAAACTAGGCGAAACCTGGGTCCAGTATGCTATACGCTGGCGGAATTTGTGGTCGAGATGCGAACAGCGCATTGAGGAGGCACCCGCAGTGGGCATGTTCGTGGGAACCCTAGACCCCCACGCAACTATCTCCCAGTTTATGATGTTCTTTAAGCCAACCACATTCCAGGCTTTAATCGACAAGTTGGCTCAGATGGACCAGATGGGTCATAGACCACCTCTCCCGAAGTCGGAACCTCGGAACGACAAGGGTAAAGGAAGGGCAACCTTTGTCGCGAATGCCCAACAGCAACCTAACGTCCCGAAACCGGCAGATCAACTGGAAGAAAGACGCCGGTATTATAATGAGAAGATGAAATGTCCCTACTCGTTCCCACGAGACAAGACGAAACGGTTATTCGAGCTGGCAATACGCAACAGACTTATAAACCTACCAAATCCAAGGCGACCGCCGCAACCCACTGAGGTGAATAGCCCTAACTATTGCCCTTACCATCAAACGGTAAGTCATCCGATCGAAGATTGCTTCATCTTCAAAGGATGGATTGAAGATCAGTACCTCCAGGGGAAGTTTATACTGTCCGAAAAGTGGAAGGTGAACCTACCACAGCCGCATACTCCTAAGAAAGCAGATACACCGGGGGCAACCTGCTCCTTTATTGAAGAAGCTCCATGGGAGGTCGTGCTATCAACTAAAACCAAAAGAATGCTGAGAGACCTTCATGCGTGTCCTGCGATCGAATGGAAGGACCCTCTTGAACCTCAAATTATCGAAGGAATGTTGAAGCCTCGCCCGACTACGAAGACTCGCGATAAGGGCCCAAATACTCACGCCCAACCGTCAAAATCTTCGAAGAAAAAGAAGAAGAAATCCAAGAAGTCCGTGAAGCCTGGAAACGAGAACACGAACTTGCAGAAGCAAATCGACGCGCTGGAAGAATACAATCAAAAGGCGCGAACTCCTGTCACACTGCAAGAGTTCCTCAACCACATCTTTCAAGAGGAAGATGATGGAGAGAGCTCGTCGGATGAATCCGAAAGATATGTGGCGAGTTGTAATGTAATCTCCCACTCGTTTACCGATGATGGGAAAACTCCTGGCACTAATAAGCTGGAGGCAGAGCCTGAACCAGAGCGTGCATGGCCAACAGACGAAATGATCGACGCTTTTTTAGACGAGATTCGCCTAAAAAGTAAAGCGGATCAGGAGTGTGAGATGGCCGCTTCAGAAGGAGCCAAACGCAGGTGACTGAACGAAAGAGTTGAACTACCCCTGCCAGAGCGAAAGGCATCCGAAGTAGACAAGAAGATATTCAAGACGAGGAAAAGGTTTGCCAAAGCCATGTCAATGGGAATGAAGCTACCACCCTCGGAAGGAAACACGCACGATGGGGTGGAGAGGCACCCTGATTATTGCGCATATCATAGGAAAATTTCACACCCCATGGAGGAGTGCGACGCCTTTAAGATATGGTGGCAAGGATATGTTGCTCATCGGCAACATTTTAAGCGCATGAAACGCAAGATCCGTCGGGAGCGAAGAAGTACTGTCGATGGGCACAACAGAACTACTGGCAACTGTTACATGGTTAACGCTAGGGGGTCACAAGTTCTCACCTTTGGGAGCGACTCTGATGAAGAAATGGCTCTGGGCCCTCTCTTTAAAGAATCTGTTTTAGGGAAAGAGGAGAAATCGGAGGCCTGCGAGAACATTCAGCTGCGCAATCGCACACTCCCAGAAAAGAATCTCGGGCCCACGAGTAGGAAAGATAAGGGAAAGGAAAAGGTCACTGAAGATATCACTTTAGATGACCAAGTCATGAGAGAGCTGGCTGCCAAAGACCCTCCTAGAAAGGGTAAAGTGGACTATAACATCCTAGCGCACCTAAGGAAGCTACCTTCTCAGCTTAGCATTCTCGATGCCCTCCTATTATCAAAAGAAGCGCGAGACTCACTAATTAAGGCGTTACAAGAACCTGAGCAATTTCAAGCCTTCCTCGCAACTGAAAGGATGAAGGATGAACTAGAGGAAGTGCATACGGCCGACATCACTTTCGGTGATGAAGACCTCCTTCTCGGGACGTGCGACCACAACCGTCCCCTATATGTCTCCGGATACTGCCATGATATCAAGATAGGCAAGATCCTGGTGGATAATGGATCCTCCGTCAATCTCCTTAATGTTCGGGTGTTGAAGGAAATCTGCATGAGTGTGCAGCACCTCGCTCGTGACAAAATCACTATCTCCGGTTTTGATTCACAATCGTCACGGACTCTCGGATCTGTGATACTAACATTACGCTTCGGACTTCTCGTCACAGACGTCAAATTCCATGTCATTGATGCCAAGACCTGCTACAACGCCTTACTCGGCCGTCCTTGGCTACACGAGTACAATATCATCCCTTCTACGCAACATCAGTGTATGAAGTACTTTAAGGATGGTTTCGAGTATACCGTAACAGGTGAGTTGAACCCATTCTCCGTGAACGAAGTCCGCAAATACGAAGATGCGAAGTACTTTTTGCCAGATTTCGAGGATACAGAAAGGTGTCGCAACCCGGAAAACAAAACCGCCGCCACCATCCCTGTTTTCGGGAGCGATACCGAAGAAGAGGAAGAGATAGTTTATGCAGGGCCATCTCAACGCAACAACCTGGGGACGCCCGCCCCCATGTTGGTCTTCGGAAGTGATTCAGAAGATGAAGTTAATGCCGTGTTCTCCAATCGGCTGTCAATACAAACACCCCCTGGCGATGACCATAGTTTGCGAATCACCATGGTACCGCGAGAACACTACAAGGATCTCGACACACTTCAAGCTCACAATGTGCAGGACCTGCGAACATTTTACGTCCCTCCCAGGCAAAGGGGTGAGAAGGCGATCCTATTCTACCGATCCTCAGAGTCGAAAGTAGAGAAAGAGATCTGGCATGGCACGGATGCTACACTCGACAGGCTCCAACCCATCCGTCTGCCCAGATACTATACAAATGGATTAAAGAGGCTATTGAAGCGCCAAGGAGTACCCTTAAAACAGACTGTTCGACAAGCTGGGTTCTACAACAGGATCTGGAATGTCCCTAGGACTCAACGCAAATTGCCCAACGGGAAAATGGAAACACTTGGGCTTGGATACGCGAGAACCGAAAAACGGGGACGGGCACACAGCATCTACGCTATATATACTTTTGATGAAGAAGAGGACGCCCTGTCAGGAGATGCCAACCCCTCATCAAAACTAGATCCCGCGATTGAAATGCCGGGTCCGTCGTTTGAAGAACGAATGGGCAAGCCTATCAGGAAAGTGGGTCAGAAAGCTCGGGAAGACCACAACCGCGAAATGGCCATCTACGAGAAGGCTGTTGGAGATAGTGCCCTCAGAGTCAATTATTGGATCACAGGCACGTGATTGCAATGATTGAGGGGAGGACCTATCCCGGTAGGACAGTCTTACTCGAGATGATAGTATGCTATCTGGTTTATCTTTGTCATCGTGTACTGCTTTAGGTGACCTTACGAGTCGCTATTACACGTTGATAAAGCCCCTAGGATTCTTGCTTGACTTCCAGCAGTATGAGGGCGATCATATAAGTGGGAGCTGGGGTCTATAAGCACATCCTTAAATGGTCCCTAGTCGAGGGAGTTTCGAGACAGGGCATCGATTCTCCAGAGTAGACTAGTGTATACAGTCGAGACCCCGACGAGGGGCGGTGGCCGGTCTCACAAGCCACTGGTGTCAGTTGGTTCACCTAAGATGTATACAGGTGCTCATTGGGTTATGAGTACACCGGACAGGACTCGCCGGGAACCTGCTAGTTGGGATATACCAGACGTCAGATAGCAGTTCCCAGGTGACATGTGTACAGGTTAGTTCATCGACCTGGGATCGTCATTTGTCTCGTGTGAGTTCCCACTGTACTTTGATTACTACCCTACCACGGCTCAAAGGAGTCGTGCAAACAGGTTTTAGTTGGGTACAGTCCCGAGCCACATGGAGGCAGTGAGCGGATCTGCAGGGGTTCGTCTCTCCCGGTATTGGGGGTGAGGTCGTGCTGTGTCTAGGAGAGCCAGAACATGAAAAGACCTTGGCCAAGGCAGGAGATTTGCTGGTAGGTATTCCAGTAGTATCTCAGGATGTTCTGGGCTACACTCCGACACGACTTGTACCGCTTTTGGGGGTCTGACTTTTACCAACCCCCTAGGCCCGCCATGCGATACTCATAGACGAACGGACCGGACTGTACGGATATTGTCACTGACAGGCTCAGTTGGGTGTCGGGGTGAGCTTCCTCATCGACGTCCCATTTGGTCAATAGCTGGTGGCCCGTCACGTATTGGCTTATACCTCTGACGTGCCAGTGGTTAAATCCACAGCCAAGGTATTGACGAGTCTTTAGAGTCCACCACACTCAGTTACTCCAGTTTCGGGCGAAACGCTGTAGAGGCCGTATGGAGATATGGCAGGGTTCGATCAGATACGTGCGGTATTGCACGGATCGTGATCGGACGGTTTTTACTAGCCGGCTTTGGCTTAAGCCGGATTCTAGTATCAGATAGTGTAGTTTTGTCTCTTTGCATTTGTGTTCAGCGGGAATACAAATGCGGGCATGTATTTGCAGTAGCGGGGTTTTCCTGTAATTTATTACGGGATCGGTTTTATGAAGTTGCCAGTTTGCATTCCGTTCCGACCGGTTTTCCTTCATTCCTTCTCGGTCGGACTTTCTTGTTGGAGGGTGTTAATTGCAAGTTCGCAATTAACATTTTGTGAGGGGTTTCTTTGCATAAGTGTGGCTTCATAATCATGAGATGCCTTTCTTGTCCCTTTCTTTGCTTTTCATTTGATGGTTTAGAAAAAGGGATTGATTTGTGAGATGAGTGAAAAAGGATTGATTTGTGAGGTTTATATTATCTACACATATTCTTTTTTCTCTCTCCAATCTAATTCTATGGAGAGGGGGCCGGCCACTTTGGCTAGAGAGAGGTTGATTTGTGATATGTTTATTCTTCATCTCATTTCATCCTTTTGTGCTTGCAATAATCCCAAGCTTCATTCATTCATTCTCCTCCTCAAATCCCTCCATCAAGGCAACTTCCATAAACCCTAAAGAGACAACTCACTACACTATTCTATAGCATCCCTTGGACGCGTCGGCTAGCCAACTTCGCGCCCGAGTTGCCTCGGTCAAGAGGCGGGAGCCCGTAAAAGATTCCGGCTACGTGGTGCCCTTTCCGACGAGCGAGGAGGTGACGGAGATTCCGCAAAAGATCGGAGTGGAGATGAAGACCGAAGGACACGGATCGTTTGGTATAACTTCTCTACTCTTTCCTTTTTGCTAGCTAGCTAGGTTAATGGCCCGATCCGGGTGAAAAGTCCGCGGCGGTGCCGTTTTGCAAAGTTCGCAAAGTTTTTGTTTTCCGCGTTTCCGGCGTCGGATCGACGGCCGGGGCGCCCCCGCGGGCTTACAAAGGCCAGGACGCAACGTTTATTTCAACAGGCTGCAAAAGACAAGGATGTTCGTCTTTGTCAACCCGTTGTACGAAAGGCCCGATGCGGAGACGGAAATAAATCAAGAAGCAGAAAGGGGAGCCGACAACAACGACGCAGGATTAGAGGGTTACGTGATTGGGTATTGCACGGCTCGGATTTGTCCCTCATGAAGAAGACGAGTTGAGCGTACTCCTTCCCCCGAGACAAGACGGAGAGGTTACTCAAGCTAGCTTTAAAACATCAAATGATCGCGCTTCCAGGATCTAGACACCCTGAGCGAGCTAACAAGGCTTCTCATCTGAGCTATTGCTCTTATCACCAAGCCATAGGACATCCTACCGAAGACTGCTTCACCTTCAAGAACTGGGTCGAGGACCAGTACCAACAGGGCAGATTCGCTTTATCCGACGGCTGGAGGGTAACGCCGTCACAGAAGCACGAACCCAAAGCCACAAGAGCAGGACCGGATCCACCTCAGTCCTGGGAGCGGATTCGCACCTGTTATACGATTACGATATTAAATGAAGAGCCCGAGAACATGGATGACCTTCCCCGGTGCTTTGAGAACAGCGATGATGAGGTAATCTCAGAATTTCCGCCCGCTCCGAAAGAACTGGAAGATGGTATACATACTACTGCAGATAACCTCAAGAAGATTGAGTTGGGATCGTCAGATGACCCGCGACCGACATTTGTCAGCGAGCTGCTATCTGAAGAAAGGGTGACTGCTTTAAAGAACGTGCTTCTACGACATAAAGACTGCTTCGCGTGGAACTACTCTGAGATGCCAGGATTAGATCCGGAGATTGCTGTGCATAAGTTAGCAATATCCCTAGATATCAAGCCAGTCAAGCAAGCGCCAAGAAGGATGCGACTCGAGCTTGAAATGAGCATCAACGCCGAAGTCAAGAAGCTGATCGATTCTGGATTTATCCAAGAAGTCCAATATCCCGACTAGATCGCCAATATCGTCCCGGTAATGAAGAAAAATGGGACGGTACGCATATGCGTGGATTTCAGGGATCTCAATAAAGCTTGCCCGAAGGACGATTTCCCAGTACCGGTAACCGAGCTAATGATAGATAACACGTCCACTCATGAGGTTTTCTCCTTTATGGACGGTTCATCAGGATACAATCAGATAAAGATGCATCCCGAAGACCAGAAGCACACCGCTTTCCGGACCCCTTTGGGTATATTCTGCTACAGGGTTATGCCCTTTGGTCTAAAGAACGCTGGTGCTACCTATCAGAGGGCCATGACAAAGATCTTCGACGATCTCATACATGACATCGTCGAGTGCTATATCGATGACCTTGTAGTGAAGAGCATGTCATACGAAGAGCATTTAAAACATCTGGAGACTGTCTTTCAACGCCTTCGTCAATATAATTTGAAGATGAATCCCCTCAAATGCGTGTTTGGAGTCTCCTCGGGTAAATTCCTGGGATTCATCATCCGACATCGAGGTATCGAAATAGATCCATCTAAGATCAAGACGATCATGGAAATGCCTCCGCCAAGAACCCTCAAACAGTTGCGGTCTCTCCAAGGGAAGCTCGCATACATCCGGCGGTTTATCGCTAATCTTTCAGGAAAATGCCGTCCTTACAGTCACCTGATGAAGAAGGGAACCCCATTCGTCTGGGATCAAAAATGCCAAAGCGTGCTAGACGAGATCAAGCAATACCTGCAGAACCCGCCGGTGTTGGCTGCTCCGTTTAAAGAAAAACCTCTCATTCTTTATACAACCGCCCTCGAAGGTTCTTTAGGCGCATTATGGGCACAAGAGGACGACCAAGGGAAAGAAAGAGCACTCTACTACTTAAGTCGAGTTCTGCTGGGGGCAGAAAGCAACTACTCTCCCATTGAAAAACATTGCTTGGCGTTAATCTTCGCGATAACAAAGCTCAGGCACTATGCGTTGGCACATGAAGTCCGTCTCATTTCAAAAGTGGATCCCCTTAAATACTTGATGTCAAAAGCCATATTGACGGGACGACTCGCTAAATGGGCCCTGCTCTTGATGGAGTTCTCGATAACGTATCAACCTCTCAAGGCAGTGAAAGGCCAGGCCATTGCCGACTTCCTCACTGAGCACCCGATACCGGCCGATTCTCCTCTGAACTGTGATTTGCCGGACGAGCATGCATTTGATGCGATTAGCGGCGGAAGCACCCGATGGGAACTCTATTTCGATGGAGCGTCCTCCGTAAAGAAACAGAAACAAGGTATCCCAATGATCAAATCGGGGATAGGCCTCGTCTTTGCAACTCCACAAGGAGGGATAATGCGCTTCGCCTTCTCTTTAACAGAGCCGAGGACAAACAATGAAGCTGAATACGAAGCTCTGATAGCAGGCCTCGAAATCGCTATCGACATGGGAATTGAAGACCTCCTTATATACGGGGATTCTCAGCTGGTCGTTAGTCAAGTAAATGGTGACTACCAAACGTGCAAGCCGGAGTTGGTGAAGTACGGCGAAAAGGTGCAACAACTGTTGACCCAGATTCCCTCCTATATTTTGGAGAACATACCGCGCGTGGAAAACAGCAAAGCAGACGCCTTGGCCAAACTTGCTAAAGAACTGGCTGACGAGAACCTCGATGACGTCAGAATCGTGGTACAAAGCCGTCGAGTGCTCGCCCCGGCAGAAATACCTCCGGAATTATATAAAGAAAAGGGAGCGACTGAGCAGACGACCCTACAAATAAAAGACCATGAGAAGGCCGAGGACTGGAGGGAAGTCTTCATAGACTACTTTAAGTCCCACCGAATGCCCAAAGAAGCGTCCTCAAGACATCAGCTCATGAAACGAGCTCTATCTTTCGCTTTCGTCAACGATACTCTATACAAGAGATCGTTTGATTCTCTATGGCTGAGATGCTTGGGACCTGACGAAGCAGAAAGAGTTATTCAGGAAGTTCACGACGGACTTTGCGGTTCTCACCAAGCAGGCCCAAAGATGAAGTTAAATATTAAACGGATGGGTTACTACTGGCCCACGATGATCCAGGACTGCCTCGAGTATGCGAAGAAATGCCACTCGTGCCAGATTCATAGAGACTTTATTCACCAATATCCGAATCCACTACACCCAACGGTGGCTAGCTGGCCATTCGAAATATGGAGGACTGACATAGTCGGCCCCATCGAGCCAACATCATCCCGGGGACATCGTTTTATCCTGGCGACAACTGATTACTTCTCCAAATGGGCAGAAGCAGTACCACTAAGGGAAGTGAAGATGGAGAATATCCTCCATTTCTTCAAGACGCACGTCATCTATCGGTTTGGAACCCCACGGCGGATTATCTCCGATAATAGGCCAGCCTACAGAAGCCATAAGATTAGCCGCTTCGCGCAGCAGCACAATATAGACTGGAGATATTCTTCAGTTTACAACCCACGAGCTAACGGTCTGGCCGAGGCCTTCAATAAGACCTTGACAAAGATCATAAAAAAGACCGTTTCCCGGAATAAGAGAGACTGGCACGAAAGGCTGCAAGAAGCCCTTTGGGCTTATCGAACTACATTCAAGACGGCCACGAACACAACGCCGTACGCGTTGGTATTTGGGACGGAAGCAGTGCTCCCCCTCGAGATAGAGTTACCCTCTCTACGAGTGGCAGTCCACCACGAGCTAACAGACGAAGAGAATGCTCACCTTCGGCTCGAGGAGCTTGATGCCCTCGACGAAACCCGGCTCATAGCGCAACAACATCTAGAAGCCTACAAAGCAAAGATGACGCGCTCGTACGAACGATTGACCAGGCCGAGGACATTCCGCTAAGGCGAACTCGTACTAGTGGTCAAAAGACCTATGATCCCCAATCGTGCCAAGCGGGGAAAATTTGAGCCAAACTATGAAGGCCCGTACATCATAGACAAGGTCTACCAGGGTGGAGCCTATCTACTCGTGGACATGCACAGTGAAAGGCCTTTCAGGCCAATAAACGGCCGCTTTTTAAAGAAATACTATGCTTAATGAGCCACAGCCTAGGTCAATGATAGATGACGACGACTATGTCCGCTCGCTATCTTCCTAGGCTCAGACTTTACAAGCAGCAACCGGCCTTCCCATAACAACGGACCGAAACGTCCTTAAACTAACGACGGACCGAAACGTCCTTAAACTAACGACGGACCGAAACGTCCTTAAACTAACGATGGACCGAAACGTCCTTAAAACTATCGACGGACCGAAACGTCCTTAAACTAACGACGGACCGAAACGTCCCTAAAACTACTACCGCAGCATCTTTAGGCTGACGAGATAAAAAAAAAGAAAGAGAAAGAAAAAATAAAAAAAATATATGAAAAAGAATAAAAAAAAACGGTATGTCCATAAGCAAAAATGGGCACGGATGAAAACCCGAAAGGGCTCCGTGAGTAAAAACAGCAGGACTACCGGCGAGTGTTTGTGAAAACCCGAAAGGGCGCAACCTCGTTAAAAGACACTTGTAGGGTCCTCTCGACCTTGTAAGGAGAAACAACCTGCGTGAGATCCTTACGACTCACAAAGGAGCAACACACTTAGGGATCCTCACGATTCCTAAGGAGAAAATGCACTTGGGAGATCCTTACGACTCGTAAGGAGAATTCTCTTGTGGGACCCTCACGGCTCATGAGATTTGAAAGTCTTAAGTTACAGAAACCTAAACCTGTTCTTAAGCAAATCCTCCACAACCTTCGATATTGCCCTATAAAGGACTCAATACTGACCCTTGTATACAATCCACGGGCGCGAATAAACATTTCCCCAGCAAAGTCCAACCCTTGTAGGTCCTCTCGGTCCATAAGGAGAAAGCCCTCTTGTAGGATCCTTACGACTTACAGAGGAACACACACTTAGGAATCCTCACGATCCCTAAGGCGAAAATACACCTATAAGATCCTCACGACTTGTAGGGAGAAATACCTTTGTGAGACCCTTACGGCTCATGAAGTCAAAGCCTTAGTCGACAGGACCTTAACCCTGTTTGCTAAGCCACCTTTGTTCAGCATCGACAGAGGCAAATGATGATTCGTTCCTGGCAATATTCCAGTTGCAGCGATGCTGATGCCTAAATCGGTATCAAATCCCAAGTTCTTTCATGGCAAATGATGATTCGCTCCTGGCAATATTCCAGTCGCAGCGATGCTGATGCTAAGATTGGTATCAGATCCCAAGTTCCACACTCGCGATATATAAAAAATCAGTGAGCCAAAAATGCATATGAAATAGCCGAAATGATGGGGCAGCTTGCAATAAAAAACAGCAAGTAAAAATGTATGCATGAAAAATAGCCGAAATGATGGGGCAACTCGCAATAAAAAGCAGCGAGTAGAAAATGAAATAAATAGCCGAAATGATTGGGCACCGCGAAAAATAGCCGAAATGATGGGGCAATCGCGACCTTCGCGATATAAAAGCTGAAATGATAGAGCATTGCGGAAAAAGAAATAAAATAAAAGTGAAATCCTCGCCCTACAGGTGAGGTTACATCTATCCCTGTATACAATCCAGGGGCGCAAACAAAGAAGGGATCATACTCCTCCCCGAGGTTTCATCATAACAAGAAGCCAAATCTTGACGGTTCACAGATAGCCTAGAGATCATCTCGACGTTCGTCTCATGGCAGCAGACACAACATCAAGCAAAACGGAACAGCGGCAACCCCCAGTTCCGTGGCTCGGCGATATACATATCACCAAGAGTCAAACCTCCATTCCGTGAAATGCGGATATATTCAGCAAAATTCCTGGTTACGTGGAACGCGGATAACGTCACTCTTTGACCCCGTGGAAAACGTCAGAGCGGATCCTGGTCCTCGCAGAGCACGGCAGTGAACCCGTGTGAAGCATCCAGAGCGGAGCCTAGTCCTCGCCGAGCACGGCAGTGAACCCGTATGAAGCACCTAGTGCAAAATTCCTGGTTACGTGGAACGCGGATAACGTCACTCTTTGACCCCGTGGAAAACGTCCAGAGCGGATCCTGGTCCTCGCAGAGCACGGCAGTAAACCCGTGTGAAGCATCCAGAGCGGAGCCTAGTCCTCGCCGAGCACGGCAGTGAACCTGCGTGAAGCACCTAGTGCAAAATTCCTGGTTACGTGGAACGCGGATAACGTCACTCTATGACCCCGTGAAAAACGTCCAGAGCGGATCCTGGTCCTCGCAGAGCACGGCAGTGAACCTGTGTGAAGCATCCAGAGCGGAGCCTAGTCCTCGCCGAGCACGGCAGTGAACCCGTGTGAAGCACCTAGTGCAAAATTCCTGGTTACGTGGAACGCGGATAACGTCACTCTTTGACCCCGTGGAAAACGTCCAGAGCGGAGCCTAGTCCTCGCCGAGCACGGCAGTGAACCCGTGTGAAGCACCTAGTGCAAAATTCCTGGTTACGTGGAACGCGGATAACGTCACTCTTTGACCCCGTGGAAAACGTCCAGAGCGGATCCTGGTCCTCGCAGAGCACGGCAGTAAACCCGTGTGAAGCATCCAGAGCGGAGCCTAGTCCTCGCCGAGCACGGCAGTGAACCCGTATGAAGCACCTAGTGCAAAATTCCTGGTTACGTGGAACGCGGATAACGTCACTCTTTCACCCCGTGGAAAATGTCCAGAGCAGATCCTGGTCCTTGCAGAGCACGGCAGTGAACCCGTGTGAAGCATCCAGAGCGGAGCCTAGTCCTCGCCGAGCACGGCAGTGAACCCGTGTGAAGCACCTAGTGCAAAATTCCTGGTTACGTGGAACGCGGATAACGTCACTCTTTGACCCCGTGGAAAACGTCCAGAGCGGATCCTGGTCCTCGCAGAGCACGGCAGTGAACCCGTGTGAAGCATCCAGAGTGGAGCCTAGTCCTCCCCGAGCACGGCAGTGAACCCGTATGAAGCACCTAGTGCAAAATTCCTGGTTACGTGGAACGCGGATAACGTCACTCTTTGACCCCATGGAAAACGTCCAGAGCGGAGCCTAGTCCTCGCCGAGCACGGCAGTGAACCCGTGTGAAGCACCTAGTGCAAAATTCCTGGTTACGTGGAACGCGGATAACGTCACTCTTTGACCCCGCGGAAAACGCCCAGAGCGGAGCCTGGTCCTCGCCGAGCACGGCAGTAACCCGTGTGAAGCATCCAGAGCAAATACCGGACTGTGGAGTCCTTAAAATCCACGGACTATGACGTCCTTAACCTCGACCGTGATGTCTTAAAACTAACGATCAACCACCCCGATTCCTTACAGATTTTGCCTTGGTTTAAGGGTACATCTCTTCACTCCTTTGATGCCTGGCGTTGTAATTCCTCAACGTCTTCAAAGAGGTGACGGGTCCCTGCAACCACACATCGGACTGTGGAGTCCCTAAATCCACGGACTATGAGGTCCTTAACCTTGACCGTGATGTCTTAAAACTAACATCGGACTGTGGAGTCCTTAAATCCACGGACTATGAGGTCCTTAACCTTGACCGTGATGTCTTAAAACTAACATCGGACTGTGGAGTCCCTAAATCCACGGACTATGAGGTCCTTAACCTTGACCGCGACGTCTTTAAACTACAATACCTGGAGAAACCCCTGACTCCGTAAAACACGGACAAGGGTGACCGCATCCAACACTTACAAGTCCTCACGACCTGTAAGGAAGAAAAACTCTCTTGTGGGATCCTTACGACTCTCAAGAGAAAACCCTTTTAAGAATCCTCACGATTCTTAAGAAGAGCTTACACCTATGGGATCCTCTCGACCTGTAGGGAGAAAAACTCTTTATGAGACCCTCGTGGCTCATAAAATGCAAAAGCCTTAGGAAGCAGATCCTAACCCAGAATCCTAAGCCATCGCTGTCCTGCAAGGAGATCAAGATAGAATATCCGCAGAATACATTCAATAAAAAGGGGACACACCATTAAAAAAAATGTATCGTTTATTCATGAGCCAAAATGGATACAAAGTACAATTCATGAAAGAAACAAAAGAAAGATACTCTTATCCATGAGTATGTACAAAAAAAGGGAGAAAAGATACAAGTCCTCAAGCCGGCGGGCGATGCAATAATTTTACCAGCTCATCGTTCTGTTGCTGAGCCACGGCTTCATGACGCAAGATCTCCAGAAGACGAGCCTCCGCCTGAGCTTGCTGAGCCTGATACGAAGCAAGCCGAGCTTCGAGCTCTTTCTCGGTGGCTTTATGAGCCTCGACCCTCTCACGAGTAAACGTGGCAGCTTTATCGAGAGCCACCACCTCTTTTATGGACTTCTGGAGCACTCGCCACAGTTCGTATGCTTTGTTGGCCTTGGCTGTGAGGCTGGCATGAAGCTCGCTCAGCGCCTTAGCAGCTAGCTCTCTCTCCGAAAATTTACGGCCGAACCCTTTTCTCGCACAACAATATGTTCGCTACGTGTCGCTCTATCAGGCCACGTAAGCTCGCTTTCGTGACCACAGCCTTGGAAACAAGACATTTACAAGACCGTATAAATGGGCTTCCAGTCGACGGGAATAATCGATGTAAAACGCGCTCACATCACCTGATGTGAAAGGCAACAAGAAAGATTTCCGACATATTTCAAGCATGCGTTCGCAATCATATGAGTATTCAAAAAGAAAATAATAATAATAATAGCATTTGCAATCGCATGAACGTTCATAATACCCAAAAAGGTCTGATACGCAGGAAAGTAATGATAGCATTTGCAACTAAAGAAAATTCTCATGAGAAGAATATGAAGTTTATTTATGCAAGCGGAAACATACATACTAGTGCCAAGCCTACATGGAAGTTCGGCATAAAGCGTAAAAAAAAAAGGGGGAGGGACTAATTTAAAAATGTTCTACGCTAACGGAAAAGGTCACCAAACATGGGATCAACGGCACAGGGGTTAACGAAGCAAAGGACAAAATTCTCCATCTCTCTCTCTGCTTTCTCCAGCACATCAAAGCGACGGTTCTCACGAGGAGTCACTCCCCATCGATTGGCGCCGTGTTCGTCCGCGAAAGCAGACATAATAGCTCGCCGGGCCTTGATCTGTCTCAACAGATGAATTGAGCAATCCTTCAAAGCCTGAGTAATCAGGCACGCTTCATGAAAGCCCTCGAGCTTTTCTTCCGCCGCGTCAAGCATCGCCAGGGTCATCTCCACCGGGTGAGGAGGGATGTCGGCAAGCACGGCCGTGAGAATCATCCGGAGCCAGAGGGAACCCATCGGGAGGGGGGACCCCCTATGGATCGAGAGTTCATGCATGGCTGAGTCGCATTCTTCGTCAGTAAGAAGTGGATCCACTAATCGAGCAGCAAAGCGGGGGATCATCTCCTCGATAGGCACTTCCCATGGCTGTCGACGAGCGTGTGGACAGTTGCAGGCCATGGCACTCAGATACTCCTCAAATTAAATCACGTCAATATGGGAATGAATTTCTCTGTGAGGAGAAAATAGGCTATGGCCTCAAGAATATAAAGAAATGCATTAAGTGCTGTGCGCGGAAAATCTTGCATGGTGAAGCTATTTCCAAGGCCCAAAAAAGGAAAGGCATCAAAAATCAAGGAGATGGAACTATTTCCAAGGCCCTTTTTTCTGCGTTTGATATTGTGCACTGAAAATAGGGCATGGGAAGATTTTGTGAAAAGCCCCGTCAAGGGACCCCACGTGCAGAATACGTGAGGCCTAAACCTGATGTACACTAAAACAAAAGAAAAATGGAGTAGCACCCTGCATATTGAAAGCACCAACAACAACAGTAGCAAAATGATAAAATCCCAGAAAAAGGCATGCAAACATGGAAAAACATAATAAAACTTGTCACTGAATCTTTCAAGAAGTTCATACAAAATAAAGAGGACACGTTTACAATGGTAAGACTTCAGACGCGGGGCATGGGTTGAGAAACTCAAGATTAACTCTGTCCAAGATTCTCCAAGCATTTCGAACCTCCCGAGTGTGCTTCCTCTCGCGGTCGCAAACGTCGGGATCCTCACGAATGTCCTCCACCCTCCGATAGGCAGCAAGTACGGCTGACTGCTGAAAGACTTGGTGCAAGAGATCGATGAGGTGATCTCGCCTCCTCTTTGAGATCAAACCCATCAGGTACACCGAATGCACCTTATCCTCAGCAGTGTCCAAGGCCCCGAGCGGTATGCCGGTGCAAAAGAGAGGAAGTGCCTCCCGGATCGCCAGCACGATCAGCCTCAGAAGAGAAGAGCGACGGGGGAGTAGCCGATGGTTGTACTTGTCAAAGCGGCTCATGATCTCGGCACACTGAGCATCGGTGAACTCCTGGTTCTGACTGCGGCCCAGTGCACGAATATTCCCATAGGAAATGATCTCGTCAAGACCATACAGATGGGCATCCATGATACCTGAAATAAAGGTCATGAGAATCATTACAAAACCCCCATTTCATTAATTGCAGAAGAACAACCTCGGGCCAAGAGACCCCAGGAAGCCTCCGCGTGAAGAAATCAAGTCCTTCATTGGAATTAAATTCCTTATTAAGAAAAGGGAATTAAATTCCCAAAAAAAAAACATTTTTGGATGGAATTAAATTCCATGGAGTTGAAACGCCATCATCATCTCCCCAAAGAACATCTAAACCCTAAGAGATCTACAGTTTGAAGGTTAAGCGGTTTCATGCTCTTATGGAAAAACATTAAGAAAAAAGGGTAAAAACCCTTGTTTAGGATTTAAAATCCAGAGGAATATGAAGGTCCATCGTTTGTCCAAGAACATTACCTGAGGAAAAGAATTCTTTTCGAACAGAGTTAAACTCTGAAGATTGTTTCAAGACAGAGAACTAAGCCCTGGAAGCGAGAATTAAATTCTCAAGGAAAAAGTTCTCAGAAGAAGAAGATGAGCAAAGTGAAGGCTCCTATGAAGAGACAGAGGTATTTATAGAAGGCAATGGAAACGTTTCATCTCCCCAGATCCCTAGAGGAATCCAACGGTCACAAGAGGTGACAGCGTTGCACTCACGTGCAGACACGTGAGAACAACGCTATGGGGGCATTTGTTTCCTGATTTAAAATCAGAAAAGCTTATGGAAAAAGCTTCAGAAGAGGATCACATGCTCACACGTGACCAACAGTCACGTGTTGGCACGTGACATCTAAAAGCATCATCAAGGCAGATTCAGCTTCCTGACTACATCAAAGAAAAGGGCTTCAGAAAGGGTCACGTCCTCCCACGTGACCAGGGTCACGTGTTGGCACGTGACATTTTAAAGCGGATTCAAAGGCACATCGGGTCCCTGATCAAATCAAGGAAAAAGCTTCAAAAGAGGTCACGTGCTCCCACGTGACCAGGGGTCACGTGTTGGCACGTGACGCTCAAAACATCAGAATTGTTCTCCAGTTAAATCAAGAAAAAGAGTCCAGCCAAGGGTCACGTGCTCACACGTGACCAGGGGTCACGTGGTGGCACGTGACGGTTAAGCAGCAACCAGAAGACAGAGCGCAAAAGGAAAGAAGAGGGCTCATTTCAAAGAGGGTCACGTGCCCATACGTGACCATGGGTCACGTGCCCACACGTGACCATGGGTCACGTGCCCACACGTGACCAAGGGTCACGTGCCCACACATGACCGGCTTTCAAAGCCCATTTTGTTAACAGAATTAAATTCTGAAAGAGATTCAAATCTTTCCAAAGGAAAGCGATTATCTGGAACCAATCGAATTGAAGATTCAGAGGTGATTAAATATCATCTATCCATGGGAAAATCTCGGGTTTGGAAAGATTTCCCCTTTAAATCTAACCGAAATAACAAAAGAGAATCCCTGGATTTGAAATCCAATGGTGAATAAAATTCACCTAATAATCCAAAGGTCAAAAACGAATGATGGATGCAAATCAAATCTCTCAATGAAGATTCGTCAAAAAACTAATCGATTCGGCTGCTTCTCCTATAAATAGGAGCCAGGAGACACAGGGATAAAAAAAAAGAGATAGATACGCAGAGAAAAAGAAAAGAGAGAGAGCCTTGATACTTTGAGGAATTTGGATCTTCTGCAAAAAAGAAAACTCTAGGTAAGAAAGGGAAGGCTCCTTGAAAGAAAAGAGAATTTAATTCTCGACAAAGTTTAACTCTGATATATAAAACAGAAGAACATATTTCTTCTCTCTTTGATAGAGGATCTGCAAAGTGCACATCTCCCCTTAAAGTTGAGAATTTAATTCTCAATGGGTCGAGATCCTGCCATGCAGATCTAAAACATAGAGAGGGAACGGAAGCACGAGAATTTAATTCTCACAGAACTATAGGAATTTAATTCCTTTAAAATAAAATTAGGGTTTGACCCTGTGTCATGGGAATTTAATTCCTTCAGAACAAAGAGAAACAGGGTTTAACCCTAGTTAAGAACCTAGTTCTGTTGAAACAGCGGGAATTTAATTCCCTTAATCATAATTTAACAGAGAATGGGAGTTTAATTCCTTAAAAGCTTTTATTAGGGTTTAACCCTATTCAGTTCTCCACATACATGAAGAATTTAATTCCTACAGAAAATTCGGAGTCCAACTCTACTCCAGAATATAAATCTTCGAAAGGAAGTAGGAATTTAATTCCTCTGAAATTATTGTCAGGGTTCAACCCTACGAGGAATTTAACTCCTGGAAAAGATTAACAGATCCTCTAAACAACATATATAGAGGCAGGGTCACGTGCCACCACGTGACCCCCCCACCCCAAAAAAAGACCTACAGATAGCCCCTTTGAGGCAGTGCCCCACGTGACCCTTGACAGAAGCTTTAACACACAAGCATTTGAATGCCCGTCACGTGATGGCACGTGATGCTCTGAAAGATGCGATAATCTCAGCAGAATAAATGAAGGGAGGGTGCTCTCACGTGTCGCAACGTGACCCCTCTTGCCTTAGTGTTTAACACTAAATTGAAACTCCCGAACCCAGTGTTCAAACACTATTGGGCCTTAGTGTTCAACACTAATCAAAAAACTTTATTTGCAGTGTTCAACACTGACTACCTTAGTGTTTAACACTAATTTGAGATCTCTGTTGCCAGTGTTTGATACTGATCTGTTTTAGTGTTTAACACTAATTTGAAAGCCCTGTTGCTGGTGTTTAACACCAATTATCTTTTAGTGTTAAACACTAACTCATCAATCTCATTCCCAGTGTTCAACACTGGTTGGTCTTTAGTGTTTAACACTAGACATTGGTCCAATTGGCTAAATGGATGGAGGCAAAGCCTCTCCTGATTGGACTTAGCCCAAGCTGGCCATAAGTCCTCAATTCGTAATCAACTGGGCTAATGGGCTTATAACATAATTAATTGGTCTTGATCCCAAATTGGGCCAAGGACTATTTAATCCACTCCGGTTCTAGGGTACATCTCTTCACTCCTTTGATACTTGGCATTGTAATCCCTCAATATCTTCAAAGAGGTGACGGGTCCCGACGACCACACATTGATATGGACTCTGGGGTCCTTAAACCCATGGACTATGAGGTCCTTAACCTCGACCGAGATGTCTTTAAACTAACAATGGACTGTGGGGTCCTTAAACCCATGGACTACGACGTCCTTAACCTCGACCGAGATGTCTTTAAACTAACAATGGACTGTGGGGTCCTTAAACCCATGGACTATGAGGTCCTTAACCTCGACCGAGATGTCTTTAAACTAACAATGGACTGTGGGGTCCTTAAACCCATGGACTATGACGTCCTTAACCTCGACCGAGATGTCTTTAAACTAACAATGGACTGTGGGGTCCTTAAACCCATGGACTACGACGTCCTTAACCTCGACCGAGATGTCTTTAAACTAACAATGGACTGTGGGGTCCTTAAACCCATGGACTACGACGTCCTTAACCTTGACCGAGATGTTTTAAAACTAACAATGGACCGCAATGTCCTTAAACTACCCATGGACCGCAATGTCCTTAAACTAGCAATGGACCACTATGTCCTTAAACTGGAACAATAGAGCCAAACGCTCTTTTGTCGGATCTAAACAATCCCGTTTAAGTTGATCTTAGCTTCAAAGATGGCTAACGTATCCTTAAACCTTCAAACAGACTGGACTATGAATCCCCCAAATTAATTCTGGCTCGAGGGTACATCTCTGAACTCCTCTGACATCCGTCATTGTAATCCTTCAACGTCGTCAGAGAGGTGACGGGTCCCGACGACCATACATACGATGGACCACTATGTCCCTAAACTGGAACAATGGAGCCCAAACGCTCCTTTGTCGGATCTAAACGATCCCGTTAAGTTGATCTTAGTCTCAAATCAGACTAACGTATCCTTAACAAACGTTTGAGTTGATCTTAGCCTCAAGTATGGCTAACGTATCCTCAAACCAAACCCCCAAACCCAAATCTAAGATAACATGGATTTGGACTAGTCCACGCCCTACGGGCGACGACACAACTCGGTCTCCGTAAACAATCCACGGGCAACAAAACATAAAATAAACACACACGACACGAAGTGACCATCTGGAGAAGGAGAAAGTTGTTACCGCGATGCGGTAGCGTAATTAACTGCAGGGGCTTGCGCCTGCAGGGAAAAGCGTCCCCACAATCAAAAACCCCTCAAACGAGGGGGAATCTGACGAAGTCTGCTACATCGGCCGCATCTGTTTAAACCTTCGATACATGGTGCCATAAATCAACTTGGCATCTTCGGAGAGGTGGACGGATAGCACCAATTAGCATCTGCCCCGAATTTCAGGCGAGACGGTCAATGTCTTGGCCGCCATTAGGAGGGGAACAATCCCATACGATCCAATATCTATAATATGACATCCTCAAGTCAAGAGTGCGGATCTATCATCAATATATAGCTCGTATGGTAAATCCGTCGTACGGCCTCCCAAATCTGGGTACGGGTCAAATGTCACATCTATCAAATTATTCATCCGGTATCCTCTTTATTCAAATATCATGATCCGGGGTACTGATCTACGTCTAGTACAACACTGATACCACATATGTAAGCATGCGTGTGTATGAAAACACCACGTCAAAGGACCCGCTAAAACATCATGTCGAATCTCAAATACGAACCATGTCACATCACCGATCTCACGGCCTCAAGCCCAATCTCATCGACTCATCTCCGATCCCAAGTACTATCCTCTTCATCCGTGTATATGTATACGTGTGTGTGTGTATACACACACATAGTCCCATACCCATGTGTGTGTGTGTGTGTGTATATATATATATATATACATATCCCCATATACGCACAAGTAAAAATAAATGTATGCAAGTATATGTGTGCGTATGGGTGTAACAACCATTCTAGGGTTCGCGACTAAGAAGCTAAACTAAGTTACTTCTAACTACCCTAAGCTAAACCATGAACACATAACCATATCTTGAATATCCATGTCTCACATAAAAGATATCATATATATATATATAGTATATATATAGCATACTATACATCGAACTGCGGGGGTGCTATACGCCATCCACCCGACTTCCCCCGTAGATATATATCCACTCACCTGCTCTTGCTTGCCGATGTCGATGTCGCCATGCCCTTCCTTGTTACTCCGAACCCGCTCGAGGGTACCTACATGTATACCACAAGACAACGTAAATGGAAATAGCGCACGAAAACCAAATCGGCACGCGTATCGTTTATAGGTCAAACCCATAACCTCGCATGCAAAACACGATCAGTAACCCTAGTCGTTGACGTTCAAACGCCACACGACGGAAACACAATATCAAATACCAAATCTAAATTCATTAAAAGCCGCAAAACGAATTCAGAAACTTAGAAAACATGCTCCAGATTTTGTTCCAGGTGAAATTAGGCAATTCTGCATATGGGGTAGGTCTAATTTGACTAAAATGAAGCCATGGACCAAGCACGGAATGATTCCAATGTACCATGGCCATAAATTGCGGCCAAAAAGAGAAAAAAAAAGTCGGCCAAAATGAAGAGATATGGTCTCGGGTCTTGGGAACAGCTTCTAGGTTGCCTTCATGACTCACAGTCTTCGCTAAATATTTTTCAGGTGTCCCAGCTGATAGCAGATTTCATATTTCCTACAGAATTCCATAAAAATACGGATATCGGGGATTTCTAAGTTCGCTAATAGGGGCTTAAGTCTCAGGTTTAGGTCTCCAATCAATCACCACAGGGGTTTAAGGTCAATATTAAGTCTCAATTACACTATCTCAATTCAATTCAAACCCTAATTCCCACTTGGAATATCAAAGTTCACTAAACTTTGCCAAATCGATTTCAAACTTGAAGAGAGGCTTAAGCAAATGAAATACTATGTTATTTGTGAAAGTATTACCTCATTTGGCAACTCAAGAAAATTCTTGAGTTGCCCAAGTGTCCAAAATGCGAGCTTTCTTGGTCCAAAGTGTAGCTAGTGAGCTCATGCACATTTTTTGTGAAGTGGGGATGGATTTTTGGGGTTGTATTGATGATGAAGTGAGGGGGTGAAGGTCGTGGAGGAGAAGGGGCTTCCATAGACTTGAGGAGAGAAAAACAAAAGATGAAGATGATGAAGGAAGTGAAGAGAGAAGACAATGGTCAAAGGTCAAGGAACCCCTCTCCTTCTCTTTCTTGCCCATACCATTCATTATACAACATTTTCTATTTCTTTTCTTTTCTATTCTTTTCTCTTCTCATTTAAATTCAACAACCATGCTAAAAATAATGAAGAGAAGGCCATGAAGAAAATGTAACAAGTGCTAAAAAAATGACATGTGCCCAAAACACGCTTAAAGTCCGATTAGCGATATTTAATCGCGATTAGCACTAAAATAGTGTCAAATAAATTATAAACTTTTATAATTTGCATGAATCATATAAAGCATGCTCATTTCAGTAATTTCCATAATTTTCCAAATTTTTCCTAATTTATCGGTATTTAATTATACCGCCTTATTAAAATATTCAATATATTATTAATTAATTATAAAAATTCCCAAAAATAATATTTTATTTTTCTGAAATGTTACAAGTGTTGTCGAGATCATCAAAGCAAAGTTCCTCATCCATGCAGCTTTCGGAAGCTATCTCGTGGATGGAACAAACATCAAGCAAATGAGCAGAAGGTTCAGATGGTTGACTTCCTAGCTTATAGATATTAAGCTCAATTGTCATCTTCCCGAAGGATAAGTTCATAGAACCATTACGACAATTAATTACAGCGTTATAAGTTGCTAGGAAGGGTCGACCGAGTATCACCGGGATTTGATTGCCTGGGTTTGCCACAGGCTGTGTATCTTAAACAATAAAGTCCATAGGGAATATGAATTCCCCGACTTTAATTAACACATCCTCTAGTTCACCCCGAGGTTTGGTGATTGATCGGTCTGCCATCTGGAGAGTACAATGGGCGGGTTTCAACTCTCCAATCCCTAACTGCTCGTATACTGAATAAGGAAGCAAGTTAACGCTAGCGCCAAGGTCGAGTAAAGCACGATTAATATTTTTACCCCCAATAGAAATAGAGATGGTAGGACAGCCAGGGTCCTTACGTTTCTTTGGTATTTGCTGGGTAAAAGTTGTGCTAACATTACTCGTCATGAAAACTTTTTTAGGCACTTGAGTTTTTCTCTTCCTAGTGCACAAGTCTTTGAGAATTCTTGCATAAGATGGGACTTGTTAAATAGCATCTAGGAGAGGAATATTTAGGTTAACTTGCTTAAACATTTCCACAATCTTCTCCATTTATGGATTAGGTCTGTTGGCCCTTAATCTGTTTGGAAATGGAGCTTGATCAATAAGATTTGGGTCCAACATTTGTGGAGAAGATTGTGGGGACGGATTCGATCCCAAAATTGGATTGGGAATCGTCTTAGATAGATTAGGCGAAGTGTTCGAGCCTTGGGGAAAACGGAGAATAGGCTCGGAAGAAGGTGGGAGATTAGACGAATTAGGGGAAGAAGTAGAAGCCGGGGTATCATTGGTATCACTAACATCATCAACTTGCTCACCCACTCGGTTATTCAGCACTTTTCCCGATCTCAACGTAATAACAGCACTCACGTTATGATTTTGTGAGTGTCCAGGATTTGGTAAGGGCTGAGATGGGAGTTTCCCTTTCTCTCTCGCACTCATTGCGGCGTTCAACTGTGCAATTTGGTTTTCTATTGATTTAATACTCTCACCATGGGAGGCGGAGTCTTTCTTAATGGTATCAATAGAAGACCTCATATCAGCCGACATTTGAATGGAATGTTTCATAAACAAATCCAAAGTTTGTGCGAGTGAAGAGTTATCAGTACCGGCCAATTGTGGTGCAGAAGTGTTAGCCGGATTTTGAAAATTTTGTGACTGAAAGGGGTGCTGACTTTGTGGTTGTGGTTGCTGTTGCTGTGGATGAAGTCTTTGATAATTGCTTTGGAACTGGTTTTGATTTTGGGGTAGGTTTTGGTTCCAAGCAAAGTTAGGATGATTCCTCCATCCCTGATTGTACGTGGAAGAATAAGGATCGTTTCTAGGTTGCTGCTGAAAAGTAGCATTAGTTTGCTCGTGACCTTGAAACAGTGCATTCATAGGACATTCTTCCATCAAGTGTGAAGGATCTGAATAGCAACCACACACGGTCTTGAGAAGCGTTACCTGATTTAGGGAGACTGATAAGAATTTGTTCTCAATAGCGTCGAGTTTCTTTTGCATCGCTGCCATTTCGGCTTTTACTGCGATGGAAACATCGAGCTGATGAATACCTCCCCTAGATGAAGGTGGTCTTACGCTTTCCCACTGTAAAGTGTTTTCAGCGAGGTCTTCTAGATATTTCCAAGATTCACCATCATCTTTAGATATGAAATTGCATTGACAATTTGTTTCAAGCATCTGCTTTGTGACTGGATTAATGCCCTCATATATAATTCGGTACAAATCCCATCTATGTATTCCATGATGAGGACATTGTACAAGCAGATCATGGAAACGTTCAAAGCACTTCCAAAATGGTTCATTGGGAAGCTAGGTAAACTGGTTGATCTCGCTCCTAACACGGGCGGTCTTATGGTTTGGGTAAAACTTCTTAAGAAATGTTATTACGAATTCATCCCAATTAGTCATAGAGTGTGCGGCAGTATTATAAAGCCATTTTTCTGCCAAGTCGCATAAAATGAATGGGAGAAGACGCAAGCGCATAGCATCCACAGTCAGTTGTGAAGTACCCATCATTGCGCATACGTTTTCGAATTTAATAATGAAAACGTACGCGTCTTCATATTCAAGCCCGTGAAATTTGGGCAACAGATTGATATAGTGGGGTTTAATTTCAAAATTATCCTCGTTGGCTGGTGGAATAGATAAGCAGGTGGGAAATGGACCACGGATAGGATAGCATCTCTCTTGGAGAGAAATGCGCGGTGGATTCTGCTCACCTACGGGCGATGGCAGGGTGGTGTTATAACCTGATGGAGTACCATCCATCTCGGTCGATGTGGTGGATGGTGGGGAAAAAGAAGATGAAGAAGTACCGACTTCGGAGTTGATAGCAGGAACGCGGACAAGACGGGCACTAGAATCCCGTGTCCAGCCAAGCATGCACTATATGGTTTAGCGCAAGTAGCAGCGTGTGTACTTTTAAAAATGGTTTGTTTTTGAAAAAGTGTGTCGGACTTAGACAAATCACAAAAAATGCACAAACAACCCTAGAACTAAGATTACATAGGTCAAGTCTCTAGACCGCTCCTAGACTTCTAAAGGACAAGCCGTAGAATCAATCCTCTACCACCTCTTTACTACTCTTGTGGCCAGGTAAGTGCCAGGTAAGTGGGAGGTATCCGCTATACGAATCACCGAAAATAGCGGGCCTTAATTAAATAACCACTTGCCTTAGACACACTTGCCTAGGCACCACAAAAGTAATGCGCATAAGCGATAAATTACCCACGACCCTCCTTTGTCCTTAATGAGCGCGACGGTCCTTAGAGTATTGTCTAGATATTTTTTAAATTAATGTAGGGTTGATACAGATGCTCGGTTTGTGATTTGTAGGGCTTAGGAAGGGTGATAAAATCCCTACCTAATCTGAATTTTGGTCTTTCCCCTTAAGAATCCGTATTAAAATATGAATTAACAAACCAATTACAAAACTTTGCAAAAAGATTTTTGAGCGGCAAAATTTTGCTAAGAATCATGCAGAAAAGATATTTTATTGGATTTCAGAGGAGAGAGAAAGAGTTGAGAAACTTACCAAAGAAGTTAAGACCCCTAACTTCTCCCTTTAGCCGCGCTTCCGCCGCGAATGTGCTACTTCGGCCGCGGTTCCGCCGCAAGGAAGAAGGATCAGTTGATGAATTTTTGCTCCGTAGCCTCCTGTACTCCTCTGGATCTTGATGAATGTCTCTGGCTCTCTATTTCCTCACGTTTGTGACTCCAGATCTTCTTGCAAAATTCACACACAAATTGTTAAATATACAATTTGCAGTTTTGTTTAATTTATGATATAGATCGAATAAGAATTCAACATAAATAGTAAGAATAAAAATTACGCACGTATCCCCGGCAACGGCGCCATTTGATTGATCTGTTTTAAAGAAGTGTGTATAGTAACCGCAATCAGAACGGTGTCGCATGTAGCTAGACCAAGGTGAGTACGGGTCATCCTCAGGGAAACGTGGAACCTTTTTATTCTTACTTTAGGCGTGTTGATTAGGAAGGGAGAATAAGAATGGTGAAGAATGATTGTAGGATCTAGATCTACGTTAAACAAGGATGCAAAATATAGATCTAAATTAACTACGGAGGTAAGTTTAATATTAAAAGGGGGCTTGTAGGGTTCACTGGGATTTAGTAGTTATGGATGATTAATTAAAGATTGCTCTTTTTATCCTTTATAGATTTAAAACTAGAACGACGGTGATGCATGTAGATTAGGATTTCTGGAGGGAAAAGGGTTCCCACTCTTAACCCCTATCTCGATATGGAACTCCGTTCATATCTAGCCTTTACCAAAACAATTGTTAATCTAATCTCTAATTGTGGTCGCGATTATCAATGAATTGATAGCGTGCCCAATTAGGATGTTAACTATTCTTTTGATAAAGTTTATAAACTTTATAGGACTTAAAAAGAGTTTAAGGATCTTCATCATCCATTAACCTACCATAATCCCATGAACCCTAACAAGCGAAGAATTACTCGCGCATGTTGGGAGAAGAAGAGATGGAGAGAGAAATCATATCAAAACTACAAAGAGATAGAATAACAAAACTACTACCTTTATTAATCAACAAAATTCATTTACACTTTGTTCCCTTAGAAAATGATTACAAAATGCTAGTTTGCTTCTCGATATCTTCTAAGGAGGTAGATGAACAGTTGATGATCAGCCTGGATGCGTGAGCATGTCTTGGACTTCGTGATCTCTTCAGCTTGATAATTTTTCCAAGAGGCTCTCGGTCCTTATTTATAGTTCCAGAGCCAGAACCTTAGTTTCCTAATTTGGAAACCAGTGGTTAAGATCCCAACAGCAAAATCCCAACTCCCAACTCGTCCAATCCGCGGTGGAACCACGGCCAATAGGTGGGTTTGGCCGCGGTTCCGCGGCCAAACAGGGAGATTATGTTGTTGTTTTTCTGGGGCTTTAACTTGATGACACATGGTGATCTTTTCACATCTCTGAAACTGAAAATCTTCTCTTCGTCATTGCCAGAATTGATTTCTTTAGTTTACTTTTTTAATTAGGCAGGTTTGTTTTGCCAACTTTGATTTCCTTAATTTCAGCCCTGAAAATTCTGCACAATAACTCAACAAATAATATTAGTAGAGTTTGTTTTATTGAAATATTAACTTAACCTTTAAGAATTGGTCAAAGGTATTAATAAGGTAAGCATATTTAAATGGGCCAAATGTTAAATGGATATTATATGGTTACTTTTTCCTACAAAATGTTAATTATAATATATAAACACATGAAAATAGTATTTTTACAGATAAACCCTCATATGTATCATATATTATATTAAACACCTTTTATTATATAGAAATGGTAGGAAAAATATCATATTAAATGTGCAGTTTTATCAACTGAACACCTGTATACCTACATGCTTACACATATGTCTTGACATGCCTACATGTTAGTTACCCATATACCTATATGGTATTGTACCATTAGAGATAGGTATATACACATATGAAACACAGCTACATGTACATCTTGCATACATACTTACATATACACATACCTAGCTTGATTTAGCTGCACACATACCTGGAGGGTGTTACATCATTATTGATAGGTAGATACACATACCATGCTATACTGACATGGTTACGCATACCTGGCTATAGCTACTTGTTCACCTTTATATGATATTGTATGGATTTCGGAGAACTTAGGAACCACATGATATATTTAATAACTTGTTGCAGTTAAACAACGGTTTTTCCTTTATATGCTCATATTACTGTTTCACGTTGCATATATTATATTTCATGGATTTCGCATTTGAGATATGGTTTTCATATGATGTTTTCTGGATTGTTTTACTCCTGCGTATATATATCAGTGGTATGGGACGCTAATATATATACGTATACCCATCGTATATATATATCAGTGGTATAGGATGCTGTTATATATGTACACCTACATAATATATCATCATAATGATCTATGCAAGTTTTCTTATTCTTTACTTGATATTTGGATGCATCCACTCTGAGATTTGTTATAAACCGATACGGGGATCGAGAGTGTCGGTGTTTGGCACTTAAGATTCGAAGGACGTATAAACCGATACGGGGATCGAGAGTGTCGGTGTTTGGCACTTAAGATTCGAAGGACGTATAAACCGATACGGGGATCGAGAGTGTCGGTGTTTGGCACTTAAGATTCGAAGGACGTATAAACCGATACGGGGATCGAGAGTGTCGGTGTTTGGCACTTAAGATTCGAAGGACGTATAAACCTGTTTTTATGAGTCGATGCTGGGCACTAGTTTTCATGATGTTTTCGGGTGTCGATGTTTGACACTCAGGTTTCATGAGACTTACAGGATGTGTTTTATTCCGTACTCCGCATTTATTTGATATGCATTACTTCATATGTTAATAGTACCTGATAGAGTACCTTTCATGACTGTTGTATATACATATTGCCATATTATTACTTCATGTATTAGTTGCACCTGATAGAGTACCTTTATAATTGTTGCATGCATATGGCCATTTATTTCTTTTAGCTTGCATGTGATAGATTCACGCAGTACGTGCATACTTGTGATTACCTGCATATCATATTTATTATTCACGAGTTGGCAACTCACCCCCGTTGTGCCACAGGGTTGTACAGGTTGTCCCTCAGAGCAGTCAGAGGCAGGGCTTTCTTCTTTCATCTTTCGTATCATCTTTTGCAGCGGATACCGCTACGGCTGACTGGGTGCAGTTTTGCTATAGGTGGGTTTTGCGGTTATCCGATGTTGCTCATTGTATATTCGTTGTATCCAGTACTCTCCATCTACTACTTTCATGTAGTGACCTAGAGACGAGTTGTGAGGACGATATTGTATTTTATTTGTGACTTGGAGGTCATTTATGTAGTTTCACTTTATATCGTCTTTTTCTTCGCTACGGCGTCGTATATTTGTTGTGGTGGTTGTTTTCCGCCTTTGGGCGTGGATTTTGCTCCCGTTGGGCATGCTTTACTTATATATTTGTATGTATCCATTTTTTGGGCTAGTTTTTACAAAGGAGATGCTGCCAAAATTTTTAAGAAAGTAAATTTGGACTTTAAAGAATTTGTACTTGAGATTTTCAAAAGTTTTAGCAATGTTCTTATCACTTCCTACTTTTGATGGTTTAGATTACTGGATTTTCGGCTTACTTAAATTGCGTTACGCCTGTAGACATTACGTGGTTTAAGGGCCGTCACGTGCCAAATTTCGGGTCGTGACAGTGTATGACACTAACTCACCTATGGTTGCTATTCTCACCTCATGAGTTTTCATTGTCATCTTCACCTCATCTTCTTCTTCCTCATGAGAAAGCTCACTAGCTTTTCAAATAGTGAAGAAATAATTTGAGAAAAATTAATCTAAAGTGAGCCCAATTCCTACTTCATCATCCTCTACTATATTAGCCATTTAGTTTAGGGTGTTTGCTTCACCAATCCACCATTAGTGAAGAGGTAGCATGAGCTTGAGTCTCCTCGACGTAGATCATCTTTGGCCTCGAAGACTTCGAGCAAGCTTGTTCATTTCTTCATGTGAACCCTTACTAGAGTTCGGGTGTTCACTACTTGTAGCGAAGGGACTACTACACAGAGCTTTAGAAGTGAAGGACCGGTCTACAAAGGTTGTATTCCTCATTCACTTAGATGTAAAGTTGTTTACATTGTTGTTTCGTCTAAATCTCTAGTTAAGATTCTAGATTAGGGTTCTTTAGTACGGCAAAAATTTGAAAACGGCATGGACGATACCTCCCGAAACCTTTCTGCCGCCCTAGGGAACCCAGCAGTGGTATCAAAGCCATGCTAGAGAATTAGACGATATTTGTTAGATTACAAAACCGAAACAACTCCGAAACACCCGATATAAAGATCTAGTTTCTGTCGAATTTTTAAAAGTGTCAAAAAAATTTTTAACCAACTGCAGAATGTTAAATGAGATATAACATGAACACAGTAGAAAATTTAACTCCTCTCGCCGGATTTTGGCCGGCCACATTAATGATAAAACCGGCATGCTCGGTTCAACTACGAGGTTCTGGGTTGATTTTTTAGTGTGTTCCAGTCTCTGGGTTTTGGTATTTCAGGTGTTGCTTGTTTTTGCTAAATTGCATGTGATGTTATTTTTGTGCAAAGGCAATTCGGAGTGTTTCATAGTCATAATTCTAACATCTATTCGGGTTATTTAGACGACGTTAAAAAGTTCGAACGGATATCAATAATCCAATTTTTCCCTCGCTGGAAATTTTCCAAGAGTTGGATTTTTTCAAAGTTTAAAATCTTCCGAAAAATCATGCAAGCGATTCTGTGGACCCTCTAAAAGAACGATACCCAAACTCGACTTTTTGGATCGCGGAACCACGGTCATACCCTAGGGTTTGCCGCAATTCCGTGGCGACATGAGTGAGGCATGGGTCGGCCCTTCTACGGATGGTTCATAGGTGATGTGGCATGTTCTGGGGACTTTTTGAACTCCGCTCAAGTGTTGAGCTCTTTTGGAAATTTTGGGTGTTTGTTTATTCGATCGAAAAGTTTAACATCATCTAGCTATCTGTGATTGTGATACAATATTTGGAATCCACAAAATTAGTTATGAGATAACTAGTTTGAATTTTATAAATCTAGCAAGTTAGTCTCATTTGATCGGTTGCCATGGAATTTTGAGGAGGATCAAAAGTTCGTCGCAATTACATAGTGTACGCGGATACTCGCCGGGTAACCTTACTAAATAGCCACGCCCCATAGCCCCGATTAAGTGACTGTAGGAGAACCCCATCGCCAAAAGCATCCGTTCGGGTGCTCGCGGACGCGGTGTTCCACCTTAGTGAACTTCGTCGAAGGCATCGGGGGTGCGGCCGTCTACTAAAGTTTCCGATGAGCATTCGATCAGGTTATCGGAAATCTTGTTGAATTACCCGACAGGTTATTGGAAAGTATTTTCAATATCGAGACTAAAATGATGGGTTTATAATTGTTAGGCATGTGATGTTTAAGGAATTCATTTGGTTATGCATGAAATCCAAAGTATATGATACATTGGGTTTATGATGTCTAAGGTGGTTGTGGATTCCAACTGTTGTAGTTTTTAATTTTCTTTTCTGCGACCGTAAGTGTAATATGTGGTGTATCGCCGGTTTCGTTGCTATATGTCAACGACAATTAGAATATGCATATTTACTTACGTTGATGACATGTGGTGTTATGTGTTGCTGTGATATGTTATATTGGATCGTCGTGTTTTGAATTGCCGGGGGGGGTTTATGTGAGATGAGAGTTTTTCATTTTCATTCATGTAAAAGCTTGTATGTAATATTCTTTTATTGGGGCACTTCCGAGTTGAGGATGATGTCACCATTGATGTATATTATTTACTTTTCCGCATTAGGATAGACCCAAGGAGGAGAACACAAGTAACCGGGTTCTAGAGTCCAGTGGGAGACCATCTCAACGAGTTGAGACCGGGTCTCCTAACTCTAGAATTGGTAGGGTTGCTTGCCGCTCTCGTAGGGGTCTAAGGATGTGGGTTTGGCTATTCATCGCGACCGTGGAATCCGCGTTTTTTTATTGGCTTAATTAAAACACGGAATTCCTAGTATATCCAATATTTCATATGTGTTCTCCTGCTGCTGATATATTGTGATGTGATCACTTTATATGTTGAGACGAATGCTTATATTATATATATGATGATATATAGTAAATATTGATACTTTCGTTTCTTCTATGATGCTTAGGAAGCATAATTGATGGGACTTCATTAATGAGATTAATGAAATAAAAGAAACCTAAAGATGTTGTAGAAACTTGTTTAAAAAACTAGTAGCTCTAGTTCTTGCTTTGCATTGCAGTATTCCTTGTAGAATATCCAGCACTGTATTTGATAAGGAAAGAGCCGAGATCTCTTCACCGGGAGTGACCTCTTTAGCAAAACTGGAAGATGCTACAACCCACTCGGTTTGTCTTTTGATTGCTTCTATAGTTTCAGCTTTGCATAGTGGTATTTGTGAAATATCCAGCACCTTATTCGATAAGGAAAGAGCCGAGATCCCTTCACCGGGAGTGACCTCTTTAGCAAAACTAGTAAAAGCCTCAAAAGCACTCCTTTTTAAAATCACTCGATTCTACAACGATATCAAGTTCATTACGCAAAAGGTTTTCTTAAAAACTTGTCGTAGCCCTCCGTCATTTCAGATAAGTACTACTTAGTATTCATGCTACGTTTGTTGGCCTCTGTCAAGACGTAGTATGTGGTAGCTAACTGTAAGTGCACGGCGGCGCCCCGGCTGTCAATCCGACGGCCAAACGCGGAAGCGGTGAAAAACTTTAATTTTGCGGACTTAGCAAACCGGCACCACCGCGCACTAAACACCCGGATCGTAACCATTAACAAGTCTAAGCTAACTAGAAGATGGGTTAGAGATATACCGACGATCCAAGTCCTCCGGTCTTCTCGTTATGGTCCCGATCTCCTGCGGAAAAGTCCCGTCTCCTCCTCGTCGCCGGAAGTGCACCACATCGCCTACTTTGTTTACGGGCTCCCACCTCAATACCGAGGCAACTCGGGCACGAAGCCGGCTACTCGACGTGCCCAAGATTCGCTGTAGAATATCAAGTGGAGAAGTCTCATTTGGGGTTGTAGGAATTGCCTTTTGGTGGAGGGATTTTGCACAAAGAAATTTCATGGATGCAAGAGGGAAAAAGGATCATGCTAAAAAATGGGCTCGGCCAGAAATCAACACTCCCATTTTTGCTCACTGAAAACCAATGTGTGCTCACTGGAAAATTCAATGAAGCATCTCACCCTTGCTGTCAAAAATAGAGCCTCATTATAAGCTCATCCAATTTCAAAGAAATTAATCATCCATCTCCTCAAAATTAAACTTCAGCACACTCAAAACAAATGGGGGGGCCCACCTCAATAATCCTCACACATGATTCCCAAACAGTGGCCGGACAAGGCAATTTTGAATGGAGAGAGGGAGGAAAAATGTGATGATAAAAAATAATGATCACAAGAAAATCCACACTTCATCAACTACCACCAACCTCATCATCAACAACCATGATGATTACAAAGTCAAGCCATCATGATGCAACAAGATGCAAGGAACCCCCTCCACTAATGCCTATTTGCAACAATGCAAATAAACCCTCCTCCACCAATTTTCGGCCAATGAACGGAACAATGGAAATCGGCCGAAACGGAAAGCAAACTGGCAACTCCAGAAAACTGGTCCCGTAATAAATCACAGGAAAACCCCGATACTGTGCATACACACCCGCATCTGTATTTCGACCGAAATACAAATGCAATGAGACAAAATCTCCACTGTACTATACTAGGATCCGGCTTATACCAAAACCGGCTAGTAATATCTGTTCGATCCTGATCCGTGCAATACCGCACATATCTGATCGAACCCTGCCATATAACCATACGGCCTATAGTACAAACTGTCCGATCCTGATCCGTGCAATACCGCACGTCTCTGATCGGACCTTGCCATATCTCCACACGGCCTCTACAACCTTTCGCCCGAAAGCTGAGTAACTGAATGTGGGGGACTCTAAAGACTCGTCAACACCTTGGTTGTGGATTTAACCACTAGCACGTCAGAGGTATAAGCCAATACGTGACGGGCTACCAGGTACTGACTAAAAAGGGACGTCTGTGAGCGAACTCAGCCCGACAACCCTACTGAGCCTATCAGTGACAATATCCGTGCAGTCCGGTCCGTTCGTCTATGAGTATCGCATGGCGGGCCTAGGGGGTTGGTAAAAGTCAGACCCCCAAAAGCGGTACAAGTCGTGTCGGAGTGTAGCCCAGAACACCCTGAGATACTACTGGAATACCTACCAGTAAATCTCCTTGCCTTGGCCAAGGACTTTGTGTAATGGCTCTCCTAGACACAGCACGACCTCACCCCCAATACCGGGAGAGACGAACCCCTGAAGATACGCTCACTGCCTCCATGTGGCTCGGGACTGTACCCAACTAAAACCTGTTTGCACGACTCCTTTGAGCCGTGGTAGGGTAGTAATCAAAGTACAGTGGGAACTCACACGAGACAAATGACGATCCCCAGGTCGATGAACTAACCTGCACACATGTCACCAGGGAACTGCCATCTGACGTCCGGTATATGACCAACTAGCATATTCCCGGCGAGTCCTGTCCGGTGTACTCATAACCCAATGAGCACCTGTATACATCTTAGGTGATCCAACTGACACCAGTGGCTTGTGAGACCGGCCACCGCCCCTCGCCGGGGTCTCGACTGTATACACTAGTCTACTAATGGAGTATCGATGCCCGGTCTCGAAACTCCCACGACTAGGGACCTTTTAAGGATATGCTTATAGACCCCCAGCTCCCACTTATATGATCGCCCTCATACTGCTGGTGGTCAAGCAAGAATCCTAGGGGCTCTATCAACGTGTAATAGCGACGTGTCAGGTCACCTAAAACAGTACACGATGATAAAGGTAAACCAGATAGCATACTATCATCTCGAGTAAGACTGTCCTACCGGGATAGGTCCTCCCTCAATCATTACAATCACGTACCTGTGACCTAATAATTGACTCTGAGGGCACTATCTCCAACAATCTCCCACTTGCACTCAAGGCTAATTATTGCGATGTCGCATACTCACAGCCCGTGTGATACCGAACATCCAACTCCTCTACTAGTCAGTCTGACAAAGCTCGTTTGCGGAACTATTGCGTTCGAGGAATAGCCTCAGTGAGTGGATCCGCTTAGTTGTTTCTTCCTTTGTCTCTCTATATCTCAAGTTCGCGGAGAAAGCCATCTCCCGAAAAGAGCAATACCTGTCTCAGAATATGTCTGGATGTCTGATGGGACATAGCTCATAAATGAACTCCAAATCCAAACTTCTTAGACTGTATCGTCAACTGAACTTAATCAGTATCCTGCGCGCCATGCCTCCCTCAGTATTGCCTTGGACCACCTGTCCAAAATACTGCCCCTCGTCAGAGGGAAAACTATAACTCTGACAACCTCCTTGTCGTCCATGTCACCTTGGAAGCCTGGAATGATAACTGTCTCCTGAATGAGGCTGTCGTTATCATATCCCTAGAACATCCACTTATGTTCTAAAACTGCTTCCGACTGTTTCTCCAGGATTGGATTAATGTCAACTTATTGCATCTAGTGCAAGAACAACATCTGGTGTGGTAATCGACATCTCACGATTGACTCAATTGCCTGAGCAAGTGATCTGTCAATCATGCCCGTCCCTCTCCCCTTTAGTCTGTAAGACACCTTTGGAGAGGGTGACTCCATTACCTGCAGGTACACTACCGTGCCAGGAGTCGCCCATCCTAAATACTCTTAGAATGCTGTCAAGTACCCTGATTGGGAAACCACCCAAATCTAGATCTAAGACCATAGATCTAGTAACCAGTATGTCTGATATAAAATCCATTTCCTTTGTGGAGAAACCACTGTGTGACGACCAAAGTATAACCGATCGTAGTATAGGAGTTTCCTTTCCTACTTTGTGCATGTCATCCAAATACCAGGACATCATACCCTACTACCTTCTCAACAGATCCATCCCCTATTCTGATGAAGTCAAACCCATGACTGTCACGTCAGAAACAGATGATCTATCTCCGCTATATCTGCTTTAGTCTATAAATAGACATAAGCTACCTGTCCACCAATGCTTCCGCTGCTCCCACTGACTACGACAACCCTCTGGCAGAGTCATATAGACGTGCACTTCTAAAACTAGTTTAGAACGACGCTATACTCATCCTCCCGCCGGGTCTCGCAGCCTGGAACAACAGCAATGGTAATTGTGGGTAAACAAGAACTTCCCTGTCACCGTCCTTGAGGCTACCTTAGTACCTCTCGGGTGCCTGAAGTTACCCACCTTATCTGCGGAGTGGCCAATGGAATGTCAATCCAGATTGAATCTTTAGGTTCCTTATCAAATCTTCAGTAATCGTTTGTGGTTCTGGAATCACTTCCAGTTCTACCATACTCCCACTACTGTTTTTCTGAAAAAATCCATTTTTATTAAAACTGTGGCGAGTCTAGAACAATATCGCTATTGTTCATCCAGATGGTAGAAAGTCAACCCTCGTCATAGCCTGGGTCAACCCACAAACAGCCATTACAGAAACGTGCCTTGAGTTGTCCAGTGTCTGGTTTTAATCATAAACCGGACAACTCCCCGTACCTTAACATCATTAAGTT
This sequence comes from Agapanthus africanus, assembly GCA_030015575.1. Lineage (NCBI taxonomy): Eukaryota > Viridiplantae > Streptophyta > Magnoliopsida > Asparagales > Amaryllidaceae > Agapanthus > Agapanthus africanus. The sequence continues at coordinate 248,398,364 of CM057347.1, read as the reverse complement.
ATGAACTGTTCTATATCCAATATAGAAACAGAGGCACTGATTTAATTGAACCAGATTCAAATCATGCAGCTGTCCCCAGCGCATGTCAACTAAATGGAAAAAGGTCGATCAGCGTTACTCAACTTAGGAATGCTTCCAATTATGAGTAACCTGAAAGAGAAGCAAGATCTCTTTATCATTACTATCAACTGAACACCATACACAAGTATCTACATCTTCGATCTCTTTGAAGAATCCCGATACTTGCTTCACCTGGTTCTCTACTCTATTCAAATACCTATAACTTCTCAAAATTCGGACCCTGTGTTTCCACGAAACACCTGTCTAAAAACTAGAGAAGTCATAAGTAAACTGAATGTAGTACGAGGACCAACCCCTCTGTCCTGATGGACCCTGGACAACATACAATCCTTTGTATAAGTCCCTTGAGTCTGATAACTCATTCACTGTGTGTCGTAGGTTGAAAACTGTACTTATGGTTAAGAAGAATTACACCGCTGTTTAATGCTCCTTACCTAACCATCCACTGATATAGGTAAATGTCGTAGACATAATTTCAGAAAGGTATATCTCACTCTATGAAAATAGACGTACAGATATATCAATTTGAAATTGGTGCATAACTGCGGATATTCAAAACCAAATATTTGCCGACCGGCAAACAGCCCAGGTGATTTCCTCAAATATCACCGATTACAACGAATCCCGATATAATGAGGATGATCACCCAATTCCCAATAACTTACTCCCACTCATCATCTGTAAAACCATACAGATGTGAGAATCGTACCTGGTAAATACATACCCTGGAGTAAGTATCTAATTGGGAAATCAGTTTCCTTTTAACAGTACATAGTGAGACTGAAACATTGAAATGTTTCATTGGGGTATTCTGGTATTCCTAGTAATGCCTCTTCCAGATTCACGACTGTAACCGTATAGTTCTTTGCCACCTCTCCAAATCCCTTCATATGTCTTTAGTCTTTACCTTCTGCACACCCCTTTAGGCCAAATGGTTTTCTTCCTTCCCTACCGTTCGGCACCAGCCTATGGTTTGGAAGAAGACTATCCAATAAGCATAATGGGTGTACTGTCCCAATCCTAGGAACACTCGCAACACGAGAGAAGGTGAAGATAAAAGACACCTGAATGTACTTTATTCCTATTTCTCCTGAACCAGGATCCATCCCCGAACTGGAACAAGTTCCATTCGAGTTCGTATATAACCATACGATGGAGTATCCAAATAAACTGTGGATCTTCGTAGTGATACGGAGTGTCCTGGAGAAATACAAAGGTGATTTTAGGATTGGCGAAGAAATACCTGGTTTGGTCGTGAATATCTGTTGCAATTTACTTTGCCCTCTTACTAATCCCTTGCTTTGTCTTAAATTAATACCTTCTGCACACCATCGTTAGGCTAATTGGTTTTCTTCATTCCCTACCGGTCGGCACCAGCCTAAGGTTTGGAAGAAGACAATCCAATTTGCGTAATAGGTGTACTACCCCTAAACCAAGGAGTACTCGTAACCTGAGAGAGGGTAAAAGGAAAAGACAACTGAATAATCCCATCCGTTTTCTCCAGAACCGGAAACCATCCTCGAATAAATCTTTTGAGTTCGTATCTAACCATACGATGGTTTTGTCCAATGGAAGTGGACGTTCGTAGTAAAACGGGGTGTCCTGGAGAAAAGGGTAAAAGTATTAGTGGCAATGAGGTTTGCAACTCTGACAATCCAAAAGCCAGTGTTTAAGAAGGTTCGGTCAACTTGGTCACTGAGTCAAAGTCTTAGGGTCGGGTCAATGGTCGCTGCCAAAGAGAGAGAAAAAAGAAACACTCAGCGTGCACTCTAACCTAGATCAGAATGGTTACCAATTTATCTAATCTGGAAACCTCCCACTGTCACCTCAAATTCTCCTCCAAACCTGAAAGAAGAATTAGTCGGGATCACCCGAGGAGTAAACCAACTCATCAGTGGGAATCGGGATCCAACTATCATTGCATGATAACGTGACGGAATCCGCTCACGCCATCACACTCCAGAAGGTATGCGCATATCTGGCAAGTTTCAGTACTTTTGAAACTCCCGACGTGATTTCTGCCCCATGCTCTTATGACCTTGGCGAAGGTCAACAAATCATAAGTCACATGTCAAGTTCTACCCGTCATTATCCAGGTTAATTTGAATCCACCCATACAAGCCCTTGACGAAGGTCAACAAGGCTATACGACTGTCCCAAACCAACGCATCTATCTATGCAGCAGAAAGGTAACAAGCAGCTACCATACACTATGCCTTGACGAAGGTCAACAAACATAGCATGAATACTACGTGCTACCCGTCTGAAACGACGGAGGGCTACGAATGGTTTCTGGCGAAAACCTTTAACGTAATGAACTTGATATCGTTGAAGGAACTGATAGCTTTTAAAAATATAGTGACGAAAACCGTTGCTAAAGAGGTCACTCCCTGTGAAGGGATCTCGGCTCTTTCCCCGTAGAATGGGGTGCAGGATATTCCAAATGAATACCGCGATGCAAAGCAAAAGTAATCGGCTATAGTGAAGTTAATGCCCTGACGCAAACTTCTGTCCAAGGGGTCACTCCCGGTGAAGGGATCTCGGCCCTTGCCTCGTCGACTGAGGAGCAGGATATTCCAATGAATACCACGATGCAAAACAAAAGTGAACGTCCTTGCAATAACAGCTTTTTGAAAAAGTGTTCCAACAACAGATTAGGTTTGTTTTAACTTGCATTGATCCGAATCAATGCAGTCCCATCAATTGATCACACCAAAAAGAACGAAAATATACTGATGTACGTATATGCCATCCGCATTGGCCACTGGGTCCCGTCATTACCCGTTAGGTTAGCTAACTAACGACAGAGCGGGGACTGGACTAGCGCGGATGCAAAACATATACAACATCTACTAATATATATACCAATATATTATATTCGCTCAAGGCGTGAATAAAATGCAACATCACAGAGAATGAACAGCATCACAGAAACAATACAGATATCTGGGATCCCCGGGTTTCACAGAGCCGCTGAAACCCGACGTTCCCCTGGTCGTGTGGATAGCCTGTGCAATGAAAACCTAGACCCCTACGGGCGCGGCAAGTTACCCGCCAAAACCTGAAGCGAGGCAGCCCCCTTCAGCGCCGTGAATGGACCACCCAGCACTTCACGGAATCCGGCAACTTGGGCACCCCTCCTGGGTCAACCTGTACCCCCTACGAGTGCGGCGAATAGCCCGCCAATCCTAGAGTGAAGCCCCTTCCGTCTCAATGCCATGAGATGCGGGCTTGTTGCCCTCCAGAACCCGGCTATCCGTGCACCCCTCCGCGGGGCAATCCTAGTACAGAAAGTAAAATATACATACAACGGGTACATCGACCGCAACCAGGTCGTGCCCCAAAATAATAATACAAACAGGCAGTGACGGCAGTCCACATGTCGGACGCTCGTCCCGCAATATCAAATGTACATAATACAACAAAACTGTACTAGCATTGCATCCAGGCTATCCCCCACGACCGATCCGCAACATCACAGCAAAAACAAAACATCAACGTGAAAGTCACGTTCGCAAATCCGTCTAACCGGGCTATAGCAGTTAGACCGGATTTACCGATCAAGTGACATTCACGGCGCAGATATAATGTAAATACTTTGAAAAATGTGTTTAAAATATCCGATCGATCAAAAATTAACAAGTGGGCCCCCAATCAAAACTGTAGCACTCACAGAAAACCTGGGCCCAATTTTAATATTCCAAAACCCATATTTTAAGCCCAGAAGGCCTCTGTAAAAAATTGGTGAAGCGATCTCCACAGTGTGCGGCGGAAGGGCGGCGGGAAGGGGGTTTTCGCGGCGGTTCCGCGCTCCCACTGTGGAGTTACTTCGTCGAATTTTTACAGAGCTCTTAGATTTTCCAGTACATCAATATTTTACAACCTGAAAAAATTTTCGACACCAAAAATTTCCAACAGAAAACTGATGTGGGCAAATACGGGTTTTTGAACATTTCGATCGATCGGAACAGAAAAACACATTACACAAAGCTAGACTAAGTTAATGGCCTGGCTCTGATACCACTGTAAGTGCACGGCGGCGCCCCGGCTGTCAATCCGACGGCCAAACGCGGAAGCGGTGAAAAACTTTAATTTTGCGGACTTAGCAAACCGGCACCACCGCGCACTAAACACCCGGATCGTAACCATTAACAAGTCTAAGCTAACTAGAAGATGGGTTAGAGATATACCGACGATCCAAGTCCTCCGGTCTTCTCGTCATGGTCCCGATCTCCTGCGGAAAAGTCCCGTCTCCTCCTCGTCGCCGGAAGTGCACCACATCGCCTACTTTGTTTACGGGCTCCCACCTCAATGCCGAGGCAACTCGGGCACGAAGCCGGCTACTCGACGTGCCCAAGATTCACTGTAGAATATCAAGTGGAGAAGTCTCATTTGGGGTTGTAGGAATTGCCTTTTGGTGGAGGGATTTTGCACAAAGAAATTTCATGGATACAAGAGGGAAAAAGGATCATGCTAAAAAATGGGCTCGGCCAGAAATCAACACTCCCATTTTTGCTCACTGAAAACCAATGTGTGCTCACTGGAAAATTCAATGAAGCATCTCACCCTTGCTGTCAAAAATAGAGCCTCATTATAAGCTCATCCAATTTCAAAGAAATTAATCATCCATCTCCTCAAAATTAAACTTCAGCACACTCAAAACAAATGGGGGGGCCCACCTCAATAATCCTCACACATGATTCCCAAACAGTGGCCGGCCAAGGCAATTTTGAATGGAGAGAGGGAGGAAAAATGTGATGATAAAAAATAATGATCACAAGAAAATCCACACTTCATCAACTACCACCAACCTCATCATCAACAACCATGATGATTACAAAGTCAAGCCATCATGATGCAACAAGATGCAAGGAACCCCCTCCACTAATGCCTATTTGCAACAATGCAAATAAACCCTCCTCCACCAATTTTCGTCCAATGAACGGAACAATGGAAATCGGCCGAAACGGAAAGCAAACTGGCAACTCCAGAAAACTGGTCCCATAATAAATCACAGGAAAACCCCGATACTGTGCATACACACCCGCATCTGTATTTCGACCGAAATACAAATGCAATGAGACAAAATCTCCACTGTACTATACTAGGATCCGGCTTATACCAAAACCGGCTAGTAATATCTGTTCGATCCTGATCCGTGCAATACCGCACATATCTGATCGAACCCTGCCATATAACTATACGGCCTATAGTACAAACTGTCCGATCCTGATCCGTGCAATACCGCACGTCTCTGATCGGACCTTGCCATATCTCCACACGGCCTCTACAACCTTTCGCCCAAAAGCTGAGTAACTGAATGTGGGGGACTCTAAAGACTCGTCAACACCTTGGTTGTGGATTTAACCACTAGCACGTCAGAGGTATAAGCCAATACGTGACGGGCTACCAGGTACTGACTAAAAAGGGACGTCTGTGAGCGAACTCAGCCCGACAACCCTACTGAGCCTGTCAGTGACAATATCCGTGCAGTCCGGTCCGTTCGTCTATGAGTATCGCATGGCGGGCCTAGGGGGTTGGTAAAAGTCAGACCCCCAAAAGCGGTACAAGTCGTGTCGGAGTGTAGCCCAGAACACCCTGAGATACTACTGGAATACCTACCAGTAAATCTCCTTGCCTTGGCCAAGGACTTTGTGTAATGGCTCTCCTAGACACAGCACGACCTCACCCCCAATACCGGGAGAGACGAACCCCTGAAGATACGATCACTGCCTCCATGTGGCTCGGGACTGTACCCAACTAAAACCTGTTTGCACGACTCCTTTGAGCCGTGGTAGGGTAGTAATCAAAGTACAGTGGGAACTCACACGAGACAAATGATGATCCCCAGGTCGATGAACTAACCTGCACACATGTCACCAGGGAACTGCCATCTGACGTCTGGTATATGACCAACTAGCATGTTCCCGGCGAGTCCTGTCCGGTGTACTCATAACCCAATGAGCACCTGTATACATCTTAGGTGATCCAACTGACACCAGTGGCTTGTGAGACCGGCCACCGCCCCTCGCCGGGGTCTCGACTGTATACACTAGTCTACTAATGGAGTATCGATGCCCGGTCTCGAAACTCCCACGACTAGGGACCTTTTAAGGATATGCTTGTAGACCCCCAGCTCCCACTTATATGATCGCCCTCATACTGCTGGTGGTCAAGCAAGAATCCTAGGGGCTCTATCAACGTGTAATAGCGACGTGTCAGGTCACCTAAAACAGTACACGATGATAAAGGTAAACCAGATAGCATACTATCATCTCGAGTAAGACTGTCCTACCGGGATAGGTCCTCCCTCAATCATTACAATCACGTACCTGTGACCTAATAATTGACTCTGAGGGCACTATCTCCAACACTAACTAGTGCTTATCTGCAACATAAGATGAGATTGGATTAGGGTAGTAGTGCGACTTTATTGGCCTCCGTCAAGGGTCGTGCGGGTGGGTTTAATTCAATCATTAAATGTACGGGTTGAACTTGACTAGCAGCCTATGGTTTGTTGGCCTCCGTCAAGGTCATAGGAAGCTAGGGGTAAAATACTATCGGGAATTTTAAGTGTTGAAATTTGCAATGAGATTGCATACCTTCTATGAGATAGTTGGATCTCGATACCCACTGCGAGTAAGAGTTACTCCTGGGAGAGTTTTACACATTACAATTAGCCGATCAAATAGGTGTCTAGAAAGGTGTTAACGTGATTATGCCCCTGGGAAAACAAGGTTTATTTTAATTAGGTCCGTGCGAAAGCACGAGGAACCTTCCTTAAAGTACCGACACTGGCATGGCTGAAAGATTGGCGAACTTGTAGGGTGTAATTAATCCCGGCTAATCTTACCTTTTAGGATTTGAAGGAAGATTTGATAAAAACAGTGGGAGCCATCCTGATTAGATAAAATAACAACCAATCTGATCTTGCAAGAGCGCACGCAGAGTGTTTTCTTCTCTCTCTCCTGGTAGCGACCATGCCATGCCTTAATCAAGATAATAATATGGATGCATTGACCGAACCTATTTATTATACTGAGCTGGGGAATGTTGGTTCCGCTCTATCTTATGATTGTTATAAATCCGATGTAGCGTTTTGAAAATCGTTTCGGTGAAATTTCGGAAAATCGGTAAAATAAGAGGGTTTTCTGTAAAAAGTCAAAATACAAATATCTTATTATAAAAATTAAATATACATATTCTAGCTATATAATTGCTAGTATTTGATGTTTATTGAGCCACTGGTGAAATTTCAAATTTTCTGAAAAAAAATTATTTTATTATTATTTTAAGCCGTCACTAATACATTTAATTAGGGAAAATTACAAACTGGAATGGGTTGAAACAAATTTTTTGTATCATCACACATTAAAAAAAATTTTATCATGTGGTTTTTGAAACAAAATTGTTTGCCAAAACGGTTTAGAAATTATTGAAGAAAAAAGGCTTTTTTTAGTGTAAATGGATGTTTGGGGTGTTGTATTTATCATTTTCCATCACCCCACACCCATACCCACACTCACACACCCCTATTTATTTCTTCCCTTGGCTGAATTCAGCAGCCCCCACCCATTTTCCCCACATGAATTTCAAAGAAAAGAAAAGAAAGAAAAGAAAAGAAAAGAAAAGAAAAGAGAATGATAGAATTAAAGGTGGACTTTTTGACCACATTCTCTCTCCAATCACCTCACACTCTCTTCTCCTCCCCATTTGGCCGAGCCCACTTGTTTTTCCTGCACCACAACAGCCCCTCTTTCTTCCTCTCTCATTTTGCATCAAAAAAATTCAACAAAATGCCCAAAAACCAACACAAAATTCCCACAAAATCAAAATCCACCTCCTACCCATTTTTCCTTGGCTACTTTAGCATGGATCTAGGGATTTAGATTTCAATTTGGGAGGCTAAGTGTGCTTGTGGGAGCTTCAAATTATTTGGGTATAAATTCTAACCTTTTGCTTAATGTGTTGTAATTGTTTCATGTTAGCTTAATTAGGTGTTTAATTAGGTTTAAATAGGTTTTCAATTAGGTTTTAAGTGCATGATTTAAAATTTATGAGTTAGGGTTTGAATTCAAATATGGTCATTGTCACTTGTTTAAGTTTACAAAGTGTATTTTGGCATGTGAGGGCATGGAAAAACCTAATCTAGTTGCTATTATGTAAATTGTTGCATTCAATTTGTCCAAATCAAGTTTTTAAGCAAACTAGGTTTTTGGAATTTGATTAAGAAATGGAGATAAAAATCTAATTAGGGTATTCATTGCATTATTAACATTTTAATGTGTAGTTTAATACTTTAGTTCATGAAAATCCAAGCTAGATTGTGGTTTGTGCATTTTTGCTATAAAATTATTAAAATTTAGGTATTTTGTAAACTAGAATTTTGGGGTTTATGGAATTTAATGAGATTAAATTATGGGAATTGTTTTTATGACTTATTTAAGATATTTAGTGAATATTGTGGCCGCTAGATTCGTTTATACATCGAGTTTTGTACTAAAACGGTGATTTGTGCTTGCTAGATTTTCGGAAAAATGACATTTTAAGTGAAATTGGGGTTTTTGTGAATTTTAAGCTATTTTATATTATAATTAGTGCTTGTAATTGTACAAATGAGTGTGTTGGGAGCATTCTCGATGGTTTGGCGTTTGTACGCCGACGTCGAGGGTTTTTGGGTCGATTTGTGAAAGCAACCATAGGTTTTGACCTATGTGGGATTCGTGTGTCGTTTTGGTCATGAGTCGGATTTTAATGCGATACGGTGCGTTATGATATGTAGGTACCCCATGTAGACTTCGAGACGACAAGCAAGCGCGTGGCGACGTTGGCACCGGCGAGCGAGGACCAGGTGAGTAGATTTATATCTACGGGGAGAAGTCGGGTGGATGACGTATAGCACCCCCGCAGTTCGTGGTGATGTATACGAATACGTATACACACATATATATATTGTTTGAGTTATTGATGATAAATATGGATATTTGGTGTTCTTGGATGATTGAGTGTCGCGAAACCCTAGAGTAGCGGTCGCACACACTTGCACACACCCACCCATACTTGCATACTTTCTTCTTTCTTTTGTGCTCATACGGGAATATATAGTTATGTGTTCACATAGGTATGGGACTATGTGTTCACATACGGATTTGGGGATGATACTTGGGATTGAGATGAGTCGATGAGATTTGTGTTGAGATTGTGATATCGGTGATATGGCAGGATTCGTACTTGAGGTACGTCCTGGTGTTATAGCGGATCTTGGGGCGACGATACGGGTGAATAGTGTTATAAATAAAGTGGTCGACATGTGATCATGATATGAGATATGATATGCTAGGATATTGATCCTAGGCTGTATTGAGCGATGTATACCCTATGATGATGATATGTGCTGATGATATCGGTTTGTACGAGACTGTCGATCAGTAGTCAGATCATGACTATATTGATGATATTAGTATTGTATTAGACATAGGTCAGTACCTTAGACTATGATCTTTGATAAAGAGGATACCGGATGAATAGTGTGATGAATATGATTTTGACCCGTACCCAGATTTGGGGATGCCGTACGACGGATTTACGTACGAGCTATATTTTGATGATTGATCCGCACTCTTGACTTGGGATGTCTGATTATAGATATGGTATCAGATATGATATTATTGAGGCGGGATCGCCGACTAATATATATACAGGTATGTATATGTATCGACTCAGATGTTAGGCGGTTTCCTTAGCTGTAGTCCAGCTTGTTAGCATAGCCCTTTAGTTTAGTTTAGTTGTTAGATTAGATTCGATTCTTACCTATTTCAAAAACTAATGAATCGTGGGTATTTTAAAAGACAGCCCAAGGGATCCTACGGATATTTCAAAAGACGTATCTTTTCATAAAAACACCGTAGCCCCTATTTTCAAAACCCCACGATTCGTGTTATTTTCAAAGGCACCATTGTAGGACTTATATTAGGTTAATGCAGATTAGTTATCGTTGCGTCTAGTGTTCAGCTCCCGCTCATTATTGTGGTTCGCTCCGCATCGCATGCTTATATTAAGCTTCATATTCTACTGTTGATATCTTATGGTTAGGACACCAGCACCATTACCGATGATGCGTATGTACCACGTACACTTACTTGCCGGCTCACACACATCTTCATCGGTAATTGCCATGTCACGTACACTTTAGAAAATATTATTGCTTGACATGGCCTGTTAGCTAATAGTTTAGACATGATATTAGTGTACTTGCCTTATATGTTAGTTTAGACATTGTAGTTATTACCTGCTACTTCATGCATTCTGTTATTCATTGTTATGCCACATTCATGGATTCTCATGCATATATTCACTTTTTACGTGCTATTGAGGTTTTGGATTCGGATTTCCATGAGATTTTCTGGATTTGGGGAAAACCGCAAAACATATACAAACTTCTTCTTTCTCTTTTTAAATGAAAAGCTCGGTTTTCCCATGATGTATGAGTCGTCCACCATGAGTTTGCTGATGGATTTCGAGACCCGATTTGAGGAGTTGGATGAACCGTTTCGGGTACATGGTGGGCCCGGTACGGTACCCCGGGGCGAGAAGGCCGTGTTGTTGACGTTGAGCCTGGCAGGGGAGCACTACCGACCGGTGATATTACCCGACGCGTCGGATATCCGGAGGATACCGTCGTGGTCTTAAGATGGATGGTAGGGGCCGGTCTGGACTGACGGCGCCCTAGATATTGAGATTTCGAGATATTGAGGTACTGAGATTTGATGATACAGGCCAGTCCGGATAGCCGGAGCCTGAGGTTTTGAGACATTGAGATTTATGTTTTGTATCGATGCTAGACACTGTTGATGCTGATTTCATTTATGATACCTCATTTTAAAAATACAAAGGAAATCTCACTAATTTATGAAAACAGTTTCTTCATTTACATGTATTCTGTTTTCATGCATTCATACCTCATTCATATGATATATTGCTACCTGAGGCACTGACACGGGCACATGAGATTACACTCGGGTTAGATATTACCCTAGCCATTGTTATAGGCTGCATGTTATACATATATTTGAGGATATATTATGATCATTGACCTAAGTTGCGTTATTTATGCGATTTCTGTGCGTAGATGTTTTTCTATTCACGAGTTGGCAACTCACCCCCGTTGTGCCCCAGTTTCTTGCAGGTTTACCGTACTGGTTTCATTACGGCTTTGCGGGCATAGTTTCGTTCGGGTGATTTGCTAGTAGGTGGGTTTACTTGTATCGTACCCCCATTATATATCTTGTATATCATTATTCTGTTGTATCTAGAAGTTCCATCAACCAAACATGTATTTATTTTTGAGATAGAGACCAGTGATGTTATTCTTTCGACCTTAGAGTCGTGTGTTTTTTTTTCTTGTGGTTTTGAGTTTCCTTTTGAGTTTTTGATCCTCGCCGTTGGCGTTGTATATTATATTGCTTGTGTGGTTGTGACTGTCGATTGATGAAGAGCTAGCTCCCGCTTGGGGATGCCTTTTTTTGATTTCGTATACTATTCATGTTGTATCCCGTTTGGGGGCCAGTATTTACAAAGGAGACTCTGCCGAAATTTTCAGTAAATTTTTGATGTTCTTAAAAACCGCATAATTCGGCTTATGCTATTGAAACTACTTGCTTTAAGTTGGTTTTTCCTGCACTCTACTACTTTTCTTGGTTTGGATTTCTGGGTTTTCGGCTTACTTAGATTACGTACACCTCGAGACGTTCATAGTTTAAGTGCCGGTCATATTCCGTACTTTCGGGACGTGACAAAGTTGGTATCAAAGCGTTAGGTTTTACCTTCGGAGCGTAGGATGACCCTTGGTTGATGGAATAGGTGACTAAAGTAGAGTGACGTACCGTGGGTATGTTCCGCGGCATACTTACAATACGCTACTCCACTTAAGAAGCCTTAGGATGTACATTTCTTTGTTCAGTATTTTATTCATTCCTGATCTAGCCTCATCGGTACCAGTTATGGTTTTGCTGCCACGATTACGGGCAGGGAGAGCTACGGCTAGAGTTGCGGTCAACACGAGCTCGTTACGAACGAGGAATGACCAGGGCGTGATTCCGGCGACACACGATTGCAGAGATGTGTCTTTTTATTGTGTTTTCGCGCCACGAGCGTTGATGGATCGCTGTATGAGATTACTCGGACGGGCAGATCAGCACCAGAGGATTGAGCCAATGATAGAAGGTCGCTAGTCACCCATGGATGAATGACTGAGACATGTGGTTCGTTCGCCTAACCGATGAGAGGTCATCAGATAGATTGATTCCAGCTAGAGACGACTTCACGCGGAGACGTTGGGAGTCGTCAGAGGCGATCGAATGTCAGAAACCTATTATTCCAAGTTTAAAGTAGTCGGAAGGACATGCAGGCAATTCTATGGTCCCTCTAGAAGAATGAAACCCTAACTCGACATAATGATCGTGTGAAAGCCTTTGAACCTTAGGGTTTGCGGCAGTTCCACGGCGCCATTAGTGAGGCTTGGGTTTGCCTTTCTACGGCTGGACCACTGATGCTGTGGTATGTATTCGATACTATTAAACTGTGCCCAAGAAGTTGAGCTCTTGGGGGATTATGAGGTTTTGACGAATCGATCGAATGGTTCGACTTCATTCGGATGCTAGGTGGCGAGATGCATTCTTGGGAGACTCCAGATACGAGGATAGTCGTTGGAGCTCAGTCCATGCAGCCACGATGAGACGTGTCCGAAGCAGTCGACATTAGAGAAAGTGGAGTAAGGGGTTCGTACGAGATCTTGATGAGACGACGTTCCACTCCGCCGACATCAGAGATGCGATACGCATGCCGAGGCATTGTGCATAGATATACCTTCCAGAAGGAGTCGCGATGAGTATGCAACCGTTCCGGAACAAGAAACAGATATAGTAAAGGACGATAACTTCCGGACAGTTCGGCAGAGACGTGATTTGGGAGAGCCTCGACAGGACCTTTCTGGAATGAATTATGAGAAGACTAGGACCCAGGAGTGGTCATGTTACGCACGCCAGCAGGCCAGAGTTCTTGATCATTGACGAGACATGCTATGAGTGACCACGACAGTTGGCCAGAGATTCTTGAGTATGTGCTTGAGCGGGACTATTCCGCTATACTAGATTTTTATGTTTTGGGTGAATTATTGGCATGATTTGGTTTTGATGATTGAGGATTTACGATTTTCGCACAGTCGTTGCACTTGATATCGTTTTCGTGCTTTGGTTTCACATGTTTGTGATTTTACGGTTTTAGACATTTAAGTTGATTTTGTGCGTATGCACGCACACGATTTGGTTCCTGCATTCTGTATAGTTTATATATGCTTGCAGTGCAGTGATACGCCTTTTGTGCACTTAGATGCACTGGACTTCGATTTCGATTGTGATACTCGATATTTGTTTTGTGCACTTTGTGCACCTTATGCACCTGATTTGATTTTGCGCATGTTCGGCGCTTGATGCTGGATTTCATGATTTCGTGTACGATGGATGCACCTGATTTAGATTTTCGTGCATGTCAGATGCACCTGATTTTGCTGTTAGGCACGTACGTTGCCTATGACCGATGTTGTGTGCACAACCGTTGCACCTTGATGTTGTTTTGTGCACCTGCTTGGCACATGTATGGATTTTGATTTCCGTGCGCACCGGACGTACAGGGTTTTCATACGTACTTTTGGATTGATTCCATGGAGCAGTACGTTTTATGATATTTGCTATGTGTCTTCGTACTGGGCAGGACTAGTCAGAGGACAGTACCTGAATATATTTGGCATTCATTTCCTTCAGTTATTTACATATATATATTTGATATTTACGTGTATAGTTTCGAGTTATATCATATTGGTTTTGTATTGGATTTGACATTTGTGTCTTTACCATGACTCCGATGATTGCGGGATGCTTGACGGAGTTTTGATTTGAGTTATATGCTCATTGCTCATGCGCATGCATTGCGGTATGATGCGTATTATGTACTTATGGTTTCGGAGCCCCGACGACTTGATGATTTTGCTTAGATGTTTTTGTATTTGGGGGGAGTTTGAATTTAAATTCGGGGACCGAATTTCTTTAAGGGGGGAAGATTGTAGCGTTTTGAAAATCGTTTCGGTGAAATTTCGGAAAATCGGTAAAATAAAGGGGTTTCTGTAAAAAGTCAAAATACAAATATCTTATTATAAAAATTAAATATACATATTCTAGCTATGTAATTGCTAGTATTTAGTGTTTATTGAGCCACTGGTGAAATTTCAAATTTTCTGAAAAAAAAATATTTTATTATTATTTTAAGCCGTCACTAATACATTTAATTAGGGAAAATTACAAACTGGAATGGGTTGAAAAAAAATTTGTGTATCATGACACATTAAACAAAATTTTATCATGTGGTTTTTGAAACGAAATCGTTTGCCAAAACGGTTTAGAAATTATTGAAGAAAAAAGGCTTTTTTTAGTGTAAATAGATGTTTGGGGTGTTGTATTTATCATTTTCCATCACCCCACACCCATACCCACACTCACACACCCCCATTTATTTCTTCCCTTGGCTGAATTCAGCAGCCCCCACCCATTTTCCCCACATGAATTTCAAAGAAAAGAAAAGAAAGAAAAGAAAAGAAAAGAAAAGAGAATGATAGAATTAAAGGTGGACTTTTTGACCACATTCTCTCTCCAATCACCTCACACTCTCTTCTCCTCCCCATTTGGCCTAGCCCACTTGTTTTTCCTGCACCACAACAGCCCCTCTTTCTTCCTCTCTCATTTTGCATCAAAAAAATTCAACAAAATGCCCAAAAACCAACACAAAATTCCCACAAAATCAAAATCCACCTCCTACCCATTTTTCCTTGGCTACTTTAGCATGGATCTAGGGATTTAGATTTCAATTTGGGAGGCTAAGTGTGCTTGTGGGAGCTTCAAATTATTTGGGTATAAATTCTAACCTTTTGCTTAATGTGTTGTAATTGTTTCATGTTAGCTTAATTAGGTGTTTAATTAGGTTTAAATAGGTTTTTAATTAGGTTTTAAGTGCATGATTTAAAATTTATGAGTTAGGGTTTGAATTCAAATATGGTCATTGTCACTTGTTTAAGTTTACAAAGTGTATTTTGGCATGTGAGGGCATGGAAAAACCTAATCTAGTTGCTATTATGTAAATTGTTGCATTCAATTTGTCCAAATCAAGTTTTTAAGCAAACTAGGTTTTTGGAATTTGATTAAGAAATGGAGATAAAAATCTAATTAGGGTATTCATGGCATTATTAACATTTTAATGTGTAGTTTAATACTTTAGTTCATGAAAATCCAAGCTAGATTGTGGTTTGTACATTTTTGCTATAAAATTATTAAAATTTAGGTATTTTGTAAACTAGAATTTTGGGGTTTATGGAATTTAATGAGATTAAATTATGGGAATTGTTTTTATAACTTATTTAAGATATTTAGTGAATATTGTGGCCGTTAGATTCGTTTATACATCGAGTTTTGTACTAAAACGGTGATTTGTGCTTGCTAGATTTTCGGAAAAATGACTTTTTAAGTGAAATTGGGGTTTTTGTGAATTTTAAGCTATTTTATATTATAATTAGTGCTTGTAATTGTACAAATGAGTGTGTTGGGAGCATTCTCGATGGTTTGGCGTTTGTACGCCGACATCGAGGGTTTTTGGGTCGATTTGTGAAAGCAACCATAGGTTTTGACCTATGTGGGATTCGTGCGTCGTTTTGGTCATGAGTCGGATTTTAATGCGATACGGTGCGTTATGATATGTAGGTACCCCATGTGGACTTCGAGACGACGCGTGGCGACGTCGGCACCGGCGAGCGAGGACCAGGTGAGTAGATTTATTTCTACGGGGAGAAGTCGGGTGGATGGCGTATAGCACCCCCGCAGTTCGTGGTGATGTATACGAATATGTATACACACATATATATATTGTTTATATATTGTTTGAGTTATTGATGATAAATATGGATATTTGGTGTTCTTGGATGATTGAGTGTCGCGAAACCATAGAGTAGCGGTCGCACACACTTGCACACACCCACCCATACTTGCATACTTTCTTCTTTCTTTTATGCTCATACGGGAATATATAGTTATGTGTTCACATAGGTATGGGACTATGTGTTCACATACGGATTTAGGGATGATACTTGGGATTGAGATGAGTCGATGAGATTTGTGTTGAGATTGTGATATCGGTGATATGGCAGGATTCGTACTTGAGGTACGTCCTGGTGTTATAGCGGATCTTGGGGCGACGATATGGGTGAATAGTGTTATAAATAAAGTGGTCGACATGTGATCGTGATATGAGATATGATATGCTAGGATATTGATCCTAGGCTGTATTGGGCGATGTATACCTTTTGATGATGATATGTGCAGATGATATCGGTTTGTACGAGACTGTCGATCAGTAGTCAGATCATGACTATATTGATGATATTAGTATTGTATTAGACATAGGTTAGTACCTTAGACTATGATCTTTGATAAAGAGGATACCTGATGAATAGTGTGATGAATATAATTTTGACCCGTACCCAGATTTGGGGATGCCGTACGACGGATTTACGTACGAGCTATATTTTGATGATTGATCCGCACTCTTGACTTGGGATGTCTGATTATAGATATGGTATCGGATATGATATTATTGAGGCGGGATCGCCGACTAATATATATACAGGTATGTATATGTATCGACTCAGATGTTAGGCGGTTTCCTTAGCTGTAGTCCAGCTTGTTAGCTTAGCCCTTTAGTTTAGTTTAGTTGTTAGATTAGATTCGATTCTTACCTATTTCAAAAACTAACGAATCGTGGGTATTTTAAAAGACGGCCCAAGGGATCCTACGGATATTTCAAAAGACGTATCTTTTCATAAAAACACCGTAGTCCCTATTTTCAAAACCCCACGATTCGTGTTATTTTCAAAGGCACCATTGTAGGACTTATATTAGGTTAATGCAGATTAGTTATCGTTGCGTCTAGTGTTCAGCTCCCGCTCATTATTGTGGTTCGCTCCGCATCGCATGCTTATATTAAGCTTCATATTCTACTGTTGATATCTTATGGTTAGGACACCAGCACCATTACCGATGATGCGTATGTACCACGTACACTTACTTGCCGGCTCACACACATCTTCATCGGTAATTGCCATGTCACGTACACTTTAGAAAATATTATTGCTTGACATAGCCTGTTAGCTAATAGTTTAGACATGATATTAGTGTACTTGCCTTATATGTTAGTTTAGACATTGTAGTTATTACCTGCTATTTCATGCATACTGTTATTCATTATTATGCCACATTCATGGATTCTCATGCATATATTCACTTTTTACGTGCTATTGAGGTTTTGGATTCGGATTTCCATAAGATTTTCTGGATTTAGGGAAAACCGCAAAACATATACAAACTTCTTCTTTCTCTTTTTAAATGAAAAGCGCGGTTTTCCCATGATGTATGAGTCGTCAACCATGAGTTTGCTGATGGATTTCGAGACCCGATTCGAGGAGTTGGATGAACCGTTTCGGATACATGGTGGGCCCGGTACGGTACCCCGGGGCGAGAAGGCTGTGTTGTTGACGTTGAGCCTGGCAGGGGAGCACTACCGACCGTTGATATTACCCAACGCGTCGGATATCCGGAGGATACCGTCGTGGTCTTGAGATGGATGATAGGGGCCGGTCTGGACTGACGGCGCCCTCGATATTGAGATTTCGAGATATTGAGGTACTGAGATTTGATGATACAGGCCAGTCCGGATAGCCGGAGCCTGAGGTTTTGAGACATTGAGATTTATGTTTTGTGTCGATGCTAGACACTGTTGATGCTGATTTCATTTATGATAACTCATTTTAAAAATTCAAAGGAAATCTCACTAATTTATGAAAACAGTTTCGTCATTTACATGTATTCTGTTTTCATGCATTCATACCTCATTCATATGATATATTGCTACATGAGGCACTGACACGGGCACATGAGATTACACTCGGGTTAGATATTACCCTAGCCATTGTTATAGGCTGCATGTTATACATATATTTGAGGATATATTATGATCATTGACCTAAGTTGCGTTATTTATGCGATTTCTGTGCATAGATGTTTTTCTATTCACGAGTTGGCAACTCACCCCCGTTGTGCCCCAGTTTCTTGCAGGTTTGCCGTACAGGTTTCATTACGGCTTTGCGGGCATAGTTTCGTTCGGGTGATTTGCTAGTAGGTGGGTTTACTTGTATCGTACCCCCATTATATATCTTGTATATCATTATTCTGTTGTATCTAGAAGTTCCATCAACCAAACATGTATTTATTTTTGAGATAGAGACCAGTGATGTTATTCTTTCGACCTTAGAGTCGCGTGTTTTTTTTTCTTGTGGTTTTGAGTTTCCTTTTGAGTTTTTGATCCTCGCCGTTGGCGTTGTATATTATATTGCTTGTGTGATTGTGACCGTCGATTGACGAAGAGCTAGCTCCCGCTTGGGGATGCCTTTTTTTGATTTCGTCTACTATTCATGTTGTATCCCGTTTGGGGGCCAGTATTTACAAAGGAGACTCTGCCGAAATTTTCAGTAAATTTTTGATGTTCTTAAAAACCGCATAATTCGGCTCATGCTATTGAAACTACTTGCTTTAAGTTGGTTTTTCCTGCACTGTACTACTTTTCTTGGTTTGGATTTCTGGGTTTTCGGCTTACTTAGATTACGTATGCCTCGAGACGTTCGTAGTTTAAGTGCCGGTCATATTCCGTACTTTCGGGACGTGACATCCGAGTAGGAAATAGGGGAATATCCGAATTCCAGCACGGCCCAATCGAGGAATAATCATGTTGATGCATATTCTTCGGGTGTGTTCGTTACCAAGAATTGTTTCTCAGTATTCTCTACGTCCAAGGTATGAGATACCGGATTAGTATCCCACATATGTAATCTTTTACATGGGCTATAGAAAGGTAGAGAACTGGGATTAGGTGATATGTCTTTAAGTGTTAGAGAATGGTGCAATTGTTGCAGCCAAGTCAGTTGGCAGATATCACCTTGTATTACCAAATACATTGATTCTGAACAAATGTTATTACATGCCGAACCTGATATACAACATTGCATCAGTTTCTTTATTAAGTTAAAGAAGGATATAATTTTGTATTACAGGATAATGTTGTGAACATTTTCCTAAATCAAGAGTTGATTGGATCAGGCACGTTATGTAATGGCATATAAGTTCTAAATCAAACCACAGTTTAAAATATATAGAACACACACAAGAGGAGTAGTTCAGAAATGAACGAATCCTTCTTATGGCATTGTAGACTAGGTTATATCAATGCAACATGACCAGCTAAGTTGCATAAGGATGAATATGAGAATCTGTTCGAATTTTCATCTTTTGATACTTTCCAGTCTTGTCTCAAAGGTAAAATGACCAATACTTCGTTTACTGGAAACAGAGAAAGAGTTACTGAACTCTTGGGACGCATACATGATGATGTATACGGTCCTGTGTCTACAAATGCCAAGCTTGGTTCTTCGTACTCCATTATATTCACTGATCTTCTCTCAGGATTCAGACATATGTTCATGTTGAAACACAAGTCTGAAATTTTTGAGAAATTCAAGGAATATAAGCTTGAAGTTAAGAACCAGATGAGTAGAAGTATTAAGTTCTACGATGTGATCGTGGAGGCGAATACTCGGGCATGGAGTTCCTGGATTATTTAAAAGGAGAATGTGATTCTCTCTCAGCTTACTCCTTCGAATACACCATAGCACAACGGTGTATCGGGGTGGAGGTATCACACCCTATGAGATATGGCGTGCTCTATGATGAGTATTGCTGAGTTACCTGTTTCCTTTTGGTGTTATACACTTGAGAAGCTGCATACCTATTGAACAGAGTTCCATCCAAATCAGTGCCTACCACTCCATATGAGATATGGAATAGGAACAGACCATGTCTTAAAAGAGTTAAGATATGGAGTTGTCCGGCCTATGTTGAAAGAGAGAATCTAGACAAGCTCGAGACAATGTCAGTTCTGTATAAGTTTGTTGGATATCCCAAACATTCGTGAGGGTATATCTTCTACCACACTGAGGAGCAAAAGGTGTTTTTTTTCTCAGCATGCCACCTTTTTAGAAAAGGAATTTCTTGTGAAGAAATTTGTGGTCATGAGGTAGAACTGGAAGGAGTTCCATCTAGACAAACTAACGGCTTATGATTTGGTAAAACCAAAGGATTCAATAGTCTCCAATTAACCTCAGCCTCTCCGCGAATCTGGTAGGGTTCCTCATCCACTTGAGAGATACTACGGTCTTCTCGGTGACAGTGGGAGCAAGGATTGCATCATGGTAGATGATGGCCCAACCAGGTTCGGGCAGGCCATCATAAGTGGGGACTCTGTGAAATGGCTGGATGCTATGCGATCAAAGATGGAATCCATATACACCAACAAAATATAACTTTGAATGTTGCACCTGAAGGGGTAAAACCCATAGGGAGCAAAAGAATCTTGAGAAGATTCTTGGTGTAGATGGAAAAGTTGAGACTTTCAAAGCTATGCTTAAGTCCATCAGGATTAAAACAAGCATCGCGGAGTTGAAACATCTATTTTGATGTAGCAGTCAAAGAGTTTGACTTCATCAAAATGGTAGATGAACCTTGTATATACAAGAAGGTTGTAGAGAGTAAGGTTGTCTTCCACGTATTATACGTAGATAACATACTCTTGATAAGAAATGGTTTCCTATGCTACACTCGATCAAGCTCCTCTTATCACGGGGATTCTCCATAGAAGATCTGGATGATACCTACTACATCTTGTTGTTTATAATCTATGGTAATAGATATAAGTGGATGTTGGGAGTGTCCCAAATCCAGGTATATTAACACCGTACTAAAGGAGTTTAGTATGGAAGATTCTAAGCGTGGTGGTTCGCCCACTTACTCAGGAATCACTCTCTCCAAAAAGATGTCTTCCAAGACTGATTTGGAGAGAGCTCGCGTGCAAGGGATATCCTATTCTTCGGCACTAGGCTCTATCATGTATGCGATGTTATGTACCAGACCAGATGTAGCTGACTCACTAGGTGTAGTGATTAGAAATCAATCGGATCTTGGGAAAATCACTGGATAGCTGTGTAGGACATTCTTAAGTACTTGAGAAGAACTAAAAGAATGTTCTTGGTTCAAGCTTCCAAAGTGATAAGGTCGACTGAAAGTCAGTCATAGGCATTGTCTTTACCCTCAGTGGAGGGACGGTATGTTGGAAGAGTTCCAACCTAGATACCGTGGCATACTATACGAGAAAGGCTGAATATATCGCTACCAACAAGCTGCCAAATTGGCTGTCTGGACATTTCTTGTTCATGAGATGAACATGGTTCCTACCATTGAGCGTCCAATAACTGTTATTGTGACTACAATGGAGTTGTGGTTTTAGCCTAGGAACACCGGTCCCATCAGCGATCCAGACATATTCTGAGGACAGTATCACCTGATCAGGGAGATGGTTGATCTCCAGCGGATCGAGGTAAGGAGACTTGATGCGAAGGATAACACGGCGAATCCACTCACAAAGGACTTTCCCTAGAGAGACTTTTATGGGGCGTTGAGTATGAGATACTACAACAAATGGCATCAGTGCAAGTGGGAGATTGTTAGTTATATTTATGCCCTAGAGGCCATTACTGTACATGTGATGTACATTGTAGTGGATGCTTGGACATATATAGGGAGGACTTTCTTGCTCGACATGATAGTATGCTATCTGGTTGCACTTTATCTTAATATGTACACTTATTGTCTCTCTATTACATGTTGATAAAGCCCTTAGGATGAGTACTTGACTATCAGGATTATGATGCGGATCATACTAGTAGGGCAGAGGTAGTCGGCAAGCACGTCCTTCAAATGTTCCTGGTCGTGGGAGTATCTAGACGGGACATCGATATTCCAGAGTAGACTAGCGTATACGCTTCTTGACCCATATGATGGGCGATGGATGATCCCATATCCATTGGTGTTTGACATCAGCGAAGGTATACGGGTGCTCAGTAGAGACTGGGTACACTGAACGGACTCGCCGAGAACTCCTAGATGGTATTATACCTATCGTCGGATAGCAGTTCTCTGGTGACACTGGTACAGGTTAGTCTGTCGACCCGAGATCGTCATAGAGTCTTGTGTGATTCCCACTGTGCTTTGATTTCCACCATACCATGTTCAAGAGATCGTGCAAAAAGGTGGGTTTTGGGTACAGTCCCGAGTCACAATGAGGTAATGAGCGATAGGAGGGGATTCGTCTCTCCCGGTATTGGGAGTTGATGTTGCGCTATGCTCGATTGGCCATAACAGGAAATCCCTGGCCAGGGTTGCTGAGATTTACTGTTAAATGTTATCAGTAGTTTCTCAAACCGTTATGGGCTTTGCATCGGCATGACTTATCAGGATATTGGGGTCTGACGTTATACCACCCCAGGCTACGATATGCGACATATCTGACGAAGAGACCGGACTGAACGGTAGTGTTACTGATTGGATTCGCAGGAGTATGAGCAGGCTTGCTTGTTGATCTTCTGATTGCTCAATACCCGGGTGGCCGTTACGTTTAGCAGAACGCTTGCGGCTTGTGGGTGTTTGATATGATCATCACCTACTGCCGGCGTATTGACGAGTCTTTAGAGTTCTACACAGAGGTTTCCTAGTTCATGCGAAACGAAGTAGGAGCACATATGTGATATGTGTGAGACCGAGATTAATGTGCGTATGTGATACCGCATTCTATTCTCGTGATATGTGATATCGGTCGGTTATATGTGATATAGCTGGGTTATCGGATCAAGTGTTGATTCGATAAGTTGTTGCATTTGATATTAGTCGGTTGTATGTGATATAGCCGGATTATTAAATCAAGTGTTGATTTAATAATTTAATGTATAATTATATATATGATATATTAATTTACATTAACTAATATTAGCTCACTTAAGTTTTCTTTTTCTCAGTAGTGTACACTTAGTATATATGTGATATATATTAATGTACATCTTTTGTGTCATGCTAGATGCCACATGCTACATGGGTGTTTGAGGCTCACACCATGCTTATAATAATGTGAGGTTTTTATTTATTTAAAGTAATTCAATATTAGTTGAAAATTGTCATGCTTGGAAGCTTGGAGAAGCCTGAAGCATCTTTGACTTAGTCCACTAGTTTTGTTTTACTTGTAGATATTTATTAACCGAACCATTATTGTTAGCCATGGTTTATTCTCTACATGAGTTAGTGTATGATGCTAACTCACCCATGGTTGCTATTCTCACATCATGAGTTTTTATTCTCATCTCCACTTCATCTTCTTCTTCCTCATGAGAAAGCTCACTAGCTTTTCAAATGGTGAAGAAATAATGTGAGAAAAATTAATCTAAAGTGAGCCCAATTCCTACTTCATCATCCTCTACTATATTAGCCATTTAGTTTAGGGTGTTTTCTTCACTAATCCAATATTAGTGAAGAGGTAGCATGATCTTGAGTCTCCTCGACGTAGATCATCTTCGGCCTCGAAGACTTCGAGCAGGCTTGTTCATTTCTTCATGTGAACCCATACTAGAGTTCGGGTGTTCACTACTTGGAGCGAAGGGACTACTACACGGAGCTTTAAAAATGAAGGACCGGTCTACAAAGGTTGTATTCCACATTCACTTAGATATAAAGTTGTTTACATTGTTGTTTCGTCTAAATCTCTAGTTAAGATTCTAGGTTAGGGTTCTTTAGTACGGAAAAAATTTGAAAACTGCATGGACGATGCCTCCCGAAACCTTGCTGCCGTCGTAGGGAACCCAGCACATACACACACACACACACATATGTACATATACACACAAATCATATCAAAAGCGTGTGTATGTGCGACAATATAAAACTAACGGCTCACAACTAAGGAAAATAGACTAAGAGTAAACCATCCTACGAGTACGCTTAATCTAACCTATAGTCTCCTAGAAACCTATTTGCTAGGTATCCAAGTCTCGCATTAACATATATAATATAGATAATTATCCAAATCTACGATTGCGGGGGTGCTATATGCCATCCACCCGACTTGCCCTGTAGATATACATCTACTCACTTTCAATCCTCGGCTTGCCGAAGTCGAAGACGCCTTGCTCTCCTTGTCGTCCCGAAGCCCAGGCGAAGGTACCTACAGTTCAAAACACATCGTATCGCATCAAAATCATATTCGAAAACCGACATGACACGCGAAGTGCTCATAGGTTAGAACCTATAGCCTACGCATGCAAAAATAACCAAACAACCCTCGTCGTTGACGTACAAACGTCCAACGAACAAATCTAAATTCAAATACAAAAACCAAGTTTTAGAAATCGGAAAAACATTGCCAAAACCAACTCAAAATGCCCCCAGATTTTGGCACAGGTAGTCTAGGACAAAACTAATAATACAGGGGCTAGGTTATGAGGAGTGTGATCTAAAGGCCATGTTGCGCCACGGCAGCGCCCCGGCCTTCTACTCGAGGCCAAAATGCGGAATCAAAAATTTTCTTAACTGTTAAACCGGCGCTACCGCGGACAATATACCCGGATCGTAACCATTAACCGATACTAGCTAACAAGAGATGGGGTGAGAGATATACCGAGCGATCCGTGTCCTTCGGTCTTCTCATCGTCGTCCCGATTTCCCGCGGAATCACCATTCATCGTCTTCTCGTCGAAAAGGGCACCACGTAGCCGGATTCTTTTACGGGCTCCCACCTCTGGACCGAGGCAACTCGGGCGCGAAGTTGGCTAGCCGACGCATCCAAGGGTACTGTAGGTTGTAATGTAGAGGCTTGTCTCTTTGGGGTTTGTGAAGTTGCCATGGATGGAGGAGAGAAAGAATTTCGGAGAGGATTAAGGTGTATCATTTTGCAAGCATGAAGAATGAGATGAATAAAATCCCACCACTAGAAAAACCACTCTCTCCTTCTCCCCCCAATAGTATCTCTCTCTCAAGTGAGAATGGTGGAGGATAAAACATCAACCATGAAGGGAGGTGATCGTAGTAAAAGGTGGAGGGTGACCACATCCAAAGCAATGATAACCATGTCACACTAAATCAAATCCATTTCTAATCAACATAAAGCAAGAAAATGATGATAGAAAAGAATGGTATCAAAAGATGCTATCATAATCAATCCATATGCAAGAAACCCCTCCACTATGTGTTATTTGCAAACTTGCAAATAACACCCTTCATCGAAAAGTCCGGCCGGGAAGGATCAAAGGAAAACCGGCCGGAACGG
This sequence comes from Agapanthus africanus, assembly GCA_030015575.1. Classification (NCBI taxonomy): domain Eukaryota; kingdom Viridiplantae; phylum Streptophyta; class Magnoliopsida; order Asparagales; family Amaryllidaceae; genus Agapanthus; species Agapanthus africanus. The sequence goes on along the minus strand of CM057347.1, from coordinate 248,372,939 downwards.
AATGCAAACTGGCAACTTCAGAAAACTGACCCCGTAATAAATTACAGGAAAACCCCACTACTGCACATACATGCCCGCATTTGTATTCCTACTGAATACAAATGCAACAAGACAAAATCTACACTGTCTAATACTAGGATCCGGCTTAAACCAAAACCGGCTAGTAAAAACCGTCCGATCACGATCCGTGCAATACCGCACGTATCTGATCGAACCCTGCCATATCTCCATACGGCCTCTACAGCGTTTCGCCCGAAACTTGAGTAACTGAGTGTGGTGGACTCTAAAGACTCGTCAATACTATGGCTGTGGATTTAACCACTAGCACGTCAGAGGTATTAGCCATACGTGACGGGCCGCCAGCTATTGACCAAAAGGGACGTCGATGAGCGAACTCATCCTGACACCCTACTGAGCCTGTCAGTGACAATATCCGTACAGTCCGGTCCGTTCGTCTATGAGTATCGCATGGCGGGCCTAGGGGGTTGGTAAAAGTCAGACCCCCAAAAGCGGTACAAGTCGTGTCGAAGTGCAGCCCAGAACACCCTGAGATACTACTGGAATACCTACCAGTAAATCTCCTGCCTCGGCCGAGGGCTTTGTGTAATGGCTCTCCTAGACACAGCGCGACCTCACCCCCAATACCGGGAGAGACGAACCCCTGCAGATCCGCTCACAGCCTCCATGTGGCTCGGGACTGTACCCAACTAAAACCTGTTTGCACGACTCCTTTGAGCCGTGGTAGGGTAGTAATCAAAGCACAGTGGGAACTCATACGAGACAAATGACGATCTCAGGTCGATGAACTAACCTGTACACATGTCACCAGGGAACTGCTATCTGACGTCTGGTATAATCCCAACTAGCAGGTTCCCGGCGAGTCCTGTCCGGTGTACTCATAACCCAATGAGCACCTGTATACATCTTAGGTGAACCAACTGACACCAGTGGCTTGTGAGACCGGCCACCGCCCCTCGTCAGGGTCTCGACTGTATACACTAGTCTACTAATGGAGTATCGATGCCCAGTCTCGAAACTCCCACGACTAGGGACCTTTTAAGGATGTGCTTATAGACTCCGGCTCTCACGTATATGATCGCCCTCATACTGCTGGCAGTCAAGCAAGAATCCTAGGGGTTCTATCAACGTGTAATAGCGACGTGTAAGGTCACCTAAAACAGTATACGATGATAAAGATAAACCAGATAGCATACTATCATCTCGAGTAAGACTGTCCTACCGGGATAGGTCCTCCCTCAATCATTGCAATCACGTGCCTGTGATCCAATAATTGACTCTGAGGGCACTATCTCCAACAATCTCCCACTTGCACTCAAGGCTAATTATTGCGACGTCGCATACTCACAGCCCGTGTGATACCGAACACCCAACTCCTCTTCTAGTCAGTCTCACAAAGCACGTTTGCGAAACTATTGCATTCGAGGAATAGCCTCAGTGAGTGGATCCGCTGTGGTGTCTCATTCTATGTCTCTCTTTATCTCAAGTTCGCGGAGAATGCCATCTCCCGAAATGAGCAATACCTGTCTTAGAATATGTCTGGATGTCTGATGGGACCTAGCTCATAAATGAACTCCAAATCCAAACCTCTTAGACTGTATCGTCAACTGAACTTAATCAGTATCCTGCGCCAAGCCTTCCCTCAGTATCCACCTGGACCACCTGTCCAAAATACTGCCCCTCGTCAGAGGGAAAACTATAACTCTGACAGCCACTCTGCCATCCAGGTCACCTTGGAAGTCTGGAATGATAACTGTCTCGTGAAGGAGACTGTCGTTATCATATCTCTAGAACATCAACTTATGTTCTAAAACTGCTTCCGACTGTTTCTCCAGGATTGGATCAATATCAACTTATTGCACCTACTGCAAAAACAACATCCGGTGTGGTACTTGACATCTCATGATTGACTCGATTGCCCAAGCAAGTGATCTGCCAATCATGCGTATCCCTCTCCCCTTTAGTCTGTAAGACACCTTTAGAGAGGGTGACTCCATCACCTGCAGGTACACTACCATGCCAAGAGTCGTCCATTCTAAATACTCATAGAATGCTGTCTAAGTACACTGATTGGGAAATCACCCAAATCTAGATCTAAAACCATAGATCTAGTAACCAAAATGTCTGATATAATATCCAAGTCCCATGTGGAGAAACTACTGTGTGACAACCAAAGTATAACCGATCGTAGTATAGGAATATCACTTCCTAATCTGTGTATGTCATCCAAATATCAGGACATTACACCCTACTACCTTAATAAAAGATCTATCCCCTATTCTGATGAAGTCAAACCTATGACTGTCGTATCAGAAATAGATGATCTATCTCCGCTATATCTGCTTTAGTCTATAAATAGACATAAGCCACCTGTCCACCAATGCTTCCGCTGCTCCCACTGACTATGACAACCCTCTGGCAGAGTCATATAGACGTACACTTCTAAAGCTAGTTTAGAACGACGCTATACTCATCCTCCTGCCGGGTCTCATACTCTGGAACAACAACAATGGCAAGTCTGGGTAAACAAGAACCTCCCTGCCACTGTCCTTGAGCATACCGAAGTACCTCTCGGGTGCCTGAGGTTACCCACTTTTTCTGCGGAGTGGCCAATGGAATGTCAAATCAGATTGAATCTTTAGGTTCTTATAAAATCTTCAGTAATCGTTTGCGGTTCTGGAATCACTTCCAGTTCTACCATACTCCCACTACTGTTTTCTGAAAAATCCATTTCCTTTTAAAATGTGGCGAGTCAAGAACAATATCACTATTGATCTTCCAGATGGTAGAAAGTCAACCCTCGTCATAACCTGGGTCAACCCACAAACAGCCACTACAGAAACGTGCCTTGAGTTATCCGGAGTCTGGTTTTAAGCATAAGCCGGACAACTCCCCATACCTTAACAATGTCAAGATATGAACTGTTCTATATCCAATCCAGGAACAGAGGCACTGATTTAATTGAACCAGATTCAAATCATGCAGCTGTTACCAGTGCATGTCAACTAAATGGAAGGAGGCCGATCAGCGTTACTCAACTTAGGAATGCTTCCAATTATGAGTAACCTGAAAGAGAAGCAAGTTCTCATTACTATCAACTGAATACCATACACAAGTATCTACATCTTTGATCACCTTGAAGAATCCCGATACTTGCAATACCTGGTTCTCTACTCTATTCTTATACCAATAACTCCTCAAAACTCAGACCCTGGGTTTCTACGAAACACATGTCTAAGAACTAGAGAAGTTAAAAGTAAACAGAATATAGTATGAGGACCAACCCCACTGTCCTAATGGACACTGGACAACATACAATACTCTGTATAAGTCCCCTGAGTCTAGTGACTCATTCACTGTGTGTAACCCTTCGAAAATCGTTTAGGCAGTTTTTCGGTAATCGGCAAATTTTTCGGCTTTTTCCGTAAAAAGTCAAAATTGATATTTTTCATTGTAGACCTAATTATACAAAATTTAGATAAGATATTACTATAATTTTGTCACTAAAATGTCACTTATAATTATCTAGTTAAATAAAAAAAAATTCGTAATTAATTAATTTTTTATTATTTTAAGCCTTTTTAAATACATTTTATTAGGGATAAATACAAATTTAATTAGGTAAATTTCTTAATTAGGAGTCTTTATAAGCTAAAATATGGTGTTAATAAAATTATATCATGTCTTGCAAACTTTTAGATTTTTGGTGGGAAAATTATGAAAAAAATGGCTTAAAAATGGGTTTTTTTGTAAAAAGTTGATGTAACATTCATTAATTGATCTTTAAAGAAGCTTTTTGTGTAGAATTTTCCACACAATTCTCTCTCACTCTCTTTTGATTTTGGGTTAGATTTCTGGGCTTTGGCTGACTTAGGTTACGGTACGCCTTTAGACGTCTCGTAATCTAAGTGCCAGTCACGTTCCGTACTTTCGGGTCGTGACAAAGTTGGTATCAGAGCGTAGGTTTTACCTTTCTGAGTGTAGGACGACCTTGGTAGATGGAGTAGGTGACTTAAGCAAAGTGGCATAGCGTGGGTATGATCCGCGGCATACTTACGATACGGTACTCCGCCTAAGTGACCTTAGGACATAATTGCTTGTATTTCCTTTCGTGATTCCTTGCATTCCTTGATCCAATTGCAATGTCCTTATCAGTTCTATTTCTTATTCCAGCTTCAATGCCGCCAAAGACTACGAGAGCTCAGCGGGCTGCCGCTAGGGATGAGATTCGGGCGGGCCCGTCTGAGGCGAGGATCGAGCGGGAGGATACGCCTACCCCTCAGGGTCATACTGATCCGCCTTATCCAGACCGTATTGCCAGATTAGAGGCCGGCATGCAAGAGTTGCGGCAGATGATGGGATCTTTAGTTGAGTCCAGCCGGGCACAGAGATCCGAGGACGTTCCTTCCACCGCACAGACCACGATCGTACCTGCTGCACAGATGGTCACTCCTGCTGCTACTACGGAGACTATCCCTGTTTCACTACAGGAGTTCATGAGATTGAGACCTCCAGCTTTTACCGGTACAGATGCGACAGAGGACCCACAGGCATTTCTCGATAGGATGGCACGGATTGGCCGTTCGTTGAGGTGTTCTGAGGATAGATTGGTGGAGTTTGCGAGTTTTCGTCTGGAGGGTCTTGCCCAGACATGGTACGACTCAGTGGAGAGAGGCCGAGCTGCAGGTCTGCCTTCTATGACCTGGGATGAGTTTACAGCTGCATTTCTTGCCCGTTTTCTTCCGGAGAGTGTTCGAGATGCTCGAGCCCGTAGTTTTGAGTCTTTGCGCAAGACTCCGGGGATGACAGTGTCGGAGTATGATATACAATTTACCCAGTTGTCTCGATATGCTCCGTACCTAGTCGACACAGAAGAGAAGAGGATAAAGAGGTTTGTACGAGGGCTTGATACACAGCTATTCCTTGCCATCGGCACCCAGCACTTTGATACATACGCAGCCGCGATGGACGCAGCCTTACTTTTGGAGGAGCGTATTTCTGAGACTCCGGTCGTTTCTGGGCCGAAGAGGATCCGTACTGATACGCCAGCTCAGCGGCAGATGGGCAGACATCGTGATAGATTATTTCCGGGAGATGGCGGAGGCAGAGGATTGAGACGAGGTCAGTTATTTGGTTCATATCCACAGACCCAGCAGTCGTCTCCAGGATGTTTTCGGTGCGGGAGTCAGTATCACCGTGTCAGAGACTGTACCATGGGACGTCCGGGCGCGGCGACAGTCCCGCATGTGACTTTACCACCTTCACCACCATCGCAGAGAGCTTTACTTCCTACTCCTGATGATGCTTCACGCCAGCCAGATGCTTCTAGAGGCCGTGGGCGTGGCGGTCCGGTTCCGCGAGGACGAGGCGACAGAGGCAGAGGCAGAGGCAGAGGCAGAGGCCGAGGTAGAGGCAGAGGACAGCCAGCTATTAGTGGTGGACAGGCCCGAGTGTTCGCGTTGACTCCTCAGGATGCACAGGCATCCAATGCCGTCGTGACAGGTACTCTGCCAGTATGTTCTTTTGATGCACGGGTATTATTTGATCCAGGCTCCACACATTCCTATGTTTCCACGTATTTTGCACCGAGGTTGGGCCGAGAGTCATCTCCGTTAGATCAGCCGCTTGTCGTTATTACCCCGGTAGGCGAGTCTTTTGTTGCCCGTTTTGTATACCGATCTTGTTCCGTTCGTATCGGGGAGAGAGATTCTTCAGTAGATTTGATTCTCCTCGATATGCTTGACTTTGACGTTCTTCTTGGTATGGACTGGCTAGCCACCTGTTATGCATCCGTGGACTGCCGTGAAAAAGCAGTCAGATTCAGTTTTCCTGGTGAGCCGGTTCTTATTATTCAGGGAGATCGTAGCGCTACCCTTCCCAGCTTGATTTCATCTCTTCGCGCTGGTCAGCTCTTAAGGAAAGGGTGTCAGGGATTCTTAGCCTATGTTTGTGATACTCGCTCCACAGAGGTTCCGTTGGACCAGGTCCCTGTTGTGAGAGAGTTTCCTGATGTATTCCCTGATGAGCTGCCTGGTCTGCCACCAGAGCGCGAGATTGAGTTCTGTATTGACTTGATCCCTGGCACGGGGCCTATTTCTATACCTCCTTATCGGATGGCCCCGGCGGAGCTGAGAGAGCTAAAGGATCAGTTACAGGACTTGCTGGACAAAGGGCTTATCCGACCGAGTGTGTCACCTTGGGGCGCTCCCGTCTTGTTTGTTAAGAAGAAGGACGGAAGTATGCGTTTATGCATTGATTATCGTCAGCTGAACCGAGTTACTGTGCGGAACAGGTATCCCATACCCCGCATTGATGACTTATTCGATCAGTTCCAGGGTGCAGGGTTTTTCTCGAAGGTTGATTTACGGTCAGGTTATCACCAGTTGCTAGTTCGGAAGGAGGATATTCCGAAGACCGCTTTCCGTACTCGATATGGTCATTACGAGTTCTTGGTGATGTCGTTCGGGCTCACCAATGCCCCGGCAGCTTTTATGGATTTGATGAACCGCGTATTCAGGCCGTATCTCGATCAGTTCATCATTGTGTTCATTGACGACATCTTGGTTTATTCTCGGAGCCGGGAGGAGCATGAGCAGCACTTACGTATCACATTACAGACTTTGAGGGAGCATCTGCTGTTCGCCAAATTATCCAAGTGCGCATTCTGGCTAGACAGTGTCGATTTCTTGGGTCATGTGGTGACGAGAGATGGTATTTGCGTGGACCCGAAGAAGATCGAGGCAGTTCAGCGTTGGCCTAGACCGGTATCAGTTATAGAGGTTCGTAGCTTTCTAGGTCTGGCCGGCTATTATCGACGTTTTGTCCAGGATTTCTCCCGCATTGCTGCACCGTTGACCGGGTTGACCCGGAAGGGGATTCCTTTTGATTGGACCCAGGCATGTGAGGATAGCTTCCAGCAGTTGAAGACTCGTCTGACTACTGCTCCAGTGTTAGCATTGCCTTCAGGATCAGGCGGGTTCATGGTATATTGTGATGCTTCTAGAGTGGGGCTGGGCTGTGTATTGATGCAGCACGACAGAGTTATCGCGTATGCTTCTCGGCAGCTGAGGAAACACGAGCAGAACTACCCCACCCATGATTTAGAGATGGCTGCAGTGGTGTTTGCACTCAAGATCTGGAGACATTACCTATACGGTGAGTCGTGCCAGATATACACTGACCACAAGAGTTTGAAGTATATCTTCCAGCAGCGAGACCTGAACCTGAGACAGCGCCGTTGGATGGAGTTGGTGAAAGATTATGACTGCGAGATTCTATACCATCCGGGCAAGGCGAATGTGGTGGCAGATGCTTTGAATAGGAGGCCCGGAGGTAGCTTATCTTGTTTGAGCGCAGTACAGATGCAGTCGACGGCGGATTGGCAGGTTTTATGTGATAGCAGAGTGCAGTTCGAGTTTACTCCTACGGGGGGACAGCTAGCCCATTTCAGAGCACGCCCACAGTTACTTGACCGTATCCACGAGGCACAGTCCGGCGATGCCCGTACATTAGAGATTATTGAGCAGATTCGACAGGGCAGAGTTTCTGAGTTCGTGATTGATGATCAGGGGATACTTCGATATGGGACTCGACTGTGCGTGCCAGATTCAGAGGGACTGAGGCGTGATATTCTCGAGGAGGCACATAGATCAGTATACAGTGTGCATCCAGGTTCCACCAAGATGTACCGTGATTTGAGAGAGGTTTACTGGTGGGACGGGATGAAGAAGGATATTACAGACTTTGTGTCGAGATGCCTGACTTGTCAGCAAGTCAAGGCTGAGCACCAGAGGCCAGCCGGCGAGTTACAGCCTTTGCCCATCCCTGAGTGGAAGTGGGAGCAGGTCTCCATGGACTTCGTTGTGGGTCTACCCAGGACCAGTCGAGGGTATGACTCTATTTGGGTGATTGTGGATCGACTGACGAAAGCAGCTCACTTTCTGCCAGTAAAGACCACTTTTGGATTTTCTCAGTACGCCCAGGTTTATATTGATGAGATAGTGCGACTGCATGGCGTTCCGACTTGCATCGTGTCCGACCGTGGCACCCAGTTTACCAGCCGATTGTGGCAGAAACTCCAGGAAGTTTTGGGCACCCGATTGAGTTTTAGCACAGCCTTTCATCCGCAGACTAACGGTCAGTCGGAGCGTACTATTCAGACTCTTGAGGACAGGCTCAGAGCTTGTGTTTTAGATTTCGGTGGTAGCTGGGATCGTCATTTGCCTCTGATCGAGTTTTCCTACAATAATAGCTTCCAGGAGACGATTCAGATGGCACCTTTCGAGGCTTTATATGGGAGGAGATGTCGATCGCCTGTATGTTGGACAGAGCTCAGGGAGAGCAGTATTTTGGGGCCTCAGATCGTACAAGAGACGACCGAGAAGATACAGCTGATTCGGGACAGGATAAGAGCGGCACAGAGCAGGCAGAAATCATATGCTGACAGGCGTCGTCACCGACTCGAGTTCGCTGTTGGCGATCATGTTTTCCTGAAGGTCTCTCCGATGAAGGGTGTGATGAGATTTGGGCGGAAAGGGAAACTGAGTCCTAGATATGTTGGTCCTTTCGAGATCCTAGAGCGTGTTGGTCCAGTCGCTTATCGGTTAGCTCTTCCGCCCAGCTTCCCCGATGTTCACCCCGTATTCCATGTCTCGATGCTCCGCAAGTACCTTCATGATCCTTCCCAGGCGATTCAGTACCAGACGATCCAGTTAGAGCGTGACCTTTCTTTCACCAAGCAGCCGGTTGTCATCTTGGATCGGCAGGTGAAGAAATTGAGGTCGAAGGTCATACCGTCTGTCAAGGTTCTTTGGCGTGGCCCGAACAGCGAGGAGGTCACCTGGGAGACCGAGGTCGAGATGAGGAAGAGATATCCCCATCTTTTTGAAGGTACGCGTAGTTAAATTCTAAATTCGGGGACCGAATTTCTTTAAGGGGGGAAGATTGTAACCCTTCGAAAATCGTTTAGGCAGTTTTTCGGTAATCGGCAAATTTTTCGGCTTTTTCCGTAAAAAGTCAAAATTGATATTTTTCATTGTAGACCTAATTATACAAAATTTAGATAAGATATTACTATAATTTTGTCACTAAAATGTCACTTATAATTATCTAGTTAAATAAAAAAAATTCGTAATTAATTAATTTTTTATTATTTTAAGCCTTTTTAAATACATTTAATTAGGGATAAATACAAATTTAATTAGGTAAATTTCTTAATTAGGAGTCTTTATAAGCTAAAATATGGTGTTAATAAAATTATATCATGTCTTGCAAACTTTTAGATTTTTGGTGGGAAAATTATGAAAAAAATGGCTTAAAAATGGGTTTTTTTGTAAAAAGTTGATGTAACATTCATTAATTGATCTTTAAAGAAGCTTTTTGTGTAGAATTTTCCACACAATTCTCTCTCACTCTCTTTTGATTTTGGGTTAGATTTCTGGGCTTTGGCTGACTTAGGTTACGGTACGCCTTTAGACGTCTCGTAATCTAAGTGCCAGTCACGTTCCGTACTTTCGGGTCGTGACAAAGTAAAGTTTAAATAAGCTAGATTAGTATTTTGAAGTATTAATTTAGTGTAAAGCTTTGATACCAACTTTGTCACGACCCGAAAGTACGGAACGTGACTGGCACTTAGATTACGAGACGTCTAAAGGCGTACCGTAACCTAAGTCAGCCAAAGCCCAGAAATCTAACCCAAAATCAAAAGAGAGTGAAGGAAAACCTTAAATGAAAACGGTTTTTTTTTAAATCAATTAAGTTGCATAGAATCCCTTTTTAAAAACATCAAAAAATTCCCGAAAATTTCGGCAGAGTCTCCCCTGTATTTTCTATCCCCCAAAATGGGTACAACAAGATAATAAACCTGTAATCATAAAAATGGCATCCCCAAGCGGGAGCTAGCTCTTCGCCCAAGGCGGATCACAACCACATGCAATATAATAGTAATATCAAGAGAAGAGCATAAAAGAGATGCAAATACCAGAAAACACACGTCGGCTCAAGTGAGCTCGACCCAAAAGAAACCACAAATATACAATTCTCTCTCACTCTCCTCCTTCACCTCCTGGTCGTGCTACCTGCAGCAAACCCCCTCCCATTTCCCCCATTTTGTTTAGCTCAAAATTCTTGCAAAAAAATCCTCCGAAATCCACAAAAATTCACACTTTTCTTCTCTAATTCAAATCTAAACCCTATTCCATTCCTTCTCAACCCCAAATTGGACTAATACAAGGAGAAAAGAGGCATCTTTAGAGGCTAATTGGAAAAGGATCATAACTTGGAAGGATCGGTCGGGGAAACTTCGGATACGGCGCGAAAAGGCAAAGTGGTGGCCGGATCAGATTAGCGGGGATTTCAGGTGAGTAGATGTATTCATCTATGGGGGAATCGTCTGGATGGCGCGAGGCGCCCCCCTAGTTAGGATTACCCTACTTTTTGCAAGATTATATTGTTAGTTAGCTTATCCATTCATGTACACTGCATACCCTTATAGCGAACAGTATGTTAAATTGCATGGACATTCATCTCTACCTATGCGATATCATTTCGTAGGACACGAACACCTTACCATTGGCATCTGTTGCACGCGCACTATTCATGTGACACACACGCCTTTGGTAATTGACATGCTACGTGCACGATAGAACCTGTTTATCTTAATATCGTCACCTGCATTCATACTTGATATATGAAACTGCATCGCATGCACATATCTCGCATCATCATCATATTTACATAGAACTCTAGCCAAAATTCACATCATACACATTGATATCATAGACATTTATCATACATATAACATGTGGACATTATGATTTTCTTGAGGATTTCAGTTTTGCTGCGATTTCTGGATTTTTGGGGAAAACCGCAAGAATTTAACAAAACCTTATATTTATCATTTTCAAAACAAAGTTGCGGTTTTCTCGTGATGTATGTGTCGTCCACCATGAGTTTTCATGTTTTCTGTTGGATTTCGAGACCCGATTCGAGGAGTGGATGAACCGTCTCGGGTACATGGTGGGCCCGGTATGGTACCCCGGGGCAAGAAGATCGAGTTGTAGACGATGAGCCTGGCAGGGGAAGACTACCTACCGGTGATGTCTGGCGCGGCGGATATCCGGAGGATACCGACCGTTGTCGTGAGATTTATGATATGGGCCGATCCGGACTGACGGAGCCCGATATTGAGACAGATGTGATTCCTATTTGGTGTCGATGCTTGACACGGGTTTTCAGAGGATTTCTTGATGATATTTAGCTATTATGCAGACATTCATTTTCTAAAAGTTAAGAATGCAGTAACATTAACATTTAAAACACTTAAAGAGTTAGAAAAGATATTGCATACATGTGCATGCATACTAGAGTTATTATATCACATATGGACATACATGTTGTTCCGCATTGCGTGCATTCTTACGATTGCCTTACTAGATGTTATATTCTACTCACGAGCTGGCAACTCACCCCCGTTGTGCCACAGTGTCTTGCAGGTCGGACCCGTCAGTCTTGTAGCGGCGGGCTATCTTGTCATCAGTTCCTTTTGCTCAGACTCGCGACATCGCCCGTAGGTGGGTTGCGAGTATACTTTATTCCTTTTTGCTTTATCATTGTATCTAGTATTCTCCATCTACCACTTGTATTGTATATGCGACCTAGTGATGAGACTGAGAGATTTGTATATTTGTGGTTTCTTTTGGGTCGAGCTCACTTGAGCCGACGTGTGTTTTCTGGTATTTGCATCTCTTTTATGCTCTTCTCTTGATATTACTATTATATTGCATGTGGTTGTGATCCGCCTTGGGCGAAGAGCTAGCTCCCGCTTGGGGATGCCATTTTTATGATTACAGGTTTATTATCTTGTTGTACCCATTTTGGGGGATAGAAAATACAGGGGAGACTCTGCCGAAATTTTCGGGAATTTTTTGATGTTTTTAAAAAGGGATTCTATGCAACTTAATTGATTTAAAAAAAAACCGTTTTCATTTAAGGTTTTCCTTCACTCTCTTTTGATTTTGGGTTAGATTTCTGGGCTTTGGCTGACTTAGGTTACGGTACGCCTTTAGACGTCTCGTAATCTAAGTGCCAGTCACGTTCCGTACTTTCGGGTCGTGACACTGTGTGTCGTAAGTTGAAAACTGTACTTATGGTTAAGAAGAATTACACCGTTGTTCAATGCTCCTTACCTAACCATCCACTGATATAGGTAAATGTCATAGACATAATTTCAAAAAGGTATATCTCACTCTATAAAAATAGACGTACAGATGTATCAATTTGAAATTGGTGCATAACAACGGATATTCAAAACCAAATATTTGCCGTCCGGCAAACAACCCAGGTGACCTCCTCAAATATCACCAATTACAACGAATTCCGATATAATGAGGATGATCACCCAATTCCCAATAACTTACTCCAACCCATCATCTGTAAAACCATACAGATGTGAGAATCATACCTGGTAAATACATACCCTAGAGCAAGTGTCTAATTGGGAAATCAGTTTTCTTTTAACAGTACACAGTGAAACTGAAACATTGAAATGTTTCGATGGGGTATCCTGGTATTCCTAGTAATGCCTCTTCCATTATCCAGATTCACAACTGTAACCGTATATCTCTTTGCCATCTGTCCAAATCCCTTTATATGTCTTTAGTCATTACCTTCTGTACACCCCTTTAGGCCAAATGGTTTTCTTCCTTCCCTACCGTTCGGCACCAGCTTATGGTTTGGAAGAAGACTATCCAATAAGCATAATGGGTGTACTGTCCTAATCCTAGGAGCACTCGCAATGCGAGAGAAGGTGAAGATAAAAGACAACCGAATAAAACCTTATTCCTATTTCTCCTGAACCAGAATCCATCCCCTAACTGGAACAAGTTCCTTTCGAGTTTTTATATAACGATACGATGGAGTATCCAATAAACTGTGGATCTTCATAGTGATACGGAGTGTCCTGGAGAAATACAAAGGTGATTTAGGATTGGCGAAGAGGTACTTGGTTTGGTCGTGAATAGCAGTCGCAATTTACTTTGCCCTCTTACTAATCCCTTTCTTTGTCTTAACTTAATACCTTCTGTACACCATCGTTATGCTAATTGGTTTTCTTCATTCCCCACCGTTCGGCACCAGCCTAAGGTTTGGAAGAAGACTATCCAATTTGCGTAATAGGTGTACTATCTCCTAAACCAAGGAGTACTCACAACCTGAGAGAAGGTAAAAAGGAAAAGACAACTGAATAGTCCTATCGTTTTCTCCAGAACCGGAAACCATCCTCGAATTCCTTCGAGTTCGTATATAACCATACGATGGTTTTGTCCAATGGAAGTGGACGTTCATAGTAATACGGGGTGTCCTGGAGAAAAGGGTAAAAGTAGGAGTGGCAATGAGGTTTGCAACTCTGACAATCCAAAAGCCAGTCTTGTAAGAAGGTTCGGTTAATCTTGGTCACTGAGTCATAGTCTAGGGTCGGGTCAATGGTCGCTGCCAAAGAGAGAGAGAAAAGAAACACTCAGCGTTCACTCTAACCTAGATCAGAATGGTTATCACTTTATCTAATCTGGAAACCTCCCACTGTAACCTCAAATTCTTCCCCAAACCTGAAAGAAGAACTAGTCGGGATCACCCGAGGAGTAAACCAACTCATTAGTGGGAATCGGGATCCAACTATCATCGCATGATAACGTGACGGAATCCGCTCACGCTATCACACTCCAGAAGGTATGCGCATACCTGGCAAGTTTCAGTTTCTTTAGAAACTCCCGATGTGATTTTTACCCCTACGACCCAAGTGACCTTGACGAATAATCAACAAATCAAAAGGTCCTAGTCAAGTTCAACCCGTCATTATCTTGATTGCGTTAAACCCACCCGCACGACTCTTGACGAATAATCAACAAAGTCATACGACTGTCCTAACCAATCCACATATCCATGCGACAGAAAGCATTACAGAGCTACCGCACACTACGCCTCGGCGAATAGCAACGACAAACGTAGCGCGAATACTAAGCAATACTAATCCGAAATGACGGAGGGCTACGAATGGTTTTTGGCGAAAAACCTTTTACCGTAATGAACTTGATATCGTTGAAGGAACTGGATAACTTTTTATAAAAATATAGTGACGAAAACCTTTGCTAAAGAGGTCACTCCCGGTGAAGGGATCTCGGCTCTTTCCCCGTAGAATGAGGTGCAGGATATTCCAACTGAATACCACTATGCAAAGCAAAAGGCAATCGGCTATAGTGAAGTTATTACTCTGACGCAAACTTTTGTCCAAGGGGTCACTCCCGGTGAAAGGATCTCGGCCCTTGCCTCATCGACTGAGGAGCAGGATATTCCAACTGAATACCACGATGCAAAACAAAAGTGAACGTCGTTGCAATAACAGCTTTTTGAAAAAATGTTCCAACAACATCAGAATAGGTTTGTTTTTAACTTGCATTGATCCCAATCAACGCACTCCCATCAATTGATCACACCACAAAGAACGAAAGTATACTGATGTACGTATATGCCATCCGCATTCGCCACTGGGTCCCGTCATTACCCGTTAGGTTAGCTAACTAACGACAGAGCGGGGACAGGACCAGCGCGGATGCAAAACATATACAACATCTACTAATATATATACCAATATATTATATTCGCTCAAGGCGTGATAAAATGAAACATCACAGAAATTGTACAGCATCACAGAACAATACAGATATCTGGGATCCCCGGGTTTCACAGAGCCGCTGCTGAAACCTGACGTTCCCCTGGTCGTGTGAATAGCCTGTGCAATGAAATCCTAGACCCCTACGGGCGCGGCAAGTCACCCGCCAAAACCTGAAGCGAGGCAACCCCCTTCAGCTCCGTGAATGGACCACCTAGGACTTCACGGCATCCGGTAACTTAGGCACCCCTCCTGGGTCAACCTATACCCCCTACGAGTGCGACGAATAGCCCGCTAATTCTAGAGTAAAGCCCCCTCCGCCTCAATGCCATGAGATGCGGGCCCGTTGCCCTCTAGAACCCGGCTATCCGTGCACCCCTCCACGGGGCAATCCTAATACAGAAAGTAAAATATACATACAACGGGTACATCGACCGCAACCTGGTCATGCCCCAAAAGAATAATACAAACAGGCAGTGACGGCAGTCCACATGTCGGACGCTCTCCCCGCAATATCAAATGTCCATATTACAACAAAACTGTACTAATACTGCAACCAGGCTATCCTCCACGACCGATCCGCAACAACACAGCACAAACACAGAACATCAACGTGAATGTCACGTTCGCAAATCCGTCTAACCGGGCTATAGCAGTTAGACATGATTTACCGATCGAGTGACATTCACGGTCGCAGATATAATGTAAATACTGAGAACTAGCATTTTTAAAATATCCGATCGAACAAATATACCCAAGTGGGCCCCAAGCACTACTGTAGCACTCATAGAAAATCTGGGCCCAAAAAGAATGTCCCAAAACCCATAATTCCATGTCAGAAGCACACTGGAAAAAATTGGTGAAATGAAGCCTAAATTCTGCGGCGGAACCGCGGCCAAAGTGGGGTTAAGGCCGCGGCTCCGCGGTCGTTTTGAAGGATCATGTTACCAATTTTTTCCAGTGATCTTAGAATACCATGTACATCATTATGCAACAACCTGAAAAATTTTTAAAGTCCTAAAAAATTCGACAGAAACCTGATGCACACGAAATACGGTTTTTGGGATTTTTGTTCGATCGGGTCTTTAAACATACTAGAGCAAGCTAGACTAGGTTAATGGCGTGGCTCTGATACCATGTTGCGCCACGGCAGCGCCCCGGCCTTCTACTCGAGGCCAAAATGCGGAATCAAAAATTTTCTTAACTGTTAAACCGGCGCTACCGCGGACAATATACCCGGATCGTAACCATTAACCGATACTAGCTAACAAGAGATGGGGTGAGAGATATACCGAGCGATCCGTGTCCTTCGGTCTTCTCATCGTCGTCCCGATTTCCCGCGGAATCACCATTCATCGTCTTCTCGTCGAAAAGGGCACCACGTAGCCGGATTCTTTTACGGGCTCCCACCTCTGGACCGAGGCAACTCGGGCGCGAAGTTGGCTAGCCGACGCGTCCAAGGGTACTGTAGGTTGTAATGTAGAGGCTTGTCTGTTTGGGGTTTGTGAAGTTGCCATGGATGGAGGAGAGAAAGAATTTCGGAGAGGATTAAGGTGTATCATTTTGCAAGCATGAAGAATGAGATGAATAAAATCCCACCACTAGAAAAACCACTCTCTCCTTCTCTCCCCAATAGTATCTCTCTCTCAAGTGAGAATGGTGGAGGATAAAAACATCAACCATGAAGGGAGGTGATCGTAGTAAAAGGTGGAGGGTGACCACATCCAAAGCAATGATAACCATGTCACACTAAATCAAATCCATTTCTAATCAACATAAAGCAAGAAAATGATGATAGAAAAGAATGGTATCAAAAGATGCTATCATAATCAATCCATATGCAAGAAACCCCTCCACTATGTGTTATTTGCAAACTTGCAAATAACACCCTCCATCGAAAAGTCCGGCCGGGAAGGATCAAAGGAAAACCGGCCGGAACGGAATGCAAACTGGCAACTTCAGAAAACTGATCCCGTAATAAATTACAGGAAAATCCCACTACTGCACATACATGCCCGCATTTGTATTCCCACTGAATACAAATGCAACGAGACAAAATCTACACTGTCTAATACTAGGATCCGGCTTAAACCAAAACCGGCTAGTAAAAACCGTCCGATCACGATCCGTGCAATACCGCACGTATCTGATCGAACCCTGCCATATCTCCATACGGCCTCTACAGCGTTTCGCCCGAAACTTGAGTAACTGAGTGTGGTGGACTCTAAAGACTCGTCAATACTATGGCTGTGGATTTAACCACTAGCACGATAGAGGTATTAGCCATACGTGACGGGCCGCCAGCTATTGACCAAAAGGGACGTCGATGAGCGAACTCATCCTGACACCCTACTGAGCCTGTCAGTGACAATATCCGTACAGTCCGGTCCGTTCGTCTATGAGTATCGCATGGCGGGCCTAGGGGGTTGGTAAAAGTCAGACCCCCAAAAGCGGTACAAGTCGTGTCGAAGTGTAGCCTAGAACACCCTGAGATACTACTGGAATACCTACCAGTAAATCTCCTGCCTCGGCCGAGGTCTTTGTGTAATGGCTCTCCTAGACACAGCGCGACCTCACCCCCAATATCGGGAGAGACGAACCCCTGCAGATCCGCTCACAGCCTCCATGTGGCTCGGGACTGTACCCAACTAAAACCTGTTTGCACGACTCCTTTGAGCCGTGGTAGGGTAGTAATCAAAGCACAGTGGGAACTCATACGAGACAAATGACGATCTCAGGTCGATGAACTAACCTGTACACATGTCACCAGGGAACTGCTATCTGACGTCTGGTATAATCCCAACTAGCAGGTTCCCGGCGAGTCCTGTCCGGTGTACTCATAACCCAATGAGCACCTGTATACATCTTAGGTGAACCAACTGACACCAGTGGCTTGTGAGACCGGCCACCGCCCCTCGTCGGGGTCTCGACTGTATACACTAGTCTACTAATGGAGTATCGATGCCCAGTCTCGAAACTCCCACGACTAGGGACCTTTTAAGGATGTGCTTATAGACTCCAGCTCTCACGTATATGATCGCCCTCATACTGCTGGCAGTCAAGCAAGAATCCTAGGGGCTCTATCAATGTGTAATAGCGACGTGTAAGGTCACCTAAAACAGTACACGATGATAAAGATAAACCAGATAGCATACTATCATCTCGAGTAAGACTGTCCTACCGGGATAGGTCCTCCCTCAATCATTGCAATCACGTGCCTGTGATCCAATAATTGACTCTGAGGGCACTATCTCCAACAGGCCAAACCCCAACATCACAACCCACACTTTGGCCGGTGAGAATGCCTATTTACCCGGTGTCGCCGGTTGTATTAGGGAATTCTGGGCCCGTTCTTCTGTGGTGGTCTTCTAGTGGTGTAACTAGGTCAAAGTAGGTGTTTGTTTTTCTAAACATTATCCCAAGTTGCTCCAGATTCCATATAGTCCTCAAAAATCAAAGAAACCGACATCCGGAAATTCTAAGTTCGTGTATGGTTTCAAGTCTCTGGTCCAGGGAAGTAAACATCACTAAGGTCTTGAAAGACACTCACTACACCTCAATTACACTTTCACAACTCCAATTATCCCCTAACCTCATCTTGAAAAATTCTAACTTCACTAAACCTCATTAGTTTAATTCTAAACTACACTAGGATATTAGAAAAACAAGATACTTAACTAGAAGTGTAGGATTATACCTCATTTTCAACTGAAGAATTTTCTTGAGTTGCCTAAGTGCCTCAAAGTTCCAACTTGATTCCTTCATAGGGTTTGTAGTGAGGTTGGGATCATTTTTTGTGAAGGAAGTATGGTAGTTTGATGTATTTTTCATGGTGTTTGTGAGTGGTAGTAAGGTGGAGGGTTGAAGGAGAAGGAGGAGGAGAAGAAGAATGTAGAAGGATGAGAATGAAAATGAAGGAGCCATGGTTTGTGGAAGACCTCTCTCTCTGTCTCTCTCTCTCTCTCTCTTTCTCTCTCTCTCTCTCTTATGCCATACATATGTGTCCCCCCATCAAAATATCTTCCCATATCTTTTTCTTTTTACTTTAAAAACAAAAATCATTTTAACAAGGAAAAGGAAGAGCCATGGTTCAACAAATAAAAATGTAACAAGTTGTGTGCAACATGGCATAGTGCATGTCACATACATAAGCAAGATTAGTGCATAATTAGCGATATATTAATCAAGTTTAGTATTAACATTGTATATAAGTAATTATATAATAATCTATAAATGCTCAATTCACATAAATTCTTTCAAAATCAATAATTCTTATTAATTTTCCAAATATTTTCCAAACCATACCTATATAATTATGCCATACCATTAAAACTAATTCTCATATTTTAATAATATTCATGACATTTATTATATTAATTATTTAAATTCCTAAAAATAATATTTTATTTTCTGAAATGTTACAATTAGGTTATGAGTTACACTGGACGGACTCGTTGGGAACTGCTGGTTGGTATTATACCTATCGTCAGGTAGCAGTTCCCGGATGGCATGAATACAGATTAGTCTGTTGACTTGACATCACTATTCTTCTCGAATGTGTTTCCACTGTACTTAGATCACTACTCTACCACGACTCAAATAAGTTATGCAAACAAGTAGTGGTTGGGTGCAGTCCCGAAGCACTGGGAGGCAGTAGTGGTTAGATAGGATTCGTCTCTTCCGATATTGGGGGTTGATATCGCGCTGTGTTCGGAAAACCATTACACAAAGTCCCAGGCCAGGGCAAGCGAGATTTACAGGTAGGTACTCCAGTGGTTTCTCATGGTGTATTGGGCTCTACCCCGGCACGACTTATTGCGCTATTAGAGGTCTGACGGTTACCATCCCCTAAGCCCGATATGCGAGTATCTTAGATGAACAGACCGGACTGTACAGAGATTGTTACAGATAGGCTAAGTAGGAGTTCGGATGAGTTTGCTCATCGGCCTTCTTATCGACAAATATAGCTGTTACGTGCAACTAGTACCGCTGACGGACTTGTGGTTAAACCTACTGCCAGCGGACTGTCGAGTTTTTAGAGTCCCACACAGAGGGTTTCCCTGCTTCTGTAACATTTCAGAAAAATAAAATATTATTTTTGGGAATTTTTATAATTAAATAATAATATATTGAATATTTTAATAAGGCGGTATAATTAAATATCGATAAATTGGGAAAAATTTGGAAAATTATGGAAATTACTGAAATGAGGGTGCTTTATATGATTCATGCAAATTATAAAAGTTTATGATTTATTTAACACTATTTTAGTGCTAATCGCAATTAAATATCGCTAATCGGACTTTAAGAGTGTTTTGGGCACATGTCATTTTTTTAGCACTTGTTACATTTTCTTCATGACCTTCTCTTCATTATTTTTAGCATGGTTGTTGAATTTAAATGAGAAGAGAAAAGAATAGAAAAGAAAAGAAATAGAAAATGTTGCATAGTGAATGGTATGGGCAAGAGAGAGAAGGAGAGGGGTTCCTTGACCTTTGACCATTATCTTCTCTCTTCACTTCCTTCATCACCTTCATCTTTTGTTTCCTCTCCTCAAGCCTATGGTAACCCCCTCTCCTCCACCACCTTCACCCCCTCACTTCATCATAAAAACAACCCAAAAAATCCATCCCCACTTCACAAAAAATGTGCATGAGCTCACTAGCTACACTTTGGACCAAGAAAGCTTGCATTTTGGACACTTGGGCAACTCAAGAATTTTTTTGAGTAGCCAAATGAGGTAATCCCTTCACAAATAGCATAGTATTTCATTTGCTTAAGCTTCTCTTCAAGTTTGAAATCGATTTGGCAAAGTTTAGTGAACTTTGATATTCCAAGTGGGAATTAGGGTATGAATTGAATTGAGATAGTGTAATTGAGACTTAAAATTGACCTTAAACCCCTGTGGTGATTGATTAGAGACATAAACATGTTAGTTATATGTATGCCCTAGAGGCCATTACTATACATAGGATGTATATTGTAGTGGATGCTTGGACATATATAGGGATGACTTTCTTGCTCGATATGATAGTATGCTATCTGGTTACTCTTTACCTTAACGTGTGCACTGATTGTCTCTCTGTTACATGTTGGTAAATCCCTTAGGATGTGTACTTGACTGCCTGGACTATGATGCGGATCATACTAGTGGGGACATGGTAGTCTATAAGTACATCCTTCAAGGTCCCTAGTCGAGGGTATATCGAGACGGGGCATCGATATACCAGAGTAGACTAGCGTATACCTTCTCGACCCATACAGATGGGCGATGGATGATCCCATATCCATCGGTGTTTGACATCAAAGATGATATACGGGTGCTCAGTGTAGACTGGGTAAACTGGACGGACTCGCCGAGAACTCCCAGATGGTATTATACCTTACGTCAGATGGCAGTTCTCAGGTGACACTGGTACAGGTTAGTCTGTAGACCCGAGATCGTCATAGAGTCTTGTATGATTCCCACTATGCTTTGATTTCTACATTACCACGTCCAAGAGGGCATGCAAAACGGTGGTTTTTGGGTACAGTCCTGAGTCACATGGAGGCAATGAGAGATAGAAGGGGTTTCGTCTCTCCCGGTATTGGGGGTTGATGTTGCGCTATGCTCGATTGGCCATAACAAGGAAGTCCCTGGCCAGGGCTGGTTTAGAGATTTATTGGTAAGTGTTACCAGTAGTTTTTCGACCCGTTATGAGCCTCTCATCGGCATGACTTATCGGTTATTGGGGTCTGACGTTTACCACCCCTAGACTTGATATGCGACATATCAGACGAGGAGACCGGACTGTACGGTAGTGTCACTGTCAGGCTTTTTGCATGAGTTGGAGCGGGCTTGGTTGCTGATCTTCTGATCGCTCAATACCCGGGTAGCCGTTACGTCTAGCTAGTACCGCTGACGGCTTATGGGTGCTTGATATGATCATCACCTACTGCCGGCGTATTGACGAGTGTTTAGAGTCCTACATAGAGGTTGTACTGGCTCAGGCAAAACGAAATAGGAGCGCATATGTGATATGTGCGGGACCGAGAATAATGCGTGTATGCGATACCGTATTCCATTCTCGCGATGTTTGTATCGTTCGGTTGTATGCGATATAACCTAGTTATCGAATCAAGGGTTGATTCGATAAATCGATACATTGAATGTTAGTCGGCTATATATGATATAACCGGATTATTAAGTCAAGTATTGATATAATAATTTAGTGTATAATTGTATATATGATATACTAATTTACATTAACTAACATTGGTTCACTTAAGCATTCATTTTTTCTCACTTGTGCACAACTTGATATATATATGATATATATTTATTTGTGTTTACTATTTGTATCATGGTTGTTGATACACACTACATGGGTGTATGAGACATACACCATACTAATTATATTGGTTGGGATTTAATATCTAAAGTAATTCTAAAACAAGTGGATAATGAGCTCATTTGCATGAAGCTTCATGAAGCTTTTTCTTGCATTGACTTTTTCCACTAGTTTTGTTTTACTTAAGATATTAGTTAACCTAACCACTATGATTACCCATGGTAAAGTCTCTACATGAGTTAGTATATGATACTCACTCACCATGGTTAGTTCACTCTCTCTATTGATCATTTATCATTTCTCATTTTGAGCTCATCTTCTT
This sequence comes from Agapanthus africanus, assembly GCA_030015575.1. Lineage (NCBI taxonomy): Eukaryota > Viridiplantae > Streptophyta > Magnoliopsida > Asparagales > Amaryllidaceae > Agapanthus > Agapanthus africanus. Next base: position 248,350,606 of record CM057347.1, on the reverse strand, counting down.
CCTCCTTCATCTTGATGCTAGGGTTTGAAAAAGAGAGAGAACCAAAGTGAGAAAAGAAAATCTAAAGTGTACCCATTTCCTATCTCACCATCCTCTTCTAGACTAGCACTTTAGTTTATGGTGTTTGCTTCACTAATTCTTTGGTTAGTGAGGTAGAAGCTTGTGTCCGTATTCCCTCAACGTAGATCATCTTCGGCCTCGAAGACTTCAAGCAATCCCATTGCAACTTTCTCACGGAGCCGTCCGAGAGTCCGGGAGTTCGATCATCGCAGCGAAGGGACTACTACAAAGAGCCTAAGAAGTGAAGGACCGATCTACAAAGGTTGTATTTCGTATTCACTTAGTGTAAATGTGATTTACTTGCTTGTGATCGCCTAATCTCTAGTTAACTATCTTGTTTGGGGTTATTCGGCACGGATAAAATTTTAATCCGGCATGGTTGATGCCTTATAGAGCTTCATTAGAGTGCCTAGTAACCCTACAGTGGTATCAGAGCATAGATAAAGCATTAGGCGATGCGTTTACGAAGTTAAAACCCCGATCGAACCCGGAATCGACAAAATAAAACCCTCTCTGTACATTTTTTAAAATCTGGGTTTTTTCTTAATTAAAAATGCCTAAAAAATCAGCAGGCAATTCTAAGAAACACTGTGCAAAACGACAAAGTTTGGCGCTTAAAGCGCCACGGAACCGCGGCACGAGCATGGCTCGTGCGGCGGTTCCGCGGCCATAAGGTGACGTCACCTCTGTCCTTTTTCACGGTAATGTTTCTATTTAATTTCTTGATCTTTTCTTGGTATTTTTATCTGACTCAGGTGTTGAGTATTTTGGGGTTTATTTTGTCGTCGTTGTTTCGATCGGAATTTTTAATTTCGTTGGGTTTTCCAGATATTTAGAAACTGTTAAAAGTTCGATCCGACATCAATAACTCACTTTTTCCCCGACCCGGAAAATTTCCAAGTGTTGGATTTTTCCGTTGTTTGAGAACGTCTAAATCGTACAAGTTACGCAATGGACCCTCTAGAAGACAATAAACCTTAACTCGATTATGTGACCGTTTTGAACTGCCCTTTGAACCTTAGGGTTTGGGGCAGTACGGCGTGCCACATGTGAGGCGTTGGCTTGACCCTTCTACGGCTGGACCGTTGGTACTGTGGCATGTGATGGATGTTTTTAAACCCCCCTCAAGTGTTGAGAACCATTTGGGAAAACTTGGGTGTTTGATCATTCGATCGGAAAGTTTAACATTGTCTATTTATCTGGAATGTAATACAATATTTGGAATCCATAAGTAGTTATGAGATAACTAATTTGGATGTTATAAACATAGCAGTTTAGTCTCAATTGATCGGTTGCCACGGAATTTTGATGCGATCAAAAGTCCATCGCAATCACGTAGCGTACGCGGATACTCGCCGGGTAAACTTAATAGACAGCCATGCCCCATAGCCCCGACCAAGTGACTGTAGGAGAACCCCGTCGCCAAAAGCATCCGTTGGGGTGCTCACGGCAGCGGTGTTCCACCTTAGTGCATTTCGTTGACGGCGTCTGGGGGAGCGGCCGTCTACTAAAGTTTGCGACGAGCATTCGATCACTTATCGGGAATCTTGTTGAATTGCCCGACTACATATTGAAAAGTATTTTCGATATGGAGACTAAAATGCGGGGTTTATAACTGTTAGGCATGCGATGACTAAGGAGGTTGCGGATTCCAATTGTTGTAGTTTTACACTTTCTTTTCTGCGACCGTAAGTGTAATATGTGATATCGCCGGTTTCGTTGCTATATGTCAACGATAATTGGGATGCGCATATTTACTTACGTTGATGGCATGTGATGTTATGTGTTGCTGGATATGTTTTATTGGATCGTCGCGTTTTGAATAGCCTGGGGTTTTTATGTAAGATGAGAGTTTTTATTTTCATTCATGTAAAATTAATTGTATGTAATATTCTTTATTGGGGCACTTCCGGGTTGAGGTTGATGTCACCATTTGTATATTATTTACTTTTCCGCACTAGGATAGACCCAAGGAGGAGAGCACAAGTAACTGGGTTCTGGAGTCCAGTGGGAGACCAACTCGAGGAGTCGAGTCCGGGTCTCCTAACTCTAGAATTGGTAGGGTTGCTTGCCGCTCTCGTAGGGGTCTAGGGGTGTGGGTTTGGCTATTCATCGTGACCGTGGAATCCGTGTTTTATAGAGGCTCAAAATAAAACACGGACGTCCTAGTATATCCAATATTTCATATGTTTCTTCTGCTGCGATATCTGTGATGTGATCATTTGATGTGTTGTGATAAATGCTGTATATAGTATATATGATATATTATATAAACGTTACTTATGTTTTACACCCGCACTAGCCCTGCCCCGCTTTGCCGTTAGTTACCTAACCTAACGGTGCACGAGGGGACATCGAGGCGAATGCAGATGGCATAAGTGTACGTCATATTTATCTGTGATGTTTAGGTAATTTAAATGATGGGACTTCATTAATGTGATTAATGAAAGAAAAGAAACCTAAAAGATGTTGTGGAATCGAATTTTCAAAAACAGGTAGCTACAGTTCTTGCATTGCATCGCAGTGTTCCTTGTAGAACATCCTGCACCTTATTCGATAAGGAAAGGGCCGAGATCCCTTCACCGGGAGTGACCCCTTTAGCAATGACTGGCAGATGCTACACCCCTCGGTTTGTCTTTTGATTGCTTTTCTAGTTCTTGCTTTGCACAGTGATGTATATGATATATCCTGCGCCTCATTCGACGGGGAAAGAGCCGACGATCCCTTCACCAGGAGTGACCTCTTTAGCGAAACTAGCAAAAGCCTCAAAAACACTCCATTTTAAAATCATTTGATTCTACAACGATATCAAGTTCATTACGCAATAGGTTTTTAGAAAAACCTGTCGTAGCCCTCCGTCATTTCAGATAAGTTGTATATAGTATTCGTGCTACATTTGTTGGCTTTCGTCAAGGTGTGGTGTGCGGTAGCTATATGCTGCTTATCTGCTGCATACGATGCGATTGGATTAGGGTAGTCGTACGGCTTTGTTGGCTTTCGTCAAGGGTCGTGCAGGTGGGTTTAATTCAGTCAAGAAATGTACGGGTTGAACTTGACTAGCGGGCTATGGTTTGTTGGCTTTCGTCAAGGTCATAGCACGTTAGGGGCAAAATTATCAGGAATTTCAAGTCTTGAAATTTGCAATGAGATTGCATACCTTCTATGAGATAGTTGGATCCCGATACCCACTGCGAGTAATTGTTACTCCTGGGAGAGTTTTACACATTACAATTAGCCGATCAAGTAGGTGTCTAGAAAGGTGTCAACGGGGTTACGCCTCTGGGAAAACGAGGTTTACTTTAATTAGGTCCGTGCGAAAGCACGGGGAACCTCCCTCAAAGTACCGACACTAGCCTGGCTGAAAGATTGGCGAAGTTGTAGGGTGTAATTAATCCCGGCTAGTCTTTCCTTCTAGGGTTTGAAGGAAGATTTGATAAAAACAGTGGGAGCCATCCTGATTAGATAAAATAATAACCAATCTGATCTTGCAAGAGCGCACGCAGAGTGTTTTCTTCTCTCTCTCCAGGTAGCGACCATATCACGCCTTAATCAAGATAATAATACGGATGTATTGACTGAACCCTCTTGTTATACTGAGCTGGGGAACATTGGTCCCGCTCCAACTTATAATTGTTATAAGACAGAGCAGGAAATTGGGGATTACTTGAATTCCCGTGCCGCCCAAATGAAGAAAGTGCATGCTGATGCATCACCTTCGGGTGTGTTCATTACAGAGAACTGTTTCTCAGTATCCTTTACGTCCTGGGTATATGATACCGGATCAGGATCCCGCGTATGTAATCTATTACTTGGGCTGCAGATAGGTAGAGAACTGAGAACGGGTGAAAAGTTTCATGAGATAGGAAACGGTGCAAATGTTGCAGCCAAGTCTGTTGGTTACTATCACCCTGTATTACCAGAATACATTGATTCTGAATGAATGTTATTAGATACCAAACCTCATATACAACATCATATCAATCTCTTTATTAGTAAAGAAGGATATAATTTTGTATTGTTGGATAATGTTTTGAACATTTCCTATTTCAAGAGTTGATTGGTTCAGGCACGTTATCTAAAAGCATTGACGTTCTAAATCAAACTACAGTTCTTAGTATACAGAACACACACAAGAGGAAGAATTCAGAAATGAACGAATCCTTCTTGAGGTATTGTAGACTAGGTCATATCAATGCGACCCGACTAGCTCAAGTTACATTAAGATGCATATTTAAATCAGTTTGAATTTACATCTTGTGAAACTTGCCAGTCATGTCACAGAGATAAGATGACCATAGCTCCGTTTACTGGAAACAGAGAAAGAGTTAGTGAACTCTTGGGATGATACATGTTGATGTATGTAGGTCCCCTGTCTGCACATGCCAAGACCGGTTCTTTATACTTCATTATATTCTCTGATAATCTCTCAAGATTCAGACATATGTTCCTGTTGAAACACAAGTCCGAAGCTTTTGAGATATTCACAGAATATAAGTTAGAAGTAGAGAACCAAAACGGGTATAAGTATTATGTCCTTTGATGCGATCAAGGAGGAGAATACTTGAGCACGGAATTCCTGGATTACTCTAAAGGAGAATGAGATTCTCTCTTAGCAGTACTCCTCCATATACACCACAGCACGTAGGTGTATCGGGGTGGAGCACTCACACCCTATATGATAAGGTATGCTCTATGATGAGTACTACTGAGTTACCTATTTCCTTTTAGGGAGTTATGCACTTGTGAAGTTGCATACGTATTGAATAGGGTTTCGATCAAATCAGTTGCCTACCACTTCATATGAGATATGGAAAGGGAAGAGCCCATCTCTTAAGTCAGTTAAGATTTGGGGTTGTCTAGCCTATGTCTAAAAGCATAATTCGGACAAGCTCGAGGCAAAGTCAGTTCTGCAGAAGTTTGTTGGATATCCCAAGCATTCGCAAGGGAATATCTTCTACCTAACCGAGGAACAAAAATGTTTTGTTTCTCAACATGCCACCTTTGTGAAAGGGAATTTCTTGTGAAGAAATTAGTGGACATGAGGTAGAACTGGAAGGAGTTCCAGCTATACAAACTGCAGCTGATGATTTAGTAGAACCAAAGGATTCAATAGTAACCAACGAACCTCAGCCTCTCCGCCGATCTAGTAGGGTTCCTCACCCACCTGAGGGATACTTTGGTTTCTCTATGACAGTGGGAGCGAGGATTGCATCATGAGATGATGACCCAACTAGTTTCGAGCTGGCCATCAGGAGTGGGACTCTGTAAGAATGGCTGGATGCTTAGCGATCTGAGATGGAATCCTTATACGCCAACAAAGTATGGACTTTGGTTGCTCTATCTGAAGGGTTAAATCCCCATCAGGAGCAAATATATCTTGAGAAGATTACTTGGTGTACATGGAAAAGTTGAGACTTTCAAAGCTAGACTTGTTAAAGGTTTGCATCATAGACCAGTTGTGGCTAATGATGAAACCTTTTCTGGGGCCTTTGCTTAAGTCCATCCAGATCCTACTTGCCACGGCTACATACCATGACTACGATATCTGGCGGTTGGGTGTCTTGACTGCTTTTCTAAATGATATTTTAGAAAAGAGACAGTCTATAAGTACACAGTCAGAGGTCCTCGTAGACAGTGGGGGCAGCGGAAACGAGTGCAAGATGTTTTATGTGATAAAGCAGGCATCGCGGAGTTGGAACGTCTGTTTTGATGTGTTAGTCAAAGAGTTTGACATCATCAAAATGGTAGATGAACCTTGTATATACAAAAAGGTAGTAGAGAGTATGGTGGTGATCCTCGTAGAGTACATGGATGACATACTCTAGATGGGGAAGGAGTTTCCTATGCTACGCTCGGTCAATCTCCGCTTATCACAATGACTCTCCATATAGGATCAAAGCGATACCTACTAAATCCTGGGTTTTGGATCTATGAGATAGATCTAATTGGATGTTAGGATTCCCACTAGTTGTAGTAAGATGGTATCAATCGATCCTGGGGAGAATCACTGGAAAGGTTCCAGGCTGATAAGGACGACTGAATGTCAGTCACAGGTATTGTCTTTACCCTCAGTGGAGGGACGGTATGTTGGAAGAGTTTCAAGCTAGATACCGTGACATACTAGACGATTAAAGGCAAGATACATCATTACCAAAGATGCTGCCAAAGAAGAAGTCTGGGTGTATAATAGTTCATGAGATGAATTTCGTTCCTACCATTGTGTGACAATGGAGTTGTGGCTTATGCCAAGGAACGCCCGTCCCATCAACGATCCAGACATATTCTAAGGCAGTGTCACCTGATCATGGAGATGGTTGATCTCCAGGGGATCGAGGTCAGGAGAGTAGACTCAGAGGACAACACGGCGGATCCATTCACAAAGGCCTTTTCCCAGAAAGAGACTATTATGGGATGGTTCAGTATGAGATACTACAACCACTGTTATAAGTTGGCCATAGTGCAAGTGGGAGATTGTTAGTTATATGTATGCCCTAGAGGCCATTACTATACATAGGATGTATATTGTAGTGGACGCTTGGACATATATAGGGATGACTTTCTTGCTCGATATGATAGTATGCTATCTGGTTACTCTTTACCTTAACGTGTACACTGATTGTCTCTCTGTTACATGTTGGTAAAGCCCTTAGGATGTGTACTTGACTGCCTGGACTATGATGCGGATCATACTAGTGGGGATATGGTAGTCCATAAGTACATCCTTCAAGGTCCCTAGTCGAGGGTGTATCGAGACGGGGCATCGATATACCAGAGTAGACTAGCGTATACCTTCTCGACCCATACAGATGGGCGATGGATGATCCCATATCCATTGGTGTTTGACATCAAAGATGATATACGGGTGCTCAGTGTAGACTGGGTACACTAGACGGACTCGCCGAAAACTCCCAGATGGTATTATACCTTACGTCAGATGGCAGTTCTCAGGTGACACTGGTACATGTTAGTCTGTACACCCGAGATCGTCATAGAGTCTTGTGTGATTTCCACTATGCTTTGATTTCCACTTTACCATGTCCAAGAGGGCGTGCAAAACGGTGGTTTTTGGGTACAGTCCCGAGTCACATGGAGGCAATGAGCGATAGGAGGGGTTTCGTCTCTCCCGGTATTGGGGGTTGATGTTACGCTATGCTCGATTGGCCATAACAGGGAAGTCCCTGGCCAGGGCTAGTTTGGAGATTTATTGGTAAGTGTTACCAGTAGTTTCTCAACCCGTTATGAGCCTCTCATCGGCATAACTTATCGGTTATTGGGGTGTGACGTTTACCACCCCTAGACTTGATATGCGACATATCAGACGAGGAGACCGGACTGTACGGTAGTGTCACTGTCAGGCTTTTTGCAGGAGTTGGAGCGGGCTTGCTTGCTGATCTTCTGATCGCTCAATACCCGGGTAGCCGTTACGTCCAGCTTGTACCGCTGACGGCTTATGGGTGCTTGATATGATCATCACCTACTGCCGGCGTATTGACGAGTCTTTAGAGTCCTACATAGAGGTTGTACTGGCTCAGGCAAAACGAAATAGGAGCGCATATGTGATATGTGCGGGACCGAGAATAATGCGTGTATGCGATACCGTATTCCATTCTCGCGATGTTTGTATCGTTCGGTTGTATGCGATATAACCTAGTTATCGAATCAAGGGTTGATTCGATAAATCGATACATTGAATGTTAGTCGGCTATATATGATATAACTGGATTATTAAGTCAAGTATTGATTTAATAATTTAGTGTATAATTGTATATATGATATACTAATTTACATTAACTAACATTGGTTCACTTAAGCATTCATTTTTTCTCACTTGTGCACAACTTGATATATATTTATTTGTGTTTACTATTTGTATCATAGTTGTTGATATACACTACATGGGTGTATGAGACATACACCATACTAATTATATTGGTTAGGATTTAATATCTAAAGTAATTCTAAAACAAGTGGATAATGAGCTCATTTGCATGAAGCTTCATGAAGCTTTTCCTTGCATTGACTTTTTCCACTAGTTTTTTTTTTACTTAAGATATTAGTTAACCTAACCACTATGATTACCCATGGTAAAGTCTGTACATGAGTTAGTATATAATACTCACTCACCATGGTTAGTTCACTCTCTCTCTTGATCATTTATTATTTCTCATTTTGAGCTCATCTTCTTCCTCCTTCATCTTGATGCTAGGGTTTGAAAAAGAGAGAGAACCAAAGTGAGAAAAGAAAATCTGAAGTGTACCCATTTCTTATCTCACCATCCTCTACTAGACTAGCACTTTAGTTTAGGGTGTTTGCTTCACTAATTCTTTGGTTAGTGAGGTAGAAGCTTGTGTCCGTATTCCCTCGACGTAGATCATCTTCGGCCTCGAAGACTTCAAGCAATCACGTTGCAACTTTCTCACGGAGCCGTCCGAGAGTCCGGGAGTTCGATCATCGCAGCGAAGGGACTACTACAAGGAGCTTAAGAAGTGAAGGACCGATCTACAAAGGTTGTATTTCGTATTCACTTAGTGTAAATGTGATTTACTTGCTTGTGATCGCCTAATCTCTAGTTAACAATCTTGTTTGGGGTTATTCGGCACGGATAAAATTTTAATCCGGCATGGTTGATGCCTTGTAGAGCTTCATTAGAGTGCCTAGTGACCCTACAAAACCTGAGACTTAAGCCCCTATTAGCGAACTTAGAAATCCCCGATATCCGTATTTTTGTGGAATTCTATAGGGAATATGAAATCTGCTATCTCCCGGGACACCTGAAAAATATTTAGCGAAGACTGTGAGTCATGCAGGCAACTTAGAAGTTGTTCCCAAGACCCTAGACCATATCTCTTCATTTTGGCCGACTTTTTTCTCTTTTTGGCCTCAATTTACGGCCATGGTACATTGGAATCATTCCGCGCTTGGTCCATGGCTTCATTTTAGTCAAATTAGACCTACCTCATATGCAGAATTGCCTAAGTTCACCTGGAACAAAATTTGGAGCATGTTTTCTAAGTTTATGAATTTGTTTTGTGGCTTTTAATGAATTTGGATTTGGTATTTGATATTGTGTTTCCGTCGTGTGGCGTTTGAACGTCAACGACTAGGGTTACTGATCGTGTTTTGCATGCGAGGCTATGGATTTTGACCTATGAACGATACGCGTGCCGATTTGGTTTTCGTGCGCTATTTCCATTTACGTTGTCTTGTGGTATACATGTAGTACCCTCGAGGGGGTTCGGAGCAACAAGGAGGGGCATGGCGACATCGAATCGGCAAGCAAGAGCAGGTGAGTAGATATATATCTACGGGGGAAGTCGGGTGGATGGCGTATAGCACCCCCGCAGTTCGATGTATAGTATGCTATATATATATATACACTATATATATGATATCTTTTATGTGAGACATGGATATTCAAGATATGGTTATGTGTTCATGGTTTAGCTTAGGGTAGCTAGAAGTAACTTAGTTTAGCTTCTTAGTCGCGAACCCTAGAATGGTTGTTACACCCACACACACACACATACTTGCATATATTTATTTTTACTTGTGCGTATATAGGGATATGTGTGTGTGTGTGTATACACACACATGGGTATGGGACTATGTATACACACACACACACACACACACACACACACACACACACACGGATGATGAGGATAGTACTTGGGATTGGAGATGAGTCGATGAGATTAGGCATGAGGCCGTGAGATCGGTGATGTGACATGGTTCGTATTTGAGATACGACATGATGTTTTAGTGGGTCCTTTGACGTGGTGTTTTCATACACACGCATGCATACATATGTGGTATCAGTGTTGTACTAGACGTAGATCAGTACCCCGGATTATGATATTTGAATAAAGAGGATACCAGATGAATAATTTGATAGATGTGACATTTGACCCGTACCCAGATTTGGAAGGCCGTACGACGAATTTACCATACGAGCTATATATTGATAATAGATCCGCACTCTTGACTTGAGGATGTCATATTATAGATATTGGATCGTATGCGATACTTTTTGTTAGTGTATATGCCCTAGAGGCCATTACTGTATCATACTAGTTTGTATATTACTTGATGGAAGCTTGGGATATTCACAGTTGTATAGACAATCTTGCTCGAAATGGTAGTATGCTACTTGGTTTGTTTCTACTTTAATGGGTGCATGTGTTTCTTTTAGCATATCTCCTATACACATTAGTGGAGCCCTTAGGATCTTTGCTTGATTACCAGCGTTGTGATGGCAGTCACACTAGTGGGGGCTGGTAATCTACAAGCACATCCTTATACAGGTCCCTAGTCGTAGGATTATCAAGACGGGGCATCGATACTCCGGAGTAGACTAGCGTATGCGTTTCTCATCCCAGCAGAGGAGATGGTTTGTCCCACAGCCGTCAGTACGTCGTACTTGAGATAGTATGCGGGTGCTCGTTAGGTTACGAGTACACTGGACAGGACTCGTCGGGAATTGTTGGTTGGTACTATACTTATCGTCAGTTATCAGTTCCCAGGTGACATGAGTACAGCTTAGTCCGCTGACTTGACACTGTCACTTCACCTCGAGTGTGTTCCCACTGTTCTTAGATTACTACCCTACCACGGCTCAAATGAGTCGTGCAAACAGGTAGCAGTTGGGTACAGTCCCGAAGCCCTTAGAGGCAGTGACGGTTAGACAGGATTCGTCCCTCCCGGTATTGGGGGTTGATATCGCGCTGTGTCTAGGAGAGCCATTACACATAGTCGTCCCTGTCCAGGGCAAGCGAGATATACTGGTAGGTTTTCCAGTGTTATCTCAGGGTGTTCTAGGCTACACTCCGACATGACTTGTACCGCTATTAGGGGACTGACGTTTACCACCCCCTAGGCCCGCCATGCAATATGATCAGACAAACAGACCGGACTGTACGGAGATTGTCACATTCAGGCTCAGTAGGAGTTCGGATGGGTTCACCTCATTAGTCTTCTTATCGGCATCTACCTGGGGACCGTTACGTACAGCTAGTACCGCTTGCGGCCTGTCGTTAAACCCACTGCCAGCGTAGTGTCGAGTCTTTAGAGCCCCACACAGAAAGCTATTCGCCTTTGGGCAAAACAGAGTAGAGGTCGCATGGTTTTGCGACAGGGTTCGTTCACATCTGCGCACTTGTGCACGTTTGGTGTCCAGGCAGTTATTACTAGCAGGCTTTGGTTTAAGCCAGATCCTAGTATATGTTTTGGGATTGGTTTTATCTCATTGTATTCGTGTTCCTCGGAACACGGATGCGGGTATGTATGCACAGTTGACAGAGGCAGAGGCAGAGGATTCTCATTAGGGTTGTTGACCGTTGTCCTTTTCTACACCCTAATGAGAATAAGAAATATGATTAATAGTATTAATTAAGGATTATTGTGCCATAGTTGAGTTGAACATTTGACTTTTGTTGACTTGTTGACCGGTTGACCATTGTGGACTTGTTGACCATCATCATTTCATTTCAATGATGCTTCTTGTTCTTTGCAAAATGCATTAAATGCATGAAATGATAATGGTCATTGAAACTAACCATTACAATTCTTAATTATTATTATCCTCATCATTATTCTTACTTTTGTGAGCATGGTTGTAAATTATTATCTCATTCTCACTTGATCGCTCTCTCTCATCCAAAAGCTCATCCTCTTCGTCTCTCTCAAAGCTCTCATATCTCATGTGTTGAGAACCATGAGCTATTGAGATAAAACCACTAAAACTCCACTCTACTCACTCTAGAGTTCTAGGTTTAGCAAGCCAAGCACTTTAGCTGCCTCTCGGTTGAGGTAGGAGCTCAAGGTAGAGGCTTTCGGATGGATCCTTCTTCAACAAAGAGGAGACTACGAGATGGAGCCGTTCAAGCCACTCCAAGGAGAAAGAAGAGAAGGAGTTCAAGACCTAGGTATAACCCTCTAACATAGTAGTTAAACTTGTAGTTAGTTTGCTAGGTTTTGTTTAGCAAAGATCCTTTTTTCTAGTCCATGTTGCCTTGTCATAAAAAAATCATTTTTTTTTACCGTTTCCGCCTCCCTGTAAGAACCGGGTGTTAGTTATATGTATGCCCTAGAGGTCATTACTGTACATACGATGTATATTGTAATGGATGCTTGGACATATATAGGGAGGACTTTCTTGCTCGACATTATAGTATGCTATCTGGTTGTACTTTATCTTAATGTACTCTGATTGTCTCTATGTTACATGTTGATAAAGCCCTTAGGATATGTACTCGACTATGGGGACTATGATGAGATCATACTAGTGGGGCCACGGTAGTCGACGAGTACATCCTATAACTGTTCCTAGTCGAGGGTGTATCGAGACAGGTCATCGATACACCAGAGTATACTAGCGTATACGCATCTTGACCCATATGATGGGCGATGGATGATCCCATATCCATCGGTGTTTGACATCAAGGATGGTGTATGGGTGCTCAGTAGAGACTGGGTACACTGTACGGACTCGCCGAGAACTCCCAGATGGTATTATACCTCACGTCAGATGGCAGTTCTCCGGTGACACTGGTACAGAGTAGTCTGTTGACCCGAGATCGTCATAGAGTCTTGTGTGATTCCCACTGTGCTTTGATTTCCATCATACCACATCCAAGAGGGCGTGCAAAAAGGTGGATTTTGGGTACAGTCCCGAATCACATGGAGGCAATGAGCGATAGGAGGGGATTCGTCTCTCCCGGTATAGGGAGTTGATGTTGTGCTGTGTTCGATTGGCTATAACTGGAAATCCCTGGCCAGGGTTGCTGAGATTTACTGGTAAGTGTTATCAGTAGTTTCTCGAACTGTTATAGACCTCAAATCGACACGACTTATCGAGCTACTGGGGTCTGACGTTTACCACCACTAGGCGAGATATGCGACATATCAGACGACGAGACCGGACCGTACGGGAGTGTTACTGATTGGATTCACAGGAGAATGTACAGGCTTGCTTATTGATCTTCTGAGCGCTCAATACCTGGATGGCTGTTACGTTTAGCTGACCGCTTGCAGCTTGTAGGTGTTTGATATGATCATCACCTACTGCCGGCGTATTGACGATTCTTTAGAGTCCTACACAGAGGTTTCTTGACTCAGGAAAAATGGAGTAGGAGCATATATGTGATATGTGCGGGACTGAGGATAATGCGGTATGTGATACCGTATTGGATTCTCGCGATATGAGATCGGCCGGGTATATGTGATATAGCCGGGTCATCGTATTAGTCGGTTATATGCGATATAGCCGGATTGTCGGATCAAGTGTTGATTCGATAATTTAATGTATAATAATATATAAGATATATTAAAATACATTAACCAATATTAGCTCACTAAAAGATTCTTTTTCTCACTCGGGTAATACATTGATATATATGCGATATATGTTAATTGTATTATTTTATTTTGTTACAATAAATATTATATATGTGATATATAATATTGTAACATGATATGATTACTGATGCAACATGTTTAGTGGAGTTTAAACATGGTTAGGGTTTGGATTAGGGTTAAGACTTCTAGTAGGTTCTAGAAGCTTTTCTTTTGTCATGGAAAAGATATTATGCAAGATATTTTCAAATGACTCATGCTTTAACCCAACCCAAACCCTAGCCCTAGTTAATTCTCTACATGGGTTTAGTTGACCATGGTTGCATTATTGATCATATTTATCCTTTCATTATTCATCACAAAAGGATTGATCACTATTCTTCTTCTTCTTCCTCCTTTGCAAAGCTTTCTTGCTTTGATTTTGTGATGAAAAATGAGTGAGAATAAGAAAACAAATGAGAGCAAAAATCCTACTTCATCATCCTCATCTACCCTTGCCCTTTAGATGAGGGTGTTCACTTCTTTTAGTGAGTGTTAGCTTGTGTTAATGAAACTTCAAGGTAGATCATATATGTTATCGAAGATCGGAAGCAAGACTGCATCTTTCTCTTCGTGGAGCCTCTCGAGAGTCCGGAACACGATGATCGCAGCGAAGGGACCTCAACACGGAGCTTAAGAAGTGAAGGACTGGATCTAAAAAGGTTGTAATCCCTCTCACTTAGTGTTAAAGTGTTTAACATGTTTGTTTTCGCATAAACTCTAGTTTAAAGATCCGGCTTTGGGTTGTTCGGCACGGCTAAATTTTAAATCGGGCATGGTTGATGCCTCGTAGACCCTTGTGCGTGTGCCTATCAACCCTACACCGGGGTGGGCAATATGGACTTACAGTGGTATCAGAGCCTAGCTAAACAACAACTAGCATGTTAGCAAAGTATTTAGAATTTCGATCCGAGAAAAAATCGCAAAACACGTCCGAAAACTTAACTTTCTGCCGATTTTTAAAACTGCTCCAAAAATAATTCCACATACCTTAAAAATCGGCTCAGGGTTTTCTAAGAACGTACAGCAAAAACGAGCCACTGACTCGGTCAACGTGCCGCGGAACCGCGGCGAGACCATGCGTCTCGCGGCGGATCTGCGGCCGAGTTAACTCGGCCGCGACTCGGATTTGCTGCAGTGTGTTCAGTGTTCTGTTTTGGGATTTTAAAGTATTTTGTTTTTGCCCAGATTTTCCAGAGAACAAAGTTGTGTTTGGGGTAGTTACAAATCCGTATTTTTGATCGAAGTTCTGTAGACTTTAGCTAATGGGTTATATCTGTGATATGATATATGCAGTGAAAGTCAACTAATCGCTATACGTCGATTAGTGGGGGTTGTGCATATCTGTGATCTGTAATGTTGATGGATTGTGTATATGAACTCGTTGGATTGTCGCAGATGAATAGCCGGGGGTTGTGAGATGAGAGTTTTCTTTATCTTTCATTTGATGTAATATGTAAATTGATGTAATATTATTTCTATGGCCGCACATCCGGGATGAGGTTGTAGCCGCAATTGTATATTATTTCTTTTACTGTTTTTGCTCCTAGGATAGATCCAAGGTGGGGTGCACAAACTACCGGGTACCTCGAAGTGCCGAGTGGCCTACTCACGTTGTTGAGGTAGGTTGCTTCACTTCGGGTACTTGGCGGGTAGTTTGCCGCACCCGTAGGGGTCTAGTGTGGGGTTTGGCTATTCATCGCAACCGTGTAATCCGTCTTTCGTTTCAGGCTCGAACGAAACATGGATTCCTAGTATATCCAATGTGTTCATCTGTGATCTGGAATGGCTATCATTGCATCTGATGAATATATATATCTATATATGATATCTAGTAGGCGTTGCTTATGTTTTGCATCCGCGCTAGTCCAGCCCCCGCTCTGTCGTTAGTTAAGTAACCTAACGGGTGATAACGGGGCCCCATGGCGAATACGAATGGCATAAGCGTACTTCATATTTTTGTTGTTTTCTGCAATGGTAGGATTAAATGATGGGACGCATTAAATTAATGCAAGAAAATAAACCAAAGTAAAGTCGTTGGAACAATTTCAAAACCACTCGGTTTCTTTTCAAAACAACTTTTAAACGCGAAGCTTAAACCACTCCTTTTAAAAGCTATCACGTTCCATCGATTATATCAAGTTCACTACGTTCACGGTTTTGCCAAAACCATTCGTGGCCCTCCGTCATTTCATATGGATAGTCAATAGTATTCAAGCTGTGTTTGTTGGCCAAAGTCAAGGCACAGTGATTGGTAGCTATTGGATATTCATATGTAGCATAGATAGATGCGTTGGTTTGGGACAGTCGTACTGCCTTGTTGGCCAAAGTCAAGGGTAGGTACGGGTGAGTTCAAATTAACCTGGAAAATGACGGGTAGAACTTGACATGTGACTTATGATTTGTTGGCCAAAGTCAAGGTCATAAGAGCATGGGACAAAAATCCACATCGGCAGTTTTTAAAGAAACTGAAACTTGCTAGTGCTGCATACCATTTGGAGTGTGATGATTCTGGTAGGATTCCTTCAGTTTTATCACACGATGATATTTGGATCCCGATCCTACTGTGAGTATATGCTACTCCTCGGGAACTTTCTCACTTAACGATCAATGCTATAAACCAAGTAGGTGTCTGGAAAGGTGTTAGCATGGCTACGCCCATAGGGAAAAGAGGTTATTTAATTAAGGAACTTCACGAAAGCGTTGGAAAACCTCCCTCGAAGTATCAACACTGGCCTGGCTGAACGGTTAAGCAAGTATTGTACGGTGAGATTAATCCCGACTAATTCTTCCTTTTTGGTCTGAGGAAGGATTCGAAAAATAGTGGGAGCCATCCTGGTTAGAAAAACTAAAAACCACTCTAAACTTGCAAGAGTATCATGCTGAAGTGTTTCTTCTCTCTCTCCTAATTACAGTGACCAAACGTCATGACCGGACTTAAGTTACTATTAGATAAAAATATACTGGCAGGGCCAAACTACAAAGATTGGCTCAGGAATGTCAAAATGGCAATCACTTATGACAAGTTAGGGTATCTCCTTACCACCAAAGCTCTCCCTGTCCCAGGTCCTCAATCCAGCGTCGCGGATAAGGAAATCCGTAAGACCTGGGAGATTGATTGCGCGAAGGCCAAGTGCCTCGTGCTTGCCTCTATGGACAATGAACATCAGAGGAGGCACGAGAATATGGACCTCGAATCCATATTTCTCCATACTAAGGATCTGTATGGAGAGCAATCCCGTATCGCCAGATACGAAGTCTCGAAAAAGTTGTTTTCGGCGAGATTGGCCGTCGGATCATCGGTAGCGGAACACGTGCTTAAGATGATTGGCTTTATTGAAGAGCTCGCGGACCTAGGTACCACGTTAGAGAACGAGCTCTACACTGACTTGATTCTCCAGTCCTTTCCTTCCACTTACGCCCAGTTTATCCTGAACTTCAACATGCAAGGAAAGGAAGTTGAACTTTCGGAACTCCTAAACATGTTGAGGAGTGCAGAGGGCACCCTACAGAAAGTAAGGGAACATCCACTTTGTTTATTGGAGGAGCTTCCTCTTCTAGGTCCAAGGCGAAAGCCAAAAGAAGGAAGAAGAAGGCCCCCACCAAACCAAGGGGCGGTGTTAGTAAAGTGGAAGCCAAGGGAAAGGCAAAAGTAGCAAAGGTAGCGGGAAAGCTTGTGGAAAAGGAAGAATGCTTTTATTGTCATAAAAGTGGACACTGGAAGAAAGATTGAAGGGCTTAGAAGGCCAGAAACCAGGACCCGAAGCAAGTTGTGGCTTCGGCTTTAGGTGTGTATGTTATTGAAAACTGTCTATCAATAAACTTTACTTCCTGGGTATTGGATACCGGATCAGGATCTCATATCTGTAATTTTTTGCAGGCACTGAGAAAGCGTAGGGTTTTGAAGGCAGATGATATGACCCTCAGAGTTGCAAACGGAACTAGCATGGATGCTGAGTCCGTGGGGGACTATCACTTGGGATTGTCAGATGGATATGTTTTGGTTTTGCGTGATTGTTATTTTGTACCCAGTTCGACTTGTAATATCATATTTGTATCTTTAATGTCTAAAGAAGGTTATGATTTTGCATTTGTAAGCAATGTTGTAAACATTCACCTTAATCATATTCTGATTGGGTCGGGTACATTAAACAACGGTATATACGTGGTGAACCAACCACAGATTTTCAATGTCCAGAATACACACAAAAGAAAGTCTCCAGAAATAAATCATGCTTTCTTATGGCATTGTAGACTGGGTCACATCAATGAGACAAGGTTAACTAAGTTACAAAAAGAAGGATATTTGGATCCCTTCGAATATCAATCATATGCAACTTGTCAATCCTGTCTCAAAGGAAAGATGACAAAAACTCCGTTCACTGGACACAGAGTAAGAGCGAGCGAGCTCTTGGGACTCGTACACAGCGATGTATGCGGTCCAATGTCTACACATGCGCAAAGTGGTCATTCTTACTTCATTACTTTTACGAATGATTTTTCAAGGTACGGATATGTCTTCTTAATGAAGCATAAATCAGAAGCCTTTGAAAAATTCCAGGAATACAAGAATGAAGTAGAAAAACAAACAGGCAAAAGTATCAAGACACTGAGATCTAATCGAGGTGGTGAATACTTGAGTGCCGAGTTCCTGGGTTATCTAAAAGAGAATGGAATTCTCTCTCAACTTACTCCTCCATATACCTCACAACATAATGGTGTATCGGAAAGACGGAACTAAACCTTATTGGATATGGTACGTTCCATGATGAGTAACGCTGAGTTGCCGTGATCATTCTGAGGATATGCACTAGAATCAGCTGCATACCTTTTGAACCGAGTTCCAACTAAGACAGTGCCTACCACACCATATCAGTTATGGAGTGGGAAGAAACCCTATCTTAAGCACATTAAGACATGGGGATGTCCAGCTTTTGTCAAAAAGCAGCATGCGGACAAACTCGAGGCACGCTCAGTACAGTGCAAGTTTGTGGGATATCTAAAGAACTCCTAGGGATATTTCTTCTATTGCGCAGAGGAACAAAAGGTTTTTGTTACTCGTCAAGCCTGCTTCTTGGAAACTGAATTTTTGGAAAATCAGATAAGTAGGAGCGCAACAGAACTGGAAGAAATTCCAGAACCACGAGCTATTACTGAAAGCTTAGTAGAACCAGAGGGTTCGAAAGAACAGGACATTCCTGCGCCGCTCCGCAGGAGTAGTAGGCAGTCTCATCCGCCCGAGAGATACTACGGTTTTCTTATAGACGGGGATAGAGAGGATTGCATCATTGATAATGATGAGCCGACTAGCTTCCAGCAGGCCATTCAGAGCGCTGACTCGGTAAAATGGCTGGATGCAATGCGGACCGAAATGGAGTCCATGTACACCAACAAAGTATGGACTTTGGACGTTGCTCCAGAAGGGGTAAAACCCGTAGGCTACAAATGGATCTTCAAACGAAGATTGGTGTAGATGGACAGGTTGAGACCTATAAGGCTAGACTTGTTGCAAAGGATTTTCGTCAAAGACCTGGTTTGGACTATGACGAAACCTTTTCTCCAGTGGCTATGCTCAAATCCATTCGGATCCTTCTTGCCATTGCTGCCTTCCACAATTATGAGATTTGGCAGATGGACGTAAAGACCACTTTTCTAAATGGAAATTTAGAAGAGTGTGTCTATATGGACCAGCCAGAGGGTTTCATTCAGAATGGGAGCAGCGGAAAGGTGTGCAAGTTGCTTAAGTCCATTTATGGACTAAAGCAGACATCGCGGAGTTGGAACATCTGTTTTGATGGGACGGTCAAGGAATTTGGCTTTATCAAAAATCTAGATGAACCATGCATCTATTGTAGATTTGTAGCGAGAACTGTAGTATTCCTCGTTTTATACGTGGATGACATTCTCTTGATAGGAAATGACATTCCTATGCTACAATCTGTCAAAGGGTTCTTGTCACACAGGTTCTCCATGAAAGACCTGGGTGATGCCTCTTACATTCTGGGGATCCGGATCCATCGTGATAGGTCCAAGAGGATATTAGGACTTTCACAATCCAGGTACATCGACACCATACTGAAAAGGTTCAGTACGGAAGATTCCAAGCACAGTAATTTACCGGCATGTCACGGGATCACCCTCTCCAAAGAGATGTCTCCCAAGACTGATTTGGAAAAGGATCGCATGTCTATTATACCCTACGCTTCTGCGGTAGGCTCTATAATGTATGCGATGTTGTGTACCAGACTAGATGTAGCTTATGCACTGAGTGTGGTAAGCCGGTATCAGTCAAACCCTGGGGAGAAGCACTGGATAGCGGTAAAGAAAATTCTAAAGTACCTGAGAAGGACTAAGGACATGTTTTTGGTTTACGGTGGAAAAGACCTCCAGATGGAGGTCTTTGCTGACTCCAGCTTCCAGAGTGACAAGGATGACTCCAAATCCATATCGGGTTATGTCTTTACCCTCAATGGAGGGGCGGTGTGTTGGAAGAGTTCCAAACAGGAAACCGTTGCTGACTCGACGATGGAAGCGGAATATATCGCTGCATCTGATGCCGCAAAAGAAGCCGTCTGGATGAGGAAGTTCTTGACAGAACTTCAGGTGGTTCCGTCCATTGTTGATCCAATACCTCTGTATTGTGACAACAACGGGGCTATAGCTTAGCGAAGGAACCAAGGTCCCATCAGAAGTCCAGACACATCTTGAGGCGGTATCACCTGATCAGGAGATCGTGGATCGCCGGGAGATCGAGGTTCGGAGGGTTGCTACAGAAGATAATACTGCAAATCCATTCACGAAGGCCTTACCCCAGACTCAGTTCGAGCGGCTGATCGAGATGATAGGTCTTCGATATGCCAGTACATGGCCTTAGTACAAGTGGGAGATTGTTAGTGTATATGCCCTAGAGGCCATTACTGTATCATAATAGTTTGTATTTTACTTGATGGAAGCTTGGGATATTCACAGTTGTATAGACAATCTTGCTCGAAATGGTAGTATACTACTTGGTTTGTTTCTACTTTAATGTGTGCATGTGTTTCTTTTAGCATATCGCCTATACACATTAGTGGAGCCTTTAGGATCTTTGCTTGATTACCAGCGTTGTCATGGCAGTCACACTAGTGGGGGATGGATAATCTACAAGCACATCCTTATACAGGTCTCTAGTCGTAGGATTATCGAGACAGGGCATCGATACTCCGGAGTAGACTAGCGTATGCGTTTCTCATCCCAGCAGGGGAGATGGTCTGTCCCACAGCCGTCAGTACGTCGTACTTGAGATAGTATGCGGGTGCTCGTTAGGTTACGAGTACACTGGACAGGACTCGTCGGGAACTGTTGGTTGGTACTATACCTATCGTCACTTATCAGTTCCCAGGTGACATGAGTACAACTTAGTCCGCTGACTTGACACTGTCACTTCGCCTCGAGTGTGTTCCCACTGTTCTTAGATTGCTACCCTACCACGGCTCAAATGAGTCGTGCAAACAGGTAGCAATTGGGTGCAGTCCCGAAGCACTTGGTGGCAGTGACGGTTAGACAGGATTCGTCTCTCCCGGTATTGGGGGTTGATATCGCGCTGTGTCTAGAGAGCCATTACACATAGTCGTCCCTGGCCAGGGCAAGCGAGATATACTGGTAGGTTTTCCAGTGTTATCTTAGGGTGTTCTGGGCTACACTCCGACACGACTTGTACCGCTATTAGGAGAATGACGTTTACAACCCCCTAGGCCCGCCATGCGATATGATCAGACGAACAGACCGGACTGTACGGAGATTGTCACGTTCAGGCTCAGTAGGAGTTCGGATGGGTTCACCTCATCAGTCTTCTTATCGCATCTACCTAGGGACTGTTACGTACAGCTAGTACCGCTTGCGGCCTGTGGTTAAACCCACTGCCAGCGTAGTGTCGAGTCTTTAGAGTCCCACACAAAAGGCTATTCGCCTTTGGGCAAAACAGAGTAGAGGTCGCATGGTTTTACGACAGGGTTCGTTCACATCCGCGTACCTGTGCACGTTTGGTGTCCGGGCAGTTATTACTAGGCGGGCTTTGGTTTAAGCCAGATCCTAGTATATGTTTTGGGATTGGTTTTATCTCATTGTATTCGTGTTCCTCGGAACACAGATGCGGGTGTGTATGCACAGTTGACAGAGGCAGAGGCAGAGAATTCTCATTAGGGTTGTTGATCGTTGACCTTTTCTAAATCCTAATAAGAATAAGAAATATGATTAATAGTATTAATTAAGGATTATTGTGCCATGGTTGAGTTGAACATTTGACTTTTGTTGACTTGTTGACCGGTTGACCATTGTGGACTTGTTGACCATCATCATTTCATTTCAATGATACTTCT
Organism: Agapanthus africanus; assembly: GCA_030015575.1. Lineage (NCBI taxonomy): Eukaryota > Viridiplantae > Streptophyta > Magnoliopsida > Asparagales > Amaryllidaceae > Agapanthus > Agapanthus africanus. The sequence continues at coordinate 248,328,797 of CM057347.1, read as the reverse complement.
TGTTCTTTGCAAAATGCATTAAATGCATGAAATGATAATGGTCATTGAAACTAACCATCACAATTCTTAATTATTATTATTATCATCATTATTCTTACTTTTGTGAGCATGGTTGTAAATTATTATCTCATTCTCACTTGATCACTCTCTCTCTCATCCAAATACTCATCCTCTTCCTCTCTCTCAAAGATCTCATGTCTCATGTGTTGAGAACCATGAGCTATTGAGATAAAACCACTAAAACTCCACTCTACTCACTCTAGAATTCTAGGTTAGCAATCCAAGCACTTTAGTTGCCTCTCGGTTGAGGTAAGAGCTCAAGGTAGAGGCTTTCGGATGGATCCTTCTTCGACAAAGAGGAGACTACGAGGTAGAGCAGTTCAAGCCACTCCAAGGAGCAAGAAGAGAAGGAGTTCAAGACCTAGGTATAACCCTCTAACATAGTAGTTAAACTTGTAGTTAGTTTGCTAGGTTTTGTTTAGCAAAGATCCTCTTTTCTAGTCCATGTTGTCTTGTCATAAAAAAATCGTTTTTTTTTTACCGTTTCCGCCTCCCCGTAAGAACCGGGGTGGGCAACGTGGACTTACACTTTTGAGACGGGATCACCGACTGTTATATATATATATATATATATATATATATATATATATATATATATATATATATATATATATATATATATATATATATATATATATATATATATATATCGACTCAGATGTTAGGCGGTTTCCTTACCTTTCGATCAGCCTGTTTAGTTTTGTCCGGTAGTTTACTTGTAAGTAATAGATTAGACTCGAGTCATACCTATTTCAAAACTAATGAATCGTGAGTATTTTAAATACAGGCCAAGAGATTCTACGGATATTTCAAAGGACGTATCTTTTCTTAAAAACATCGTAGCCCTTATTTTCAAAACACCACGATTCGTGTTATTTCAAATGGCAAAACTGTACGACTCATACTTAGAAATATGCAGATTCGTTATCATTGTATTTGATATTCAGCTCCCGCATATTATTGCAATTCGCATCGCATCGCATGCTTATATTGTGTTTTTCATGTGCCATTATTGAGATCATGCTGTCAGGACACCAGCACCATTACCGATGATGCGTATGTTCCACATACACATACTTGCCGGCTCACACACATCATCATCGGTAATTGCCATGCCACGTATACTTTAGAAAATACATTTTCATTGACATAGCTTGATACTTGATAGTCGCAATATGTTATAGCTTCCATATGCTAGTTTAAATATTGCATTCATTGCATGATATTAGGTGCATTCATATATTCATTGGTTATGCAGTATTATGGAGATTTATGCCTGTATTCACTGTTTATTGGTATCAGATTATTTTGATGATTTCGAATTTACATGAGATTTCTGGATTTGGGGGAAAACCGCAAGAATTTAATAAAAGCTTAGTATCATCATTTTAAAATGCAAATTGCGGTTTTCTCATGATGTATGAGTCGTCCACCATGAGTTTTTAGGATTGCTGTTGGATTTCGAGGCCTGATTCGAAAAGTTGGATGAACCGCCTCGGGTACATGGTGGGCCCGGTATGGTACCCCGGGGCAAGAAGCTCGAGTTGTATTCGATGAGCCTGGCAGGGGAGCACTACCTACCGGTGATATTATTTGGACTCATCAGTTATCCGGAGGATACCGGCCGGAGTCATGAGATGGATACAGGCTGATCCGTTCTGCCGGAGCCCGCGGGCCGATCGCGCAGATGATACGGATGCCTGAGATATTGATATTTGAGATTTGAGATATTGTGATTTGATGATACAGGTCAGTCTGGGCAACCGGAGCCTGAGATATTGAGATATTTGGATTTATGTTTTGTGTCGATGCTTGACACGGAATTCTCAGTTGATTTCATTGACGTTACTCGATTTATATACATAAAGATATCTCATATTAAATAGAAAACAGTTGTCTCACTCATTTCATTTCATTACATTACATTCATAACTCATACATATGATATATTGCTACCTAAGGCCCTGACACAAGCACTGGGATTACACTTATGTATAGACATTTACCATTGCCACCTTTTTATGCTTCAGACTTATCATTTTGAGGTTATATTTACTTGATCGTATTGACCTAGGATTGTGTCATACATGCGATTTCTGCTCGGTGATGTTTTCTACTCACGAGTTGGCAACTCACCCCCGTAGTGCCACAGTTCCTTGCAGGTTTTGCCGTACAAGTTTCGTTGCAGCTTTACTGGCACACTGTTCCTTCCGGATGATTGCTTTGGTTGGTGGGTTATTTTGCATCAGGACCACCATTGTTAATTTATTATTTCAGTTGTATCTAGAAACTCCATCAACCAGACTTGTATATTTGATAGAGATAGAATACCAGTGTTTATTCTTTCGACCTTAGAGTCGCGCGTTGTATTATTTTGGTTTTCATGTTGATTTTGAGTTTCTTTTGAGTTTTGATCCTCGCCTTTCGGCGTTGTATATTATATTGCTTGCGTGGTTGTGACCGTCGATTGACGAAGAGCTAGCTACCGCTTGGGGATGCCTTTTTTTGATTTCGTATACTATTCATGTTGTATCCCGTTTGGGGCCAGTATTTACAAAGGAAACTCTTCCGAAATTTTCAGAAATGACTTGAGGTTTTTAAAACGCATAATTCGGTGTATGCTATTAAAACTACTTGCTTTGAATTGGTTTTTCCTTCACTCTACTGCTTCTTTTGGTTTTGATTTCTGGGTTTTGGCTTACTTAGATTACGTACTCCTCGAGACGTTTCGTAATTTAAGTGCCAGTCACATTCCGTACTTTTCGGGTCGTAACAAAGTTGGTATCAGAGCGTTAGGTTTTACCTTCGGAGTATAGGATGACCCTTGATTGATGGAGTAGGTGACTCAAGTAGAGTGACGTACAGTGTGTATGTTCCGCGGCATACTTACGATACGATACTCCGCTTAAGAAGCCTTAGGATGTACATTTCCTTGCACAGTATTATATTCATTCCTATGATCTAGCCTCATCAGTACCAGTTATGGTTTCGTTATCACGGTTGTACGGGCGTGGAGAGCTACGGCTAGAGTTGCGGTCAGCACGAGTTCATCACGGACGAGGACTGACCAGAGCGTGATTCCAGGGACATACGATTGCATAGAGGCGTCGTTTTATTGTGTTTTCACGCCATGAGCGTTTGATGGATCGCTGTTATGAGATTTCTCGGACATGCATATCAGCACCAGAGGATTGAACCACTGATAGAGGCCAGCCAGAATGTGATGACCATTGATGTGTCGCTTGTTCTGTTAGTGTATATGCCCTAGGGGTCATTATTGTATCATACTAGCTTGTATATTACTTAATAGAAGTTTGGGATATTCACAGTTATATAACAGTCTTGCTAAACATGGTAGTATGCTACTTGGTTTTTTCTATCTTAATATGTGTGTACGTATTGATAGAGCCCTTAGGATCTTACTTGACTACCAGCGTTGTGATGGCAGTCACATTAGTGGGGGCTGGATAGTCTACAAGCACATCCTTTTTCAGGTCCCTAGTCGTAGGATTATCGAGACAGGGCATCGATACTCCGGAGTAGACTAGTGTGTACGCTTCTCATCCCAGTTGGGGAGATGGTCTGTCCCACAGCCATCAGTACGTCGTACTGGAGATAGTATACAGGTGCTCGTTAGGTTACGGGTACACCGGACAGGACTCGCAGGGAACTGTTGGTTGGTATTATACCCTTCATCAGTTAACAGTTCCCAGGTGACATGAGTACAGCATAGTCCACAGACTTGACACTGCTACTTCACCTCAAGTGTGTCCCATTGTTCTTAGATTGCTACCCTACCACGGCTCAAAGGAGTCATGCAAACAGGTAGCAGCTGGGTGCAGTCCCGAGCATTTGGAGGCAGTGACGGTTAGACAGGATTCGTCTCTCCCGGTATTGGGAGTTGATATCGCACTGTGTCAGAGAGCCATTATGCAAAGTCCCTAGCCAGAGCAAGCGAGATTTACTGGTAGGTTTTCCAGTAGTTTCTCAAAGTGTAATGGGCTTCGCTCCGACACGACTTATACCGCTTTTAGGGGACTGACGCTTGCCGCCCCCTAGGCCCGATATGCGATAGTCCTAGACGAACAGACCGGACTGTACGGAGATTGTCACATCAGGCTCAGTGGGAGTTCGGATGGGTTTCCTCATCGGCCTTCTTATCGACATCTACCTGGGGACCGTTACGTACAGCTAGTGCCGCTTGTGGTCTGTGGTTAAACCCACTATCAGCGTAGTAGTCGAGTCTTTAGAGTCCCACACAGAGGGTTTCCCTGCTCCAGGCAAAACGATATAGAGGTCGTATGGTTTTACGACAAGGATTCGGACGCATACGTGTGTTTACGCACGTACGACGTTCGGACAATTTTTACTAGCCGTCTTTGGTTTAAGCCAGATTCTAGTATCGGATTATTGGATTTATACAGTCTAAAGTTTTTCCGTGTTTTCACGGATAGGAGGGGCATTCTCGTAATTTGGCGGGAAGCTTTTAGAAGTATGGTGACTTGAAGGTTTAGGTGGCATTTACATTAAATGCATTTGTGACTCATTAGATGAATCATTCAAGTGAGTTAATGAAGCATTTATTGCTTAATGACTCACTTGATGATTCATTGCACATATTTAATGAAGCATGATGATAAATCATTTGATTTATTCATTTGATAATTCTTTATGCTTCATAATATATTAGAAGTGAGAAACATTTTCATCACAATTCATGCTCACCTTCTCTCTCCTCAAGCTCTCTCTCTCTGCAAACCCTAATCCTCCCCTCTCATGTGTTGAGATCAAGGATTAGATAGACTAATAAATCCATAACCTCACTCTATATTACCTAGGTGACTTTGATTAGCAACTAAAGAAACCTAGTTACCTCAAGATTAGAGGCAAAGCTTGGAGTAGAAGCTCTCGGGTGGATCGTCTATTACATAGAGGAGGCCGACGAGGAGGTGGATAACGAAAAGACGAAGGAATAGGTTCACTAGGTATAATCTCTTTTCATAGTAGTTAACAACTCCTATGTATGTGTCAGTTATAGTTTAGCAAAGATTCTTTCGGTTAGTCGATGTTAATCCAAAGAACAAGATTGTTTTTCATATTTCCGCTTCCCCGCAACTCGTGGGGTGTTGTACATCGACTTACATGTTAGTTATATGTATGCCCTAGAGGCCATTACTATACATAGGATGTATATTGTAATGGATGCTTGGACATATATAGGGATGACTTTCTTGCTCGATATGATAGTATGCTATCTGGTTACTCTTTACCTTAACGTGTACACTGATTGTCTCTCTGTTACATGTTGGTAAAGCCCTTAGGATGTGTACTTGACTACCTGGACTATGATGCGGATCATACTAGTAGGGACATGGTAGTCCATAAGTACATCCTTCAAAGTCCCTAGTCGTGGGTGTATCAAGACGGGGCATCGATATACCAGAGTAGACTAGCGTATACCTTCTCGACCTATACAGATGGGCGATGGATGATCCCATATCCATTGGTGTTTGACATCAGAGATGATATACGGGTGCTCAGTGGAGACTGGGTACACTGGACGGACTCGCCGAGAACTCCCAGATGGTATTATACCTTACGTCAGATGGCAGTTCTCTGGTGACACTGGTGCAGGTTAGTCTGTAGACCCGAGATTGTCATAGAGTCTTGTGTGATTCCCACTGTGCTTTGATTTCCATCATACCACTTCCAAGAGGGCGTGCAAAAAGGTGGCTTTTGGGTACAGTCCCAAATCACATGGAGGCAATGAGCGATAGGAGGGGTTTCGTCTCTCCCAGTATAGGGAGTTGATGTTGCGCAGTGCTCGATTGGCTATAACAGGAAGTCCTTGGCCAAGGATGCTTTAGGGATTTACTGGTAAGTGTTACCAGAGTTTCTCGACCCGTTATGAGCCTCATATCGACACGACTTATCGAGTTATTGGGGTCTGACGTTTACCACCCCTAGACGAGATATGCGACATATCAGACGAACAGACCGGACTGTACGGTAGTGTTACTCGTTGGATTCACAGGAGTGTGAGCGGGCTTGCTCGTTGATCTTCTGGTCGCTCAATACCCGGGTGGCCGTTACGTTTGGCAGACCGCTTGCGGCTTGTGGGTATTTGATATGATCATCACCTGCTGCCGGCGTATTGACGAGTCTTTAAAGTCCTACACAGGGGTTTCCTGGCTCAAGCGAAACGGAGTAGGAGCGCATATGTGATATGTGCGGGACCGAGATTGATACGATATAAGATACCGTATTCGATTCTCGCGATTTGTGACATTCATCGGTTGTATGGATATAGCCGGGTTATCGGATCAAGTGTTGATTCGGTAAGTTATTACTTTTGATATTAGTCGGTTATAGCCGGATTATTAAATCAAGAGTTGATTTAATAATTTAATGTATAATTATATATTTGATATATTACATTACATTAACTAATATTAGCTCACTTAAGATTTATTTTCTCACTAGTTTGTGCGCATTGTTTATATGTGATATATGCAAGTGTACATGTATGTATCATGCTCGATGATACACACAAGATGGGTGTATGATACTTAGACTAAGATTAGGGTTAAGATTAGGGTTATTGGATTATCTTAAGATTTAACAAATGAGTTAAACTTGGTCAAAGTTGTCAAGCTTGAAGAAGCTTGGAGAAACTTTGACAAAGTCCACTCTTTTGTCAATTCTCTTGATATTTCTTTAACCTAACCCTTAAACCTCATACCTTAGTTAATTCTCTACATGAGTTAAGCATGAGGGCTTAACTCAACCATGGGTGAATTATTCAAGAGGATAAGTTTTTCATTTGGATGAAGAATTCACTTCTTCTTCTTCATCAAGCTCCTTGAAAAGCTTTCTAGCTCTAATGGTGCCTTGAGGAAAAATGTGAGAAAATCAATTTTAAAGTGAGCAACCTTCCTACTTCATCATCCTCTACTACTTGCCATTTAGTAGAGGGTGTTCTCTTCACAAAGTTCTTGACCAAGTGAAGGAATAGCTTGAGTTTGAGTCTCCCCGACGTAGATCATCTTCGGCCTCGAATTCAATGACCTAGCCCGATCATTTCGTCGACGAAACCATTGCTAGAGTCCGGGATCCCGATGATCACAGCGGAGGGACGTCAACACGGAGCTAAAGTGGTGGAGGACCGGATCTACAAAGGTTGTAATCTCTTTCACTTGTAGTTAAGTTGTTAACTTGCATGTTCTTTCGCCTATTCTCTAGTTAACGATCTTCATTAGGGTTTCTCGGCACCGGAAAATTTTAATTTGGCATGGTTGATGCCTTGTGGAACCTCTTGAGTGTGCCTAGGAACCCTACAGTGGTATCAGAGCCTAACTAGAGCATTAGGCGATGTGTTAACGAAGTTAAAACCCCGATCGAACCTGAATACCGCAAAATACACCCCTCTCTGTACATTTTTTAAAATCTGGGATTTTTCCAAATTAAAAATATCTAAAAAATTCAGCAGGGTTTTATTAGAATTACTGTGAAATTCGATGACCTAATCCCAATATCTCGCCGCGGAAACGCGGCCATAACCTGCTTGGGCCGCAGATCCGCGGCCGTACAGTGTGATTATGACATTCTGTTTGCACAGTAATTCTTGTATCTGTGATTTGAATTTTATGGGTATTTTTAACCTGACTCAAGTGTTGAGTTTTCTGGGGGTTTATTTTGTAATCGTCGATTCGATCGGAGAATTTAATTTTGTTATGTTTTCCGGATAATTTTAGAACATGTTAAAAAGTTCGACCGGATATAAATACCCATTTTTTCCCCTGCCGGGAAATTTCCAAGTGTTGGATTTTTCCGTAGTTTGAAAACGTTCTAAGTAGTGCAAGTAACGCGATGGACCCTCTAGAAGACAACAAACCTTAACTCGATTATGTGACCATCTTGAACTGCCCTTTGAACCTTCGGGCTTGGGGCAGTACGGCGTGCCACATGTGAGGCGTTGGCTTGACCCTTATACGGCTGGACCGTTGGTACTTTGGCATGAAGTGGATGTTTTTAAACTTATTTCATGTGTTGAGCTGTTTCGGGAAAACTTGGGTGTTTGATTGTTCGATCGGAAAGTTTAACATTTTCTATTTATCTGGGATGTGATACAATATTTGGAATCCACAAATAGTTATGAGATAACTGATTTGGATGTTATAAACATGCACTTTAGTCTCACTTGATCGTTTGCCACGGAATTTTGATGTGATCAAAAGTCCGTCGCAATCACGTAGCGTACGTGGATACTCGCCGGGTAAACTTAATAGACAGCCATGCCCCATAGCCCCGACCAAGTGACTGTAGGAGAACCCCGTCGCCGAAAGCATCCGTCCGGGTGCTCGCGGCAGTGGTGTTCCGCCTTAGTGCACTTCGTCGACGGCATCGGGGGTGCGGCTGCCTACTAAAGTTTGCGACGAGCATTCGATCAAAATGCCGGGAATCTTGTTGAATTGCCCGACTTGATATTGAAAAGTGTTTTCGATATAGAGACTAAAATGCGGGGTTTATAATTGTTAGGCATGTGATGTCTAAGGAATTCAGATGGTTAGGCATGCGATGTCTGAGGAGATTGCGGATTCCAACTGTTGTAGTTTTACACTTTCTTTTCTGTGACCGTAAGTGTAATATGTGATATCGCCGGTTTCGTTGCTATATGTCAACGACAATTGGGATGCGCATATTTACTTACGTTGATGACATGTGATGTTATGTGTTGCTGGATATGTTATATTGGATCGTCGTGTTTGAATAGCCGGGGGGGTTTTATGTGAGATGAGTGTTTTTCATTTTCATTCACGTAAAAACTTGTATGTAATATTCTTTTATTGGGGCACTTCCAGATTGCGGAAGATGTCACCGTTGATGTATATTATTTACTTTTCCGCATTAGGATAGACCCAAGGAGGGGAGCACAAGTAACCGGGTTCTAGGGTCCAGTGGAAGACCATCTCGAGAAGTCGAGTCCGGGTCTCCTAACCCTAGAATTGCTGGGTTGCTTGCCGCTCTCGTAGGGGTCTAGGGGTGTGGGTTTGGCTATTCATCGCGACCGTGGAATCCGTGTTTTATACAGGCTCGTATTGAAAACACGGACGTCCTAGTATATCCAATATTTCATATGATTCTTCTGCTGCGATATCTGTGATGTGATCATTTGATATGTGATGATAGATACTGTATATAATATATATGATATATTATATAGACGTTACTTATGTTTTGCACTTGCGCTAGCCCTGCCCCGCTCTGTCGTTAGTTACCTAACCTAACGGTGCACGAGGGGACATCGAGGCGAATGCGGATGGCATAAGTGTACGTCGTATTTATCTGTGATATTTAGGTGATTTAATTGATGGGACATTCATTAATGAGATTAATGAAAGAAAATTAACCTAAAAGATGTTGTGGAATCGAATTTCAAAATAAAACAGGTAGCTACAGTTCTTGCTTTGCATCGCGGTGTTCCTTGAAGAACATCCTGCAACTTATTCGATAAGGAAAGAACCGAGATCCCTTCACCGGGAGTGACTCCTTTAGCAATAACTGGCAGATGCTACACCCCTCGGTTTGTCTTTTGATTGCTTCTATAGTTTCTGCTTTGCACAGCGGTATATATGATATATCCAGCACCTTGTTCGATGAGGAAAGAGCCGACGATCCCTTCACCGGGAGTGACCCCTTTAGCAAAACTAGAAAAGCCTCAAAAACACTCCATTTAAAAACCATTTGATTCCGCAACGAGATCAAGTTCAAAGCGTTAAAGGTTTTCTTAAAAACCATCCGCAACCCTCCGTCATTTTAGGAAGTAGAGTACTTAGTATTCGTGCTACGTTTGTCGACCATAGCCGAGGCGTAGTGTACGGTAGCTAAGTGATGTCTTCCTACACCGCATATGATGCGATTAGTTAGGACAGTCATGTGGCTTTGTTGACCTTAGCCAAGGGTTATGTGGGTGGGTCTAATTAATCACGAAATGACGGGTAGAACTTGACTAGTGCTTATGATTTGTTGACCTTAGCCAAGGTCATAGGTGCTAGGGGTAAAAACCACTATCGGGAGTTTCAAGTGTTGAAATTTGCAATGAGATTGCATACCTTCTATGAGATAGTTGGATCCCGATACCCGCTGCGAGTAAGAGTTACTCCTGGAAGAGTTTTACACATTACAATTAGCCGATCAAGTAGGTGTCTAGAAAGGTGTCAACGGGGTTACGCCTCTGGGAAAACGAGGTTTACATTAATAAGGTTCGTGCGAAAGCACGGGGGACCTCCCTCAAAGTACCGACACTGGCCTGGCTGAAAGATTGGCGAACTTGTAGCGTGTAATTAATCCCGGATAGTCTTTCCTATTAGGGTTTGAAGGAAGATTTGATAAAAACAGTGGGAGCCATCCTAATTAGATAAAATAATAACCAATCTGATCTTGCAAGAGCGCACGCAAAGTGTTTTCTTCTCTCTCTCTCCTGGTAGCGACCATGTCACGCCTTAATCAAGATAATAATACGGACACATTGACCGAACCCGCTTGTTATACTGAGCTGGAGAACGTTGGTCCCGCTTCAACTTATAATTGTTATAAGACAGAGCAGGAAATTGGGGATTACCAGAATTCCCGTGCCACCCAAACGAAGAAAGTGCATACCGATGCATCATCTTCGGGTGTGTTCATTACAGAGAACTGTTTCTCAGTATCCTTTACGTCCTGGGTATGTGATACCAGGTCAGGATCCCGCATATGTAATTTGTTACATGGGCTACAGAAAGGTAGAGAACTGAGAACGGGTGATAAGTTTCATGAGGCAGAAAACGGTGCAAGTGTTGCAGCCAGGTCTGTTGGTCACTGTCACCCTGTATTACCTGAATACATTGATTCTGAACAAATGTCATTAGATACCGAACCTGATATACAAAATCATATCAGTCTCTTTATTAGTAAAGAAGGATATAATTTTGTATTGATTGGATAATGTTTTGAACATTTCCTAAATCAAGAGTTGATCGGTTCAGGCACGTTATCTAAAAGCATTGACGTTCTAAATCAAACTACAGTTCTTAGTATACGGAAAACACACAAGAAGAATAGTTCAGAAATGAACGAATCCTTCTTGAGGCACTGTAGACTAGGTCATATCAATGCGACCCGACTAGCTTAAGTTACATTAAGATGCATATTTAAATTAGTTTGAATTTACATCTTGTGAAACTTGCCAGTCAAGTCACAAAGATAAGATGACCATAGCTCTGTTTATTGGAAACAGAGAAAGAGATAGTGAACTCTTGGGATGATACATGTTGATGTATAAAGGTCCCCTGTCTACACATGCCAGGACCAGTTCTTTGTACTTCATTACATTCTCTGATAATCTCTCAAGATTCAGACATATGTTCCTGTTGAAACACAAGTCCGAACCTTTTGAGATATTCATAGAATATAAGTTAGAAGTAGAGAACCAAAATACGGGTAAAAGTATTATGTCATTTGATGTGATCAAGGAGGAGAATACTTGAGCATGGGATTCCTGGACTATTCTAAGAATGAGATTCTCTCTCAGTATTACTCCTCCGTATACACCTCAACACCTCGATGTATCGGGGCGGAGCAATCACACCCTATTAGATATGGTGTGCTCTATGATGAGTACTACTGAGTTTACTATTTCCTTTTAGGGAGATATGCACTTATGAAGTTGCATACCTATTGAATAGGGTTCCGATCAAATCAGATGCCTACCATTTCATATGAGATATGCAAAGGGAAGAGCCCATCTGTAACGTTTCAAAATAATAAAATATGATTTTTGGGAATTTTTATAATTTAATATTATTTTAATGAATATTTTAATATTTTGGTATTATTAAATACAAATAAATGGGAAAAATTATGGAAAAATTATGGAAAATTCTAAAATAGGGTATTTTAGGGAATTATGCCATTTTCTAAGTTTTTATGATTAGTTATATGCTAATTTAGTGCTAATCGCGATTAAAAATCGCTAATCGGATTCTTAGTTTTTTTTGTGCAAAAGTGTGCACATATCATTTTCCACACTTGTCACACTTGTTACATGTTTTGGGAATATGGTTGCTTAGGGCTTGCCATTGAGTGAGAAGGAAAGGATAAAAGAAAAGAAAAGAAAAGAAAAGGCTTCATGATGAGAGAGAGAGAGAGACCAAGTCAACCTTTACCTTTTTGAACCATACTCCCATCATTTCCCTTCTCATTTTCTCTCCCCCCTTCATGAAGAGCTGCTGCTGCTCCTGCTCCCTCTTCTCCCTCCTCTCTCTTCAACCCTAGATCCACAATGAAATCCACCCCAAAACCCCATTCCCACTTCACAAAAAATGTTCCCGAGCTCACTAGCTACACTTTGAGCCTAGCAAGAATGGATTTGAAGGACTTTGAGCAACTCAAGAATTTTCTTGAGTTGCTAAAGAAGGTAATTTCTGCACCCCTAGTTTAGTATTTCAATTCTTATGGCTTCAATTCTAGTTTCATGTCGATATGATGTCGTTTGATGGACTTGTGAACTTCAAGTTAGGGTTTAGGGTTAGACCTGAGATTAAAAGTGAAATTGAGGCTTGTGATGACCCTAGAACCCCTGGTGTAACGATAGATTGGACCAAACCTAAAGCTAGAACACAGAATACGGATTGACGGAATCAATATCAGGGAAAACTGTGAATCTGTGATCGTATTTAGGAATCTGCTATCACCCCGAGACCCCAAAAATAAAACTGAGTTGACAGTGAGATGTGCAGGCACCATGGAACCACCACACCAAACCCTAGCCCCCAACTCCAACTCCAGGCCGCCAATTTATTCCAATTGGCCGCAATTTGCGGCCATACCTATCCCATTTTGCCTCGTTTTGGTTCTGCTGCTCCTACATGTATAGATTAGACCCCTGGTATATATAGATTTGTCTAAATTGACCTAGGGTGAAATCTGGGGCATTTTTCCTTAGTTGCTGTTTTGGATTCGTTTTTCCGTATTCCGTATTTTTAAATCTGAATTTGTGTATTGTGTTTTACCTCGACTATTTGGCGTTTATACGACGATATCGAGGGTTGTTGTTGGTTTTGGAAGGCGTTGTCCATAGGTTCTAACCTATAGGTCATGGCGTATCGTTTTGGGATTCGTATGCCGTTTTAGTTTGGATTTGGTTTTGATACGCATTTGCGATACGTTAATGTGTAGGTACCCCATGAAGACTTCGGGATGACAAGCAAACACGTGGTGACGTCGACAACGAAGACGCAAGGTGAGTAGATTATATCTACAGGGGGAAGTCGGGTGGATGGCGTATAGCACCCCCGCAGTCCGTAGTTGTTATATATATATATATATATATATATATATATATATATATATATATATATATGATAGTTAGGTGTATTATGGATAGTTTAGAGTTAAAGGTAACTAGTGTAGTTCATAGTCGCGAACCCTAGAATAGATTTACACCTACACACACACCCTTGCATATTCATTATACTTGCACTGTATTTGATGATATTGGATGACATTGGAGATGAGTCGATGATGTTGGGCATTGTGCCGCGAGATTGGTGATTTGATATGATTCGTATTTGGGATACGACATGTGATCATTAGCGGGCCTTGGAATGTGTGCTTACACACCAGTGATAGATGGTATCGATTGTACTAGACTTAGATCAGTACCCCAGATTATGTGATATGATGATAGTGATACCTGATATGTGGTGGGATAATGTGATATTGACCCGTGCCCAGCTATTGGGATGTCGTACGACGATTTACCGTACGAGCCTATATTGATGATAGATCCGCACTCATGACTCGAGGATGTCTTACGATATACTGTATCGTTCACGATATTATTGAGGCGGGATCACCGACTATTATATCTATATATGTATCGACTCAGGTTTAGGTGGTTTCCATACCTCTCCCGATTGACTTGATACTTAGATCTGTAGTTTGTATAGTAGATTCTTCACTGTGGTGTTGATTATTTGATTTTCGCATATTCATGCTATTCACATTGCTTTGCATATGTTTACTGCTATATTGTTATCATGTTGTTAGGACACCAGCACCATTATCGATGATGCGTATGTTCCACGTACACTATTTGCTGGCTCACACACTTCATCATCGATAATTGTCATGCCACTACACTGTAATACTGTTGCATTCATGATGTGATTCTTGCATGGCATATTGTACACCTATACATGTACACATACATAGATGATTCTGACTTGATTGGAGATTTGGGAACCGCAAGATATTCTTCAAAACTGATCCATTTTAAAAGAGCGGTTTCCCTCGACATGTGCACATTACTATTTCATGTTGCATGACTTACTGTTATGCTTACCATTCTTTACATGTCGCATACATCATGTTTTGATTATACGCATTGAAATATGTTGTTTCCATGATATTTCTGGATTTGGGAACCGTGGGTATTTCAAAAGAGAATATATAATTGTTTTAAAAACCCGGTTACCCTTGATATGATATTTCAGTGCGTCCACCATGTGTTTTCTCGGTGCTGAGAGCGACATGTGAAACCCGATTCGAGGAGGCGGATGAGGCCGATTGCGGGTACATGGTGGACCCGGTATGGTACCCCGGGGCGAGAACGGTTTCGCTGTGTAGTAGACGGTGAGCCTGACAGAGGGACTACTACCTACCGGTGATTGTATTTGAGCTCGGCGGATATCTGGAGGATACCGACCGGAGTTGAGAGATGGACATGGGCTGACCCGTACTGCCGGGGCCGAGGGCCGATACCGCAGACGGAGCCCTATATGGATGAGGATTTACGTGCAGTTGCTAGGCACGGGTTTCATGATGATTTCCATGATTTTGATTACATCCTCACATTTGCATGCATGATGCTTATTGTCATTGGGTGACAGTTGGACGGGATCCACATACATATAGACTTTGACTACATTGATCATACTTCATTTGTATATATAACAGGGTATGAGGGCGCTGTTATATATACCCTTACACCAATATTAGTGGAATGGGACGCTAATATATGTGTATTGATTTTCATTTGATACTTCATCATATTTACTTCATGCAGACATACCTTATATTTATGACATGTTTTTACCTGAGGCACTGGCACGAGTATTTGGCACTACCTACATGTTTAGATGTTACATTGCCACCTTATCATGCTTCAGGCTTATTCTTTGAGGTTTTTATCTAATTGTATTGACCTAGGATTATATCATGCATTCGGTTTCTGCTTGTAGATATTCTCTATTCACAAGTTGGCAACTCACCCCAGTTGTGCCACAGTTCTTGCAGGTTTTGCCGTACAGGTTCCTTAGCGGCATTTCTGGCACACTGCTTCCTTGCGGGTGAATTGCTTTTGGTAGGTGGGTTCTTTTGTATCAAGAACCACCATTGTACTTGTATTATTCATTGTATCTAGAAATTCCATCAACCAAAACTTGTATATTGTTTCAGACTTAGACATTAGTGTTGTATTATTCGACCTTAGAGTTGCGCTTAGTAGTATTGCGGTTTTCATGCTTATTGAGTTTCTTGTTGGATTTGACCCTCGCCAATCGGCGTTGTATATTATTGCTTGCATGGTTGTGACCGTCGATTCACGAAGAGCTAGCTCCCGCTTGGGGATGCCTTTTATCATTGCACATATATTGTTCTTGTTGTACCCCGTTCGGGGCCAGTATTTACAAAAGAAACTCTGCCGAAATTTTAGAAAATACTTTACACTTTAAAATGTATATTCAGCTTAGTTATTTAAAAACCTTGACTTCAAACATGTTTTTCTTCACTTCTTTAAACCAGTTTTCTTTACTTACTCTTAAAATGGTTTTAGATTTCTGGGCTTTTGGCTTACTTGGATCAGATGGAGTCCTATAGACTTCATATGGTTCAAGGGCCAGTCACGTGCTCTTTCGGGTCGTGACACCATCTCTTAAGTTAGTTAAGATTTGGGGTTGTCCGGCCTATGTCTAAAAGCAAAATACGGACAAGCTCGAGGCAAAGTCAGATCTGTGGAAGTTTGTTGGATATCCCAAGCATACGCAAGGGAATATCTTCTACCTAACCGAGAAACAAAAGATGTTTTGTTTCTCAGCATGCCACCTTTGTGAAAGGGAATTTCTTGTGAAGAAATTATTGGTAATGAGGTAGAACTGGAAAGAGTTCCAGCTATACAAACTGCAGCCGATGATTTGGTAGAACCAAAGGATTCAATAGCAACCAACGAACCTCAGCCTCTCCGCCGATCTAGTAGGTTTCCTCACCCACCTGAGAGATACTTCGGTTTCTCTATGACAGTGGGAGCAAGGATTGCATCATGAGATGATGACCTAACTAGTTTCGAGCTGGCCATCAGGAGTGTGACTCTGTAAGAATGGCTGGATGTTTAGCGATCTGAGATGGAATCCTTATACACCAACAAAGTATGGACTTTGGTTGCTTTATCTGAAGGGTTAAATCCCCATCAGGAGCAAGTATATCTTGAGAAGATTACTTGGTGTACATGGAAAAGTTAAGACTTTCAAAGCTAGACTTATTAAAGGCTTGCATCATTGACCAGGTATGGATTATGATGAAACCTTTTCTAAGAAGCTATGCTTAAGTCCATCCAGATCCTACTTGCCACGGCTACATACCATGACTACGATATCTGGCGGTTGGGTGTCTTGACTGCTTTTCTAAATGATGATTTGGAAGAAAGCGTCTATAAGTACACAGTCAGAGGGCTTCGTAGACAATGGGAGCAGCGGAAACGTGTAAAAGATGTTTTATGGGATAAAGCAGGCATCGCGGAGTTGGAACATCTGTTTTAATGAGTTAGTCAAAGAGTTTGACATCATCAAAATGGTAGATGAACCTTGTATATACAAAAAGGGTAGTAGGGAGTATGCTGGTGATCCTCGTAGAGTACGTGGATAACATACTCTTTATAGTGAAGGAGTTTCCTATGCTACTCTCGGTCAATCTCCGCTTATCACAAGGATTCTCCATATAGGATCAAAGTGATACCTACTAAATCCTGGGTTTTGGATCTATGAGATAGATCTAAATAGATGTTAGGATTCTCACTAGATGAAGTAAGAAGGTGTCAATTGATCCTGGGGAGAATCACTGAAAAGGTTCCAGGGTGATAAGGACGACTGAATGTCAGTCACAGGCATTGTCTTTACCCTCAGTAAAGGGACGGTATGTTGGAAGAGTTCCAAGCTAGATACCGTGGCATACTAGACGATAAAGGCTGGACACATCGCTACCAAAGATGCTACCAAAGGGGAAGTCTGGGTGTATATTAGTTCATGAGATGAACTTCGTTCCTCCCATTGTGTGACAATGGAGTTGTGGCTTATGCCAAGGAACGCCCGTCCCATCAGTGATCCAGACATATTCTTAGGCAGTATCACCTGATCGTGGAGATGGTTGATCTCCAGGGGATCAAGGTTAGGAGAGCAGACTCACAGGACGACACGGCGGATCCACTCACAAAGGCCTTTTCCCAGAGAGAGACTTTTATGGGATGGTTCAGTATGAGATACTACAACCACTGCTATCAGATGGCCCTAGTGCAAGTGGGAGATTGTTAGTTATATGTATGCCCTAGAGGCCATTACTATACATAGGATGTATATTGTAGTGGATGCTTGGACATATATAGGGATGACTTTCTTGCTCGATATGATAGTATGCTATCTGGTTACTCTTTACCTTAACGTGTACACTGATTGTCTCTATGTTACATGTTGGTAAAGCCCTTAGGATGTGTACTTGACTACCTAGACTATGATGCGGATCATACTAGTGGGGACATGGTAGTCCATAAGTACATCCTTCAAAGTCCCTAGTCGTGGGTGTATCGAGACGGGGCATCGATATACCAGAGTAGACTAGCGTATACCTTCTCGACCCATACAGATGGGCGATGGATGATCCCATATCCATTGGTGTTTGACATCAGAGATGATATACGGGTGCTCAGTGGAGACTGGGTACACTGGACGGACTCGCCGAGAACTCCCAGATAGTATTATACCTTAAGTCAAATGGCAGTTCTCTGGTGACACTGGTGCAGGTTAGTTTGTAGACCCGAGATCGTCATAGAGTCTTGTGTGATTCCCACTGTGCTTTGATTTCCATCATACCATGTCCAAGAGGGCGTGCAAAAAGATAGCTTTTGGGTACAGTCCCGAATCACATGGAGGCAATGAGCGATAGGAGAGGTTTCGTCTCTCCCGGTATAGGGAGTTGATGTTGCGAAGTGCTCGATTGGCTATAACAGGAAGTCCTTGGCCAAGGCTGCTTTAGGGATTTACTGGTAAGTGTTACCAGTAGTTTCTCGACCCGTTATGAGCCTCATATCGACACGACTTATCGAGTTATTGGGGTCTGACGTTTACCACCCCTGGACGAGATATGCGACATATCAGACGAACAGACCGAACTGTACGGTAGTGTTACTCGTTGGATTCACAGGAGTGTGAGCGGGCTTGCTCATTGATCTTCTGATCGCTCAATACCCAGGTGGCCGTTACGTTTGGCAGACCGCTTGCGGCTTGTGGGTATTTGATATGATCATCACCTGCTGCCGGCGTATTGACGAGTCTTTAGAGTGCTACACAGGGGTTTCCTGGCTCAAGCGAAACGGAGTAGGAGCGCATATGTGATATGTGCGGGACCGAGATTGATACGATATGAGATACCATATTCGATTCTCGCGATTTGTGACATTCATCGGTTGTATGGATATAGCCGGGTTATCGGATCAAGTGTTGATTCGGTAAGTTGTTACTTTTGATATTAGTCGGTTATAGCCGGATTATTAAATCAAGAGTTGATTTAATAATTTAATGTATAATTATATATTTGATATATTACATTACATTAACTAATATTAGCTCACTTAAGATTTATTTTCTCACTAGTTTGTGCACATTGTTTATATGTGATATATGCAAGTGTACATGTATGTATCATGCTTGATGATACACACAATATGGGTGTATGAGACTTACACTAAGATTAGGGTTAAGATTAGGGTTATTGGATTATCCTAAGATTTAACAAATGAGTTAAACTTGGTCAAAGTTGTCAAGCTTGAAGAAGCTTGGAGAAACTTTGACAAAGTCCACTCTTTTGTCAATTCTCTTGATATTTCTTTAACCTAACCCTTAAACCTCATACCTTAGTTAATTCTCTACATGAGTTAAGCATGAGGGCTTAACTCAACCATGGGTGAATTATTCAAGAGGATAAGTTTTTCATTTGGATGAAGAATTCACTTCTTCTTCTTCATCAAGCTCCTTGAAAAGCTTTCTAGCTCTAATGGTGCCTTGAGGAAAAATGTGAGAAAATCAATTTTAAAGTGAGCAACCTTCCTACTTCATCATCCTCTACTACTTGCCATTTAGTAGAGGGTGTTCTCTTCACAAAGTTCTTGACCAAGTGAAAGAATAGCTTGAGTTTGAGTCTCCGCGATGTAGATCATCTTCGGCCTCGAATTCAATGACCTAGCCCGATCATTTCTCCGACGAAACCATTGCTAGAGTCCGGTATCCCGATGATCGCAGCAGAGGGACGTCAACACAGAGCTAAAGAGGTGGAGGACCGGATCTACAAAGGTTGTAATCCCTTTCACTTATAGTTAAGTTGTTAACTTGCATGTTCTTTCGCCTATTCTCTAGTTAACGATCTTCATTAGGGTTTCTCGGCACCGGAAAATTTTAATTTGGCATGGTTGATGCCTTATGGAACCTCTTGAGTGTGCCTAGGAACCCTACATTACATGTTCATGATGATCGAGGCACTGTTTAGCGTGCAGACGAATGAGCCAGTTGTTGCTGCGAACGACGAGATATCGCCCCAGATGTTGGAGCTATCGCAGTACGAGTTATACACAGAGATATGATAGACGGTCGCTAGTCATCCGAGGATGAATGACTAGGACATATGGTTCGTTCTCTTACCCCGATGCGAGGTCATCTGATTGATTGATTCCAGCTTGAGGAGGCTTCACACAGATACGTTGGGAGTCGATAGAGACGATCGAATGTCAGAAACCTATTTTTCCAAGTTTAAAGTATTTGAAGAAAACATGCAAGTAACTCTACGGACCCTCTAGAAGAATGAAACCCTAACTCGACATAATGACCATGTGAAAGACTTCGAACCTTCGGGTTTGCAGCAGTTCCGCGGTGCCATTAATGAGGCTTGGGTTTGCCCTTCTATGGTTGGTCCATAGGTACTGTGGCATGTACTCGATATTATTAAACTGTACTCAAGATGTTGATCACTTGGGGGATTATAAGGTTTTGACGAATCGATCGAATGGTTCGACATCTTTCGGATATCATGTGATGGGATGCATTGCTTGGAAGACTCCAGATACGGGTATAACCGTTGGAGCACGGTCCATGCAGCCACGAGGAGACGAGTCCGAAGCAGTCGACATTAGAAAAAAGAGGAGTAAGAGGTTCGTACGAGATCTTGATGAGATGACGTTCCACTCCGCCGACATTAAAGATGTGACACGCATACAGAGGCATTACATATAGATATATCTTCCAGAAGGAGTCGCGATGAGTATGCAGCCGTTCCGGAACAAGAAACGGATTTAGTGAAGGGTGATAACCTCCGGGCAGTTCGGCAGAAATGAGATTGGGAGAGACCTCGACAGTACTTTTCTGGAATACTAAACGAGAAGACCTAGACCCAGGAGTGGTCATATGACGCACACCCAGTAGGCCAGAGTTCGGCATCGTCGACGAGACATGTTATGTGTGACCATGACAGTTAGCCAGAGATCTTTAGAGGATATGCTAGAGCGGGGCTATTTCCGTCACTTTGGATTTCAGTATATTTGGACGGTTTATTTGCATGGTTGAGATTTTGTGCACTACAGTTGCACTTGACTTTGATTTGATGTCATTAGAGATGCTGATTTTGATTTCATACCTATGGTAAGCATATGATTTGACTTATGCTTTCGGCATAGTTTTCATGCACTTTTAGTATTTGATTTGCTTTTGTGCACGCCGATGCACAGGTTGGTGAGATTTTATACCACGGTATACCTGATTGGGATTTTGATTGAAATGTGTTGTATACCGTCGATTTCGATTGTGATATTCGGTATTCGTTTTCGTGCACATTGTGCACTTGATTTGGATTCTTGTGCATATTTGACGCGCTTGGATTGGATTTTTGCGCATGTTCGGCGCTTGATATTGGATTTTGTGATTTCGTGCATGTTGGATGCACATGATTTAGATTTTTATTCGTGCATGATGGATGCACCTGATTTGGATTTTCGCGCATGTCGGGCGCATGATTGAGATGCGATTTTGGTGCACACCAGATGCACTAAATCGGGATTCTTTATGCATATCAGATGCACCTGATATTGCTGTCAGGCACACCGTTGCCCTTGATAGATGTTTCGTGCACACCCGTTGCACTTAGATGTTGTTTCTATGCACATGTATGGCACATTCATGGATTTTGATTTCTGTGCACACCAGACGCACGTAGCATTCATATGCATATTTTAGGAATTGATTTCTTATGGAGCAGCACGTTTTTATGATATTACTATTTGTTTTCGTACTGAGAAGGACTAGTCAGAGGACAGTACCTGGATATATTTTGCATGCATTGATAGTTATTGAAGGGATTTCCAAAAAGGGAGCTATAGTCTCAGTATTTATCTACGTGTATGATATGACACGAAGCATTTAAAACAAGGAAACCCTTCTAAATTGTTTTCAAAATGGCTGGACGTACATTTTTAAACAAAGGATATGTATATATATCATATATATATAGTTATTTTCTTATAATAGACGTATGCCACTGTGTCGCGATATGCGCATCGCACATCGATTTAAAACGGTTTGGCATGCATTTCCTTCAGATATTTACATGTATAGATTTGATGTTTACATGTATAGTGTTGATGTATATCATCTTGGTTTTCGTATTGGATTTGACATTGGTGTCTTCACCATGACTCCGATGATTGCGGGATGCTTGCCGGAGTTTTGATTTTGAGTTATCTGCTCATTGTTTATGCGCATGCATTGCGCTACGATGTGTTTTGTGCATTTATGATCTCGGGACCCCGACGACTTGATCTTTTTACTGAAATGTTTTAGAAATTGAGGGAGTTTAAATTTAAATTCGGGGACCGAATTTCTTTAAGGGGGGAAGATTGTAACATTTCAGAAAAATAAAATATTATTGTTTGGAATTTTTATAATTAAATAATAATATATTGAATATTTTAATAAGGCGGTATAATTAAATACCGATAAATTGGGAAAAATTTGGAAAATTATGGAAATTACTGAAATGAGGGTGCTTTATATGATTCATGCAAATAATGAAAGTTTATGATTTATTTGACACTATTTTAATGCTAATCGCGATTAAATATCGCTAATCGGACTTTAAGAGTGTTTTGGGCACATGTCATTTTTTAGCACTTGTTACATTTTCTTCATGACCTTCTCTTCATTATTTTTAGCATGGTTGTTGAATTTAAATGAGAAGAGAAAAGAATAGAAAAGAAAAGAAATAGAAAATGTTGCATAGTGAAAGGTATGGGCAAGAGAGAGAAGGAGAGGGGTTCCTTGACCTTTGACCATTGTCTTCTCTCTTCACTTCCTTCATCATCTTCATCTTTTGTTTTCCTCTACTCAAGCCTATGGTAGCCCCCTCTCCTCCACCACCTTCACCCCCTCATTTCATCATCAAAACAACCCCAAAAATCCATCCCCACTTCACAAAAAATGTGCATGAGCTCACTAGCTACACTTTGGACCAAGAAAGCTTGCATTTTGGACACTTGGGCAACTCAAGAATTTTCTTGAGTTGCCAAATGAGGTAATCCCTTCACAAATAGCATAGTATTTCATTTGCTTAAGCTTCTCTTCAAGTTTGAAATCGATTTGGCAAAGTTTAGTGAACTTTGATATTCCAAGTCGGAATTAGGGTTTGAATTGAATTGAGATAGTGTAATTGAGACTTGATATTGACCTTAAACCCCTGTGATGATTGATTGGAGACCTAAACCTGAGACTTAAGCCCCTATTAGCGAACTTAGAAATCCCCGATATCCGTATTTTTGTGGAATTCTGTAGGGAATATGAAATCTGCTATCACCCGGGACACCTGAAAAATATTTAGCGAAGACTGTGAGTCATGCAGGCAACCTAGAAGTAGTTCCCAAGACCCGAGACCATATCTCTTCATTTTGGCCGACTTTTTTCTCTTTTTGGCCGCAATTTATGGCCATGTTACATTGGAATCATTCTGTGCTTGGTCCATGGCTTCATTTTAGTCAAATTAGACCTACCCCATATGCAGAATTGCCTAATTTCACCTGGAACAAAATCTGGAGCATGTTTTCTAAGTTTCTGAATTCGTTTTGCGGCTTTTAATGAATTTGGATTTGGTATTTGATATTGTGCTTCCATCATGTGGCGTTTGAACGTCAACGACTAGGGTTACTGATCGTGTTTTGCATGCGAGGCTATGGGTTTTGACCTATGAACGATACGCGTGCCGATTTGGTTTTCGTGCGCTATTTCTATTTACGTTGTCTTGTGTTATACATGTAGGTACCCTCGAGTGGGTTCGGGGCAACAAGGAGGGTCATGGCAATATCGACATCGGCAAGCAAGAGCAGGTGAGTAGATATATATCTACGGGGGAAGTCGGGTGGATGGCGTATAGCACCCCCGCAGTTCGATGTATAGTATGCTATATATATATATACTATATATATGATATCTTTTATGTGAGACATGGATATTCAAGATATGTTTATGTGTTCATGGTTTAGCTTAGGGTAGTTAGAAGTAACTTAGTTTAGCTTCTTAGTCGCGAACCTTAGAATAGTTGTTACACACACACACACATACTTGCATACATTTATTTTTACTTGTGCGTATATGGGGATATGTATATATATATATATATATATACACACACATGGGTATGGGACTATGTGTGCGTGCGTGTGTGTGTGTGTGTGTGTGTATACGTATACATATACACGGATGATGAGAATAGTACTTGGGATTGAAGATGAGTCGATGAGATTGGGCTTGAGGCCGTGAGATCGGTGATGTGACATGGTTCGTATTTGAGATACGACATGATGTTTTAGCGGGTCCTTTGACGTGGTGTTTTCATACACACGCATGCATACATATGTGGTATCAGTGTTGTACTAGACGTAGATCAGTACCCCGGATTATGATATTTGAATAAAGAGGATACCAGATGAATAATTTGATAGATGTGACATTTGACCCGTACCCAGATTTAGGAGGCCGTACGACGGATTTACCGTACGAGCTATATATTGATAATAGATCCGCACTCTTAACTTGAGGGTGTCATATTATAGATATTGGATCGTATGGGATACTTTTGAGGCGGGATCACCGACTGTTATATATATATATATGTATGTATCGACTCAAATGTTAGGCGGTTTCCTTACCTTTCGATCAGCCTGTTTAGTTTAGTCCGGTAGTTTACTTGTAAGTGATAGATTAGACTCGAGTCATACCTATTTCAAAACTAACGAATCGTGAGTATTTTAAAGACAGGCCAAGAGATTCTACGGATATTTCAAAGGACGTATCTTTTCTTAAAAACACCGTAGCCCTTATTTTCAAAACACCACGATTCGTGTTATTTCAAATGGCAAAACTGTACGACTCATACTTAGAAATATGCAGATTCGTTATCATTGTATTTGATATTCAGCTCCTGCATATTATTTCAGTTCGCATCGCATCGCATGCTTATATTGTGTTTTTCATGTGCCATTATTGAGATCATGCTGTCAGGACACCAGCACCATTACCGATGATGCGTATGTTCCACATACACTTACTTGCCGGCTCACACACATCATCATCGGTAATTGCCATACCACGTACACTTTAGAAAATACATTTTCATTGACATAGCTTGATAGCTGATAGTCGCAATATGTTATAGCTTCCATATGCTAGTTTAAATATTGCATTCATTGCATGATATTAGGTGCATTCATATATTCATTGGTTATGCAGTATTATGGAGATTTATTCCGGTATTCACTGTTTATTGGTATCAGATTATTTTGATGATTTCGGA
Organism: Agapanthus africanus; assembly: GCA_030015575.1. NCBI lineage: Eukaryota > Viridiplantae > Streptophyta > Magnoliopsida > Asparagales > Amaryllidaceae > Agapanthus > Agapanthus africanus. The sequence goes on along the minus strand of CM057347.1, from coordinate 248,303,552 downwards.
TTTACATGAGATTTCTGGATTTGGGGGAAAACCGCAAGAATTTAATAAAAGCTTAGTATCATCATTTTAAAATGCAAATTGCGGTTTTCTCATGATGTATGAGTCGTCCACCATGAGTTTTCAGGATTGTTGTTGGATTTCGAGGCCCGATTCGAGGAGTTGGATGAACCGTCTCGGGTACATGATGGGCCCGGTATGGTACCCTGGGGCAAGAAGCTCGAGTTGTATTCGATGAGCCTGGCAGGGGAGCACTACCTACCGGTGATATTATTTGGACTCGTCGGTTATCCGGAGGATACCGGCCGGAGTCATGAGATAGATACAGGCTGATCCGTTCTGCCGGAGCCAGCGGACCGATCCCGCAGATGATACGTGTCACGCCCCGCTTCCCGGTATACGGCGAAGGGGACGGGACCGGTCCGCTACGTATTTACTGTGAAGTAAATACGCTAAGCGTATCTAAGCAATATAAAGGTAAATCACAAGAGACAAGAGATATTAAAATAACAGCAACTTTATTTCTTAACATTCTTTTGTACAATGCATGAAAAACAAATACATCTGGAATAAAAGCGATGCCTAAAGAATGGCATAACAGGAAATGAAAAATACTGAATAGAAAAAAGTACAATGTCTAGAGCTCGGGGTCTTTGAGGAACCGATCCAAGTTTTCACTGGTGGGCTCGATCTCTGCTGTGTCCAGATTACCTAACGACATTCAAAGAAGGAAGAAATAGAATGTCTTCAGCGAACAGGTTGCTCGGTAAGTCCCAAAGATAAGGGAGAATTAGAAAATACAGAATAAGAGGTATCTTCTAAAGTTGTATAATATTGTAGAATATTGTGTTTACACTGTTGTTTGTAGCTTGATACGGAAGGATGCCAGTGTATACGAGAGGGGTCTCAGTATGCTAGAGACCAGGGCAAACGGAATGTACAAGAAACCGTTAAGCCACGGTACAACAGCAACGGAATATAGGTTAGGTTTCTTAATCTTACCGTCTCGTGCCACTTCTAACACCTTCCGCACCAATCTACCCCTTAAACCCCGTAGTGTTTTGATTGTATTGTTGTATTGTATTGTATAAGTTGGACGACTGACCAAAACCATGATATCAGTAAACAGATTGTAACTGCATAATCAGGTAAATGGAATAACTGGATAATGGATGTATATCCATGGTTTGATTCAGTCAAGTTGTATAGATTGATAACTGGATTTATGGATTCATGTGTTCATATTGAATTGGAATATTATAGATTGTAGATTGACTTGAATCATATTCAAGTCAGATATAATCATACTCAAACCCGAGTCAGACAATTAGAATGTAAATCAAAGTCTTATATTTACTAGGTTCTTAGGGTAATTTATAAAACTTGAGGGGGGTTTATATAAAAATACCTTTATATACTTTTCAAAATACACCTCAAGTATTTATTATTCATCTTTAGGGTTGTAATGAATGTGGATTTTATATTGTAATATTTCTAATGAAAATATCCTAATTTCAAAAATAAGGTATTTATCTGTAATATTGATTTATTTGAAATTTATGGTATTTTAATATAAAATTTATTCTTGTAATTTTTTAGAAAAAGTGGAATATTTATATTATAACAAAATAGATATTTTAATGATAAATATACATATATTTATACAAAAATAATTTCAATAAATATTTTATATTCTAAAAATCTCATTTTCTTAAGATGTCGTATTTTAAATCCTTCGAGACCGAATGCTCCTTGCGGAGGTCTGAATCTCGCACTACTAAGCCCGATGGTGCACGATAAACCGTACTATCCCGAACGGGTTCCCCAAAAATGGGTTGTAGCGGCGCTTTGCAAAGATTGTAAATTACTAAATCCTTTAGAAAACGGTTTTATAAAGTAAATGGTATTTAATTGTAAAAAGTCAATTTTCCGTATTTTAGGTTCTAGGGTTGTCTAATTCAACTAGACTATTTCTAAATGATCTAAACAACAAGTTGTTAGATACCTCAAATCGCCTCTTCACCGCCAATTGTGGCCAGGTAAGTACAAGTGAAGAAAGGAGGATTCCGCTCACGAATCATCATGAGACGGGCCTTTTAAAATTACCTTTCTCACTTGCCTAGCCTAGACACCACAAAGTCAGGTTTAGATAAACGACCGATGTCTAAAACTTATCGTATTTTCATATTAAGAGGTATTTATTTTAAAAGTGTAACAAGCTAAAACTTTTAGAAATGGTTTTATTAAGAATATGGTATTTAAATGAAAATATTGTTTTATCGTATTCTAAGTTTTCCAATGGTATCGTGTTAGGTTGTATGCAAGTGTGTGAGGAGGTCGGTCGTTACCTCGTGATCTACTTTAAAGGTATAACTAGTTAATGAGATTAAATGTGAAATCGAAACATTGTGGTATTTAAGTAAAAATACGATAATTTGGGAATGCTATCATTTCATGTGATGAAACTTGTTCAAATTGTTTGTTAAATATTTAATAGTCAACATAAAGATATTTAAGCATGAATGCATTGGTGAGAAGTGAAATTTTATAGAAAACCGAATCGGAAATCGGATTTGTTCCAATTCCGTTGGGTTTTGTAATTTCGTATTTTTTTTAGAAAAAGAGAGAGAGGTTAGAATGGGACTTACGGGTTTGGACAACACGAGAGTGATAAGGAAGAAGAGGGTTCGCCGGTACGTCGATTCGTCGCCGTGAATTCCTAGCACGATCACCGGAATTTCGCCGTAGATTTCATCGGAGCTTCGCCTTTCGCTCGTTTTCAAAGTACACAAGATCTCTTGGAATTTTGAGAGAGTTGGCTCAGAAATTTGGGATAAGAGGGTAGAGGGTAGGAGGTGTATTTATAGGGTTAGGGGTTTTAATTAAAAATGTAAAAAAAATATTAAAAAATCATTAAAAATGGAGTAAATGGGGGTTAATGGGCTCTCTGTAACCGATCTGACTATTTAAAGTATGCGGGGGGTTGACGAGGAAAAGATACCCAACTTCTATGTTGGGGACTCGGCCGTCCGACCGAGTCTAGCCGGCGGCGCCGCCCGACTCGGCCGAGTCGGGCTGAGTTGGAGGGTCGGTGAGTGGGGGGTCTCCTGGGGTGCTTACTGGTGCATTTACATTTTCATGTGTAGTAGGAAATTTGTGAGAAATGCACGTGTAACTGTTGGTATTCTAAAGAATCAAAAACAAAATAATATTAAAAATAATGTGGGGCATGGGATTTGAACTCTGGTGGCTTGGTTCAGCAGTGCAAGGTATGACCAATGAGCTGCAAGCTCCTTCTTGTAATTATGGAGTGAAATAAATATTTTAAAAGATATCGGTAACATTAAATACTCCAAGTATACATTGAATTTAAATCAATTCTTTGTACATTAAAAATGGAGTTGTTACAGTCTACCCTCCTTACAAAAATTTCGTCCTCGAAATTTACAACTTTTATTTGAGGACTAGTTCACAAAGTGGTGTGGATATCTAGTACGCATTTCATCCTCCCTTTCCCAAGTGGACTCTCCTGGAGTGTCTTTCCTCCACATCACTCGAACCAAGTTAACTTCCTTGTTCCGAAGTGCCTTCACTTTCCTATCAAGGATCTCTACAGGCTGTTGCTCACAAGACAAATCGGGCTATATAGTGAGCTCGGAATGATCAAGAACATGGCTGGGGTCACTCACATACCTTCTGAGTTGGGATATGTGGAACACATTATGCACTCCTTCCAATGAAGGTGGAAGCGCTAAGCGGTATGCCACTTCACCAATTCGTTCGAGTATGTCGAACGGTCCAATATATCTCGGACTTAGCTTACCCCGTCTTCCAAATCGGATCACTCCGCGGTTCGGAGATACCTTCAAGAACACATGATCTCCTGGCTGGAACTTCAAGTGATGTCTCTTTGCATCAGCCCAGTGCTTCTGTCGATCTTGGGCTATGCGCATCTTTTCCCTGATAGTACGAACCACATCAACGGTCGCTACTATCATCTCTGGTCTAAAAAGTTCCCTATCTCCGATGTCGTCCCAACTTAATGACGATCGACACTTCCTTCCATGCAATGCTGCAAAAGGTGCCATTCCTATGCTTGCTTGGTTGCTGTTGTTGTATGAAAACTCCACAAGATGTAGGTGATCTTCCCACGATCCTTTGAAGTCTAACATACATGCTCTGAGCATATCCTCCAAGATCTGAATAGTTCATTCCGACTGACCGTCTGTTTGTGGATGATAAACCGTGCTGAAGTTCAGACTTGTTCCCAAGCTTGCTTGCAGACTCTGCCAAAATTGCGATCGGAACCTGGTGTCATGATCGGAGACAATGCAGCCCGGTACTCCATGAAGTCTCACAATTTCCTGTATGAGTTCATGGGTATCAGAGATAATACATTATGAAGAGTTTAAATCTTTAAATAGATTATTACCTCCATGTACTTCTTTGCTAGTGTCTCAGTAGATTGGCCAACTCGAAATGGGATGAAGTGAGCCGACTTTGTGAGTCGATCCACAATGACCCATACAGCATCGTTACCCTTTGTGCTGTGAGGAAGAGCAGTCACAAAATCCATCGTGATGTGTTGCCACTTCCATTCTGGGATTGGTAACGGTTGAAGTAATCCAGCAGTCCTGTAATGTTCAGCCTTTACTTGCTGACACACCAAGCATTTTGTGACGCTTCTGGCTACTTCACGCTTCATTCCATGCTACCAATAATTTTGACGTAGATCTTTATACATTTTGGTATCTCCAGGGTGTACTGAATAGGGAGAGCTGTGAGCTTCTTTCATTAACTCTTCCCGAACAGGACCTTTTGGTACACACAATCTGCTGCCGTATCTCAAAGATCCGTCTTCATGGATGATGAAGTCTGTTCTGAGTCCATTCTCCACTTGTTCTCTGATCTTTTGCAACTTAGCATAACTTGCTTGGGCTGCTTTGATCTGATTGACAATGGTTGATTGAACTTGTAAATTCATCAAACTTGAAGTATTACCTGGCATGACTACTTCAATCTCCATCTGATGTAAGTCTTGTTGAAGCTTCCACTGAGCGGTGAGATTCATTGCTAATGGTTGGCGACTAAGTGCATCATGTACCATATTCACTTTCCCTGGGTGATATTGCAAGTTGATGTCAAAGTCCGCCATGAGTTCTAACCATCTTCTCTGCCGCATATTCAACTCCTTCTGAGTAAACACGTACTTCAGGCTCTTATGATCTGTGTAGATGTAAAGCCCTGAATTGCTTTACCCCCGGTGTGTCGGTCTCAGGACGGTTCAGGAGTTGTTGTTGTCCCTCAAGAAGCCTGCGGATCACCTCAAATAGCACTGTTTGCTCGGTGGGTGGCGCAGGAACAGCTGGTGTGAGAGGTAGTGCTGGAGGTGTGTTGTTGACGTTGGTGCTGGTGTTGTTCGGGGAATCCATAACCTTAAAGAAAAATTTAGGTTAGGACAGATTCAAAGTACATGATTCAAAGAATAAGAAATGATGGAATTCAAGGAACATGATTGTAAAGAATGTTTTAGTTGCTGGTTCTTGTGTTATATTATTAGGTTGTTCACGCAGAACAGAACTGCATAGTATGGTTCTATACAGCTCTGACCTGCATGGGCCACCAACAAAACCTGTCACGCCCCGCTTCCCGGTATACAGCGAAGGGGACGGGACCAATCCGCTACGTATTTACTGTGAAGTAAATACGCTATGCGTATCTAAGCAATATAAAGGTAAATCACAAGAGACAAGAGATATTAAAATAACAGCAACTTTATTTCTTAACATTCTTTTGTACAATGCATGAAAAATAAATACATCTGGAATAAAAGCGATGCCTAAACAATGGCATAACAGGAAATGAAAAATACTGAATAGAAAAAGGTACAATGTCTAGAGCTCGGGGTCTTTGAGGAACCGATCCAAGTCTTCACTGGTGGGCTCGATCTCTGCTGTGTCCAGATTACCTGACGATATTCAAAGAAGGAAGAAATAGAATGTCGTCAGCGAACAGGTCGCTCGGTAAGTCCCAAAGATAAGGGAGAATTAGAAAATACAGAATAAGAGGTATCTTCTAAAGTTGTATAATATTGTAGAATATTGTGTTTACGCTGTTGTTTGTAGCTTGATACGGAAGGATGCCAGTGTATACGAGAGGGGTCTCAGTATGCTAGAGACCAGGGCAAACGGAATGTACAAGGAACCGTTAAGCCACGGTACAACAGCAACGGAATATAGGTTAGGTGTCTTAATCTTACCGTCTCGTGCCACTTCTAACACCTTCCGCACCAATCTACCCCTTAAACCCCGTAGTGTTTTGATTGTATTGTTGTATTGTATTGTATAAGTTGGACGACTGACCAAAACTATGATATCTGTAAACAGATTGTAACTGCATAATCAGGTAAATGGAATAACTGGATAATGGATGTATATCCATGGTTTGATTCAGTCAAGTTGTATAGATTGATAACTGGATTCATGGATTCATGTGTTCATATTGAATTGGAATATTATAGATTGTAGATTGACTTGAATCATATTCAAGTCAGATATTATCATACTCAAACCCGAGTCAGACAATTAGAATGTAAATCGAAGTCCTATATTTACTAGGTTCTTAGGGTAATTTATAAAACTTGAGGGGGTTTTGTAAGTCAATGTACAACACCCCACGACTTGCGGGGAGGCGGAAATATGAAAAACGATCTTGTTCTATGCAATAACATCGACTAACCGCAAGAATCGGTGCTAAACGATAACTAACAAAAACATAGGAGTTGGATTATGGAGTGATTAGTCTATTCTAATCCTTGATCTCAACACATGAGAGGGGAGGATTAGGGTTTGAAGAGAGAGAGCTTGAGGAGAGAGAAGGTGAGCATGAGAATGAGAATGAGATTGTGATCTATCATGATATATATGAAGCATTAATCTTTATCGAATAAATAGAAAATAGGATTTAACAACCATGCTTCATAAATACAAATGGGTGATTCATCTCCATGAGTCATTAAGCGTTTATGATGCATTAATGACATGGATGAATCACACATATGAGTCACTAATCTCATTAAATACATATGCCACCTAAACTCCCAAGTCACCATATTCTAGAAGCTTCTCGTGAAATTACGAGAACGCCCCTCCTATCCATGAAAACACGGAAAAACTTTAGACTGTATAAATCCAATATCCCGATACTAGAATCTGGCTTAAACTAAAGCCGACTAATAAAAACTGTCCGAAAGTCGTACGTGCGTAAACACATGTATGCGTCCAAACCCTTGTCGTAAAACCATACGACCTCTATATCGTTTCACCTGGAGCAGGGAAACTCTCTGTATGGGACTCTAATGACTCGACTACTACTCTGGCAGTGGGTTTAACCACAGACCGCAAGCGGAACTAGCTGTACGTAACGGTCCCCAGGTAGATGTCGATAAGAAGGCCGATGAGGAAACCCATCCGAACTCCTACTGAGCCTGATGTGACAATCTCCGTACAGTCCGGTCTGTTCGTCTAAGACTATCTCATATCGGGCCTAGGGGCGGCAAGCGCCAGTCCCTTAATAGCGGTATAAGTCGTGTCGGAGTGAAGCCCATCACACCCTGAGAAACTAATGGAACCTACCAGTAAATCTCGCTTGCCCTGGCCAGGGACTTTGCGTAATGGCTCTCTGACACAGCGCGATATCAACTCCCAATACCGAGAGAGACGAATCCCGTCTAACCGCCACTGCCTCCAAGTGCTCGGGACTGCACCCAACTGCTACCTGTTTGCACGACTCCTTTGAGCCGTGGTAGGGTAGTGATTGGATGATTTTCCGATTGTGTCGTATTAGAAAATAGATTTTAGAAATCACAACCAAAAGAATTATTTTGACCGCAATCAATAACGGTGTCGGATGTAGCGCGTTAGTGAGTGCGGATCGTCCACAGGGAAAGTGAGTTCCGTTCAATTTCCGAATTAGATGAGTTGAAAATTTAAGGCAAAGAAAAGAAAACAATTCATGATTTGCATTTAAAGATCAAGAAATAAGAAAAATCTAGATCTAGAAAAGACATTAAAAGCAAGAATTGAGATGTGTGATAATTTCCAACCAACAATCAAGATTAGAAGTATGGCTCGTAGGAGTAGATCGGATCTATAGATGTGATGAGATTTAAAGATTACTAATTCTTATCCATTAATGAATTGATACTAGATCGATGCAAATTCATCGAGGTTTAAGGATCTTTGTGAGAAAATTAGGGATTCCGCAACTCATCCTTTGTCCTTTCGATGGATCGCATTCAAATTCTAGCTTCTAATTAATCAAATGTTTAATAGTTGTTCCCTAGTTTCGAGTGAACACGATCAAGAAAGCATCATCTCGAAGCTAGGTTATTAATCATTTGATTAACTAGAATTTCCAAACATTATAGGATTTAAGAATTGTAAAAATATCTAAATCATCATCATCTAAAGATCGTCACAACTCCTACACGAGCGGAGATTACTCAAACATCATGATCACAAACACAATCACAATTGAGATCTAATCATTATGCTTGAATTAAAAGATAAGCAAGAATATAGAAAATTCACCTTTATTTATCGACAAATTTCGTTACAACTCTCTTGAATTTACAAAAGGAAGGAACTAGATCGTCGATTTTGGCTTCACTCGGCTCCTTGAGTCGCGGATCGGCGTGGATCTCTTGCTCCGTTGGAATCCGGCGTCGCTTGCTAAAGGTTGAAGGCTCTCTTGCTCAAATTGATCTCGGGATCTTGATCTTGATTTTGAATTGGAGATGGGAATTGAATTTGAGGCACAAGCTTTTGTCACTAAACTTGTGGGTTGAAGATGGTGGTGATTCTTGAACATTTTGCACCCTAGCTCTAGGCTCCTTTTTATAGACCTCTAGATCTAGGATTGAAATTTGAATTCCCTCCACAAGTTAGTTAACCAAAAGATTTAAATTTCCCTCCAAAAAGTTAGTTAAGCTTTAAATTTTGAATTTCCCTCCAAGAGTTTGTTAGCCAAATATTCAAATTTCCCTCCAAAAAGTTAGTTAAGCCTAAAATTTGAATTTCCCTCCAAGAGTTTGTTAGCCAAATATTCAAATTTCCCCCCAAAAAGTTAGTTAAGCCCAAAATTTGAATTTCCCTCCAAGAGTTTGTTAAGCCGAGCCTTCTGGATGTGCCACGTGGAGCTTCTGGGGTCTTCTGGAAGCTTTGGCCGTTACAAATAGGCATGTGATGAAATTGGGTGGCTTGATCTCCTCAAAAGGCCGCGGATCCGCCGTGTAAATGGGGCTTGGGCCGCGGATCCGCGGCCCTTTGGTGGCCTTGCTGCTTGTATTTTCTTCTGTGGGCTTGGGATATCATATGGGCCTTATTCTGATGTGTTGAATTTTATTTGGCCTTCTGAATTACTACCAGATCTTCAGCCTTTGAGTTGGCGCATCTTTTATCAGATCTTTTCCTAATTTTGGGCTCTGCTTCCGGAATTTCCTGCATAGACTCCAAGACAAGAGTTGCGCAATACAAGGATAATGTGATGCCATGAAGAACACACAATTTCCCTAAAAATGCTGGTTTTAGTACACAGTACAAGTAATCCCGTATTTTACATGTGTTTTGCAAATATGTGTGATATGAATACCGGATACCTCTACTTGACTGCAAAAAGGTAGGGAAATTGCTGTGTTAGAAATGCAGTATTTTCGACTGATCAAATTCCCCCAAACTTATTTTCGATCGTCTCGATCGAACTGTTTTATTAAAAAGAGAAGGAGAAAATAAAGAAAGATAAAAGCACACTTTCGTAGGCAACACGATTGCACTGAGCACGTGCAACAAGCCTTTAAACCTCTAGGTGTCCCTAGTAGGAGGAGTGTTGTCTCCTGAGGGTTTTCAGCGGATTGTACCCACAAAATCCAATAATAAAAGAAAGATCATGAATATTACACTTAAAGACAAGAATTGTAAAAGAAAAGCCTTGAAAATTAGGGTTTCCAACTAAGCTAGCTTTTCGGTTGTCATGAGCCCTATCTTAATGGTCATGAAAAGATGTCAGAAATCACGTCCTCCCTCAATAAAACATCTTCTTATTCTTCATTCCTATCTTTATTCCAAACATCGATCATATCACCCTGCGTGTGTGTAAAGAACATCCCTACACCCGGAGAATTCAATTCAAGCTATCATACTCTTGCCCATCAGCCTTAGTACTTTTTAATTTTGATGAGCTCACACACTTTCATGCGACCGTTAATACTTCTTGAGGTACTAACCGACCGATTACTCATGTGCTTGCTTATTTGGTGTATTTTCCTCGTCTTGCACCACCTTAGGCATAGCAGTGACTCCCAGACCAGTTAGCCTTAGGGCACTAGGTGAAAAGGCACCCTTGCTATAGATTTTTTATTGCCCTCGGCGATAACAAAACCAGTGTCCATTTTTCTCACCACTTTCTTCATTTTTTTTTCTTCATACATCGGCTTTAAGACAAGAGCATTTCAAGGTATCCTCTACTATCCCGGGCTTTAAGACGTGTGTAAGTGCGAATAGCAGAGTATCAACGTTCAAAATGTTTGGCTTTCCAGAATAGAAACTATTTTTCAGACTTATTTTTATCCTCAGATTAGTGACGTCTTTCATCTTACTAACCCTTGGGACAACGGCTCATAACTACTTATTACTAGTTCGTATAAGAAAACTTCTAATTTTCTCAGTTTTCTTAAATTTTTCTAATCTCATGGATGTAATTGTTCACTATCTAATCTTTTATTATCATAAATATTAAATATTTTTATATTTTGAAAATTTTAAATTTTTATGAGTTTTGAAATTTTTTGAATTTTTATAGGTTTTGAAAAATTATTTACAAAAATTGATGAGCCAAAAGAAAAATATTTACACAAATTTTGTATGGGTTTTGAAAATTTTTAAATTTTTATGGTTTTTAAAGAAATGCTTTGTGCTTATGCAAATGATATGCACATGATGCAAAACTAAGCACAAACCTCCCCCAAACTTGTTTTCAACAGTGTCCTCACTGTTGCCATCAGCTAAATCTTGAAAAACCTGTAAGCTTGGGAGGAATTTATTAGTTGGGGCAAAATATATAAGTGAAGACCCTCCCCCAAACTTATTCTTGGCTTAAAATTTTTGTAAAAATTTTCTTTCCAAGAGCCAAAAATATTGTTCCCCCCCAAACTTGAGTTATGCAATGTTAAGCTTTGAAAATCACATGAGGGGGTCAAGAATCATTGGTCGATACCAAGCTTTGCAAAGACTGAAGATCAACACCAACCATTCGAAGATTTTATCAATGCAGTGCTCGGGTTGGTGGAAGAAGAAATGGGGAAAGGGTAAGGGGTGGAAGAGAGTGTGTGTGCGTCTCATTTTGGAGAGACGAAGCAGTGAATGTGCTGGATTACTCGCATTCTTTTTACAGTTCAGAGGAAGGGGTGGAGGTTCAATTTCAGTGATTGGGACATGATTCATCTCAACACCCGTGTTATTCAGAAATGCGAGTTCATCAGCGAAGATCTCCTCAAAAGTTTCATCAATACCCCGAAGAATAATGTCATCACAAAGCGCGGGGTGATCTTCAGACTCTAAAAGCAGTTCATAATCAGTGTTAGTTGTTGACCCGGACATCTCGGTGGAAGAGTCCGTATGTGTATGATACATAGTTGGGTCAAACAACAACGTATGAAAAGAGTCAAGATCGGTATCAGGAGGATCATCAAATTCGCTGCTGTCGACATCCATTAAGTCGACAGAACAGATATGAGCAGTAGGTTCGGAGGGTACACTTCCAATCTTGTAAATGTTTAGCTCTATTGACCTATTCCCGAAGGATAGGGTCATAGAACCGTTACGACAGTTGATGATAGCGTTGGAAGTGGCCAAAAAGGGGCGACCTAAAATCACCGGAATTTGATTCCGGGGGTTCGTTACAGGCTGTGTATCAAGTACAATAAAATCCACAGGGAATACGAATTCCCCGATCTTTATTAACACATCCTCCAGTTCACCCCTAGGTTTGGTGATTGATCGGTCAGCCATCTGGAGAGTGCAATGGGCTGGTTTCAACTCTCCGATCCCTAGTTGCTCATAGACTGAGAAAGGAAGCAGGTTAACACTGGCGCCAAGGTCTAAAAGAGCACGATTGATGTGTTTATCCCCAATAGAAATCGATATCGTAGGACATCCTGGGTCCTTACGTTTCTTTGGTAGCGGAGGGATAAAAGCAGTGCTAATGCTATTAGACATGAAGACCTTCTTTGGCACTTGAGTCTTCCTCTTCCTAGTGCACAAGTCCTTAAGAATTTTCGCATAAGCGGGGACTTGTTGGATGGCATCTAGGAGAGGGATGTTGATGTTAACTTGCTTGAACATGTCCATAATCTTCTCCATATGTGGACTCGATGTGTTAGCCCTTAATCGATTAGGGTAAGGTGCTTTAGCAATGAGCGCTGGGTCCATCATAGGAGAAGGAAGTGTGTGTGGCCCCGATCCCAAAATAGAAGTGGGGATCGTCTGTGGAGGAGTAAAAGAGGTGGGTTGACGTGTCGAGCCTAGAGGGAAATGGAGAATAGGCTCGTGAGAAGGCGGTAGGGTAGAAGAACAAGAATCAGAAGCAGAAGCGTGTGTGTGAGAAAAGGTTTCAGCCGTGGTGTTGATAGGATCATCAATATCATCAACTTCTTCCCCAACATGGTTATCCAGCACTCTCCCAGATCTCAACGTGGTGATTGCATTCACATGATGTGAATAGCCAGGATTGGGTACAGGTTGAGCTGGGAGTTTCCCTTTTTCTCTTGCACTCATTTCGGCCTTAAGTCGTGCAATTTCAGCTTCCATCGTTTTGATACTCTCAGCTTGGGACGCTGAGTTTTTCTTTATCTCACCAACGGAAGACTTAACCTCGGCCGACACTTCCATGAAATTTGACATGAGTGATTTCATGGTTTGAGCAAATTGAGAGAACTCGTCAGAACAGGTCGACTGCATAGGATTAGAAGGTGCAGGAGTGTTGACCTGGTTTTGGAAGTTTTGTGACTGGTAGGGGTGCTGGGTGAGTTGAAGTGGTTGCTGTTGTGGTGGAGGGACCCGTTGGAATTGATTCGGGTTTGGAACCGTGTTTTGGGACTGGTTCCAAGCAAAATTCGGGTGATTCCTCCAACCCTGATTGTATGTGGAAGAAAAAGGGTCGTTTCCAGGTCTTTGAAATGCGGCATTGGTATGCTCGAGACCTCGAAACTGAGAGTTTAATGGACATTCTTCCGTCAAGTAAGAAAGATCAGAACAGCACCCACAAACGGTTTTGGGGAGCGACATTGGGTTTAGGGAGGCTGCTAGGAATTTGTGTTCCATAGCGTCGACCTTCTTTTACATTGCTGCCATCTCAGCTCGAACACCTATGGACACGTCTATTTGGTGTATGCCACCCCTACTCGATGGCTGGGTTCCAGTCTCCCACTGAAGTGACTTTTCAGCGAACTCTTCTAAAAATTTCCACGCTTCCCCATCATCCTTGGTCATAAAGGTGCCTTGATACATGTTTTCAAGGTTTTGTTTAGTGGTAGGGTTACTACCCTCATATATGATTCGGCAAAGTTCCCATCTCGGGATGCCGTGATGTGGACATTGAACCAAAAGATCCTTGAATCGGTCAAAGTATTTTGAAAATGGTTCAGCCGGAAGCTGGGAGAATTGATAGAGTTCGCTACGGATTCGAGCTGTCTTTTGCATAGGGTAAAATTTCTTAAGGAATGCCGCAACAAATTCTTCCCAATTCGTGATGGAGTGTGCGGTGGTGTTATATAGCCACTTCTCGGCTAAATCGCACAAGGTAAATGGAAGAAGTCGTAGACGCATGGCATCCACAGAAAGTTGTGATGTACCCATCATTGCGCATACGTTTTCAAATTTGGTAATAAAAACGTACGCGTCTTCAGTCTTGAGACCGTGGAATTTGGGTAGAAGGTTGATGTACTGGGGCTTGATCTCAAAGTTATCCCCGTTGGCTGGTGGAATGGATAAGCAGGTCGAGAGAGGACCTCGCAAAGGGTAACAACTCTCTTGGAGAGAGATGCGGGGTGGAATCTGCGCACCAACGGACGGCGGCAGAGTAGCGGTAAAGAGGTTTGATGGAGACTGATCCATCGGTGTGGGAGTGGTGGGGGGTAAAAGAAAGGTAAATGGAGAAATACCGACTTCGGAGTCGATCGAGGGGACGCGGACAAGACGGGCACTAGAATCCCGTGTCCAGCCTATCTTGCACTAAAAGGGGTTAGTACAAGTGGCAGCGTGATTTATAATTAGGGGAATGAAGTGAGTGTGGTGTTTGTTTTGAAAAATGATACGGATTTTGAAAATATGATGCAACAAGCAATACCCTAAAAATCTATGTTCACCTAGGTCCAATCTCTAGACCGCTCCTAACTGCCAGAAGACAAGACGCAGGATAGAATCCTCCACTGCCTCTTTGTCCCTCCTGTGGCCAGGTAAGTGCCAGGTAAGTGGGAGGTTCTCCACTACGTAAGTAGTGGGCCTAATTAAGTAACCACTAGCCTTCGACACACTTGCCTAGGCACCATAAGAGAAACGCGGATAAGCAATGAATTACCCATGGCCTTCTTCTGTCCTAAGTGAGCGCGACGGTCCTTAGAGTCATCTCTAGATATTTTTTAATTAATGAGGGTAATGCGGATGCAGGTTTGTGATTTTTGGGGCCTAAGAAGGGTAATGAACTCCCCACCTAATCTGGATTTGGCCGTGCCCCTTAATTTCCGTATTAGTTATGCAAACAACCACAAAATCAAAAACAAGCACACTTTATTTTGCTTTTTGCGCGCTGCGAATATTTGCAAAGAAACCTGCAACAAATTGTAGTTGGAGCAGATTTTAGAGAGGAGATAAGAAAGTTAGAGATTACCTGCAAAAGATTTTACAGAGAGCTCCTTAATGGGCCGCAGAACCGCCGCGTAATGGGGGTAATGGCCGTGGAAACGCGGTGGGATGGTGGGGTCTCTGCACAAAAATTCTTTAGCAAGCTCCTGATCTCTTCCTTAATCCTCTGGAATTCACCAAATAATTTTCCAATTTTCCAGCAAGCTCCAGATCTCCTTGCAATTAACCACAACAACACGTATTAGTATTTTGTGCAAGTTTTGATCTAAAAAATATTGATGGAATAAACTTTTCAACTCAAATTTCAAAAACCGAACAAATAGCACACGATCCCCGGCAACGGCGCCATTTTGATTTAAATGATTTTCCGATTGTGTAGAATGAAATGGTAAAGAAATCACAACCAAAAATTATTTTGACCGCAATCAATAACGGTGTCGGATGTAGCACGTTAGTGAGTGCGGATCGTCCACAGGGAAAGTGAGTTCCGTTCAATTTCCGAATTAGATGAGTTGAAAATTTAAGGCAAAGAAAAGAAAACAATTCATGATTTGCATTTAAAGATCAAGAAATAAGAAAAATCTAGATCTAGAAAAGACATTAAAAGCAAGAATTGAGATGTGTGATAATTTCCAACCAACAATCAAGATTAGAAGTATGGCTCGTAGGAGTAGATCGGATCTATAGATGTGATGAGATCTAAAGATTACTAATTCTTATCCATTAATGAATTGATACTAGATCGATGCAAATTCATCGAGGTTTAAGGATCTTTGTGAGAAAATTAGGGATTCCGCAACTCATCCTTTGTCCTTTCGATGGATCGCATTCAAATTCTAGCTTCTAATTAATCAAATGTTTAATAGTTGTTCCCTAGTTTCGAGTGAACACGATCAAGAAAGCATCATCTCGAAGCTAGGTTATTAATCATTTGATTAACTAGAATTTCCAAACATTATAGGATTTAAGAATTGTAAAAATATCTAAATCATCATCATCTAAAGATCGTCACAACTCCTACACGAGCGGAGATTACTCAAACATCATGATCACAAACACAATCACAATTGAGATCTAATCATTATGCTTGAATTAAAAGATAAGCAAGAATATAGAAAATTCACCTTTATTTATCGACAAATTTCGTTACTACTCTCTTGAATTTACAAAAGGAAGGAACTAGATCGTCGATTTCGGCTTCGCTCGGCTCCTTGAGTCGCGGATCGGCGTGGATCTCTTGCTCCGTTGGAATCCGGCGTCGCTTGCTAAAGGTTGAAGGCTCTCTTGCTCAAATTGATCTCGGGATCTTGATCTTGATTTTGAATTGGAGATGGGAATTGAATTTGAGGCACAAGCTTTTGTCACTAAACTTGTGGGTTGAAGATGGTGGTGATTCTTGAACATTTTGCACCCTAGCTCTAGGCTCCTTTTTATAGACCTCTAGATCTAGGATTGAAATTTGAATTCCCTCCACAAGTTAGTTAACCAAAAGATTTAAATTTCCCTCCAAAAAGTTAGTTAAGCTTTAAATTTTGAATTTCCCTCCAAGAGTTTGTTAGCCAAATATTCAAATTTCCCTCCAAAAAGTTAGTTAAGCCTAAAATTTGAATTTCCCTCCAAGAGTTTGTTAGCCAAATATTCAAATTTCCCCCCAAAAAGTTAGTTAAGCCCAAAATTTGAATTTCCCTCCAAGAGTTTGTTAAGCCGAGCCTTCTGGATGTGCCACGTGGAGCTTCTGGGGTCTTCTGGAAGCTTTGGCCGTTACAAATAGGCATGTGATGAAATTGGGTGGCTTGATCTCCTCAAAAGGCCGCGGATCCGCCGCGTAAATGGGGCTTGGGCCGCGGATCCGCGGCCCTTTGGTGGCCTTGCTGCTTGTATTTTCTTCTGTGGGCTTGGGATATCATATGGGCCTTATTCTGATGTGTTGAATTTTATTTGGCCTTCTGAATTACTACCAGATCTTCAGCCTTTGAGTTGGCGCATCTTTTATCAGATCTTTTCCCAATTTTGGGCTCTGCTTCCGGAATTTCCTGCATAGACTCCAAGACAAGAGTTGCGCAATACAAGAATAATGTGATGCCATGAAGAACACACAATTTCCCTAAAAATGCTGGTTTTAGTACACAGTACAAGTAATCCCGTATTTTACATGTGTTTTGCAAATATGTGTGATATGAATACCGGATACCTCTACTTGATTGCAAAAAGGTAGGGAAATTGCTGTGTTAGAAATGCAGTATTTTCGACTGATCAGGTAGCAATCTAAGAACAGTAGGACACACTCGAGGCGAAGTAGCAGTGTCAAGTCTGCAGACTATGCTGTACTCATGTCACCTGGGAACTGTTAACTGACGACTGGTATAAAACCCAACCAACAGTTCCCTGCGAGTCCTGTCCGGTGTACCCGTAACCCAACGAGCTCCTGTATACTATCTCCAGTACGACGTACTGACGGCTGTGGGACAGACCATCTCCCTAACTGGGATGAAAAGCGTACACACTAGTCTACTCCGGAGTATCGATGCCCTGTCTCGATAATCCTACGACTAGGGACCTGAAAAAGGATGTGCTTGTAGACTACCCAGCCCCCACTAGTGTGACTGCCATCACAACGCTGGTAGTCAAGCAAGATCCTAAGAGCTCTATCAATACGTATACTCACATATTAAGATAGAAAAACCAAGTAGCATACTACCATGTTTAGCAAGACTGTTATATACATGTGAATATCCCAAGCTTCCATTAAGTAATATACAAACTAGTACGATACAATAATGGCCCCTAGGGCATATACACTAACAATCTCCTACTTGCACTAGGGCCATGTACTGGCGTATCGAAGACCGATGATCTCGAGTAGCCTCTCGAACTGAATCTAAGGTAGGGCCTTCGTGAATGGATCAGCAATGTTCTTTTCAGTAGCAACTCTCCGAACCTCGATCTCCCGACGATCAATGATCTCCCTGATCAGGTGATACCGCCTTAAGATGTGTCTGGACTTCTGATGGGACCTGGATTCCTTCGCTAAAGCTATAGCTCCGTTGTTGTCGCAATACAGAGGTATTGGACCAACACTGGTAGGAACCACCTGAAGTTCTGTGAGGAACTTCTTCATCCAGACAGCTTCTTTTGCGGCATCGCAAGCAACTATGTACTCCGCTTCCATCGTTGAGTCAGCAATGGTCTCCTGCTTGGAACTCTTCCAACAGACCGCCCCTCCATTGAGGGTAAAGACATAACCCGACATAGACTTAGAGTCATCCTTGTCACTCTGGAAGCCGGAGTCAGCAAAGGCCTCGATCTGGAGATCTTTTCCTCCATACACCAAGAACATCTCCTTAGTCCTCCTCAGGTACTTGAGAATGTTCTTTACTGCTATCCAGTGATTTTCCCCTGGGTTTGCCTAATACCGGCTTACAACGCTCAATGCGTATGCTACATCTGGTCTGGTACATAACATCGCATACATTATAGAGCCTACCGCAGAAGCGTAGGGTATAATCGACATGTGATCCCTTTCCAAATCAGTCTTGGGATACATCTCTTTGGAGAGGGTGATTCCGTGACAAGCCGGTAGGTTACCGCGCTTAGAATCTTCCATACTGAATCTTTTCAATATGGTGTCTATGTACCTGGACTGTGAAAGTTCTAACATCCTCTTTGATCTATCACGATAGATCTGGATCCCCAGAATGTAGGTGGCATCACCCAGGTCCTTCATGGAGAATTTCTGTGACAAGAATCTTTTGACTGACTGTAGCATAGGAATATCATTTCCTATTAGGAGAATGTCATCCACGTACAAGACGAGCAATACAACAACTCTCCCTACAATTTTACTGTATATGCATGGTTCATCTGGATTCTTGATAAAGTTGAATTCTTTGACAGTATCATCAAAACAAATGTTCCAACTCCGCGATGCCTGCTTTAGTCCATAAATGGACTTAAGCAACTTGCACACTTTACCGCTGCTCCCACTCTGAATGAATCCCTCTGGCTGATCCATATAGACGCACTTTTCTAAATTTCCATTTAGAAAGGCCGTCTTTACGTTCATCTGCCAGATCTCATAATCGTGGAAGGCAGCAATGGCAAGAAGGATCCGAATGGATTTGAGCATAGCCACTGGAGAAAAGGTTTCATCATAGTCCAAACCAGGTCTTTGACGAAAACCCTTTGAACCAAGTCTAGCCTTATAAGTTTTAACCTGTCCATCTACACCAATCTTCTTTCTGAAGATCCACTTGCATCCTACGGGTTTTACCCCATCTGGAGCAAAGTCCAAAGTCCATACTTTGTTAGTGTACATGGACTCCATTTCGGTCCGCATTGCATCCAGCCATTTTACCGAGTCGCCGCTCTGAATGGCTTGCTGGAAGCTAGTAGGGTCATCATTATCAATGATGCAATCTTCTAGATCCCCGTTAATGAGAAAACCGTAGTATCTCTTGGGCGGATGAGACTGCCTACTACTTCTGCGGATAGGCGCTGGTACGTCCCTTTCTTCTGAAAATTCTGGTTCTACCAAACTTTCAGTAACAGCTTGTGGTTCTGGAATTTCTTCCAGTTCTACTGCGCTCCCACTCTTCTGATTTTCTAAAAATTCAGTTTCTAAGAAGCGGGCATGACGAGAAACAAAAACCTTTTGTTCCTCTGCGTAATAAAAGCAATATCCCATGGAGTTCTTTGGATATCCCACAAACTTACACTGTACTGATCGTGCCTCGAGCTTGTCCGGATGCTGCTTTTTTACAAAAGCTAGACATCCCCATGTCTTCAGGTACTGAAGATGGGGTTTCTTCCTACTCCACATCTGATATGGTGTGGTAGGCACAGTTTTGGTTGGAACCTTGTTCAAAAAATATGCAGCTGATTCTAGTGCATAACCCCAGAAAGATCGCGGTAACTCAGCCTTACTCATCATGGAACGAACCATATCCAATAGGGTTCGATTCCTTCTTTCTGATACACCGTTGTCTTGTGGTGTGTATGGAGGAGTAAGCTGAGAGAGAATTCCATTCTCTTTTAAGTAACCCAAGAACTCGGCACTTAAGTATTCACCACCTCGATCAGATCTCAGTGTCTTGATACTTTTGCCTGTTTGTTTTTCCACTTCATTCTTGTATTGCTGGAATTTCTCAAAGGCCTCGGATTTATGCTTCATCAAGAAGATATGTCCATACCTAGAGAAATCATCCGTAAAAGTAATGAAGTAGGAATAACCACCTCGCACATGTGTAGACATTGGACCGCACACGTCACTGTGTACGAGTCCCAAGAGCTCGCTCGCTCTTACTCCGTGTCCAGAAAATGGAGTCTTTGTCATCTTTCCTATGAGACAAGATTCACAAGTAGCATAAGACTGATATTCGAACGGATTCAAATATCCTTCTCTATGTAACTTCGTTAACCGTGTTTCATTGATGTGACCTAGTCTACAATGCCATAAGAAAGCCTGATTTATTTCTGGAGACTTTCTTTTAAGTGTGTTCTGGACATTGAAAACCTGATCTTGACTCAATACGTATATACCGTTATCTAATGTACCGGACCTAATCAGAACTTGATTTAGGTGGATGTGAACTACATCGCTTACGAATGTAAAATCATATCCCTCTTTCGAGAGTAAGGACACTGATATGATATTACAAATCAAACTAGGTACATACAAACAGTTACGTAGAATCAATATCTGCCCACTTGTCAAACCTAGGCGATATTCTCCCACGGATTCAGCGTCCACGCTCATTCCGTTTGCAACTCTGAGAGACAAATCACCTACACTTATAACTCTACGGTTTCTCAAAGCATGTAATGAATTACAGATATGAGATCCTGCTCCGGTATCTAGTACCCAGGAAGTAGAGTTAATTGACAAACAGTTCTCAATTACAAACACACTTGAGGCCAAAGCCACAACATGCTTCGTATCCTGGCTATTGGCTTCCAAAGCCCTGCAATCCTTCTGCCAATGCCCATTCCCATAACAATAGGAACATCCCTCCTTACCTACACCAAGTCCCAAAACTTTTGCTCTTCCCTTTCCTTCTACTTTACTGACACCGTGTATCGGCTTTGTAGAAGTCTTCTTCTTTTCACCCTTTGCTTTTGCCCTGGATGTAGAAGAAGAAGGTCCCCCATTAAGCAGAGCTTGTGTCTCCCTGGTTTCTTTCAGGGTGTAAGTAGAGGGTGTAGGGTTCCTAGGCACACTAATGAGGTCTCACATGGCATCAACCATGCCAATTTCAAATTTTACAAGTGCCAAGAAACCCTAATACGGATCGTTAACTAGAAATTAGGCGAAACTACAAGCTAGTTAACAACTTAACTCCTAAGTGAACAGAAATACAACCTTTGTAGATCCGGTCCTCCGCTTCCTAAGCTCCGTGACGATGTCCCCTCGCTGCGATCATCGGATCTCGGACTCTAGTGTTGATTTCATCGGAGAAACGACTGGGCTAGGTCGTCGACTTCGATGCCGAAGATGATCTACGTCGAGGCAACACAAGATCAAGCTCCAACTTCACCAAGCCATAAAACTTGTAAAGAAAACACCCTATACTACTCGGCAAGTGGTAGAGGATGAAGAAATAGGAAGTGGGTTCACTTTAGAATTGGATTTCTCACTCTTTTTCTCAAGAAACCATTAAAGGATGCAAGGTTTTCTTCATCTTGAAGAAGAAGAAGAAGAAGAAAAGAATATGATAAGAATTCTATGAAAAAAGAAAACCAAGTGATTCTTATCATATAGCAACCATGGTTAAGTGTAGAGAATAAACTAGGGTTAGGTGAATGGTTAGGTTAAGCAAAAGAAACAAAAATGGTTGAACTTTTTCTAAGCTTCATGAAGCTTCAAAGAAAAGACAAACAAGCCACCATTTTATTTTCTTTTGCCAAAAAGAATAAAGTAAATAAATGGATAAATAAAAACACTAACCATTTACTTAACCAAGGTTTAAATCAAACATACACCCAAGTTTGCATGTATCATCAAACATGATACAATCAAGTGCATAAAAATATATCACATATACAATGTGCACATCAAGTGAGAAAATCCATCTTAAGTGAACCAATACTAGTTAATGCAAAGTAATATATCAAATATATAATTATACATTAAATCATTAAATCAACACTTGATTTAACGATCCGGTCATATCGCATATAACCGACTAATATCCAATGTATCGGCTTATCGAATCAATCCTTGATTCGATAACTAGGTTATCTCACATACAACCATTCGATACATTCATCGCGAGAATAGAATACGGTATCACATACATGCATTATTCTCGGTCCCGCACATATCTCATATGCGCTCCTATTTCGTTTCGCTTGAGCCAGGAAACCTCTGTGTAGGACTCTAAAGACTCGTCAATACGCCGGCAGCAGATGATGATCATATCAAACACCCACAAGCCGCAAGCGGTCTGCTAAACGTAACGGCCATCCAGGTATTGAGCAATCAGAAGATCGACGAGCAAGCCCGCTCACACTCCTGTGAATCCAACCAGTAACACTTACCGTACAGTCCGGTCTCGTCGTCTGATATGTCGCATATCTCGCCTAGGGGTGGTAAACGTCAGACCCCAATAGCTCGATAAGTCGTGTCGATATGAGGTCTATAACAGTTCGAGAAACTACAGGTAACACTTACCAGTAAATCTCAGCAACCCTGGCCAGGGATTTTCGGTTATAGCCAATCGAACACGGCGCAACATCAACTCCCTATACCGAGAGAGACGAATCCCCTCCTATCGCTCATTGCCTCCATGTGATTCGGGACTGTACCCAAAAACCACCGTTTTGCACGCCCTCTTGGACGTGGTAAGGTGGAAATCAAAGCACAGTAGGAATCACACAAGACTCTATAACGATCTCGGGTCAACAGACTACTATGTACCAGTGTCACCAGAGAACTGCCATCTGACGTAATGTATAATACCATCTGGGAGTTCTCGGCGAGTCCGTCCAGTGTACCCAGTCTCTACTGAGCACCCGTATATCATCTCTGATGTCAAACACCAATGGATATGGGATCATCCATCGCCCATCTGTATGGGTCAAGAAGGTATACACTAGTCTACTCTTGTATATCGATGCCCCGTCTCGATACACCCACGACTAGGGACTTTGAAGGATGTACTTATGGACTACCACGTCCCCACTAGTATGATCCGCATCATAGTCCAGGTAGTCAAGTACACATCCTAAGGGCTTTACCAACATGTAACAGAGAGACAATCAGTGTACACGTTAAGGTAAAGAGTAACCAGATAGCATACTATCATATCGAGCAAGAAAGTCATCCTTATATATGTCCAAGCATCCACTACAATATACATCCTATGTATAGTAATGGCCTCTAGGGCATACATATAACTAACAATCTCCCACTTGCACTAGGGCCATCTGATAGCAGTGGTTGTAGTATCTCATACTCAACCATCCCATAATAGTCTCTTTCTGGGAAAAGGCCTTTGTGAGTGGATCCGCCGTGTCGTCCTCTGAGTCTACTCTCCTAACCTTGATCCCCTGGAGATCAACTATCTCCATGATCAGGTGATACTGCCTAAGAATATGTCTGGATCACTGATGGGACGGCCGTTCCTAGGCCTAAGCCACAACTCCATTGTCACACAATGGGAGGAACTATGTTCATCTCATGAACAAATGTACATCCAGACTGCCTCTTTGGTAGCATCTTAAGTAGCGGTGTATCTTGCCTTTAATCGTCTAGTATGTCACGGTATCTAGCTTGGAACTCTTCCAACATAACGTCCCTCCATAGAGGGTAAAGACAATGCCTGTGACTGACATTCAGTCATCCTTATCACCCTGGAACACTTCCAGTGATTCTCCCCAGGATCGATTAATACCATCTCACTACAACTAGTGAGAATCCTAACATCCAATTACATCTATCTCATAGATGAAAACTCTGGATTTAGGAGGTATCACTCTGATCCTATATGGAGAATCCTTGTGATAAGCGAAGACTGACCGAGCGTAGCATAGGAAACTCCTTCCCTATCAAGAATATGTCATCCACATACTCTACGAAGATCACGAACATACTCCCTACTACCCTTTTGTATATAAAAGGTTCATCTACCATTTTGATGATGTCAAACTCTTTGACTGACACATCAAAACAGACGTTCCAACTCCGCAATGCCTGCTTTATTACATAAAACATCTTGCACACGTTTCCGCTACTCCCACTGTCTACGAAGCCCTCTGGCTGTGTACTTATAGACGCTTTCTTCCAAATCATCATTTAGAAAAACAGTCAAGACACCCAACCGCCAGATATCGTAGTTATGGTATGTAGCCGTAGCAAGTAGGATCTGGATGGACTTAAGCATAGCTACTTGAAAAGGTTTCACCATTATCCATGCCTGGTTGATGACGAAAACCTTTAACAAGTCTAGCTTTGAAAGTCTCAACCTTTCCATGTACACCAAGTAATCTTCTAAAGATTTACTTGCTCCTTATGGGGATTTAACCCTTCAGATATAGCAACCATAGTCCATACTTTGTTGGTGTATATGGATTCCATCTCAGATCGCTAAGCATCCAGCCATTCTTACAGAGTCCCACTCCTGATGGCCAGCTCGAAACTAGTTGGGTCATCATCTCATGATGCAATCCTCGCTTCCACTGTCATAGAGAAACCAAAGTATCTCTCAGGTGGGTGAGGAACCCTACTAGATTGGCGGAGAGGCTGAGGTTCGTTGGTTACTATTGAATCCTTCGGTTCTACCAAATCATCTGCTGTAGTTTGTATAGCTGAAACACTTCCAGTTCTACATAACTGACCTTGCCTCGAGCTTGTCCGGATTTTGCTTTTAGACATAGGCCGGACAACCCCAAATCTTAACTAGCTTAAGACATGGGCTCTTCCCATACCATATCTCATATGGGGTAGTAGGCAACTGATTTGATTTGAACCCTATTCAATAGGTATGCAGCTTCTCAAGTGCATAACTCCCAAAAGGAAATAGGAAACTCAGTAGTACTCATCATAGAGCACACCATATCACATAGGGTGCTATTGCTCCACCCCGATATACCATCGTGCTATGGTGTTTATGGAGGAGTAATGCTGAGAGAGAATCTCATTCTCCTTTAGAATAGTCTAGGAATTCCATGCACAAGTATTCTCCTCCCTGATCTCATCATAGGACATAATACTTATACCCGTATATTGGTTCTCTACTTCTAACTTATATTCTGTGAATATCTCAAAAGGTTCAGACTTGTGTTTCAACAGGAACATAGGTCTGAATCTCGAAAGATCGTCAGAGAATGTAATGAAGTATAAAGTACCAGTCCTGGCATGTGTAGACAGGGGACCTTATATACATCAACATGTGTCAGTGCCAAGAGTACACTAACTCTTTTTCTGCTTTCAATAAACAGAGCTGTGGTCATCTTATCTTTGTGACATGATCGGCAAGTTTTCACAAGATGTAAATTCAAACAGATTTAAATATGCATCTATGTGCAACTTAGCTAGTCGGGTCGCATTGATATGACCTAGTCTACAATACCTCAAGAAGGATCCGTTCATTTCTGAACTCTTCCTCTTATGTGTGTTCCGTATACTAAGAACTGTAGTTTGATTTAGAACATTAATGCTTTTAGATAACGTGCCTGAACCGATCAACTTTTGATATAGGAAATGTTCAAAACATTATCCACCAATACAAAATTATATCCATTCTTTACTAATAAAGAGACTGATATGATTTTGTATATCAGGTTCGGTATTTAATAGCATTTGTTCAGAATCAATGTACTGATAATACAGGGTGACAGTGACCAACAGACTTGGCTGCAACACTTGCCCCGTTTTCTGTCTCATGAAACTTATCACTCGTTCTCAGTTCTTTACCTATCTGTAGCCTATGTAACATATTACATTGTTGGAGATAGTGCCCTCAGAGTCAATTATTGGATCACAGGCACGTGATTGCAATGATTGAGGGAGGACCTATCTCGGTAGGACAGTCTTACTCAAGATGATAGTATGCTATATGGTTTATCTTTATCATCGTGTACTGCTTTAGGTGACCTCACGAGTCGCTATTACACGTTGATAGAGCCCCTAGGATTCTTGCTTGACTACCAGCAGTATGAGAGCGATCATATACGTGAGAGCTGGAGTTTATAAGCACATCCTTAAAATGTCCCTAGTCGTGGGAGTTTCGAGACAGGGCATCGATACTCCGGAGTAGACTAGTGTATACAGTCGAGACCCCGACGAGGGGCGGTGGCCGGTCTCACAAGCCACTGGTGTCAGTTGGTTCACCTAAAATGTATACAGGTGCTCATTGGGTTATGAGTACACCGGACAGGACTCGCCGGGAACCTGCTACTTGGGATTATACCAGACGTCAGATAGCAGTTCCCTGGTGACATGTGTACAGGTTAGTTCATCGACCTGAGATCGTCATTTGTCTCGTGTGAGTTCCCGCTGTGCTTTGATTACTACCCTACCACGGCTCAAAGGAGTCGTGCAAACAGGTTTTAGTTTGGTACAGTCCCGAGCCACATGGAGGCAGTGAGCGGATCTGCAGGGGTTCGTCTCTCCCGGTATTGGGGGTGAGGTCGCGCTGTCTCTAGGAGAGCCAGTACATGAAAAGTCCTTGGCCAAGGCAGGAGATTTGCTGGTAGGTATTCCAGTAGTATCTCAGGGTGTTCTGGGCTATACTCCGACACGACTTGTACCGCTATTGGGGGTCTGACTTTTACCAACCCCCTAGGCCCGCCATGCGATGCTCATAGACGAACGGACCGGACTGTACGGATATTGTCACTGACAGCCTCAGTAGGGTGTCAGGATGAGTTCGCTCATCGACGCCCCTTTTGGTCAATAGCTGGTGGCCCGTCACGTATTGGCTTATACCTCTGACGTGCTAGTGGTTAAATCCACAACCAAGGTGTTGACGAGTCTTTAGAGTCCCCCACATTCAGTTGCTCAATTTTTCGGGCGAAACGCTGTAGAGGCCGTATGGAGATATGGCAGGGTTCGATCAGATACGTGCGGTATTGCACGGATCGTGATCGGACGGTTTTTACTAGCCGGCTTTGGCTTAAGCCGGATCCTAGTATTAGACAGTGTAGTTTTGTCTCTTTGCATTTGTGTTCAGTGGGAATACAAATGCGGGCAAGTATATCCAGTAGCGGGGTTTTCCTGTAATTTATTACGGGATCAGTTTTCTGAAGTTGCCAGTTTGCATTCCGTTCCGGCCGGTTTTCCTTTGTTCTTTCGCGGCCGGACTTTCTGATGGAGGAGGTTATTTGCAAGAGTGCAAATTACTTTTTGTGGAGGGGTTTCTTGCATATGTGAGGCATCATGATTATTCTTGCATCATAAGATTCTTTTTGTGTCCATTCCTTTGCATTAATGGTGATGGGGTTTGATTAAGCTTTGATAAGTTGTTGATGTGAGATAATTTGATAATTATCTTCACATATTTATTTATGCCTTTGATATATCTCTCTCCTCATTCCATCATGTGTGAGGGCCGGCCACTTTTGAGGGGTGAGAATGAGAGGGGTTCATTTGAGTGTGGTTTTTTTCCTTCATCACATTTTTTCTAGCTTGCTACAAATTCCTCACCTCTCTCCAAAAGATTTTTCTCCACATCCATGGCAACTTCCAAAGACCCCAAAAGAGACACAACCTACTACACTATATCTACAGCAAAATCTTGGACGCGTCGGCTAGCCAACTTCGCGCCCGAGTTGCCTCGGTCCAGAGGTGGGAGCCCGTAAACGAACCCGGCTACGTGGTGCCCTTTCCTACGAGGACGTGACGGACGGAGATTCCGCGGGAGATCGGAGTGGAGACGAAGACCGAAGGACACGGATCGCTTGGTATACTTCTCTACTCTTATTCTAGTTTGCTAGTAGCTAGGTTAATGGCCCGATCCGGGATAAAAGTGCGCGGTGGTGCCGGTTTGCTAGTTTGCAAAGTTTTTCGTTTCCGCGTTTCCGGCGTCGGATCGACGGCCGGGGCGCCGCCGCGGACTTACATTGGTATCAGAGCCACGCCGTTAACCTTGCCTAGCTTGCTCTAGTATGTTTAGTACTCGATCGAACAAAATTCCCCAAAAACCGTATTTTGTATGCACATGTGTTCTTTGTCGAAATTTTTTCAGCTCCAAAAATTTTTCAGGTTCTTTCAGAATACTGTGCATGAAAATCTAAGAAATCTGTGAAAATTTGGTCGCAAGATCCCACCATACCGCCGAGGAACCGCGGCCAAACCCATGCTTGGGCCGCGGTTCCGCCGCGCTTTTTACTATTCATCACACCAAATTTTAACAGTAGGCTTTTGGGTTGGAAATAGGGGTTTTGGGACATTCTTTTTGGGCCCAGATTTTCTGTAAGTGCTACAGTAGTGCTTGGGGCCCACTTGGGTAAATTTGTTCAATCGGATATTTTAAACATGCTAGTTCACAGTATTTACATTATATCTGCGACCGTGAATGTCACTTGATCGGTAAATCCTGTCTAACTGCTATAGCCCGGTTAGACGGATTTGCGAACGTGACATTCACGTTGATGTTCTGTGTTGTGTTGTGATGTTGCGGATCGGTCGTGGGGGGATAGCCTGGATGCAATAGTAGTACAGTTTTGTTTTATATGTACATTTGATATTGCGGGGCGAGCGTCCGACATGTGGACTGCCGTCACTGCCTGTTTGTATTATTCTTTTGGGGCACGACCAGGTTGCGGTCGATGTACCCGTTGTATGTATATTTTTACTTTCTGTACTAGGATTACCCCACGAAGGGGTGTACGGATAGCCGGGTTCTAGAGGGCAACAAGCCCGCATCTCATGGCGTTGAGACAGAGGGGACTTTACTCTAGAATTGGCGGGCTGTTCGCCGCACTCGTAGGGGGTACAGGTTGGCCCAAGGTGGGGTGCCTAAGTTACCGGATTCCGTGAAGTGCTGGGTGGTCCATTCACGTTGTTGAAGGTGGCTGCCTCGCTTCAGGTTTTGGCAGGTAACTTGCCGCGCCCGTAGGGGTCTAGGATTTCATTGCACAGGCTATCCACACGACCAGGGGAACGTCGGGTTTCAGTAGCGGCTCTGTGAAACCCGGGGATCCCAGATATCTGTATTGTTCTGTGATGCTGTACATTTCTGTGATGTTGCATTTTATCACGCCTTGAGCGAAAATTATATATTATATATATACTAGTAGATGTTGTATATGTTTTGCATCCGCGCTAGTCCAGTTCCCGCTCTGTCGTTAGTTAGCTAACCTAACGGGTGATGACGGGACCCAGTGGCGAATGCGGATGGCATATGCGTACGTCATTATTTTCGTTCTTTATTGGTGTGATCAATTGTTGGGACTGCGTTGATTCGGATCAATGCAAGATAAACAAACCTATTCTGATGTTGTTGGAACACTTTTTCAAAAAGCTGTTATTGCAAGGGCGTTCACTTTTGTTTTGCACAGTGGTATTCAGTTGGAATATCCTGCTCCTCAGTCGACGAGGCAAGGGCAGAGATCCCTTCACCGGGAGTGACCCCTTGGACAAAAGTATGCGTCAGGGCAATAACTTCACTATAGCCGATTACTTTTGCTTTGCATCGTGGTATTCAGTTGGAGTATCCTGCACCCCATCCTACGGGGAAAGAGCCGAGATCCCTTCACCGGGAGTGACCTCTTTAGCAAAGTTTTTCGTCACTATATTTTTAAAGCTATCCGGTTCCTTCAACGATATCAAGTTCATTACATTAAAGGTTTTCGCCAGAAACCATTCGTAGCCCTCCGTCGTTTCATATGGATAGTCAATAGTATTCAAGCTGCGTTTGTTGGCCATAGTCAAGGCACAGTGTTTGGTAGCTATTGGGTGTTCATATGCTGCATAGATAGATACGTTGGTTTGAGACAGTCGTATAGCCTTGTTGGCCCTAGTCAAGGGCTTGTACGGGTGGGTTCAAATCAACCTGGACAATGACGAGTAGAACTTGACATGTGACTTATGATTTGTTGGCCTTAGTCAAGGTCATAAGAGCATGAGGCAAAAATCCACATCAGGAGTTTCAAAAGAACTGAAACTTGCCAGATATGCGCATACCTTCTGGAGTGTGATAACGTGAGCGGATTCCGTCACGTTATCATGCGATGATAGTTGGATCCCGATTCCCACTGATGAGTTGGTTTACTCCTCGGGTGATCCCGGCTAATTCTTCTTTCAGGTTTGGGGAAGAATTTGACGTTACAGTGGGAGGTTTCCAGATTAGATAAAGTGATAAACATTCTGATCTAGGCTAGAGTGCACGCTGAGTGTTTCTTTTCTCTCTCTCTTTGGCAGCGACCATTGACCCGACCCTAGACTATGACTCAGTGACCAAGTTGACCGAACCTTCTTAACACTGGCTTTTGGATTGTCAGAGTCGCAAACCTCATTGCCACTCCTATTTTTACCCTTTTCTCCGGGACACCCCGTATTACTACGAACGTCCACTTCCATTGGACAAAACCATCGTATGGTTATATACGAACTCGAAGGAATTCGAGGATGGTTTCCGGTTCTGGAGAAAACGAATAGGACTATTCAGTTGTCTTTTCCTTTTACCTTCTCTCAGGTTGCGAGTACTCCTTGGTTTAGGAGATAGTACACCTATACGCAAATTGGATAGTCTTCTTCCAAACCTTAGGTTGGTGCCGACCGGTAGGGAATGAAGAAAACCAATTAGCCTAAACGGTGTACAGAAGGTATTAAGTTAAGACAAAGAAAGGGATTAGTAAGAGGGCAAAGTAAATTGTGACTGCTATTCACGACCAAACCAAGTATTTTTTCGCCAATCCTAAATCACCTTTGTATTTCTCCAGGACACTCCGTATCACTACGAAGATCCCAGGTTTATTGGATAATCCATCGTATGGTTATATACGAACTCGAAAGGAACTTGTTCCAGTTCGGGGATGGATTCTGGTTCAGGAGAAATAGGAATAAAGTTCATTCAGGTGTCTTTTATCTTCACCTTCTCTCGCATTGCAAGTGCTCCTAGGATTAGGACAGTACACCCATTATGCTTATTGGATAGTCTTCTTCCAAACCATAGGCTGGTGCCGAACGGTAGGGAAAGAAGAAAACCATTTGGCCTAAAGGGGTGTGCAGAAGGTAATGACTAAAGACATAAAAAAGGATTTGGAGAAGTGGTAAAGAATTATACGGTTACAGTTGTGAATCTGGATAATGGAAGAGGCATTACTAGGAATACCAGGATACCCCATCGAAACATTTCAATGTTTCAGTTTCACTGTGTACTGTTAAAAGAAAACTGATTTCCCAATTAGACACTTTCTCCAGGGTATGTATTTACCAGGTATGATTCTCACATCTGTATGGTTTTACAGATGATGAGTGGGAGTAAGTTATTGGGAATTAGGTGACCATCCTCATTATATCGGGATTCGTTGTAATTGTTGATATTTGAGGAAGTCACCTGGGTTGTTTGCCGGTTAGCAAATATTTGGTTTTGAATATCCGTTGTTATGCACCAATTTCAAATTGATATATCTGTACGTCTATTTTTATAGAGTGAGATATACCTTTTGAAATTATGTCTATGACATTTACCTATATCAGTGGATGGTTAGGTAAGGAGCATTGAACGGCGGTGTAATTCTTCTTAACCATAAGTATAGTTTTCAACCTACGACACACAGTGAATGAGTTGTTAGACTCAAGGGACTTATACAGAGTATTGTATGTTGTCCAGTGTCCATTAGGACAGAGGGGTTGGTCCTCGTACTATATTCTGTTTACTTGTGACTTCTCTAGTTCTTAGACAGGTGTTTCGTAGAAACACAGGGTCTGAGTTTTGAGAAGTTATAAGTATAAGAGTAAAGTAGAGAACCAGGTATTGCAAGTATCGGGATTCTTCAAGGTGATCGAAGATGTAGATACTTGTGAATGGTATTCAGTTGATAGTAATGATTAAGAGAACTTGCTTCTCTTTTAGGTTACTCATAATTGGAAGTACTCCTAAGTTGAGTAACGCTGATCGGCCTCTTTTCCATTTAGTTAACATGCACTGGAGACAGCTGCATGATTTGAATCTGGTTCAATTAAATCAGTGCCTCTGTTCCTGTATTGGATATAGAATAGTTCATATCTTGACATTGTTAAGGTATGGGGAGTTGTCCGGCTTATGCTTAAAACCAGACTCCGGATAACTCAAGGCACGTTTCTGTAATGGCTGTTTGTGGGTTGACCCGGGCTATGACGAGGGTTGACTTTCTACCATCTGGAAGATCAATAGTGATATTGTTCTTGACTCGCCACAGTTTTAATAAAAATGAATTTTTTCAGAAAACAGTAGTGGGAGTATGGTAGAACTGGAAGTGATTCCAGAACCGCAAACGATTACCGAAGATTTGATAAGAACTTAAAGATTCAATCTGATTTGACATTCCATTGGCCACTCCGCAGATATGGTGGGTAACCTCGGGCGCTCAAGAGGTACTTCGGTATGCTCAAGGACGGTGGCAGGGAGGTTCTTGTTTACCCAGACTTGCCATTGCTGTTGTTCCAGACTGTGAGACCCAGCAGGAGGATGAGTATAGCGTCGTTCTGAACTAGCTTTAGAAGTGCACGTCTATATGACTCTGTCAGAGGGTTGTCGTAGTCAGTGGGAGCAGTGGAAGCATTGGTGGACATCAGGCTTATATCTATTTATAGACTAAAGCAGATCTAGCGGAGATAGATCATCTATTTCTGATGTGACAGTCATAGGTTTGACTTCATCAGAATAGGGGGTGGATCTGTTAAGAGGTAGTAGGGTGTGATGTCCTGGTATTTGATGACATACACAGAGTAGGAAGTGATATTCCTATACTACGATCGGTTATACTTTGGTCGTCACACAGTGTTTTCTCCACATAGGAATTGGATCTTATATCGGACATTCTGGTTACTAGATCTATGGTTTTAGATCTAGATTTGGGTGGTTTCCCAATCAGGGCACTTTGACAACATTCTATAAGTATTTAGAATAGACGACACCTGGCACGGTAGTGTACCTGCAGGTGATGGAGTCACCCTCTCTAAAGGTGTCTTACAGACTAAAGTGGAGAGGGATACGCATGATTGGCAGATCACTTGCTTAGGCAATTGAGTTGATCATGAGATGTCAAGTACCACACCAGATGTTGTTTTTGCAGTAGATGCAATAAGTTGATATTGATCCAATCCTGGAGAAACAGTCGGAAGCAGTTTTAGAACATAAGTTGATGTTCTAGGAATTTGATAACGGCAGCCTCCTTTAGGAAACGGTTATCATTCCAGGCTTCCAAGGTGACCTGGATGACAGAGAGGTTGTCAGAGTTATAGTTTTCCCTCTGACGAGGGGTAGTAGTTTGGACAGTTGGTCCAAGCAGATACTGAGGGAAGGCATGGAGCAGGATATTGATTAAGTTCAGTTGACGATACAGTCTAAGAAGTTTGGATTTGGAGTTCATTTTTGAGCTAGGTCCCATCAGACATCCAGACATTCTAAGACAGGTATTGCTCATTTCGGGAGATGGCTTTCTCCGCGAACTTGAGATAAAGAGAGACATAGAAAGAAACACCAGAGCGGATCCACTCACTGAGGGTATTCCTCGAACGCAATAGTTTTGCAAACGAGCTTTGTGAGACTGACTAGTAGAGGAGTTGGGTGTTCGGTATCACACGGGCTGTGAGTATGCGACATCGCAATAATTAGCCTTTAGTGCAAGTGGGAGATTATTGGAGATAGTGCCCTCAGAGTCAATTATTGGATCACAGGCACGTGATTGCAATGATTGAGGGAGGACCTATCCCGGTAGGACAGTTTTACTCAAGATGATAGTATGCTATCTGGTTTATCTTTATCATCGTGTACTGCTTTAGGTGACCTCACGAATCGCTATTACACGTTGATAGAGCCCCTAGGATTCTTACTTGACTACCAGCAGTATGAGGGCGATCATATACGTGAGAGCTGGTGTCTATAAGCGCATCCTTAAAAGGTCCCTAGTCGTGGGAGTTTCGAGACAGGGCAT
Source organism: Agapanthus africanus (assembly GCA_030015575.1). Classification (NCBI taxonomy): domain Eukaryota; kingdom Viridiplantae; phylum Streptophyta; class Magnoliopsida; order Asparagales; family Amaryllidaceae; genus Agapanthus; species Agapanthus africanus. The sequence goes on along the minus strand of CM057347.1, from coordinate 248,269,560 downwards.
CGATACTCCGGAGTAGACTAGTGTATACAGTCGAGACCCCGACGAGGGGCGGTGGCCGGTCTCACAAGCCACTGGTGTCAGTTGGTTCACCTAAGATGTATACAGGTGCTCATTGGGTTATGAGTACACCGGACAGGACTCGCCGGGAACCTGCTAGTTGGGATTATACCAGACGTCAGATAGCAGTTCCCTGGTGACATGTGTACAGGTTAGTTCATCGACCTGAGATCATCATTTGTCTCGTGTGAGTTCCCACTGTGCTTTGATTACTACCCTACCACGACTCAAAGGAGTCGTGCAAACAGGTTTTAGTTGGGTACAGTCCCGAGCCACATGGAGACAGTGAGCGGATCTGCAGGGGTTCATCTCTCCCGGTATTGGGGGTGAGGTCGCGCTGTGTCTAGGAGAGCCAGTACATGAAAAGTCCTTGGCCAAGGCAGGAGATTTGCTGGTAGGTATTCCAGTAGTATCTCAGGGTGTTCTGGGCTACACTCCGACACGACTTGTACCGCTATTGGGGGTCTGACTTTTACCAACCCCCTAGGCGCGCCATGCAATGCTCATAGACGAACGGACCGGACTGTACAGATATTGTCACTGACAGGCTCAGTAGGGTGTCAGGATGAGTTAGCTTATCGACGTCCCTTTTGGTCAATAGCTGGTGGCCCGTCACGTATTGGCTTATACCTCTGACGTGCTAGTGGTTAAATCCACAACCAAGGTGTTGACGAGTCTTTAGAGTCCCCCACATTCAGTTGCTCAATTTTTCGGGCGAAACGCTGTAGAGGCCGTATGGAGATATGGCAGGGTTTGATCAGATACGTGCGGTATTGCACGGATCGTGATCGGACGGTTTTTACTAGCCGGCTTTGGCTTAAGCCGGATCCTAGTATTAGACAGTGTAGTTTTGTCTCTTTGCATTTGTGTTCAGTGGGAATACAAATGCGGGCAAGTATATGCAGTAGCAGGGTTTTCCTGTAATTTATTACGGGATCAGTTTTCTGAAGTTGCCAGTTTGCATTCCGTTCCGGCCGGTTTTCCTTTGTTCCTTCGCGGCCGGACTTTCTGATGGAGGGGGTTATTTGCAAGAGTGCAAATTACTTTTTTTGGAGGGGTTTCTTGCATATGTGAGGCATCATGATTATTCTTTCATCATAAGATTCTTTTTGTGTCCATTCCTTTGCATTAATGGTGATGGGGTTTGATTAAGCTTTGATAAGTTGTTGATGTGAGATAATTTGATAATTATCTTCACATATTGATTTATGCCTTTGATATATCTCTCTCCTCATTCCATCATGTGTGAGGGCCGGCCACTTTTGAGGGGTGAGAATGAGAGGGGTTCATTTGAGTGTGGTTTTTTTTCCTTCATCACATTTTTTCTAGCTTGCTACAAATTCCTCACCTCTCTCCAAAAGATTTTTCTCCACATCCATGGCAACTTCCAAAGACCCCAAAAGAGACACAACCTACTACACTATATCTACAGCAAAATCTTGGACGCGTCGGCTAGCCAACTTCGCGCCCGAGTTGCCTCGGTCCAGAGGTGGGAGCCCGTAAACGAACCCGGCTACGTGGTGCCCTTTCCGACGAGAACGTGACGGACGGAGATTCCGCGGGAGATCGGAGTGGAGACGAAGACCGAAGGACACGGATTGCTTGGTATACTTCTCTACTCTTATTCTAATTTGCTAGTAGCTAGATTAATGGCCTGATTCGGGATAAAAGTGCGCTGTGGTGCCGGTTTGCTAGTTTGCAAAGTTTTTCGTTTCCGCGTTTCCGGCGTCGGATCGACGGCCGGGGCGCCGCCGTGGACTTACATACATATGTGGGATCCTGATCCGGTATCACATACCCAGGACATAAAGGATACTGAGAAACAGTTCTCTATAATGAACACACCCGAAGATGATGCATCAACATGCACTCTCTTCGTTTGGGCGGCACGGGAATTCTGGTATTCCCCAATTTCTTGCTCTGTCTTATAACAATTATAAGTTGGAGCGGCACCAACGTTCCCCAATTCAGTATAACAAGCGGGTTCGGTCAATATTTCGTATTATTATCTTGATTAAGGCGTGACATGGTCGCTACCTGGAGAGAGAGAGAAGAAAACACTCTGCGTATACTCTTGCAAGATCAGATTGGTTATTATTTTATCTAATCAGGATGGCTCCAACTGTTTTTTTTATCAAATCTTCCTTCAAACCCTAAAAGGAAAGACTAGCCGGGATTAATTACACACTACAAGTTCGCCAATCTTTCAGCCAGGCCAGTGTCGGTATTTTAAGGGAGGTCCCCCATGCTTTCGCACGAACCTAATTAATGTAAATCTCGTTTTCCCAGAGGCGTAACCTTGTTAACACCTTTCTAGACACCTACTTGATCGGCTAATTGTAATGTGTAAAACTCTCCCAGGAGTAACTCTTACTCGCAGCGGGTATCGGGATCCAACTATCTCATAGAAGGTATGCAATCTCATTGCAAATTTCAACACTTGAAATTCCCGATAATATTTTGCCCCTAGCGTGCTATGACCTTGACGCATGCCAAACAACCCATAGTCCGCTAGTCAAGTTCAACCCGTACATTTCTTGATTGAATTAAACCCACCCGCACGACCCTTGACGCATGCCAAACAACGCCATGCGAATACCCTAATTCAATCGCATCGTATGCTAGCAGATAAGCACTAGTTAGGTACCGTACACTATGCCTTGACGCATGCCAAACAACCGCAGCACGAATACTAACTATTACTTATCTGAAATGACGGAGGGCTACGACAGGTTTTTTTTTGAAAACCTATTGCGTAATGAACTTGATATCGTTGTAGGATCGAATGAATTTTGAAATGGAGTGTTTTTGAGGCTTTTCTAGTTTTGCTAAAGGGGTCACTCCCAGTGAAGGGATCGTCGCCCCTTTCCTCGTCGAATAAGGTGCGGGATTTATCATATATATCACTGTGCAAAGCAGAAACTATAGAAGCTATCAAAAGACAAACCGAGTGTGTAGCATCTGCCAGTTATTGCTAAAGGGGTCACTCCCGGTGAAAGGATCGTCGGCCCTTTCCTCATCGAATAAGGTGCAGGATATATCATATATACCGCTGTGCAAAGCAAAAACTGTAGCTACCTATTTTATTTTTGAGATTCGATTCCACAACATCTTAGGTTTCTTTTATTTCATTAATCTCATTAATGAAGTCCCATCATTTAAGTACCTAAACATCACAGATAAATACGACGTACACTTATGCCATCCGCATTCGCCTCGATATCCCCTCGTGCACCGTTAGGTTAGGTAACTAACGGTAGGGCAGGGCTAGCGAGGGTGTAAAACATAAGTAACATCTATATAATATATCATATATACTATATACAGTATTTATCACAGAATATATCACATGATCACATCACAGATATCGCAGCAGAAGAATCATATGAAACATTGGATATACTAGGACGTCCGTGTTTTCAATACGAGCCAGTATAAAACACGGATTCCACAGTCGCGATGAATAGCCAAACCCACACCTCTAGACCCCTACGAGAGCGGCAAGCAACTCTACCAATTCTGGTGTTAGGAGACCCGGACTCGACTCCTCGAGTTGGTCTCCTACTGGACCCTAGAACCCGGTCACTTGTGCTCCCCTCCTTGGGTCTATCCTAGTGTGGAAAAGTAAATAATATACAAAAGGTGACATCTTCTGCAACCTGGAAGTGCCCCAATAAAAGAATATTACATACAAGTTTTTACATGAATGAAAATGTAAAACACTCATCTCACATAAAAAAAACCCGGCTATTCAAACACGACGATCCAATTTAACATATCCAACAACACATAACATCATATGTCATCAACGTAAGTAAATATGCGCATCCCAATTGTCATTGACATATAGCAACGAAACCGGCAATATCACATATTACACTTACGGTCACAGAAAAGAAAGTGTAAAACTACAACAGTTGGAATCCGCAACCTGCATAGACATCGCATGCCTAATCAAATGAACTCCTTAGACATCGCATGCCTAACAATTATAAACCCCGCATTTTAATCTCATTATCGAAAACACTTTTCAATATCAAGTCGGGCAATTCAACAAGAATCCCGACATCCTGATCGAATGCTCGTCGCAAACTTTAGTAGGCGGCCGCACCCCCGACGCCGTCGACGAAGTGCACCAAGGCGGAACACCGCTGCCGCGAGCACCCGAACGGATGCTTTCAGCGACGGGGTTCTCCTACAGTCACTTGGTCGGGGCTATGGGGCGTGGCTGTCTATTAAGTTTACCAGCGAGTATCCGCGTACGCTACGTGATTGCGACGGACTTTTGATCACATCAAAATTCCGTGGCAACCGATCAAGTGAGACTAAAGTGCTATGTTTATAACATTCAAATCAGTTATCTCATAACTGCTTGTGGATTCCAAGTATTGTATCCCATTCCGGATAAATAGAAAATGTCAAACTTTCCGATCGAACAATCGAACACCCAAGTTTTCCCGAAACAGCTCAACACATGAAACAAGTTTTAAAACATTCACTTCATGCCTCAGTACCAACGGTCCAGCTGTAGAAGGGTCAAGCCAACGCCTCACATGTAGCACGCCGTACTGCCCCAAACCTTAAGGTTCAAAGGGCAGTTCAAGACGGTCACATAATCGAGTTAAGGTTTATTGTCTTCTAGAGGGTCCATCGAGTCACTTGCACTACTTAGAACGTCTTTAAATCACGGAAAAATCCAACACTTGGAAATTTCCCAACAGGGGAAAAATTAGGTATTTATATCCGGTCGAAATTTTTAACATATTCTAAATATCCGGAAAAACAAATAGACGAAATTAAATAAACCGATCGAATAATCGAATCCCCAAAACAACCCCAGAAAACTAAACTCTTGAGTACAAATTAAAAATTCCCAGAAAACTCAGCACCTGAAAAAACAAATTACTGTGCAAATATTGAAGGATGATCTCATAATTTGGCCGCGGAACCGCCGCAGAAGCCAAGCTTCTACCGCGGTTCCGCCGCGCTTTAGCCACAACTTTTGGTCATTTTTGCACCGTAATTCTTATAACTTCCTGCTGAATTTTTTAAGAATTTTTAATCTGGAGAAAACCCAGTTTTGAAAAAATGTCCAGAGAGGGGTCATGGATTGGCGTTTCGGGTTCGATCGGGTTTCTAACTCCGTCTACGCATCGCCTAAGGCTCTAGCTACGCTCTGATACCACTGTAGGGTTCCTAGGCACACTAATGAGGTCTCACATGGCATCAACCATGGCAATTTCAAATTTTACAAGTGCCGAGAAACCCTAATACGGATCGTTAACTAGAAATTAGGCGAAACTACAAGCTAGTTAACAACTTAACTCCTAAGTGAACGGAAATACAACCTTTGTAGATCCGGTCCTCCGCTTCCTAAGCTCCGTGACGATGTCCCCTCGCTGCGATCATCGGATCTCGGACTCTAGTGTTGATTTCATCGGAGAAACGATCGAGCTAGGTCATCGACTTCGATGCCGAAGATGATCTACGTCGAGGCAACACAAGATCAAGCTCCAACTTCACCAAGCCATGAAACTTATGAAGAAAACACCCTATACTACTCGGCAAGTGGTAGAGGATGAAGAAATAGGAAGTGGGTTCACTTTAGAATTGGATTTCTCACTCTTTTTCTCAAGACACCATTAAAGGATGCAAGGTTTTCTTCATCTTGAAGAAGAAGAAGAAGAAGAAAAGAATATGATAAGAATTCTATGAAAAAAGAAAACCAAGTGATTCTTATCATATAGCAACCATGGTTAAGTGTAGAGAATAAACTAGGGTTAGGTGAATGGTTAGGTTAAGCAAAAGAAACAAAAATGGTTGAACTTTTTCTAAGCTTCATGAAGCTTCAAAGAAAAGACAAACAAGCCACCATTTTATTTTCTTTTGCCAAAAAGAATAAAGTAAATAAATGAATAAATAAAAACCCTAACCATTTACTTAACCAAGGTTTAAATCAAACATACACCCAAGTTTTCATGTATCATCAAACATGATACAATCAAGTGCACAAAAATATATCACATATACAATGTGCACATCAAGTGAGAAAATCCATCTTAAGTGAACCAATACTAGTTAATGCAAAGTAATATATCAAATATATAATTATACATTAAATCATTAAATCAACACTTGATTTAACGATCCGTTCATATCGCATATAACCGACTAATATCCAATGTATCGGCTTATCGAATCAATCCTTAATTCGATAACTAGGTTATCTCACATACAACCATTCGATACATTCATCGCGAGAATAGAATACGGTATCACATACACGCATTATTCTCGGTCCTGCACATATCTCATATGCGCTCCTATTTCGTTTCGCTTGAGCCAGGAAACCTCTGTGTAGGACTCTAAAGACTCGTCAATACGCCGGCAGCAGATGATGATCATATCAAACACCCACAAGCCGCAAGCGGTCTGCTAAACGTAACGGCCACCCGGGTATTGAGCGATCAGAAGATCGACGAGCAAGCCCGCTCACACTCCTGTGAATCTAACCAGTAACACTTACCGTACAGTCCGGTCTCGTCGTCTGATATGTCGCATATCTTGCCTAGGGGTGGTAAACGTCAGACCCCAATAGCTCGATAAGTCGTGTCGATATGAGGTCTATAACAGTTCGAGAAACTACAGGTAACACTTACCAGTAAATCTCAGCAACCCTGGCCAGGGATTTCCGGTTATAGCCAATCGAACACAGCGCAACATCAACTCCCTATACCGGGAGAGACGAATCCCCTCCTATCGCTCATTGCCTCCATGTGATTCGGGACTGTACCCAAAAACCACCATTTTGCACGCCCTCTTGGACGTGGTAAGGTGGAAATCAAAGCACAGTGGGAATCACACAAGACTCTATGACGATCTTGGGTCAACAGACTACTCTGTACCAGTGTCACCAGAGAACTGCCATCTGACGTAAGGTATAATATCATCTGGGAGTTCTCAGCAAGTCCGTCCAGTGTACCCAGTCTCTACTGAGCACCCGTATATCATCTCTGATGTCAAACACCAATGGATATGGGATCATCCATCGCCCATCTGTATGGGTCAAGAAGGTATACGCTAGTCTACTCTGGTATATCGATGCCCCGTCTTGATACACCCACGACTAGGGACTTTGAAGGATGTACTTATGGACTACCACGTCCCCACTAGTATGATGCGCATCATAGTACAGGTAGTCAAGTACACATCATAAATGCTTTACCAACATGTAACAGAGAGACAATCAGTGTACACGTTAAGGTAAAGAGTAACCAGATAGCATACTATCATATCGAGCAAGAAAGTCATCCCTATATATGTCCAAGCATCCACTACAATATACATCCTATGTATAGTAATGGCCTCTAGGGCATACATATAACTAACAGAGGGTAGGGACTGTGGAAATAAGTCAGCGTATGACCTGTTTCCCAACGTGGTCTCCAGGTCTTTGAGCTCATCAATATAGCTAGTCATTGTAAGGACGTCGTCCCTTACATATGACCCGATAGCCAGCCTCGCTTGAATTAATTCGTTCGAGGTCTCATATCTTGCGATATGAGATTGCTCTCCATATAAATCTTTGTTATAGAGAAAGATGGAAACTGAGTTCATCTTCTCGTGCTACTTCTGGTATACACCATTATCTGAAGCCAACATGAGGCACTTGGCTTTCGCTTTATCCTTTTCCCTTGTCTGACGGATATCCATATCCGCGACGGTGGAAACTGGACCTGGGACGGTGGGATCTTGAGTAGTAATAGGGTGGTCCAGCTTGTCATAGGCAATGGACATCTGGACAGACCTTTGCCAGTCAAATAAGTAAGATTCAGTCAACTTGTTATCTAGATGTAACCTAGTCATGGTCACAAGGTCGCTGCAATGAGAGAGAGAGAAGAAAACACTTTAGCATGATGCTCTTGCAAGTTTAGAGTGGTTTTTAATTTATCTAAACTGGATGGCTCCCACTGTTCCTCGAATCCTTCCTCAAACCATAAAAGAAGAATTAGCCAGGACCATTCTCACCGTACAATACTTGCTTAACCTTTCGGCCAGGCCAGTGTCGATACTTCGAGGGAGGTTTTCCAACGCTTTCACGAAGTTCCTTAATTAAATAACCTCTTTTCTCTGGGGGCATAACCCCGCTGACACCTTTCTAGGCACCTACTTGGTTTATAGCATTGATCGTTAAGTGACGAATCTCCTGATAAGTAGCATATACTCACAGTAGGATCGGGATCCAAATATCATCGTATGATAATGTTGAAGGAATCCTACCAACATTCATCAAACTCCAAATGGTATGCAACACTAGCAAGTTTCAGTTTCTTTAGAAACTCCGGATGTGGATTTTTGCCCCATGTTGTTATGACCTTGACGAAAGCCAACAAATCATAAGTCACATGTCAAGTTCTGCCCATCGTTATCTTGTTAATTTGAACCCGCCTGTACATACCCTTGACGAAAGCCAACAAGGTAATACGACTGTCCCAAACCAATTCATCTATCTATGCAACAAATGAATACCCCAGCAGCTACCAAACACTATGCCTTGACGAAAGCCAACAAACATAGCTTGAATACTACTGACCATCCATAAGAAATGACGGAGGGCTACGAATGGTTTTGGCGAAACCGTGAACGTAGTGAACTTGATATAACCGAAGGAACCTGATAGCTTTTAAAAGGAGTGGTTAAAGCTCCGCAATTAAAAAATATCTTCTGTTTTAAAAATAACTGAGTGGTTTCTTTTAAATTGTTCCAACGATTAAACTTTGGTTTATTTTATTTGCATTAATAATAATGCGTCCCATCATTAACCTATCATTGCAGAAAACAACGAAAATACAACGTCCTCTTATGCCATCCGCATTTGCCTCTGGGTCCCGTCATCACCCGTTAGGTTACTTAACTAACGACAAAGTAGGGGCTGGGCTAGCGCGGGTGTAAAACATAAGTGACGTCTAAATAGCTTTCATATATAGATATTGTACATTCGTCAGACGCAATAATAGGCATTCCAGATCTCAGATGAACGTTATTGGATTTACAAGCAATCCGCGTTTGCTTTGAGCCTGCAACAAAAGACGGATTACACAGTTGTGATGAATAGCCATTACCCCACCCTAGACCCTTACGGGTACGGCAAACTACCCGCCAAGTACCCAAAGTGAAGCGGTCTCCCTCAACAAAGTGAGTAGGCCACTAAACACTTCAAAGTACCCGGTAGTTTGTGCACCCCACCTTGGGTCTGTCCTAGGAGCAAAAACAGTAAAATGAAATAATACAACGGTGGCTACAACCGCAACCTGGATGTGCCCCGCAAAATAATATTACAACATATTACAATTACATTGAATGAATTAAAATAACAACCCATCACAAAACCCCGGCTAATCATCACAACAGTCCAATACAGTTCATAATCACAAACAGTAAAATCCATTACAGAAATGTGCAACCCCCTGCCAACCGACATACTAGCAGTTAGGGGAGGTTTACGAACACATTATACAATCACAGATATAATCAAATTAGCAAACATCGTATAATTTCGATCGAGCAAACATATCAGATTCTACTCCCAAAACTTCTCTGTGCACCTGAGACTTGAGCAGAAAATAAACATTCCAGAAAATACAAAAATATCACATAAGAATAACTGGAGCAAACTGGGTTGAATCGGCCCCAACTCGGCCGCGGATCCGCGGCGGATCGGTGGGATCGGCCACAGTTCCGCGGCTGTATGGACGATTCAAGAACCCATTTTTCTCCAGTGTTCTTATATTACTATGCTTTTTATTCTTCAGCAACCTGAAAAATTTTTAGAGCCTGTTTTAAAATCGACAGAAACATGGTGATATCGATGTGTTTTCCGGTTCGTTTTGCGTTCGAAATTCATATGACTTTGCTAATAAGTTAATTATTGTTTAGCGAGGCTCTGATACCACTGTAAGTCGATGTACAACACCCCACGACTTGCGGGGAGGTGGAAATATGAAAAACGATCTTGTTCTATGCAATAACATCGACTAACCGCAAGAATCGGTGCTAAACGATAACTAACAAAAACATAGGAGTTCTAAATTACTATGTGAAGTGATTATACCTAATGAACCATGTCCTTCGTCTTTTCGTTCTCCACCTCCTCCTCGGCCTTCTCCAAGTAGTAGACGATCCACCCGAGAGCTTTACTTCAAGCTTCACCTCAAACTAGAGGTAACTAGGTTTCTTAAAGTGCTAATCTAAGTAACCTAGGTGATGTAGAGTTGGATTATGGAGTGATTAGTCTATTCTAATCCTTGATCTCAACACATGAGAGGGGAGGATTAGGGTTTGAAGAGAGAGAGCTTGAGGAGAGAGAAGGTGAGCATGAGAATGAGAATGAGATTGTGATCTATCATGATATATATGAAGTATTAATCTTTATCAAATAAATAGAAAATAGGATTTAACAACCATGCTTCATAAATACAAATGGGTGATTCATCTCCATGAGTCATTAAGCATTTATGATGCATTAATGACATGGATGAATCACACAAATGAGTCACTAATCTCATTAAATGCATATGCCACCTAAACCCCCAAGTCACCATCTTCTAGAAGCTTCTCATGAAATTACGAGAATGCCCCTCCTATCCGTGAAAACACGGAAAGACTTTAGACTATATAAATCCAATATCCCGATACTAGAATCTGGCTTAAACTAAAGCCGACTAGTAAAAACTGTTCGAAAGTCGTACATGCATAAACACACGTATGCGTCCGAACCCTTGTCGTAAAACCATACGACCTCTATATCGTTTCGCCTGGAGCAGGGAAACTCTCTGTGTGGGACTCTAATGTAAGTCCATGCTACCCTTCCCCGGTACTTACGGGGTTGCGGAATTGGTGAAAAACGATTTTTTCTAGGGTGGTAACATGGACTCATAATACGGATCTTTGTTAAACAACTACCTAACAACCTAACTAGGAGTTTTACCTACTCGGTTAAGGGGTTATACCTTTCTTGAACTCCTTCATCTTCAACTCTTGTGGTGTACGGACCGGCCTCCCCTCGTCCTCTTCTCGCGCCGAAGATGGATCCACCCGAAAGCTTCTACCTTTTGGCTTCTTCTTCGAACTTGAAGAAACTAGAACACTTGGCTTGCCAGGCCTTGTGAACTAGGATGAGTAGAGGATTGTTTTGGGGTTTTATCTATATGGTTCTTGCTTCTCAACACATGAGACAAGTAGAACCATAAACTAGAGAGAGCAAGAGGAAGAGGGAGAGCTTGAGAATGAGAGAGCTCAAGAGAGAGAAAGCCAAATGAAAAGTGAGCCAACCTCTTCTCATCTCACCTCTCATAATCGAAAATTATGATAACAAGTAATAATAATTGAGTATAATGTGATGGTTGATATCATGACAAATGACAATATCATTTCTTGCATTAAATGCAATTTGTGAAGCATCAAGCAAGCACAAGTCAATGCAAACAAATGATAGCCATTGTTATGATGGTGATCAACAAGTCCAACCTAGTCAACCGGTCAACAAAAGTCAACAAGTCAACAAGGTCAACCTTTCAACCCTAACCATGTCACTATAATACTTAATTAATATTATTGTTAATCATAATTCTAATTCTCATTAGGGTTTAGCAAAAGTCAACAGTCAACAACCCTAATGAGAATCCTCTGCCTCTATCTCTGTCAACCGTGCATACACACCCGTATCCGTGTTCCGGGGAACACGAATACAAACGAGATAAAATCAATCCCAAAACGTATACTAGGATCTGGCTTAAACCAAAGCCCACTAGTGTTAACTGTCCGGACACTAAATGTGCACAAGTGCACGGATGTGACCGAACCCTGTCGCAAAACCATGCGACCTGTCGCAAAACCATGCGACCTCTACTCTTTTGCCTAAAGGCGAATAGCTCTCTGTGTGGGACTCTAAAGACTCGACACTACGCTGGCAGTGGGTTTAACCACAGACCACAAGCGGCACTAGCTGTGCGTAACAGCCCCCAGGTTGATGCCGATAAGAAGACGGACGAGGTGAAACCCATCTGAACTCCTACTGAGCCTGAATGTGACAATCTCTGTACAGTCCGGTCTGTTCGTCTGAATACATCGCATGGCGGGCCTAGGGGCGGTAAACGTCAGTCCCCTAATAGCGGTACAAGTCATGTCGGAGTGTAGCCCAGAACACCCTGAGATAACACTGGAAACCTACCAGTATATCTCGCTTGCCCTGGCCAGGGACTACTTGTGTAATGGCTCTCCTAGACACAGCGCGATGTCAACCCCCAATACCGGGAGAGAAGAATCCTGTCTAACCGTCACTGCCTCCAAGTGCTTCGGGACTGCACCCAACTACTACCTGTTTGCACGACTCCTTTGAGCCGTGGTAGGGTAGTAATCAAAATACAGTGGGAACACACTGGAGGCGAAGTGACAGTGTCAAGTTAGCGGACTAAGCTGTACTCATGTCACCTGGGAACTGATAACTGACGATAGGTATAGTACCAACCAATCAGTTCCCGACGAGTCCTGTCCAGTGTACTCATAATCTAACGAGCACCCGCATACTATCTCAAGTACGACGTACTGACGGCTGTGGGACAGATCGTCTCCCCTGCTGGGATGAGAAGCGCATACGCTAGTCTACTCCGAAGTATCGATACCCTGTCTCGATAGTCCTACGACTAGGGACCTGTATAAGGATGTGCTTGTGGATTACCCAGCCCCCACGAGTGTGACTGTCATCACAACGCTGGTAATCAAGCAAAGATCCTAAGGGCTCTACTAATATGTATAAGTAATATGCTAAAAGAAACACATGCACATATTAAAGTAGAAACAAACCAAGTAGCATACTACCATTTTGAGCAAGATTGTCAATACAAGGTGAATATCCCAAGCTTCCATCAAGTAATATACAAACTAGTATGATACAGTAATGGCCTCTAGGGCATATACACTAAGAATCTCCCACTTGCACTAAGGCCATGTACCGGCGTATCGAAGACCTATCATCTCGATCAGCCGCTCGAACTGAGTCTGAGGCAAGGCCTTGGTGAATGGATCTGCAGTGTTATCTTCTGAAGCAACCCTCCGAACATCGATCTCCTGGCGATCCACAATCTCCCTGATCAGGTGATACCGCCTCAAGATGTGTATGGATTTCTGATGGGACCTGGGTTCCTTCGCTAAAGCTATAGCCCCGTTGTTGTCGCAATACAGAGGTATTGGATCAACAATGGACGGAACCACCTGAAGTTCTTTCAAGAACTTCCTCATCCAGACGGCTTCTTTTGCGACATCAGCAGCAGCGATGTATTCCGCTTCCATGGTCAAGTCTGCAACGGTTTCCTGTTTGGAACTCTTCCAACATACCGCCCCTCCATAGAGGGTAAAGACAAAACCCGACATGGACTTGGAATCATCCTTGTCACTCTGGAAGCTGGAGTCAGCAAAGGCCTCGATCTGGAGATCTTTTCCGCCATACACCAAGAACATCTCCTTGGTCCTTCTCAGGTACTTGAGAATGTTCTTTACCGCTATCCAGTGTTTCTCCCCAGGGTTTGACTGATACCGGCTTACTACACTCAGTGCATAAGCCACATCTGGTACACAATATCGCATACATTATAGAGCCTACCGCAGAAGCGTAGGGTATAATAGATATGCGATCCCTTTCCAAATCAGTCTTGGGAGACATCTCTTTGGAGAGGGTGATCCCGTGACAAGCCGGTAGGTTACCGCGCTTGGAATCTTCCATACTGAATCTCTTCAGTATGGTGTCGATGTACCTGGACTGCGAAAGTCCCAACATCCTTTTGGATCTATCACGATGGATCCGGATCCCCAGAATGTAATTGGCATCACCCAGGTCTTTCATGGAGAACATGTGTGACAAGAACCCCTTTACAGATTGTAGCATAGGAATGTCATTTCCTATCAAGAGAATGCCATCCACGTATAAAATGAGGAATACGACAGTTCTTGATACAAATCTACTATAGATGCATGGTTCATCTGGATTTTTGATAAAGCCAAATTCTTTGTCCGTCTCATCAAAACAGATGTTCCAACTCCGCGATGCCTGCTTTAGTCCATAGATGGACTTAAGCAACTTGCACACCTTTCCGCTGCTCCCACTCTGAATGAAACCCTCTGGCTGGTCCATATAAACACACTCTTCTAAATTTCCATTTAGAAAAGCGGTCTTTACGTCCATCTGCCAAATCTCATAATCGTGGAAGGCAGCAATGGCAAGAAGGATCCGAATGGATTTCAGCATAGCCACTGGAGAAAAGGTCTCGTCATAGTCCAAACCAGGTCTTTGATGAAAACCCTTTGCAACAAGTCTAGTCTTATAGGTCTCAACCTGTCCATCTACACCAATCTTCCTTTTGAAGATCCACTTGCATCCTACGGGTTTTACCCCATCTGGAGCAACGTCCAACGTCCATACTTTGTTGGTGTACATGGACTCCATTTCGGTCCGCATTGCATCCAGCCATTTTACCGAGTCAACGCTCTGAACGGCCTGCTGGAAGCTAGTATGCTCATCATAATCAATGATGCAGTCCTCTCTATCCCCGTCTATGAGAAAACCGTAGTATCTCTCGGGCGGATGAGACTGCCTACTACTCCGGCGGAGCGGCGTAGGAATGTCCTGTTCTTTTGAACCCTCTGGTTTGTTGGAGATAGTGCCCTCAGAGTCAATTATTGGATCACAGGCACGTGATTGCAATGATTGAGGGAGGACCTGTCCCGGTAGGACAGTCTTACTCAAGATGATAGTATGCTATCTGGTTTATCTTTATCATCGTGTACTGCTTAGGTGACCTGACAAGTCGCTATTACACGTTGATAGAGCCCCTAGGATTCTTGCTTGACCACCAGCAGTATGAGGGCGATCATATACGTGAGAGCTGGCAGTCTATAAGCACATTCTTAAATGGTCCCTAGTCGTGGGAGTTTCGAGACAGGGCATCGATACTCCAGAGTAGACTAGTGTATACAGTCGAGACCCCGACGAGGGGCGGTGGCCGGTCTCACAAGCCACTGGTGTCAGTTGGTTCACCTAAGATGTATACAGGTGCTCATTGGGTTATGAGTACACCGGACAGGACTCGCCGGGAACATGCTAGTTGGTCTTATACCAGACGTCAGATAGCAGTTCCCAGGTGACATGTGTACAGGTTAGTTCATCGACCTGAGGATCGTCATTTGTCTCGTGTGAGTTCCCACTGTACTTTGATTACTACCCTACCACACTCAAAGGAGACGTGCAAACAGGTTTTAGTTGGGTACAGTCCCGAGCCACATGGAGGCAGTGAGCGTATCTTCAGGGGTTCGTCTCTTCCGGTATTGGGGGTGAGGTTGCGCTGTGTCTAGGAGAGCCACTACACAAAGCCCTCGGCCGAGGTAGGAGATTTACTGGTAGGTATTCCAGTAGTATCTCAGGGTGTTCTGGGCTACACTCCGACACGACTTGTACCGCTTTTGGGGGTCTGACTTTACCAACCCCTTAGGCCCGCCATGCGATGCTCATAGACGAACGGACCGGACTGTACGGATATTGTCACTGACAGGCTCAGTAGGGTGTCAGGCTGAGTTCGCTCACAGACGTCCCTTTTGGTCAATACCTGGTATCCCGTTACGTATTGGCTTATACCTCTGACGTGCTAGTGGTTAAATCCACAACCAAGGTGTTGACGAGTCTTTAGAGTCCCCCACATTCAGTTACTCAAGTTTCGGGCGAAAAGCTGTAGAGGCCGTATGGAGATATGGCAAGGTCCGATCAGATACGTGCGGTATTGCACAGATCAGGATCGGACAGTTTGTACTAGAGGCCATATGGAGATATGGCAAGGTCCGATCAAATACGTGCGGTATTGCACGGATCAGGATCGGACAGTTTGTACTATAGGCCGTATGGAGATATGGCAAGGTCCGATCAGATACGTGCGGTATTGCACGGATCAGGATCGGACAGTTTGTACTAGAGGCCGTATGGAGATATGGCAGGGTTCGATCAGATACGTGCGATATTGCACGGATCAGGATCGAACGGATTTTACTAGCCGGCTTTGGTTTAAGCCGGATCCTAGCATAGTACAGTGTAGATTTTGTCTCATTGCATTTGTATTTCGGTCGGAATACAAATGCGGGTGTGTATACACAGTAGCGGGGTTTTCCTGTAATTTATTACGGAACCAGTTTTCTGGAGTTGCCAGTTTGCTTTCCGTTTCGGCCAATTTCCTTTGTATCGTTCATTGGCCGAAGATTGGTGGAGGAGGGCTTATTTGCATTTGTGCAAATAAGCTTTTGTGGAGGGTGTTCTTTGCATTTTGTTGGATCATGATGGCTCACCATCACTTGACTTTCCTTCTTCATCATGGCTTGACTTTTGTGATGGTGATGGGTGTTGATGATGGTTGATTTGATGATGGAGTGTTGGATTAAGCTAGTGATCATTTCTTTTTGCATGATAGCCTTCTCTCTCTCTCCCTTGGAATATAGGATGGCTCTCTCATTCTTTGCTACACTCTCCACTCTCTCACTCTCCCCTCACTTGTAGTGACCGGCCATGCTCCTAGAGGGGCTGCCCATTATTTTGGTGGGGGGATTTTGGTTCTCTTCATGCAAGAAAAATCCCCAAGTTCACCTAGAAAAAGTTCATGTATCATTTCCTCCACCAATGGCAACCTCCACTGCCCCAAAATAAGACACAAGTTCTACACACCATTCTACAGCAAACCTTGGGCACGTCGACTAGCCAGCTTCGTGCCCGAGTTGCCTCGGCATAGAGGTGGGAGCCCGTAAAAGATGTAGGCGATATGGTGCACTTCCGGCGACGAGGTGGAGACAGGACAATCCGCGGGAGATCGGGACAACGACGAGAAGACCGGAGGACTCGGATCAGTCGGTATATCTCTATTCCCCATCTTGTAGTTAGCTAGGACTGGTTAATGGTTCGATCCGGGTTTTAGTGCGCGGTGGTGCCGGTTTGCTAGTTTGCAAAATTAAAGTTAACCATCGCTTCCGCATTTGGCCTCGGGATGGAGGCCGGGGCGCCGCCGTGCACTTACATGGTTCTACTAAGCTCTCAGTAATAGCTCGTGGTTCTGGAATTTCTTCCAGTTCTACTGCGCTCCCACTTATCTGGTTTTCCAAAAACTCAGTTTCCAAGAAGCGGCATGACGAGAAACAAAAACCTTTTGTTCCTCTTCGCAGTAGAAGAAATATCCCTTGGAATTCTTTGGATATCCCACGAACTTGCACTGTACTGAGCGTGCCTCGAGTTTGTCCGCATGCTGCTTTTTAACAAAAGCCGGACATCCCCATGTCTTAATGTGCTTAAGATAGGGTTTCTTCCCGCACCACATTTGATATGGTGTTGTAGGCACAGTCTTAGATGGAACTCGGTTCAAAAGATATGCAGCTGACTCTAGTTTATATCCCCAGAATGATCGCGGTAACTCAGCGTTACTCATCATGGAACGTACCATATCCAATAGGGTCCTGTTCCGTCTCTCCGATACACCGTTATGTTGCGGAGTGTATGGAGGAGTAAGCTGAGAGAGAATTCCGTTCTCTTTTAAATAGTCCAGGAACTCGGCACTCAAGTATTCACCACCTCGATCCGATCTTAGAATCTTGATACTTTTGCCGGTTTGTTTTTCTACTTCATTCTTATATTCCTGGAATTTTCCAAAGGCTTCGGATTTATGTTTCATTAAGAAGACATATCCGTACCTTGAAAAGTCATCCGTAAAAGTTATGAAGTAAGAAAAACCGCTTCGCGCATGTGTAGACATTGGACCGCACACGTCGCTGTGTACGAGTCCCAAGAGCTCGCTCGCTCTTACTCCGTGTCCAGTGAACGGAATCTTTGTCATCTTTCCTTTGAGACAGGATTGACAAGTTGCATATGATTGATATTTGAATGGATCCAAATATCCTTCTGTATGTAACTTAGTCAATCTTCTCTCATTGATGTGACCCAGTCTACAATGCCATAAGAAAGCCTGATTAGTTTCCGGAGACTTTCTTTTGTGTGTATTGTGGTTGGTTTAATACGTATACACCATTGCTTAATGTACCTGACCCAATCAGAACTTGATTAAGGTGAATGTTCACAACATTACTTACAAATGCAAATTCATAACCTTCTTTAGATAATAAAGATACAGAAATGATATTACAAGTTGCATTGGGTATAAAATAGCAATTACGCAAAACCAAAACGTGTCCATCTGACAAGCCCAGGTGATAGTCCCCCACGGACTCAGCATCCATGCCAGCTCTGTTTGCAACTCTGAGGGTCATATCACCTTCCTTCAAAACCCTACGCTTTCTCAGTGCCTGCAAAGAATTACAGATATGAGATCCTTATCCGGTATCCAATACCCAGGAAGTAGAGTTTATTGAAAGACAGTTTTCAATAACATACACACCTGAAGCCGAAGCCGCTACTTGCTTCGGATCCTGGTTTCTGGCCTTCCAAGCCCTGCAATCTTTCTTCCAATGTCCCTTCTTATGACAATAGAAGCATTCTTCCTTTCCCACAAGCTGCCCCGCTATCTTTGTTGCCTTTGCTTTTCCCTTCGTATCCACTTTACTAACACCGCCCCTTGGTTTGGCGGGGGCTTTCTTCTTCTTTCCCTTGGCTTTTGCCTTGGACTAAGAAGAGGAAGATCCTCCTGCAAACAAAGTGGATGTTTCCCTACCTTTCTGTAGGGTGCCCTCTGCACTCCTCAGCATGTTGAGGAGCTCCGGAAGTTCAACTTCTTTTCCTTGCAAGTTGAAGTTCAGGATGAACTGGGCGTAAGTGGAAGGAAGGGACTGGAGAATCAAGTCCGTATAGAGCTCGTTCTCTAACGTGGTCCCAAGGTCCGCGAGCTCCTCAATAAAGCCAATCATCTTAAGCACGTGTTCCGCTACCGATGATCCGATGGCCAACCTTGCCGAAAACAGTTTCTTCGACACTTCGTATCTTGCGATACGAGATTGCTCTCCATACAGTTCTTTTGTATGGAGAAATATGGATTCGAGGTCCATATTCTCGTGCCTCCTCTAATGTTCATTGTCCATAGAGGCAAGCATGAGGCACTTGGCCTTCGCGCAATCGATCTCCCAAGTCTTACGGATTTCCCTATCCGCGACGCTGGAGGTGGGACCTGGGACAGGGGGAGCTTTGGTGGTAAGAAGATACCCCAGCTTGTCGTAAGTGATTGCCATTTTGACATTCCTGAGCCAATCTTTGTAGTTTGGCCCTGTCAGTATGTTTTTATCTAGAAGTAACTTAAGTCCGGTCATGTCGATTGGTCGCTGCAATTAGGAGAGAGAGAAGAAACACTCAACATGATGCTCTTGCAAGTTTAGAGTGGTTTTTAGTTTGTCTAAACAGGATGGCTCCCACTGTATCTCGAATTCCTCCTCAAACCAAAAAGGAAGAATTAGTCAAAATCAATCTCACCGTACAATACTTGCTTAACCGTTCAGCCAGGCCAGTATTGGTACTTCGAGGGAGGTTTTCCAACACTTTCGCGAAGTTCCTTAATTAAATAACCTCTTTTCCCTAGGGGCGTAGCCCCGCTAACACCTTTCTAGACACCTACTTGGTTTATAGCATTGATCGTTAAGTGAGAAATTTTTCGAGGAGTAGCATATACTCACAGTAGGATCGGGATCCAAATATCATCGCATGACAAAACTGAAGGAATCCTACCAGAATCATCACGCTCCAAATGGTATGCAGCGCTAGCAAGTTTCAAGTTCTTTTGAAACTCCCGATGTGGATTTTTGCCCTATGCTCTTATGACCTTGACTTTGGCCAACAAATCATAAGTCACATGTCAAGTTCTACCCATCATTCTCCAAGTTAATTTGAACCCACGCGTACCTACCCTTCACTTTGGCCAACAAGGCGGTACGACTGTCCCAAACCAACGCATCTATCTATGCTGCACATGAATACCCAATAGCTACCAATCACTATGCCTTGACTTTGGCCAACAAACATAGCTTGAATACTATTGACTATTCATGTGAAACGACGGAGGGCTACGAATGGTTTTGGCAAAACCGTGAACGTAGTGAACTTGATATAATCGATGGAACGAGATAGCTTTTAAAAGGAGTGGCTCAAGCTCCGCATTTAAAAGTTGGTTTTTGAAAAGAACCGAGTGGTTTTGAAAGTGTTCCAACGACTTTACTTTGGTTTATTTTCTTGCATTAATTCTTTTTAATGCGTCCCATCATTTAATCCTACCATTGCAGAAAACAACCAAAATATGACGTACGCTTATGCCATCCGCATTCGCCACGGGGCCCCGTCATTACCCGTTAGGTTACTTAACTAACGACAGAGCGGGGGCTGGACTAGCACGGATGCAAAACATAAGCAACGCCTAAATAGTTATCATATATAGATATATTGCAATGATAGCCAATCCAGATCACAGATGAACACATTGGATATACTAGGAATCCGCAATTCGTACGAGCCTGTAACGAAAAGCGGATTACACGGTCACGGTGAATAGCCAATACCCTACCCAAGACCCCTACGGGTGCGGCAAACTACCCGCCAAATACCCGAAGCGAAGCAACCTCCCTCAACGACGTGAGTAGGACACTCGGCACTTCGAGGTACCCGGTAGTTTGTGCACCCCCTCCATGGGTATATCCTAGGAGCAAAAATGGTAAAAGAAATTATACAATGACAGCTACAACCTCATCCTGGTTGTGCGGCCAAATAAATAATATTACATCAATTACAAATTTTACATGAATTGAAAGAAAAGAAAACTCTCATCTCACAACCCCCCGGCTATTCACCCGCGACAATCCAATGAGTTCATATACACATACCATCAACATTACAGATCACAGATATGTATAACCCCCACTAATCGACGTATAGCGATTAGCAGACGTTCAATACATATAACATATCACAGATATAAACCCGTTAGCTTTAGTCTTTAGAAGTTCGATCAAAATACGGTTTTTTAAGCCCCAAAAACAAATTTTGCTTTCTGGAAAATCTGGGCAGAAAAAATATATTGTAAAAATCCCAAAACACCCCTATGACCTCACTGCAAGAAAAATCGTCCACGGCCGAGTCAACTCGGCCGCGGATCCGCGACGGGAGCAAGCTCCTGCCGCGGTTCCGCGGCGCGTTGATGGGCTCTCTGGACCATTTTTCTACAGTGAGATGTAAAAACCCTGAGTCGAATTTTAAGGCAAGATTTATTATTTTTTGAACAGAGGAAAAATTCGACAGAAAGTATGAGTTCCGGGTGTATTTCGCGACTTTTTCTCCGATCGAATTTCTAGTTACTGTGCTAACATGTTAGATAGTGTTTAACTAGGCTCTGATACCACTGTAAGTCCATGCTACCCTTCCCGGTACTTACGGGGTTGCGGAATTGGTGAAAAAGGATTTTTGCTAGCGTGGTAACATGGACTCATAATACGGATCTTTATTAAACAACTACCTAACAACCTAACTAGGAGTTTTACCTACTCGGTTAAGGGGTTATACCTTTCTTGAACTCCTTCGTCTTCAACTCTTGTGGTGTACGGACCGGCCTCCCCTCGTCCTCTTCTCGCACCGAAGATGGATCCACCCGAAAGCTTCTACCTTTTGGCTTCTTCTTCGAACTTGAAGAAACTAGAACACTTGGCTTGCCAGGCCTTATGAACTAGGATGAGTAGAGGATTGTTTTGGTGTTTTATCTATATGGTTCTTGCTTCTCAACACATGAGACAAGTAGAACCATAAACTAGAGAGAGCAAGAGGAAGAGGGAGAGCTTGAGAATGAGAGAGCTCAAGAGAGAGAAAGCCAAATGAAAAGTGAGCCAACCTCTTCTCATCTCACCTCTCATAATCGAAAATTATGATAACAAGTAATAATAATTGAGTATAATGTGATGGTTGATATCATGACAAATGACAATATCATTTCTTGCATTAAATGCAATTTGTGAAGCATCAAGCAAGCACAAGTCAATGCAAACAAATGATAGCCATTGTCATGATGGTGGTCAACAAGTCCAACCTAGTCAACCGGTCAACAAAAGTCAACAAGTCAACAAGGTCAACCTTTCAACCCTAACCATGTCACTATAATACTTAATTAATATTATTGTTAATCATAATTCTAATTCTCATTAGGGTTTAGCAAAAGTCAATAGTCAACAACCCTAATGAGAATCCTCTGCCTCTGTCTCTGTCAACCGTGCATACACACCCGTATCCGCGTTCCGGGGAACACGAATACAAACGAGATAAAACCAATCCCAAAACGTACACTAGGATCTGGCTTAAACCAAAGCCCACTAGTGTTAACTGTCCGGACACTAAACGTGCATAAGTGCACGGATGTGACCGAACCCTGTCGCAAAACCATGCGACCTCTACTCTTTTGCCTAAAGGCGAATAGCTCTCTGTGTGGGACTCTAAAGACTCGACACTACGCTGGCAGTGGGTTTAACCACAGACCGCAAGAGGCACTAGCTGTGCGTAACGGCCCCCCAGGTAGATGCCGATAAGAAGACGGATGAGGTGAAACCCATCTGAACTCCTACTGAGCCTGAATGTGACAATCTCCGTACAGTCCAGTCTGTTCGTCTGAATACATCGCATGGCGGGCCTAGGGGCGGTAAACGTCAGTCCCCTAATAGCGGTACAAGTCGTGTCGGAGTGTAGCCCAGAACACCCTGAGATAACACTGGAAACCTACCAGTATATCTCGCTTGCCCTGGCCAGGGCCTACTTGTGTAATGGCTCTCCTAGACACAGCGCGATGTCAACCCCCAATACAGGGAGAGACGAATCCTGTCTAACCGTCACTGCCTCCAAGTGCTTCGGGACTGCACCCAACTACTACCTGTTTGCACGACTCCTTTGAGCCGTGGTAGGGTAGTAATCAAAGTACAGTAGGAACACACTCGAGGCGAAGTGACAGTGTCAAGTCAGCGGACTAAGCTGTACTCATGTCACCTGGGAACCGATAACTGACGATAGGTATAGTACCAACCAATCAGTTCCCGACGAGTCCTGTCCAGTGTACTCGTAACCTAACGAGCACCCACATACTATCTCAAGTACGACGTACTGATGGCTGTGGGACAGACCGTCTCCCCTGCTGGGATGAGAAGCGCATACGCTAGTCTACTCCGGAGTATCGATGCCCTGTCTCGATAGTCCTACGACTAGGGACCTGTATAAGGATGTGCTTGTGGATTACCCAGCCCCCACAAGTGTGACTGTCATCACAACGCTGGTAATCAAGCAAAGATCCTAAGGGCTCTACTAATATGTATAAGCAATATGCTAAAAGAAACACATGCACATATTAAAGTAGAAACAAACCAAGTAGCATACTACCATTTTGAGCAAGATTGTCAATACAAGGTGAATATCCCAAGCTTCCATCAAGTAATATACAAACTAGTATGATACAGTAATGGCCTCTAGGGCATATACACTAACATCTAATGACTCGACTACTACGCTGGCAGTGGGTTTAACCACAGACCGCAAGCGGCACTAGCTGTACGTAACGGTCCCCAGGTAGATGTCGATAAGAAGGCCGATGAGGAAACCCATCCGAACTACTACTGAGCCTGATGTGACAATCACCGTATAGTCCGGTCTGTTCGTCTAAGACTATCGCATATCGGGCCTAGGGGGCGGCAAGCGTCAGTCCCCTAATAGCGGTATAAGTCGTGTCGGAGTGAAGCCCATCACACCCTGAGAAACTACTGGAACCTACCAGTAAATCTCGCTTGCCCTGGCCAGGGACTTTGCGTAATGGCTCTCTGACACAGCGCGATATCAACTCCCAATACCAGGAGAGACGAATCCTGTCTAACCGCCACTGCCTCCAAGTGCTCGGGGCTACACCCAACTGCTACCTGTTTGCACGACTCCTCTGAGCCGTGGTAGGGTAGCAATCTAAGAACAGTAGGACACACTCGAGGCGAATTAGCAGTGTCAAGTCTGCGGACTAAGCTGTACTCATGTCACCTGGGAACTGTTAACTGACGACTGGTATAAAACCCAAGCAACAGTTCCCTGCGAGTCCTGTCCGGTGTACCCGTAACCCAACGAGCACCAGTATACTATCTCCAGTACGACGTACTGACGGCTGTGGGACAGACCATCTCCCCAACTGGGATGAGAAGCGTACACACTAGTCTACTCCGGAGTATCGATGCCCTGTCACGATAATCCTACGACTAGGGACCTGAAAAAGGATGTGCTTGTAGACTACCCAGCCCCCACTAGTGTGACTGCCATCACAACGCTGGTAGTCAAGCAAGATCCTAAGAGCTCTATCAATACGTATACTCACATATTAAGATAGAAAAACCAAGTAGCATACTACCATATTTAGCAAGACTGTTATAAACATGTGAATATCCCAAGCTTCCATTAAATAATATACAAATTAGTACGATACAATAATGGCCCCTAGGGCATATACACTAACAGGTTTTATGTAAAAATACCTTTATATACTTTTCAAAATACACCTCAAGTATTTATTATTCATCTTTAGGGTTGTAATGAATGTGGATTTTATATTGTAATATTTCTAATGAAAATATCCTAATTTCAAAAATAAGGTATTTATCTGTAATATTGATTTATTTGAAATTTATGGTATTTTAATGTAAAATTTATTCTTGTAATTTTTTAGAAAAAGTGGAATATTTATATTATAACAAAATAGATATTTTAATGATAAATATACATATATTTATATAAAAATAATTTCAATAAATATTTTATATTCTAAAAATCTCATTTTCTTAAGATGTCGTATTTTAAATCCTTCGAGACCGAATGCTCGTTGCGGAGGTCTGAATCTCGCACTACTAAGCCTGAGGGTGCACGATAAACCGTACTATCCCGAACGGGTTCCCCAAAAATGGGTTGTAGCGGCGCTTTGCAAAGATTGTAAATTACTAAATCCTTTAGAAACCAGTTTTATAAAGTAAATGGTATTTATTTGTAAAAAGTCAATTTTCCGTATTTTAGGTTCTAGGGTTGTCTAATTCAACTAGACTATTTCTAAATGGTCTAAACAACAAGTTGTTAGATGCCTCAAATCGCCTCTTCACCGCCAATTTGTAGGGCTCCTAGGCACACTAATGAGGTCTCACAAGGCATCAACCATGCCAAATTCAAATTTTTTCATGTGCCTACAAACCCTAATACGGATCGTTAACTAGAGGATAGGCGATAAAGATTGCAAGTTAACAACTTAACTAAGAGTGAACGGAAATACAACCTTTGTAGATCCGATCCTCCACCTCCATAGCTCCGTGACGATGTCCCTCCGCTGTGATCATCGGATCCCGGACTCTAGTGATGGTTTCGTCGAAGAAATGATCGGGCTAGGTCGTCGACTTCGATGCCGAAGATGATCTACGTCGAGGCAACTCAAGATCAAGCTCCAAATTCACCAAGTCATGAAACTTGTGAAGAAAACACCCTATACTACATGGCAAGTGGTAGAGGATGAAGAAATAGGAAGTGGGTTCACTTTAGAATTGGATTTCTCACTCTTTTTCTCAAGTCACCATTGAAGCTAGCAAGCTTGTTTCTTCTTGAAGAAGAAGAAAAAAAAGAATATGATAAGAAAATAATAAAATCAATTGATTAATTATAATAAATCAAGTGATCTTATCATATAGCAACCATGGGTTAGTGTAACGTTTTGAAAATCGTTTCGGTGAAATTTCGAAAAAACGGTAAAATAAGGGGGTTTTCTGTAAAAAGTCAAAATACAAATATCTTATTATAAAAATTAAATATACATATTCTAGCTATGTAATTGCTAGTATTTGGTGTTTATTGAGCCACTGGTGAAATTTCAAATTTTCTGAAAAAAATTATTTTATTATTATTTTAAGCCGTCACTAATACATATAATTAGGGAAAATTACAAATTGGAATGAGTTGAAACAAATTTTGTGCATCATAAAACATTAAATAAAATTTTATTATGTGGTTTTTGAAACAAAATCGTTTGCCATAACGGTTTAGAAAATATCGAAGAAAAAGGCTTATTTTGCGAAAATAAAAATAGAAATAGAAGTGAGGTGTTTTAATGAGGCTTAAGGGGTTAATTTGGCTTGGAAAATTTCTTCACAAACACACACACACACACACACACACCATAATCTTGCTGGCCGAATCCATGCTGCCCCCACCATTTCCCACTTAAGAAAAAGTCAATGAAAGTGTAAAGGAAAAGAGAGTAATGGAAAAAGAAAAAAACATTAAGAATTAAGGTGTGGTTGTGTTGACTTTGGGGGGGGATTCAACATAACACCTTATCACTCACTATCCTCACCTCATAGTGGCCGAGCCCCCCTTCCCCAATCCAGCAACAGCCCTTCCCCATTTCACCCCCATTCCACTTGAAAAAAATCCATCAAAATTGCCTCAAAATCCATCAAAAAAATCCCAAAATCCAAATCCAACTCTTACCCATTATTTCTTGCCCAAGCTAGCATGGATCTAGGGAACAAGATTGCAATTTGGGAGGCTATGTGTGCTTGTGGGATCTTCAAATTGATTGGGTATAAATTCTAACCCTTTGTTTAATTGTTGTTAAATACTTTAAATCAAACATAATTAGTTAATATTATGGGTTTAATTGAATAATTGGAAAATCTAGTAAGGGTTTGTGATTTGCAATTAGGGTTCTTATCATGTAATCATGGTTGCAAAGTGTAGATTATCATCTTAAGGAAATGAAAACTTAATCTTTTTGATAATATGTAAATTGTTAGATGTAAAATGTCCAAATTAAGCTTTTTTTTATCTAAACTAGGTTTTTAGAAATTATTGAAAATGTGAAATTTAAAATCTAGTTAGGATTTTTATAAATTGATTATGATTTTAATATGGAGATTAACATGTTAATGGAATGCTAAAACTAATCT
Organism: Agapanthus africanus; assembly: GCA_030015575.1. NCBI lineage: Eukaryota > Viridiplantae > Streptophyta > Magnoliopsida > Asparagales > Amaryllidaceae > Agapanthus > Agapanthus africanus. The sequence goes on along the minus strand of CM057347.1, from coordinate 248,242,518 downwards.
AGTTGCTAGTTTACAAATTGTTGCTTTTAAAGAGTTAAAATCGGTATTTTGGCAAACTAGGAATTTGAAATTTATACAAATTGATGAGATTAATTTGTGAAAGTGATTTGTATGACCTAATTATGTTATTTAATGAGCATTTTGGCCATTTAAATCACTAAAATTTGTAGATTAGTTAAAACATCAAGTTTTGAACCGAAATGGGAATTTGTGCTAACTAGGTTTTGGAAAATAAAACGATTTGTTTGACTTTAATGTTTTGATGAGTTAAACTTTTTTTCATATATAATTAATGATTTGTGAAGCCATGATTGGTACGTTTGGTGTTTTTCTTGATCAATCGGCGTTTGTACGCCGATGTCAAGGGTTTTTGGATTGATTCGTGAAAGCAACCATAGGTTTTGACCTATGTGGGATTCGTGTGTCGTTTTGGTCATGAGTCGGATTTTAATGCGATACGGTGCGTTATGATATGTTGGTACCCCATATGGACTTCGAGACGACAAGTAAGCGTGTGGCGACGTCGGCACCGGCGAGCGAGGACCAGGTGAGTAGATTTATATCTACGGGGAGAAGTCGGGTGGATGGCGTATAGCACCCCCGCAGTCCGTAGTGTAGCTCATATATATATATATATATGTTTATATAGGTGTTTTATGATACGAGAATGTTTATTCATGATATGATTATGTGTTCATGGATTAGCTTGGGGTTAGTTGCGAAACCCTAGAGTAGTTGTTATACCCACATACGCACACACAGACTTGCATACATTACTTTCTTGTGCGCCGATTGGGATGTGTATATATGTATATATGCGTAGGTATGGGACTATGCATATGTACATTCATATACACATGCATGGATAATGAGGATAGTACTTGGGATTTAAGATGAGTCGATGAGATTTGATTTGAGGCCGTGAGATCGGTGATATAGCAGGGTTCGTATTTGAGATATGACATGACGTTGTAACGGGTCTTGACGTAGTGTTTCACACACGTGCATGCATACTTAGGTGGTATTAGTATTGTACTAGACATAGGTCAGTACCCTAGACTATGATCTTGGATAAAGAGGATACCAGAGGAATAGTGTGAGGAATATGATATTGACCCGTACACAGATTTGGGGATGTCGTGCGACGGATTTACGTACGGGCTATATCTTGATGATTGATCCGCACTCTTGACTTGGGATGTCTAATTATAGATATGGTATCGGATATGATATTATTGAGGCGGGATCACCGACTAATATATATACAGGTATGTATATGTATCGACTCAGATGTTAGGCGGTTTCCTTACCTGTAGTCTAGCTTGTAGCTTAGCCCTTTAGTTTAGTTAGTTGTTAGATTAGATTCGGTTCCTACCTATTTCAAAGCTTACGAATCATGCGTATTTTAAAAGACAGGTCAAGGGATTCTACGGATATTTCAAAAACGTATCTTTTCTTAAAAACACCGTAGCCCCTATTTTCAAAACCCCACGATTCGTGTTATTTCAAAAGGCACCATTGTAGGACTTATATTAGGTTAATGCAGATTACTTATCGTTGCATCTAGTATTCAGCTCCCGCTCATTATTGTTGTTCGCTCCGCATCACATGCTTATATTATGCTTCATATCCTACTGTTAATATCTTGTGGTTAGGACACCAGCACCATTACCGATGATGCGTATGTACCACGTACACTTACTTGCCGGCCCACACACATCTTCATCGGTAATTGCCATATCACATACACCTTAGAAAATATTATTGCTTGACATAGCCTGTTAGCTAATAGTTTAGACATGATATTAGTGTACTTGCCTTATATGTTAGTTTAGACATTGTAGTTATTACCTGCTACTTCATGCATACTGTTATTCATTGTTATGCCGCATTCATGGATTCTCATGCATATATTCACTTTTTACGTGCTATTGAGGTTTTGGATTCGGATTTCCATGAGATTTTCTGGATTTGGGGAAAACCGCAAAACATATACAAACTTCTTCTTTCTCTTTTTAAATGAAAAGCGCGGTTTTTTCCCATGATGTATGAGTCGTCCACCATGAGTTTGCTGATGGATTTCGAGACCCGATTCGAGGAGTTGGATGAACCGTTTCGGGTACATGGTGGACCCGGTAAGGTACCCCGGGGCAAGAAGCTCGTGGTGATGACGATGAGCCCGACAGGGGGAGACTATCTACCGGTGATTTTACCCGACGCGTCGGATATCCGGAGGATACCGTCGTGGTCTTGAGATGGATGGTAGGGGCCGGTCTGGACTGACGGCGCCCTAGAGATTGAGATTGAGACATTGAGATTTCGAGATATTGAGGTACTGAGATTTGATGATACAGGCCAGTCCGGATAGCCGGAGCCTGAGGCTTTGAGACATTGAGATTTATGTTTTGTGTCGATGCTAGACACTGTTGATGCTGATTTCATTTATGATACCTCATTTTAAAAATACAAAGGAAATCTCACTAATTTATGAAAACAGTTCTTCATTTACATGTATTCTGTTTTCATGCATTCATACCTCATTCATATGATATATTGCTACCTGAGGCACTGACACGGGCACATGAGATCACACTCGGGTTAGATATTACCCTAGCCATTGTTATAGACTGCTGGTTTTATTTGAGGATTTTATATATTGATTGTATGACCTAGGATTGCGTCATACATATGATTTCTTTTCGTAGATGTTTTTCTATTCACGAGTTAGCAACTCACCCCCGTTGTGCCCCAGTTTCTTGCAGGTTTCGCCGTACAGGTTTCTTTACGGCTTTGCGGGTACAGTTTCGTTCGGGTGACTTGCTAGTAGGTGGGTTAATTTGTATCGCACCCATCATTATACATTGTATATTATTATTCAGTTGTATCTAGAAGTTCCATCAACCAAACATGTATTTATTTATGAGATAGAGACCAGTGATGTTATTCTTTCGACCTTAGAGTCGCGCGTATATTTCTGCGGATTTCTTGTGGTTTTGAGTTTCCTTTTGAGTTTTTGATCCTCGCCGTTGGCGTTGTATATTATATTGCTTGTGTGGTTGTGACCGTCGATTGACGAAGAGCTAGCTCCCGCTTGGGGATGCCTTTTATTGATTTCGTATACTATTCATGTTGTATCCCGTTTGGGAGCCAGTATTTACAAAGGAGACTCTGCCGAAATTTTCAGGAAATTTTTGATGTTTTTAAAACCGTATAATTCGGCTTATGCTATTGAAACTACTTGCTTTAAGTTGGTTTTTCCTGCACTCTACATCTTTTCTTGGTTTGGATTTCTGGGTTTTCGGTTTACTTAGATTACGTACGCCTCGAGACGTTCGTAGTTAAAGTGCCGGTCATGTTCCGTACTTCGGGTCGTGACAGTTAGTTTAACAAGTGTAGAGAATTAACTAGGGTTTAAGTAAATGGTTAGGGTTAAGGAAAGAAACAAAATGGTTAAGCTATCAAAGCTTCATGAAGCTTCAACAAAAAACAAAAGAAGCAACCATTTTCTTTCTTGCCCTTAAAAATAAATGCATAAAGAAAATAAATAAAACATTTAAAACCCTAACCATTAACCTAAATCATAGTTTAGAAGCAAACACACCCAAGTTTGCATGTATCATCAAACATGATACAATCAAGTGCACAAAAATATATCACATATACTACTTGTGCACATCAAGTGAGAAAATCAATCTTAAGTGAACAAATACTAGTTAATGTAAAGTAATATATCAAATATATAATTATACATCAAATCATTAAATCAACACTTGATTTCATGATCCGGTCATATCGCATATAACCGACTAATATAAAGTGTATCAATGTATCGAATCAACACTTGATTCGGTAACCCGACTATATCATATATAACCGTCCAATGATACAAATCGCGAGAATAGAATACAGTATCACATACTGTTATTATTCTCGGTCCCGCACATATCTCATATGCGCTCCTATTTCATTTCGCTTGAGCCAGGAAACCTCTGTGTAGGACTCTAAAGACTCGTCAATACGCCGGCAGCAGGTGATGATCATATCAAACACCCACAAGCCGCAAGCGGTCTGCTAAACGTAACGGCCACCCGGGTATTGAGCGATCAGAAGATCGACGAGCAAGCCCACTCACACTCCTGTGAATCCAACCAGTAACACTTACCGTACAGTCCGGTCTCGTCGTCTGATATGTCGCATATCTTGCCTAGGGGTGGTAAACGTCAGACCCCAATAGCTCGATATGAGGTCTATAACAGTTCGAGAAACTACTGGTAACACTTACCAGTAAATCTCAGCAATCCTGGCCAGGGATTTCCGGTTATAGCCAATCGAACACAGCGCAACATCAACTCCCTATACCGGGAGAGACGAATCCCCTCCTATCGCTCATTGCCTCCATGTGATTCGGGACTGTACCCAAAAACCACCGTTTTGCACGCCCTCTTGGACGTAGTAAGGTGGAAATCAAAGCACAGTGGGAATCACACAAGACTCTATGACGATCTCGGGTCTACAGACTAACCTGTACCAGTGTCACCAGAGAACTGCCATCTGACGTAAGGTATAATACCATCTGGGAGTTCTCGGCGAGTCCGTCCAGTGTACCCAGTCTCCACTGAGCACCCGTATATCATCTCTGATGTCAAACACCAATGGATATGGGATCATCCATCGCCCATCTGTATGGGTCGAGAAGGTGTACTCTAGTCTACTCTGGTATATCGATGCCCTGTCTCGATACACCCACGACTAGGGACCTTGAAGGATGTACTTATGGACTACCATGTCCCCACTAGTATGATCCGCATCATAGTCCAGGTAGTCAAGTACACATCCTAAGGGCTTTACCAACATGTAACAGAGAGACAATCAGTGTACACGTTAAGATAAAGTGCAACCAGATAGCATACTATCATGTCGAGCAAGAAAGTCCTCCCTATATATGTCCAAGCATCCACTACAATATACATCCTATGTATAGTAATGGCCTCTAGGGCATACATATAACTAACAATCTCCCACTTGCACTAGGGCCATCTGATAGCAGTGGTTGTAGTATCTCATACTCAACCATCCCATAAAAGTCTCTCTCTGGGAAAAGGCCTTTGTGAGTGGATCCGCCGTGTTGTCCTCTGAGTCTACTCTCCTGACCTCGATCCTTTGGAGATCAACCATCTCCATGATCAGGTGATACTGCCTTAGAGTATGTCTGGATCACTGATGGGACGGACGTTCCTTGGCATAAGCCACAACTCCATTGTCACACAATGGGAGGAACTAAGTTCATCTCATAAACTAATATACATCCAGACAGCCTCTTTGGTAGCATTTTAAGTAGTGATGTATCCAGCCTTTATCATCTAGTATGCCACGGTATCTACCTTGGAACTCTTCCAACATACCGTCCCTTTACTGAGGGTAAAGACAATGCCTGTGACTGACATTCAGTCGTCCTTATCACCCTGGAACCCTTCCAGTGATTCTCCCCAGGATCATCTGATACCATCTCACTACAACTAGTGAGTATCCTAACATCCATTTAGATTTATCTCATAGATCCCAAAACCCAGGATTTTAGGAGGTATCGCTTTGATCCTGTATGGAGAATCCTTCTGATAAGCGGAGATTGACTGAGCGTAGCATAGAAAACTCTTTCCCTATCAAGAGTATGTCATCCACGTACTCTACGAGGATCACCACCATACTCCCTACTACCTTTTTGTTTATACAAGGTTCATCTACCATTTTGATGATGTCAAACTCTTTGACTAATCCATCAAAACAGATGTTCCAACTCCGCGATGCCTGCTTTATCGCATAAAACATCTTGCACACGTTTCCGCTGCTTCCACTGTCTACGAAGCCCTCTGACTTTGTACTTACAGACTCTTTTCTGAAACATCATTTTAGAAAAGCAGTCATGACACCCAACCGCCAGATATCGTAGTCATGGTATGTAGCCGTGGCAAGTAGGATCTGGATGGACTTAAGCATAGCCACTGGAAAAAGGTTTCATCATTATCCACGCCTGGTCAATGACGAAAACCTTTAACAAGTCTAGCTTTGAAAGTCTCAACTTTTCCATCTACACCAAGTAATCTTCTCAAGATATACTTGCTCCTGATGGAGATTTAACCCTTCAGATATAGCAACTAAAGTCCATACTTTGTTGGTGTACATGGATTCCATCTCAGATCGCTAAGCATCCAGCCATTCTTACAGAGTCTTACTCCTGATGGCCAGCTCGAAACTAGTTGGGTCATCATCTCATGATGCAATCCTCGCTCCCACTGTCATAGAGAAACCGAAGTATCTCTCAGGTGGGTGAGGAACCCTACTAGATCGGCGGAGAGGCTGAGGTTCGTTGGTAACTATTGAATCCTTTGGTTTTATCAAATCATCTGCTGTAGTTTGTATAGCTGGAACCTTTCCAGTTCTACATTACAGACCTTGTCTCGAGCTTGTCCGAATTTTGCTTTTAGACATAGGCCGGACAACCCCAAATCTTAACAAACTTAAGATATGGGCTCTTCCCTTTCCATATCACATATGATGTGGTAGGCAACTGATTTGATTTGAACCCTATTCAATAGGTATGCAGCTTCTCAAGTGCATAACCCCCAAAAGGAAACAGGTAACTCAGTAGTACTCATCATAGAGCGCACCATATCGAATAGGGTGCAATTGCTCCGCCCCGATATACCATCGTGCTATGGTGTATACGGAGGAGTAATGCTGAGAGAGAGTCTCATTCTCCTTTAGAACAGTCCAAGAATTCTATGCACAAGTATTCTCCTCCCTGATCACATCAAAGGACATAATACTTATACCCGTATTGGTTCTCTACTTCTAGCTTATATTCTGTGAATATCTCAAAAGGTTCAGACTTGTGTTTCAACAGGAACATATGTCTGAATCTTGAGAGATTATCAGAGAATGTAACGAAGTACAAAGAACCGGTCTTGGCATATGTAGACAGGGGACCTTACATACATCAACATGTATCATCCCAAGAGTTCATCAACTCTTTCTCTGTTCCAATAAACAGAGCTATGGTCATCTTATCTTTGCGACATGACTGGCAAGTGTAGGGTTCCTAGGCACTCTCAAAAGGTCTCACAAGGCATCAACCATGCCAATTTCAAATTTAAACGGTGCCGAGAAACCCTAGTGTACGGATCGTTGGCTAGATGTCTAGGCGAAAAAGCAACTAGTTAACTACTTTAACTAAGTGAACGGAAATACAACCTTTGTAGATCCAGTTCTCCACCTCCATAGCTCCGCAACGAAGTATCCTCGCTGTCCAAATCGAAATCGGGGCTCATGCGTCGGCTTCATCGGAGAAGAAGCGGGCTAGGTCATCGACGACGTGCCGAAGATGATCTACGTCGAAGCATCACTAGATCAAGCTCCACCTTCACCAAGCCATGAAAACTTGTGAAGGAAACACACTCTACTACTTGGCAAGAGGTAGAGGATGAAGAAATAGGAAGTGGGTAAACTTTAGAATTGGATTTCTCACTCTAATTCATCAATCACCATTGATGAAGCATAAGGTTTTCTTCTTGAGTTCAAGGAAGAAGAAGAAGAAAATGATATGATAAGTTATTATGAAAAGAATAATAAATTTATTCTTATCATAATATTAACCTAAGTTAAGTGTAGAGAATTGACCAAGGTTAAAGAATGGTTAGGGTTAAGGAGATGAGACAAAAATGGTCACTTAATGAATGCTTCATGAAGCTTCATGTTGCAAACAAAATAAGCCACCATTTTTCTCTCATTTCTTTTCCTTTTTCCAAAAATAAAAGGATTAATAAATGAATAAGTAAAACCCTAATTATCCACTTAACCATGGTTTAAATCTTTACACTTAACCAAAAAGATATGTATCATCAAACATGATACAAACAAGTGCACAAAATCATATCGCATATGTAATGCGCACACCCGAGCGAGAAAATCCATTTAAAGTGAACCGATACTAGTTAATGCAAAGTAATATATCAAATATATAATTATGCATCAAATCATTAAATCAACACTTGATTTAACGATCCGGTCATATCGTATATAACCGACTAGTATTCAATGCATCGGTTTATCGAATCAACCCTTGATTCGATAACTAGGGTATATCGCATATAACCTAATCGATACATTCATCGTGAGAATGGAATACGGTATCACATACACGCATTATTCTCGGTCCCGCACATATCTCATATGCGCTCCTATTTCGTTTCGCTTGAGCCAGGAAACCTCTGTGTAGGACTCTAAAGACTCGTCAATACGCCGGCAGCAGGTGATGATCATATCAAGCACCCACAAGCCGCAAGCGGTCTGCTAAACGTAACGGCCACCCGGGTATTGAGCGATCTGAAGATCGACGAGCAAGCCCGCTCACACTCCAGTGAATCCAACCAGTAACACTACCGTACAGTCCGGTCTGATCGTCTGATATGTCGCATATCTTGCCTAGGGGTGGTAAACGTCAAATCCCAATAGCTCGATAAGTCGTGTCGATATGAGGTCTATAACAATTCGAGAAACTACTAGTAACACTTACCAGTAAATCTCAGCAACCCTGGCCAGGGATTTCCTGTTATAGCCAATCAAACACAGCGCAACATCAACTCTCTATACCGGGAGAGACGAATCCCCTCCTATCGCTCATTGCCTCCATGTGATTCGGGACTGTACCCAAAAACCACCGTTTTGCACGCCCTCTTGGACGTGGTAAGATGGAAATCAAAGCACAGTGGGAACCACACAAGACTCTATGACGATCTCGGGTCAACAGACTACTCTGTACCAGTGTCACCAGAGAACTGCCATCTGAAGTGAGGGATAATACCATCTGGGAGTTCTCGGCGAGTCCGTCTAGTGTACCCAGTCTCTACTGAGCACCCGTATATCATCTCTGATGTCAAACACCAATGGATATAGGATCATCCATCGCCCATCTGTATCGGTCGAGAAGGTATACGCTAGTCTACTCTGGTATATCGATGCCCCGTCTCGATTCACCCACGACTAGGGACTTTGAAGGATGTACTTATGGACTACCATGTCCCCACTAGTATGATCCGCATCATAGTCCAGGTAGTCAAGTACACATCCTAAGGGCTTTACCAACATGTAACATAGAGACAATCAGTATACACGTTAAGGTAAAGAGCAACCAGATAGCATACTATCATGTCGAGCAAGAAAGTCCTCCCTATATATGTCCCAGCATCCACTACAATATACATCCTATGTATAGTAATGGCCTCTAGGGCATACATATAACTAACAATCTCCCACTTGCACTAGGGCCATCTATAGCAGTGGTTGCAGTATCTCATACTCAACCATCCCATGAAAGTCTCTCTCTGGGAAAAGGCCTTTCGTGAGTGGATCCGCTGTGCTTGTCCTCTGAGTCTACTCTCCTAACCTCGATCCCTTGGAGATCAACCATCTCCATGATCAGGTGATACTGCCTTAGAATATGTCTGGATCACTGATGGGACGGACGTTCCTTGGCATTAGCCACAACTCCATTGTCACACAATAGGAGGAACATGGTTCATCTTATGAACCAATATACACCCAAACAGCCTCTTTGGTAGCATCTTAAGTAGCGATGTATCCAGCCTTTATCGTCTAGTATGCCACGGTATCTAGCTTGGAACTCTTCCAACATACCGTCCCTTTACTGAGGGTAAAGACAATGCCTGCGACTGACATTCAGTCGTCTTTATCACCCTGGAACCTTTCCAGTGATTCTCCCCAGGATCGATTGATACCATCTCACTACAACTAGTGAGAATCCTAACATCCAATTAGATCTATCTCATAGATCCAAAACCCAGGATTTAGGAGGTATCACTTTGATCCTATATGGAGAATCTTTGTGATAATCGTAGATTGATCGAGCGTAGCATAGGAAACTACTTCCCTATCAAGAGTATGTCATCCACGTACTCTACGAGGATCGCCACCATACTCCCTACTACCTTTTTGTTTATACAAGGTTCATCTACCATTTTGATGATGTCAACTTCTTTGACTAACACATCAAAATAGACGTTCCAACTCCGCGATGCCTGCTTTATCCTATATAGCATCTTGCACACGTTTCCGCTGCTCCCACTGTCTACGAAGCCCTCTGGCTGTGTACTTATAGACGCTCTCTTCTAAATCATCATTTAGAAAAGCAGTCAAGACACCCAACCACCAGATATCGCAGTCATGGTATGTAGCCGTGACAAGTAGGATCTGGATGGACTTAAGCATAGCTACTTGAAAAGGTTTGATCATTACCCACACCTGGTCAATGATACAAACTTTTAACAAGTCTAGCTTTGAAAGTCTCAACTTTTCCATCTACACCAAGTAATCTTCTCAAGATATACTTGCTCCTGATGGGGATTTAACCCTTCAGATATAGCAACCAAAGTCCATACTTTGTTGGTGTATAAGGATTCCATCTCAGATCGCTAAGCATCCAGCCATTCTTACAGAGTCCCACTCCTGATGGCCAGCTCGAAACTAGTTGGGTCATCATCTCATGATGCAATCCTCGCTCCCACTGTCATAGAGAAACAGAAGTATCTCTCAGGTGGGTGAGGAACCCTACTAGATCGGTGGAGAAGCTGAGGTTCGTTGGAATCTACTGAATCCTTTGGTTCTATTAAATCATCTGCTGTAGTTTGTATAGCTGGAACCTTTCCAGTTCTACATAACAGATCTTGCCTCGAGCTTGTCCGGATTTTGCTTTTAGACATAGGCCGGACAACCCCAAATCTTAACTAACTTAAGACATTGGCTCTTCCCTTTCCATATCACATATGAAATGGTTGGCAACTGATTTGATTCGAACCTAATTCAATAGGTATGCATCTTCTCAAGTGCATAACTCCCAAAAGGAAATAGGTAACTCAGTAGTACTCATCATAGAGCGCACCATATCGAATAGGGTATGATTGCTCCACCCCGATATACCATCGTGCTATGGTGTATTCGGAGGAGTAATGCTGAGAGAGAATCTCATTCTCTTTTAGAATGATCCAGGATTTCCGTGCTCAAGTATTCTCCTCCTCGATCTCATCAAAGGACATAATCTTATACCCGTATTTTGGTTCTCTACTTCTAACTTATATTCTGTGAATATCTAAAAAAGTTCGGACTTGTGTTTCAACAAGAACATATGTCTGAATCTAAAGAGATCATCAGAGAACGTAATGAAGTATAAAGAACCAGTCTTGGCATGTGTAGACAGGGGACCTTACATACATCAACATGTATCATCCCAAGAGTTTACTAACTCTTTCTCTGCTTCCAGTAAACAGAGCTATGGTCATCGTATCTTTGTGACATGACTGGCGAGTTTCAGAAGATGTAAATTCAAACTGATTTAAATATGCATCTATATGTAACTCTAGCTAGTCGGGTCGCATTGATATGACCTAGTCTACAATGCCTCAAGAAGGATTTGTTCATTTCTGAACTCTTCCTCTTGTGTGTGTTCCGTATACTAAAGAACTGTAGTTTGATTTAGAACATCAATGCTTTTAGATAACGTGCCTGAACCGATCAACTTTTGATATAGGAAATGTTCAAAACATTATCCAACAATACAAAATTTTATCATTTCTTTACTTTTAAAGAGACTGATATGATTTTGTATATCAGGTTCGGTATCTAACAACATTCGTTCAGAATCAATGTATTGTAATACAGGGTGACAGTGACCAACAGACTTGGCTGCAACATTTGCCCCGTTTTCTGCCTCATGAAACTTATCACCCGTTCTCAGTTCTCTACCTATCTGTAGCCCTATGTAACAGATTACATATCTGGGATCCTGATCTGGTATCACATACCCAGGACGTAAAGGATACTGAGAAACAGTTCTGTATAATGAACACACCCGAAGATGATGCATCAGCATGCACTCTCTTCGTTTGGGCAGCACGGGAATTCTGGTAATCCCCAATTTCCTGCTCTGTCTTATAACAATTATAAGTTGGAGCGGGACCAACGTTCCCCAGCTCAGTATAACAAGCGGGTTCGGTCAATATTCCGTATTATTATCTTGATTAAGGCGTGATATGGTCGCTACCTGGAGAGAGAGAGAGAAGAAAACACTCAGCGTGCGCTCTTGCAAGAATAGATTGGTTATTATTTTATCTAATCAGGATGGCTCCCACTGCTTTTTATCAAATCTTCCTTCAAACCCTAAAAGGAAAGACTAGCCGGGATTAATTACACACTACAAGTTCGCCAATCTTTCAGCCAGGCCAGTGTCGGTACTTTGAGGGAGGTCCCCCGTGCTTTCGCACGAACCTAATTAATGTAAACCTCGTTTTCCCAGAGGCGTAACCCCATTGACACCTTTCTAGACACCTACTTGATCGGCTAATTGTAATGTATAAAACTCTCCCAGGAGTAACTCTTACTCGCAGCGGGTATCGGGATCCAACTATTTCATAGAAGGTATGCAATCTCATTGCAAATTTCAACACTTGAAATTCCCGATAATTTTGCCCCGAACGATCTATGACCTTGACAAGGTCAACAAACCATAGACTGCAAGTCAAGTTCATCCCGTCATTTCTTGATTGAATCAAAACCACCCGCACGACCCTTGACAAGGTCAACAAGGCCGCACGACTACCCTAACCCAATCTGCATCATATGCATAAGCAGATAAATACTGGTTAGCTACCGCACACTGCGCCTTGACAAGGTCAACAAACGCAGCACGAATACTAAACAGGATTTATCTGAAATGACGGAGGGCTACGACAGGTTTTTCTGAAAACCTATTGCGTAATGAACTTGATATCATTGTAGGATCGAATGATTTTAAAATGGAGTGTTTTTGAGGCTTTTCTAGTTTTGCTAAAGGAGTCACTCCCGGTGAAGGGATCGTCGGTCCTTTCCTCATCGAATGAGGTGCGGGATATATCATATATATCACTGTGCAAAGCAAAAACTCTTAAAAGCAATCAAAATACAAACCGAGGGCGTAGCATCGACCAGTTATTGCTAAAGGAGTCACTCCCGGTGAAGGGATCTCGGTCCTTTCCTTATCGAATAAGGTGCAGGATATATCATATATACCGCTGTGCAAAGCAAGAACTGTAGCTACCTGTTTTATTTTGAAATTCGATTCTACAACATCTTAGGTTTCTTTTATTTCATTAATCACATTAATTAAGTCCCATCATTTAAGTACCTAAACATCACAGATAAATACGACGTACACTTATGCCATCCGCATTCGCCTCGATGTCCCCTCGTGCACCGTTAGGTTAGGTAACTAACGGCAGAGCGGGGCAGGGCTAGCGCGGGTGTAAAACATAAGTAACGTCTATATAATATATCATATATACTATATACAGTATCTATCACAGAACATCACATGATCACATCACAGATATCGCAGCAGAAGAATCATATGAAACATTGGATATACTAGGACGTCCGTGTTTTCAATACGAGCCAGTATAAAACACGGATTCCACGGTCGTGATGAATAGCCAAACCCACACCCCTAGACCCCTACGAGAGCGGCAAGCAACCCTACCAATTCTGGAGTTAGGAGACCCGGACTCGACTCCTCGAGTTGGTCTCCCACTGGACTCCAGAACCCGGTTACTTGTGCTCCCCTCCTTGGGTCTATCCTAGTGCGGAAAAGTAAATAATATACAAACGGGTGACATCTTCCGCAACCTGGAAGTGCCCCAATAAAAGAATATTACATACAAGTTTTTACATGAATGAAAATGAAAAACACTCATCTCACATAAAAACCCACGGCTATTCAAACACGACGATCCAATATAACATATCCAGCAACACATAACATCACATGTCATCAACGTAAGTAAATATGCACATCCCAATTGTCGTTGACATATAGCAACGAAACCGGCGATATCACATATTACACTTACGGTCACAGAAAAGAAAGTGTAAAACTACAACAGTTGGAATCCGCAACCACCTCAGACATCGCATGCCTGACCAAATGAATTACTTAGACATCGCATGCCTAACAATTATAAACCCCGCATTTTAGTCTCAAAATCGAAAACTCTTTTCAATATCAAGTCGGGCAATTCAACAAGATTCCCGACATCCTGATCGAATGCTCGTCGCAAACTTCAGTAGACGGCCGCTGTTGGGGTAAAAATTTACACCCCGGTTGACCAAGTCAAAATCAAAGTCAACCCCAAGCCAAGTGGGTCCAAGCCCAGATCCAGTAGGCCCATGCCCGGGTCGAGCCCGAACATGAAGCGGCCGGTCTCCCCCCATGCCAAGATAAAAATTTTGTAATAAATAATTTTGTTGCATTTTCTTTTATTTTATTTTCGGATAAATGTAAGAAAAATAGGCATAAAGCCAAATTTTTGTAAAGCCCATGGCTTATGTGCAAAAAGAAATGGCACATGACCCATGGGATAGGCAAAATGCCATTTTGGGAAGCCCAAGGGGCTATGTGTAAAGTGTATAGCCTATAAAGGCAAAGATAATGAAATATCTCAACAACTTTTTTTCTCTCTCCAAAAAAAATTAGAGCTGAGCTCTTTCTTCCTTCTTCAAGGTTCCAAAACCTTCTTCTTTCTCTTGAATTAAATCAAGAGTTTTACTCTTCCTTTTTCAAAACTAAATAGTTTTCCACCACAAAACCCACAAAGGGGAACTTGGATCTGCCATCAGATCTTAAAAAGGAGAGATTTTGAGATTTTACATCTCTTGATCCTCAAGATCCAGCAAGCAACAGGAGGAAGAAGAAGAACCCTTCCATTAACCCAACAAAAAAAAAACACACACTCAGGAGTCTAACTCCTCTTTGATTTCTCTTCAGAGAAATCTTTTTAGGCTAAAAGCCTGTTGTGTGCGCAAGTCGTCCGCGTGCCGACACGTGGCGCGCGCGCTTGCGCAACTGCGCAAGTGCGCAAGTCGCCCGCGTGCCGACACGTGGCGCGCGCGCTTGCGCAAGTGCGCAAGGCGCCCGCGTGCCGACACGTGGCGCGCGCGCTTGCGCAACTGCGCAAGTGCGCGAGTCGCCCGCGTGCCGACACGTGGCGCGCGCGCTTGCGCAACTGCGCAAGTACGCGAGTCGCCCGCGTGCCGACAGGCGCGCGCGCTTGCGCAACTGCGCATCCCTTGGATGTCTTTTCCCCCTCTTTTGTGTACATATATACACATATACATATGTATACAAATTTATACATACACGTACTCCACGACACTGTCCCTGTTAGAAAAAAATTTCTAACGGGGCGCTGCCCCGCACCCCGCAAGGGGGCTGCTAGCCCCCTTGACCCCCAGCCCGCTATCCGGGTAGCGGGACCCCCGTAAAAACTCTGCGTGGCTCCCGATATATCCAAAACCCCTCTTTCAGAACAGAACACACGTATACTGAACATTGAGTTCGCATGACCAGTTTAACCCGTTAATCGGAGGTTCCCTCGCCCCAAAGGCGATGGGTAATTAACGGCAGCTTAGTCCGCGGCTGCCGGAGATTCGGATCCCCACCATCATTAAACCCCGGCCTACCCTAGGCAGGGGGAATCTGTAGTACGCCTGACAAGCGCTTGCGTATTTCCATCTCACTGGGGTGACGAAAAACACCCTACAGACTCTGGCACGCCCGGTGGGACCAATCTCTCCTCTCATATTTCGGGTTAAACGTTCATGCGAACTCAATCAATACACATATCGATTGCCTATACTGAAATGATGTTTTCTTTTCGTGCAGCAATCAACCTTCAACGACAATGTCTTCCCAGACGAATTCAACTTCCAAAGCGACCCCGATTCCATACGTGGTCAAGATCAACGCTCGTGTGGTTCTCCCTGCAAGCCTCAGTCGACAGTGGGAGGAACCGCCCCGCCAGTTTGGCTACGTCATCATCTATCCTGCTGGAAGCGCTCATCTGGCGGAAATCCCGGCGGAACAGGTGGTCAAGCCGGTCCTAAGGGGCAAGAGGCCGAATGTTGTGATTGCTAAGGCACCACAACCGAAACTTAAGATGGTATCTGAACGATTCCCTGACGCTCTAGCTGGGGGCAAGACTTCCGATGCGAAGGGCAACAACAAATGTCGCGGACGAGATCAAGCGATGACTCCAACAAACGCACAATCGAGCGTATCTCCAAAGCCCTCCGTCGCCCGGTCTGCGGCGTCTTCCCAAAGAGCTGAAGTCTGCCAGGTGCTTAGAACAGAAAAGTTAAGGCAGAAGCGGCTCAGGTATCGAGCCAACAAAAGGGCCAAGGCTTCGGCCAAATGGAATCATGTGAAGTTCCAAGTGCAGGGTTTCCCCGCGACGACGGCTGAGTCGGACGTAAGAATCAGCAATTCCTTCGAGCCTCTGAAGTGGGTTCAGAAAAACGCCATGACCGCCAGAATCAAGAAGACAGCGGTCCGAACAGTGCCACAAAGAGACGTGTCCCCGCCCCAACAGAAAACGTACGACACTATCTCTTCAAGAGTCTATCAAGCGCTCTGTGCCGCACGAAAGCAGCGGGGCAAACCCAGAAAAGATGCGCCAGCACCATTTAAGAACCTGGTTAGGCCAGCCGCCTTCAATCGACTACCAGCTACCGAAACAAGGGGGTCAAGACAGCGATCCACGAAATCAACTGCCAATGATAGAAAGACGGCCGGATATATCATCCATACGGTCTATATGGCGGGCGGGCGCCCCAGCGACAACCTTCGCAGCAAAAGCAAGGACGGGGCCACCACATCCCAAGCCCAATCTAGCCTGAATGTGGTTGCCGCCGCCCAAGAACAGCCGCCCCTGCTGGATGAAGAAAACCCTCTCGATGAGGATGATAGGCAGAAAGACCCCTCGGTCCATGCAGAGTCAAGCTCGGACAGCGAGGAAGAGCCGACTTTCCGCCCCAGGACTGCGGAGCAAGAGCTGCTTCAAGAGCTTCGAAAACAGCTCAGGAGCAAAGATAAAGAGATGGCCAAGCTCTATTCGAAGATAGACGACTTAACGAACGTGGTGATGCAGCTTACGGCTCAAATTGCTCGAGCGCCGCCCAATCAAGCACAAGCCGCTACTAATCAGCCGGGTGATGACAATCTGAGGCAGCCAATGCCTGTTCCTTTGGGTCCAAGACTGGTCGAGCCGCATGAAAGCCGGCCACACTCCGCTTCTGGGGACGCCTTGGCCCCAGATAGCACTATCCCGCTAACACAGGATCGGATAATGGATTTGGTCACCAGCAAGGTTAAAACATTGGTGGCCGAAGCTGAAGCTCAGAAAGAAATCGGCAGTAGTGGCCGTCCATATCCCGCGCAATACGATCTGATCGAGTTCCCAAGCGGCTACGTCATTCCTAAGTTCGGAAGATTTGATGGAACGGGGAATGCAAATCAGCACGTTGCCCACTTCAAAGCATCGTGCGGAAATACAGGGGGCAATGATGCGCTCCTTCTTCGTCAGTTTGTCAACAGCCTGACCGGTGTTGCTTTCGACTGGTACGCGAGCATACCGGACGGGTCCGTCATTACCTTTGCCCAAATGGAGTCCCTGTTTCGGCAAAGGTTCATGAGTGTCAGTGATAAAATCTCCATTGCCGACCTTGTGAGGACTAAGCCGGGGAAGAATGAAAGCAACACCGACTTTATCGCCCGATGGCGTAATCTCACAGTCAAATGCGAACCGCCGCTGGAGCAGGACCAGTCCGTCAGCCTTCTCATTGGGAACCTCAGCAATTGGATGGTCCCATTCTTGTGTACAGCGGGCCTCAAGACATTTCAGGAGCTAACCAAGAAAGTCCAAATGCTGGAACGCTCAAAGCAAGAGTCCCCGCCGGACACTCAGAGAGACAAAACCTGGAAAAGCAAGCGGGACGACAACCGTAGAAGCGGGAGTTCCAGCAGTACCAATGTCTTCAATGCCTCCGACAATGAAGAAAAGCGAAGGGCGGGCGAATCCAAAACCAACCGGTCTCGAAAGCCATTGCTGGGAGGAGATGGGCCTTCCCTAGAAGAGAAGAAGAACAAGGTTTACTCTTTCAGAAGGGACAAGGTCCGTAAGATATTTAAAGATGCCTTGAACAACGGCCTACAATTGCCGGAGTCGAAAAGACCCCAAGAAGCAAAAATGACCGACAATCCTCTGTATTGCCCGTACCACCGAGTAGTGAGCCATGCGATCGAGGATTGCTATATCTTCAAAGACTGGGTCGAGAAGCAGTACAAGGCTGGAGAGATCGAGCTGTCCAAAAGCGTGTTGGTGAACAATCAAGTTGCGACCGCCAACTTTATACAGACAGAAGTTGAAGCCTTCTGGGAACAGACAGCTGAACCCGCTGCCCCGACAAACGAAACCGACTCATCGCAGCCTCCGTGGAGTACGCACATATCTAATAAGACGAAGAAGCTGCTAAAGCTACGTCAGAAAGAACCCAGGACGGAATGGGAAGGGCAAAAGAAGCCTACCAGTCCAGCTGCCAATGCAGCTCCATCAGGCTCAAAATCCAAGAAGCTCAAGAAGAAGAAAAGTGTAGCTCGGCGCGAAAAGGAGCCTGCAGGGAGATCGACCATTCAAAAATATATCGATTCCCTCGAAGAATATGAACAAAGGGAAAGAACATTGATTCAATTGAAGGAGTTCTTCCCTGTACAAGCGGCTGAAATTCTGGAGGAGTTAGAAGAAGACTCCAATGAAGAGATCCCAATAGTGACCTGCTATGCCATCCATCTTGGCAGCGACTCCGAGGATGATCTCTGTTTTCCCGAAGAGGACGAGGAGCTCACCACAAAGGCCAATCAAATCCAGCTCAGAAGCGGCAGAGCTCTACCGCAAAATCAGGGCAACGCCCCAAAAGGGAAGGAAAAACAAGTCGCTAATGAAGAAAATGGCAGAGAACCGGCCGACGAAAACATAAATCCTTCCTCGGTGGACTATAATGTCTTGGCACATCTCCGGAAGCTTCCATCTCTCCTGAGCATCTACGACGCCTTGGTCCTATCTAAGGAGCTTAGAGACGTTCTCATCCATGCTCTACAAAACCCCGAGCGGTATCAGGCTCACTTTGCGGAAATTAATATGAAAGAAGCCCAGCACGCTTTGCATGCCGCCGCAGTCACATTTAAGGATGAAGACTTGCTACTGGGAACGGCTGAGCATAATCGGCCGCTTTACGTGACCGGGTACAGCGACGGAGATCGAATTAATCGTATATTGATTGATCCGGGGTCCTCAGTGAACATCATGAACTTGCAAACTCTGAAGAGTTTGTCAATGGATGTCCGACACCTGTCGAGGGAAAGGATTGTCATTCAGGGGTTCAACCAAAATTGCCAGCAAGTTCTAGGGTCTATAGCTTTGCCAATCAAATTTGGGGATCTGCAAACTGAAGCTAAGATATACGTGATCGACGCCGACACATCTTATAAGATTCTCTTGGGGCGGCCGTGGATCCATGATTACGGCATCATTCCGTCAACTCTCCATCAATGCATGAAGTATACTAAAAATGGCGAAGAAAGACGCATTGACGGAGACATCCAACCGTTCGGTGTGCATGAAGTCCGATATGAAGATTCTCGGTACTTTATGAACCACCAAAATGCTAAGCCACAACTGACTGAGGATAGACCAGCCCCAAGGCTCAAAAGCAAATCTGCGCCGGCTGTCACTTTCAAAAGCAAAAATGCCCAAGTGCGCCCGCATTTCGGTAGCGACACTGATGAGTCCGACGCTGGAAGCCCGTCCTTCCATAAAACTCGCCCTCGTTTCGGCAGCGATACGGACGAATCTGTTACTGAAGGCCCATCTAGCAGCAAAGTCCGCCCTCATCTTGGCAGTGACACTGAAGAGTCAGAAGAAGAGGACCTGCCGTGCGACAGCTGTGCAGATCGACCCCCCATGCAGCAAGCGAAACTACGAGAGACATTCGAAGTCGCAGAAGGGTCCCTGGCTATCACAAGGGTACCAGAGCAAATGTGCAAAGAGCTCGATGCATTATCAATCTCCACCGTGGACCAGCTGAAAACTTTCTACGTTCCCGGGAGGAAAAGTGGACAGAAGGGCATCTTGTTTTATGGGTCAAACCCTGTTGCGCACCCGGACGATTTGTCTGTCGCGTGCCTTCCATATGAGATAGGCATAAGAGCCGTCCTCAATCCCAGATACTATGCGCCCGAGATGCAGGAATACTTTAAGAAGTGCGGATGCCGGTTATATCAAACGGAGTCCGAAGCAAAGTTTTACGAAGGGCTATGGCATCCGCCCCAGGTCCGAGCACTCATCGATGGACGAATTCCAGATAGACGGGGCATAGGCTACATTCAACCTGATTCCAAAGCATGCTACATGATCCATGTTGGTGAGGCCAGCGAAAGATCAAATGATGACGACGAGATAGCCGAGCCAGAAGAAGCTCCTCAAGAGCTCGAAGATGGCGGGCAAGCAACCTTTGACGAGCTAACCGAGATTGACTTAGGAACGCCCGATAATCCAAGGCCGACCTACATCAGCTCGCTCTTGTCAGAGGAAATGAAAGCGCAGATAATCGCCCTGCTGCATGAGTTCGTCGACTGCTTCGCGTGAACATACAAAGAAATGCCTGGCCTTTCCCCTGAAGTGGCCGTACATAAGTTGGCTATATCTCCTGATGCTAAGCCAGTCAAACAAGCTCCTCGAAGAATGAGAAGGGAACTAGAAGAAAAGGTCATCGAGGAAACTAAGAAGCTCATCGATGCCGGCTTCATCAGGGAAGAGAAATATGCAGACTGGATCGCATGCATAGTCCCAGTGAAGAAGAAAAATGGGCAGATCCGAGTCTGTGTCGATTTCAGGGACCTCAATAAGGCATGTCCTAAAGATGACTTCCCGCTACCGGTCATGGAAATGATGGTCGATGACACCTCAAATTACGAACTGTTCACCTTTATGGACGGCTCGTCTGGATATAATCAGATCAAGATGTCGCCTGAGGATGAGAAGCACACAGCATTTCGAACTCCGATCGGAATATATTGCTACAAGGTGATGCCGTTCGGACTGAAGAACGCAGGTGCTACATATCAAAGGGCAATGACCAATATCTTCGATGACCTAATTCATAAAGTCGTCGAATGTTATGTTGATGATCTGGTCGTTAAGACTGAAACCAAGGCCGATCATATCCAGGATCTTAGGACCGTTCTCACCAGACTGAGGGAATTTGATCTGAAGATGAATCCTCTGAAATGCGCTTTTGGCGTGTCATCGGGAAAATTCCTGGGCTTCATAGTCCGACATCGAGGGATCGAAGTTGACCCGTCGAAGATAAAGGCCATTATGGAGATGCCTCCTCCGAAGAGTCTGACGCAGCTAAGATCTTTTCAAGGCAAGCTTGCTTATATACGGAGGTTTATCTCAAATTTATCAGGGAGATGCAGGCCCCTCTCAAAGCTCATGAAGAAAGGAGCTCCTTTTATCTGGGATGCCGAATGTCAAGCAGCTTTCGAAAGCATCAAACAGTACTTGTTGCACCCTCCAGTGCTGGCCGCTCCCATTCCAAATAAACCGCTGATTCTCTACACTGCCGCGCTGGACGAGTCACTCGGTGCGCTCCTTGCCCAGAATAACGAGGAGGGAAAAGAAAATGCCCTCTACTACCTCAGTCGAACTCTAGTCGGGGCGGAACACAACTACTCCCCAATCGAAAAGCAATGCCTGGCTCTGATATTTGCTGTGAAGAAGCTGAGGCACTATCTGCTCGCTCATCGGGTTATGCTGATCTCCAAGGTCGACCCGCTCAAACACTTGATGACCAAAGCAAGCCTAGCCGGCAGAATGGCAAGATGGGCTGTCATGCTACTTGAGTTTGACATAGTTTACACTCCTCAGAAAGCAGTAAAAGGGCAAGCTCTTGCAGACTTTCTCGCTGCTCATCCCATACCAGAAGGGTCGCCACTAAATTGTGAGTTACCCGACGAACAAGTGCTGCATCTCGAGAATGACGAGCCATGTTGGGAGCTCTACTTCGATGGGGCCTCATCGATAAGAACCTCCAGTAAATCAAGCGTCCCGGAGATAAAAGCAGGGATAGGATTGGTGTTTATCACACCATCAATGGGAACCCTACGGCGTTCTTTTGCTCTCACCGAGCCTCGCACAAACAATGAGGCCGAGTATGAAGCTCTGATAGCTGGTTTGGAGCTCGCCATAGAAATGGAAATCCTTCGGCTACGGGTTTACGGTGATTCCCAGCTTGTCGTCAACCAAGTAAGCGGCGACTATAAGATATACAAACCCGAGTTGGCTCGATACAGAAGCCGGGTGGTGGAACTCATGAAACGGTTCACTTATATCGAACTAACAAGAGTCCCTAGAGCATTGAACGGAAAAGCCGATATACTCGCTCGCCTAGCCAAGGAGCTGGCTGATCCTGACATGGACGAAATTCTGATCACAGTCAGGAGCCGACAAATTCTACCCCCAGTCTCTCTACGAGAAGAGGAAAGCGCGGAACAGAAGAGCAGTCCTGCGGAAGAAGCTTCGATCATCCAAGACGCGCCCGATTGGAGAGAACCCTTCATAGAGTACCTCCGATACGACAAGCTGCCCGAAGAAAAATCTGCGAGGATTCAGCTGAAGAAAAGAGCTCTCCGATACGTGTTTGTAAATGACACGTTATACCGCAGGTCATACGACCAACTATGGCTCAGGTGTCTGTCATTGGCCGAAGCCCAAAAGGTCATGAAAGATGTCCACTCGGGCGTTTGCGGTGCTCACCAATCTGGCCCCAAGATGCGACTTCAAATCAAACGGCTTGGGTATTACTGGCCCACCATGATACGGGATTGCGGAGAGCATGCAAAGAAATGTTATATCTGCCAAATTCACGGTGATTTTATTCACAAGCATCCCAATCCATTGCATCCTACAGTGGCGTCGTGGCCCTTCGAAGTCTGGGGCACCGACATTGTTGGCCCAATTGATCCTCCGTCATCCAAAGGCCATCGGTTAATACTGGCCGCGACAGACTACTTCTCCAGATGGGCTGAAGCTGTCCCGCTAAAAGAAGTTAAGACAAAGGATATTCTGACATTCTTCCAGCATAATATTCTATACCGCTTCGGTACACCAAGAAGAATCATTTCTGACGACGGGCCTTCTTTCAAGAGCTTCAATGTCTCAAGGTTCGCTACTCAGCACAAGATAGACTGGAGATATTCCTCCATCTATAATCCAAGAGCCAACGGGCTAGCCGAAGCCTTCAATAAGACTCTATGCAAGCTCCTGAGGAAAAATGCTTCAGCCAACAAGAGAGACTGGAATCTCAAACTTCACGAGGCGTTGTGGGCATATCGTACCACACACCGTACTCCAACTCAGTCCACTCCATACTCATTGCTCTTCGGAGTGGAGGCGGTCCTCCCCCTCGAAGTTGAAGTTCCAATCTTAAGAATGGCCGTCCAACATGAGTTGACGGAGGAAGAAAACGTGCTCCTTCGACTTGAAGAACTCGATGCCCTCGAAGAAAAGAGGCTCGCGGTGCAGCAAAATCTGGAGCTATACCGAGCCCAAATGTCACGGGCCTATGACAAGATAACTCGTCTCCGTGCTTTCAAGAAAGGTGAATTGGTGTTGGTCCTCAAAAGACCGATCATCCTCAATCGACATGCCAAAGGAAAATTCGAGCCAAACTGGGAAGGACCATACGTCATTGAGAAAGTGTTCGACGGAGGATCCTACCAACTAATAAGTGCAGAGGGAGAAAGGCCCATGCCGCCCATTAATGGCCGATATCTCAAGAAATACTACACATGAATGCTCCAAGTCGCAGGCGAATTGAGCACATCAGCCCTACGGTCTGGATCAGACATCCTGCAAAACCGTATACAATCCACGGGCGTAAATAACCCCTATTTCTCCCAAATCCTGCCGGTGAGACTACTTTTAAAGTCCCACCAGCAGCAAAAAAAGAAAAAGAAAAAAAAGAAGAAGAAATAAACGGTATGTCCACAAGCAAAACGGGCACGGATGAAAACCCGAAAGGGCTCCGTGAGTAAAAACAGCAGGACTACCGGCGAGTCTGTGAGAACCCGAAAGGGCGCAAACTCGTGAAAAGAGATGAAAAACACTCGCAAAGTCCTCTCGACCTTGTGAGGAGAAAATACCTGCGTGAGATCCTTACGACTCACAATGGAGCAACACACTTAGGAATCCTCACGATTCCTGAGGAGAAAATACACCTGCGGGATCCTTACGACTCGTAGGGAGAAAATGCTTTATGGGACCCTCACGGCCCATAAAATTGAAAAGCCTTGGGTGGTAGGGACCCAAACCTATCTCCTAAGCCATCGTTCCCCAACGGGCAACGGCAAATGATGAGTTGCTCCTGGCATTTCGCTTCAGTGTTAGCGGTGCTGATGCCGACCAAAAACCCAAATCCCAAGTCCTCCCAAGGCAAATGATGAGTTGCTCCTGGCATTATTCCAGTGCAGCAATGCTGATGCCAAACAAGATCCAAATTCCAAGTCCCCAAATGGCGAATGATGAGTCGCTCCTGGTACCATATTCCAGTGCAGCGATGCAGACGCCAACCAAATTCCAAATCCCATACCCCAACGGCGAATGATGAGTCGCTCCTGGTACCACATTCCAGTGCAGCGATGCAGACGCCAACAAATCCCTGAAATCTTTCTGGCCCTACGGTCTGGATCATACATCCTGAAAAACCGTATACAATCCACGGGCGTAAAACAATCCCAATCTCTCCTAAGTCCTACCGGTGAGACCACATTCAAAGTCCCACTAAAAAAAAAAAAAAAAAAAAAAAAAAAAGGTATGTCCACAAGCAAAATGGGCACGGAGGAAAACCCGAAAGGGCTCCGTGAGTAAAAACAGCAGGACTGTCGACGAGTTTGTGAAAACCTGAAAGGGCGCAAACTCGTGAAAAGAAGATGAAATGCACTCTCAAAGTCCTCTCGACTTTGAGAGGAGGAAATTCCCGCGTGAGATCCTTACGACTCACAAAGGAGCAACACACTTAGGAGTCCCCACGACTCCTATGGAGAAAATACGCCTACGAGATCCTTTCGACTCGTAGGGAGAAAATGCTTTTATGGGACCCTCACGGCCCATAAAATTGAAAAGTCTTAGGTGATAGGGATCTAAACCTGCCTCCTAAGCCATCAATTCTCAAATTCTCTCGGGGCAAATGATGAGTTGCTCCTGGCATTATTCCAGTGCAGCAATGCAGATGCCAAACAAAAACCAAAATCCCAAAATCCTCTCCATGACAGATGATGGTTCGCTCCTGGTACCATATTCCAGTATAGCGATGCTGATGTCAACCCAATCAAAATCAACAAGTCAACTTCCACCCGACACCGCAAGAAGCGGAGCAAGTCAAGTCTACCCCTGACACTGCAAGAAGCAGAGCAAGTCAAATCAAGCATCGACCGTCCAAGTCGCTAAAAGGGCAGCAACGACCGTCCACGTCGCTAAAAGGGCAGCACCGACCGTCCAAGTCGCAAAAAGGGCAGAATCGACCGTCCAAGTCGCTAAAAGGGCAGCAACGACCGTCCACGTCGCTAAAAGGGCAGCACCGACCGTCCAAGTCGCAAAAAGGGCAGAATCGACCGTCCAAGTCGCTAAAAGGGCAGCAACGACCGTCCACGTCGCTAAAAGGGCAGCATCGACCGTCCACGTCGCAAAAAGGGCAGAACCGACCGTCCACGTCGCTAAAAGGGCAGCACCGACCGTCCAAGTCGCAAAAAGGGCAGAATCGACCGTCCAAGTCGCTAAAAGGGCAGCAACGACCGTCCACGTCGCTAAAAGGGCAGCATCGACCGTCCACGTCGCAAAAAGGGCAGAACCGACCGTCCACGTCGCTAAAAGGGCAGCACCGACCGTCCAAGTCGCAAAAAGGGCAGAATCGACCGTCCAAGTCGCTAAAAGGGCAGCAACGACCGTCCACGTCGCTAAAAGGGCAGCACCGACCGTCCACGTCGCTAAAAGGGCAGCATCGACCGTCCACGTCGCAAAAAGGGCAGAACCGACCGTCCACGTCGCTAAAAGGGCAGCACCGACCGTCCAAGTCGCAAAAAGGGCAGAATCGACCGTCCACGTCGCTAAAAGGGCAGCATCGACCGTCCACGTCGCTAAAAGGGCAGCAACGACCGTCCAAGTCGCGAAAAGGGCAGCACCGACCGTCCAAGTCGCAAAAAGGGCAGCGCAGGATTCCTACAAAGCGGGAACCAAATAACTCCGGGCCAGGGAAAACGTCTATCACGGACACTCCGTCTCGGAGACATGTCAAGCAACGACCGTCCATGTCGTAAAATGGGCAGTGCCAGCTTTCCAAAAAGCGGGAACCAAACCAAGTCGCCTTCACGTGAAAGAAGATCCATCAATTTCATGCACACGACCCACATATGTGGTGTGCATTTATTGATGGGGGGCAATTTGTTGGGGTAAAAATTTACACCCCGGTTGACCAAGTCAAAATCAAAGTCAACCCCAAGCCAAGTGGGTCCAAGCCCAGATCCAGTAGGCCCATGCCCGGGTCGAGCCCGAACATGAAGCGGCCGGTCTCCCCCCATGCCAAGATAAAAATTTTGTAATAAATAATTTTGTTGCATTTTCTTTTATTTTATTTTCGGATAAATGTAAGAAAAATAGGCATAAAGCCAAATTTTTGTAAAGCCCATGGCTTATGTGCAAAAAGAAATGGCACATGACCCATGGGATAGGCAAAATGCCATTTTGGGAAGCCCAAGGGGCTATGTGTAAAGTGTATAGCCTATAAAGGCAAAAATAATGAAATATCTCAACAACTTTTTTTCTCTCTCCAAAAAAAATTAGAGCTGAGCTCTTTCTTCCTTCTTCAAGGTTCCAAAACCTTCTTCTTTCTCTTGAATTAAATCAAGAGTTTTACTCTTCCTTTTTCAAAACTAAATAGTTTTCCACCACAAAACCCACAAAGGGGAACTTGGATCTGCCATCAGATCTTAAAAAGGAGAGATTTTGAGATTTTACATCTCTTGATCCTCAAGATCCAGCAAGCAACAGGAGGAAGAAGAAGAACCCTTCCATTAACCCAACAAAAAAAAAAAACACACACTCAGGAGTCTAACTCCTCTTTGATTTCTCTTCAGAGAAATCTTTTTAGGCTAAAAGCCTGTTGTGTGCGCAAGTCGTCCGCGTGCCGACACGTGGCGCGCGCGCTTGCGCAACTGCGCAAGTGCGCAAGTCGCCCGCGTGCCGACACGTGGCGCGCGCGCTTGCGCAAGTGCGCAAGGCGCCCGCGTGCCGACACGTGGCGCGCGCGCTTGCGCAACTGCGCAAGTGCGCCAGTCGCCCGCGTGCCGACACGTGGCGCGCTCACTTGTGCAACTGCGCAAGTACGCGAGTCGCCCGCGTGCCGACACGTGGCGCGCGCGCTTGCGCAACTGCGCAAGTGCGCGAGTCGCCCGCGTGCCGACACGTGGCGCGCGCGCTTGCGCACCTGCGCATCCCTTGGATGTCTTTTCCCCCTCTTTTGTGTACATATATACACATATACATATGTATACAAATTTATACATACACGTACTCCACGACACTGTCCCTGTTAGAAAAAAATTTCTAACGGGGCGCTGCCCCGCACCCCGCAAGGGGGCTGCTAGCCCCCTTGACCCCCAGCCCGCTATCCGGGTAGCGGGACCCCCGTAAAAACTCTGCGTGGCTCCCAATATATCCAAAACCCCTCTTTCAGAACAGAACACACGTATACTGAACATTGAGTTCGCATGACCAGTTTAACCCGTTAATCGGAGGTTCCCTCGCCCCAAAGGCGATGGGTAATTAACGGCAGCTTAGTCCGCGGCTGCCGGAGATTCGGATCCCCACCATCATTAAACCCCGGCCTACCCTAGGCAGGGGGAATCTGTAGTACGCCTGACAAGCGCTCGCGTATTTCCATCTCACTGGGGTGACGAAAAACACCCTACAGCCGCATCCCCAATACAGTCGACGAAGTGCACCAAGGCGGAACACCGCTACCGCGAGCACCCAAACGGATGCTTTCGGCGACGGGGTTCTCCTACAGTCACTTGGTCGGGGCTATGGAGTGAGGCTGTCTATTAAGTTTATCCGGCGAGTATCCGCGTACGCTACGTGATTGCGATGGACTTTTGATCACATCAAAATTCCGTGGCAACCGATCAAGTGAGACTAAACTGCTATGTTTATAATATTCATTCAGTTATCTTATAACTTCTTGTGAATTCCAATTATTGTATCACATTCCGGATAAATAGAAAATGTTAAACTTTTCGATCGAACAGTCAAACACCCAAGTTTTCCCGATACAGATCAACACATGAAACAAGTCTAACAACATTCAGTTCGTGCCTCAGTACCAACGGTCCAACCGTAGAAGGGTCAAGCCAACGCCTCACATGTGGCACGCCGTACTGCCCCAAACCCGAAGGTTCAAAGGGCAGTTCAAGACGGTCACATAATCGAGTTAAGGTTTGTTGTCTTCTAGAGGGTCCATCGCGTTACTTGCACTACTTAGAACGTCGTTAAACCACGGAAAAATCCAACACTTGGAAATTTCCCGACAGGGGAAAAGGTGGGTATTTATATCCGGTCGAACTTTTTAACATATTCAAAAAATTATCCGGAAAGCCACATAGACAAAATCTGATACTCCGATCGAAACACCGAATCCCCAAATCAACTGCAGAAAATTCAACTCTTGAATAAATTTTAAAAATACCCAGAGAACACAGCACCAGAAACAATGAATTACTGTGCAAACAGTTCGGGCTGATGTCATGATTCTGCCGCGGAACCGCCGCATAAGCTAGGCTTATGCCGCGGTTCCGCCGCCATTTACACTGTTCATCCAAAACTTTTTGCGCCGTAATGCTTAGATTTCCCTGCTGAGTTTTCTGCATATTTTTATTTTGGAAAAATCCATGATTTTAGAAAAAGTACAGAGAGCAAGTTTAGGTTTGGGTTTTCGGGTCGTTCGGACTTCAAATTCCGTCTAGACTTCGCCTAAGGCTCTAGCTAGGCTCTGATACCACTGTAGGGTTCCTAGGCACTCTCAAGAGGTCTCACAAGGCATCAACCATACCAATTTCAAATTTAAACGGTGCCGAGAAACCCTAGTGTACGGATCGTTGGCTAGATGTCTAGGCGAAAAAGCAACTAGTTAACTACTTTAACTAAGTGAACGGAAATACAACCTTTGTAGATCCGGTTCTCCACCTCCATAGCTCCGCAACGAAGTATCCTCGCTGTCCAAATCGAAATCCGGGCTCATGCGTCGGCTTCATCGGAGAAGAAGCGGGCTAGGTCATCGACGACGTGCCGAAAATGATCTACGTCGAAGCATCACTAGATCAAGCTCCACCTTCACCAAGCCATGAAAACTTATGAAGGAAACACACTCTACTACTTGGCAAGAGGTAGAGGATGAAGAAATAGGAAGTGGGTAAACTTTAGAATTGGATTTCTCACTCTAATTCATCAATCACCATTGATGAAGCATAAGGTTTTCTTCTTGAGTTCAAGGAAGAAGAAGAAGAAGAAAATGATATGATAAGTTATTATGAAAAGAATAATAAATTTATTCTTATCATAATATTAACCTAAGTTAAGTGTAGAGAATTGACCAAGGTTAAAGAATGGTTAGGGTTAAGGAGATGAGACAAAAATGGTCACTTAATGAATGCTTCATGAAGCTTCATGTTGCAAACAAAATAAGCCACCATTTTTCTCTCATTTCTTTTCCTTTTTCCAAAAATAAAAGGATTAATAAATGAATAAGTAAAACCCTAATTATCCACTTAACCATGGTTTAAATCTTTACACTTAACCAAAAAGATATGTATCATCAAACATGATACAAACAAGTGCACAAAATCATATCGCATATGTAATGCGCACACCCGAGCGAGAAAATCCATTTAAAGTGAACCGATACTAGTTAATGCAAAGTAATATATCAAATATATAATTATGCATCAAATCATTAAATCAACACTTGATTTAACGATCCGGTCATATCGTATATAACCGACTAGTATTCAATGCATCGGTTTATCGAATCAACCCTTGATTCGATAACTAGGGTATATCGCATATAACCTAATCGATACATTCATCGCGAGAATGGAATACGGTATCACATACACGCATTATTCTCGGTCCCGCACATATCTCATATGCGCTCCTATTTCGTTTCGCTTGAACCAGGAAACCTCTGTGTAGGACTCTAAAGACTCGTCAATACGCCGGCAGCAGGTGATGATCATATCAAGCACCCACAAGCCGCAAGCGGTCTGCTAAACGTAACGGCCACCCGGGTATTGAGTGATCTGAAGATCGACGAGCAAGACCGCTCACACTCCAGTGAATCCAACCAGTAACACTACCGTACAGTCCGGTCTGATCGTCTGATATGTCGCATATCTTGGGCAGC
Source organism: Agapanthus africanus (assembly GCA_030015575.1). Taxonomy (NCBI): domain Eukaryota; kingdom Viridiplantae; phylum Streptophyta; class Magnoliopsida; order Asparagales; family Amaryllidaceae; genus Agapanthus; species Agapanthus africanus. The sequence goes on along the minus strand of CM057347.1, from coordinate 248,212,077 downwards.
CACCCCATCCAATGGGGTCGCCGTGGCACCAACGGGTCCCTCAGCCGCTACTTTTTATGCATGCCCCCTCGCGAGCACTACAACCCGCCGGAACACCTTCCGGTCTCGGGACACCCTGGGAGTAAGAGCCTATGCTTCGCCACACTGTCACACAGTGAGAACCCCCCATAGGTCGACATCCAATGCCTAGTAGCTCATTGCCTCCATGTGATTCGGGACTGTACCCAAAAACCACCGTTTTGCACGCCCTCTTGGACGTGGTAAGATGGAAATCAAAGCACAGTGGGAACCACACAAGACTCTATGACGATCTCGGGTCAACAGACTACTCTGTACCAGTGTCACCAGAGAACTGCCATCTGACGTGAGGTATAATACCATCTGGGAGTTCTCGGCGAGTCCGTCCAGTGTACCCAGTCTCTACTGAGCACCCGTATATCATCTCTGATGTCAAACACCAATGGATATGGGATCATCCATCGCCCATCTGTATGGGTCGAGAAGGTATACGCTAGTCTACTCTGGTATATCGATGCCCCGTCTCGATACACCCACGACTAGGGACTTTGAAAGATGTACTTATGGACTACCATGTCCCCACTAGTATGATCCGCATCATAGTCCAGGTAGTCAAGTACATATCCTAAGGGCTTTACCAACATGTAACAGAGAGACAATCAGTATACACGTTAAGGTAAAGAGCAACCAGATAGCATACTATCATGTCGAGCAAGAAAGTCCTCCCTATATATGTCCCAGCATCCACTACAATATACATCCTATGTACAGTAATGGCCTCTAGGGCATACATATAACTAACAGCAAGTTTCACAAGATGTAAATTCAAACTGATTTAAATATGCATCTAAATGTAACTTCAGCTAGTCGGGTCGCATTGATATGACCTAGTCTACAATGCCTCAAGAAGGATTCGTTCATTTCTGAACTCTTCCTCTTGTGTGTGTTTCGTATACTAAGAACTGTAGTTTGATTTAGAACATCAATGTTTTTAGACAACGTGCCTGAATCGATCAACTTTTGAAATAGGATATGTTCAAAACATCATCCAGCAATACAAAATTATATCCTTCTTTACTAATAAAGAGACTGATATGATTTTGTATATCAGGTTCGGTATCTAATAGCATTTGTTCAGAATCAATGTATTGGTAATACCGGGTGACAGTGACCAACAGACTTGGCTGCAACACTTGTCCCGTTTTCTGTCTCATGAAACTTATCATCTGTTCTCAGTTCTCTGCCTTTCTGTAGCCCTATGTAATAGATTACATATCTGGGATCCTGATCCGGTATCAGATACCCAGGACGCAGAGGATACTGAGAAACAGTTCTGTGTAACGAACACACCCGAAGGAGATGCATCATATGCACTTTCTTCGTTTGGGCGGCAAGGGAATCTTGGTATTCCCCTATTTCCTGCTCTGTCTTATAACAATTATAAGTTGGAGCGGGACCAACGTTCCCCGGCTCAGTATAACAAGTGGGTTCGGTCAATACATCTGTATTATTATCTTGATTAAGGCGTGATATGGTCGCTACCTGGAGAGAGAGAAGAAAACACTCAGCGTGCACTCTTGCAAGATCAGATTGGTTATTATTTTATCTAATCAGGATGGCTTCCACTGTTTTTATCAAATCTTCCTTCAAACCCTAAAAGGAAAGACTAGCCGGGATTAATTACACGCTACAAGTTCGCCAATCTTTCAGCCAGGCCAGTGTCGGTACTTTGAGGGAGGTCCCCCGTGCTTTCCCACGAACCTAATTAATGTAAACCTCGTTTTCCCAGAGGCGTAACCCCGTTAACACCTTTCTAGACACCTACTTGATCGGCTAATTGTAATGTGTAAAACTCTCCCAGGAGTAACTCTTTCTCGCAGCGGGTATCGGGATCCAACTATCTCATAGAAGGTATGCAATCTCATTGCAAATTTCAACACTTGAAATTCCCGATAATATTTTGCCCCTAGCAGCTATATGACCTTAACATAGTCAAAAAAATCATAAGTGCTAGTCAAGTTCAACCCGTCATTTCCCGATTGAATTAAACCCACCCGCACGACCCTTAACATAGTCAACAAAGTCGCACGACTACCCTAATCCAATCGCATCATATGCTTATACAGATAAGCACTAATCAGCTACCGCACACTACGCCTTAACATAGTCAACAAACGTAGCACGAATACTAACTAGGACTTATCTGAAATGACGGAGGGCTACGACAGGTTTTTCTAAAAACCTATTGCGTAATGAACTTGATATCGTTGTAGAATCAAATGATTTTAAAATGGAGTGTTTTCGAGGCTTTTCTAGTTTTGCTAAAGGGGTCACTCCCGGTGAAGGGATCGTCGGCCCTTTCCTTGTCGAATGAGGTGCGGGATATATCATATATATCGCTGGGCAAAGCATAAACTATAGAAGCAATCAAAAGACAAACCGAGTGTGTAGCATCTGCCAGTTATTGCTAAAGGGATCACTCCCGGTGAAGGGATCGTCGGCCCTTTCCTCATCGAATAAGGTGCAGGATATATCATATATACCGCTGTGCAAAGCAAGAACTGTAGCTACCTGTTTTATTTTTGAAATTCGATTCCACAACATCTTAGGTTTCTTTTTCTTTCATTAATCATATTAATGAAGTCCCATCATTTAAGTTACCTAAACATCACAAATAAATACGACGTACACTTATGCCATCCGCATTCGCCTCGATGTCCCCTCGTGCACCGTTAGGTTAGGTAACTAACGGCAGAGCGGGGCAGGGCTAGCGCGGGTGTAAAACATAAGTAACATCTATATAATATATCATATACACTATATATAGTATCTATCACAAAACATATCACATGATCACATCACAGATAACGCAGCAGAAAAAATATCATATGAAATATTGGATATACTAGGACGTCCGTGTTTTCAATACGAGCCAGTAAAAAACACGGATTCCACGGTCGCGATGAATAGCCAAACCCACACCCCTATACCCCTACGAGAGTGGCAAGCAACCCTACCAATTCTAGAGTTAGGAGACCCGCACTCGACTCCTCGAGTTGGTCTCCCACTAGACTCCAGAACCCGATTACTTGTGCCCTCCTCCTTGGGTCTATCCTAGTGCGGAAAAGTAAATAATATACAAAAGGTGACAGCTTCCGCAACCTGAAGTGCCCCAATAAAAGAATATTACATACAAGTTTTTACATGAATGAAAATGAAAAACACTCATCTCACATAAAAAAAACCCGGCTATTCAAACACGACGATCCAATATAACATATCCAGCAACACATAACATCACATGTCATCAACGTAAGTAAACATGCGTATCCCAATTGTCGTTGACATATAGCAACGAAACCGGCGATATCACATATTACACTTACGGTCACAGAAAAGAAAGTGTAAAACTACAACAGTTGGAATCCGCAATCTCTTTAGACATCGCATGCCTAACCAAATGAATTCCTTAGACATCGCATGCCTAACAATTATAAACCCCGCATTTTAGTCTCATTATCGAAAACTCTTTTCAATATCAAGTTGGGCAATTCAACAAGATTCCCGACATTTTGATCGAATGCTCGTCGCAAACTTTATTAGGCGGCCGCACCCCTGATGCCGTCGACGAAGTGCACCAAGGCGGAACACCGCTGCCGCGAGCTCCCGAACGGATGCTTTCGGCGACATGGTTCTCCTACAGTCACTTGGTCGGGGTTATGGGGCGTGGCTGTCTATTAAGTTTACCCGGCGAATATCCGCGTACGCTACGTGATTGCGACGGACTTTTGATCGCATCAAAATTCCGTGGCAACCGATCAAGTGAGACTAAAGTGCTATGTTTATAACATTCATTCAGTTATCTCATAACTACTTGTGAATTCCAATTATTGTATCACATTCCGGATAAATAGAAAATGTCAAACTTTCCGATCGAACGATCGAACAATCGAACACCCAAGTTTTCCCGAAACAGCTCAACACATGAAACAAGTTTTAAAACATTCACTTCATGCCTCAGTACCAACGGTCCAGCCGTAGAAGGGTCAAGCCAATGCCTCACATGTGGCACGCCGTACTGCCCCAAACCCTAAGGTTCAAAGGGCAGTTCAAGACGGTCACATAATCAAGTTAAGGTTTGTTGTCTTCTAGAGGGACCATTGCGTTACTTGTACTACTTAGAACGTCGTTAAACTGCGGAAAAATCCAACAATTGGAAATTTCCCGGCAGGGGAAAAAGTGGGTATTTATATCCGGTCGAACTTTTTAACATATTCTAAAAATACCCGGAAAAGCACATAGACAAAGTTTGATAATCCGGTCAAATCTACGAACTCCCAATACAACCCAGAATACTCAACTCTTGAGTAGAATTTAAAAAATACCAGAAAATACAGCACCAAAAGATAGGAATTACTATGCAAAATTTAATGGAAGAAGCGACCGTACGGCCGCGGAACCGCCGCTCGAGCAGGCTCCTGCCGCGGTTCCGCGGCGGTTTAGTTGAGTTAGGTTCTCGTTTTGCACAGTATTTCTTAGAAAAGCCTGCTGATTTTTCTGCATATTTTTAATTTGGAAAAAACCCAGTTTTGAAAAAATGTACATAGAAGGGTCTTGGATTAGGGTTTCGGGTTCGATCGGACTTCTAACATCGTTTACGCATCGCCTAAGGCTCTAGCTAGGCTCTGATACCACTATAGGGTTCCTAGGCACACTAATGAGGCCTCATAAGGCATCAACCATGCCAAATTCAAATTTTTTCATGTGCCTACAAACCCTAATACGGATCGTTAACTAGAGGATAGGCGATAAAGATTGCAAGTTAACAACTTAACTAAGAGTGAACGGAAATACAACCTTTGTAGATCCGATCCTCCACCTCCATAGCTCCGTGACGATGTCCCTCCGCTGCGATCATCGGATCCCGGACTCTAGTGATGGTTTCGTCGAAAAAATGATCGGGCTAGGTCGTCGACTTCGATGCCGAAGATGATCTATGTCGAGGCAACTCAAGATCAAGCTCCAACTTCACCAAGTCATGAAACTTGTGAAGAAAACACCCTATACTACATGGCAAGTGGTAGAGGATGAAGAAATAGGAAGTGGGTTCACTTTAGAATTGGATTTCTCACTCTTTATCTCAAGTCACCATTGAAGCTAGCAAGCTTCTTTCTTCTTGAAGAAGAAGAAGAAGAAGAATATGATAAGAAAATAATAAAATCAATTGATTAATTATAATAAATCAAGTGATCTTATCATATAGCAACCATGGGTTAGTTTAACAAGTGTAGAGAATTAACTAGGGTTTAAGTAAATGGTTAGGGTTAAGGAAAGAAACAAAATGGTTAAGCTATCAAAGCTTCATGAAGCTTCAACAAAAAACAAAAGAAGCAACCATTTTCTTTCTTGCCCTTAAAAATAAATGCATAAAGAAAATAAATAAAACATTTAAAACCCTAACCATTAACCTAAATCATAGTTTAAAAGCAAACACCCCCAAGTTTGCATGTATCATTAAACACGATACAATCAAGTGCACAATAATATATCACATATACTACTTGTGCACATCAAGTGAGAAAATCAATCTTAAGTGAACAAATACTAGTTAATGTAAAGTAATATATCAAATATATAATTATACATCAAATCATTAAATCAACACTTGATTTAATGATCCGGTCATATCGCATATAACTGACTAATATAAAGTGTATCAATGTATCGAATCAACACTTGATTCGGTAACCCGGCTATATCATATATAACCGTCCAATGATACAAATCGCGAGAATAGAATACAGTATCACATACTGTTATTATTCTCGGTCCCGCACATATCTCATATGCGCTCCTATTTCATTTCGCTTGAGCCAGGAAACCTCTGTGTAGGACTCTAAAGACTCGTCAATACGCCGGCAGCAGGTGATGATCATATCAAACACCCACAAGCCGCAAGCGGTCTGCTAAACGTAACGGCCACCCGGGTATTGAGCGATCAGAAGATCGACGAGCAAGCCCGCTCACACTCATGTGAATCCAACCAGTAACACTCACCGTACAGTCCGGTCTCGTCGTCTGATATGTCGCATATCTTGCCTAGGGGTAGTAAACGTCAGACCCCAATAGCTCGATAAGTCGTGTCGATATGAGGTCTATAACAGTTCGAGAAACTACTGGTAACACTTACCAGTAAATCTCAGCAACCCTGGCCAGGGATTTCCGGTTATAGCCAATCGAACACAGCGCAACATTAACTCCCTATACCGGGAGAGACGAATCCCCTCCTATCGCTCATTGCCTCCATGTGATTCGGGACTGTACCCAAAAACCACCGTTTTGCACGCCCTCTTGGACGTAGTAAGGTGGAAATCAAAGCACAGTGGGAATCACACAAGACTCTATGAAGATCTCGGGTCTACAGACTAACCCGTACCAGTGTCACCAGAGAACTGCCATCTGACGTAAGGTATAATACCATCTGGGAGTTCTCGGCGAGTCCGTCCAGTGTACCCAGTCTCCACTGAGCACCCGTATATCATCTCTGATATCAAACATCAATGGATATGGGATCATCCATCACCCATCTGTATGGGTCGAGAAGGTATACGCTAGTCTACTCTGGTATATCGATGCCCTGTCTCGATACACCCACGACTAGGGACCTTGAAGGATGTACTAATGGACTACCATGTCCCCACTAGTATGATCTGCATCATAGTCCAGGTACTCAAGTACACATCCTAAGGGCTTTACCAACATGTAACAGAGAGACAATCAATGTACACGTTAAGATAAAGTGCAACCAGATAGCATACTATCATGTCGAGCAAGAAAGTCCTCCCTATATATGTCCAAGCATCCACTACAATATACATCCTATGTATAGTAATGGCCTCTAGGGCATACATATAACTAACACAATTGTGTCCAGGTAAGTATAAGTGAAGAAAGCAGGGTTCCGCTCACGAATCATCGTGAGAAGAGCCTTTTAAAGTTACCTTTCTCACTTGCCTAGCCTAGACACCACAAAGTCAGGTTTAGATAAACGACCGATGTTCACAACTTATTGTATTTTCATATTAAGAGGTATTTATTTTAAAAGTGTAACAAGCTAAAACTTTTAGAAATGGTTTTATTACGAATATGGTATTTAAATGAAAATACTATTCTATCTATTCTAAGTTTTCCAATGGTATCGTGTTAGGTTGTATGCAAGTGTGTGGGGAGGTAGGTCGTTACCTCGTGGTCTACTTTAAAGGTATAGCAAGTTAATGGGATTAAATGTGAAATCGAAATATTGTGGTATTTAAGTAAAAATACGATAATTTGGGAACGCTATCATTCCATATGATGAAACTTGTTCAAATTGTTTGTTAAATGTTTAATAGTCAACATAAGGATGTTTAAGCATGAATGTATTGGTGAGAAGTGAAATTTTATAGAAAACCGAATCGGAAATCGGATTTGTTCCGATTCCGTCGGGTTTTGTAATTTCGTATTTTTTTTAGAAAAAGAGAGAGAGCTTAGAATGGGACTTACGGGTTTGGACAACACGAAAGTGATAAGGAAGAAGAGGGTTCGCCGGTACGTCGATTCGTCGCCGCGAGTTCCTAGCACGATCACCGGAAGTTCGCCGTAGATTTCGTCGGAGCTTCGCCTTTCGCTCGTTTTCAAAGTACACAAGATCTCTTGGAATTTTGAGAGAGTGGGCTCAGAAATTTGGGATGAGAAGGTAGAGGGTAGGGGGTGTATTTATAGGGTTAGGCTAGGGTTAGGGTTTTTAATTAAAAAATGTAAAAAAAAATATAAAAAATCATTAAAAAATGGAGTAAATGGGGGTTAATGGGCTCTCTGTAACCGATCTGACTATTTAAAGTATGCAGGGGGGTTGACGAGGAAAAGATACACAACTTCTATGTTGGGGACTCGGCCGTCCGGCTGAGTCCGGCCGGTCCGCCGGCCAACTTGGCCGAGTCGGAGGGTCGATGGGTGGGGGGTCTCCTGGGGTGCTTACTGGTGCATTTACATTTTCATGTGTAGTAGGAAATTTGTGAGAAATGCACGTGTAACTGTTGGTATTCTAAAGAATCAAAAACAAAATAATATTAAAAATAATATGGGGCATGGGATTTGAACTCTGGTGGCTTGGTTCAGCAGTGCAAGGTATTACCAATGAGCTACAAGCTCCTTCTTGTAATTATGGAGTGAAATAAATATTTTAAGAGATATCAGTAAAATTAAATACTCCAAGTATATATTGAATTTAAATCAATTCTTTGTACATTAAAAATGGAGTTGTTACAATACGGATGCCTGAGATATTGATATTTGAGATTTGAGACACTGAGATATTAAGATTTGATGATACAGGTCAGTCCGGGCAGCCGGAGCCTGAGATATTGAGATATTTGGATTTATGTTTTGTGTCGATACTTGACACGGAATTCTCAGTTGATTTCATTGACGTTACTCGATTTATATACCTGAAGATATCTCATTAAAAATAGAAAACAGTTGTCTCACTCATTTCATTACATTACATTCATACCTCATATATATGATATATTGCTACCTGAGGCCCTGACACAAGCACTGGGATTACACTTATGTATAGACGTTTACCCTTGCCATCTTTTTATACATCAGACTTATCATTTTGAGGTTATATTTACTTGATCGTATTGATCTAGGATTGTGTCATACATGCGATTTCTGCTCGGTGATATTTTCTACTCACGAGTTAGCAACTCACCCCCGTTGTGCCACAGTTCCTTGCAGGTTTTGCCGTACAGGTTTCGTTGCGGCTTTGTTGGCATACTGTTCCTTCCGGGTGATTGCTTTGGTAAGTGGGTTCTTTTGCATCAGGACCACCATTGTTAATTTATTATTTTAGTTGTATCTAGAAACTCCATCAACCAGACTTGTATATTTGATAGAGATAGAATACCAGTGTTTATTCTTTCGACCTTAGAGTCGCGCGTTGTATTATTATGGTTTTCATGTTTCTTTTGAGTTTCTTTTGAGTTTTGATCCTCGCCCTTCGGCGTTGTATATTATATTGCTTGCGTGGTTGTGACCGTCGATTGATGAAGAGCTAGCTCCCGCTTGGGGATGCCTTTTTTTTATTTCGTATACTATTCATGTTGTATCCCGTTTAGGGCCAGTATTTACAAAGGAAACTCTGCCGAAATTTTCAGAAATGACTTGATGTTTTTAAAATGCATAATTCGGCTTATGCTATTAAAACTACTTTCTTTGAATTGGTTTTTCCTTCACTCTACTGCTTCTTTTGGTTTTGATTTCTGGGTTTTGGTTTACTTAGATTACGTACGCCTCGAGACGTTTCGTAATTTAAGTGCCAGTCACGTTCCGTACTTTTCGGGTCGTGACAGCTTCGGGCGAAATGTTGTAGAGGCCATATGGTTTTATGGCAGGGTTCTGATCATATACGTGTACTGGCTGCACGGATGTTGTTCGAACGGATAATACTAGTGGGCTTTGGTTTAAGCTGGATCCTAGTATTATATTATTGGATTGTTATTATCTCATTATATTCGTATTTTTCGGAATACGAATATGGGTATGTATATACTGAGAGGGTATTCTTGTAATTTCACAAGAGATACTTCTAGAAGGGGACACCTCATTATTTAGATTTATCTATTTTGGAAATAGATTAATGAGGTGGAAAATTGAGATATTTGAGGCATGGGAGTGAAGCATAGCTTATGCATTTGTTTATTAGTTTGGATAAACTATTGAAGCATGCTTGTTATTTTCTATATGAAAATAATCCGTGCTTCATGAGTAATGTAGTATGAGCCATTCTTCACTTGGCCAAACACTTGATCATTTGCTCATTTTCCTTCCTCTCTCCATTTTCTCCTCCTTCTTCCTCAAAACCCTAACCTTCACATGTGTTGTGAGCCATAGGGTTATATGAGATAAAACACTCCATTAAACACTCTATATCTTCTAAACTATCTAGCTTAGCAAACTAGGTACCTTAGTTATCTCGGTTTAGAGATTGGAGCTTGAAATACGTACTCTTGGGTGGATTGTCTTTGACATGAAGAGGCCGACATTTCAAGCGCGATCCGATTTTCGAGGAGCTCAAGAAGAGAAGGAGAAGAAGAAGACCCGAAGGACTTATAAAGAAGGAGGTATAAACCCTAACATAGTAGTTACCTCCTAGTAGATATAGCTAGTTAAGGTTTCTATAAAGATCCTGAAGTTAAAGTCAGTGTTGCGAAGTAAGAAAAATCGTTTTTTCTAAATTCCGCCTCCCCGGGAACCCGCGGAGTGCGCGACATCGACTTACGGTACTATTGTCACGAGAGAACTACTATCTGACAATTGGTATAATACCATCTAGGAGTTCTCGGCGAGTCCATTCAGTGTACTCATTTTCCAATGAGCACCTCTATACAATCTTTGGTGTCAAACATCAATAACTGTGGGACCAGCAATCGTCCCGGTCGGAATCAAGAAACGTATACACTAGTCTACTCTGGAGTATCGATACTCCGTCTCGATACTCTCACGAATAAAATTATTTAAGGATGTGCTTATGGACTACTCAAGCCCCACTAATATGATCACATCATAATCCTGATAATCAAGTAAAGATCCTAAGAGTTTTATCAATATGTATTAGCGATATGTAATAACAAGTAAAACATATACATATGAATGATAAAGCAAACCAGATAACATACTATCATTTCTAGTAAGAATGTTTTATCCATATAGGTTCACGTACAATTACAATAATTGTCTTCAGGGCACCTATATCCAACACGCACACCGGAAAGTCATTGGATTTTTAGTATGTTTGATGGATATATTAGAGCTCTCCAAATTCGTGAAACTTTATACATAACATATCTAAATGATGTATGTCAAAACGATCGGTTAACGTGTTGTATGTTTAAATGTTTGGCCTCTAAATAAGAAATAAGAACCGACCTAATAGGATCAACTCCCCATACACACGCGTGTACTCACACACGCCAGTCTTTTGCATGTGCTCTAGACACATGGAGAATTGATAAACTCTTCTTTTTTTAGGAAAAACTGTAGCGCAAGAGGAGTATGTCTCATATAAAAAAAAGCAAACACAATTCTGACAAGTACAATTGAAAATTTGGATCGGAGAATTGTGAAATTTGGATTCCCAAATAGTACAATTGAAATTTTTTAGATTAACTAATTTTGTGTTTGATTGATATTGAATTCCTAATATTGGATTTATAGGTTCTTATAATCCTTATTTGGTTGGTGAAAAAACGTGAGATTTGGATTTGAGGATTTTAGAAAGAGGTAGAAAAACGATTATTAAATAAATAAAAGTACAATTAAAGTAGCATGAAAATGCAAATGCCTGTAAATCCTAAAATTTTTTATAGGATTCATTGATCCTTGTTTTTGGTGGGCCCCTCACAAAAAACAAGAAAATCCAAACTCCCCCAGCCTTATCCAACAAAACTCAAAATCATGGAATTATTGGATTTCCTAAATGGTGCCAAATCTAACACAATATTGCAACCAAATGGGCCTAAGCTTCCAGTAAAGCTGTGTTTGTAAATATTAATTCACACACAGACCACTCAGTTCACTGATGAGGAATATTAATTCAGTCACAATCACTTTTTGATCTTTCAAAAATCAGCCAAAGCTCGTCTCTCTTCCTCTGAAAATCTCATTAATCACATCAATGGCGGGTCAGGGTACGGCATCAGCGATCCTGGAGTTCCTCCTCCGCCAGCCGATCCCGGACGGCCTCATCAACTCCATCTTCCTGGCGCTCCCCATCTCCCCTCCCCACTCCCCTCGCCTCCTCAAGACCCTCCTCTTCCGCCACCTCGCCGCCGTTCCCTTCTCCTCCCAAACCCTAACCTCCCTCGAACGCATCGAACAGCTCGACCGCGACGAGGCCCTAACCCTAGCCCCCTCCTCCTCCCTCCAGCTCGCCTACGCCGCCGTCGCCGTAGACCTCACCGCGCGGTTCCTCGGCGACGGCGGAGACCCGGGTTTTTTTTTGGATGCGGTGGATAGGATTTGGAACCGCAGGGTTGGGGACCTGTTAGAGTCGGAGGAGGCTAGGGGGTTGGCCTCGGAGAGGCTGAGGCAGGAGAGGAGGCTGATGATGGCGGCGGCGGCGGGGGACGAGGAAGCGAAGGGGAGGTTGATGAGGAGGGAGACGGGGAGGGAGGCGGTGGAGGCGGTGGTGGAGTACTTGAAGGAGGCTGTGGTGGAGGAGATGGGGCCCACGATAATCGAAATGGCGGCGGACGAGGTGGCTAGAGCTGATGGGGTGGAAATCGCAGGTGAGATCTTCCTCTTGGGGCTTTTCGATTTTACGTTTTGAAGTTTGCCCCAATACCTGGCAATGCATGGCTGGGTGGTAGTAATTTTGGTGTATAACTGGAATGGGATGCTTATGCAGTTATGAATTATGTATATATCTTCAGAAGGTTCAAAAGCTATGCTTTGCTTTGGTGGAGATGCCTTGTACTTCATCATGAAGTTTTATTTATGGTAATGCAATATGTTTATATGTTGGTTAATTTCAATTTGAGTAACCGGGATGAGTTATGCCCGGTTTTGGTATGGAGCAACTCTAGTTTGGAAACCCCTACTCCATTTTGAAAAAATAGACCTTGATGAGTGTTTGGCTTTGGAGTTTTCTAAACTCCAAAATGTTTGTTTTGGAACACACTCCAAAATGGGTGTTTTTCTTCAGAAATTTTGATGATTGAAAAACTTTGGTAGGATTGGAGCTTTGTAAACTCTGGTTATTTTAATTTTGGCGTTTATATTACCGAAGTAAACTCCAAAGTCCATGCTGAATATGGCAACAGTTAGGATTTTGGAATAGATTAGAAAACCTTGGTATGATTAGAGTTTTGTAAACTCCGGTTATCGTAACTTCACTCCATTCCCAAACTAGGGCTTCAACATTTAAATATTGAATATTCTTTCACTTTTGTGTGCCTATATGCGCACCCCCTATTGTGAAAATAAACCCTCTCCGGGGATCAAACTTGTAACATCTCATATTGGAGAGAAAATCGGTACCAACTGAGCTAAATCCAGCTAGTAGCGACATCTAAGGAAAAACTGTTGTGGATTTGAATATAATTACCTCAATTTAATTAATTGTTTGTTGGGTAGTACATGTTGTGGTAGACTTGTTCACAAACAATATCATGCTCTTTCCAGAAAATGTTGTTCCCTACCAAATAAAGCAACAATTGATAGATTTTTAACATGCTTAAAAAGTGAAATTTGGGTTGATTCCTTTAATTAAATAAATTATTATAGCTTATATTGTATAAAACTTAATTGATGGAAGATGCTAGAACTTTTAAGACGAGACTGTCACAACCCGGAATTGTACGTGACCGGCACGTGAATCACATGAAGTCTATAGGACCCCATATGGTTTCAAGTAAACCAAAAACCAGGAATCTAAACCATTTCCAAGAAATAGCGGAGGTGAAGTTAACTTAAAATCAAGTTTGGTTTAAGATCATTGCTATTGTTTAAAAATCGGACATCGCCTCTTTTGTAAATTTTGATAAAAACAGATACAATAACATAATAATAAAGCATCCCAAACACGGGAGCAAAATCAACGCCCAACGGCGGATCAACAACCACGCAAGATACACACACACGACGCCTCAGGCGAAAGATCAAATGCGGAAAGTAAATAGAATAGATATAGATCAAGTCAACTCCAAACAAGTCCGACAACAACATACAACTCTAAGGTCTCGACAAATAACTAGGCTTGGTCTATGATGGAGTACTTCTAGATACAATAGGTATAAGGCAAATGCCGATACAAAATAATATAACCAGCCACTCATATACATGCGCAACTACGCCCACAAAACAGAAGATGTGCCGAACTAGCCGCTAATCCAAGCGGTCAAACATGCACAAAACTACGGCACAACGGGGGTGAGTTGTCAACTCGTGAATAGTATTATATAACGAGCTAAAAATCGTAAGGATAAGCGGTGATATATCTAAACAATATAAATGTGTATATCAAGTAGGGTAAGAAGGCAGGCCTCGTATGTGATTATAAGCTCTCATGTAAAATTCGTGTGCCGCAATCCTCTATATGAATCTATGTGTGGTTATCATGTCAAACTCGACTAAACAACATCAAGCCAGGCATGACATAACATCACCACAAACATTTGAAAGCATGAGTCACGGAAATAAACGCAATACTACACAACGTAATGATGATCGATCATCAACAAACAGTAACTCACTGCGTACCAAATATACCAGTGTTAAAACACGATCACCGAAGTCGTGGTGCAATATCTATAGCACATGACCAAACCGAAATAGAAGCAAGGCCATAATACGTATAACACACATCCATATGCAATCCAATAAAAGTAGCCAAAAGACATGTAAAATCTTTTCAAAATAGCCATATGATGTCTATGTCATGGCACTAATAGCGGATGTTAATGTAAGAAAAAAATAGGTGTTTTATTTAAATATACGTCCCGCTCTGTTTATTTGAAAATGATGTAGCAGGGATTTTCTTTTGAAAGTTTCTGTGCTGATCATAGGCACGTGGAAAATATGAGTTTATAACTCTTTATAATCCTCTTCAGTATACATCGATATATGAAAATACTAGTCAGATACTGTCTGGTGGACCAGTCCTGTCCGGCTACTATGTATACAACATAATATATATCATCAGTGCAGGGTATCTATCTCGATCCCTTACCTATATATAATATATCCATCACAGTGTATGGCATCTATATCGATCCCTCACATAAATCCGTAGAGGCATCCTCTGTCAACTATCCTTAATCCCTCGTGGATTGATCACAATTATATCCGTAGAGGCATCCTGTATCAACCAACCACACTCAACTATCATGGATTGATCATAAATATATATCACATGGATCCCCGGCCATATCCACCATGTTCGAATCATAATCATCTTTCTCATATTCTTTCCATATATACATATATTCTCAATCTCGTAAGATTGATATCATATCATATCCTCGTACCCCTTTTAGTCTGTGTGAACTAGTTATAACACAGATATATGGTATATAACAGTATCAGGGAATATAATAACAGTAACACAAATGATAATGTAAGCGTAGCATATCTGATAAAATGATTAACGCATAAGCGAATAACATGTACGGTAATCATAACGTAAACATATAGTAATTAAATATATATTGCAAGTAACCTCCTATATACATTTTATAAAATATAACGAAACATTAGTTGTAAATAAGGAGGCTGCGTTGTTTTAAAACATATAAATGCCCTTTTTAAATCCAACATCACATCCTTATTATCTTTTTTGAAAATATGAAACAAATCGCTGTTGTGAAATTAGGGGTTATAATCCGACTATCATAATCTCCTCATCAGGATAAAATAAGACTCCACGAGTCAAAGTCAATAAAGCCGTATTCGGCAAATCCTCATCATCATGTCATCCAGTACGGAAATCTCACCTCGTACGATGACCACCAGATATATCATTATATAATAATAATGATCGGTACGGATATCTCATCTACGTACCCAACATAGCAATATTAGTGCGGACTTCAAGTCTACGCACACCTCGCAACTCGTATGGATCTCAAGTCTACATACGCACACAGCGACCGATGCGGACATCTCGTCAACGCATATGCACAACGATCGGCACGGACATCTCATGTCACATACATACACGGCGATCAGTACGGACCTCCAGTCGCATACTCGTCCAACAATAAGTACGGGCATCTAGTCTCGTACGCATACCCAATATAAATCGTATAATAATATATTCCTACTATAACGTCAATTCTACTATGATTTGAAAGTAGAGCAGTTCTACGTGGCATGGCGGTACTAATGATGTGTAACATGCGAGTGTGATTGTGCAACATGGCAATCATTACTATTTGTGCTTATGTTCTACCAAGTGTTTCTATTATAAGTTTACTATACGATACTAACGGAATACACTACATATCGGACCAATCTAAACATACACGATATATATTTTAAACAAATTCAATGATATAATAAGCAATATATTTCACGGTGGTGCTATACGCCATCCATCTGATTTCCCCACTCGTAGATATAATCTACTCACTGTTTGCGATTGCGCTAGTTGTCTCCGACAATCACCTTGCGTATCCTTGCCGCCTCGGAGGTCTCCGCAACAAAACCTAGCATTCATACAATCACGTAACACACATAAGAAAGCATATCAGAACCGATACATCAAACAAAGGTCTATAGGTTAGAACCTATAACCAACAAAAGATAGGTGAATGCTAACAATAAGGAATTGCTCTCCCAGCATCGCTACTCAACCAAATCAACCAAAACCATAATTGTAAATACGGTTTAAAAACCGTAAAACATCACCAAAACTACACTAAAACACTTCCAGATTTTGACTCAGGGAATATTACGACAAATAGAGTATAAATGAGGCTTATTCTACTCATAAACAAGTTCCAGACCAAGACTCACACCCAAATTCCTTACTTTGGCCGCACATTTATTCATGGTAGCCGCAATTTCGGTTTGGACATGGGGTTTTGGTCTCGTGCTTCTGTGGATGTCTTTTGGTGATCCTACTAGGTCAAATATATATGCTAATATTTTATAAAGGTCCTAGTTCACCCCAGATTTTATTTAAACACCAAAAACATTACAAAAACATTATTTTTCTAACATCTAATCCAAAAATCTGAAATTGAAATTCTTGGAAACTTGAACAAGATGAAATTTTATCTATATGGATGGATGTCAAAGGAAGTCCAAGCTCAAAAGATGTCTACTTGAGGCTTCATGAGGTTGTATGAGTTTGGCTTGAGCTCTTGAACAATCTAGATGAAGATATCATCAAAATTTCTTAAGAATTTATGAAAGTGGCCATGGGTTGAAGTGAGGGTTGAGAAGATGGATGAGTTCAGTTTGGAGATGAGAAGAACCATAAAGATTTTGAGAAGAAAAGGAGGATTAGAGAAAAGGATGTAGAAAAAGGAGGAGGTGGAGGGGTGTAAGGTGGAGGTGTAGGCTTGTTAGTATAGGATGTGGTATGTTGTGTGTGAAAGTTTATTCTAAACCTAACATATACCAACCATTCTCATTTAAAACAAAATACATTTTGCAGATAAATACCTCCTACATATAAATACCTTATACAAATAACTACTTTTATAAATAAATACCAAAATCTTAATAACCCATTTTTATCATTATTTAAAATTCTAATAACATTTAATATTTTTCTGAAATGTTACAATATCCCCCTTAAATAAATTCGGTCTCCGAATTTAAATTTAAACCCAAATCTTAAAACATTTCAATGCATCAAATCCACGGGGTTCCGAAGCCTCACACAAGCTCAAAATACTATTTAATGTGTGATAATGGTTTGAATAGCATACGTACATGCAAGCGCATCCAAATGGATCGTGCACAGATAAAAAAACCATCGTCAACAAAACATCACTGAAATCCTATGCCAATCATCGACACTCGGAATACTCAAGATATCATAATGCAATGTATATGCATATGGAATGAATGTGTGAAACCCAGATAACTGGAACTCCAACACCGCCACGTTAACCACACTAACCACGATTCTACGTGTAATGTATGCAAACGAAATCAAATGCAACGTACATACATGAAAACAACATCAAGTGCATCAAGTGTGCACAAAACAATACTCAAATGCAACTGGTATGCAAGAAAACAAAGAGCGATACTCCGCTCATCAAAATATCGAGGCCAAAACAAAGGTGATGTCTAGATCACCAAAATATCAAATCTAAAACAAGGAGTGGTACTCCGATCATCCCAAAACACAAATCAACGCAACTGACATTGAAGCGTACCTGCTTCAACATCGAAAGGTGTCTGAGCACCCGGAGCAGTCAGAGCAAGAACTCCCGCTTGCTCGCCACTCATGGCTTGACGTCTTCTATCTCTAGATCCCTATCCTCTTTGCACAAGACCACAATATCCTCTACCCATCAGATTCCCGGATGAAACCTGAGTAATCACCGGTGGAAGGGGAAAAGAAAAGAAAACAAAGCAGCGCGTCGGGTTGCTATCATGTTCTGACGCCTGACAGGACAGTTCCTAGCTTTATGACCGGGTCTCATACAATTAAAACACAACCAGGTTGGCCTCTACATCCTATCGGTGTCGAATGGCTGCTCTCAGGGACATCCACTCACATCACCACTCTCCTGCTCCACAGATGGAGTCTTAGCTCGAGCCTGCTTCGGCTTCGAAGTCACTCCAATCTCAAAATAACGTTCCTCAATCTGCATGGCCGTATTCAATGCCTCTGCATAGGTATCTAAATGCTGGGCACCAACAGACAAAAACAGCTATACATCAAGTCCGCGCATGAATCTCTTAATCCAGATCTCTTCCGTAGGAACCAAATAAGGAGCATATCGTGATAACTGGGTGAACTGAAAGTCATACTCGGCTACCGTCATGTCCGGAGTCTTGGGTGAACTGAAAGTCATACTCGGCTACCGTCATGTCCGGAGTCTTAAGTGAAGACTCGAAACTACGCGCACGGGCGTCTCTGACACTCTGAGGTAGGAATCGGGTCAAGAAAATCTTGGAAAATTCGTCTCAAGTCATAGGAGGAAGACCTACTGTTCGGCCTCTCTCGATCGAATCACACCATGTCTGAGCAAGACCCTCTAAACAAAAACTGGCTAACTTTACTGATCATGCATCGGAGCATCTCATCAAACGGAATATCCTCGCTATCCTGTCGAGGAACGACAACGGATTCTTTGACACCAACATACCAGTAAATATCGGAGGCCTCAGCCTCATAAATTCTAGAAGCGACACGTCTATCGTCTCAATCACCGAAGGCATAACTGATCTCTGAGCACCGCGCTGTATCAAAATCTCTGTAGCTGGCTATGCAACGACAGGTCTCTGGGTCCGAATAGTCTCGGCTAACGACTCAATCAACCGATATAGATCCTTAAAACTCGTCTCAAAACGAGAAATCCTATCTGAATACGGAGGATCAACTCGTTCCACTATCATCGGTATACCATCCTGGTCAGTCCTCGCCTCAGACTAGTCTGCCCTGACCTCATCACGAACTGCATCCCACTTAGCTCGTGCAGTCCCTGGCAACATGGTGACTGGAACAAGAAACAAACAAGGGTCGATTTCCGAATCACAACGGAAAAGTAATGCGATGCCACTAACTCAGAAGGAAACAAAGATAATTATGAAAGAATTTGAAATAGTTCCTAAGGTTACTTAAGAGAAGTTTCGTGTCGTAAATATACTGCGGAACATATGTACGGTACGCAACTCTACTTAAGCTACCTACTCCATACCAAGTGTAGTTTAAAAATCGAAAGGTCGGGCTTAAGACCCCCAATGTTAAGTCTAAGTTCCGCAAGGTCAAGTCTAGGTCTCGAAAGATCATACCCTAGAGTCCACATGGTCAAACCTAAACCTAACAAAGGAAAACGAAGTTCGGGTCTAACACCCCAAAGTCAAGTTCGAGTTCCGCAAGGTTAGGACTAAGTTTCAAAACATTAAAACCTAGACCCCACATGGTTAAACCTAGACTCGACAATGGTAAAACCTAGTGTTCTAATACCAACTTTGTCACAACCCAGAATTGTACGTGACTGGCACTTAAATCACGTGAAGACTATATGACCCTACATGGTTTCAAGTAAACAAAGAACCAGAAATCTAAACCATTTTTCAAGAAATAGCGGAGGTGAAGTTTTGAATTGGTTTTACCAACTTAAAATCAAGTTTGGTTTAAGATCATTGCAATTATTTAAAAATCGGATATCACCTTCTTTGTAAATTTTGATAAAAACAGATACAATAACATAATAATAAAGCATTCCAAACACGGGAGCAAAATCAACGCCCAACGGCGGATCAACAGCCACGCAAGATATATACACACACACACGACACCTCAGACGAAGGATCAAATGCGGAAAGTAAATAGAATAGGTATACATCAAGTCGACTCCAAACGAGTCCGATAACAACATACAACTCTAAGATCTCGACAAATAACTAGGCTTGGTCTATGATGGAGTACTTCTAGATACAATAGGTACAAGGCAATGCCGATACAAAAGAATATAACCCACCACTCATATACATGTGCAACTACGCCCACAAAACAGAAGATGTGTCTAAACCAGCCGCTACCGATCCAAGTGGTCAAACCTGCATAAAACTACGGCATAACGAGGGTGAGTTGCCAACTCGTGAATAGTATTATATAACGAGCTAAAAATCGCAAGGATAAGCGGTGAAACATCTAAACAATATAAATGTGTATCAAGGAGGGTAAAAAGGCATGCATCGAAACTAGAGTTCGAGTAAAGAAATATGTGATAATAAGCCCTCATGTACAACTCGTGTGCCGCTATCCTCTATATGAATCTGTATGTGGTTATCATGTCAAACTCGACTAAACAACATCAAGCCTGGTACGACATAACATCACTACAAGCATCTAAAAGCATGTGGGTTATGGAAATAAATGCAATACTGCGCAACGCAATGATAATCCATCATCAACAAATGGTAACTCACTGAGCATCTGAAAGCATGTGAGTTATGGAAATAAACGCAATACTGCGCAACGTAATGATAATCCATCATCAACAAATGGTAACTCACTGCGTACCAAATATACCGGTGTCAAATCACGATCACTGTAGTCGTGGTGCAATATCTATAGCACACGACCAAATCGAAACAGAAGTAAGGCTATAATACGTATGGCACACATCCATATGCAATTCAATAAAAGTAGCCGAAAGATGTATGCATGTCAAATCTTTTCAAAATAGCCATATGATGTCTATGTCATGGCACTAGTAGCGGACGTTAATGTAAGAAGAAAATAGGTGTTTTATTTAAATATACGTCCCGCTCTGTTTATTTGAAAATGATGTAGAAGTGGTTTTCTTTTGAATGTTTCTGTGCTGATCATAGGCACGTGGAAAATATGAGTCTATAACTCTTTATAACCCTTTTCGGTATACATCGATATATGAAAATACTGGTCAGATACTGTCTCGTGGACCAGTCCTGCCCGGCTACTATGTATACAGCATAATATATCTCATCAGTACAGGGTATCTATCTCGATCTTTCACCTATATATAGTATATCCATCACAATGCAGCACATCTATATCAATCCCTCACATAAATCCGTAGAGACATCCTCCGTCAAGTACCCTCAATCCCTCATGGATTGATCACAATTATATTCGTAGAGATATCCTGTGTCAACTACTCTCAATCTCTGATGGACTGATCACAAATATATATATATATATATATATATATATATATATCACATGGATCCTCGGCCGTATCCACCGTGCCTGAATCATAATCCTCTTTCTCATATTCTTTCCATATATACATATATACTCAATCTCGTAGGATTGATATCATATCACATCATATTCTCGTACCTCTTTTACTCTGTGTGAACTAGTCATAACACTGATAGGTGATATATAACAGCATCATAGAATATAATGACAGTAACACGAATGATAATGGAAGCGTAGCATATCTGATTAAATGATTAACGCGTAAGCGAATAACATGTACGGTAATCATAACATAAACGAACAGTAATTGAATATATATTGCAAGTAACCCCCTATGTACATTTTGTAAAATATAACGAAACGTTGGTTGTAAATAAGGAGGCTGCGATATTTTAAAATATGTAAATGCCCCTTTTAAATCCAATAGCGCAGCCTTATTATCTCTTTTGAAAATATGAAACAAATCGCTGTTGTGAAATTAGGGGTTACAATCCGACTATCATAATCTCCTCATTTGGATAAAATAAGACTCCATGAGTCAAAATCAATAAAGCCGTATTCGGCAAATCCTCATCATCATGTCATCCAGTACGGAAATCTCACCTCGTACGATGACCACTAGATATATCATTATATAATAATGATGATCGGTACGGATATCTCATCCACGTACCCAACACACAGCAATAGTGGTGCGGACATCAAGTCTACGCACGCCTCGCAACTCGTACGGTTCTCGAGTCAACATACACACACAGCGACCGATACGGACATCTCGTTAGCGCATACGCACAACGATCGGCTCGGACATCTTGTGTCACGTACACACACGGCGATCAGTACGGACCTTCAGTCGCGTACTCGTCCAATAATAAGTATGGACATCTAGTCTCGTACACGTACCCAATATAACTCGTATAATAGCATATTCATACTATTACGTCAATTCTACTATGATATGTAAATAGGGTAGTTCTACATGACATGGCAGTACTAATGATGTGTGGTGTAACATGCGAGTTTGTGATTGTGCAACATGACAATTATTAGTATCTGTGCTTGTGTTCTATCAAGTATTTCTATTATAAGTTTACTACACAATACTAACGGAATACGCTACATATCGAACCAATCTAAACATACGTGGCATATATCTTAAACAAATTCAATGATATATTAAGCAATATGTTTCACGGGGGTGCTTTACGCCATCCATCTTATTTCCCCACTCATAGATATAATCTACTCACTGTTTGCGATCGCGCTAATCGTATCCGGCAATCGCCTTGCGCATCCTTGTCGTTTCGGAGGTCTCCGCAACAAAACCTAGCATTCATACAATCACGTAACGCACATAAGAAAGCATATCGAAACCGATATATCAAACAAAGGTCTATAGGTTAGAACCTATGACTAACAAAAGTTAGGCGAATGCTAACAACAAGGAATTACTCTTCCGGCATCGCTACTCAATCAAATCAACCAAAACCAAAATTGTAAATATGGATACGCAAGTTTAAAAACTGTAAAACATCACCAAAACTATAATAAAACACTCCGAGATTTTGACTCGGAGAATATTAGGACAAATAGAGTATAAAAGAGGCTTATTCTACTCATAAACAAGTTTCAGGCCAAGACTCACATCCAAATTCCTAACGTTGGCCGCAGATTTATTCATGGTAGCCGCAATTCGCAGTATGGACATGGAATTTTGGTCTCGTGCTTCTGTGGGTGTCTTCTGGTGATCCTACTAGGTCAAATATATATGCTAAATATTTTATAAAGGTCTTAGTTCATTCCAAATTTTATTTGAACACCAAAAACATTACAAAACCATCATTTTTCTAACATCTAATTCAAAAATCTGAAACTAAAATTCTTGGAAACTTGAACTAGATGAAATTTTGTCTATATGGATGGATGTCGAAGGAAGTCCAAGCTCAAGAGATGTCTACTTGAGACTTCATGAGATTGTATGAGTTTGGTTTGAGCTCTTGAACAATCTAGATGAAGATATCATCAAAATTTCTTAAGAATTTGTGAAGGTGGCCATAGGTTGAAATGAGGTTGAGGTGAAGGATGAGTTCAGTTTGGAGAGGAGAAGAACCGTAAAGATTTTGAGAAGAAAAGGATGTAGAGAAAGGAGGAGGTGGAGGGGGTGTGGTATGTTGTGTGAAGGTTTATTCTAAACCTAACATATACCAATCACTCATTTAAAACAAAATACATTTTGCAAATAAATGCCTCCTACAAATAAATACCTTATACAAATAACTACTTTTACAAATAAATACCAAAATCCTAATAACCTTCTTTTTATCATTATTTAAATTCTAAAATAGCATTTAATATTTTTCTGAAATGTTACATAGACTTAGATACATAGGCCATGAGACGGAGAACATTCATTTTGTTTGTACGCTTAATTTTATGGTGTTACTATTCAATTTTGAATTAAATTCAATCTAAATATAGGGCAAGATGATATATCATTTTGAAAAAGATTCATCCTAATTACACCTTGCAGTGTTCATATCCATGTATCTATGATATATGTGAATGATAGATTATTAATTATAAATACTCAAAATAACAATAAATCGAAATCTTTCTTTATCCTCTAATTTTCCATTATCCATAACAAGAATCCATATCAAACAAAAGAAATGTTATAATTGTAAGTGTAGAGAAAGGAGAAGAACCGTAAAGATTTTGAGAAGAAAAGGATGTAGAGAAAGGAGGAGGTGGAGGGGGTGTGGTATGTTGTGTGAAGGTTTATTCTAAACCTAACATATACCAATCACTCATTTAAAACAAAATACATTTTGCAAATAAATGCCTCCTACAAATAAATACCTTATACAAATAACTACTTTTACAAATAAATACCAAAATCCTAATAACCTTCTTTTTATCATTATTTAAATTCTAAAATAGCATTTAATATTTTTCTGAAATGTTACATAGACTTAGATACATAGGCCATGAGACGGAGAACATTCATTTTGTTTGTACGCTTAATTTTATGGTGTTACTATTCAATTTTGAATTAAATTCAATCTAAATATAGGGCAGGATGATATATCATTTTGAAAAAGATTCATCCTAATTACACCTTGCAGTGTTCATATCCATGTATCTATGATATATGTGAATGATAGATTATTAATTATAAATACTCAAAATAACAATAAATCGAAATCTTTCTTTATCCTCTAATTTTCCATTATCCATAACAAGAATCCATATCAAACAAAAGAAATGTTATAATTGTAAGTGTACGGCGGCGCTCCAGCCGTCGGAACGAGGCCAAAATGCGGAAACGATACTTTTACAAAACTTTTGAACCGGTACCACCGTGCACTAAAATCCCGAATCGGGCCATTAACCTACTCCTAGCTAACTAGAGAAGGGATAGAGAGAGATACCGAGCGATCCGTGTCCTTCGGTTTTCTCGTCGTCGTCCCGATCTCCCCGCGGAATCTCCGGTCTTCATCTCCTCGTCGGAAGGGCACCACATCACCGGATTCTTTTACGGGCTCCCACCTCTGAACTGAGGCAACTCGGGCACGAAGTTGGCGAGTCGACGTGTCCAAGAAATGCTGCAGGATAGTGAAGAATAGTTTGTCTCTATTGGGGTTGAAGTTGCCATTTGGAAGGAGGGATGAAGATATAATGAACTTTGAAGAGGGTAAGGAATTTTTCCAAGCCAAGAATGAGAACCATATTTTCCACCATCAAAAATGAATGAATGAAATCCCCCCTCCCCCAACAGTGGCCGGCCAAAAACCTTTGGCAAGGGAAATATGAAAAGGGTTGAGCAATCATCCAAGAGAGAGAAAAAGGATGATGATTAGGAGTCATCATCACAACCAAGTCTCATCCAAATCCCATCACCAACAACCAAGTAATGATGAACCAAGAAGGTCAAAGTCAATCAAGAACCATCATGATACTACTACTTGCAAATAACACCCTCCACTAATCAAATTTGCATGCTTGCAAATAAGCCCTCCTCCACCAATTTTCAGCCAAGGAAAGAAACAAAGGAAAATGGCCGAAACGGAAAGCAAACTGGCAACTTCAGAAAACTGATCCCGTAATAAATTACAGGAAAACCCCGCGACTGTATATACATACCCGCATTTGTATTGCGACCGAATACAAATGCAATGAGACAAAATCTACACTGTACAATACTAGGATCCTGCTTAAACCAAAGCCCGCTAGTATTATCCGTCCGATCATGATCCGTGCAATACCGCACGTATCTGATCGAACCCTGCCATATCTCCATACGGACTCTACAGCGTTTCGCCCGAAACTTGAGAAAACGGTCTGTGGGGGACTCTAAAGACTCGTCAATACTTTGGCTGTAGATTTAACCACTAGCACGTCAGAGGTATTAGTCATACGTAACGGGCTACCAGGTATTGACCAAAAGGGACGTCGATGAGCGAACTCATCCTGACACTCTACTAAGCCTGTCAGTGACAATATCCGTACAGTCCGGTCCGTTCGTCTATGAGCATCGCATGGCGGGCTTAGGGGGTTGGTAAAAGTCAGACCCCCAAAAGCGGTACAAGTCGTGTCGGAGTGTAGCCCAGAACACCCTGAGATAATACTGGAATACCTACCAGTAAATCTCCTACCTTGGCCAAGGACTTCGTGTAATGGCTCTCCTAGACACGGCACGACCTCACCCCCAATACCGGGAGAGACGAACCCCTGCAGATCCGCTCACTGCCTCCATGTGGCTCGGGACTGTACCCAACTAAAACCTGTTTGCACGTCTCCTTTGAGCGTGGTAGGGTAGTAATCAAAGTACAGTGGGAACTCACACGAGACAAATGATGATCTCAGGTCGATGAACTAACCTGTACACATGTCACCAAGGAACTGCTATCTGACGTGAGGTATAAGACCAACTAGCATGTTCCCGGCGAGTCCTGTTCGGTGTACTCATAACCCAATGAGCACCTGTATACATCTTAGGTGAACCAACTGACACCAGTGGCTTGTGAGACCGGCCACCATCCCTCGTCGGGGTCTCGACTGTATACACTAGTCTACTCTGGAGTATCGATGCCCTGTCTCGAAACTCCCACGACTAGGGACCTTTTAAGGATGTGCTTATAGACCCCAGCTCCCACGTATATGATCGCCATCATACTGCTGGCCGTCAAGCAAGAATCCTAAGGGCTCTATCAACGCGCAATAGTGACCTATAAGGTCACCTAAAGCAGTACACGATGATAAAGATAAACCAGATAGCATACTATCATCTTGAGTAAGACTGTCCTATCGGCATAGGTCCTCCCTCAATCATTGCAATCACGTGTCTGTGATCCAATAATTGACTCTGAGGGCACTATCTCCAACAATCTCCTACTTGCACTCAAGGCTAATTATTGCGATGTCGCATACTCACAGCCCGTGTGATACCGAACACCCAACTCCTCTACTAGTCAGTCTCACAAAACCCGTTTGCGAAACTATTGCGTTCGAGGAATAGCCTCAGTGAGTGGATCCGTTTTGATGTTTCTTTCTATGTCTCTCTATATCTCAAGTTCGCGGAGAAAGCCATCTCCCGAAATAAGCAATACCTGTCTTAGAGTATGTCTGGATATCTGATGGGACCTAGTTCATAAATGAACTCCAAATCCAAACTTCTCAGACTGTATCGTCAACTGAACTTAATCAGTATCCTGCGCCATGTCTCCCTCAGTATCTACCTGGACCACCTGTCCAAATACTGCCCCTCGTCAGAGGGAAAACTATAAGTCTGACAGTCACTCTGTCATCCAGGTCACCTTGGAAG
Source organism: Agapanthus africanus (assembly GCA_030015575.1). Classification (NCBI taxonomy): domain Eukaryota; kingdom Viridiplantae; phylum Streptophyta; class Magnoliopsida; order Asparagales; family Amaryllidaceae; genus Agapanthus; species Agapanthus africanus. The sequence goes on along the minus strand of CM057347.1, from coordinate 248,184,811 downwards.
CCTGGAATGATAACCGTCTCCCGAATGAGGCTGTCGTTATCATATCCCTAGAACATCCACTTATGTTCTAAAACTGCTTCCTAATGTTTCTCCAGGACTGGATTAATATCAACTTATTGCATCTACTGCAAAAACAATATCTGGTGTGGTACTTGACATCTCATGATTGACTTAATTGCCTGAGCAAGTGATCTACCAATCATGCACATCCCTCTCCCCTTTAGTCTATAAGACACCTTTAGAGAGGGTGACTCCATCACCTGCAGGTACACTACCGTGCCAGGAGTCGTCTATTCTAAAACACCTTTAGAATGCTGTCTAAGTACCCAGATTGGGAAACTACCCAAATCTAGATCTAAAACCATAGATCTAGTAACCAGAATGTCTGATATAATATCCAAGTCCCTTTGTGGAGAAACTACTGTGTGACAACCAAAGTATAACCGATCGTAGTATAGGAATTTCACTTCCTACTCTGTGTATGTCATCCAAATACCAGGACATCACACACTACTACCTTCTTAACAGATCCATCCCCTATTCTGATGAAGTCAAACCTATGACTGTCACATCAGAAATAGATGATCTATCTCCGCTATATCTGCTTTAGTCTACAAATAGACATAAGCCACTTGTCCACTATGCTTCCGCTGCTCCCACTGACCATGACAATCCTCTGGCAGAGTCATATAGACATACACTTCTAAAGCTAGTTTAGAACGACGCTATACTCATCCTCCTGCCGGGTCTCACAGTCTGGAACAGCAGCAATGAAAAGTCTGGGTAAACAAGAACCTCCCTGCCACCGTCCTTGAGGCTACCAGAGTACCTTTCGGGTGCCTGAGGTTACCCACCATATCTGCGAAGTGGCCAATGGAATGTCAAACCAGATTGAATCTTTAGGTTCTTATCAAATTTTCAGTAATCGTTTGCGGTTCTGGAATCACTTCCAGTTCTACCATACTTCCACTGGTGTTTTCTGAAAAATCCATTTTTATTAAAACTGTGGCGAGTCTAGAACAATATCACTATTGACTTCCAGATGGTAGAAAGTCAACCCTCGTCATAGCCTGGGTCAACCCACAAACAGCCATTACAGAAACGTGCCTTGAGTTATCCGGAGTCTGGTTTTAAGCATAAGCCGGACAACTCCCCGTACCTTAACAGTGTCAAGATATGAACTGTTCTATATCCAATATAGAAACAGAGACACTGATTTAATTAAACCAGATTCAAATCATGTAGCTGTCTCCAGTGCATGTCAACTAAATGGAAAGAGGCCGATCATCGTTACTCAACTTAGGAGTGCTTCCAATTATGAGTAACCTGAAAGAGAAGCAAGTTCTCTTAATCATTACTATCAACTGAATACCACACACAAGTATCTACATCTTCGATCACCTTGAAGAATCCTGATACTTGCAACACCTGGTTCTCTACTTTATTCTTATATCTATAACTTCTCAAAATTCGGACCTTGCGTTTCTACGAAACACTTGTCTAAAAACTAGAGAAGTCATAAGTAAACCGAATATAGTACGAGGACCAACCCCTATGTCCTAATGGACACTGGACAACATACAATACTCTATATAAGTCCCCTGAGTCTAATAACTCAAACCCTGTGTGTCGTAGGTTGAAAACTGTACTTATGGTTAAGAAGAATTACACCGCTGTTTAATGCTCATTACCTAACCATCCACTGATACAGGTAAATGTCATAGACATAATTTCAAAAAGTTATATCTCACTCTATAAAAATAGACGTACAGATACATCAATTTGAAATTGGTGCATAGAAACGGATATTCAAAACCAAATATTTGCCGACCGGCAAACAGCCCAGGCGATTTCCTCAAATATCACCAATTACAACGAATTCCGATATAATGAGGATGATCACCTAATTCCCAATAACTTACTCCCACTCATCATCTGTAAAACCATACAGATGTAAGAATGACACCTGGTAAATACATACCCTGGAGCAAGTGCTAATTGGGAAATCAGTTTTCCTTTAACAATACACAGTGAAATTGAAACATTGAAATGTTTCGTAGGGATATCCGAGTATTCTTAGTAATGCCTCTTCCATTATCTAGATTCACAACTGTAACCGTATATTTCTTTGCCATCTCTCCAAATCCCTTTATATGTCTTTAGTCATTACCTTCTGTATACCCCTTTAGGCCAAATGGCTTTCTTCCTTCCCTACCGTTCGGCACCAGCCTATGGTTTGGAAGAAGACTATCCAATAAGCATAATGGGTGTACTGTCCTAATCCTAGGAGCACTCGCAACCCGAGAGAAGGTGAAGATAAAAGACAACCGAATAAACCTTATTCCTATTTCTCCTGAACCAGAATCCATCCCCGAACTGGAACAAGTTCCTTTCGAGTTCGTATATAACCATACGATGGAGTATCCAAATAACTGTGGATCTTCGTAGTGATACGGAGTGTTCTGGAGAAATACAAAGGTGAAGTGGGAGTGGTAATGAAATACTTGGTTTGGTCGTGAATAACAGTCGCAATTTACTTTGCCTTCCTTCTAATCCCTTTATTTGTCTTTACATAATACCTTCTGTACACCATCGTTATGCTAATTGGTTTCCTTCATTCCCCACCGTTCGGCACCAGCCTAAGATTTGGAAGAAGACTATCCAATTTGCGTAATAGGTGTACTATCTCCTAAACCAAGGAGTACTCGCAACCTGAGAGAAGGTAAAAGGAAAAGATAACTGAATAGTCCTATTCGTTTTCTCCAGAACCGGAAACCATCCTCGAATAAATTCCTTCGAGTTCGTATATAACCATACGATGGTTTTGTCCAATGGAAGTGGACGTTCGTAGTAATACGGGGTGCTCTGGAGAAAAGGCTAAAAGTAGGAGTGGTAATGAGGTTTGCAACTCTGACAATCCAAAAGCCAGTGTTTAAGAAGGTTCGGTCAACTTGGTCACTGAGTCATAGTCAAGGGTCGGGTCATGGTCGCTGCCAAAGAGAGAGAGAAAAGAAACACTCAGCGTGCACTCTAACCTAGATCAGAATGGTTATCAATTTATCTAATCTGGAAATCTCCCACTGTACTGTCAAATTCTCCTCCAAACCTGAAAGAAGAATTAGTCGGGATCACCCGAGAAGTAAACCAACTCATCAGTGGGAATCGGGATCCAACTATCATCGCATGATAACGTGACGGAATCCGCTCACGTTATCACACTCCAGAAGGTATGCGCATATCTGGCAAGTTTCAGTTTCTTTAGAAACCCCCGATGTGATTTTTACCCCATGCTCTTATACCCTTGTTGGCCAACAAATCATAAGTCGCATGTCAAGTTCTACCCGTCATTCTCCAGGTTAATTTGAACCCACCCGTACCTACCCTTGATTTTGGCCAACAAGGCAGTACGACTGTCCCAAACCAACGCATCTATCTATGCTGCATATGAATATCCAATAGCTACCAATCACCGTGCCTTGATTTTGGCCAACAAATACAGCTTGAATACTATTGACTATCCATATGAAACGACGGAGGGCTACGAATGGTTTTTGGCGAAAAACCTTTAACGTAATGAACTTGATATCGTTGAAGGAACCGGATAGCTTTTATAAAAAATATAGTAGCGAAAACTTTTGCTAAAGAGGTCACTCCCGGTGAAGGGATCTCGGCTCTTTCCCCGTAGAATGAGGTGCAGGATATTCCAACTGAATACCACGATGCAAAGCAAAAGTAAACGACTATAGTGAAGTTATTGCCCTGACGCAAACTTCTGTCCAAGGGGTCACTCCCGGTGAAGGGATCTCGACCCTTGCCTCGTCGACTGAGGTGCAGGATATTCCAACTGAATACCACTGTGCAAAACAAAAGTGAACGTCAGCTTTTTGAAAAATGTTCCAACAACATCAGAATAGGTTTGTTTAGCTTGTATTGATCCGAATCAATGCAGTCTCATCAATTGATCACACCAATAAAGAACGAAAATAATGATGTACGGATATACCATCCGCATTCGCCACTGGGTCCCGTCATCACCCGTTAGGTTACTTAACTAACGACAGAGCGGGGACTGGACTAGCGCGGATGCAAAACATATACAATATCTACTAGTATATATATCAATATATAATATTCGCTCAAGGCGTGATAAAATGCAACATCACAGAAATGTAATAAGCATCACAGAACAATACAGATATCTGGGATCCCCGAGTTTCATAGAGCCGCTACTGAAACCCGACGTTCCCCTGGTCGTGTGGATAGCCTGTGCAATGAAATCCTAGACCCCTACGAGCGCGACAAGTTACCCGCCAAAACCTGAAGCGAGGCAACCCCTTCAGCAACGTGAATGGACCACCCAGCACTTCACGGAATCCGGTAACTTGGGCACCCCTCCTTGGGTCGACCTGTACCCCCTACGGGTGTGGCGAATAGCCCGCCAATTCTAGAGTGAAGCCCCCTCCGTCTCAACGCCATGAGATGCGGGCCCGTTGCCCTCTAGAACCCGGCTATCCGTGCACCCTACCTTGGGGTAATCCTTGTACAGTAAGTAAAATATACATACAACGGGTACATCGACCTCAGCCCGGTCGTGCCCCAAAAGAATAATATACAAACAGGCAGTGACGGCAGTCCACATGTCGGACGCTCGCCCCGCAATATCAAATGTACATAAATAACCAAACTGTACTACCATTGCATCCAGGCTATCCCCCACGACCAATCCGCAACATCACAGCACAACACAGAACATCAACGTGAATGTCACGTTCGTAAATCCGTCTAAAAGGGCTATAGCAGTTAGACAGGATTTACCGATCAAATGACATTCATGGTCGCAAATATAATGTAAATACTGTGAACTAACATGTTTAAAATTTTCGATCGACTAAATTTTCCCGAAGTGGGCCCCAAGCACAACTGTAGCACTCTAAAAATTCTGGGCCTAAACAGAATATACCAAAACCCCCATTTCCAAGTCTAAGACCCTCTGTAAAAAATTTGGTGCGGTAAGGAGTCTAAGTGGCGGCGGAACCGCGGCCCAAGCATGGGTTTAGCCGCGGTTCCGCGGCTGAACAGTAATAACAGGTGACCAAATTTTTACAAAACTCTTAGAATTCCCTGCATGTATTTCTGCAACACACTGAAAAAAATTTCGAGCCAAAAAAAAAATCGACAGAAACTGATGCAATGAAAACGCGGTTTTTCGAAAATCCGATCAATCGAACTTGTAAACATGTCAGAGCAAGCTAGACTAGGTTAATGGCGTGGCTCTGATACCAGTGTAAGTGCACGGCGGCGTCCCGGCCGTCGGAACGAGGCCAAAATGCGGAAACGATACTTTTACAAAACTTTTGAACCGGCACCACCGCGCACTAAAATCCCGGATCGGGCCATTAACCTACTCCTAGCTAACTAGAGAAGGGGTAGAGAGATATACCGAGCGATCCGTGTCCTTCGGTCTTCTCGTCGTCGTCCCAATCTCCCCGCGGAATCTCCGGTCTTCATCTCCTCGTCGGAAGGGCACCACATCGCCGGGTTCTTTTACGGGCTCCCATCTCTGGACCGAGGCAACTCGGGCACGAAGTTGGCAAGTCGACGTGTCCAAGAAATGCTGTAGGATAGTGAAGAATAGTTTGTCTCTATTGGGGTTGAAGTTGCCATTTGGAAGGAGGGATGAAGATATAATGAACTTTGAAGAGGGTAAGGAATTTTTGCAAGCCAAGAATGAGAACCATATTTTCCACCATCAAAAATGAATGAATGAAATCCCCCCTTCCCCCAACAGTGGCCGGCCAAAAACCTTTGGCAAGGGAAATATGAAAAGGGTTGAGCAATCATCCAAGAGAGAGAAAAAGGGTGATGATTAGGAGTCATCATCACAACCAAGTCTCATCCAAATCCCATCACCAACAACCAAGTAATGATGAACCAAGAAGGTCAAAGTCAATCAAGAACCATCATGATACTGCTACTTGCAAATAACACCTTCCACTAATCAAATTTGCATGCTTGCAAATAAGCCCCCCCCCCCCCACCAATTTTCAGCCAAGGAAAGAAACAAAGGAAAATGGCTGAAACGGAAAGAAAACTGGCAACTTCAGAAAACTGATCCCGTAATAAATTACAGGAAAACCCCGCGACTGTATATACATACCCGCATTTGTATTGCGACCGAATACAAATGCAATGAGACAAAATCTACACTGTACAATACTAGAATCCGGCTTAAACCAAAGCCCGCTAGTATTATCTGTCCGATCTGTAAGGTTTGCCTAGCACCCTATAATGAGTTTGGAAGCATCACATGTCACAAAGTTCAAGTTTTTTATGGTGCTAGACAAGCATGCAATGGAATCGATCCTAGAAAATTAGGGTTTCGGAAAATTAAAGCGAACTAATCTAGGGTTTCGAGACTACAACCTTTGTAGCTCCTTTTCGCTGGACTCCTTAGTCTCTTGGGTGTTGAATGGAGGTCCGCTTGAAGTCCTCTCGCGTCCACGACGATCCACCACGGAGTTCTCCGTCCAAGCTCGCAACTTCGTAAAACCGAAGAGAACACTCTAAACAAGACGGCTAATCTTGTGTAGAATGAAGTTGTGGTTAAGATTCTCACTTCAAAAACCTTTCTTTAAGTGTGATTTACTCACTAGAAAAAGCTAGAGAGCAAATGAGAAAGAGGAAGAAGATGGTGGCAATATTTTTCACAAGAGATAATAAGATAAAGATAACTCACAAGAAGAAAAAGAAATATATCAATATATATTTTATTTCTTCTTACTATGAACCATGGTTAAATTGATGGAGAGATTATTTAACTTGAGTTTTAAATGATAAAGAGAAGGATAACTCAAGTTAAGAGGTAGGTAAGCATGGTTAGGTCAAAGGAAGAATGTAGAAGCTAGAATGATTATCCTTTCCTTTTTATTTTGTTTTAAAACCAAAATTAAATAATAATCCATTATTTAATCCATGGTGTGAGTCTTATATTGCCACCATTTCCATATGTTAACAACCATGATAGATGGGTGTATGTATGTGTGTATGCATGCACATCCATATGTGCATGAAACTAGCATGAAAGAAAGAAAGAAAAGCACACATGCATGCACACATCCATCATCTTTAGAAAGGTTTCAAGTGAGAAAACTAATGGTTAGATGATAAATCAACTCTTGATTTATCAATCCGGTCATATCTCATATGACCCCACCAAAAGTAGGCCGCCCGATCAATGTTCGGTATCATATACGCACATTTCAATCGGGTGCATGCGCATATCGCATACGCGCACCACAACGTTTCGCCTGGACTGGGTAACTCCTTTGTGGGACTCTAAAGACTCGTCAATACGCCGGCAGAGGGTGATGATCATATCAGGTACCCTCAAGCCGCAAGCGGTCAGCTAAACGTAACGGCCACCCGGGTATTGAGCGATCAGAAGAAAACAAGCGAACCTGCTACAACTCCCGTCGAGCCATCCGGCAACACTACCGTACAGTCCGGTCTTTTCGTCAGATATGCTGCATATCGAGCCTAGGGATGGTCACGTCGACCCTAATAACTCAATAAGTCGTGCCGGTGAATGGTCTATAACAGATCGAGAAACTACTGATAACACTTATCAGCAAATCTCAGCAGCCCTGGCCAGGGACTTACTGATATAACCAGTCGGGCACAGCACAGCATCAACTCCCAATACCGGGAGAGACGAAACCCCTCCTATCGCTCATTGCCTTCGTGTGTTTCGGGACTGTACCCAACGGCCACCTGTTTGCACGACTCAGTAGAGCCGTGGTAGGGTGGTAATCAAAGTACAGTGGGAGAACACACAAGACTCTATGACGATCTCGGGTCTACAGACTAACCTGTACCAGTGTCACCTGAGAACTGCTATCCGACGATAGATATAATTCCATATAGGAGTTCTCGCTGAGTCCGTCCAGTGTACCCAGTCACCACTGAGCACCCGTATATGATCTTGATGTCAAACATCGATGAATGTGGGAACATTCATCGCCCATCGTATGGGTCTAGTATCATATACGCTAGTCTACTCTGGTATATCAATGCCCCGTCTCGATATACCTACGACTAGGGACGTTTCAGGATATGCTTATAGACTACAGATGTCCCACTAGTATGATCTCCATCATAATCAGAGTAGTCAAGCCGATATCCTCAGGGCTTTATCAGCATGTATGAATGAATAAAAGCATGATCAAATCAACATGTCAGATAAAGAATAACCAGATAGCATACTATCATGTCGAGCAAGAATGCATACTGAATATATATATATATACATGTAAAGATACATCCACTATCATATAATGGCCTCTAGGGCATACATATATCCAACAATCTCCCACTTGCACTAAGGCCGGTTATTGGCGTATCTCATACCCAACATCTCAAAAAGTCGCTCATGCTGCGGCTGAGGGAGGGCCTTGGTGAATGGATCCGCGGCATTATTCTTTGTGTCTACCCTTCTAATCTCGATCTCGCGGCGATCTACAATCTCCCGGATCAAATGAAAACGCCTCAGGATATGTCTGGACCGCTGATGGGATCTGGGCTCCTTGGCTAACGCCATAGCCCCATTATTGTCACAATACAAAGGTATTGGATCAATAATGGTTGGAACTACTCCTAGCTCCGAGACGAACTTCTTCATCCAGACGGCTTCCTTGGCGGCATCATTTGCAGCAATGTACTCAGCTTCCATCGTAGAGTTTGCAACGGTATCTTGTTTGGAACTCTTCCAACTTACCGCCCCTCCATTGAGGGTAAATACAAACCCAGAGATAGATTTGCTGTCGTCCTTATCACTCTGGAAGCTCGAATCGGTAAAGGCCTCCATTTGGAGATCTCCATTACCATACACCAAGAACAATTTTTTAGTCCTTCGCAAGTACTTAAGAATGTTCTTCACAGCTGTCCAGTGATTCTCCCCTGGGTTGGATTGATACCTGCTTACTACACTAAGTGCATAAGCTACATCTAGGCGTGTACATAACATCGCATACATTATAGATCCTACTGCCGAAGCATAGGGTATAATACTCATGCGAGCTCTCTCTTCATCGGTCTTTGGACAAGAATCCTTGGAGAAAGTGACCCCATGGCAAGCGGGTAAGGCACCCCGCTTGGAGTCTTCCATACTAAACCTTTTTAGGATGGTGTCAATGTACCTGGTTTGGGACAATCCCAATAACCTTTTGGATCTATCCCTATAGATCCTTATACCCAGAATGTACGTGGCATCACCCAGGTCCTTCATGGAGAACCTCAGTGATAAGAAAGATTTGATCGACTGTAGCATAGGAATATCATTTCCTATCAGAAGAATGTCGTCCACGTACAATACGAGGAATGTGACAGCTCTCCCTACAGCCTTCTTATAAACACAAGGTTCATCTGGATTTTTGATGAAATCAAACTCTTTGATGACATCATCGAAACAGATGTTCCAACTCCGTGATGCCTGCTTTAACCCATATATGGATTTAAGTAATTTACATGCTTTCCCGCTGCTCCCACTATCAATGAAGCCCTCTGGCTGATCCATATAAACGCATTCTTCCAAATTTCCATTTAGAAATGCGGTTTTAACGTCCATCTGCCAGATTTCATAGTCGTAGTGAGCAGCAATAGCAAGTAGGATCCGAATGGATTTAAGCATGGCTACGGGAGAAAAAGTCTCGTCATAGTCCAAACCTGGTCTTTGACGAAAACCCTTCGCCACAAGTCTTGCCTTATAGGTCTCCACCTGCCCATCTACACCAATCTTTCTTTTAAAGATCCATTTGCACCCTACAGGTTTTACCCCAGGGGGTACAACATCCAAAGTCCACACTTTGTTGGTGTACATAGACTCCATTTCGGATCTCATGGCATCCAGCCACTTCACAGAGTCTTTACTCGTGATAGCTTGCTGAAAACTGGTAGGATCATCATCATCCATGATGCAGTCTTCTCCGTTACCATCAATGAGGAAACTGTAGTACCTCTCCGGCGGGCGAGAAGTCCTACCAGACCTACGGAGTGGCCGAGGTTCTTCAGTTTCTGCTGTAACAGCCGGTTCAACCAAATCGTCATTTGTAGTTTGTGTCTCTAGAACCTCTTCTAGATCCACCACCTTGCCATCATCTTTGTCTGTGAAAAACTATTTTTCCAAGAATGTGGCATGTTGAGAAACGAACATTTTTTGTTCCTCTTTGTGGTAGAATAGATATCCATAAGAATTCTTTGGATATCCCACAAAGTTACACATGACCGACCGTGTCTCGAGTTTGTCCGGATTCTGCTTTTTAACATAGGCCGGGCAACCCCAAATCTTAATTCTCTTAAGAGATGGTCTCTTTCCATGCCATATCTCATATGGTGTGGTGGACACGGCTTTGGTTGGAACCCTGTTCAGTAGAAACGCTGCAGTCTCCAATGCATGCCCCCAAAACAAGACGGGTAACTCAGCGTCACTCATCATGGACCGAACCATATCTAATAGGGTCATATTCCTTCGTTCTGACACACCGTTGTGCTGTGGTGTGTAAGGAGGAGTGAGCTGAGAGAGAATCCCATTCTCTTTTAAGAAGTTTGCAAATTCTGTACTGAGATACTCACCACCTCGATCTGATCGAAGTATCTTGATACTCAAGCCGGTTTGTTTTTCTACTTCTTGTTTATATTCAATGAATTTCTCAAAAGCTTCGGACTTGTGTTTTAATAAAAATACATGACCGAATCTTGAGAAACCATCAGTGAATGTAATGAAGTATGAAAAACCGCCTCTAGCCTGTGTAGACATAGGCCCACATACATCACTATGTATGAGGCCCAGGAGCTGAGTAGCTCTTTCTCCGTGTCCGGTAAACGGAGTTTTGGTCATTTTACCCTTGATACAAGACTGGCAAGTCGCATAAGATTTATATTCAAAAGAATTTAAATATCCATCTTTGTGTAACTTGTTTAGTCTTGTTTCGTTAATATGACCAAGTTTACAGTGCCAAAGAAAAGCTTCATTTAGTTCTGAAAGTTTTCTTTTATTAGTGTGTTGTATACTGAAAACTGTGTGTTGATTTAGGACATATATTCCGTTGTTAAGCGTACCATACCCAACCAACATTTGATTCAGGTTAATGTTCATAACATTGTTCTGCAATACAAAATTATACCCTTCATTGTCCAACAAAGAAACGGATATTATATTACATAGCATACTTGGTACAAAATAACATGGATTTAAAACCAAAATACATCCAGATGGCAACCCCAAGTGATACTCTCCCACTGCGACTGTATGTACATTGGAACCATTTCCAACGCGGAGAGTATGGTCACCTGTCCTCAAAACCTTGCTATTTCTCAGCCCCTGCATAGAATTGCAAATGTGAGAACCCGAACCGGTATCCAATACCCAGGAAGCAGAGTTTATAGAAAAACAGTTTTCAGTCACAAACGCACCTGAAGCAGAAGCATCACCATGCTTCTTCTTGAGACTTAAGTACTCCGTGCAATTGCACTTCCAATGTCCTGTCTTGTGGCAGTGAAAACATTCGCCCTTCCCCGAGTCTCCAGCCTTGGACTTTCCCTTTCCCTTCACCTTTTTAACTCCGCCCTTAGGATTAGTGGGTTTCTTCTTTTTCTTTCCCTTGGCCTTGGCTTTCGGGCGAGAAGAGGAAGACTGTCCAATAGTCATAACGGGAGTTTTTGCTAACTTCATAGTGCTCTCTGCACTCCTTAACATATTAAGGAGTTCAGGGAGGTCCTTCTCCAAGCCATGCATGTTGAAGTTCACTATGAACTGAGCAAAGGTGGAGGGGAGGGACTGCAGAATAATATCTATATATTGTTCATTGTCCATCGTCCATCCAAGGTCCTCAAGCTCTTCTATAAGAGCTATCATCTTCAGAACATGGTCTCCTACTGGTGTGCCAGGGGCCATTCGCATCTGAAACAATTTCTTTGATGCTTCGTATCGTAATACGCGGGATTGCTCCCCATACAACTCCTTTGTATGGAGCAATATACCGTGAATGTCCATGTCCTCGTGCTGCTTTTGATGTGTGTTATCCATTGATGCAAGCGCGAGGCATGTGGCCGTGGCGCGCAGTCAGCGTCCCATGTCTTGCGGACTTCAATGTCCGCAACTGAGGATTTTGGACCAGGGACGGGCGGGGCTGAAGCCGTGAGGACATATGATACTTTATCATAAGTCAATGCGATTTTTAGATTCCTCAGCCAGTCTTTATAGTTGGTCTCATTCAGTTTGTTTTTATCTAGTAAAAGCTTGAGTCCAGTCATGGGTATCTGCCATTAAGAGAGAGAAAAGAATACACTCAGCGAAAGCTCTTGCATAGATTAGATTGGTTATTATCTTGTCTAATCGATGTTTCCCACTGCTTTTTATCGAGTTTTTCTTTCAAACCTTAAAAAGAAAAACTAGCCAGGATTAATTACAGTCTACAACTTTGCTAACCGTTCAGCCAGGCCAGTGTCGGTACTTGAAGGAGGTTCCCCGTGCTTTCGCACGGACCTAATTAGAGTAAACCTCGTTTTCCCAGAGGCGGAGCCCCGTTAACACCTTTCTAGACACCTAATGAGTTAGCTAATTGTAAACTGTAAAACTCTCCTAGGAGCAACTATTGCCCACAGTGGGATCGGGATCCAACCATCACATGGAAAGTATGCAATCTCATTGCAAATTTCAACTATTGAAATTCCCGATATGGTTTTTACCCCTAATACTCGTGACCTTGGCTAAGGTCAACAAATCACGAATACTAGTCAAGCTCAACCCGTCATTTCTTGATTAATTAGACCCGTTCAAATGACCCTTGGCTAAGGTCAACAAAGTCATATGCCCGTCCTAATTAATCTGCATCATATGCATTTTTAGGAAGACATCACTTAGCTACCGTACACTACGCCTTGGCTAAGGTCAACAAACGTAGCACGAATACTAAGTACTCTACTTCCTAAAATGACGGAGGGTTGCGGATGATTTTTAAGAAAATCTTTAACGCTTTGAACTTGATATCGTTGTAGAATCAAATGGTTTTCAAAAGGAGTGGCTTAACCTCCGCAGTTTTGAAATAAAGCTTTTTCATAAATAGCCGAGTGGTTTTCAAATCCGATTCTACAACATCTTTTAGGTTTATTTTCTTTACATTAATCACATTAATGTAATCCCATCATTTAAGTCCTAAAGCCAATCACAGAAAAGAAACGAAAATAACACGTACGCTTATGCCATCCGCATTCGCCGCAATGTTCCGTTATGCACCGTTAGGTTACTTAACTAACGGCATACCGGGACGGGACTAGCGCGGGTGAAAAACATAAGCAACGTCTACTATATATCATATATATAATATGTCATTCGTCTCAGATATCACAGAACACAGGCAGCAGAAACATATATATAATGTGGGATATACTAGGACGTCCGTATTTAGTATTTAGCCAATAATAGAAAATACGGATTCCACAGTCGCGATGAATAGCCAAGCCCACACCCCTAGACCCCTACGAGAGCGGCAAGTGACCCTACCAATCCTGGAGTTTAGGAGACCCGGTCTCGACTCCTCGAGATGGCCTCCCACTGAACCCCAGAACTCGGTCATTTGTGCTCCCCTCCTTGGGCCTATCCTAATGCGGAAAAGTAAATAATATACAACACTGGTGACACAACCTCAACCCGGAAGTGCCCCAAATAAAAGAATATTACATTACATTTGAATTTACATGAATGAAAATATAAAACTCTCATCTCACATAAAACCCCCCGGCTATTCAATCGCGACAATCCTGCACATCATATCTCAGCAACACATAATATCTCATATCATCAACGTAAGTAAGTATGCATACCCCAATTGTCGTTGACGTATAGCAACGAAACCGGCGATATTGAACATACTACACTTACGGTCACAGAAAAGAAAGTGTAAAACTACAATATTTGGAATCCAGATTCTCTTTAGACATCATAAATGCGAAATATCACATATTTCGTATTTCATGCCTAAACTATATGAATTCCACATATTGTATCACAATCCAGATAAACAGACAGTATTAAAGTTTTCGAACGAACGATCAAGTACCCAAGATTCACTAAAGCTCAACACTTGAGCAGGGTTCAAAAAATCCGAAGTGTGACACAGTAGTAGCGGTCCAGCCGTAGAAGGGTCAAGCCAACGCCTCACATGTGGCACGCCGTACTGCCCCAAACCCTAAGGTTCAAAGGGTAGTTCAAGACGGTCACATAATCGAGTTAAGGTTTGTTGTCTTCTAGAGGGACCACCACAAAAAGACTTGCACGTATCTCCAAAGTATTTAAACCCCGTGAATAATGAGCAAATGATACTCGTTCAAACACTTCAATACTTTCTAATTTACCCGGAAAAGCAACGAAATGAAAATACCGATCGAATCTATGCGTCCAAAACCATCTCCAGAAAATACAGTACTATATTCAGATTAAACATACCTAAAACAGTATACAAGCAGACCTAGGAATTATGGTGCAAATTTCATAGCATGATGTCACTGTACGGCCGCGGATCCGCGGCCTAAGCAAGGAATTGCCGCGGTTCCGCGGCCATATGAACAGTACACTTCATCGTTTTTCACCATTATTCTTAGTTTTCCCTACTGTATTTTTTAAGTATTTTTAATTCTGAAAAATGTCAGATTTTAGAATTTGTCCAGAGAGGGTCCAAGAAAACCGTATTTTTGTCCGATCGGGATTTTTACTTCGTAAAAGCGACGCCTAATGTTCTAGGTCGGCTCTGATACCAATGTAAGGTTTGCCTAGCACCCTATAATGAGTTTGGAAGCATCACATGTCACAAAGTTCAAGTTTTTTATGGTGCTAGACAAGCATGCAATGGAATCGATCCTAGAAAATTAGGGTTTCGGAAAATTAAAGCGAACTAATTTAGGGTTTCGAGACTACAACCTTTGTAGCTCCCTTTCGCTGGACTCCTTGGTCTCTTGGGTATTGAATGGAGGTCCGCTTGAAGTCCTCTCACGTCCACGACGATCCACCACGGAGTTCTCCGTCCAAGCTCGCAACTTCGTAAAACCGAAGAGAACACTCTAAACAAGACGGCTAATCTTGTGTAGAATGAAGTTGTGGTTAAGATTCTCACTTCAAAAACCTTTCTTTAAGTGTGATTTACTCACTAGAAAAAGCTAGAGAGCAAATGAGAAAGAGGAAGAAGATGGTGGCAATATTTTTCACAAGAGGTAATAAGATAAAGATAACTCATAAGAAGAAAAAGAAATATATCAATATATATTTTATTTCTTCTTACTATGAACCATGGTTAAATTGATGGAGAGATTATTTAACTTGAGTTTTAAATGATAAAGAGAAGGATAACTCAAGTTAAGAGGTAGGTAAGCATGGTTAGGTCAAAGGAAGAATGTAGAAGCTAGAATGATTATCCTTTTCTTTTCATTTTGTTTTAAAACCAAAATTAAATAATAATCCATTATTTAATCCATGGTGTGAGTCTTATATTGCCACCATTTCCATATGTTAACAACCATGATAGATGGGTGTATGTATGTGTGTATGCATGCACATCCATATGTGCATGAAACTAGCATGAAAGAAAGAAAGAAAAGCACACATGCATGCACACATCCATCATCTTTAGAAAGGTTTCAAGTGAGAAAACTAATGGTTAGATGATAAATCAACTCTTGATTTATCAATCCGGTCATATCTCATATGACCCCACCAAAAGTAGGCCGCCCGATCAATGTTCGGTATCATATACGCACATTTCAATCGGGTGCATGCGCATATCGCATACGCGCACCACAACGTTTCGCCTGGACTGGGTAACTCCTTTGTGGGACTCTAAGACTCGTCAATACGCCGGCAGAGGGTGATGATCATATCAGGTACCCTCAAGCCGCAAGCGGTCAGCTAAACGTAACGGCCACCCGGGTATTGAGCGATCAGAAGAAAACAAGCGAACCTGCTACAACTCCCGTCGAGCCATCCGGCAACACTACCGTACAGTCCGGTCTCTTCGTCAGATATGCTGCATATCGAGCCTAGGGATGGTCACGTCGACCCTAATAACTCAATAAGTCGTGCCGGTGAATGGTCTATAACAGATCGAGAAACTACTGATAACACTTATCAGCAAATCTCAGCAGCCCTGGCCAGGGACTTACTGATATAACCAGTCGGGCACAGCGCAGCATCAACTCCCAATACCGGGAGAGACGAAACCCTTCCTATCGCTCATTGCCCTCGTGTGTCTCGGGACTGTACCCAACGGCCACCTGTTTGCACGACTCAGTAGAGCCGTGGTAGGGTGGTAATCAAAGTACAGTGGGAGAACACACAAGACTCTATGACGATCTTGGGTCTACAGACTAACCTGTACCAGTGTCACCTGAGAACTGCTATCCGACGATAGATATAATTTCATATAGGAGTTCTCGGTGAGTCCGTCCAGTGTACCCAGTCACCACTGAGCACCCGTATATGATCTTGATGTCAAACATTGATGAATGTGGGAACATTCATCGCCCATCGTATGGGTCTAGTATCATATACGCTAGTCTACTCTGGTATATCAATGCCCCGTCTCGATATACCTACGACTAGGGACGTTCCAAGATATGCTTATAGACTACAGATGTCCCACTAATATGATCTCCATCATAATCAGAGTAGTCAAGCCGATATCCTCAGGGCTTTATCAGCATGTATGAATGAATAAAAGCATGATCAAATCAACATGTCAGATAAAGAATAACCAGATAGCATACTATCATGTCGAGCAAGAATGCATACTGAATATATATATATATACATGTAAAGATACATCCACTATCATATAATGGCCTCTAGGGCATACATATATCCAACAATCATGATCCGTGCAATACCGCACGTATCTGATCGAACCCTGCCATATCTCCATACGGCCTCTACAGCGTTTCTCCCGAAACTTGAGAAAACGGTCTGTGGGGGACTCTAAACACTCGTCAATAATTTGGCTGTGGATTTAACCACTAGCACGTCAGAGGTATTAGCTATACGTAACGGGCTACCAGGTATTGACCAAAAGGGACGTCGATGAGCGAACTCATCCTTACACCCTACTGAGCCTGTTAGTGACAATATCCGTACAGTCCGGTCCGTTCGTCTATGAGCATCGCATGGCGGGCCTAGGGGGTTGGTAAAAGTCAGACCCCCAAAAGCGGTACAAGTCGTGTCGGAGTGTAGCCCAGAACACCCTGAGATATTACTGGAATACCTACCAGTAAATCTTCTGCCTTGGCCAAGGACTTCGTGTAATGGCTCTCCTAGACACGGCGCGACCTCACCCCGAATACCGGGAGAGACGAACCCCTGCAGATCCGCTCACTGCCTCCATGTGGCTCGGGACTGTACCCAACTAAAACCTGTTTGCACGTCTCCTTTGAGCGTGCTAGGGTAGTAATCAAAGTACAGTGGGAACTCATACGAGACAAATGACGATCTCAGGTCGATGAACTAACCTGTACACATGTCACCAGGGAACTGCTATCTGACGTGAGGTATAAGACCAACTAGCATGTTCCCGGCGAGTCCTGTCCGGTGTACTCATAACCCAATGAGCACCTGTATACATCTTAGGTGAACCAACTGACACCAGTGGTTTGTGAGACCGGCCACCGCCCCTCGTCGGGGTCTCAACTGTATACATTAGTCTACTCTGGAGTATCGATGCCCTGTCTCGAAACTCTCACGGCTAGGGACCTTTTAAGGATGTGCTTATAGACCCCAGCCACCACGTATATGATCGCCATCATACTGCTGGCCGTCAAGCAAGAATCCTAAGGGCTCTATCAACGCGCAATAGTGACCTATAAGGTCACCTAAAGCAGTACACGATGATAAAGATAAACCAGATAGCATACTATCAGCTTGAGTAAGACTATCCTATCGGTATAGGTCCTCCCTCAATCATTGCAATCACGTGCCTGTGATCCAATAATTGACTTTGAGGGCACTATCTCCAACAATAATGTCGATAATTGACATCAAATCCATATCAAACAAAAGAAATGCTGCAATAAATGATGTTAATTTTTAAAGGTTTTAAGTAGTCTTCATATCTACTTAAGTAATCAGCTTACAATATGACACTGCTCATAACCTTCATCAAAGACAGATTGAGGATTTTAACTGATGTCCTAGGAGAATCAATTGCAAAATTAGCCAATTTCTTTATCGTGGAAAGGAGCTTCATACTGCAATTTCACATGTTGAATCTCAAGTTTCCCCTTGTGATGGGCAGAAAACTGGCTGTACTCAGACAGATAATCAGCAAAAGTTTGAAGCAGATACAACAATCAGTCAGCTCCAGCTGCAACAGAACTCAAGGATATTTTAACAGGATTCTGAGGGAGGCGGATTGGCACAGAAAGCGCAATCCTTGCAGAATGGCTGCAAGTTGTAGCTAGACAATTGGGCTCGAGTTTTGTTCACCATATCCATTTTTCTCAAAAAACAAGTTCAGTTATGTGAATAGTTATGGCAGAGATCATACAACTTTACTACATATTTGATTTCAACTTTAACGACAAGGCATAACACCAACATTCATTAGATTTAGATACGCATTACAACCGACTTCACGATCAATCATAACAATGCACGCTTGAACCCACCCTGGTTCTCTGACGCAATCCTCCTGCACAATTAAATTATTCGTAACGGAGCATATTTCATAACCCTGCGTGACCAGAACTAATAGCACAATTCTTGACTATGCAGTCGAAAATGCAAATATAAACGCAAATATAAACGAGGCACAAATCCCAAGGGTTAAAGAGTTGGTCGGTACAGCTATGACAAACTTGAAAGTTAAATCATCGCAGAAAATTGATGTCTTAGATCTACACAACTATTACAAACTAGTCAGCACACAGCTTTTAACTACAGCATCTGGAAGCATTCCACTGATGGGAATTGTTAAAGTTTCAATGTCGGAGCAAAGAAATAGTAGAAAGAAATGTAGCTATTTTTTTTCAAGTTGCTCTCAAGCATCATACTCTCCTTGCGCAAACTTATTCTCCGGGTAGAACACAGCTACCACTTGATTCCCCCCAAACTTCCTTCCATTCAACCCAAGCCTAGCTTTAGTAGATCCATCAGTATCTTCATATTCCAAGAAGACCTAGAAAAAATAAAAGGTCAGTTCTGCCTAAATAACTTTCTACAAAATATTAGACAAAACGGTGAGGGGAGCCTTAAAGTCGCTGCTGCAAAATTCTGAAGTTGGGCCGAGGGTTGACAGATTTTTAACATGCAACCACCGAAGTTTATGGGCCAAACCTGTAGATTTTGTGCAGGTGTATTTTTTATCTGCTTTAATTTTGATAACCTCGGTTGCTTTGATAACAAGAGCCCCAACTAGAACTGAACAAGGCTCAAAAGATTTTTGGGGGTTTAAAGTATATATTGCAGCATACAGAATGATCATGGAGATTTAAACATGAGCTTCTTATAAAGGTATTCTGTAAAATAAGAAAACCCAAAAGTTAAGGACATTTCTGTTCTGACCTTTCCAACACCAGGACCTTGCTCTCCGTTTGGACCTGGCCGTGGGATGACAATATTCACCAGTTTACCTGCACATGCGTACTATTCATGAGAATCTGGAAAAAATATTTAACAAAGAAAGAATGAAACCTACATCTCTCCTACTGTATAACCAACCCAAAAAGGTTGAATGGGAAGTTTGTCTCAAGAATACACGTGGAAGTGTGACACATGCCATAAACCAGATCCCAATGAATTTTTATTCACAGGAACAAGGGGTACATGCAATGATCACCTTTAGCAAACGAAAGGCTAGAAATTATCAGATTAGACACTCACCATATTTTCCACCTTCTCCCCTCATGTCTTCCAAAATGTCTTCATATTCCTCATCATCTCTCAGTTCATCTGGGTTAACCACCTGTGTTAAGCACACAACCTTTGTTGGAAGGCTACCTGCTTGAAACACAAGTCTCTGCAGCAAATAATAAAACACCTATAAGTAGATTTTATAAAATGTCAAAGTATAAGACATGAAGTTTATGTAAAATTCACATTGAGCCTTCATTGATTTCTTTAGAAAACAAGGATCGTTGTATCATACGAGTTAACTTTAAAAAACGATGTAAAAGAAACTCCCAATGCTATACCAGGTCACACAAATAAAAATGCACTCAGTTGAATATAAAATACTTGTATGTCATAATTAAAATTTAAAAAAAAAACAATTTTTACAAGCCTTGGAGGATCCCTAGGGAAAAGTTAAGAAATCTGAAGTTTTACCTGCAAAGCCACTTGTTGTTGTGCCTGCAACAATACATTCTCTTGCTCCGGTCTAGGCTGGGCTGCACCCTGGTTCGCTCGCCTAACAGTAAGTGTTTTATCTCCCATCTTGATTCCATTAAGAGCTGCACATGCAATGTCCGTGACCGAGAGGTCCTGGTACACACAAAATGCATAACCTTTCGAGTTGCCAGTTTCCCTATCCTTCACAAGATCAAATCCTCTAAGTGGCCCAAAAGACTCTAGCAACTCCCTTATTTGTGCTTCAGTAAAATAATAAGGAAGCCCTCCTACAAATATACGATCTGGCCCCTCTAGTCCACCAGCTGAGCCAGGTGTCAGGCCGACTGCACCAAGGTTAAGATTGGGGTTCGGCTGGCTTGGACCAAGTGCAGCAGCTAGTGAAGGGTTGTAGTCACTTGGCCTTCTAACCTTTACCGGTGCCCCCTGAATAATATTGCAACAGGATCAAAGATCAGCATAAAACTTTATATGATCAATAGCATCTCCTATACATAAAATATTGTTATCCAATCCTCCAGAGAGCCTTTCTTATGATTGGATTGCAAATAAAGGTTTTGAGAAGCAGGATCTAAGATTCTCTTTCACGCTCAAATTCAAAAGATCAATCATGATCAGGGCGAAAATCCTGATCATTGTTGACAAGTATCCCAGATTCAGAAATGGGACATGCAGGATTCATGGATTCACATTTTTCCAAAAGTCTAGGATACAATTTGTAGGGATATGGTAAAGCTGTGCGCACGCGCGTGTGTTTAGAAAATTTTAACTAGACAGATAATCAGTCTTGATGCATAGATTGTTGGTCTTCGAACCATTGATGCATGTTCAATGTATCTAGCATACATATAAATTAATGAAGACATACTTGTGGAACTCTTTTAACCAAAAAGAGTCCCACAAGTATCCTCAAGGAATCAGACATTGCTCAAATTCTTCACATAAGTAAATCCTTGATATTCATGCAACATACATATTTAGAAAAAAAAATACCTCAAATATAATGCCATCTAGGGCCATTGCATTGCTTGCCTCCTCAACTGACCTCATTTCCACAAAAGCAAACTTCTTTTCATGGTTTATATATACATTAACAACAGCATCACCTACACCAACATGAATATGATTAGATACGATTCTTACAGAAGTAAAAGAATTTTATCCCGATAGCAACTAGGCAAACAAAACTAACCTGGACCAGCTGTGTTCCCCCCAATAGCAGACATAACATGACTAAAAAATGTCGCAACGGACTGCAAGAAAATGATTCAGAAAAAATATATCAGAAAAAAATTATGAAATTATGTAGATAGGAATATATCTAGGGACCTCACAATAGAAGTATTATTAAGAGCCATATAGAGTAGAATATGTAGTACACCAGACGGTTCACAATCCAACTGACCATGCAGGTGCAGAGAAAGGAGGGACTGGGGGCTCCGGGCCCCACAAAACATCTATAAATGCCTCAGTTCCCTTAGGGGCTGTTTGTTTCATAGAATTGGAGATCGAGTTGGAAGTCAAGGGGGCAACAAAAGTTGTGTTTGATCCATCGACTCCAACTCTTGGCTTTAGAGTCAATCACATCATCAAACATCATCAAAAGTAAAGAGATGAAACCACCTTGACTTGTGCTTGACTCTTGTTACTTAAAAGTTTTACTCAATAAACTCCTCCAAACAAAAAATAAAAAATAAAAATTCCCTCAAGTTTGCTACTCAAGTTTTGTACTCAATTAAACAAGGTTAAATTGCACAAATGTACCCATGAATTTTTACCATTTTTGCGATTGATATCATGAACTTTAATAATTAGAGATAGATACCATATACCTTTTTTGACATAAATAGCATACGGTGTTGCATTTCATTAAAACTTGACAATTAAACCCCTTTGACTTTCAATTTTTCTTTCCCCAAATAAACTATTTTAATTATTTTCAACTTAAAAAAAAATTCCTTCAAAAAAAATTCCTCTTTCTCCCCAAATCACACCCACACCCGATCCCCAAATCGATGGCAGCCAAAAGCGCTGCCCATTCACTCCCAAGAGTGCTTTCTCACGAGCGAAAGGAGTCAACGGTAGCTGTCAAAGGCATTGACGCCGAAGTCTGCAAGTAAAGAATCTTGGTTCTCCTAGATGACGACGATCATCAAGTAGGTGCTTCGAGTCAAATTCAAGAAAGCATCTTTCATCTCTTGAGGTTAGCACTCCGATTAGGATGTTGATTTCAAGGTTCGTGCTCTCGATCATGGGGACGACAAAGACGAACGAGGGTTTTCTAGAAAAGGGTGGAGAGGACGGCGGCGCTCGGAGGTGGCGTGGGCCGAGTCGAGGCATCATAGAACAATGATGAAGGCGAAGGAGGACGTGGCAGCAAGGGTTTCTTGAGAAGGGAGAAGAGGGTGTGGCACCCAAAGAGGGCGGGTGAGCTTAGCCGAGGTCAGGCATTGGAGAAGAACTTGTCCTCGCCGGCGATACAAAGACGAGGATTTACCTTAGAAGGGAGGAGAGGAGGAGGCAACACTTGGAAGAAGCGGCGTGGGCCCAGTCATGGTCGAGGCATTGGAGTACTTGCCCTCGCCGAAGATTGACGCAGGACGAGGCGGTGGAGGCAGAAGATTTGATGGATGTGAGGGCGAGGAAGGTGCGAAGGAAGAGGTTGAGGCCGTGCTTTTTCTTTTTTGATGGCACATCTTGTAATGATGTTCTTCATTTTAATCAGTATAACTTTTTTCTTTAATTGAAAAAAAGGTTGTAGTGAAAGTTGATGGGTATATTTAAGAATTTTGGTAAGGGTAAAGTGTGACCATGTCAAAAATTGCTAACGTGGCAACTAAATATAACATTTGTTTACGGAAGAATAGCTAATGGTATTTAGTAGCAGTCGGGGGTGGTAGTTCATGGTATTTATATGCAATTAAATAAGTTCACGGTAGCAATCACAAAAACAGTGAAAGTTGATGGGAACATTTTTGCAATTTAGCCACTAAACAAACCCTAATCTTCATACTCAAGGGGAAAACAATTTCTTGACTCCTAGCACAAAAGTACAGTCAATTTTTTAAAGTCATCTTACTAAACAGGTCCTTAGTCCACCTCCAACTCTACAAAGACACCTTATATTGTTAAATATGCCTTTTCACTACCGCAATAGGCTCTAGCTAGAAGTACTGTTCATAGGTACAGCCTTTTGTCATTTGGAGTTGAATGGAATTTAATGCAACTCCAATATGCAAGGAGCAAAGGGTTATCAGTCACTAATGCACTTCTTGAAAAAAGCAGATATATAGAATTCAGTATGTTAGGGAAAAGAAAAAGGAAAGGATAAATGAGTAATGAAGTTACTAAGACGACAAATCCAGTTTCAAATTGCAAGTTTTTTTGAACTTTTAGGTTAAATTTCAACGATCTTAATAATTTCAATAAATAAAGTGCATCTATAATCGATTATCCCCATCATGGCCTACTGGAAAAACTAGTTTTAAATCTCATATTTTAAATTTTCGATATAAGAATTAAAATGGTCAATTTTCACTAAACTCTCATGGGCTATCACATTGTTTAGATATGAACCATGAACTCTTTTGACAACTAACACCATGAGTTTCCAATTCAATACCATCTGTCCTTTCGGCAAGAACATTCTACTTTTATCCACCTGTCTGTTATTTCACAAAATAACTGAAAATGATGTTAAATTCAAATTTGATGGGAAAAATTATTTCTAACAATTTATTCAACACATGGTATTTATTTTTAATTCAAAAGGTATGGTGCTTTTCTGAAAAATGTTGAAAATTCATGGTATTTTAGTATAAATTAATGTATTAAAGATTTGTCATACTGTATTAACTCCCACAAGAATAGATAATCCTGGCTCCGCCTTGTGCCAGTGGTATAAGACGTATAACCTCATCATTATTTTATCAAGCATTATCTCAAATTCAAAGGCGGAACTTTTGGATGCTGCGATGGTACACTATATTACCACGCCCATTTCCTTAGTCGAGCACAAGCAAAATTTTACAACTTTTACTATAAGAACAACGTAGTGTTGATTTACACTAAAAAACCTCCCCCAAAGTGCAACATTTTTTAAAAACATTAATTATTTACCGGCATGATTGAAGAAACTCGGGTAAGTTGCTTAATAATACCTCGATGTTTCACCCTTTTTGCACTTTAATACCATATGGTTTTCTTCTCAGCACTTTAATACCCTAATGCATTTCGTCGTTAGCACTTTGCTACCTTCTGCCCTTCCCGTCGTGTATATTTTGCATCAGTTTATTCATTATTTTTTGTCTACATGATTCTAGGAATAAAGCGACGCCAAATAGACACGGCGGTAAATACAAATGGTAGCAAGGTGCTAATGGTGAAATACATTAAGGTATTAAAGTGCTGACAAGAAAACTATATGGTATTAAAGTGCAAAAGTGGTGAAACATTGAGGTATTATTAAGCAATTTACCCAAAAAAACTCAATATGATCATCTAACAAAACCATAACACAATATATTAGTTCAGCAGCTACTTAAGGTTACATTGATGATCTGAGAGACAAAGCACATAGAGATCTTGCACAAATAAATAAAGACAGCACAACACAGACACAGAAGCCGGCTTAACTGACCGTTTTATGATATGCCAAGGTGTAACTTATTCAGCTAAAGATTGAACTGCCAAAACAAATGGCAAGATTGAAAAGATTTGAAAAGTTAGAAATCATACAAGTTATATAATTTAAAATAAGTGATCTGTTGACACCAAAAATAAAATTGTATGATATATGATAAAAATGTGTGCACTTGTGAGAATTACCTGCTCATTAGCTGTAGGAGAAAGGCCACCTACATATACCCGTCGTGCATGACGAGTTGCCTGCAATTTAGCAGATTTGTGTTAAGAATATAAATTATAAACAAGCAACGTAATAGGACAGCTTATCAGATCGCCATACCTGTTGAGTCATTGCCTGCACTGGCATCAAAGAAATAGCTGGAAACTGGACAGAGGAAACAATATACAAATAATTCAAGACATTAGATTTCAAATGAACCAAGATGCTCATAGGAAAACTATAATAATTCACATAATTCAAAACAAATTAAGCAGGCATACCTGCCCAGGCGTCAAGGGGTTCAACATGTTCGAGAACATTCCAGGAATGGCAGGTGCGGCCCCAGTTACCTGGCCTGTTAAAAGAATTAGCTATATCACAGAATATAATATATCAAATAGTACAAGTAGCAGATATATGTGTACAGCATCATCTTTTATAGCCTCACGAATAGGAGATACGCCTGATTTCCCTATGAGTTTACCAAAAACAAAGAAACTTATTATTTTCAACTACTGGAGAAAATATTTGTAAGACTACCAAAAAAGGAATAGGTGCCTGTTGAGGAAGAATAAGATCCATCAAACTGGGGCATATATACCTCCTTGTACATTAAAGCTAGAGAAGTCGGGGCTCACGCCCATTGGCAGCACAGTGGAACAAGTTGCCCAATATTGCCTTCTTACAACAACATTACACAGAAAACAAACAAGAAAACACCAACAACAAGAAAACAACCAAAAGTATGCTCAGTTTCGGAACAAAAACGCTAAAATAGAAATATATATACAACATAAGAAGTCCAGTTAATGCATATTCAGTTATCATAATTCTCAATTAGTTATTTAAGTCTATGTTAACCTGGCTTGTAACAAAACCATGCATTAGACTCTGGTCTATTTGGAAGCTTAAGAATGCAACCTCTGTCAGAAGAGAAGCCAGAGTTTTACAGGATGGTTTCCGTTAATAGTTTACTAAAATTTTCTTATCAAAGTAAGAAGAAAGGGATAAAGCGCAAAGGTCTATGGGAAAATAAGCAGTTTTATTCAAGGATTGAATAAGTTTGGTATCATCCTTCAAAGGAAATATAACGACGACAGATGAAAGAAACCACCAACTAGCTGGTTCATAATGAATAAACATGCTAAGCTATATGAAAGGAATTCAATGGTTATGTCATGCGAGAGCATACAGGAAGAATAATAATTGCATGTACAGATACTTATACAAAAATCAAAGATGAGAATACCCTGTGAGCCATGATTTAGATCATGCTCTTACTGTAATTAAAAATTACAAAGATATCCCTCTTATAATTGAATTGGAAAATGTGGAATTTATGCTATGTCAGAAAAGAATGTGAACTAATTGAAATATTTTTAGCAAAGTGGCAGCCAAATTAAGGAGCTTCACACGGCTGGTTCTAATCAATTGTTCTACTAACATGAATGGTGCTGCAATGGCAATCTCGCAATGGAAGCAGTTAAATGCTAAATGGAGTCCACAGGAGTTGCCAGAGGAAATATTAAGGTCACCTGTCATGGATTGCAAGCAGAACAATGGTTTATGGGGAAATGTAATTTATTTGTTGTTTCTTTAAGCATGTATTTTTATGTATGTTGTGTGGAGTCCTACCACATATTACTATGCCATAACTATGTGCCTACGACTTTATGCATTATCAATAAGGGGGGAAATCGCACTACAATCTGAGAATTACATTAGAAACAAACATGCTACCAGGTAAAGGTAAATAAATGTACCTGGAACAGTAATACCCGGCATGAGAGCAGATGCAGGTGGAGCCATGTCAAAGCCGCTGATACGTTTGCTGCATCATAAAAGCCATCAAAAGTTAATAGGAATATCGAGAAAGATATTAAAGCATGATAAATAATTGAGATAGGCAGTTACGCCGCCCAAACAAAAGGTATACTTTGACCAGTATTGAAAATGACAAGCAAGTAACTAAAATATAAACATAACCATTAACCAACAAAAAAATTTAATACAATAATCATATTTATGCCAAAGATGTTCTGTAATAATAAGCATTTCATATGTGCCAACAAATAAGAAAACAGACCGCCTGAAACATATCCAGATTAACTGACAGAGACACAATCACTACAGGTTCTCTTCGAAGAGTAAAATAACTTACATTTCAGGATTAGAGGTTAGGCTTCTGTGATTGGCTTATACAATAAATTAAAGGCAGGATATTTTCTTTGCTGTATAAGGCAGGATATTTTCTTTCTTTATCTTAAAACGACAAGATCAAAAGTGGAACCTTGAGTGAAATGAAGTTCTCAAATGTCATGGAGAGCAAGGTTTAAAATCTCGGTATCGAATGGTCACTTTTGGGATCGGAATTGGCAATCTCGGCCGTATTGGATATAATATCGGATTTTATATCGCTTGGGAAAAAGAAGTTTTTAAAAAATACGAATTTTTTTAACTAATCGTTTGAAGAAACTATAAACAATTTGTCAGTCTCTTGCAATTAAAGATGTCTAAAGTTGTATTGATGATGTAAAACTAACAGTAATGACCCAACAAGCTACAATAAACCCGTTAAACAATTAATGCACCCATTAACTCATTAGTAAAACCACTAACCGTTAATAAACTTAATACTAAACACAATATTACTTGGTATCGGACAGCATTGGTCTCGGAACTCAGATAATCATTGTTGGGATTGGAAGCCTCTTCGGATCAGGATCAGCCAAGATTTCAACAATGTTGGGAAGTATGAATGATAAGCATCTTTCTTGACTTTTTCAGTAACGATCAAGAAGGAAAGATGTATGACTACGAAAACAAAGTGGTCTTGAACTCTTGACTCCATCAAGTGCAAAAACCACTAGAATGATAAGCTCTGCTATATTATTTTATTAGGGGGATGACTAACAAGAAATATGAACATGTCAACCATTGTCTAAGCTGACTTGGACTGTACCCATCCATGCTCTCTCTTTCATCCAATCTAAACATGATCACCTGTCGTCTCTTAGATTCCCACTTAATGTTTCTCAACCCAATTCTTAATTAACAGCTCTTATTTTATATATAAATATATAAAAGGGATAAAATAGTCTGCAGGTTCAATGACTAAAATGGACTTTCAGCCCATTTAATCTCCACAAATTCAATACTGAAAATACAAGATACGGATTGAGAATGACACCAGAAGATATTTAATTGAGACAAAAGGAATAGCTTTATTTCTGTGAGCTCAAGTCCTTGTGTGTATTCTCCATCTAATGAGTTCAGAAGTAACATAAGCTTATCAAGGTATTATCCTCGTCATAATAGTTTTTATCGTTCAAAGAGGTTGCCTACGGAACCCCATTTAACATCGACATGCTTCAGGGAAAGATTGGCCAAATTCACTAGTACCAAATAGTTAACGAAAAGGGAGGAGATGCCACTAAATATTCAGAGCGATTGCTGGATAGAGAGGTGCACTTTTTTTTGTATGTGGTTCGTGCTCATGCAACTAAGAAGCCAAGTTCTAAAATATTGTGAGTCTGACGAATACATATATCAGTTTTTGGCTGCAAAAATTAGTAGGAAAAAAAAGAAGAAAAGATAATCTAAAAAGACTTGCAGAAAGCACATATACGATGATAAAAGAACCAGTCGAAATGCATATAGAGGGCAGCATCGAGGTCATGCATGACAGGATATTGCTACACATATAGTAATTACGGCAAGACAACAGAATTTCCAATTGGAGTAAGTTCACACCAAAAGTCAGTAATGAGCTTGTGCACACCAGCACATTAGAAAGCAAGCACTGCATTGCTAAGTAAGAAGATCTATTATAGTTTAGTGTTCAGAATAATCTGATGTTAACCCAAGTACATAGAAAGAATGACAAAATAGAATTAAAAGAAATGTGAGATGATCAGGAAAGGATCTATAAAGCAGTAAACCACAAAAATGACAAAATATGAAGGTGATTTCCAGTAAAGAAGGAAATGAAAATGAAGATGTGGACGAAGTCAAACTGAGGTTGCAACAGTAAAGATCAAAAAATTGTGAGCCGGGATAAAGGAAAAGATAGCAATCATGAGAAAAAGTAGAAACAATTAGAACATGAATTAAGATTATGACATAAACCCAGCCTGTGGATGTTGGCATTTACTTTCTTCGAAAGACAGTGTCTTCCAATAGAAGCAATAACATCTTCATCCTATTAGGTTTGTGATTATCATCAAAATACCTCCCACTCCTACCAATTATCTATTAATGTATGGAACCTTTCAATTTGATGTAGGCATTATGCAACGTATAATTATCGATTCAAGAAGTTGGCAGATAAGACCCATCGGGTACCACTATGTATACCAATACTCTAAATATATAGATGGCCTCTCCCAGGTCTGGTATATTGATCTGTGATACATCTCAGTATATAAGGCTGCATCGCAAATTAATTAAATGTGCCATTCTCTCTTCACCTAAGAAAGCAAGTTGAAACAAGTATGCATGTCAGAGAAAATATGCTGAGATGGAGCATGTTCAAACTCGCTTTCAAACCTCCATCACTAACATTCATATTATGCAAAAATATCAAGTTGTCTGTGCCACGATATTCATAGATCACATAAAGAAACATTGTAGTAACTTGAAGAATTTTAAGGTAGTAAAATTATAGAAACCATAATGGTGGCATAACAACATTTAGAATAAAAAGGGGAAAAACCGAACATTTGATATGAATTGTTGAATGATATATTGTAGAAAGTCTTACCTCTTTGATCTTGAACGAGAGCGAGATCTTGATCTATGGCTAGATCGACCTTTCGACCGCGACCGTGACCCATGCCTGTGGCGACTTTCTCTGTCTCTATCATAATCCCTATGCCTGAAGCAAATGTCATATAAGAACGTCATATAAGACACAGCTTAATATGAAAGAAAGAACCTTGTTTCGTAAAACACAAGGTTATAAATTAATACACATCTCAGAGTATCCAATAAAATTAGGGTAATGGGTTAAGACATTAGACATGTGACTGAAATAATAATTCGTGCTATAAATAACTAGCCATCTAAAGCATATATGACCTTGGCAATCCATTATCTATATCATAGTAGTTCTCAAAGAAAGATGTAATTTCGTATCAATAGAACATATAGCATGACGAAGATCTTAAATTATCAGAACAAAAAGAAAGGTAACGTCTAATGATAACAAGAATTACTGATGTTCCCATGTTACCAGCCAATAGCCATCTGCAGTATATCTAACACTTGACAACCCTCAACTCATCTTTAATCAGTTCAAATCCTCAAAAAGCAAAGTTGTGTGTATACGATATAGTAATTAATATATTATTTGGTAATACAAGTGCTAAAATATCTAGTAATCAAAACCAATTTAACATGTATCGTAAAGAATATGTTACTTATTCATAGTTAGCAAGTGAAGGAATAGAGAATCAGAATTTGTATTAGAACAAAGAAGGAAATAAAATATCACGTCGATAATATAGACGATGAAAGATTATGTATATACGGTAACCAAGTCCAACATTTACAAGAATGCTCAACTGGATTTACGTTTAGTGCTCTTAGTAGAAAAAGGAGTCATGGATTAATAACCCAAACAAAACACACAAACTGACATACACAGAATCAGAATGTCACTAATGTAAAATAATGGCATTTGGACCACTTTAAAGAAACGTGTCAGAAAACCAAAGGAAATGAATAGAAAATCATTTGTGGTGCTATTTCTATATATATACAGCCAGAGTTCTTATTCATATTCATGGTCACCAAATTTCCTAGTGAATATGGCGCTACTTACATACATGTGAAACTGAGCAGCAGAATACGATAAATTAAGAATAGAAAAACATATACTGACCAAATAGACATGGTTTAACATGCCAAATTTCATTTGAAATCCAATGTTACATTTAATGCGTCATACATGAAGATTCTACAAACAACATGCATGAATAGTAAATGATAGATACATACTCATAATGGGTGATAGAAACTTGGGAAAAAGAAGAGCAGTCACTTTACCTGTCACGGTCTCGACTACGGTGACGTTCGTGATCATCCTCTCGGCTGTGATGGTGTTCCCTCCTCTCACTTCTTTCCCTGTCTCTGTGATCTCGGTGATGACGATCACCACGGTCACGGTCCTTGTCCCGTTCCCTATCTCTGTCTCGCTCCCTATCTCTGTCTCGATCCCTGTCTCTCTCACGGCTCTTTTCCTTTTCCCTCTCTCTACTCTTTGAAGATCCTCTTTCGTAATCACGTGAATCATACTGCAACCAAGGGAATAAGCAGGTGAGGGGTAGAAGAGAAATATCACCACAACATCATACAACAGTCCTTAGAAAAGCTGGAATGATTAATCAACTGAATAACCTAACTTGCAGATCCATCAAGTTAACAAAGCTAATATCATCGTCCAAAAGAGTGAAAATAAATTCAAAATTAACGTCCAACACTTACCAATCTGAAAAGATCTATCACTGTCTCCGTTATTGTAAATAAGAATAAGGATAGTTGCACAAGACACCCCTGTAGGTTACTGTGTGGTACTTTTTACCCAAATACCCCCTTTGCTCATCAATTGAAACCTTAAAAAATGCTCAAATTCAACTCCAAACAACATGAACAAGTTCTAAAGAAAAATTAGACAATGATTTGACTTATTTAAAATTGAATTTGAGCATTTCTGAGCGAATTTTAGGGTTTCAATTGATGGATATTGGAGGTGTTTGTGCCAATAGTTAGATGAGGGATTATAAGTGCCACACATGGTAAACTACAAGGGTGTTTTGTGCTATCAAAACATAAAAATGAAACTTATGGCCAACCAAAACAAAGACTGATAAAAACTACCGATCTTTACCCACTAATTACTACTTTCTTTTAACATATACAAATACTTTAACAAACTCCAAACCTACTTAATATAAAATTTAGAGGCGTAGAATCCAAAACATCCATTACTCCTCACATCAAAAAGCGTGATGATCCCTTTTCAAGTTCTTCAAAAATCCTCAACCATTCAACATATCTAGAATCACCCATTAACTCCCTAAATTTCCCAATAATTTTACAATTCTCCTTGAAGTGAGAGATAATATATATATATATATATATATATATATATATATATATATATAGGTTAATAGAGGAAAGGTGCCATAGAAGAGAATTTCCTCCTATGGCGTCGGAAAAATGCACCCTACATGTTTTTTCTCGACGATCGGCATAGATCACCTCCATCTTTATCATCTAAGATGTGGATACACCAAATTTCATGTGATTATACAATTTTTTCACCGTCGATTTAGTTGGTGCAAGATTAATGGTTTACCGACAATAGAACTTTTTACATTGTTAATTCAACGGTGAAAAGGTGGTGGAATCACATGAGTATGCACATCTTAGATGATAACGATGATGATGATGGATGCCGATCGTCGGAAAAAATGGATGCTCAAATTCTAATTCTTTTTTGGATCTAAAAACACTACGGACCTATACAAAATCTTCAAACACCCACAAATCCCCCTGATCTACGCAGTAATATAGCAAAGAGTTCGGATTTCTAATGGAAACATGGAGCACAACACAATAAATTAAAGGAATTTAGAGCGAGTTAGACCTGAGATCTAGAATTGCCCATGTCATCGAAATCGCCGGCGAGGCCTCCGTTGTCGTTGGCGGCGTAGCGTTCTCCGTTCCCTTCGTATCTCTCTTCGTAATCGGCCATCTGTATCAATCTCGCTCTCTTCCTCTAATTTTTTCCCCTCTTTCTCTCTCAGAGGCAATTAGGGTTTGGGTTTTGCTGCGTCTTTAGAAAGACTAATCAATAATCGGTATATATACAACGTGAGAAACCGTGTCCAGGGTGCAAGCAGGTCGGGTGTGCTAGGCGCAGGCTCGTTATGGACCCGTCCCGTATCAGCCCTTAGTCCTTAGTCCCAAATCCCTGTTGCTTTCGGAGCCGAGGTGCCCTTCCTACTTGGAATGGAAGAATATCAGAAAACCTCATATACTCGGTAATATGATGACCGGATATCTAATTTTAAGAAATTTTATACTGCCGTGCTTGGTATATTTTAATCATCTCCCGTAATATATGTATCTGCAACGGGCGGCCGAACATCAGCGGATGGTCGACGGACGGCGGCAGGCCGACGGGAGAACGACGGAGGGAAGTGATAGTCTACCCTAGCACCATCATGAGATTCTAGTAGCATCAAACATGCCAAATTTAAAAAATTTCGGAGGCTAAGCTAGACTAACCAAGATCTTAACTAGAATATTAGGGTTTCCTATGATGATACCATGAAACTAAAGAGAAGGAAAGAGCATACAACCTTTGATGACCGTGTCCTTCTCTTCTAAAGCTCCGGGATGTAGTCAACGCGACTCCACCAGGCTCCTCTTCAAGTTTGAACGGGCCTTCTCCGTGATCTTCACGTCGAAGACGATCCACCCGAAGTCTCTCTAGCTCAAACCGCCTCTTCACTAAACTATTTTTAGTGAAGGCAACACACTACACTTGATTGCTAATCAAGTGTAGGATGGTAAAAAAAGGATGTTAGTTTGCTCACTAATTTGTTCAAAACTCTATGGTTCACATCACATGTGAGGGGTTGGAGTTTTGATGCATGAAGAAGAAGAAGAAGAAGAAGATATAGAGAGCAACACAAGAAAAATGGCTAAATCTTGGAATGAGAGAAGAATGGCACATCTTAAGACCTCACTCATTGAAGCAACCAATATTTTCACTTAAAAATATAGTGTCATGCTTCAATAGTAAGTCAAAATAAATAAAATATTGGATAAAGCCATGCTTTCTTATTCCTCTTCATTTTCCACCTCATTTTTTATTTCCAATAAATAGAAAATCATACCATGCATCATTATATATATATATATATATATATATATATATATATATATATATATATATATATATTATGAAGAATAATTAGTGAGCTAATAATATTAGTTAAAATATAATTATATCAAATATAATATATATCATATTATTAAATTAACACTTGATTTAATAATCTGGTTATATACGTATAACCAACTAATATCATTTATTTTTATATCACATTATCAAATTAACACTTGATTCGATAATCCAGTTATATCACATATAACCTAACCGATAACAGATAACCGCCAGATTACAATACGGTATCACATACACGTATTTAATGAGGCCCCCGCACATATCACATATGTGCCCTACTTCGCTTCGCTTGAACCAGGAAACTTCTGTGTGGGACTCTAAACCCTCGTCAATACGCCATAAGTAGGTGATGATCACATCAGTCACCCATAAGCCGTCAGCGGTACTAGTTGGACATAACGGCTATCCAGGTATTGAGCGATATGAAAATCAACAAGCAAGCTTATCCATACTCTCCATGAAGCCTATCAGTAACACTTACCGTACAGTACGGTCTCTTCGTATAATATGCCGCATATCATGTCTAGGGGTGGAAATCGTCAGACCCCAGTAACATGATAAGTCATGTCGATGTCTGGCCTATAACGGTTCGAGAAACTACTGATAACTCTTATCAGTAAATCTCAGCAGCAGCCATGGCCAGGGACTTCCAGTTATAGCCAATCGAGCATAGCGCAACATCAACCCCCCATACCGGGAGAGACGAAACCCCTCCTATCGCTCATTGCCTTCATGTGACTCGGGACTATACCCAAAATCCACATGTTTGCACGACTCCTTTGAGCCGTGGTAAGGAGGAAATCAAAGCACAGTGGAAGCCACACAAGACTCTATGACGATCTCGGGTCTACAGACTGACCTGTACCAGTGTCTGTTAGTTATATGTATGCCCTAGAGGCTATTACTGTACATGCGATGTATATTGTGTAAGTCCACGTTGCGACCCCCGGTTCTTACGGGGAGGCGGAAACGGTATAAAAAACAAATTTTTAGCGCAAGGGGCAACATGGACTAACCAAAGTCGGGATCTTTACCTAAACTAAAACTAGCATACTTAGCTAAAGAGAGTTAGCTACTCGGATGGAGATGGTTATACCTAAACTTGTCTTGAACTCCTTCGTCTTCAAAGCTCCGATGGTGGTCCGATGGCTTCTTCTCGTCGTCTCCGTACGCCGAAGATAGATCCACCTGAAAGCTCCAACCTTTAGCTCCTTCTTCGTTCTTTGAAGAAACTAGTTCACTTGGTTTGCTAAACCTAGTGAACTAGAATGAGTAGAGAAGATTTAGAATGGGATTTTATCTATGGTTCTTGATTCTCAACTCATGAGACAAGAGAACCATAGATCAAGAGAGGGAGCAAGAGGTTGAGGGTGAGAGCAAGAGGAGAGCTCAAGAACAAGAGAGAGAATGAGCAAGAAAGAATGAGGCTCTCTTTTGTCTTTCACCCTCTCATAATCCAAAGTGATCATAACTCATCATATCAAAAAAGTCTTATGTGATGGTTTGAAGCAACCATAACCTTATCATGTCATGCACTCATTTTACTCAAATGAGCAAGCAAGTAAAAGTCTTTGGCATGAAATGATAACCATGGTTATCAATTGTTAGTTATATGTATGCCCTAGAGGCCATTACTGTACATGGGATGTATATTGTAGTGGATGCTGGGACATATATAGGGAGGACTTTCTTGCTCGACATGATAGTATGCTATCTGGTTGATCTTTACCTTAACGTGTATACTGATTGTCTCTCTGTTACATGTTGGTAAAGCCCTTAGGATCTGTACTTGACTACCTGGACTATGATGCGGATCATACTAGTGGGGACATGGTAGTCCATAAGTACATCCTTCAAAGTCCCTAGTCGTGGGTGTATCGAGACGGGGCATCGATATACCAGAGTAGACTAGCGTGTACCTTCTCGACCCATACAGATGGGCGATGGATGATCCCATATCCATCGGTGTTTGACATCAGAGGAGATATACGGGTGCTCAGTAGAGACTGGGTACACTGGACGGACTCGCCGAGAACTCCCAGATGGTATTATACCTCACGTCAGATGGCAGTTCTCTGGTGACACTGGTACAGAGTAGTCTGTTGACCCGAGATCGTCATAGAGTCTTGTGTGGTTCCCACTGTGCTTTGATTTCCATCTTACCACGTCCAAGAGGGCGTGCAAAACGGTGGTTTTTGGGTACAGTCCCGAGTCACATGGAGGCAATGAGCGATAGGAGGGGATTCGTCTCTCCCGGTATAGGGGGTTGATGTTGCGCTGTGTTCGATTGGCTATAACAGGAAATCCTTGGCCAGGGTTGCTGAGATTTACTGGTAAGTGTTACCAGTAGTTTCTCGAACAGTTATAGACCTCATATCGACACGACTTATTGAGCTATTGGGGTCTGACGTATACCACCCTTAGGCGAGATATGCGACATATCAGACGATCAGACCGGACTGTACGGTAGTGTTACTGGTCGGATTCACTGGAGTGTGAGCGGGCTTGCTCGTCGATCTTCAGATCGCTCAATACCCGGGTGGCCGTTACGTTTAGCAGACCGCTTGCGGCTTGTGGGTGATTGATATGATCATCATCTGCTGCCGGCGTATTGACGAGTCTTTAGAGTCCTACACAGAGGTTTCCTGGCTCAAGCGAAACGAAATAGGAGCGCATATGAGATATGTGCGGGACCGAGAATAATACGAGTATGTGATACTGTATTTGATTCTCGCGATGTGACATTGATCGGTTATATGCGATATAGCCGGGTTATCGGATCAAGTGTTGATTCGATAAGATGTTACTATTGATACCAGTCGGTTATGTGCGCATGACCGGATCATTGAATCAAGTGTTGATTTAATGATTTAATGTATAATTATATATTTGATATATTACTTTGCATTAACTAGTATCGGTTCACTTTAGACGGATTTTCTCACTTGGTTCGTGCGCATTGCATATGCGATATGTTTTTGTGCACTTGATTGTATCATGTTTGATGATACATGTCATGCTAGGGTTCAAGTGTAAAGATTAAACCTTGGTTAATGAAATGGTTAGGGTTTATAATTTGTTATTCATTTATCTATTTATTTATCCTTTTTATTTTTGATAAATGAATAAATGAAAATGAGAAAAGAATGGTGGCTTCTTTTGTTCTTTAGTTGAAGCTTCATGAAGCTTTGTTAAAGTCAACCATCCTTATCTCATCCTTAACCCTAACCATTCCCACTAACCATGATTCATTCTCTACACTTAACTCTAGTTAGAATTATGATAAGAATTCATTTTCTTTTCATTTTCTATTAACTTATCATAATATCTTTCTTCTTCTTCTTCATGCTTCAAGTGAAGAAGCTTGAAGTCCATCAATGGTGATTGATGCATATGAGTGAGAAATCCAATTCTAAAGTCTACCCACTTCCTATTTCTTCATCCTCTACCTCTTGCCAAGTAGTAGAGTGTGTTTCCTTCACAAGTTTCATGACTTGTTGAAGGTGGAGCTTGATTCATCGATGCTTCGACGTAGATCATCTTCGGCATGGACATCGACGACCTAGCTTGCCCATTCTCCGACGAAGCCGACTCTAGAGCCCGGATTTGATTTGGACAGCGGAGACGACCTCGTTGCGGAGCCGTGGAGGTGGAGGACCGGATCTACAAAGGTTGTATTTCCGTATTCTCATTAGTTAACTGTTAACTAGTTCTTGTTCGCCTAGACTTCTAGTATACGATCCGTTGTTTAGGGTTTGTAGGCACCATAATTTTTGAAATTGCCATGGTTGATGGCTTTGGAGACCTCACTAGTGTGCCTAGGAACCCTACAGTGGTATCAGAGCCTAGCTAGAGCCTTAGGCGAAGCGTAGACGGAGTTTGAAGTCCGATCGAACCGAAATCCGATTTCCAAATTGCTCTCTGTACTTTTTTGTAAAATGTGGTTTTTTGCAAATTAAAAATATGCAGAAAAACAAGCAGGTAAATCTAAGAATTACGATGCAAAAATTACCTAATGATCCCTCAAAAGTGCGGCGGAACCGCGGCATTAGCGTGCTAATGCGGCCCTTCCGCCGCCGTTTTGTCTTATTAGGCACTCAATTTTGCACAGTAACTCCTATTTTTCAATGCTGGTTTTCCTGGGAATTTTTAATATGAAATAAAGAGTTGAGTATTTTGGGTTGTATTGGGAGTTCATACATTCGATCGGATTGTCAAACTTTGTCTATGTGGCTTTCCGGATAAATTTTAAAATATGTTAAAAAGTTCGACCGGATATAAATACCCAATTTTTCCCCTGTCGGGAAATTTCCAAGTGTTGGATTTTTCCGTAGTTTGACGACGTTCTAAGTAGTGCAAGTAACGCGATGGTCCCTCTAGAAGACACAAACCTTAACTCGATTATGTGACCGTCTTGAACTGCCCTTTGAACCTTCGGGTTTGGGGCAGTACGGCGTGCCACATGTGAGGCGTTGGCTTGACCCTTCTACGGCTGGATCGTTGGTACTGAGGCACGAACGGAATGTTGTTAGACTTGTTTCATGTGTTGATCTGTTTCGGGAAAACTTGGGTGTTCGAATGTTCGATCGAAAAGTTTAACATTTTCTGTTTATCCGGAATGGGATACAATAATTGGAATTCACAATAAGTTATGTGATAACTAAATGAATGTTATAAACGTAGCAGTTTAGTCTCACTTGATCGGTTGCTACGGAATTTTGATGTGATCAAAAGTCCGTCGCAATCACGTAGCGTACGCGGATACTCGCCGGGTAAACTTAATAGACAGCTTCACGCCATTGCCCCGACCAAGTGACTGTAGGAGAACCCCGTCGCCGAAAGCATCCGTACGGGTGCTCGCGGTAGCGGTGTTCCGCCTTGGTGCACTTTGTCGACGGTAACGGGGGTGCGGCCGTCTACTGAAGTTTGCGACGAGCATTCGATCAGGATGTCGGGAATCTTGTTGAAATTGCCCGACTTGATATTGAAAAGAGTTTTCGATAATGAGACTAAAATGCGGGGTTTGTAATTGTTAGGCATGCGATGTCTAAGTAATTCATTTGGTCAGGCATGCGATGTCTGAGGTGGTTGCGGATTCCAACTGTTGTAGTTTTACACTTTCTTTTCTGTGACCGTAAGTGTAATATGTGATATCGCCGGTTTCGTTGCTATATGTCAACGACAATTGGGATGGACATATTTACTTACGTTGATGACATGTGATGTTATGTGTTGCTGGATATGTTATATTGGATCGTCGTGTTTGAATAGCCGGGGGTTTTTATGTGAGATGAGTGTTTTTCATTTTCATTCATGTAAAAACTTGTATGTAATATTCTTTTATTGGGGCGCTTCCAGGTTGCGGAAGTAGTCACCGTTTGTATATTATTTACTTTTCTGCACTAGGATAGACCCAAGGAGGAGGGCACAAGTAACCGGGTTCTGGAGTCCAGTGGGAGACCAACTCGAGGAGTCGAGTCCGGGTCTCCTAACTCTAGAATTGGTAGGGTTGCTTGCCGCTCTCGTAGGGGTCTAGGGGTGTGGGTTTGGCTATTCATCACGACCGTGGAATCTGTGTTTTATACTGGCTCGTATTGAAAACACGGACGTCCTAGTATATCCAATATTTCATATGATTCTTCTGCTGCGATATCTGTGATGTGATCATGTGATGTTCTGTGATAGATACATTTATAGTATATATGATATATTATATAGATGTTACTTATGTTTTACACCCGCGCTAGCCCTGCCCTGCTCTGCCGTTAGTTACCTAACCTAACGGTGCACGAGGGGACATCGAGGCGAATGCGGATGGCATAAGTGTACGTCATATCTATCTGTGATGTTTAGGTACTTAAATGATGGGACTTCATTAATGTGATTAATGAAATTAAAAGAAACCTAAGATGTTGTAGAATCGAATTTCAAAATAAAACAGGTAGCTACAGTTCTTGCTTTGCACAGCGGTATATGTGATATATCCTGCACCTTATTCGATGAGGAAAGGACCGAGATCCCTTCACCGGGAGTGACTCCTTTAGCAATAACTGGCAGATGCTACACACTCGGTTTGTATTTTGATTGCTTTTAAGTGTTTTTGCTTTGCACAGTGATATATATGATATATCCCGCACCTCATTCGACGAGGAAAGGACCGACGATCCCTTCACCGGGAGTGACTCCTTTAGCAAAACTAGAAAAGCCTCAAAAGCACTCTATTTCAAAATCATTTGATTCTACAACGATATAAAGTTCATTACGCAAAGGGTTTTCTTAAAAACCTGACGTAGCCCTCCGTCATTTCAGATAAGTAATAGTTAGTATTCGTGCTGCGTTTGTTGACTCAGTCAAGGCGTAGTGTGCGGTAGCTGATTACTATTTATCTGCTTATGCATATGATGCAGATTGGATTAGGGTAGTCGTGCGGCCTTGTTGACTCAGTCAAGGGTCGTGCGGGTGGGTTTAATTCAATCAGGAAATGACGGGTTGAACTTTACTTGCGGTCTATGGTTTGTTGACTCAGTCAAGGTCATAGATCGCCTGGGGCAAAATATTATCGGGAATTTCAAGTGTTGAAATTTGCAATGAGATTGCATACCTTCTATGAGATAGTTGGATCCCGATACCCGCTGCGAGTAAGTGTTACTCCTAGGAGAGTTTTATACATTACAATTAGCCGATCAAGTAGGTGTCTAGAAAGGTGTCAACGAGGTTACGCCTGTGGGAAAACGAGGTTTACATTAATTAGGTTCGTGCGAAAGCACGGGGGACCTCCCTCAAAGTACCGACACTGGCCTGGCTGAAAGATTGGCGAACTTGTAGTGTGTAATTAATCCCGGCTAGTCTTTCCTTTTAGGGTTTGAAGGAAGATTTGATAAAAAGCAGTGGGAGCCATCCTGATTAGATAAAATAATAACCAATCTATTCTTGACAGAGCGCACGCTGAGTGTTTTCTTCTCTCTCTCTCCTGGTAGCGACCATATCATGCCTTAATCAAGATAATAATACGGATTATTGACCGAACCCGCTTGTTATACTGAGCTGGGGAACGTTGGTCCCGCTCCAACTTATAATTGTTATAAGACAGAGCAGGAAATTGGGGAATACCAGAATTCCCGTGCCGCCCAAACGAAGAGAGTGCATGTTGATGCATCATCTTCGGGTGTGTTCATTATACAGAATTGTTTCTCAGTATCCTCCGCATCCTTGGTATATGATACCGGATCAGGATCCCAGATATGTAATCTGTTACATAGGGCTACAAAAGGGTAGAAAAACTGAGAACGGGTGATAAGTTTCATGAGACAGAAAACGGGGCAAGTGTTGCAGCCAAGTCTGTTGGTCACTGTCACCCTGTATTACCTATACATTGATTCTGAACGAATGTTATTAGATACCGAACCTGATATACCAAATCATATCACTCTCTTTATTAGAAAAGAAAGGATATAATTTTGTATTGATGGATAATATTTTGAACATTTCCTATATCAAAAGTTGATCGGTTCAGGCACGTTATCTAAAAGCATTAATGTTCTAAATCAAACTACAGTTCATTGTATACAGAACACACACAAGAGGAAAAGTTCAGAAATGAACGAATCCTTCTTGAGGTATTGTAGACTAGGTCAGATCAATGTGACCCGACTAGCTAGAGTTACATATAGATGTATATTTAAATCAGTTTGAATTTACATCTTGTGAAACTCGCCAGTCATGTCACAAAGATAAGATGACCATAGCTCCGTTTATTGAAAACAGAGAAAGAGTTAGTGAACTCTTGGGATGATACATGTTGATGTATGTAAGGTCCCCTGTCTACACATGCCAGGACTGGTTCTTTGTACTTCATTACATTCTCTGATAATCTCTCAAGATTCAGACAAATGTTCCTGTTGAAACACAAGTCCGAACCTTTTGAGATATTCACGGAATATAAGTTAGAAGTAGAGAACCAAAATACGAGTATAAGTATTATATCCTTTGATCAAGGAGGAGAATACTTGAGCACGGAAATCCTGGACTATTCTAAAGGAGAATGAGATTCTCTCTCAGCATTACTCCTCTGTATACACCATAGCACGATGGTATATCGGGGCGGAGCAGTCACACCCTATATGATAAGGTGTGCTCTATGATGAGTACTACTGAGTTACCTATTTCCTTTTAGGGAAATATGCGCTTGAGAAGCTGCATACCTATTGAATAGGGTTCGAATCAAATCAGTTGCCTACCGCTTCATATGTGATATGGAATGGGAAGAACCCATGTCTTAAGTTAGTTAAGATTTGGGGTTGACCGGCCTATGTCTAAAAACAAAATCCGGACAAGCTCGAGGCAAAGTCTGTAATGTAGAACTGGAAATGTTCCAGCTATACAAACAACAACAGATGATTTGATAGAACCAAAGTATTCAGTAGATACCAACGAACCTCAGCCTCTCCGCCGATCTAGTAGGGTTCCTCACCCACTTGAGAGATACTTCGGTTTCTCTATGACAGTGGGAGCGAGGATTGCATCATAAGATGATGACCCAACTAGTTTCGAGCTTGCCATCAAGAGTGAGACTCTGTAAGAATGGCTGGATGTTTAGCGATCTGAGATGGAATCCTGATACACCAACAAAGTATGGACTTTGGTTGCTATATCTGAAGGGTTAAATTCCCATCAGGAGCAGGTATATCTTGAGAAGATTACTTGGTGTACATGGAAAAGTTGAGACTTTCAAAGCTAGACTTGTTAAAGCTTTTCGTCATCGACCAGGCATGGATCATGATGAAACCTTTTCAAGTAGCTATGCTTAAGTCCATCCAGATCCTACTTACCACGGCTACATACCATGACTACGATATCTGGTGGTTGGGTGTCTTGACTGCTTTTCTAAATGATGATTTAGAAGAGAGCGTCTATAAGTACACAGCCAGAGGGCTTCGTAGAAAGTGGGAGCAGCGGAAACGTGTGCAAGATGCTTTATAGGATAAAACAGGCATCGCGGAGTTGGAACATCTGTTTTGATGGATTAGTCAAAGAAGTTGACATCATCAAAATGGTAGATGAACCTTGTATAAACAAGAAGGTAGTAGGGAGTATGGTGACGATCCTCATAGAGTACGTGGATGACATACTCTTGATAGGGAAGGAGTTTCCTATGCTACGCTCGATCAATCTCCGCTTATCACAATGATTCTCCATAGAGGATCAAAGTGATACCTCCTAAATCCTGGATTTTGATCTATGAGATAGATTTAATTGGATGTTAGGATTCTCACTAGTTGTAGTGAGACGGTATCAACCGATCCTGGGGAGAATCACTGGAAGGGTTCCAGGGTGATAAGGACGACTGAATGTCAGTCGCAGGCATTGTCTTTACCCTCGGTAAAGGGACGGTATGTTGGAAGAGTTCCAAGCTAGATACCGTGACATACTAGACGATAAAGGCTGGATACATCGCTACTTATGATGCTACCCTAGAAGCTGTTTGGGTGTATATTGGTTCATGAGATGAACTATGTTCCTACCATTGTGAGACAATGGAGTTGTGGCTTATGCCAAGGAACGCCGGTCCCATCAGTGATCCAGACATATTCTAAGGCAGTATCACCTGATCATGGAGATGGTTGATCTCCAGGGTGATCGAGGTTAGGAGAGTAGACTCAGAGGACAACACAGCGGATCCACTCACAAAGGCCTGTTCCCAGAGAGAGACTTTTATGGGATGGTTGAGTATGAGATACTGCAACCACTGCTACAGATGGCCCTAGTGCAAGTGGGAGATTGTTAGTTATATGTATGCCCTAGAGGCCATTACTGTACATGGGATGTATATTGTAGTGGATGCTGGGACATATATAGGGAGGACTTTCTTGCTCGACATGATAGTATGCTATCTGGTTGATCTTTACCTTAACGTGTATACTGATTGTCTCTCTGTTACATGTTGGTAAAGCCCTTAGGATCTGTACTTGACTACCTGGACTATGATGCGGATCATACTAGTGGGGACATGGTAGTCCATAAGTACATCCTTCAAAGTCCCTAGTCGTGGGTGTATCGAGACGGGGCATCGATATACCAGAGTAGACTAGCGTGTACCTTCTCGACCCATACAGATGGGCGATGGATGATCCCATATCCATCGGTGTTTGACATCAGAGGAGATATACGGGTGCTCAGTAGAGACTGGGTACACTGGACGGACTCGCCGAGAACTCCCAGATGGTATTATACCTCACGTCAGATGGCAGTTCTCTGGTGACACTGGTACAGAGTAGTCTGTTAACCCGAGATCGTCATAGAGTCTTGTGTGGTTCCCACTGTGCTTTGATTTCCATCTTACCACGTCCAAGAGGGCGTGCAAAACGGTGGTTTTTGGGTACAGTCCCGAGTCACATGGAGGCAATGAGCGATAGGAGGGGATTCGTCTCTCCCGGTATAGGGGGTTGATGTTGCGCTGTGTTCGATTGGCTATAACAGGAAATCCCTGGCCAGGGTTGCTGAGATTTACTGGTAAGTGTTACCAGTAG
The DNA here is from genome assembly GCA_030015575.1 of Agapanthus africanus. Classification (NCBI taxonomy): domain Eukaryota; kingdom Viridiplantae; phylum Streptophyta; class Magnoliopsida; order Asparagales; family Amaryllidaceae; genus Agapanthus; species Agapanthus africanus. Next base: position 248,140,085 of record CM057347.1, on the reverse strand, counting down.
TTTCTCGAACAGTTATAGACCTCATATCGACACGACTTATTGAGCTATTGGGGTCTGACGTATACCACCCTTAGGCGAGATATGCGACATATCAGACGATCAGACCGGACTGTACGGTAGTGTTACTGGTCGGATTCACTGGAGTGTGAGCGGGCTTGCTCGTCGATCTTCAGATCGCTCAATACCCGGGTGGCCGTTACGTTTAGCAGACCGCTTGCGGCTTGTGGGTGATTGATATGATCATCATCTGCTGCCGGCGTATTGACGAGTCTTTAGAGTCCTACACAGAGGTTTCCTGGCTCAAGCGAAACGAAATAGGAGCGCATATGAGATATGTGCGGGACCGAGAATAATACGAGTATGTGATACTGTATTTGATTCTCGCGATGTGACATTGATCGGTTATATGCGATATAGCCGGGTTATCGGATCAAGTGTTGATTCGATAAGATGTTACTATTGATACCAGTCGGTTATGTGCGCATGACCGGATCATTGAATCAAGTGTTGATTTAATGATTTAATGTATAATTATATATTTGATATATTACTTTGCATTAACTAGTATCGGTTCACTTTAGACGGATTTTCTCACTTGGTTCGTGCGCATTGCATATGCGATATGTTTTTGTGCACTTGATTGTATCATGTTTGATGATACATGTCATGCTAGGGTTCAAGTGTAAAGATTAAACCTTGGTTAATGAAATGGTTAGGGTTTATAATTTGTTATTCATTTATCTATTTATTTATCCTTTTTATTTTTGATAAATGAATAAATGAAAATGAGAAAAGAATGGTGGCTTCTTTTGTTCTTTAGTTGAAGCTTCATGAAGCTTTGTTAAAGTCAACCATCCTTATCTCATCCTTAACCCTAACCATTCCCACTAACCATGATTCATTCTCTACACTTAACTCTAGTTAGAATTATGATAAGAATTCATTTTCTTTTCATTTTCTATTAACTTATCATAATATCTTTCTTCTTCTTCTTCATGCTTCAAGTGAAGAAGCTTGAAGTCCATCAATGGTGATTGATGCATATGAGTGAGAAATCCAATTCTAAAGTCTACCCACTTCCTATTTCTTCATCCTCTACCTCTTGCCAAGTAGTAGAGTGTGTTTCCTTCACAAGTTTCATGACTTGTTGAAGGTGGAGCTTGATTCATCGATGCTTCGACGTAGATCATCTTCGGCATGGACATCGACGACCTAGCTTGCCCATTCTCCGACGAAGCCGACTCTAGAGCCCGGATTTGATTTGGACAGCGGAGACGACCTCGTTGCGGAGCCGTGGAGGTGGAGGACCGGATCTACAAAGGTTGTATTTCCGTATTCTCATTAGTTAACTGTTAACTAGTTCTTGTTCGCCTAGACTTCTAGTATACGATCCGTTGTTTAGGGTTTGTAGGCACCATAATTTTTGAAATTGCCATGGTTGATGGCTTTGGAGACCTCACTAGTGTGCCTAGGAACCCTACATCATGATGGTCAACTAGTCAAGCCTAGTCAACCGGTCAACAAGTCAACAAAAGTCAACAAGTCAACAAAGTCAACAAAAGTCAACAAGTCAACAACCATATCACCATAATACTTAATTAATATAATAGTTAATCACATATCATATTCTCATTAGGGTTGAGCATAAAGTCAAATAGTCAACGGTCAACAGTCAACAACCCTAATGAGAATCCGCCGCCTCTGCCTCCCTGTCAACTGTGCATACACACCCGCATCCGCGTTCCGAGGAACACGAATGCAAACTGGATAAATCCAATCCCATAAGGTACACTAGGATCTGGCTTAAACCAAAGCCCGCTAGTGTAAACTGTCCGGACACTGTACGTGCACAAGTGCACGGATGTGACCGAACCCTGTCGCAAAACCATGCGACCTGTCGCAATACCATGCGACCTCTACTCTTTTGCCTAAAGGCGAAAAGCTTTCTGTGTGGGACTCTAAAGACTCGACACTACGCTGGCAGTGGGTTTAACCACAGACCGCAAGCGGCACTAGCTGTGCGTAACGGTCCCCAGGTAATGCCGACAAGAAGACCGACGAGGCGAAACCCATCTGAACTCCTACTGAGCCTGAGTGTGACATTCTCCGTACAGTCCGGTCTGTTCGTCTGATACATCGCATGGCGGGCCTAGGGGGCGGTAAACGTCAGTCCCCCAATAGCGGTACAAGTCGTGCCGGAGCGAAGCCCAAAACACCCTGAGATAACACTGGAAACCTACCAGTATATCTCGTTTGCCCTGGCCTGGGACTACTCGTGTAATGGCTCTCCTAGACACAGCGCGATGTCAACCCCCAATACCGGGAGCGACGAATCCTGTCTAACCGTCACCGCCTCCAAGTGCTTCGGGACTGCACCCAACCACTACCTGTTTGCACGACTCCTTTGAGCCGTGGTAGGGTAGTGATCAAAGTGCAGTGGGAACACACTTGAGGCGAAGTGACAGTGTCAAGTCAGCGGACTAAGCTGTACTCATGTCACCTGGGAACTGATAACTGACGATAGGTATAATACCAACTAGTCAGTTCCCGACGAGTCCTGTCCAGTGTACCCGTAACCTAACGAGCACCCGCATACTATCTCAAGTACGACGTACTGACGGCTGTGGGACAGACCGTCTCCCACACTGGGATGAGAAGCGCATGCGCTGGTCTACTCCGGAGTATCGATGCCCTGTCTCGATAGTCCTGCGACCAGGGACCTGCATAAGGATGTGCTTATAGATTACCCAGCCCCACTAGTGTGACGGCCATCACATCGCTGGTAATCAAGCAAAGATCCTAAGGGCTCTACTAATGTGTATAGGCGATATACAAAAATAAACACATGTACACATTGAAGTAGAAACAAACCAAGTAGCATACTACTATTTTGAGCAAGATTGTATATACAAGGTGAATATCCCAAGCATCCATTAAGTAATATACAAACCAGTATGATACAGTAATGGCCTCTAGGGCATATACACTAACAATCTCCCACTTGCACTAAGGCCATGTACTGGCGTATCGAAGACCTATCATCTCGATCAGCCGCTCGAACTGAGTCTGGGGCAGGGCCTTGGTGAATGGATCTGCAGTGTTATCTTCTGAAGCGACTCTCCGAACCTCGATCTCCTGGCGATCTACGATCTCCCTGATCAGGTGATACCGCCTTAAGATGTGCCTGGATTTCTGATGGGACCTTGGTTCCTTCGCTAAAGCTATAGCCCCGTTGTTGTCGCAATACAGAGGTATTGGATCAACAATGGACGGAACCACCTGAAGTTCTTTCAAGAACTTCCTCATCCAGACAGCTTCTTTTGCGGCATCAGATGCAGCGATGTATTCCGCTTCCATTGTCGAGTCTGCAACGGTTTCTTGTTTGGAACTCTTCCAACACACCGCCCCTCCATTGAGGGTAAAGACAAAACCCGACATGGACTTGGAATCATCCTTGTCACTCTGGAAGCTGGAGTCAGCAAAAGCCTCGATCTGGAGGTCTTTTCCGCCATACACCAAGAACATCTCCTTAGTCCTTCTCAGGTACTTGAGAATGTTCTTTACCGCTATCCAGTGTTTCTCCCCAGGGTTTGACTGATACCGGCTTACCACACTCAGTGCATAAGCTACATCCGGTCTGGTACACAACATCGCATACATTATAGAGCCTACCGCAGAAGCGTAGGGTATAATAGACATGCGATCCCTCTCCAAATCAGTCTTGGGAGACATCTCTTTAGAGAGGGTGATCCCGTGACAAGCCGGTAGGTTACCGCGCTTGGAATCTTCCATACTGAATCTCTTCAGTATGGTGTCGATGTACCTGGACTGCGAAAGTCCTAATATCCTCTTGGATCTGTCACGGTAGATCCGGATACCCAGAATGTACGAGGCATCACCCAGGTCTTTCATGGAGAACCTGTGTGACAAGAACCCCTTGACAGATTGTAGCATAGGAATGTCATTTCCTATTAAGAGAATGTCATCCACGTATAAAACGAGGAATACTACAGTTCTCGCTACAAATCTACTATAGATGCATGGTTCATCTGGATTTTTGATAAAGCCAAATTCTTTGACCGTCTCATCAAAGCAGATGTTCCAACTCCGCGATGCCTGCTTTAGTCCATAGATGGACTTAAGCAACTTGCACACCTTTCCGCTGCTTCCACTCTGAATGAAACCCTCTGGCTAGTCCATATAGACACACTCCTCTACATTTCCATTTAGAAAAGCTGTCTTTACGTCCATTTGCCAGATCTCATAATCGTGGAAGGCAGCAATGGCAAGAAGGATCCGAATGGATTTCAGCATGGCTACTGGAGAAAAGGTTTCGTCGTAGTCCAAGCCAGGTCTTTGACGAAAACCCTTTGCTACCAGCCTAGCTTTATAGGTCTCAACCTGTCCATCTACACCAATCTTCCTTTTGAAGATCCACTTGCATCCTACGGGTTTTACCCCGTCTGGAGCAATGTCCAACGTCCATACCTTGTTGGTGTACATGGACTCCATTTCGGTCCGCATTGCATCCAGCCATTTCACCGAGTCAACGCTCTGAACGGCCTGCTGGAAGCTAGTAGGCTCATCATAATCTATGATGCAATCCTCTCTATCCCCGTCTATGAGAAAACCGCAGTATCTCTCGGGCGGATGAGACTGCCTACTACTCTTGCGGAGTGGCGCAGGAATGTCCTGTTCTGTTGAACCCTCTGGTTCCACTAAGCTTTCAGTAACAGTCTGTGGTTCTGGAACTTCTTCCAGTTCTATTGTGTTCCCACTTATCTGGGTTTCCAAAAACTCAGTTTCCAAGAAGCGGGCATGCTGAGAAACAAAGATCTTTTGTTCCTCAGCTGAATAGAAAAGATACCCCCTGGAGTTCCTTGGGTATCCCACAAACTTACACTGTACTGAACGTGCCTCAAGCTTGTCCGCATGCTGCTTTTTTACAAAAGCTGGACATCCCCATACCTTAAGATACTTAAGACAGGGTTTCTTCCCAGTCCACATCTCATATGGGGTGGTAGGCACAGTCTTGGTGGGAGCCTTGTTCAAGAGATACGCAGCTGCTTCTAGTGCATATCCCCAGAATGATCGCGGTAACTCAGCGTTACTCATCATGGACCGAACCATATCCAATAGGGTTCGGTTCCGTCTCTCCGATACACCATTATGTTGCGGAGTGTATGGAGGAGTAAGCTGAGAGAGAATACCATTCTCTTTTAAGTAATTCAGGAATTCGGCACTTAAGTATTCTCCACCTCGATCCGATCTTAGAATCTTAATACTTTTGCCGGTCTGTTTCTCTACTTCATTCTTATACTCCTGGAATTTTCCAAAGGCCTCGGACTTATGTTTCATCAAGAAGACATAACCGTACCTTGAGAAGTCATCCGTAAAAGTAATGAAGTAAGAATGTCCGCTTCGGGCATGTGTAGACATTGGACCGCACACGTCACTGTGTACGAGTCCTAAGAGCTCGCTCGCTCTTACTCCTTGTCCAGTAAACGGAGTCTTTGTCATCTTTCCTTTGAGACAAGATTGACAAGTGGCATACGATTGATATTCGAACGCATTCAAATATCCTTCTGTATGTAACTTAGTCAACCTTCTCTCATTGATGTGACCCAATCTACAATGCCATAAGAAAGTCTGATTCATTTCCGGAGACTTTCTTTTGTGTGTATTCTGGACGTTGAAAATCTGTGGTTGGTTTAACACGTATATACCATTACTCAATGTACCTGACCCAATCAAAACTTGATTAAGGTGAATGTTTACAACATTACTTACAAACGCAAATTCATAACCTTCTTTAGAAACTAAAGATACAGAAATGATATTACAAGTTGCGTTGGGTACAAAAAAGCAATTACGCAAAACCAAAACATGTCCATCTGACATTCCCAGGTGATAGTCCCCCACGGCTTTAGCATCCATGCTAGCTCCGTTCGCAACTTTGAGGGTCATGTCACCTGCCTTCAAAACCCTACGGTTTCTCAACGCCTGCAAAGAATTACAGATATGAGATCCTGATCCGGTATCCAATACCCAGGAAGTAGAGTTTATTGAAAGACAGTTTTCAATAACATACACACCTGAAGCTGAAGCTGCAACCTGCTTCAATTCCTGTGTTCTGGCCTTCCAGGCCCTGCAATCATTCTTCCAGTGTCCTTTCTTATGACAATAGAAGCATTCTTCCTTATCCACAAGCTTCCCCGCTATCTTTGTTGCTTTTGCTTTTCCCTTCGTATCCACTTTACTAACACCGCCCCTTGGTTTGGCGGGGGCCTTCTTCTTCTTTCCCTTGGCTTTCGCCTTGGACCTAGAAGAAGATGATCCTCCTACAAACAAAGTGGATGTTTCCCTACCTTTCTGTAGGGTGCCCTCTGCGCTCCTCAGCATGTTGAGGAGCTCTGAAAGTTCAACCTCTTTTTCTTGTAGGTTGAAGTTCAGTATGAACTGGGCGTAAGTGGAAGGAAGGGACTGGAGAACTATATCCGTATATAGCTCACTCTCCAATGTGATCCCTAGGTCAGCGAGCTCCTCAATGAAGCCGATCATCTTTAGCACGTGCTCGGCTACTGATGATCCGACAGCCATTCTTGTCGAAAATAACTTTTTCGACGCTTCGTATCTTGCGATACGTGATTGCTCTCCATACAGTTCTTTTGTATGGAGCAATATGGACTCCATGTCCATATTCTCATGCCTCCTCTGATGTTCGTTGTCCATCGAGGCAAGCAGGAGGCATTTGGCCTTCGCGCTATCAATCTCCCAAGTCTTACGGATTTCCTTATCCGCGACGCTGGAAGTTGGACCAGGGACAGGGGGAGCTTTGGTGGTAAGAAGATACCCCAGCTTGTCATAAGTGATTGCTATCTTGACATTCCTGAGCCAATCTTTATAGTTTGGCCCTGTCAGTTTGTTTTTATCTAGGAGTAACTTAAGTCCAGTCATGTTGATTGGTCGCTGCAATTAGGAGAGAGAAGAAGAAACACTCAGCATGATGCTCTTGCAAGTTTAGAGTGGTTTTTAGTTTGTCTAAACAGGATGGCTCCCACTGTTTCTCGAATCCCTCCTCAAACCATAAAGGAAGAATTAGTCAGGATCAATCCCACCGTACAATACTTGCTTAACCGTTCAGCCAGGCCGGTGTCGGTACTTCGAGGGAGGTTTTCCAACGCTTTCGCGAAGTTCCTTAATTAGAGAACCTCTTTTCCCTGGGGGCGTAGCCCCGCTAACACCTTTCTAGGCACCTACTAGGTTTATAGCATTGATCGTTAAGTGAGAAATTTCCCGAGGAGTAGCATATACTCACAGTAGGATCGGGATCCAAATATCATCGCGTGACGAAACTGAAGGAATCCTACCAGAATCATCACACTCCAAATGGTATGCAAATCTAGCAAGTTTCAGTACTTATGAAACTCCCGATGTGGATTTTTGCC